>CAIIXF020000001.1:13843914-15143914 GCA_903813345.2 Owenia fusiformis
TGACTAGCCAGCACAGCCAAGTTGAGTATTACTTAGTTTACACAAAGCTATCTCCTGAGAGATAGCTTGCAAAATTCTATATTCCCAGCCCATGTTAAAGGTCTTTTACAGAAATGTTAGAAATTGTGGGAACACTTACACTTCTTAAATCGATGTATAACATCATAAAGTATCGTTGTAATAATCGTAGAACGCTAACTGGAGTCGGGAGACAGTGTAATTGACGAAAATGAATTTGGAACTTGTTATTTTCCGTGGCGTCTGAACAGGAAGTCTTGCCAATGCGCATGCGTGTAATCGGAAGCGGAAATCTCATGACATGGAAGCGCAATGCACATTACTCAACTTCCTGAGAAGCCATCTTGAAAATTATCATCTCTTCAACATTTTTTCCACATTTTTCGTCAATTACACTGTTTCCCAAGTGAGCACAGTGACTTATGCTTTTCATACTAAAAAGATGTGTTTCTAAAAAGCTTGAGTTCACTAAGGCAGTAGATAACTGCACGTCAGAACAATGAATCAGCAATAAAAATAGACAGTAGGCTATTATTCACAAAAACAAAACATTAGCATCTTGAAAGCCCATGCTTCTAGGCATTAGTGTCAAGTCCTTTTGTTTGGTTGTTTGGTTAAAAGCAGCTCAATCAATATAAACCACATTGTTTAAAAAAGTACCCTTTCTTTTTTCACAACGATATTCAGAATACAAAAACTATCCAACTTGTAATTTTTGTCCGATTTCTTCTGAAAGATTTAGGTTGCCAACAAAAAATAGTATGCCTTCATCGGCCTTCCAATTTTAACATGTACCAGGTACACTTAGTACTGGAAGTTATTATATTCAACCATTCAGAGACAGCAATTAATGCCTTTATACATTTGTATTTTAGTGATCGTCCCCCATGCTGGTACTGGGAGACTTGTAAGAGACAGGATGGCTATGAACATATGGCCAAGTACCTCCATCCATGGGAACTAGCCGGTGAGTTGAAACGTTACAATAATAGGCCTGATAGTACAACCCCCCTTATCATACCCATAATAGATTCTTATCTCATTATGTACAGGGGTCAATCACACAGTAATTGGTTCATGGGGGACACTGTTCAAGGATCCCCCTGAATTTTTTTTTTCTTTCCTGATAAAGCCAAAAATATATTTCTCAAGATTCTACCTTAAAACCAAAACATTTTTCTAACAGTGTTCAGGTACAGAATATTTTACAGCTGATGAAGGTCATCTTGACTTCAGTTTGTACTAAATGATAAATTACCAACAACACACAAGAGTTATTTTAAGGTGAACATATGTTAGCGCACTGACTCTAACAGTCATATTACTTCACTGTTTTTGTCTGTCATGTAAATAAAATAAAACACTCCACCCTTTAAATAATAAATAGCACTTGTGATAATGGATTAATGGGTTTGATAATTATTAACTTTGAATTAAAATCACCCTATCATAACTTTCATTCAACTGTCTGATGTCAAATTCAAGAGCTTACACATGAGTATTTGGCAGCAATGCATTTTTAAAATTTTTATTCCTCTTCCAAACTATATGCTTTAAATAGTAATTTTCCTTATGTTCTACATGAAGAATTTCTGTTCAGTTAATACACATTTTTACATAATAAGGGTCATTAAAACTTGTTTCTTTGTTAGATGTTAGACTGGGATATTGTAGTTTTTTTGACCATTTAAACTTCAAGCATCAAATTAACACATTTTCCTCTTTAAGACACATTTTGATGGTCTGAAATAGCAAACGTGCTTAAACACCATTTCACATATTATGACAATATGAAAGTTAGACTGTATATAGCATTTGGTATGTTAAATTGCTACATAAAATTTAGGTAAAATTGCAATTTGACTTGATTTGGTTTGACAAAAGATGGTGTATTTAATCAGACAGGGTGATATGGTTTCATCATGATTTATTTATGTTCACCTTCAATCTCATTTTTGATTCAGATGAAGTGCGGACAGTCCTGATTGGTAAAACAGGGGCGGGCAAAAGTCTCTCATGCAATACCCTACTGGGCAAAGAGAAGTTTCAGAGTGTCCTTGGTTTCCAGTCAGACACAAGTTCTTGTCAGTATGACTATGTCAACTATCAAGGGACGAAATATATGATCGTCGACACTCCAGGAATATTTGACACGAGAGTCAAAAAGGATCAGAATGCTATCGAACTGTTGAAGTGTCTGAGTATATGTGCCCCAGGGCCTCATGTTTTCCTCATCACTATAGCGATAGGACATGGACGGTATACAGTTGAAGATGAGACAACGGTTGAGCTATGCCGTAAAGTATTAGGAGATGGTATGTTAAATCATGCAGTTGTGTTGTTCACTTGTGGTGATAAACTGATTGAAGAGAATATGACTGAGGAAGAGCTGATGAACAATTCCCCAGAAACACTGAAGAAACTGATCAAAGATTGTGGTGGACGTACATTTATTATAAACAATAAAACCAGCCGTGAACACAGAACCAACCAAGCGAAAGACTTGATGATGAAAATCAGTACATGGGGCCTTGATAAAACTGCATATGAAGACAAACATGGACTTTTCAAGAAAATAGAAGGAATATTTATGAAAGAACAACTGGAAAATAACACTTCACGAGACGAAATTAAGCAATCTATAATAAGAAACCTGCGTAAGGCAAAGCCTATCATGAAAACAATTATAACAGCTATTGGCCCAATGATGGGCGAGATACCACACCAATATGCACAAGGAATTTCCAAAGTAATGACAGTAGTTACACCAATGCTGATTATTCCATTGCTAGATCACTGGGTAGATGATGACATAAAAGAAACTCCTGATGGTTAGTGGAATAGCAAGAGTATACATGCCCTGAACTATTATGCAAGTATGGACATAAAGGATGAATCAGGAAATATGCACATAATTGGCCCTTGCTTAAATGTATTCGAAATATTGATTATTTTATTGTGAAATAAAATACACCTTTTATGAATACTGATGCATAATTGACCTTCTGCTGTAAATCAAATAAAGATAAATTGTTTTCATAGTTCAATGTATTTTTTAATGTTTTAAATCATGATGTACAACAATATATTAGTACAACATCAAAGTACTAGCATTTCAATGTTAAAAAAATGTTACAGCACTTGTGAAAGACTTAGATGACTTTTTGTTGTTGTTGGGCATTGAAATGGAGGGAATTGGTTTATGAAATGCTTCAACTGAAACAGAACTTTTTTTACTCCACTTTGATCAGCCACATTTAATTTAGCAAACAGATTCTATATTTTTTTAACTTCAGTTAAATACCAAACACTTAGATTCTTTTGGTGTTGGTAAATCATACTTACAGCATGGAACATTTTTTTTGTCCAAATTAGTCAATATAACAATAGTTATACTAATGGTGCACAGCATATTTGTATACAGGGTGTCCCGAAAAGTATGGGGCCACCCCTAGGTAGACATGTACCTGAGATGGCACGAGAGGACACATTGACTAGTGATTTGGTGTAAAATTAAACTTAATTTTGACCAAACACTAAATTTTTAAATGCCTGTAACTTTTTCCCATTTGAGAGTTGAACCATGATACTTGGCAAATCAATGTAAGTTTGGATAAACTTTAAAATGATATATGACACATACTATTACAACACTGGTATATGTCTGCCTAGGGGGGGGGGGGCATACTTTCGGGACACCCTGTACATGAAAAGAAAACTTCGAAGACTGACAAAAGCTTAAGTAATGACCAATAATGAAGTTCTAAGTCAAAGAATGAAACACCACTGGCCAACAGCTATTACCCATCAATATACAATAATACACCTCTTTGAAATATTTTACATACCTGATCGATCATGAATGTTTTAATTGTAGGTTCTGTTTTTCCATTCTCTGACCACTCTTTCTTCCACTGTTCCAGCATGGGAAATCCTGCCTTCTGACTGAAACAAACAATTGAGAACTTTCACTTGATCTCTTGTGGTTTACTCTATTTCTTAAAATATTAATGAAAAGCTTTCCACATGAATCCATGAAATGGTTTGGCTGGAAACCTGTTGACATTCCTTGACAGACAAGATTTTAGGAAAAAAATCCAAAATAGACGGTAAAGATTAAAAGGTGGATTGGATCGAGTGGATTGGGTTCATGTAAAAGGTGGATTGGATTGGCTATCTTCAAAATATGGATTTTCCTTTAAAAAATTCTATTGATCTCCCTTTAGGAAGATTGGTGCTCTCTTCACTTGCACAGTGTCAAATAATAGATGTAATATTATTTTGCTTGGGTGGGCTAGAAGGTTGACCTGGTACCTGCTTTCTGATACACGATCTTATTCATTCCAAGTGTAATTTGAGACATTTCATAAATCATAAGGCAGACTGGTTTGAAGATCCATATCTGTTTTCAATCCAAACTGAACATACCAAAAATGTTTTGTGAACATTCACACATTAATTTGAATGACAGGTTTTCTTTTTCTAAAGATCTATGTCTTACAAAAGTTGATTTACAAGGGAAAGCAAGAGTGTCCCTGAACTAATTGGAGTATGTATTTGTCATTGCTTTGTTCTGATTTCTCAAAAGGGACCTGTAAAACTGTAGAGGGAAATCAACAGAATTTTTTTTATAAGAAATTCCACATTTTGAAGATTCCCGATCCAATCCACCTTTTACATGAATCCAATCCACTCGATCCAATCCACCTTTTAATCTCTACCAAATAGACACCCTAACATTTATCCAGACTGCCTAAAAACTAATCAGCTTTAAACTTTCGTATGTAATAATATCCATAAAAATTTCAATACAACATTTACCTAGCATTTACCTTACATTTAACATTTACCTAACATTTACCCAGACTGCCCAAAAACTAATCAGTTTTAAACTTTCTTACGTAATAACATCCCTAAAGATTTCAGATGAATCCATGAAACGGTTTGACTGGAAACCTGTAGGCAAGCCTCGACACACAAGATTTCCTTAATATTTAACCAGAATGCCTCAAATATAATCAGTTCTAAACTTTCGTAGGTAGTAACATCTTCAGGAGACAAGGGGATATGAGGGTTAGACACACCCCTAGGGGTTGCCTTTTTATGTACAGTGTTTGTAATCATGAATGAGAAATGAGAAATAAACTGAACAGAATTGAATTGAAATGTGAATTTACTTATATCTATAGTAGGCTAGGCAAATGGAAGTTTAACATCCCAAAAATTGCAACAGTTTTTAAATTAGGCTTATATTGTATATTGATACCAGTTGAAAAACATATCAAAAATATAGAAAAATATATGCAGTGGACAAATATGAAATGTCACATTCCAGGTACCCCCCTCCAAATTTGAGTATGGGATTGTAAATATTTTTTTATTTCAAAATGGAATACTCTTGTCAACTAAACGAGTAATATTATGATAGTTTACTGACATAAGAGCAACTAAAAATTGTTAACCAACTATTTGAGTGCAATAATTGGCATTTCTAGCGCCAAATATCTGAAAATAGGCCATCAAATAGCCCGAATTTAATATAACAATGTATTTATTTCTGTATCAATTCATCAGAATTGCATGAAAAATATCTAGGAGGGTATTGTACACCTGAACATTGTCTTTGATAAGTATCAGGGTCATTAAATGAATATTGAGCGTGAAAATAATATTTGAAATTTCAATATTTTACCACACCCACTTTTGGGGTGACCTTACTTTTGTTTAATTACTTCCAAGATATGTCATATTTGAACTCAATAGCACAACTAAATTATTTGTAAAGGCTTATTTTGTCCCGAAAACAGTTTTTTGAGGTTTTCAGAAAAGGATTATGCAAAAAAAGTAGAAAAACAGCAAATGCCAGGTGAAATATAGGGGAAGCCCTACTTTTAGTTGATAACTGTTAAATTATCAAATGTTTTCTCCTTTTAAATTCAATTTGATATATAATATACCTTTTCTGATAAAACAGAGAACGATTTGTTACAATCAGTGGTCAAAAAATGTCCTTGAAAAGGCAACAAAATGTTAAATATCCCTGTCACTGACATCAGTTTATTAATATGAGCCAAAAAAGGTAACCCAACCAAATGTTTGTTAATAACCCAGTCATTCAGCATGGGTTTGACATCATATTTAGCACAATTACCTTGTTCAATGTTCTTTCATTCTACTAAGTGTCATTGATCTATCCTTAATAGTCACGATTTTATGGCCATTTACAAAATGTGCTCAAAATATCGAAATGTGCCTAACTGACTGGACATCAATACCACCAGTTTTTTTTTTTATCTGTGGACCTTTTTTCGATACTAACAACACTTGAAACATTAAAACAAGAGATAAGAATGAAGATGAGAGTCATAACACATGATTTTTATGCTCCTGATTTGAACAACACGATACGTACAAGTTGGCCTCCAGGAATGACACCCATATTTCATGGCATGGTATAAAATGGCCATAAAATCTTGACCACTAGAGACCACTGAGACTGGGTAGATTGATAATACATTGACCAAGACTCAATTCTGCCAAATATGACACTAAATCCATGCAGGATGATTGGACTGGATTATTAAGATTTGTTTGGGTTACCTTTTTGGCTCGCCCTGTATTAAGGAAAAATTGTTACTTTTGAATAAGGTGTTCTTAACCACACAGTGATATTGAGAAATGAAATGAAGAAGTTCAACTGAAGAATGTTCGATTTCAAGATGAACTTAAATAAAAAATGAGCCAAAGGTTTTTACATTAATAAATCCTCTTGAGTTAACTAGTGTAACGCAAAGTAAATCCCTGGTCTTTATACAGGGCCTGGTTCGATTATGTTATGTTCATTATCGAAAATGCTGCCTTAATTTTGTAATCTTAACCTTCATATATGTGTCTTACTTATAGAGAGCAAAAAAGAATGCTGATTAAATAAGCTTAATACTATTATGTTTTAACAACAATCAGTTACAACCTTGTCTATCACCAGCCTTCATCAGGGGCGGATATGGGAACCAACAAGGGGGGGGGGGCAAATGTCAGGTCTGAGAAAAAACTTCCGCGGAAAAAATTTTGGGCCCCTAAAACCCTGAAGTGGGCCCAAATTTTGAAATATTGAGACCCATTTTCTTCAATTAAAAAATAAGGCTTTAAATGGCCCATTTATGACCAAAAAGGCCTACTTTTCGGGGCCTTAAGGCCTTTTTTGGGCCCAATTTTTTTTTAGTCATCATTATTCTCATGATCAGTAATGGAGGTATTTGCACAAATGCCTTTGCATACCTTTTTCATTTTTCTACAAGAACATCTCATAGAAATACAATCTGCCTTACACACACAATGGATGATCTCTGAGAAAGGGGAGCTGCATTTAGGCAATTGGTTAGGTACATAGTTTCGTTGCCTATTTCCCAGCCCAATTATAATGGAGGCAGTTTATTTCCCTCCCACTCCTGGATCTGATGGTACACTCTGTAACTGTGGTATTCCGCAGCATCAGAAAATGGAGGAAGAGCTGCAATAATTCAGATCCTGCTGCTCTCTTTTAATAGAATTTTAGAAGCCTAAGATAATTTAGGGTTTCACCATTTTTCCACCATAAATTGACAAAAGAGCATGTTCCTCTGCAATGACAGAGTTGCTTGCATTTCACTGGTTTTCTACTTGTTTACGTTGTAACAAAATGTCGGAACATCGAAGGTTTGATTTTTCTTTTTTCTTTATTTCACACATTGTAGGCAGAATTCCCACAACATTGTTATCACAAACATGTATCAGTATTATATGTTTAAAAATGTACATATTTGCGAACAAATAGTTCAGAAGACAACAGAATCTTCGATTTAATTCCTCACTTAAGTTACATAAACGGTATTTCGATAAACAATTAAGATCTGCACTTTTAACCCAAACTGTTTATTTAACTTAAATAAGGAATAAAATCAACAATTCTGTGAGAAAAAAACATCGTGGGGATTCTGCCTACAACGCGTGAAAAAAAAGGAAAAAAGAAATATCGTACTTTCGACGTTTAGACATTTTGTTACCGAAACGACAAGCGTAATCGAGCGGATCACCAGTGCTTTTGGTAATTTAAAAACAACCGCTTGTTTTCTCAAGAACTCACTCTTTTTTATCTGCCTCAATGATAGACTCTTGTCTATGCCATATATAACCTGAATGCGATGTCACACCCCAGAAAAGAAACAAAATATCGTCACAGACCACTTTTCCCAAAGACAATCTTATTTCATTTATATTCCAACATTTTGTTTCTTGGGTTGCTGCTTTTGGTTCAGGTTTGAAGAAAATGTTGAAGTTTGTGTTTTGTGCATGATAAATGAGAAGCACAAGGAGATCTGTATGAGTACTGTATTTGAGGTTTGGACACTTTGGATTGCAGTTTTCACAATCACAATATCTGCATCCGATTCTGAATGCAGCGCATGTACACTCAATGTTTTCCAACCTGACAGACAGAATTACCATCATTCCTATGCACTGAAATTATATTAATGAAAGACTCCCCAGATATCTGAGATTTTAATGTTCTCTGTCGGTTTAAATTCCGTTTAATAACCATAAATTCGTTTCTACAGCATTATACATCCAATTGATAGTTCCATAGTAATGTACTCTTATGTAATGATTTATTTATCTGATGAATTTAAATATATGCAAATTTAGTAATTGCGGATTGTAATTAATAATTTAAACAATATTAAATTCCACAAAAACTACAACTTACATTATTTAGATAAGCCTAGTATAGAGCAGTTATCAAATACCCTAATATCAGAGTGGTGATATGTAATTATTCATCAAATAAAAGTGAGGTCACCTTAACATTTCACCTGGTGCAACTAATAATTCCTATTTTTCATACTAATAAGGTATAAACCTTCACAAAACTTGTATTTTAGATGATGACAAGCCTATATAAATGATTTAGATGTCAACTCTAATACAAATGTGATGCATTGTGGGAGTTAATCATCAAAACTATAGTCTCCCTTATAGTGGGCGGGGCAAAACTATGAAAATGAAATAATTTTTTTCTTCCTAAGTATACACCTTAGAATTCTGACACTCACCAAATATGAAGTTCATATGAATATGTAACACCATAATTTTTTTCATGCTTTTCTGACTAACTGATCCTAAAATATCTAAATAGATATGTGATAACATGCCTGTTTTGTGGCCTATTTTGTTATACTTTGGAGTCAAATGACCAATTACTGGTCTCAAAATTGATTAAAATGATATTTTAATTATTTGTGAATGTGTGATCTATCATAATAAAGCTTGAATACTTGACTAAAGTATTCCATTTGGGAAGAAAAAATTGTTTCCTACCAATACTCAATTTTGGGGTAGGGTTGTAGGGGGTAACTAGGAAGTGAAATTTCATATTTGTCCACTGCATACATTTTTCTATATTTTTGATATGTTTTTCAACTGATATTAATACATAATATAAGACTAATTTAAAAACTGTTGCAATTTTTGGGATGTTTGGGCCTTTTATGAGCCCATTTGCTTGGCCTATAGCATCACATAACTTTATCAGGCTTCAAATACACTATAAAACTATTAACAGTCAATACTTGACCTTGTTAAAGCCAAACATAATTTTATCAGGTGTCAGATACATAAGTACACAGTGATATTGCAGAAATACATGTAAAAACACATGGTCTAGACATTTTATAATGGCTCCTTTTAAACTATATGGGGACTATAAGTCCCAGCCAGTTAGGGCAGTAGCATTAATGCTGAGGACAAACAACATTGACTTTGACTTTGTATCCTGCCCTTTGGAACCAAAGGCTGGCCGTAAGTATACATATATTATTACCTGTACATATATTAATTTGTACATTAATTTTGTATTGTAATAGTTGAATCACTGACTGAACTTAATTTCATCCATATCTTTATTTTTCATATACAATATACATTTTCTTAAATAAATGACCCCTCCTTTTAACTATAAACCATCACCACTTTTTAACCTATGTGCAAGTATACAGGTAAAATAAGGGGGGGGGGGGGGGGGTTGGTGACTTACCCCTGCAACTGAAAACTGCTAATATAAATTCAAAGTTTCAAGATGGCTACCTCAACTCTAGGTCATAACAAGAATTTAAGGAATATATAGAGAATGCCAAGTTCATTATGACCAACTGATGAATCATATAATTTCAATTTCTAAATCACATTTCAACTTAATTAAACTAATTGACTCTTCAAAACGAGTAGCTATTTAAAATAAGAGATCAAGACAATGCTTCCAGGTCAAGTCGACCCAAAGTCATCTCAAACCATGTCAACATAATTGTTTTGTCACTATTTTTTTGTTTTCATTACACAATATAATAAGGTCTAATAAGGTATAAGGACCCTTAAACCAAAAAGTGGAAGATATGAGACATAAAAAAGTTTACATTTACAGATATCTTTGATACTTCACTAGTTATTAAATTCATCCATCATGTAGTTTCATTTCATTAATTTTATCATTGTTTTACAGGTAGAATTGGGACAGAAGAATATGCGACAAATGTTAACCCATTTAAAAGAGTCCCGACACTTGTTGTAGAAGGAGTAGCACATATCTGTGAGAGGTACACATTTTCCATATTTTCTCTGTCAGTATGTAATCAAATTAATTTATTATGTTCAAAAAGCCTATCTTGTCACTGTCCACATATTTGCCTTTTCTTTGGATGATGTACATTATAAATGTATAACTTCACATCTTCTTTATATCAAGCTCTGCAGCCCTGCAGTACCTAGCTGAGCTGGAAGGGGTATCTCCTCACTGGTACCCAAGGAGTGGGAAGGAGAGGATCCTTGTGAACACATACCTGGCCTGGCATGGTCCTGATGTGAGAAAATATGCATCAGGATACTTTGTCTCCACAGTAAGTCTCACATTTCTACAAGTATTTCACTGAGAACACTAAGACAAAACCTTGCATTAATCTCTATATAATAATAACAATTCCCCTATATGTGATTGCAATGAAAAAATTTGTGTTAACCACAAGTCACAATGTGTCAGATCAGATCAATTGGGAATTAAATTAACAAAAATAACTATATCTAGTAGATCAAATAAACTGAGATTAACTTCACCGTTAAATAAAATAAAACACAGATCTAAATCAATAGTGATAACATTACAAACAAGCATATCATGTAAATTTAATAACTTGTCATTTGTTCTACAGTTCTATGGGCCTTTGTTCCTTGACAGACATTTCACAGATACACAGGTGAAAGAATTTAGAGATGGATTTGAGGCTCTCCTGGACAAACTTGAAAAAATCTGGCTGAAGGAAACCCCATATCTTGCTGGGAATGACATCACAATAGCTGACTTACAACTAATCACAGAACTCACACAGGTTGAGTCAACTGGCTATGATATGGTGAAAGGTAGGCCCAAGTTGGAGGCTTGGATGCAGCTAGTTAAGGACATACTACAGCCACATTATGATGCAATCAGTGAGGAGCCTTTGACTGGATTTGCAGACCAATATAAGGAATACAAAGCATCAAAATAACATTTATGTGACTTATGTATTCCAAAGACAGTTTTAAATACTACCATTTCATTATGCCAGGCTTAATTTCCATTAAAAGCCAAACATTGCAAAATATGCTGCCTGATCCTATAATACCCAAATTGGTGACTGACAACCTCTTTTGTATATAGGAAATTGTAATTGAAAAATAAATATTGATTATTAATAAAAATAGTTTGATTTTGCTCCTCTAAAAGAGAACTTCATGTACACTCTGACTGAGCGGTGATGCTTTGATCTAACCTTAACTGATTAGAATACTTGGAAGATCAAATCCAGAGCCCGATCAGAATAGAATTCATTTAATCTTATGTTTTTGTAAGTACATGGCAATCATTTCACAACAGAACACTCATTTAAGGCCATAACAGCTATTTTTGAGGCGATTTAAAATCAAACGGTTATATTCACTAGTACTCCACACAAGTAAAAGGTTTACCTTCTATAATAGTACTCGAAGCAGTCATTGCAGTAGTGCTCTCCAGCTGATAGATGGTACCATCGTGATGTCATGCCATCTCCACAGCAACTAAATATTAATATACAAAATATTTAGTCTATCAATTCAATTTGTATTTACGCTGTTCAAAATGTATCTTTATGCCAACTATAATCTCAATGTATCAAACCAATATGAGACAAGGCATTAACATGCAAAATGTCACCACCTGCCATTTGTTACAGATGCCAACCACCAAACACCAACTGCAAAACACCATCCACAAAAAAGTTGGAGACTTTAACAATATGTCACTACTTGTCACTATGCGTATATGTGCAAATATTCAATGGGGAAGGTGTTCAGTTTGTAAAAAGACAAAGTTATTTCATTATGGTTTAACCCTCCCTTTCCCTCATAAAACAAAATTAGAAAATGTTGATTTGCCTTTCAGTTGTTTTTTCAAAAGATCATTTTTACACTCTCATTTGCTTAACCCCCATCCAGTTATATGGACTTTGTTAAAATCATAATAAGAGAACGTAAAATATTTATGTATTGATCAGTATATATTTGTGATGGGTAGAGAGTAAATCTTGTTTAAGAACATCGCAAATCAGCCCCCACCCTCTTAGCTACTTTCAATTACAAACAGATACAGGTAAATAGAGAGGATGTAATGCTAGTAGCCTAGTAGTTAAAGAAATCTGCTAATGCAAACTCACCGTGCAGCACAACGTATGGCACAGATAGGAATATCAGAAGTACAGCGAGACATCCCACACTTTCTATACATAGATCCATCTGGTCTCTCCAAAATCACATCTCTCTTCTTCACCTTCTTATCTTCAGATTGGCCTGGGCCTCTATTATATGCAACAAAATATATGATCACAAACTCACAAATTCACGAAATGTTTAACGTTTTAAATACTGTACATGAAGTAATAGTGTTTTCAACCAAATATGTAATCTAAATCATATCAAAGATTTTTCTAGTTTATACCTATGACCATGTGCAATGTTCTTTTTCATCAATTTCTTATAATGGGTTAAAAATTCTCATTTAGATACAAATGGATTCACCTTGGTGAAATTTTATTTCCAAATTCTAAACTAAGTGTTGCACACACATGAATGCCTTTCATTAACTTATATTGATTTAACATACTTTGGAGACTGAACTGCAGCAGCAGACTTTGGTGTACTTGGTGCTGACTTGATGACTTTAACTTTCTTTGGTCGAATCTTATCTTGTATGTTCTTAAAATTTATTGTCCCCTCTGCCGGTGCAGGCTTGGATTTCTTCTTTGGTGATTCAACAATTGGCTTTGATTTCTTCTTTGGTGACTCTACAATGGGTGTATTTTCTGCAGCGGCCCTCGCTTTATCTTCAGCTGATTTTTTCTGACTCCTTGGACTCTTAGCGTCTTCTTTTACTGCCTTATCCTCGACTCTAGGGCTTTTTGATGAAGAGTTGGGCGATGAGATTTCTTTTGGTGATATGTATTCTTCTTCATCGTAACGTTTTTTAGGTTTACGGGCACGCTTGCCTTCAACAATTATCGGTTGATGGAATAAGGGGAGATATTCAGCATCAACTCCCATGTTCTCTTGTGGAATAGGGACAGCAAGTTCTTTCGGAACATTTTGGCTGATAGGTTTTTGACTCCTAGAGGTTTTCTCAACCTTCAATGTATCCTCACTTGGTACTTGAGATCCATTTTCTGGTTCTAGAGTTTGTGCTATTTGACTACCAGTGTTATCATTTTTATTATCTGGTGTAGTTTCTTTAGGGCTTGTTTTTAAGGAGGTATTGGTATCATCTTCAGCATTAGGTTTTTCATCAGTTACATTTTCATTACTTGTATTACTGGACACAGAAAATCTCTTCTTTGAAGGGCGACCACGGCCTCGTTTAGGCGATACTAGTGTCTCAGTCTCTTTTTCCAGTACACTTTTCTCATCTTCTTTGACATCTCCCGCATCATTTAATTTTTGTTCAGTAAGAGCATCTCCTTTTACTCTAATAGTTTCAGGTTCATCTTCTGGTTTAGCAGGTGTTTCATCATTTATGTTTTCATTACTTCCATTACTTGACACAGATAACCTCTTCTTTGAAGGGCGACCACGTCCTCTTTTAGGCGATACTAATGTCTCAGTCTCCTTTTCCAGTTTAACTTTCTCATTATTGGGTACAATTTTTTCATCTCCTTTAACATCCCCTTCATCATTTTGTTGTATTACAGCATCTCCTTTCGCTTCAACAGTTTCAACAATAGCGTCATCTTCAGTGTTAGGTTTTTCATCAGTAATGTTTTCATTACTTACATTACTTGATACAGATAACCTCTTCTTTGAAGGCCGACCACGTCCTCTTTTAGGCGATACTAATGTCTCAGCCCCCTTTTCCAGTATAGTATTCTCATTTTCAGGTACAATTTCCTCATCTTCTTTATCATTTCCTGCATCATTTGACTTTTGTTCTGTTAGAGTACCTTCCTTTTCTCCAATAGTTTCCTGTTCATCTTCCAGTTTAGCACGTTTACTCGTTGGTGTACTAGTGATGCTATCATTGTTGTCATCTCCTATAGATTGTAAACTTTTCCTTGGACGTCCTCGTTTTCTCGTGCTTGCTTCTTCCATTCCTGAAAATAAAACTTCTGGTCTTAAGTACAAATGATGATATTATAGCAGTACTTTGAACTTGATTATTTTAAACTTGCTATATATTAGCAGCAACCCTGTAATATTCGCAAAAATTGTGCAGCATTTAACAAGTAGCTAAATACATACATGATCAAGGTTGAAGCCAGGGACTGGTGAAGGCATTTTCTTAAAATAGGTGATGCAAATTTAAACAGAAGAAGCAAAACTTAAGCAAAAAAGGATTTTATACTCCTATGTGACATAATTTTCACAAGTATTGTGTAGAACTGTCTACAATTTGAAACTACTTCTGAAATTACAAGTACCTCGTAGTTGAGTCGAAATACTGTACCCTCTATTTTTACATGCACCTTACTATTTAATGGATCGGATGGTCTGCCTTTATTATCTTTTCACTTATTGAAACATATAGAGTACATGTACATTTGAATGCTTTTTAGCTTGTTTTTAGTCAAACAAGTTCATAGTACCACCAGAGCTTATATAGGGAGACTCATGGCTCAATAAAATTCTAGTACCTCTGATACATGACATACATATCGGTTAAAGTGCCAGCTGTAAAATTATCAGTGTATGGAGTTAAGAATAGCTAGAAAGTAGAGGCTTGGTTCATTTTGGGTGTATTTTGAGGTATATAATACATTTTCAGTGAAGATTTCCAAAGGTGTATTGAAAATCTTTGGGTAATAACTGTAACAATTTGATAATTAACCTTCACAGTTTAGGTGAGTACATTCATTTGGTATCATTAAGAAATCAATTAATTTCACTGCCAAAAAAACATTTAGCCTGCAAAAACATAAGCAGAAAGTCATACTGATTGCTTCATATCGACAAGCGAAAACACTTTTACAGGGAAAACATATCCAAAAACACCATTTCAAATGAAACTGAAAATTAATTGTGTCAGAAATATTTTACTTATTTTAAAATTGGACTAATCTTGACTTGCCTATCTTACAAGATCTATTATTTTTCATTTATCAATTTATTCATATTCATTTCTCAACTACAATTAATTGCAGGTTAATCTGTGCCTACAAGCTTGTTTCGGTTTGTTCTTAATACAATTATACTACCATGTATTGTACCAAAAAGCATTAAATACAAACCTACAATATACAGAAAAGTAATATCGGCCTAAACAATTTTTCTGAACTCATATTTTTGAAATTGTAATGGTAGGTCGTAGATTATAGTAAACAAATATGTCAAGACTCACTGGCGGATTAGGGGGGGGGGCCTGGGGGCCCGGGCCCCCCCCCCTTGGGTGGGCCCAGAAAAAAAAATTGGGCCCAAAAAAGCCTTAAGGCCCCAAAAAGTCGGCCTTTTTGGTCATAACTGGGCCTTTTAAGGCCTTATTTTTTTAATTCAGGCCAAATTTTGAAGAAAATGGGCCTCAAAATTTCAAAACGTTTTTTCACTGACCTAAAATTTGGGCCCCCCCCCCTTGTTGGTTGCCAGATCCGCCCCTGAGACTGCTTTCTATTTTCAATGTAAAATTTGACCAAACTAACATGTTCTGCTGCTGTTGTTTACTTCCAGATTTCCCAGAATTCTTATGACCTCCATCCGGGCCAGGTATCGTAAAAAATTAAAACCACAAAATAAGTGATTATCAGCGTTTTAGGTGAGAAATTGTTATATTCCTTTATTTCTAGACTTTTTTACAATGTCCATTTTAATTGTCCAGGCATAGAATCATATGATTATTTAGAATGAAAATGGGCTGGGATATTAGAGTCTCTAACTGAACTCGGCCACATTTGCACCCAAGTTGCCACTCGCGATATCCAGTACGAGCCTTAATGTATAGAATGGGATGAGACAACAACCCAAAGTGATTTATACTTTATTTGGTGCTTTTATAAATTGTCTATTACTTCTCATCAATGTATTTCATGTATCAAACTCAAAAACTGATGATTGACATTCTTTAGTCGAAATAACTTTAATTTATGTTTGCTAATTTGTCTGTCAATTACTTTGTTTTTCCAATGTCTCTTAAAGGTGGCAAGCAGAAATATGTGTTAAGAGTCACACATAAAAATTTTCAGGACAATGCACATTGTGTAATGTCTTTCTGTACAATAGGTTTCGATGTAATGCAGAACCCCTTTTATCCAAGGTCTTTTATAACATAGGTCTAGTAGGTCAAGTAGGGTGAAGGGGTATAATGTAGACAGCATTTTGTGGTAACTTTGACAAATGGGGTAACTTCAACACCTTGTTGTTTATTTGCTCTAATTTCCAATCTAGGGGGAAGCTTACTTAGTTTGCACAAAGCTATCTCCTGAGAGATAGCTTTGCATATGCTGATATTCCCAGTCCTTTATTAAGGTCTTTTGTAAAAATGTAAGAAATCTTGGAAACATTTACCCTACTTCAATTGATGCATAACATTCTAAAGTATCGTTTTTCTAACCATATCTGGCTCTCCGTAGTGGAAGAGGAAATATATTGACGAAAAATGTTGAAGAGTTGATCATTTTCAAGATGGCTTTTCAGGAAGTTGGGTAATGCGCATGCGCCTCCATGCCATGAGATTTCCGCTTCCGGTTACACGCATGTGCACTGGCAAGACTTCCTGGTCAGACGACATGGAAAATAACAAGTTCCAAATACATTTTTCGTCAATTACACTGTCTCCCGACTCCGGATCGCGTGATATGGTCAGGAAAACAATACTTTAGAATGTTCTGCATAGATTGAAATAGAGTAAATGTTTCTAAGATTTCTTACATTTTTGTAAAAGACCTTTAACGTGGGCTGGGAATATCAACATATGCATAGCCATCTATCTAAAGATGGCTATGTGCAAATACTTGTATATAGTAAGGGAAAGCCATGTTTTTTTTATGCATGAATCGAGATTTCGCAGGGTCTTGACTCTTAATTTTTCCAGAAATCAAACTTGACAGTAAACGGAAATTCTACTTCTAATAAGTAAGTGTCGAAGTAGCCCCATTTCTCATGTCGACATTACCCCACATGTCGACGTTAGGGCCCTACACCCCTTTGCCCTAGTTTGCCATTGTGATGGCTACTTTATCAGATGATGATAAGAAGACAACTAGGATCACCGAGTCCACCTCGAAAAAAGTTATTGACATACTATCTGCCTACAGATATTAGCCAGATCGTTTTGTAGTAGGATCTCATAGGCTCAAAGAATAATACAGAAGATGCGTCACTTAAATTGGAAAATTCCCAAAAAAGTGACCACCTTTCAAAATGTTCTTTATACAAAATGGTACCTGTTTCCCCAATGACAGATTTTGCACTTAATTTATAGCTGAGATCTTCATCTTTCTATTTCTACTTGTTTGGTTCAAGTAAATAACCTATTGACGCAGTAATTTGACTTTTAATACGGCAAATATTTTTCACTCGATCCAGACTCTTGTGTATCCAAATATCATTGTTAAGCTGACGTCACACTTCCGAATATACACGACGTGAAACGAAACTCCTTCGGATTTGGACAGACAAGAGTCCGGCAATAAAATATCACTGTTTTTGGCCTCTTATCAATGCAGTATTGCTTGAATATCGGTCATAGGTGATAAAAAAGTTAAAAAATAATGAGACACTTCGAATGAGGTATGATTTGTCTCATATTTTTCAGAAATGGCTCCACAATCGTCATTTTAAAATTTGAAATTTTCTGAGGTGTCTCATCTGGGGCCGTGAATTTGTACGATCCACGTCTAATCTGGATAAATTTTGTCATGGTAATGATGCATTGTGGGATTAATCCAAGAATTACTCAGATGCGAGTAGGTAGTTACCAGTTCCGCCACCAGGTGGCTGATTCGGGGGAAATAACATGGCAGGGTATTACAAAATTCCCGTAAACTTGAATATTTATCAGTTTTAGTGGTTCACTTTTCGACCCTTATGTATGTGATAGTTATACAAATTAAAATATGTCCAGTAAAAGAAAATATTATCTGCCCAACACAAGAAAAGATATTTCACTTTTTTTGATTTTCCAACATGGGGGCTATGGGGAATCTCCCCGACCTAGAAGTCACATTTTCAAAGAAAATTAAATTTTCAAGGTTGATAAACTCTTTTCAAAACCATATTTCTAGATGTAATTTTACATGTAGATTCCAAATATGACATCAGTTTGACTGAATTTTGAATTTTTAATGACGTAAATCAAGAGTATTTCTACTCGCATCTAGGATATTTATCCAAAAATCGGTGAATTTGTACGATCCTGGGATTAATCTCAGGATAAATCTCAATCCACCTCTTGAGGTGGATTACGTGTACTTTTTGGATAAATTTTATCCGAATTCCAATGCAAATTGGATAAATCTTGGGGATTCCCCCTCATAATCCTCGGATCGTACGAATTCACCAAATATTTATCGGATTAGTAATCCAAGATTTATCCCAAAAGATAAAATTTATCTGGATTGGATTGGGGATCGTACGAATTCACGGCCCAAGGAGGAATATTTACTGAGCTACTGATCCTACTACAAAAGAATCTGGCCGGGATCTATGTATCTGCCCGGGATTTATTGTCAAGATGGCCGACAGAGTTCAAAACGAAGTCGAAAAGTCAGTTTGCAAGTGGAAGTGATCGATGCTGAAAAAGTTGAGCATTCAATGACACATTGTCATAACTATTGGTAGATTAAAAATTTGTGATTAAAATGCACTTACTTTTAGTATTGACAAACGGCTAATTGAGGCTAAAATTTCAAATGATTGATAGAAACTTTTCAGATCACAAAAAAGCATGAATCTCGTTTTGAAAATTTTCCTCGACAGGTGGCGCAAATCATCAAAACACGAAAAGCGCCAGAGTGGCAAAACTTCAACTTTATGGTAAGTTTTTGCATGATCTATGTAAAAATTTCACTTGATTTGATTCTTACCTACTTGTAAAAGTATTGGACAAAATATATATCGAAAACAGTGGGGTAAGAAGGTGTAGTCTTCAAATGAATATTTTTTGTAGATGTTCGAATTTTTTTTCACAAACAACACACTCACCTTTGGGTTATCGAATCCTACGACCACTTTAGATTGTAGACGACAACGTAGTGGCGGTCGTAGGATGCGATAAGGGACAGCATCTTTTCCAATCAATCGAGATTGTGCCATGCAGCCGAAGGTAAGCCATACAACCGAAGGTAAGCCATACAACCGAATTTTGCCGATTCAATCTGACGGAGAATGCGGAGCCTCTATTTTTGACCAATTAGAGAAGTCCTCTTCACATTCATGGTACCTTGGCCAACTTCGTTTGCAAAGAAAAGCTTCGGCAATCTCCGGCTTTTGAGGCTATCTTTGGTTGCTTGCAAAAAGTCAACACCCGATGCGATATCGATCTTCATTATTCAGTTATAAGACTATTATATTCTATGGATTGTCTCCCGTACCGACAATTGTCTGTACTGGAGACTGCCCAGTGAGTATTTGCTTGGGTACCGACAATTGTCGTCATTCTATCGTCTCCTAGTAGGGCAAGACAGAGGACCGACATTTGAAGTAAATCTTCTACTCCTTGTTACAGTGTTAAAAAGGCAAGAACTTAACTTCGACATATAAGTGTTACCTGATGAATGGGACCCTCACCTGCCTTCCAAATGGTAGTAAACGAACTCCAATGTTACTACATCAGCTTATCTTTCCGTCCGATCAACAATAAGTACAGTTATACAAGAAATGTTACGAACTGAAAATATTCCCAAAAATTTTCCGAATGGCTTGTTATTTCCAGAAGTTATGATACGTTATATTACCGAACGTGTGTGAAAATCTCTCATAAAATGAACGAACAAACATTCCATTTTCCGTCCGTCAACATTGGCCGCACAAATTAAAACTGCTATTTGGATTGAGTCATATCCACATTCATTTTATGCATATCCATAATGAAATGCCTATTTGACCTATCATCATCATTTCCCAAGTTCGCCCAGTTTCCGAGAAATTGCTGATTTTGACGTCAAAAAGTCAAATTTTCTGTAAATACTAGACACTTTGTTGAAGTAGAACTTTCAAATAACTTGTAGTAGTTGCTGTTTATGCAACTTATGTTCTCTGAAGATTTCAAAGCTCTTGGCTACAGTTTTTGGTGTTTACTCTATAAAATTTGACAAAAAGTAGGACTTAGTCATTTTCAGGAAACTTTCTCATGTATAAAGACAATGGCAGGTTTTGTGATTGACAAGTTTCTTGCCTTATACTTGATCATTTCTTGCAATGAATTACATCATTACTAGATTTAAGCATTGCCTACATATTGCTCAGTATTTATCAGCATCAATTTTTTACCGTTTTTGAGATATTTGACGTCAAAAAACAGTAAGAATAAGTTATTTTTCAACTTGCTTCAATTTGACCAAATTTTTTTCAAAATCATCTACAAGTTGCCAGGAGTTCAAATCTGACATTAGTTTTAGGATTTGACCTTTACTTCACCTTCAGTGACCTTCGAAGGGTCAAAAAAGTTGATTTTTCAAATTGATTTTTGGATGTAAATTTTCAGGGGCGGATCTGGGAAGCAACAAGGGGGGGGGGGGGCCAAATTTCAGGTCAGAGAAAAAAAACATCCACGCTTGTAGACTATGGTTACTTGACAGAGTAGACTTTTACACAGATCAGAGTAGGCTACAGTGTATAAATGAATTAAATCTTGTTTTTCATTCCAGATAGTGTGTAGCTATAAGTTGGACAATATCAGAATATTCTGTTGCTGTGACGCTATGTGGTTGTATTTCAGTATGGTGGAACATCCTTAAAGTTAAACATAATGTTTAAGATAGAGTCATACATTACTCCCCTGTTGATGGGCTATGTGGATAGGTAAGGACATTTGGATTTAGAGCATGCATGTTCCTGGTCACACCCTTGCAAACTTGAAACCTGTAAAAGTGGAACACTGAAATTTTCAGAGTCCCGAGATCAAATGTTAAATGAACCTCTATAACTGGAACTCCTCCCAAGTGGAACACTTTTCAGAGTCCCGAGACCAAATGTTTAAAATGAACCTCTATAAGTGGAACTCCTCCCAAGTGGAACATTTTTAGAGGTACCAGAGGTGTTCCACTTACTAGACAGATTTTACTGTATGTGAGCTGAAATTGTTCCACCCTCATTCCAATAATTGAAGTCTTTACATTGATCACAGTTTTTATGTGGTACAAGGTACATAGACATACTGTACTGTGTTTATAAATGTCAGAGATGTGGATGTTTTCTGTGTATCATTCAGTTTAAACCTCCTGGACAAGAGTTTTTAGATGAACATAGTGAAGTTATTTTATTTGTCAGGTTTATAAAAATATGTATGCTCTATTGCAAAAATTAGATAAAATTTTGAATAATTTTGTAACTCCTTTTTAGGTATGTCAAACTGCGACATGAAGACTTCCAGTTATCTCTGTGGGGAGGAGATGCAGTGCTTAACCAATTAGATCTCCGTCTAGACGCCATTGAGCATGCCATCAATCTACCAATAACCATCAAGAGTGGTCATATCCATGAGCTAAGAATCCATGTGCCATGGACAAAGCTTGGTTCAGAGCCAGTTGTGATAACAATCAATACCATTGAGTGTATATTGAAGCTGCGAGACTCAGCTTACAATGATAGGGACAGTTCCAGTAGCAAATCATCAAAGACTATACCGAAAAGTTCTTCTACGCAATCTTTGAAGAAATCACGCAGTAGATCAGATGAGAATCTCCCTCCTGGGTACATTCAGAGTATTACAAATCGTATCGTCAACAATGTCAATATTGTCATCAACAATCTTATTCTGAAGTTTGTAGAGGATGATATCGTGTTATCTCTGAATGTGAAATCTGCGGAATGTTATGCAGTGAACTCTGATTGGGCCAGATCATTTATAGACCTAACCCCTGAAGATCTTGTTTTACGCAGAATGTTCAACTTCCATGATCTCACGGTTTGTTTAGATAAACGAAATGCTAGTGGGAAAATTGAGACGTATCAGGATCCCTTATTATATAGGTGCTCTTTGTCGTGTAGAATTCATATGATGTTCGACTCTCTCAATGCAAAGATTCCAAGTGCAATTAAATTCAATGTACTTTGTGAAAAACTAGACCTTTCCATGACTGATACTCAACTACCAATGTTCTGCCGTCTGCTGGAACTTGTTATTGCATTGTATTATGGGACATTAGAACTTCCTGGATTGGATTCTCAAACTGAGGCTGATACAACCATGACAACAGAAACTGATGTAGATACTGGACAACCTGTAGGTATGTACGTGTAAATAAGGAATGGTTAAAGAATTAGAAAAAAATCCGTCTTTCTAAATAAGACCTTCAATTTGTTATTTTGTCTTTCAGAAGCTGACACTCCCGAAGGTGAAGAGGGTGAGGGATGGGGATCTTGGGCATGGTCTTATGTGCCTGCTATCCTACCCCCGGGAGAGGAAGAACAAGATGACCAATCTGTGAGAAAGAAACCTCAACCTTTGATTCTGGAAATAGGTGGCTATATCACCAAAGCTGAAGTGGTTTTCAAGGTGAGCAGGTGTTCAATAATGTCATTTGTGTATAGAAATTACTTCAAATAATGTCATGCATTTTCTAATAATAAATTGTTATATTTTTCAGCTATCTGAGATAGTCCAAGAGACAACATACTTTGGTCCACAAAAGACAATATTTCGTCCATTTGCTTGTATGGAGGGGGAAGCCATAACAGTAGAGATACTGCTAAAGGGGCTAGAGTTCTTCAATGCACATTTTGGCATCACTGGTTTGAGGATTTTCAGTCAAGGAGAATGTGTTTGTGGCGTGCAGGATGGAGAAAATGTCCCTGTAAGTATGCAATAGGGAAGCCATCCGTCTGTCCATTCGTCCATCCATATGTCTGTCCTGATGTTTAACTAAATATCGGTTGATGGATTTAGTTCCAGTTTGCTATTTTTGCTTGAAAAAGAATTAACAATTATGGGTGTTCATTTCAAAATGGCTGCCATTGTTTTGTAAAAACATCATCTGATGACTCAAATACCAGCTGTCGGATTTGGTTCCGAAGGCTGATACCTTAGGACATAGAAGATTTGACAAAGAAAGATGGTTGCACACATTTTATTATGTTATTGTTTTGCACATGAACTTTACTAGATTAGTATTATTTAAAATGATTTTGTTTCTCTTTCAAGGATCCATACTTCTTCAATGGAGGAGTGAAGTTTGAAGAAACAAAACCAGTGAATTATCTTTCAAACTCACTCTTTGATCCAAATGGGGCAGAAAACCAGATGACAAAACATGACTATATCTTTGATACCGAGAAACATTTAGAGAAGTACACTGAACACTTTGCGCTACAAAGATTTGGTGCCTTTTGGTTAGATTACCTGTATACCATGGAACAAGTGGAAGACAGATCAAGTAAGAATTCATTTTGCATTTTCTAGTTTGTTAATTGAAAAAGATGGCGTTCTTGTACGAGAAATGACACTATATTCATCATTATTATATAGACAGCAGAATGCTCAAAGTAACGATGAGTTAAAATATACATACAGTATAACAGTCTAATATTGTGGTCTAATACTTCTTTCTCCATTCACATTTGTACTTTTCAGTGAGTAGCAGATCATCGACTACTAGCGTGGATGACCCAAATGTCAAAGAGGCATCACAGAACAAGTTCTTAATAGGCCCCGCCCACTTGAAAGTTACAAGCAGCATGATGCATCGCTTGAAAACTTTCCTTTATTTCGCCAACAATCATGAGTATGAACCATACAGCAAAGTCAAGGAAGGTACACCACCCATTTACTGCTTTCATAAATTACCTCATTTGTGTGCTTTCAATAAAAGTGAGGTTGATAATACAATAGAGGCATTAAATTGGCATTACATTTTTGTTGTTGATGATTATAGGGATGGAAGGGAAACATTTGGTACTAAATTCCTACTATAATTTTTGCCAAATTACCATTAAATTGATTCGAATGGATGCGAGGATTCGATGGACTGAGATTTGAGAAATTATAATTTGAACGTTGTCAATTTAACATGTATCTCAATTATTTAGTGTCAAAAATCAATGACATCCCCATCATTAAAAACACTGACGTTAATTTATCTGTTTGTGTATATAAATCTCAAATAATTGCACATTTCCAGAAATTGTTGATGAATCTCGGCAACCACCTTCTATAGAGGAAGTGAAATCACTGGAAGAGTTTATTCCTACGAGGACGTTACATGTAACTTTTCTCAACTCTACCATCAGCTATGTGGCAGCTGACCATAAACAGTGTAATGTGAATGTTGCTAGAACCACCACACCTAGAAAGTCAAGAAAGGTAATTAATTCAAACCTCACAATGTACCAGGTACAGTGTTATATTTAAGATTTTGACATATTTTTCAAAGAACTCAATTGTATATTGAATCTCCGAACGTTGAGCATCACATTGTGGAATAATCCTCTGATGTTTAAAATATGAAAAAACAATTATTTTACAGCGACATAAACAATAAAATAATTGATCTCATTTAGGTGTGAAGTTTTGAACGTAGAAGAAGTAGCTGACCAGTTCAGTTACTGCCATACAAACACTTAATGGTTTCAGTAACAGTGTCTTATACAAATGTGCCATAAACATACTGTTTCTTGCAGTACACACTATTTATTTTGAGGATCTGTACTATGTTGACTTAAACTGTAACTGTTTGAATTATTTCTTATTCCATATTATTACAGGGTAAAAAGGTTCGTATCGAGGAACCAGCCAAGCCTGCCTTACATGTCCTACCTGCCCTAGTGCTTCAAGCAGAGAGGCTAGACCTCCAGACCACCTCGGCTATGTATGCACGTAAATTGGTACGCATGGTCAGTAAGATCAGCACACCATCTGGAAACCTGCTGCATCATTGTCACAAGCACATATATCTGAAGGTAAATGTTATGGGATTAAAGTTACAGTCAGAGGATACTCATACAGACTGACCCAGGCCTTAAGGCTGAACCCATCCCAAAATTCTTTCAAAAGCAATGTGATTTTTCAGTTTTTCATCATTCGGAGCAATTTTCAAATGATTTTGACGTTGGCAAATGCAAACTCCCCCTGGAAATTTTTGAAAAGTAAACCCATTTTGGCAAAAGTTGACTTATAATAGGATTTGGTTTTTGGAATTAAAGAATCAATAATGAGGGTCATATTGGTGAGTGTTTAATATTGTGACACTTCATTGCAGGTATTTGGGCTACAAGTAGGACTGGCCTGTATGGATACTGGTGGTCAGATGTCTCCAGCTCTAAACCTGCTGCAGCCATGCAGCTTTGCTATCTATTGGAAAACATTGGTTCTTCCAATGTACTGGTGAGAAGAATATTTATCATTATTTGATCAATTTACATGAAATGTGGGCATTCATTATAATTACATCGTTACATACATAAGATGTACAAAATTGCTTAAAAACTGTAAAAAAGGAAGACCTTGTGTCATTACTTGAACAATCCAACTTTGTGGTCTTCTATTTTATTGACCTAGTTTTGAAATATGACTTCATTTGCAATCTGATCTGTTATTGCAACTTGACCTTTTAGATTTATTTCACAATTCCTCATACTCCTTTCGTACTCCTCACAAGTCCTCAAATCTTTCAGAAATAAATGTCAAAAACAAATTTTTGATTAAATGTCTAATCTAATCTCATCCAGGAAAAATCCCCACCAAACCAAATCAGAAGTGATGTATGAGGTCTTGAAGCTGCAGGTGAACATGACTCGAGCCCAGGCCATGTTGGCACATTACATCATTCATACATGGTCTCTACCCAACCCATACCCACAAAAACTTCTCCAGTCATCCCTTCTAGAAGATGTCTTCCAGCCTTCAGGTATGAAATACTTTTTTTAAATATCGTTAGCACTTGGTCATTTCATTTATTTGTATCGAAGCAAAATAAAAATTGCATATACTTCTAGTACTCGTATTTTACATTTATAGTATATGACAAGTCATTACATGTTCAGCCATTATCTTTTGCAGCTAAGAATTTCCCTAATGGTCAGCCTATTCTGGAGGCTCAGATTCTGGGCATAGATATTAAACAAGCCAAGACAAAGGTGGTCAGATCTTACAATGGCACAGTGGCCTCCATTTATGTGGCACTCAGGTCACTTGGTGAGTAGCATTTAATGAAATCTAGATCAATATATGATTTTGTTGTGTATTACAATTGTGTGTCAGTACAGTGTCTCAAAATGCCCTCTAGAGTCCAGTGTTAACATTAAAGAGCGGGCTGTTTTTGCTCCTTAATGACAACACTGCTAGAGTCCAAATTGATGAGGGTGAGAGCTGACTAGGGATGAAATTGACTAGAGTTTGAGTTGACCCGGGGCTGAGTTGACCAGGGACAGAGTTGACTTGAGAGTTCACCAATTACTGTTAGATTAATGTTGATCTCTGAATCTGACAGATAGTCTAAGAGTAGTAAATGAGGCTAATCAAATTAAATCAAACAGAACTCCTTGTAAACTTTCCCCATCAAAATAGGAACTCATTAACAAGAGAAAGATATTTCAAGTTGAGAAACTACTATAAATATTATAGGTTGTATTCATTTTCCAGAATCCAAATCGGAAACAGTTACTCCAATATTCATGGGACCAGTGAAGACAACTGGTGTGAGCTCCAAGGACTATTCAATATCGACAGAAGTGAGGCCAGATGTAACCCAACGGCAAAATGAACTTTTGAACTTTACTGCACAAATTACAAGAGAGAACACACTTGAAGGTAATAATGCCATGATACTGATTTGCTGCGCAAAATATCTGTCATTGAAGTCATATAAATCAACATTATTTTTTGGACAAGATAATTATTAAGATACAGTAAGTAAGTAAGTAAGTAAGGTATTTATTAGAGTCTCACGCTGTACAATTTAAAATACATGTTGATACAATTGATTAAAACAACAGCTCAGCCGGCTCCGGCTTATGAGAGACTTAAAGATCGAATAGTTCTATGAGTATAAAATGTCTAAAAATGTAAATCTAATATTGCACCTTGTATTATATTACACTTCATAGCATCTTCGTGTTATCATGATTTTATTTATTGTTTTCGCTATTAGTCTTTGTACTGATATAGTGTTCATCATTGTGCAATATTTGCCCATGCTCGATAAGTTGTTAAAGTCCGGTATTTGAAGAGCACATGCTTCTATAAGGGTTTGTCTATTGTCATCGTGTAGGGGGCAATCAATTAGGATATGGATTTCGTCTTCAACACTTTGGTTGCATAAGCATACTCTGTCGTGTAATTCGACACCTGTGAATCGCCCGGTTTCAATTCTTATAGGGAGGGTTCCTGATCGAATTCGTGCCAAGTAACTACGTTCATATTTATGCATAGGTAATTGAACGTACGGCTCAGGGGTTGTCGCATGCGGTTTATGTAGTCTATATGTTCTTAGTTTATTGCCATGTTCTTGGTTTCTGCGATCGTTCCACAATGAATGATGCCAAATTTCATGTTCAGTAGAGCTCAAACGATGTCCTAGTTGTTTCAAATGTTGTTTCACATTAGAAATTTTATCCTGCGTTATTAGCATTTCAGCTCCATTGTCTGATAGCAGAGTTTTTACTTTTGATTCCCAGGAACCGCGTAGGCTAAGTGACCAAACATGTATTTTCTTAAGTGTTCGCTGAGGGGACATGTTTTTAATGCGGCACCACATCCGTGCTGATTCGATATTGTGTCGTGTATCAATGCTTGTCCAGCACATGTCTCCTTGTACTGCCAGTTTGGGGGCATGTTGGCCCACACCAAGAAAGAATCGTTGTGCCTTGTTTTGTACAACGGTCGCAGGCGCAGTTGTCGCTTTATTAATGCCCCAAATTCCAGAGCCATACGTCAGCACCGGTGCTACGAGTGAGTCATAGACATGAGTAAATACGTCGTACGATAATCCTCCTGTTGCTCTTGACTTGGCCATTATTGCACCAAGTGCCCGTGAACCGGACTTGGCCAGCACTGTGGCGGTTGCCACCATATCCATGTGCTCGTTGAGTGTAATTCCCAGGTATTTGTAAGTCGATGTATAGTCCAAATCGATATCACCACAGTGAAATTGGAAACGTGAGCGTTATGTTGTACGTGGGCGATGGTGAATCACGTTGGTCTTAAGACCGTTAACAGTCATACGCCATTTACTGCACCAAAGATTCATAGTGTCCAGCATACGTTGCAGGTTGTTTTCATTTTCAGCGATTAGCACAATATCGTCGGCGTATAATAATATCCCAACGCGCGTGGCACCTACTGGTACGCCACATGACATTGCGTCAATTTCATCGGCCAGGTCGTTTACGTAGACGGCGAACAGCGTCGTGGAAATCTTGCAGCCTTGTTTCAAACCAGAGTTGACGTTAAACCATGACGTTAGAGTTCCGTTTATGCGTACAGCGTATTTCACTCCAACATAAAGTGATTGGATTGCATTTAAAATACGTCCTTTTACTCCAGCCAGAGTTAACTTGTAGTACATACACTGTCGATTTATGGTATCAAATTCACGTTTTGCGTCAACGTACGCGACGTACGTCGACTGCTTAGCACACTTACGGTTATTAATAATTGACGTTAAAGAGTATATATGATCCATGCAGCTTCGGTCGCCTCTAAATCCGTTCTGGTGATCACTTAGTTTTCGGTTAATCTCAAGCCATTGGATGAGTCTTGAATTGAGCACAGTGCAGTATATTTTGCATGGGATAGACATAAGACAAATGCCACGATAATTCATTGGTACTTTACGATCCCCAGATTTAAAAATGGGGTGGATAATTCCTTGATTCCATATCGAGGGTACCTTTCCAAGGGCAAAACATACAGACGTTATTTTATGGAGGATGCCAATACATTGTGGGTTTTTGAGTGTTTCAGCTGAGATGTCGTCAACGCCAGAAGCTTTACGTAATTTGGCTGCATACACTGCTTTAGCGACTTCATCAATTGTTATGTCTTGGTTTAGCTGGGGATTCACGTTATCATCTTCCGATGTGTCAGTATTTGCCATTTGTTCGTTTATACTGTCCAAGTGCTGCTGGTCGAATGAAGGATTTTGTACAGTGATTATATTATTTGTGATATTAATATTACATATTGGTAATATTTTACATTTTATTGATATTACTGTTTGTTTGTTTGTTTGTTTGTTTGTTTCATTTGTTTGTTTTCTATTAATCAAACCTGGGACTTACTAAAGCTAAAGTCTGATATGACAAAATTGTACAATGTGTTTCCTTGTTTTCAGTGCCAGCAGTGTTCCTGGTTAACGTACAGGGAGTATGTGCCTCATTGGACCCGTTGCTATATACTTGGTTGGCCTACATCCCCCACACATTATTGGTTACACCACCCCCAGAAAGGGCAAACATTTCAATAGATGCAGCACTTGCTAGAGCTGCAACTCCATTGAAAAATGGTACTTCTCAGGGTAGGAAGTTAGATCTTGTTCGTTTGAGGTCGGCCAAGTATTTGAATTCAAAATTAGTCTTGTTAGTAGTCGAAGGATTAGTATAATTCTGCTGAGACAAAACTATGGTGGCCTATGTTTGGTATTGTTTGGTATTGGTGTAGAGAATTTATTGTCATGGTAACACTTTTGGGAAAACCATCAAAGACTTTGACTTTTATTGAAATTGATTCACTGGCAAGCACAATATTGTGTCTTGTCATAATACTTATACAATGTTTGTTCTAACATGTCATTTTAGAACTTAGCATTCAATCACAAAATCGTATTAAACTAGGCAAGTCTACAACTTGTGTTATATGCTTACATATAAATTTTAGAATCAGTGAAGTCCAGTAGCAATCTTACAAGTAAGACCCCCAGCCAGACTCCCACCCAGACTGCCACCAAGTCTGTCCCCAAGACCACCAGTCAACCTACTGCAGAGAAGACTGAAGGGGTGACAAACAGGCCTATATCTAGACTACTAGCAGACTGGTTCCCCACCCTTAGAATGCTAGAAGTACAGGTAATATACAGTGAAACCATATACCAAATTACAATATATTTGCACAAATGTCAGATGTGTAGAGAGCAATAAAACTAAAAAAAATTTTTTAAATATAAAGAATCCTAAACAATTATCTAACATATAAGGAAAATTGATTTACACCTATCTCATTGAGTTGCATATTGCCATTTCCCTATATGATAACAATAAGGGTTTGAGTCCTTGCAGATAAAGATGGAGTGACACACAAGGAGTGATGTAATGTCACTACCACAAGTGGTGATATATTGTTGTAAGTCTCCAACCTTTTGTGGATAGTGTTCAGTGGTGGGCATTCGGCAGTGGGCATCTGTAAGAAATGGCAGGTGGTGACATTTTGGTTAATGCCTTGGATATCAATTGCATTTTTATAACTCAGAAACTGCCCAACTTTAATACATATATGACTAAAGATTGATGTCATTTCAGATTGAGATCCAGCCATGTTGCATCATAGCCCCCACCCAGCACATACGTCTGCCAGGGGTGGCGCCATCTATTCCTATCGACATGCAGGCTGTGTTCAAGACTGGGGAGATGCTCAACACACTTGTGGTGGCTCTACCATATATTACAGTGGTCAGTAATGGACATAAGGGTCTCGATGCTCTACAGGAGATCCCTATGAGGAATTTGGGGCATTCTATAGCTGGTAAATGAACTAACAATTATGTTATTATCAAAAAATGAAGATACAGTGAATAATTTAGAATTTTCCCTGAATGATGGAAATTCTCAAATTCTTTGAGTTTCAATAGCTGTTATTGACCAATATGTGCCAGATGTCTAGTGTCAAGGAAACAATGATGAAAACATGTGTTACAATTTCACACATATGGTTCACATACTGTACATATCTTGAATAGAATATACATGTATGTGAGTGTCCCATATTTTGGGCCACCAATATTATGTATACGATAATGATTTTTTTACCTAAAGGTGATAGACTTCCATGGACAATTAAACTACAGGATGCCAGCATCTACTCTCTTCACTCTCAAACTGTCAGTCACTTTGTTGTCAAGCCTGTCTCTGTTACATCAACAGTGGCTGTTACAACAAAGTACCTTCCTCCCACTTCAGAGAATCTTGCTGCTCTTGGATTATGTGTGCATTCCCACATGGAGGGTGTGTATGGAGGTGTAGGGAAATTGCAGGTAATTTTTAAAACTATATTCTAATTGTTGCAATATCTATGTTTTTCTTAAGTTATTTGTTTTTTGTTCTTTTTTCTTTAACACGCCAAGTGCTCTTTTAATTTACAGATTGAGACAGTAGCAGACTTAGTGACACAGTTCACAAGCACAGCATTCGCATTCCAAAAGTCTCTCTCGGCCATCTATAAACTGACAGCGTCATCAAAACCTGATACAGCTTCATCAGAGCCAGAGGCTCCATCTATTCAATATCCACAGATAAGTGCTAACTCGTCCAGCCAAGTTGAGCATATTGATGTTGTCATCACAGATACCTCGCTCACTGAAACATCTCGTGCCGGTTCGCCGACTAAAGATATAGATGGTGCTGTAGATGATGCTGGGAAAATCAAACTGTCGCTATGGTTACAATGGACACTACCAAAGCTGAAATGGAAGATTTATAGTCTTGATAATAGTAAAAGAGGTACTGAAGATTATTCATGTTCCTATCCTTGTTTATATATGCATGTAATTTCTTGATTTTTCCTACAATTTTTTATGTAATGTTCAGTCAGTCAGGATCCTCTTTCATCCAACCAATATACTCATTTATTTAGCCACATTTTATAATGATCTTGGTTGTCTTTCTCAGGCTAAACTGTGTGTTTTTCTCTTGGACACCAGGTAGCAAAAACGAAGGAAAGCAACTGGACATATGATACTTTTGCAGGTGATGTGATTTCAAATTCATGTTCTTGTTTCAGAGATGCATATAGCTGTGTGTTTAGAAGATGTTACACTCTCCCTTGATGCCCAGTATATTTACACAAAGTGTCACTCAAAGTTTGGCACAATCAACATATCACACTTTGTCAAAAGGTATATGAATATCTTACATTTCTTGGAAGTCTGAGTAGAAAATAATCTTGGAAAATAATCTTCAGATTCATTCTTTCAGAAGAGCATATGCAAATGATGTTTTTTAATAAAGTATACATGAAAAATTCTGAGTTGTAGTTTGCATAAAACAAGCGATAAAAATTGGATTTGTTTTAAAACTTTTCCACCATTTTGGCTTTGTACCATATCCCGTATTTATCTAAAGGACGTCATACCAGGAGGATGATAGCATAAGTATCCATAAGCAGAATAAATGGTCGTTGGTTCAAAAATTTCAATTTGTATAATGTAAACCTATTATACGAGAAAATACCTGTAATTGTATTTTATTTCATATCTGTTCATGCTTTACCTTGAGTTCTAATATTTCAGTGGAGATACTTGGTGTTGTGGCCAGTATGAAGGCACCATTCTGTCATGTGATGGTAAACTATCCAGGGATGTAGAGATAGTCACTAATAAACTTTGGTCAAGCAGCCACCAGCCAATGCCAAATATCTTCATGGCTGATTCTAAACCAAGAGACAAGGCACATGGCTTTATGTCATGTACCTTCACTAGAGCGCTGCAGAGAGATGTCCATAAAAAGCAGAAGAAATTGAACCTCATCCCAGATGAAACTGATGAAGCCAGTGCTGAAGGGGAGAAGAAATATCTTATGGAACTTGTAGTGAACACCCAGCCATGTGATATTGTGCTCTACACACCAGCTGTTATCAATGCATTAAAGATCTTCAACATCAAGGCAAATTCGGGGAATTCCAGTCCAATTCCTAAAGACACCCACCACCAGGAATCTCAAACCAGATCTGATCTTCCCATTTTGACATCGTCCAACATTCCATTGTTTTTCTTGAACTCCTCAAATATCCGTGTATTCATACCCAAATGTGAACCTAATAGCAAAGAAAATGCAGATGAGCCAACTATGGAATCAGAAAGTGTCGATTCAGGGATTAAATCAATGAGTTCAACGCGACCAATCGTCAAAGTGACAACAGAGCACGACATGTGTGTTATGCAGCTTAACACGGTGTCAGTGGTGCCCCAGGCTGATAACCCTCTCCCTAGGGTTATAGTGAACAAAGATGTTTACAGGAGAGCTCTCCATGCAGGGTTAACAATACAGAATGGATCCGATGTAGAAGACAGACAATACCAGCTAGATATCTCAGGGCTCAGTCTTTGTACTGGTAAGTTGAAGCAGTAGTATTGTATCAGCCCTGCTACATGCCTGTCGATACAAAACTGAGGCCTCACATTTCAAAATCACTTGAAAATTGGGTGCCCCGATGAGCCACTTATTGTGTCTCCAACTTTTTTTGGTTGGCGATTTGTGTTTGGCAGTCGGCGATCAGCAACTGTAACAAATGACAGGTTGTGGCATTTGCATGTTAATACCTTGCTTATGATAGATTTCCCTGTAATTTCTAATAAAATAATGTTAAAAATCTTAGATTAGAAGTTCCTGTTTCAACATCATCTTGGATTATTCAGAGAATCAGAGACTTAAGACATCCATGTACTCAATTGATAATGTGCTTCATTTCTCTTTCTATCGTAGGCTGTTGGTGTGATTTTGTGCTACTTAGCAACAAGACAACCAATGAGGTGTCTGGGATTGTAGTACAAAACCCAGCCTTGGAGTGGAATACAAGGATAGCTAGAGAGTATGTATACTAAATGATTAAAATCACTTAATTTTAAGTATTTCCATTTTGTTTTAACTTTAAAGTTTAGAGGTATAGTGTATCATTATAACATAGATAAAAACCCAAAAGTCATTAATGAGGTAGTTTAAGGTGATTTAGTATTAGTGTGGAATATCAGATCAAGACTCTGTGCCCCTCTTGCCTCTTATTTGGTAAGATAGAGAAGGGGGAGGGTACTGGGTCCCCGAGTACAAGAAATCCATTTTCTGACCTTTAATGAACATTTTTTAAACAAACTTTGGACGAGCATGATACAGAAAGGATGAGTCTGGGAATGAGTCTGGGTATCGACTTAGAAAATATTGAAAATTGTAATGTCTGAAAAGCCAACTCAATCACACATATTATTAAACTTCAATATCTTATCCTTCTTCTGAGATTACAAAAATATCAATTTGTATCACAATTGATGAAGAATATTGGCATCGAAGACAGTGCATATCACTTTGTCAGAATTGAAAAAAAATCAATGCCAAATATGAAATGAATTATTTATGCAAAAAGTTTGAAACATATCTTCCAAAACATTGGTTACTTTCTTTAAATAGACATTGAATGGTATTTCTGGATAAGTGAATTGGTGTTTATCTGGGTAATCAAGGGATTATAGTCACTCAAAGTTACTGAGCATCCAGTTTTGAGACTTCAATTGTGTTGGTGATGTTACCCATATTGCAGTCAAATTCATGCTGAGCACAACATTTTGGTTTCAATTTTATAATCTCTATACATGACCCTGGTGATGAAGAGTCAGAATCAGTCAAAAAATCTAAACCGGAAAACTGTGCTCATTGTGAAAACTAAAAGTGAAGCAACTTTTTTTCTGATATTTCTTACAACAAATGGCAACCATTTTGTTTTTCCCCCTTCAAATTAAACTGGCGGGAAATTCAAAAATTTGAAAAAAATTTTAATCCTTAAATATATTTCAAAAATATGATTTTCTTTTTAATTCTTCATCGGTCTTAAGTTATTTCTTCTTTGTATGTCATACATGTTGCCATTGGTGTTTTTTTCTATGATAATGACTATTTTTTTGTTTGTTAAGATACTTATTCTGACTCTCAGCAGGGGGTTAATTATGCATCAAAATTCGTGAAAAAGTAAATACACTTATTAAATATAACTAGGACAGTAATAAAAACCATATTTCAGATACATTTGACCGAGGGACCAAAAGGGCATATACCCAGACACATCCTTTGCAAGTGCATCACACATACTCAGGCATTACAATTACAATGTCCTGTATAATCTTAGAATTTGTCCAGAACATAGAAAATTGTCTGATTGTTAAAATTAAATTAAGAAGCAGTTACCATCTTATACATTAATATAATCAAGTATGACCCTCGACTTATTCCTACTGTGCTCAAGTTATCATAACCTATTTCAGAGAGAGAGAAGCATGTCGTCTGATCCCAATAGCTGCAGCATTTGACCTCAGAGTGGTTGCAGCCCCACCTATAGTGTATCAACCACCAGTTGGGCCAGATAAACCCAAACAGCAAGTGAGTACCATTTGATCATAATCATGACAGTATCACATTGACACATACTAGTTTTCTGCATGAAAAAAATTGAATTCTGCAAAATATGGATGAATATCTGAAAAACAGGAAAATATGGCCACAGCCAAGAAAACAAGAAAACAAAACTGGACATGAATATTCTAAGAGAATTCCTCTGATTGAAATTTTCTGAACTCGTGCCAATTGAACAACATGACAATGTGAACTAGATGAGGAAGATTGGTATGGACAAACAGATCATCCTATCCTTGGTTCAGGATATTGGGATTATCCCAAGGGGGACCTACACCCTCAGGCAGATATATTATATTTGCCCTAGGATAATTCCAATATCCTGAACCTCTTATAGGATAATCTTTATAAACAAAATGAGATCCATACATTTCTAACCAAATTTGTGAGCATTTTTGTTGTTTTATTCTTTCAGCCAATATTGGTTTGTGGTTACTCTTTAGAAATGAATGCCACAAGTGACCTTGATTTCTACATCAGTACTAACCAGCTTCATCTATTACACACTACTCTCATGAACAACATACAATGTGTTACCTCAGTTCAACCCAAAGCTGACATAGACACTGTCGATCCCCAGGAAGATACTGTTACTGATTGGGTAATGATTGAAGAGAGTACAACAGGTGGTGACAGTACGCCAAGACGATCAAGTCAGGAAACTATGGCAAGCCAACCCAGCAATAAAACAACTCTAGCATCCATGCTACATTCACACAATTTCACACCATTTAATGTGCTGCTAACTGCTGGTAAAATCAGCTTCATGGTATACAAGCATAAAAAATGTGTACAGCAAAGTGGGGCCTCTAGTCCAATCAGTGATGACTTAGAGACAACAATATGTGAGTTGGAGCGCAATTTTGGTGGACAATCCATGGGTGATGTCCTTAAAGATAATACAAAATCACAACTGGATCATGAAACTGTTCCATATATGTATGCCTACTTCTCACAACCTCACAGTGTCATATCATGCCAGACAAACTGTCAAAAGGTGGAGCTCTCATGTTATGATATCACTATACGTGGCCCAGATGCAGGACATAAGTTTTCAGGTAATTCTCAACAATCGTTCTCCATTCAGGTTTTCAAATATGTCTGTTCGTATAGATGTACTTGTATATCATTTCAGCTCAATTCCTCTACTGCTATCATATCACACTTTGAAAAATGCCATATTTATTTGTTAAGATGAAACTCAGTGGAAGAGTAATCTATGTGAGATGCTGGTTCTTAATGACCTCCAAATAACAAATATCTTTTGAGAATGTCAATTACATGTATTCTCAATTTTTTTACTTCAATTAATATTGCTGTTGCACAAGGTACTAAATCATAAAAAATTGGAAATGACCAATTTCTTTGTCTGAATAGGTAACATCTTGTTTACAGGTGTGATAATGTATACATACAGGTCATTAATTTTACTGTACTGTATATGTTTAAGATGAGAGTAAGTTGATCCCAGAGGCACTGGACTTCCCAATACATTGGATAGAGACGAGACCCGGGGAAGTTGACAGTAAAACAGGGGTCCCACCTAGTCTATACACTCTCACACTCACTGGCTTCTTCAATGGGGCAGGTATATCATTGAATCATTTTGAAAGCTGAATATTCAATTGTTCTTATTCTTTACCAACCACTAAACTAATGGAATTCAAATCATCAATTTTGGTCATAAAAATAATTAATGATTTGCCGCTAATGTTTTTTATTAAACTTTTGTGATCGATTATTTGTTGTTTTTTTGTTAACTAATATGGAATAATAAACTCATGTATAAAAATTAAAAAAATGAATAATGAATGAACCATATAATTATGAATATGAGGTGTTCGATAATATTCGCTTAACTTTCAGCTGAAATACAACTAGATATTGGCAGGCCACTTAAGTTACTTCTAAGTTCTGCCAGACTGGATCATATGTCAGATATTGTAGCAGATATATTCCCAGAGCCTGTAGTTAGGAGGCCTACACGACAACCCAAACCAGAATCTCATTCATCAGCCCATCAAAGCAGTGAGTATCAAGTACAAAATGTAGTTTGTAATTTAGTAATGTCCTCAATATGTGATATTTTTACTAGCAGTTTAAACAATTTGCTTTGGATTTACTATTAGTTATAGCACTTATAGCGTTTTTGTGCTGTATTTGTCATTGTTTTGACCAGAAACAATTCCACATATTTTTGTAAATATGGATAATTGACTATACCAATTATCAAAACAGAAATTTGCATATTGCTGATTATGGCTTTTAATTAGAGGTGTCACGGATACCCGATTTTGTTCTGACCCACAGAATTACATTCTCGGAACGCAACACGGAACAAAAATTAAGCATTTCGGTTTGGTTCCGGAACAGGAAAATCTTACCCTTTCACAGCTTGTGGCCCATAAGTCGGCACAAAACAGTATTTTTCTTTCAATATTTTGCATTCATTCTTTTCACTCCTTCTCATTGAAGAGTTTTGAAGAGCTTTTCCCTTCCGAATAGACCTAGACGATCAACTTATTTTAATCTTATACATGCAGTCACTCTGTTTCGAACCATTCCGAAATTGTTCTGTTCTGAAACAAAATGTCCCAAACCGAACCGTTACGATTTTTTTGTTCTGTGACATCTCTACCTTTAATGTGTATTGAAATTACACAAAGCTCACATTACAGTATATCGCTAATATGTAAAGATGTATACATTTTCTACGTGATTAGTAAACCCATTTTTGAATGTGTAATTTTATTTCATTGTTTGTTTTCAGGTAGACCTATGTACATGCAGTTATTTGAACTAATTAGTAGTGTAAAAGTGAATACTGTTCAACTAGTTGCTGCATATGACACAATATCAGCACTAGGGAATGCTGCAGGCGTACAATGTGGCCTTTCTGAACTATGTGGATCTTTCAACCTAACAGGTACATTTATATACTGTACATAAGATATACAGGACAGCATGAAAAAACCAACCCCAAAAAATAAATACAAGTCTCTCTCAAGGATATATATGAAGCTTCCTGGTCATCTCAACCCCAAGTCAACTCAACCCAGTAAAACGATAGTGGCACGTTTTAAAACCTCTGTCGATAGGATTCCCGTTTTAAGTTATTTTTGTTCAACATCGATACAGAAAAATCCTCTATGACTCCTGGTTCAAAAGCACGCCTATTTTCAAGATTGCCGCCATTTTCGTCTCGTGAAATTCATTTTTGACCCATTTCCTAGCTTTACAAATAATGTCAGGTGTCCTGCATTGTTAAAATCCATGGCTATGTGAAGAGTAGTTGTATGAAATAATTTTGTTTCAAAAAATCAGCAAAAAATTATATCCGTTTTTTTTTATTTTCAGCCATTTTAGTTAACATTGATTTGTTCATCTGTCTTGCGAAATCCACTTTTGGACCAACAACCCAGTAAAACTCAACCCCAGGTCAAGTTAACCCCAAGTCAAGTCAACCCCAGTAAAACTCAACCCCTATATTTTTATTGTTAGCTCACATGGTGAGCTTTTGCAATTACTCACTTGTCCATCTGTCTGTCCGTGCATGCGTGCGTCCGTCCGTGCATCCGTCTATCAACAAAAGTGGCACGTTTTAAAACCTCTGTCGATAGGATTCCCGTTTTAAGTAATCTTTGTTCAACATCAATACAGAAAACTCCCCTATGACTCCTGGTTCAAAAGCTCACCTATGTTCAAGATGGCCGCCATTTTTGTCCCGCGAAATTCACTTTTGACCCATTTCCTAGCTTTACAAATAAATTCAGGTGTCCTGTATTGTAAAAGCCATGTCAATGTGAAGAGTATTTGTATGAAATAATTTTGTTACAAAATATCCGCAAAAAATTATTTCATTTGTTATTTCATTATTCCATCTGTCAAGAGTGAAAAATATTCAGTTGTTTCAGATAAACAACATCTGGTAAATATATAAAAAGTGATAAATAATGATACATGTATTATATATTTAAATTCATTTCAATTCATTTTATTGTCTTTATATATATCTTTCATTGACTCTAGATGTCATGACATGACATATTATCGTAGTTAGTACTCACTGCATGCACAAAAATAAATTACACTACACTACACTATCATTATATAATACAGTTTGTGCAAAACATGTTATTTACATGTACATATACAGTATTATATAATACCTGAAGAAATGTGATGAACCCAGAATGCTTTTTTACACTCAGGCAAGTTCATTTTTTGAATGCTTTATTAATGGATTGGCCTACTTTTTTTACACACAAATACTCCATTCCTGGGGATAATCTCCCTTTAATCAAAGAAGTCAAATGTCAGTGCTTTATGTATTAAACAGTTGTTAACATGGGAGGGATGGAATTGGAATTTCATCCCAAGGAAAAATATGATATTGACCAAGGCAAATATCATATTGATTGATAAAGGATTTTGTTTGATACAGGATCTGATATGGATTTTTTGAATATCAATTCTATTCCTTGTTTATTTCCCAGGGAAAACATATTATCGTGGAATAAATTGTAATATATAGTGATATATGATAACAGATGCTTGTCAAGTGAAAGGAATGCTCCATGCAGGTGTAAAGTCATAGTTCTCCTGATTTCATTTTAATCAAGTTTAAACCATTTTTCAAATCCAAACATTTCATAGTCTGTGGCATATCTTGCATATATTCCATTAATTGTTTGAGAGGTAAGGTTGCTATAGTAACTTTGAAGTCTTGCTGTTGTTTTAGGCTGACTGAAAGGGAAAATGTATTTATCAAGATTTGCATGTGCTAAGGTAAAGTTGGCATCTGTGTTAAGAGTCCTAAAATCTCCAATGGCATCATAGTGGATGGTACATGGGGTGCATAATTCATTAAAAGATAGCCAATGTGGATCTTGTGGACGATTTCTTCGGTCAGTTACATATTTTACAAACTCTTCAAAAGTAGGTATTCCTTGTACAATCTCAGCATATGTAGGGTTATGACGATATCTTTTAACCATATTTGATCCAAAGTGTTTTCTGTAATAACCTCCCTTGACATCTATGAACTTTGATTTCCAGGCAGATGGAAGTCTTTCTATTGGATCGCGCACAAACATGAATTTGAAAAATTCCCCTTGAATTTTTTTCTGCCTCTTGCTATCGAGAAAATTCAGATGTGTAAGGATCCTCCCTTCGTACCATTTGCTCCAATTTGGTCCTCTTTGACTCAACTGTATATTAGTCTCATTTAAATCATATTTGCTAGCAGTTAGAATCTCTCTCCATGTGGTGCTGGCGACTTTAGGTGTATAGCAATATAGAATCTTTTTCTTCAAATCAACATAAATGTTACCATTTGATATTTCCTTTCTAATCTGGGCTTTCTTTTTTCTCAGTTTCTCCAGTCTTTGACAAGTATTTTCAATCCTTTTTTGTCTCATTTTCATGTATGTTTCAACATCATTCTCAATTATCGCAGCTTGGGTTTGAAGAATATCACCATCCCCGACCTTGACTTTCTCATCCCTGACCTTTGCTTGATTGTTAAGATCACCATTTTCATGATATCTATATGCCTCTTGTGTCAACTTTCCCATTGACAGTTTTACATCCCCATCAATAACAGATTCCAGTTCATCAATTTCTTTTGAACTTTCCTCCCAAAGGTGCAGTTCTTTGACACCATGGAAACAAAAGCACATAATTATAAAGGAAGTAATTACATGTAGTATAATCAGTATTGTGATTAACTCTGAAATGTATTTACGTTTGAGGTTTTTGAGGAGAAGCATATTGTTGTTGTTTTCTGTGTAACAATGTCTTTCTTTGTGATATTAAGGTGGGCCAAATTATCACACTCTGCCTTTCTAAATGTTAAATCTCAGTTAGTATGTGAGCAGCATTATGAAGACAAATCAATGTAGACAAATTCTCCTCTTTGCAAAGTCTTTTTTCGGTGACAATCTGAAACATATGTGAAAGTTTGTCATTATTACCCAACAAACGAAGTTCGGTAGGGATATAGTGAAGCCCTCCGTCCGTCAGTCAGTCAGTCAGTCCGTCCGTCCGTCCGGAAGATAACTCAAATATTAGTCAACAGATTTTCTTCATATTTGGTGGAAAGATGTATATTGATGAATAGTTTTACGCAAAAAATATTTTTTCAAGATGGCTGCCACTTTAAAAATGATGGGACTTTTTCCCAAAAATCATAAATTTTTCATTACCAAAGTAGTTAATATTATTGTTTGTAGTTTTGGTAGTATATTCACAACATCTGTCTATTTCAAATATATTCCGTGTTTTTCATCCTGACCCCCAGGGGCCGTGCATAACCAGGAAAACAAAAATTTTCGCTAATTTTTTGATCCTCCTGAAGTATAGCTTTATTATACTCAAATGAAAGGCAATTAAGAGTAGATTGCAAATATTCTATCTTTTTCTGATTCAAGCCTTGTAAAATTCGCAATAATTTTTCGATCCTTTCAAAGTATGGCTATATTATATACTCAAATTGAAGGAATTTTGGAGTAGATCACAATTATGGTATTATTTTTCAGATTTGTACCTCAGAAAATTCAAAACGGCTGCTTTGCAGGAATTCCCAATTCTAAAATCTGAATTTTTCAATTTTAACCAGAGTATAATTGATTGGAATTCGGTAATTGATATTTTGTTCGTTGGAATTTGCTACTCCGCGGAGTTGCCGTTATCTAGTTGTTAACAGTAACAAGTTGATTTCAAAATTAGGCACCACATGTTTTCCAATTGTACTGAATTCATCCATATGTTGTGACTGTATCTTGAACTTTCGGCTCAATTTTGACTGCCTACCAAAATAAAAATAAATCATACTTATTCATAAAAATAATATGTAGTTATTCATGAATTTTGTAAGTTCTTTTATAACAGAAGTAAAAGTATGCATTGCAAAATATTTTTTTTGCTTATTGGAAAGTTTCAAAAAACTTACGGAAACTGTCCAAAATCTTATGTTATACTCATACCTTTTACCAATGTCCATAAACTAAAATATTGTTTCCGGCTATCAAGAAAAAATTCTCAAAGGAATTGAAATAATTGTTTAATGATGGAAACAGAGCAGTGTTGTCTCCCTGTGGACAGTTCTAGGAACATAAATCAATCAACAGATCCATAAAACTAATACAACTAATAAAGATACATGTATATGTCAATCACTCAATTTCCACTCATGGTCATCTTTCCATTGAGGCTGATTCGAAAATTGGTCAAATGTGATCAAAAATTCTAGAAATTTGATTTTTAGTTTTCATTAGTAAAGCATACTTACCTAACATTGTCACTAAGTGTCTAATAGTAACATGTTTCAGATTATAACATTTTAAAATTATTTTACATCATTAACATTTTTATTTTATTCTTTATCTACTATACAGTTTTTGAGAACTTACTATGTCACCATTACTGTATAAAGCCATTGAAATTTTGACTCTTGTACATTGTTTTTAGCTCACATGGTGAGCTTTTGCAATCACTCACTTGTCCATCTGTCTGTCCGTACGTGCGTGGGTCTGTCCGTGCATCCGTCCGTCAACAATAGTGGCACGTTTTAAAACCTCTGTCGATGGGATTCCCGTTTTAAGTTATTTCTGTTCAACACCAGTACAGAAAACTCCCCTATGACTCCTGGCTTAAAAGCTCGCCTAATTTCAAAATGGCCGCCATTTTTGTCTCACGAAATTTACTTTTGACCCATTTCCTAGCTTTACAGATAATTTCAGGTGTCCTACAACGTAAAAATCCATGTCAATGTAAAGAGTAGATATGAAATAATTTTGTAACAAAAAATCAGCGAAAAATTATATCCATTTTTTTATTTTCAGCCATTTTAGTTAACATTGATTTGTCCATCTGACTCGCGAAATCCACTTTTCCGTCAGCAACAGTGGCACGTTTTAAAACCTCTGTTGATATAATTCCTGTTTTAAGTTATTTCTGCTCAACATCAATACAGAAAACTCCCCTATGACTCCTGGTTCAAAAGCTTGTCTATTTTCAAAATGGCCACCATTTTTGTCTCGCGAAATTTACTTTTGACCCATTTCCTAGCTTTACAAATAATTTCAAGTGTCCTATCGAAAAATCCATGTCAATGTAAAGAGTAGATGTATGAAATAATTTTGTTCCCAAAATCAGCAAAAAATTATTGATTTGTCCATCTGTCTCACAAAATCCAATTTTGGATCATTTGCCTTGAACCCTCTGTCAATAGGATTCCCGTTTTAAGTTAATTTTGTTCAACATCAATACAAAAAAAAACTCTCCTATGACTCTTGGTTCAAAAGCTCGCCTTTTTCAAAATGGTCGCCATTTTTGTCTTGCGAAATTCACTTTTGGCCCATTTCCTAGCTTTACAAGTAATTTCAGCTGTCCTGCATTGTAAAAAGCCATGTCACTGTAAAGAGTAGTTGTATGAAATAAAATCGGCAAAATATTATATCCGTTTTTTTATTTTCAGCCATTTTAGTTAACATTGATTTGTCCATCTGTCTCGCAAAATCCTCTTTTTATACCATTTGCCTTAAAACCTCTGTCGATAGGATTCCAGTTTCAAGTATTTTCATTCAACATCAATACAAAAAATTCCTCTATGACTCCTGGTTCAAAAGCTTACCTACTTTCATAATGGTTGCCATTTTTGTCTCGCGAAATTCAATTTTGGCCCATTTCCTAGCTTTACAAATAATTTCTGGTGTCCTGCATTGCAAAAAGCCATGTCACTGTAAAGAGTAGTTGTATGATATAATTTTGTTACAAACAATTTGCAAAAAATTATATCCGTTTTTTTCAGCCATTTTACTTAACATGGATTTGTCCATCTGTCTCTCAGTCAGTCCAAATAGTGGCAAGTGGCTTGAAATTTTGTTACAAAAAATCAGCAAAAAATTATATTGTTTTCTTATTTTCTGTCATTTTAGCCATCATTCACTTTTGAGCAACACCATGTGAGCCCAGTACCCACAGTACTATTTTATTTATTCATGGATAAACCTATGTTCCCCATGATATGAAAGTTTATTTCATTAAAAAGTTCTGATAATTCACCTTTCCACAAAGTAAAGAAAATCGATAATTTCTGGTGCGCTGATTGGTTGTATGCAAATGAGTCAAATAAATGACATCAATGCCTGAAAGTTTTGAAGATTTGAGTACAGCCAGCATTGGCATATTTTGAATTAACTGCAATAAAAAGGATTCTATTTGCCTAATGCACTAATTGTTTTTAATCAAATATGAAATATGGACGGGGCACTTTCATTCTGAACCTTATGTAATTTAATTTAATCATTTTTTGACAGAACTATTGTTTATTAAGACTTCTTACATAAGCCTCACATACCTGGGCTCACATGTCTCATGCGACTGGTATTACTTGGGACTCAAACATCCCAAACTAAAGTGAAAATGTAATATTATGATTAAGTTACTATGTGGTATACATAATTTAGAAATTAACAACTATGCTTTACCTAGAGAAAATAGGGAGTGTAAGAAATGTAATAATAACTCATTAGAGAATCTTTACCATTTTATTATTATGGGTTGTTATAATTATGTTGATATCAGAAAGGTGATGATTGAAAATCCTACATTTATGTTTATATAACATTATTTTAGGCATTTACTTCCCAATGGAAAATTGGGATAATGTTTTGATTATTTCATGTAAGAATGTCTCAATTATGTACCAAAGATGTTTTGGCTGATTTATCAATGTATCCATTGTTATTTTGGGTCTAAATTTGCTTATGTATACATGTATAATTCATGATATTGTAATTGTTTAATTAGCATAAGGTATAGTGTAAGATTGTTTTAATTGTCAAACTATTCTTCAGTATTGAAGGCTAAATAAATAAATAAATAAATGAATAAATAACTAAATCCTATGATAACTAGATTAACTTAAAATAGATTTATTTTTATGCATGAGAGACATGTTTAAATGTTGGTGAACTAATGATTATGGTAATTTCACCTGTTCGCATCCAGTTCCTATCATGATTGAAAACTGACCGGGAGTAATTCTCTTCAAATTATTTACTCATTAAGAACAGGAATTTAATATTTAAATCGCTTAGAACGCGTAAATAAATGTCAATTTGACATTCAATAAAAATCCTTCAATAATTTACTGATTACTTTGCACATTTGAACAGGTAAAACTTACAGCAATCAACTGAGGATCTACATGTAAACTTGATTGCATTTGTTTTTCGCGGGAAAAAGTTTCTCTCATTGACGTCACAGATTTTTAAGCAGCTCATTATAATATTCATGAGCTGACTTTATGGAAAGGTGAATTCTGAGTCAGTTTGTGATTTTCATTCTTAGACCTGCCTTTTATAGTTAATAATGAGTTTATCTCCAAAATGTCAACATGGTACTAATAGGAATTAAATGTGGGTCATTTTATAAATCTTGCTAATACATTTGTTTTGTTGTTATCCCTCTGAGGTTGACACTCATGTGATCATTTGGAATACTGGAACATGACCATTGCTTTTCAGTGTATTATTTAAATTAGTAAATGTTAATGATTTCAATAATGCATGTAAATATAAATAATAAATAAAAGGTTATATTACATTGTTAATTATTTTTGAATTATCCAATATTTGATTTCAAAAGATGTCTTAAATTAAATAATAGTGACAACTTGATGAATTATCCTTGAGCTTTACTGTTTTTTGAATACTTTTACAGCTTTCTATTCAAAGAATCATGCAAAATGCTAGATTTTCAGAAATGAATGACTTATATACTCATTGTAAAATTGAATTAGACATCACACAAATGAATAGGGTTGAGTTTTACTAGGGTTGAGTTTTACAGGGTTGAGTTGACTTGGGGCTGAGTTTTACTGGGGTTGACTTGACTTGGGATTGAGTTGGACTGGGTTGAGTTGACTTGGGGTTGAGATGACCTGTCACCTATATGAATTGATTCTTAACTGTTAAAGTTTCATGTATTGTATTTTATATAACGATCCAAATTAATAAAAACAATTTAATTGATGGTGAAGTCCTATAATTTGAATCTTATACATACACTTATTTACATGAAGAGGTTCTGTGTTATGTAAGATATCTCTACAATACATGCACTTGTAATTGAAATACATGTTTCTAGCGTCAGAATGTAAAGTGCTATTTCATTTATTGAGAAGTTATGTTTTTATTTTTCAGATGATGCCGTTTCACCCGCTATCCAGACCAACATTTCTCTACATAACCTACTGGTCAGTACGAGATATTGTGATAAATCACGGCCTCTGATTGGTCCATTGATGGCCAATATTGATGTCAATGCCACCTGGTGCCAACATAGCGGTTCAGAAAATCTGCCAAAGATTGTACTCATTTTAGATCTAGGTGCTGTTCAAATGTACTTTGGACAGGAGCATGTCTTGTGTACTGATGTACTGTTGAAAGAAATTCAGAATGCTTTCAAGGTGAGTTTGGGATTATCCGGGCTTGCTGGTAGAAACTTAAACATTACTTGATTAGATTTATACATGTAAATGAAGATGAATAATAAATGAAGATAGACTACAGGCAGGGTTGGCAAAGAAGAAGTTAAACATTTTCATGTTACCAACAGAAGTGGTGACATATTGTTATAGTCTTCAATCTTTTGTGGATGGTGTTTGGGGTCGACACCTGTAGCAAATGACAGGTGGTGACATTTTGTATGTAAATGCCTTGTTAATTTCTGCCAACCAAAACACATATCTGAACAACCTGTCTATAGCCTTTTTGGTACTGAGTTCTGATTCTGTGTTGGCTAATCTCAAATACATTCAAAATAGATTCTATATTTTAAAACAAAGATGCATAATACGTATGAATGATTAATTCGTGTTTCTATTATAGAAATGATCCCTTGTTTATTGATAAATATGATATGCATTCTTTTTAGAAGGCCTCTGAAAACAAGAAAACTGAGTCAAAATCTAGTCCACGTACAAAAAAGAAAGCAAAACAGCAGGCTGAATCTCCTCAAGCAAACACTACCAGTGAAGATGACCTTCGCAGCGAGAGGTTTGAGTTGATTGTTGTTGAAGATGAGATAGATCAGAAGAGTCATGAGATGCTTCCCCAACCTGCTGAGATTCTCTCCTATGAGTACAGCATACACGGAAGTCTTACATGGTGCTACAATGAGCCAAGAGTTATAACTCGTCTGGAGGTCCACCCTGTGCCATTTACACTTCCTCCAAATGCTGGACAGTTCATCATGGATGAGACTGCAACTGTGAGTTATAATCAAATTTTTAGCTTCAATTTTTAGTTCACTCTTTTGCACCATTCAAAGGTTTCAGACCCCCAAGCGGGAAGTGTTGGGGATTCTGACAAATGAAAATTGGCTTTCAAATTATCTACCCTAAGAGCTACCCTGCAAGTCAATTTCTCCCATGCTGGGAGCAATATTAATTGGTCAATTATATATACAGTAGTAAAAATTGCTATTATCTGGATAATGCACTACAAAGTCCATACTTCCAGGATGGAGCGCTATGTCAAATCCCATCCTCTGAGACAATACCGCATGTCAATTTCCTTACCTCCTTAATAGGAGGGGGATTGTCCTTTGAATGGTGTATGTAGCGAAAGGATATAATCCTATCCTAAATGGTCTTTTCCTATACAGTATACAATTATAACCACTGTGTTTATATTATGATATATCTACTGTTTCAGGTACCATGCATGCTACAATACATGGATCCTATATCACACGAATTCCTAGATTTTAGGGATTTACATCTATCAGAGAATACTGTACATACTGTTGACCTACCCCCAGTCACCAAGGCATTCAATGCTGACCTTGTACCAGCTAGTGTATGGAGAATACAGATATGGCCAGAGCTACAGACGGAAGAATATGGGTATGCACGCTTAAATGTGAACTGCTATTCTAAAGATTTTTTGAAATAGCTTTTGTTTGTATAGCTTAGATTTTGTTTTATCAGTACATGTATTCCTTTTCCACCAAGTGTTAATGGGTTAGGGGCCAAAGGTCTCATATTCTTACTTGTGTGTTATTATTACAGGCAAGTACCTGAAGTAAATCCCAGAATTTTACTTGGAAGTATACAACTCGACTCATGTTTCCTACCTGCTCAAGTTCCCACCATCCAACTCGCCATAGCTGCTGACCTAGCCCAGTTACGCCTGTCTAATCACTTCAAACACCTACCTAAAGATGTCCCTAGTAAGCTGCATCCTTTTGAGTTCGACTCTACTATGCCTCAGGATCAAGAGTTTGCAGTGGTGACTATAGATGGCCCCACTGTATCATTGGCTCAAATACAAGGGATCCACTCGAGGCTGATGTTAGATGTAAGTTTCTGTATGTAGTACTTTATAATGTCCCCACCACATAGTGTAGGGCCTTATGATCGGCATCAGTACATCCGTCCGTCTCCCAATTAGTCATTCATATTTGGTGGAAAGGTGTATATTGGTAAATAGTTTTCTCAAGATGGCTTCCACTTTGAAAATGGCATGTTTTTGTGAAAATCTTGGTTTTTCATTTCAACCAAGTAAAGAGTACTACTGTTTGTAGTTTTGGTAGTATATCTATAAAATTGATCATTTTCACATATATTCTTTGGTTTTCAACCTGAACACCAGAGGTGGTATATGGGTGGTGAATTGCCTGAATTTTTTCTCAGAATATTCTTTTTTTTTAATTTACAAGGTTTTAAATCTTATAGGTATTAAACTACCAGGTAATGCTAATTCACATATAGTACATGTTATTTGGCTGACCCCCAGGGGTCAGGTAGAGGTATGGGGGAAGGGAGTTGAACAAACTTTTGTTTTGAGATCTTTCTGAAGTATTATAGTACTTAAATGAAAAACATTTTAGAGTGGAATCAGAATATTGCATCTTTTTCTGATTTGAGCCTATACAATCCTAAATGGCCACCCAATGTTTGGATTAGTAGTAATTAGAGATATCTTCAATAAAAGTATGACATGACATGTGCAGTATATTACATTTACGTTAAGCTATTATTTAAGAGTGCATCACATTTATAGTATTGCATCATTTATTCTTGCTTCAGAAAATATTTGAAGTGGGTAGGAATAGTAGAATTCTCAATAATTAGGAGATGGCAGTATTAAGTACTGAAATACCATATTATGACATTTTTTCAGATTAATGAATAATTTCTTCATTAAAATTTGCTACTCCTTGGAGTTGCTGTTTTTCTAGTTATGTTCTGTAAAATTACATATACTCGTACATACTAATACCTACTAGTAAACTAGACTACTACTTTCATCATGTTTTAGTAATCTGCTAATTGGCATAATTACATAGTTGTGAAAAACTATTAATACCACTATTGATTGATAACAGTTATTTAATTGTTCAGAAACTTCAGAAAACTTTTTGTAAAATGTCATATTCTTAAGAGTCTAACAAGTCATCATAGACAAATGGTATTCCCTTCATTCTTTCCTTGTAGACTTTATTAAACAGCTCATTCTGTGCCACAGTAAAGTGTTCTTTCCATCCACCAACTACCCCTGAAATAAATGTAAAATATTTAATAGCAAATCACATATAGTTGTTGGATCAGGGATCATTAGAATGTTCATTTAGTTGATTTGTATATACTGTATTGTTAAGAATATGAATGCTCAAATATGAAGTTCTCATAGACTGTCATGAATATAGGGTTGGTAAAAATGTTGAAATTTTTGTAGATGTTTTCATACTCCGATCATCAAAGTTCAAGAAATCAGCTCAACTCTGTAAAATTAGTAACAGTGCTGCTGCATTATGGTTTCATAAAGAACTGAACAATGTCATTTTTTATAAAGGAGTTATAAGTACATTATATCTGAATTGCAATAAAGAACCCTGTATCATTCTTCAGATTTAAAATGATAATACAGTATGTTTACATTAAATGTGCAGCCTATTAGAGGAATAATGACAGCAGTAGAATAGGTGTAAGATACCCATCCCCTATGGGCATAGCCAAAAATGAGGCAGGCGAGGAAATTTCCGCAGAAGAATTTCATATAAAAATATTAATTCAGATATACCAGCATTTTTCAAATAAACTGAAAATGAAATCTAACAATTGTAATTTTGTCTCATCTATTTTAAGATCTTAGCTATGCCCCCATCCCAGTTACATTTACACCCTTTACTTGGGATAAGATGAGATAATTATTACATGTTGATAATCATATATTAAAACCTTTTCTGAACATCACATCTGCCCCTCTTCCATCTCTTGCATATGGTTCGTATTATTTATTGCGAGACTTCATGACATCAATCTTTGTTTCATCAATGATTTGCTTATAGTCTTCTTCACCCCTGCTTACACCTATATATTCAGCTATCTTCTTTATGGTACCAAGTGTATCCTTAAAATATACATTTTCATCAATTAACCTATTAAATTAAAGTTGGATTTAATTGATTGATGTCTACATGGGGAAAATATTGAGGTACAGTGTGACATTTTGTTATTGAATGCTTATTTGAACAAGGGAGTTCATTTTTCATGTTATAATTCCTCATTATCCTACTGAACAAAGTTTAAGAACATTTTCCAAGGTGGCGGAATTCAAAATGGCCACCATTTCTTTATGAAAGAAATGTAATTTATGATCAATGAAATACCAGCTTTCGGATTTGATTCAAAATTTAGAGGCTGAAGTATTATGGGAATAGGACCTCTGTAGGACAAGCAAATTCCAATATGGCAACTTAATTCAAAATGGCTGCCACTTTTGAAATATTTTCAATGATGAGTGATTTAATAAATGTAGGGTGGTCCTAAAATATTACTCAATAAAGTCCCATTTCCAAAAACAAATACAACTAAAATGAACTACATCATTACTGGAACACCATTTTACGAATATGTACCTTTTGAATCCCCTAATATTTAAAGAAATCACCATATGATACTGACATTTTTGGTTTCTTCATAAGTGAGGAACAGCATATCTACATTTTCTGCTAGTTTCTTGTATTCTTGTATATGCTTGAACCAATCATTCCATGCCACTATAAATATAGGATTATACACAGTGTTAGCGAGTGTTGTGTAAGTGTGTTGAAGGTACAAACTTAAAATTAGAAATAGTCAATGAATCATTTTTTCATTTTTTAATTAAAACTTTCATTTACCAAAAAGGATGTTTAAAACATATGGACAGTGCACACAAAAATATATTCAAATGGAAGAAATCAGATGGAAGTGTTTCAAATATATTGAAAATGTCTACATTTGTATGATTTGTGATAACTATGACCCTTTTGGCTTTGGGAATTTTTACACATTATTATTTTTAACCCTATACATTACATCCTTTATGATTGAGGGACATGGGGTATAAATAGGAGGCAGACAAATGGAACAGCCAAAATAACTGTATTTTTGATATTTTCACTAAGCTGGTCAATTTTCTCATATTTCATATTGATTGAGAAGATGTATTGCTTCCAATTTTGTTATGTGTATCTTTCAATGTTTTCAAGTTCGTATTCTGCAGTTTGATTTCAACTTCATCATTTTGTTGGATTGTGATAGGACATTTAAAAACACTGATAACATTTTTCAAATTTAAAAGTCCTCAAGATTGGCCAATCAAAATCAAGTATTTAGCAATGCTGTTTATTAAACTTACTAATCTTGACTATCTGTGCCAAAGTGTGGATGTAAGCTGATATTTTAATGAGAGTTGCTAGCCTTTAAGAAAACAATCTATGAATTCTTATTTTACCTTCTCCTTTAAGCCAATTAGGCAAGTAACCTTCCCATGTTCCGTTGTAGCCATAAAGAATTGATGCTAAATAATACTTGTATGAGCTATATGCTGCATCTTTGGGGTGACGCACAAGGTTGATCGCCTTGCACTCGCTGGAATATTATTAGATGATATTTATCTGCAATTCAGTGCTAAAATGACACAAGTGATATTTTCCTCAATGGCACAAAATCTTATTTGAGATGTACATTTAGGTAATTTTGAATATTATGGAGTATTATTTAAAAACATTTTAAAGTTGATTTTTTATCAGTAGATGCCTTAACCTTTCAGATGGTATATCTTATTAGAGGATACCATATTCTCTCAAATGAGTGCACAGTTCCAATGAGAGCACATGCTACTTTTATTTTGAATATGGTCTCAATAAAACACAAAGTTTAATGCATTATCCCACCAAACAAAGTTTGAAGGGATATAGAGCAGCTGCCCATCTATTTGTTTATTCGTTTGTTTGTCTGGACGATAACTGAAATACCAGTTGACAGATTTGGTTCAAATTTTATAGGCCTATGCCTTATGAGTGTAGGACCTCTGCTTGAGAAGTGTTTTTCATTATTACTGCTCAATTCTAAATGGCCACCGTCACCATTTTTTGTGAAAATGTTACCTTTACATGTAATAACTCAAATACCAGAAGAAGATGGAAGCTCAATTAAAAAATGGCTGCCATTTTTGTAAAAAACATAATATTTGATGATGAAATATCAATGGACAGATTTGGTTGAAATTTTACATACTGGTGATTGACATGGGTGTAGATCTTGCCGAAGGAGACAATACTACTCAATTATTATTTCAACTTTTTTTTCTATCATGTACAGTTCAAAATGACAATGTAGTCTTTAAAATATGTTACCTTTGGTGGAATTTGCTACTCCATTGAGTTGGTGTTTTCTAGTTTTGATTATTAACACAATTAGATATTGATTGATGATTATATTTAACACTCATTAGGGAGAATATGGTAGTAATAAAGTTTGATAATTCTCTAAACCTCTCAAATCTTGCACTTAGAAAATAACAAGATTCTCCACATAATCCTGGAGAGAGCAATATGCCTATGTGCATAAATTGTCTTACTTCCATACTGTCTTTGGAATTGAACTTGGTAGTTGGTGTGTTCTGATAATTCTGGGAGAAGGCACTGAACCTATGACATTCTGTGTCGCTGACTCAGGCATACAGAACTCTTCCATACCCTTAGGGGCCTCTTGTAGTTCATGTGTCAGCCTGTATACTATATTCCATATCCAATGCTGCCCTTTAGAAAATCAGAGAATGATATATATATCATAGGTTAGGGGCCTCTTATAGTTCATGTGTCAGCCTGTATACTAAATTCCATGTCCAATGGTTCCCTTTGTAAATACAGAGAATGATGTATAAGTCAGTTAGTCAAGGCCATAGCTGGGTTCAAAAATTAGGGGGAGTAGATTAGCTTTTATTCCAGGGTTAGAAAACAGCACCCTGACTACCAATGGCAAAAACCTGCCATTGCTGACTGCCAATGGCAAACACCTGCCGTTGCTGACTGCAAGTGGCAAACACCTGCCAATGGTAAACACCTGCTATTGCTGACTACCGATGGCAAACACCTGCCATTGCTGACTGCCAATGGCAAACACCTGCCATTGCTGACTACCAATGGAAAACACCTGCCATTACTGATTGTCAATAGCAAACACCTGCCATTGGTGCCAATGGCAAACACCTGCCATTGCTGACTGCCAATGGCACACATCTGCCATTGCTGACTGCCAATGGCAAACACCTGCCATTGCTGACTACCAATGGCAAACACCTGTCATTGCTGACTGCCAATGGCAAACACCTGCCATTGCTGACTGCCAATGGCAAACACCTGCCATTGCTGACTACCTATGGCAAACACCTGCCATTGCTGACTGCCAATGGCAAACACCTGCCATTGCTGACTACCAATGGCAAACACCTGCCATTGTTATTGATGCCATTTTTGAACGTCAATGACAAACACCTGCCATTGCTGACTGCCAATGGCACACACCTGCCATTGCTGACTACCAATGGCAATCACCTGTCATTGCTGACTGCCAATGGCAAACACCTGTTATTGCTGACTACCAAGGCAAACACCTGCCATTGCTGACTGTCAATGGCAAACACCTGCCATTGCTGACTGCCAATGGCAAACACCTGCCATTGCTGACTGCCAATGGCAAACACCTGCCATTGCTGACTACCAATGGCAAACACCTGCCATTGTTATTGATGCCATTTTTGAACGTCAATGACAAACACCTGCCATTGCTGACTGCCAATGGCACACACCTGCCATTGCTGACTACCAATGGCAATCACCTGTCATTGCTGACTGCCAATGGCAAACACCTGTTATTGCTGACTACCAAGGCAAACACCTGCCATTGCTGACTGTCAATGGCAAACACCTGCCATTGCTGACTGCCAATGGCAAACACCTGCCATTGCTGACTGCCAATGGCAAACACCTGCCATTGCTGACTACCAATGGCAAACACCTGCCATTGCTGACTGCCAATGCCAAACATCTGCCATTGCTGACTACCAATGGCAAACACCTGCCATTGCTGACTGCCTATGGCAAATACCTGTTATTGCTGACTACCAATGGCAAACACCTGCCATTGCTGACTTCCAATGGCAAACACCTGCCATTGCTGACTGCCTATGGCAAATACCTGCCATTGCTGACTACCAATGGCAAACACCTGCCATTGCTGACTGCCAATGGCAAACACCTGCCATTGCTGACTGCCTATGGCAAATACCTGTTATTGCTGACTACCAATGGCAAACACCTGCCATTGCTGACTGCCTATGGCAAATACCTGTTATTGCTGACTACAAATGGCAAAAACCTGCCATTGCTGACTGCCTATGGCAAATACCTGTTATTGCTGACTACCAATGGCAAACACCTGCCATTGCTGACTACAAATGGCAAAAACCTACCATCACTGACTGCCAATTGCTGACTGCCAATGACAAACACCTGCCATAACTGTCTGCCAATTGTGAACACCTGTTATTGATGACTGCCAATGGCAAACACCTGCCATTGCTGACTGCCAGTGGCAGATACCTGCCATTGCTGACTGCCAATGGCAAACACCTGTCATTGCTGACTGCCAATGGCAAACACCTGTTATTTCTGACTGCCAATGGCAAACACCTGCCATTGCTGACTGCCAATGGCAAACACCTGCCATTGCTGACTGCCAATGACAAACACCTGCCAATGCTGACTGCCAATGGCACACACCTGCCATTGCTGACTGCCAATGGCAAACACCTGCCATTGCTGACTGCCAATGGCAAACACCTGCCATTGTCATTGATGCCATTAACAATGACATTGCTGCTTAATGATCAATAGACTAAATGCATTGTCTTCAACCTTAGTTGTAAGTGTCCTTATTTTCAACCATTGTTTCAGGAGCAAGGCATTCTTCTTTGGTCTGATTTATTAAACTAAAATCTGGAATATCTTGTGTTGATTTTGTTCTTATTTTTTATAAGTCAACCCTAAAAACAACATTAAATATAATTTCTCACATTGCTTTTCTTTTTTCTAATTCTAAATAGTGCCTGAAAAAGATTAACAGTAGGCTTTAAATTTAAAAAAACAATAACATATCATGATGTTAAAATCAGTACTACTCGGATAGCAAATCAAGAAAAACAATAAAATAAAGTCAAACAATAATGCATTACTTACCAGACCTTGGATATGAAAAGAACCATATGTCATCAGCCCTGACTTCAAAATCTTTCATTTAATCATGAATCGTTGGTCTAATAAACTGTGGATAGATATATCCATCTACTTTGTGTACAGGGAATGGTTCTCCCAGATCATCCTTTATGATTGTAGGTGTTCCTTTAGTGACAACCATATCATCAAAAATGCCACCAACTGCATAGTTTATTTCTGCCATTTTCACCCAGTCCTCTGTACTATCAAGGCAGTTATATCCTTTTCTATTGACATGCCATGTCAGTTTGTCCTACACAGGTTCAATTAAAGGTGTAGTATGCCCATATATGATTGCCAGAATTGAAAATTAAATGGCAAGAAAGGTATTTTTAAGTTTTCCCCTTTACTTCTAATGCTATAGTTATTAAGTTACATAGTAAATTAAGATGTTCCAATGAGGTAGCCAGGAAGAAAAAAGCGACGAGGCGAAAAATATTTCCAAACCTTGCCTTGCTTTCCTGGCAATAGAAGGACATAATGATAAACCTTACTTAATGAGATTGTTTACAATTGAATCAAAAATTGATGATTTAAGTGCTTAAAACACATATCAAGAAAAAGGATGAGTGTGCTAAGATGCATTAATTGTGAGTATTAACTATAAAATTGAAACAAGCTTTCAAGAGTTCCTTGCAATACAAACACCAAAACACAACATGTTATCAGATATGAGTGTACACTTACACTTTAATTGACAGGCAAGTCCCTATTTAGAACATGTTGAAGTTTTATAATGGAATTACTAATTAATTACTAATAGTTTCAATTATTGTAGAGCCCATTTTGGCAGTTAGTGATATTTGTAGATAGAGGGGTGTTTAAAAGCATAATATACCTGTTATAAGTTATGCGTCTCAACAAATTTTTATACCAATAAAAAGATAAGACTTCATATTTGATTATGTTTTTTATCTATCCTTTTTTTAGATTAGCATTTATTCTAAATGGGTATCAATTTATGATGGCTGCCATTTTCTGTGAAATAAATTTTTGGCTCTTTACCTTCTTGAATTTTTTTCATATTTTTAAAGATAAGGTCTGATTCTACCTTTTAATAAACGCCTAGAATATCAAAATCATGCAATGTACATATATTTTTATCAAAAACTATCTCTCATCTAGTTAATGATTAAGATGTCTTATGTAAACATGTGTCAGTATCATATGTTTAAGAAAATCTAAACGTTTGCGAACAAATAGTTCAGAAGATGATAGAATCATTGATATAACACATCACTTCTGTTACTTAAACGGAGCTTCAAAAATGGTTAAGATGTGAACTTTTAATCCCAGATCTGTTCACTTGATAATAGTGAGGTATTGTATCGATGATTCTGTCATCTTCTAAATTATTTGCTTGCTTGCTTGTAGATTTCTTAAACATATGATACTTACACACGTTTATCTTGGAAATTCTACCTACAACTCGTGAAATAAAGAAAAAAGAAAAATCGTACCTTCTAGTACTATTCTAGCCAAGGGTGGAGTACCAGTGTACATGAACTGTAACAGTAGTTTCATCATAGTTAATGATTATGTTAATTTGCATAATTTCCTACTTGTAATAAGACTATTAATATGCCAGAGGTTCAGATTATCAGGAAAACAATACTAGACATGAATGGCAAGTTTTTTGAAAAATTACTAGTATGAGTTTTTACTAGTATTTCCAATTACTTGTAATTGAAAGTTAAACTTGCAAGAAATCTCCAGGGCCTATCAAACTCCCATTTGGTTTGGGCATTCCGCTTCCTACTGACCCCATGATTGACATTATCATTGCTGGCATTGTCCATTTTGACCAGGAATTTATCCATTTACACTATTTTCGGACAAATTTTGAGTTTCAACTGTTTTACAAAACATCCCATAATTTCATCGGAAACCGTATAATGCGCTTGAACGGGATACAGGTTAATTGGGCAAAATATTTGCATAGATTTTTCAGGCAACCATTCCTTGGGTTATATCCTATATTGTATGTTTGTAAAACACCTGAAATCTTGCAAGAAAAGTTTTTATCGGAAAAACTTTTGGAAGAACTTCTCTATATTTAACAAACATGTGGTTAAACAGGGCTGGTTAAAGCTACAAATAAAGGAGTTGGGCAAGAGTTGGAATCATTCTGAATACAACTTCATGTAGTTCCGGTCCATGTCAAACTTATACAAATGGCGAGTACATTGTATTTGGAAATTTTTTCTTGTATTTGTCAAATTACTTTTAAAATTACAAGTATATGAATGGGGATCTGAAACTGTGATAAATACCACTATTTTTGTTCAGTAATATCAAAACTGTTGTAAAATTACATATTCTTAAGCGTCTAACAAGTCATCATAGACAAATGGTATTCTCTTCATTCTTTCCTTGTAGACTTTATTAAAAAGCTCATTCTGTGCCACAGTAAAGTGTTGTTCCATGTTTTTTGTCAAATAACATTCTTAAGAGTCTAACAAGTCATCATAGACAAATGGTATTCCCTTCATTCTTTCCTTGTAGACTTTATTAAAAAGCTCATTCTGTGCTACAGTAAAATGTTGTTACGTGTTTTTTGTCAAATAACATTCTTAAGAGTCTAACATGTCATCATAGACAAATGGTATTCCCTTCATTCTTTCCTTGTAGACTTTATTAAAAAGCTCATTTTGTGCCACAGTAAAGTGCTCTTTCCATCCACCAACTACCCCTGAAATAAATGTAAAATATTTAATAGCAAATCACATATAGTTGTTGGATCAAGGATCATTAGAATGTACATTTAGTTGATTTGTATATACTGTATTGTTTAGAATATGAATGCTCAAATATGAAGTTCTCATAGACTGTCATGAATATAGGGTTGGTAAAAATGTTGAAATCTTTGTACACTGTAGATGTTTTCATACTCCGATCATCAAAGTTCAAGAAATCAGCTCAACTCTGTAAAATTAGTAACAGTGCTGCTGCATTATGGTTTCATAAAGAACTGAACAATGTCATTTTTTAAAGGAGTTAAAGTATTTTTGAATTGCAGTAAAGAACCCTGTATCATTCTTCAGATTTGAAATGATAATGCAGTATGTTTACATTAAATATGCAGCCTATTAGAGGAATAATGACAGCAGTAGAATAGGTGTAAGATACCCATCCCCTATGGGCATAGCCAATCATGAGGCAGACAAGACTATTGCCACAGAGGGATTTTATATGAAAATATTAATTCAGATATACCAGCATTTTTCAAATAAACTGAAAATGAAATCTAACAATTGTAATACTTTATATTCACTTCAGCTATTGTAAATTGTCTCATCTATTTTAAGATCTTAGCTATGCCCCCATCCCAGTTACATTTATTTCCCACCCTTTACTTGTGATAAGATGAGATAATTATTACATGTTGATAATCAAATATTAAAACCTTTTCTGAACATCACATCTGCCCCTCTTCCATCTCTTGCATATGGATCGTATTCTTGATTGCGAGATTGTATAACATCAATCTTTGTTTCATCAACCATTTTCTTGTAATCTTCTTCACTCCAACTTACACCTAAATAGTCAGCTATCTTCTTTATGGTACCAAGTGTATCCTTAAAATGTACACATCCATTGATTACCCTATTCTTTATTTGATTGATTGATTTATGTATATGAGGGATATAACGAGGAATACCATTTTGATCTTAACTGCTTATTCAATCGAGATTGGGAGTTCATTTTCATGGTACATTTACTCACTATCCCACTGAACAAATTTTAAGAACATTTTTCAAGGTGGCTACTGAATTCAAAATGGCCACCATTTTTATGAAGAAATGTATTTTTTGATCAAATAAATACCAGTAATTGGATTTGATACAAATTTTAGAGGCTTTTTGTGCACAGTGTTCAGCGTTTGGTAGTCAGCATATGTAAGAATGGCATTTGATGACACTTTGCATGTTAATGCCTTATTGTGAAAATTCATATATTGAATCTCTTTGAATTAAAAAAATCACTGTACTATACTGACATTTTTGGTTTCTTCATAAGTAAGGAACAGCATATCAACATTTTCTGCTAGTTTCTTGTATTCTTGTACATGCTTGAACCAATCATTCCATGCCACTATAAATATAAGATTATCCAGTGTTAGTTAGTGTTGTATAAGTGTGTTGAAGGTACAAAAATTAGAAATAGTAAATGAATTATTTTTTCATTTTTCTTTATTAAACAAGAATATAATACTACATGTATATAAAGGAAGAAATCAAAGGAAATTGAAGTGTTTCAAATTTACTGTAAATGTCTACATTTGCATGAATTGCGATGTCCTTTTTGGCTTTATTATCCTATCGAACAAAGTTCTGAGGGATATAGGGAACCCCTCCGTCCGTTAAGCTCTTCTGAGCCTGGAGGCCGTGTTCCCAGCAAAGTAGGTGTCGCTTAAATTGGCCAAACACGGGACACAGTGGTTTGATATGGCACATTGGTGAGGTATACCACATGGCTAAGAATAAAATAAATACCAAATAATAGAAGAACAAAGAGTTAAAAGAATAAAGATATTCTCAATCTAACAATACAAGCAGCCACCTCAAGACAACCATCTGTAAGTTTTTTTTACTATAATTCGAAAAAGTACTGGAGTGATTTTGTTCATATTTGATATGTGAATATAATAAGCATGGCACACTGTCTAATGACATTTTGATTAGTAGGTGGCCATTTTGAAAAATGGCCGTCATTTACATGTGCGTGTGTGCGATTTTGTTAAAATTTTATATGTTCCTACTTACATGTAGAAGCATATTACACATTCTGACAATAATTTGACTAGTGAGCAACCATTTTGAAAATGGTCGTCATTTTTGTGTGTGTTATTTTATGATTTTTGCTATATACTTCGTTTGTAAAAATGCCAGCCATATCACTTCTATGGGATTGATTGGGTAGGCTTTGGTGTTGCTGTTTTCTAGTTTACATTATTATTTTCAACCCTATACATTACATCCTTTATGATGTTAAGAAAATAATCTAGTTATTTTACCCTCTCCTTTAAGCCAGTTAGGCAAGTAACCTTCCCATGTGCCATTATAGCCATAAACAAGTGCTGCTGAATGGTGCTTGTATAAACTATATGCTGCATCTTTGGGATGACGGACAATGTTGATCACCTTGCACTTGCTGAAATATTATAAGTTAATATTTATATCTATACACTGCAATTCAATGCTAAAATGACACAAAAGTGATTTTTTCCTAAATGGCAAAAAATCTCATATGATAATATGTACTGATTTTATCAGTAGATATCTCAACCTTTTAGATGGTATCTATTATTATAGGATACCATATTCTCTCTAATGAGCACACAGTTCCAATGAGAGCACATGCTACTTTTATTTTGAATATGGTCTCAATAAAACATGAAGTTTAATGCATTATCCCACCAAACAAAATTTGTAGGGATATAGAGTTCTGGATAAATGGAAGCTGAATTAAAACATGGCTGACATTTTTGTAAAAAAACATAATATTTGATAACTGAAATATCAATGGCAGATTTGGTTGAAATTATACATACCGATGATCGACATTGGTATACAGTAGATCTTTGCCAAAGGAGACAATATTACTCAACTGTTTTTCCTATTTAAGATAGTCCTTAAAATATGTTTTGTTTGGTGGGATTTGCTACTCCATGGAGTGGCTGTTTTCTAGTTTCGATTATTTACACAACTATATATTGATTGATGATTATATTTAACTTTCATTAGGGAGAATATGGTAGTAATAAAGTTTGATAATTCTAAACTTCTTTAATCTTGCAATAATAAAGAAAATAACAAAATTCTCCACACAATCCTGGAGAGAGCACTTATGCCTATGTGCATAAAATGTCTTACTTCCATACTGTCTTTGGAATTGAACTTGGTAGCTGGTGTGTTCTGATAATTCTGGGAGAAGGCACTGAACCTATGACATTCTGTGTCACCAACTCAGGCATACAGAACTCTTCCATACCCTTTGGGGCCTCTTGTAGGTCATGTGTCAGCCTGTATACTATATTCCATGTCCAATGCTGCCCTTTGTAAATAGAGAGAATTAAATGATGTACAAGTCGGTAAGTCAAGGCCATACCTAGGATCAAAAATTTGGAGAGGTTGATAAAGTTTTTATTACAGAGTTTGAAAACAGCAGCCTGGCTGTCAATGACAAACACCTGCCATTGCTTACTGCCAATGGCAAACACCAACCATCACTGACTGCCAATGGCAAACACCTGCCATTGCTGACTGCCAATGGCAAACACCCATCATCACTGACTGCCAATGGCAAACACCTGCCATTGCTGACTGCCATTGGCAAACACCTGCCATTGCTTATTGCCAATGGCAAACACCCACCATCACTGACTGCCAATGGCAAACACCTGCCATTGCTGACTGTCAATGGGAAACACCTACCATTGCTTACTGCCAATGGCAAAAATTGCCATTGTCATTGTTAACTGCCAAAGGCAAACACCTGCCATTGCTAACTGCCAATGGCATACACCTGCCATTGCTGACTGCCAATGGCAAACACCTGCCATTGCTAACTGCCAATGGCAAACACCTGCCATTGCTGACTGCCAATGGCATACACCTGACATTGCTGACTGCCAATAGCAAACACCTGCCATTGCTGACCGCCAGTGGCAAACACCTGCCATTGCCATTGATGCAATTACAATACCATTGAATAAACAAGTTGCTACAAGGTTAATGGTCAATAGACTGAATGCTAACATGTTAAGTTATGAGAACAATGTATTCAACCTTAGTCATTAACCTTACTTTATTTACATCTACATGGGCATATATTAACGGCTGCATTTACTTGATAGATTTGCCAACCATATAGTGTCCTTATTTTCAACCATTGTTTCAGGAGCAAGGCATTCTTCTTTGGTCTGATTTATTAAACTAAAATCTGGAATCTTGTGTTGTTATTGTTCTTATTAAAGGATTTAAGCCCTGAACTCAGTGCATTGTTTGCTGAATCATACCATGAAGGTGTTGTTTCCAAACCTTTGCATGACTGCGCAGGGGGAATGCAAAGTTTAGGAAACAACGCCTGAGTGGAATGAAGCAGCTACAATGCATTGAGTCTTGGGCTAAATTATTTTCACACATTGCAAATTTTTTCTCTATAAAATCATCTAAAAGGAACAAAACACTAAAAGAACACATTTTCAATGACATTTTTTGCAAGGGTCAAGTTGGCACGTCATCAAATCCAATGTGAAAAATCCATTCATCACCATGACAACTGTTTAACTAGTGACCTTGCATGTGTTATTGATATTTCACACCAACAACAATGCATAACTTACCAGACCTTGGATATGAAAAGAACCATATGTCATCAGCCCTGACTTCAAAATCTTTCATGAAATCATGAATCGTTGGTCTAACATACTGTGGATAGTTATATCCGTCTACTTTGTGCACAGGGAATGGTTCTCCCAGATCATCCTTTATGATTGTAGGTGTTCCTTTAGTGACAGCTATATCATCGAAAATTCCACCTACTGCATAGTTTATTTCTGCCATTTTCACCCAGTCCTCTGAACTATCAAGTCCAGTTATATCTGTTTGACCTACACAGATTCCATTAAAGGTGTAGTATGGCCATATATGATTGCCAGAATTGAAAATTAAATGGCAAGAAAGGTATTTTATTCTTTTATTCTATACTTTTAATGTTATAGTAATTTAGTTACATATAGTAAATTAAGATGTTCCAATGAGGTAGCCAGGAAGAAAAAAGCGACGAGGCAAAAAACATTTCCAAACCTTGCCTTGCTTGCCCAGCAATAGAAGAACACGATGATAGCCCTTAGGTAATGAGATTGTTCACAATTGAATCAAAAATTGATAATTTAACTGCTTAAAACACAGATCAAGAAAAGGGATGAGTTTGCTAAGATCCATTTATTGTGAGTGTATTCACAAGAAAAAAGCGACGAGGCGAAAAATATTTCCAAACCTTGCCTTGCTTTCCTGGCAATAGAAGGACATAATGATAAACCTTACTTAATGAGACTGTTTACAATTGAATCAAAAATTGATGATTTAAGTGCTTAAAATACAGATCAAGAAAAAGGATGAGTGTGCTAAGATGCATTAATTGTGAGTATTAACTATAAAATTGAAACAAGCTTTCAAGAGTTCCTTACAATACAAACACCAAAACACAACAATTATTATCAGATATTATTGTACACTTACACCTTAATTAACAGTCAAGTTCCTTTTTAAGGTTTATAATAGGATTCAGAAGCCTGTTAAGTAATAGTTTCAATCATTGTAGAGCCCATTTTGGCAGTTAGTGATATTTTTTGTAGATAGAGGGGTGTTTAATAGCACAATATACCCGTTATAAGTTAAATTGGTGGTTGAATAAATATACAAGTACAAATAAGTTATGCCTCCCAATAAATGTGTATACCAATAAAAAGATAAGACTTTATATTTGATTATATTTTATTATTTTATACTGTTTTGAATCAGCCTTTATTCAAAATGGCTGTCATACATATATTTTAAATATAATGTATGATTCTACCTTTAAAGCACTTAGAATATCAATTAATGCAATGTGCATATATTTTTTTTTATCAAAAACTACCTCTCAGATAGTTAATGATTAAATGTCTTGTAAACTTTGAACATAGCCATGACAAATCATCATGATAAATCAGCCCTGAGATGTTTCAAGTGAAACAGAAAGATGATATGAGTATCAGAATGATGACAAATGTTCTAGTGAACTACTGCACTCTTCAAACTAGTAACCAAAACAGATTTGTTTTGGTAACAAAATATTGGAATGTATTAGAATATCAATGTAATGTTGATAAGTTGCTGGTTGCATTCATTTACCATTCTAGGTGCTGTGATATCTATGTAAGAACTTGTTGGGATGAAAAATTAATTGGTTTCTTACAAATCCATGAACTTTTAACCTTCAATAAAACCAGATTTTGCCATATAAACCTAAACTCCAGGGCTTACTGAACCCAATTGGTTTGGTCCTTCTGCTTCCTACTGACCCCATGATTGACAATATCCTTGCTGGCATTGTCCTTTTTGACCAGGAATTTATCTATTTACAGTATTTTTGGACAAATTTTGAGTTTCAACTGTTTTACAAAACATCCTACAATTTCACCGTAAACTGTATAATGTGTATGAACGGGATACAGGTTAATTGCGCAAAATATTTATAATATAAATTTTGCAGCCAACTTTTCTCGGGGTTATATCTTATATGTTTGTAAAACACCTGAAATCTCGCAAGAAAAGTTTTTATTGGAAAAACTTTTGAACTTTTGGGAAGAACTTCTCTATATTTGACAAAACTTGTGATGAAACAATCATTCTGAATACAACGAGTTTCGGGACCATGTCAAACTCGTACGGATGGTTAGTATTCGGAAATTTTTTCTCGTATTTGTCAATTAATTGAGTATACGAGTGGAGATCTGAACCTCTGATGAATACCACTATTTTTATTCAGTAATATCAAAACTGTTTGAGATGTTTTCGTAAATTGACATATTCTTATGAGTCTAACAAGCCATCATAGACAAATGGTATTCCTTTCATTCTTTCCTTGTAGACTTTATTAAAAGCTCATTCTGTGCCACGGTAAAGTGTTCTTTCCATGCACCAACTACCCCTGAAATAAATTGGGTAACATAAGAATATAATTGATTTGTATATATTGTTTAGAATCTGAATGCCCACATATAAGGTTCTTAAAAGACTGTCATGAATGTAGGGTGGGTAAAAAACATTAAAATCTTTATTAATATTTTCATCCTATATTCATCAAAATTCAAAAAAATGAGCTCAGCTCTATAAAATTAGTCAAAGTGCTGCTGCATTATGGTTTCATAAAGAACTGAACAATGTCATTTTTTTCATATTAAAATATTAATTCAGATATATATTTTTTAATTAAAACTGAAAGTGAAATCTAACAATTATACAGTAATACTTTATTTTCGCCTCACCTATTGTAAGTTGTCTCATCTATTTTTAGAGAGTGGCTATGCCTGACCCCAGTAACCTTTATTATACACTTTTTACCTGGGATAAGGAGATATAATTATTACATGTTGATAATCATCATATACTAAAACCTTTTCTGTACATTACATCTGCCCCTCTTCCATCTCTCGCATAGGCATCATATTCTTTATTGCGAGACTGCATGACATCAATCTTTGTTTCATCAATGATTTTCTTATAGTCTTCTTCACTCCAGCTTACACCTATATAGTCAGCTATCTTCTTTATGGTACCAAGTGTATCCTTAAAATATACACATCCATTGACCTATTAAATTAAATTTAATTGATTGATGTCTACATGGGAAAAATATTGAGGTACAGTATGACATTTTGTTATTGAATGCTTATTTGATCCAGATTGAACAAGGAGTTCATTTTTCATAGTTTAAGAACATTTTCCAAGGTGGCGTAATTCAAAATGGCCACCATTTTTATCCCATCGAATGAAGTTCGGAGGGATATAGGGAACGCCTCCGTCCGTCCGTCCGTACGTCTGTCTGTCCGGGCGATAACTCAAATACCGTTTGCCCAATTTTGTTCATATTTTATACACACATGCCCTATGAAGGTAGAAGTTCTGCTCAAAAGCCGATTTTCAAAATGGCCGCTCAATTCAAAATGGCGGCCATTTTAGTGCCGATTTTACAGTAATTTAGGTGCAATATGTAAAACTGTAATAGCAATATGTTTTAAATGTAAAAAAATTATGAAGGACATTAATAAAGCTACAAATGTAGACATTAAAGAAGCACATGGCAGCCATCTTGAAAAATGGCGGCCTTTACTTGTTATTTCACGATTTTTGCTATAGCTCGAAAAGTAGTGGAGCGATTTTGTTCATATTTGGTATGTGAATACTATAAGCATTGCACACTGTCTAAAGGCACTTTTGGTAGAAGGCGGCCATTTTGAAAAATGGCCGCCATTTTAACGTATTTTACTATAACTCGAAAAGTAGTGGAGCGATTTTGTTCATATTTGGTATGTGAATACTATAAGCATGGCACACCGTCCTATGACACTTTTGGTAGAATGCGGCCATTTTGAAAAAATTTTTGAAAAATGGCCGCCATTTTAACGTATTTTACTATTACTCGAAAAGTAGTGAAGTGATTTTGTTCATATTTGGTATGTTTCATATTTTATATGTGAATACTATGGCACACTGTCTAATGACACTTTGGGTAGTAGGTGGCCATTTTGAAAAATGGCCACCATTTTTACGTTTTTTACTATAACTTGAAAAGTAGTGAAGCGATTTTGTTCATATTTGATATGTGAATACTCATGAGCCTTGCACACTGTCTCATGACACTTCAGATAGTAGGCGGCCATTTTATAAAAATGGCTGTCATTTTTACATTTTTTACTATAACTCGAAAAGTAGTGGAGCGATTTTGTTCATATTTGATATGTGAACAATTTAAGCATGGCACATTGTAGCCATTTTGAAAAATGGCCACCATTTTTATGTGTGTTATTTTACAAGTACATGTATGCGATTTTTCAAAGATTTTATAGGTGGCTACTTAAAAGCATATTATTTCTTCTGATGACAACTTGGCTAGTGAGCAACCATTTTGAAAATGGTGGCCTTTCTGGGGTGTTGTTTTATGATATTTGCTATATATTTCGTTTGTAAAATTGCCAGCCATTTCTATTCGATAGGATTCGCTACATTTTGGCGTTGCCGTTGTTCTGGTTTATGAAAGAAATGTAATTTATGATTAATGAAATACCAGCTTTCGGATATGATTCAAAATTTAGAGGCTGAAGTGTTATGGGAATAGGACCTCTGGAGGACAAGCAAATTCCAATATGGCAACTTAATTCACAATTGCTGCCACTTTTGAAATATTTTTAATGAATAGTGATTTAATAAATGTAGGGTGGTCCAAAAATGTTACTCAAAAAAGTCCCATTTCTGGCACCAAAAACAAATCCCACTAAAATGAAGTACATCATTACTGGAACACCATATTACGAAAAAGTACCTTTTGAATCCCCTGATATTTAAAGAAATCACCATATAATACTGACATTTTTGGTTTCTTCATAAGTGAGGAACAGCATATCTACATTTTCTGCTAGTTTCTTGTATTCTTGTACATGCTTGAACCAATCATTCCATGCCACTATAAATATAGGATTATACAGTGTTAGCGAGTGTTGTGTAAGTATGTTGAAGGTACAAACTTAGAATTAGAAATAGTTAATGGATCATTTTTTTCATTTTTTAATTAAAACTTTTATTTACCAAAAAGCATGTATAAAACATATGGACAGTGCACATTGAAATATATACAAATGGAAGAAATCAGATGAAATTTAACTGTTTCAAATATACTGAAAAGGGAATTTTTACACATTATTATTTTCAACCCTATACATTACATCCTTTATGATGTTAAGAAAACAATCTATGAATTCTTCTAAGTTATTTTACCTTCTCCTTTAAGCCAATTAGGCAAATAACCTTCCCATGTTCCGTTGTAGCCATAAATAATTGATGCTAAATGATGCTTGTATGAGCTATATGCTGCATCTTTGGGGTGACGCACAAGGTTGATCACCTTGCACTTGCTGGAATATTATAAGTTAATATTTATCTGCAATTCAGTGCTAGAATGACACAAAAGTGATTTTATTATTTCTTATTTGAGTGATTTTATTACATCTTATTTGAGATGTACATATATGTAATTTTGAATATGATGGAGTATTATTTAAAAAACATTTTAAAGTTGATTTTTTTACAGTAGATGCCTCAACCTTTCAGATGGTATATATCTTATTAGTGGATACCATATTCTCTCTAATGAGCACACAGTTCCAATAAGAGCACTTGCTCCTTTAATGTTGAATTTTGTCTCAAGGAAACACAAAGTTTAATGCATTATCCCACCAAACAAAGTTTGTAGGGATATAGAGAAGCTGTCCATCCATTCGTTTGTTCGTTTGTTTGTCTGGACGATAAATAAAATACCAGTTGACAGGTTTGGTTCAAATTTTGTATGCCTATGCCTTATGAGTGTAGGACCTCTGGTTGAAATTTTGCATACTGATGATTGACATGGGTGTAGATCTTGCCGAAGGAGACAATACTAATTAACTATTATTTCAACTTTTATTTCTATCATGTACAGTTCAAAATGACAAGATAGTCTTTAAAATATGTTTCGTTTGGTGGAATTTGCTACTCCATAGAGTTGGTGTTTTCTAGTTTCGATTATTTACACAACTAGATATTGATTGATGATAATATTTAACGCTCATTAGGGAGAATATGGTAGTAATAAGTTTGATAATTCTCAACCTCTAAAATCTTGCATTTAGAAAATAACAAAATTCTCCACACAATCCTGGAGAGAGCAATATGCCTATGTGCATTAATTGTCTTACTCCCATACTGTCTTTGGAATTGAACTTGGTAGTTGGTGTGTTCTGATAATTCTGGGAGAAGGCACTGAACCTATGACATTCTGTGTCTCCAAATCAGGCATACAGAACTCTTCCATACCCTTAGGGGCCTCTTGTAGGTCATGTGTCAGCCTGTATACTATATTCCATATCCAATGCTGCCCTTTAGAAAAACAGAGAATGATATATATACATTTATATAGTATGTTATGGGCCTCTTGTAGTTCATGTGTCAGCCTGTATACTATATTCCATGTCTAATGCTGCCCTTTGTAAATAGAGAATGATGTATAAGTCGGTTAGTCAAGGCCATAGCTAGCATCAAAAATTAAGGGGAGTAGATTAGCTTTTATTCCAGGGTTAGAAAACATCACCCTGACTACCAATGGCAAAAACCTGCCATTGCTGACTGCCAATGGCAAACACCTGCCATAGCTGACTTCCAATGGCAAACACCTGCCATTGCTGACTGCCAATGGCAAACACCTGCCATTGCTAAATACCAATGGCAAACACCTGCCGTTGCTGACTGCCAATGACAAACACCTGCCATTGCTGACTGCCAATGGCAAACACCTGCCATTGCTGACTGCCAATGGCAAACACCTGTTATTGCTGACTGCCAATGGCAAACACCTGCCATTGCTGACTGCCAATGGCAAAGCACCTGTTATTGCTGACTGCCAATGGTAAGCACCTGCCATTGCTGACTGCCAATGGCAAACACCTGCCATTGCCATTGATAAATGGTCAATAGACTGAATGCTAACATGTTAAGTTATGACAACAATGTCTTCAACCTTAGTTGTATGTGAACTCTACTATAGGCGTATATTAATGGCTGCATTTACTTGATAGATTTGCCGATCATAGTGTCCTTATTTTCAACCATTGTTTCAGGAGCAAGGCATTCTTCTTTGATCTGATTTATTAAACTAAAATCTGGAATATCTTGTGTTGATATTTTTCTTCTTATTTTTTATAAGTGAACCCAAAAAACAACATAAAAAGTAAATTCTCACATTGCTTTTCTTTTTTCTAATTCTAAATAGTGCCAAAAAGATTAAATCAGTAGGCTATAAATTTAAAAAACAAACAAAAACATATCATGATGTAAAAATCAGTACTACTCGGATAGCAAATCAAGAAAAACAATTAAATAAAGTCAAACAACAATGCATAACTTACCAGACCTTGGATATGAAAAGAACCATATGTCATCAGCCCTGACTTCAAAATCTTTCATGTAATCATGGATCGTTGGTCTAATAAACTGTGGATAGTTATATCCATCTACTTTGTGTACAGGGAATGGTTCTCCCAGATCATCCTTTATGATTGTAGGTGTTCCTTTAGTGACAGCTATATCATCAAAAATTCCACCTACTGCATAGTTTATTTCTGCCATTTTCACTCAGTCCTCTGTACTATCAAGGCAGTTATATCTTTTTCTATTGACATGTTATGTCAGTTTGTCCTACACAGATTCCATTAAAGGTGTAGTATGCCCATATATGATTGCCAGAATTGAAAATTAAATTAAATGGCAAGAAAGGTATTTTAGGTTTTCCCCTTTACTTCTAATGCTATAGTAATTAAGTTACATATAGTAAATTAAGATGTTCCTATGACGTAGCCATGAAGATTAAAGCGGCGAGGCGAAAAATATTTCCAAACCTTGCCTTGCTTGCCTGGCAATAGAAGAACATGATGATAAACCTTTCTTAATGAGATTGTTCACAATTGAATCAAAAATTGATAATTTAACTGTTTAAAACACAGATCAAGAAAAAGGATGAGTGTGCTAAGATGCATTTATTGTGAGTATTTACCATAAAATTGAAACAAACTTTCAAGAGTTCCTTGCAATACAAACACCAAAACACAACATGTTATCAGACATGATTGTACACTTACATCTTAATTAACAGGAAAGTTCCTTTTTAGAACATGTTGAAGTTTTATAATGGGATTCAGAAGTCAATCATTGTAGAGCCCATTTGGAAGTTAGTGATATTTGTAAATAGAGGGGTGTTTAATAGCATAATATACCTGTTACAAGTTATGCCTCTCAACAAATTTTTATACAGATAAAAAGATAAGACTTCATATTTGATTATGTTTTTTATTTATCCTTTTTTAAATCAGCATTTATTCAATTTTCTGTGAGACAAATCGTACCTTCTAGTACTATTCTAGCGGAGTGGAGTTGACTACCAGTGTACATGAACTGTAACAGTAGTTTCATCATAGTTTATGATTATGTTAATTTGCATAATTTCCTATTTGTAATAAGACTATTAATGCAAGAGGTTTAGATCATCAGGAAAACAATACTAGACATGAATGGCAAGTTTTTTGAAAAATTACTAGTATGAGTTTTTACTAGTACAAAAAATTACTTGTGATTGAAAGTATACAGGTTAATGCAGGTATACAGGTTAAGTGGGCAAAATATTTTCAAAGATTATTTTGCAGGCAACCATTCCTGGGGTTATATCCTATATTGTATGTTTGTTAAACACCTGAAATCTTGCAAGAACATTTTTTATTGGAAAAACTTTTGAACTTTTTGGAAGAACATGTGGTTAAACAGGGCGGTTAAAGCTACAAATAAAGTAGTTGGGCAAGAGTTGGAATCATTCTGAATACAACTAGTTTCGGGTCCATGTCAAACTTGTACGAATGGCATGTATTTAGAAATTTTTTCTATTTGTCAAATTACTTGTAAAGTTACGAGTATACGAGTGGGGACCTGAATCCATTTTAGTTCGATAATATCAAAACTGTTTTAGTTGTTTTTGTAAATTACATATTCTTAAGCGTCTAACAAGTTGTCGTAGACAAATGGTATTCCCTTCATTCTTTCCTTGTAGACTTTATCAAAAAGCTCATTTTGTGCCACAGTAAAGTGTTCTTTCCATGCACCAACTTCCCCTGAAATAAATATAAAATATTTAATAACAAATCACATATAGTTGTTGGATCAGGAATCGTTTGAATGTACATTTATGAGGCAGACGAGATTTGCCGCAGAGGAATTTCATATGAAAATATTAATTCAGATATACCAGCATTTTTCAAATAAACTGAAAATGAAATCTAACAATTGTAATACTTTATATTCACTTCAGCTATTGTAAATTGTCTCATCTATTTTAAGATCTTAGCTATGCCCCCATCCCAGTTACATTTATTTCCCACCCTTTACTTGGGATAAGATGAGATAATTATTACATGTTGATAATCAAATATTAAAACCTTTTCTGAACATCACATCTGCCCCTCTTCCATCTCTTGCATATGGATCGTATTCTTGATTGCGAGATTGTATAACATCAATCTTTGTTTCATCAACCATTTTCTTGTAATCTTCTTCACTTCAACTTACACCTAAATAGTCAGCTATCTTCTTTATGGTACCAAGAGTATCCTTAAAATGTACACATCCATTGATTACTCTATTAAAATTTATATGATTGATTGATTTATGTATATGAGGGATATAACGAGGTATGCCATTTTGTTCTTGACTGCTTATTCGATCAAGATTGAACAAGGGACGAGTTCATTTTCATGGTACATTTTCTCATTATCCCACTGAATGAATTTCAAGAAAATTTTCCAAGGTGGTTACTGAATTCAAAATGGCAACCATTATTATTAAGAAATGTATTTTTCGATCATTTAAATACCAGTAATTGGATTTGATACAAATTTTAGAGGCTTTTTTGTGCACAGTGTTCAGCTTTTGGTAGTCGGCATATGTAAGAATGGCAGGTGATGACACTTTGCATGTTAATGCCTTATTGTGAAAATTTATATTTTGAATCTCTTTGAATTAAAAAAATCACTGTACTATACTGACATTTTTGGTTTCTTCATAAGTAAGGAACAGCATATCAACATTTTCTGCTAGTTTCTTGTATTCTTGTACATGCTTGAACCAATCATTCCATACCACTATAAATATAAGATTATCCAGTGTTGTATAAGTGTGTTGAAGGTACAAAAATTAGAAATTACAAATAGTAAATGAATTATTTTTTCATTTTTTTCATTAAAGCTTTTATTTGCCAAAAAGCTTATTATCCCATCGAACGGTGTTCGGAGGGATAAAGGGAATGCCTCCGTCCATCCATCTGTCCGTCCGTCCATCCGTCCGTCTGACTGTCCATCCATCCGTACGTACGTCCGTGTTACAATTTTTGCTTCGTTTGTAAAAATGCCAGCCATGTCTGTTCTATGGGATTGGCTAGACTTTGGTGTTGCTGTTTTCTAGTTTACATTATTATATTCAACCCTATACATTACATCTTATTGATGCTAAGAAAACAATCTATGAATTCTTTTAAGTGATTTTACCCTCTCCTTTAAGCCAATTAGGCAAGTAACCTTCCCATGTGCCATTGTAGCCATGAACAAGTGCTGCTGAATGATGCTTGTATAAACTATATGCTGCATCTTTGGGATGACGGACAATGTTAATCGCCTTGCAATTGCTGGAATATTATAAGTTAATTTTTATATCTATACACTGCAATTCAGTGCTAAAATGACACAAAAGTGATTTTTTCCTCAATGGCACAAAATCTTGTATGAGGTATGCATAGAGGTAATATTTAATATGATGGAGTATTATTTAAAAAACATTTGAAGATGATTTTTTTTTCAGTACATGTTTCAACCTTTCAGATGGTATATCTTATTAGAGGATACCATATTCTCTCTTAAATGAGCACACAGTTCCAATGACAGCACATGCTACTTTTATGTTGAATATGGTCTCAATAAAACATGAAGTTTAATGCGTAATCCCACGAAACAAAATTTGTAGGGATATAGAAAAGATATCTATCCATTCGTTTGTTCATTTGTTTGTCTGGATGATAACTAAAATACAAGTTGATTGATTTGGTTTTTTACAGGCCTATGCCTAATGAGTGTAGGACCTCTGCTCGAGAAGTGTTTTATTCATTATTGATGCTCAATTCAAAATGGCCAATACCACCATTTTTGTGAAAATGTAACCTTTACATTTAATAACTCAAATACCAGTTGACGGATTTGGATTTGGTTCAGATGCCTTGGGACATTGGAGTTCAGGATAAATCAAAGCGCTGAATTAAAAAATGGCTGCCATTTTTGTAAAAAACATAATATTTGATAATGAAATATCAATTTACAGATTTGGTTGACATTTTACATACTGGTGATTGACATGGGTGTAGATCTTGCCGAAGGAGACAATACTAATTAACTATTATTTCAACTTTTGTTTCTGTCATGTACAGTTCAAAATGACAAGATAGTCTTTAAAATATGTTTCCTTTGGTGGAATTTGCTACTCCATGGAGTGGCTGTTTTCTAGTTTCGATTATTTACACAACTAGATATTGATTGATGATAATATTTAACGCTCATTAGGGAGAATATGGTGGTAATAAAGTTTGATAATTCTCAACCTCTAAAATCTTGCACTTAGAAAATTACAAGATTCTCCACACAATCCTGGAGAGAGTAATATGCCTATGTGTATAAAATGTCTTACTTCCATACTGTCTTTGGAATTGAACTTGGTAGTTGGTGTGTTCTGATAATTCTGGGAGCAGGCACTGAACCGATGACATTCTGTGTCTCCAACTCAGGCATACAGAACTCTTCCATACCCTTCGGGGCCTCTTGTAGGTCATGGGTCAGCCTGTATACTATATTCCATATCCAATGGTTCCCTTTGTAAATACAGAGAATGATGTATAAGTCAGTTAGTCAAGGCCATAGCTAGGATCAAAAATTAGGGGGAGTAGATTAGCTTTTATTCCAGGTTTTGAAAACAGCACCCTGACTACCAATGGCAAAAACCTGCCATTTCTGACTGCCAATGGCAAACACCTGCCATTGCTGACTGCCAATGGCAAACATCTGTTATTGCTGACTGCCAATGGCAAACACCCATTGCTGACTGCCAATGGCAAACACCTGCCATTGCCATTGATGCCATTAACAATGACATTGCTGCTTAATGGTCAATAGAATGAATGCTAACATGTTAAGTTATGACAACAATGTCTTCAACCTTAGTTGTATGTGAACCCGACTATAGGCATATATTAACGCCTGCATTTACTTGATAGCTTTGCCGACCATAGTGTCCTTATTTTCAATCAACCATTGTTTTAGGAGCAAGGCATTCTTCTATGGTCTGATTTATTAAACTAAAATCTGGAATATCTTGTGTTGTTATTGTTCTTATTAAAGGATTTAAGTCCTGAACTTAGTGCATTGTTTGCTGAATCATACCATGAGTTTTGTTTTCCACAGCGGGAATGCAAAGTTTAGGAAACAATGCCTGAGTGGAATGAAGCAGCTACAATGCATTGAGTCTTGTGCTAAATTATTTTTACACATTGCAAATTTTTTCTATATAAAACCATCTAAAAGGAACGAAATCACTAAAAGAACACATTTGAAATGACATTTTTTGCAAGGGTCAAGTTGGCAAGTCATCAAATCCAATGTGAAAAATCTATTCATCACCATGACAACTGTTTAACTAGTGAATGTGTTATTGATATTTCACACCAACAACCATGCATAACTTACCAGACCTTGGATATGAAAAGAACCATATGTCATCAGCCCTGACTTCAAAATCTTTCATGTAATCATGAATCGTTGGTCTAACAAACTGTGGATAGATATATCCATCTACTTTGTGTACAGGGAATGGATCCCCAAGATCATCCTTTATGATTGTAGGTGTTCCTTTAGTGACAAGTATATCATCAAATATGCCACCAACTGCATAGTTTAATTCTGCCATTTTCACCCAGTCCTCTGTACTATCAAGTGCAGTTATATCTGTTTGTCCTACACAGATTCCATTAAAGGTGTAGTATGACCATATATGATTTCCAGAATTGAAAATTAAATTGCAAGAAAGGTATTTTTAAGTTTTCCCCTAAAATCGATAATTTAATTGCTTAAACCACAGATCAAGAAAAGGGATGAGTTTGCTGAGATGTATTTATTGTGAGTGTATATTTTTATTTACTATAAAATTGAAACAAGCTTTCAAGAGTTCCTTGCAATACAAAAACCAAAACACAACATGTTTTAAGATATGCTTTTGTACACTTACACCTCAATTGACAGGCAAGTTTATAATTTGATTCAGAAGTCTGTTAACTAATAGTTTCAATCATTGTAGAGCCCATTTTGACAGTTAGTGATATTTGTAGATAGAGGGGTGTTTAATGGCATAATATACCCGTTCTAAGTTAAATTGGTGGTTGAATAAATATACAAATACAAATGCAAATAAGTTATGCCTCCCAATAAATTTGTATACCAATAAAAAGATATATTTGATTATATTTTTATTTTATACTTTTTTGAATCAGCTTTCATTCAGATTGGCTGTCATACATATATTTTAAAGATAATGTATGATTTTACCTTTAAAACACTTAGATATATATTTATAAATAACATAACATCAAATAGAGATAATGACATACATGTTTATGATTCATAAAGTCATACAGATAACATATTTACATAAAACAAAACTAGAATAAAATAACCTAACATTTACTTTGGCTTGGGGCGCGTATGGTGCTAATCATACGCGCTATTGTATAAAGTGGCATTCAAAGTCATTCTTGTTCAAGAATACGGTAATTTCAGGTTTCTCATAAGTTTCATAATAGGCAGAGATTTCGATCTACCTTTGTTAATAATAGCAACTGTTGCTTCGTTGTCACAAACGAAAATTACATGTTTCTTTACCTATAGATGTGACCATAGTATAGCCGCAACTACCATGGGATATAACTCTAGAAAAGCCATCGACAGGTCGCCACGCTCGACTTCGGGCCCGGGACTTCGGGTAATCTAGGCCACATTGAGTAAAAATACTGATTCTGGTAGACACCACCGAAGCCAAGCGTAGATGACGCGTCGGTGTGAAGGCTTATATCAGATGACAAGGAGAAAAAGTGATCATAGAACATATTAACACCGTTCCATTGTAATAGGAAATATTTCCACATTGTTAGATCTTCAATGCAATGCCTATCGAGTGAAACCAATGAGAACATTTCTTTGACTGTCATGGATAGCTTGATAAGATAAGAGACAAAAGAACGTCCCGGTTTGATAACTCTTGAAGCAAAGTTCAAATGTCCGAGTAGCTGTAGCAGCTCCTTTTTATCAATGCGTCTTTTATCAATGATATCCTTCATAAAAATAACGATGCGCTGTATCTTATCCTCTGGTAGCCGCGCTTCCATTTTATCCGAATCTAGAATGATTCCCAAGTATTCGATGCATGTTGTAGGTCCCAGGCATTTGTGGGCGGCAAGGGGGATTTTAAGTACGTTAAAAATCTGTGTCATAATGGCCATGGTTCTAAGACCGGTATCGGGATCACCTTCGATTGTTAGAAAATCGTCCAAGAGGTGTATTACAAAATCGACGTTATATTTGTGCTCCGCGATCCAACATACTGCCTGAGATATATTGTCAAAGATTTTTGGCGATGATCTGCATCCGAAACACAGCCGTGGACACACGTAGTAGTTTCCCATCCATTTTACACAGAAAAGATGCCATTGCCTTGGATCAATAGGGATGATTTTAAAAGCATCCTGGATGTCGAATTTACACATCATTGATTTTTGGCCTCTTTTAATAATCCCCCTAATCGCATCATCTATGGTAACATAGCTTAGAGAACATGCGTTTTTGTCTATGAGATCGTTTATACTTTCAGAATCGGAATCATCGTGGGGTGACGACAGGTCAACAATAAGCCGTTTTTTGTTGGAATATTTTCCAACTGCTATGCCGACTGGACTTACCCTAAATGTTTTAAAGGGTGGTGTTTTGAAAGGGGCGAGAACATATCCTTTTTCTAGTTCCTTCTTTAATAACTCCGTAGTTGCCGCCGGTTGTTTCCTAGCCGAAAGAAGGTTACGGCATTCGAGTGTCGGCAATTGAATTTCGCTTACCATGGTGTCAAAACCGTTTGCAAGTCCAGTACAAAGATATTGCACGAAGTTTTTGTCTGGGTGCATTTTTAACTCGGATGCTAATTTTTTGACGTTCACAGGAGTGGACGCTACCATGAGATTAGGTTCTAGTCAGTTATTTCCACTTTTAGTTACGGAATTGACATCAGCGGTTTCAGACGTTTGTTTTGTAACGTGTGCTCTATTGCAATCTGCATATGTGCAACCACGGGAACTATTGAAATTATTACAAATCTCCCTGCCATCTTTGCATTGTATTGAGCGGCCTCTCATATCCTTTGAGCAGTTGAGCATTTTGCTTCCTGTTGACGAAGAGCTAACATGTGTCTTGACGTTGTCGCTGATCTTACTGTTCAGTACAAGTTGCCATAAGTCCGAATTTCTGCAGCCCCAATCGACCTTTATTTGCAGATTTATCCAGGCAGCCATGCCTGGGAACTGAAACGCTTATGGTACTCATAGAATTTTGGGCCAGGGTAGGAGTTATAAAGTTCTAAAATACCATGCTGGTATCTATCAAGCTCATCGCGTCTTCCTGGGAATTTTTCACACATCACCCTTTTATACTTGTCAAACGCTGTGATAAATTCGGCGATGTTAAGAGAGACTTTAAGCTTTGGGTCATTGTCCATGTTGATGGGCTTCAGACAGAGTTTTCCGTCATCATCCGTATCTAATGCTGGTGTTTTCGAAAGTTCGTAATACGGCGATAGCAAACATGCTAAGTTGACATATTTCCCGGATTGTATCGCCTTTCTAACCCCGGGTGAAATAATGTCTACAATAGGTAAAGAATTCGGGTGAATACCTTTGGAACCGAGGCCTGCTGATGATGATCCATCTCGTGGTCTGGGCTCTTTCGCCGCTGAATTCTCTATTTGCTCAGCTGAGCCAGCAGCGAACGGTATGTTCCGTTGGTTAACAAGGGAACTCACGACGTCAGTAAGATTTTCGACCTTATTTTCAAGATCTTTGATAATTCTTCTTTCTTCAGACATTACTTGTACGGGAGGTACGATAGGGCCGATTTCGATTTCATCCTGCTCCTCAGATGGTATAATCCCGTCGTTAGCTTCATCATTCATAACATTGTCCATATACAAGTTTCTCAACGCTGTGAGCAAAATCTTTTTCTTAATCTTTATCCCTATGTCTGACAATTCTTCCTTCATATGTTCTGATGAAGGATAGGAAATACGTCGGTTTTTAGGTGGCATGATATTTGTGTTTGTGATGAATAATCAACTTTGAAAAATGTTTAAATCTCGTTGTGTCGTTCGCTACTTCGAAAAACTGAATGAATGATATCTTAAGATAGAATGGATGTTCAATTGTTTGGAACATTGCGGAACGACTGTTCAGTGATTGACAATTACAGAGTGACAGTGTGGGCGGAGCCGAAGCTATGGCTGGCCTTACTAACATTTATTTATAAACAATGTTTACAAAGTAAACACATATATATATTTTTTATCAAAAACTACCTCTCAGATAGTTAATGATTAAATGTCCTGTAACCTTTGAACATAGTCATGACACTCAGCGCGTTCTAGTGAACTACTGCACTCTTCAAACTAGTAACCAAAACAGCTCCGTTTTGGTAACAAAATGTCTGAACCTCAGTTATGAATTTTCATTTTCCTTATTTCAAGCCAGAATTGGCATAATGGGCAACTGCAGTTGCTGGCAGTTGAACCTTATTTCTTAGCAATTATGACAACAAAATGGCTATAGTCTTCTTGTAATAAAATGAGGTTTTGTTATAAAATCTTGAATTTCTGTGATGTAAATTTATTTAAATCATTAGAATAGCAATGTAATGTTGATAAGTTGCTGGTTGCATTCATTTACCATTCTAGGTGCTGTGATATCTATGTATGAACTTGTTTGGATGAGAAATTAATTGGTTTGCGGAACGACTGTTCAGTGATTGACAATTACAGAGTGACAGTGTGGGCGGAGCCGAAGCTATGGCTGGCCTTACTAACATTTATTTATAAACAATGTTTACAAAGTAAACACATATATATATTTTTTATCAAAAACTACCTCTCAGATAGTTAATGATTAAATGTCCTGTAAACTTTGAACATAGTCATGACACTCAGCGCGTTCTAGTGAACTACTGCACTCTTCAAACTAGTAACCAAAACAGCTCCGTTTTGGTAACAAAATGTCTGAACCTCAGTTATGAATTTTCATTTTCCTTATTTCAAGCCAGAATTGGCATAATGGGCAACTGCAGTTGCTGGCAGTTGAACCTTATTTCTTAGCAATTATGACAACAAAATGGCTGATAGTCTTCTTGTAATAAAATGAGGTTTTGTTATAAAATCTTGAATTTCTGTGATGTAAATTTATTTAAATCATTAGAATAGCAATGTAATGTTGATAAGTTGCTGGTTGCATTCATTTACCATTCTAGGTGCTGTGATATCTATGTATGAACTTGTTTGGATGAGAAATTAATTGGTTTCCTACAGATCCATAACTTTTAAACTCCAGGGCTTACTGAACTCCATCTGCTTCCTACTGACCCCATGATTGACAATATCCTTGCTGGCATTGACCTTTTTGACCAGGAATTTATCTATTTACAGTATTTTCGGACAAATTTTGAGTTTCAGCTGTTTTACAAAACATCCCATAATTTCACCGTAAACTGTATAATGTGCATGAACGGCATACAGGTTAATCGTGTAAAATATTTATAATATACCGTATTCTCTGTAATTACCGCCCACTCTCTAATAAGCGCCCACCCCGCTTCACAAAGTTCAAGAAACATCGAGGAATCAACAAGAATTGAAGAATATATCAGGAAAAAAATATTTCTCAAAATCCAGGAGCAGGCGATAATAGAGTACTTACCCTAAAACTGCTGTAAACACGACGCGTTTTGTAATTCTATGCATCCTCTCGATACATATCTATCGATGGGTGCTTCCCACACCATACCATGCTAATATTGTCTCCAAATAGTCCATAATGAATGAAGGAATTGTTCTTTATCGGCATTCAGAAATTTCAAAAGCTACTGCGCAGATGTTCTGCGCATGTCAAGGTCGTGAACTTTCTGGTTTCTTTTTAATGTTTCTCGACTTTTACACGACTTTTGCACGAATAATGATGATCTCTCATCAAATTAGAAATAATGTATAACTTTAGATCGATATCCAGCAGTCTCTAGTGGAAATATTGAAGGTAATCGGCGATAATGACAAAGTGGGCGTGCCGGAAATAAATTAGACATAGACGGGTCTTCAACCACTGTCAATATTGTCTAAGCGATCTTTACCGTATTCTCTCCAATAACAGCACTTGTCATATTATTATAAAAATATGTTGAAGAAAATGCATTCTTGTCAAGAAAAATTGCCATACATGAAATTCCTCGGGATTTCTGATTTCTTTCATACATGGGCGCTTATTAGAATGGTCTAAATAATGTATTTTCAATTTTCTAAACGCCCTGGGCGCTAATTACAGAGAATACGGTAGATTTTGCAGCCAACTTTTCTCGGGGTTATATCCTATATGTTTGTAAAACACCTGAAATCTCGCAAAAAAAGGTTTTTATTGGAAAAACTTTGGAACCTTTGGTAAGAACTACTTTATATTTGACAAAACTTGTGATTAAACAATCATTCTGAATACAACGAGTTTCGGGACCATGTCATACTCGTATGGATGGCAAGTATTTTGAAATTTTTTCTCGTATTTGTCAATTAATTACAAGTTATACGAGTGGTGATCTGAACCTCTGATAAATACCACTATTTTTGTTCAGTAATATCAAAACTGTTTGAGATGTTTTTGTAAAATGACATATATTCTTAAGAGTCTAACAAGTCATCATAGACAAATGGTATTCCCTTCATTCTTTCCTTGTAGACTTTATTAAAAAGCTCATTCTGTGCCACAGTAAAGTGTTCTTTCCATGCACCAACAACCCCTGAAATAAATATAAAATAAGTAAAAGAAAAATTAGAATGTAATTGATTTACATGTATATTATTATTCTATTGTATAATCAGATTGCTCAAATATGGAGTTCTTATAGGTGGTCATGAATATATACCTACTTTACAGTATTTTTTATTGTTGTTTTATTTGTTTTAATTATCTTAATTTTTATCAAAGTTCAAGAAATGTCCGTTCCGCACTTTATTTATAAGAAGACCAGACCTTTCGTCACTTTTTATGTTGTCATGGAAATATGGGTGAATTAACCATGCACACACCCCAGTAACATTAACAGTGCACCCTTTGTATTTGATAATCATCATATTTCAAAACCTTTTCTGAACATTCCATCTGCTCCTCTTCCATCTCTAGCATAGGCATCATATGTTTTATTGCGAGACTGCATGACATCAATTTTTGTTTCATCAATGATTTTTTTATAGTCTTCTTCACTCCAGCTTACACCTATATAGTCAGCTATCTTCTTTATGGTACCAATTGTATCCTTAAAATGTACATATCCATCAATTAACCTTTTAAAATTGATTTGATTGTTATATGTATGAGGGATATAATTAAGTATAAGCTTTTGTTACTGCAGGAGAGTTCATTTTCATTGTACAATGTTAATTGTTAGTACCTCAGTTGAAATACTCGATTTTGATTGGTCAACGTGCAGTGAATAATTTTAACTGTACACCGCGCAATGCATTGCCGGTGAATAATATTCCCAGCATTCCACTAAAATGACGTCATTATCAGACGATAAAATGGCCGCCGCTAGCACTAGCCTTTTCAAAAATGTTGAAGATGAGGATATTATTAGTCTCTTAGAGAGTAAAGACAGTCAAAATACGAAGAAAAATCTAAAACTTTGTACAAAGCTTTTAGTGGACTTCGCCCAGGAGAGTAATTTGACTCCATTGAGTGAACTTACTGCCGTGGCAGATATCAAAATAGCATATTGTGCTTGAAATACAACATGAACGTCTCGAGGGTCTGGATCCAACTTCAAGTCAACTTCAAGGGTCAGAAAAATCTAAGATATTCTTCGGACTAACAAAACAATTATAGACCTCTCCATTTGGTTTACTGTCAAAATTATATCCCTCGACTGTAAACCTCGACCTACGGTCTCGGTTTACAGTCTCGGGATATAATTTTGACAGTAAACCTCTGGAGAGGTCAATAATTGTATATTATCCCACTGAACAATGTTCAAGACAATTTCTCAAGATGGCAACTGAATTCAAAATAATGGCTACCATATTTTATTAATTTTACCTCTAGAATGCTGAATTTCATCATTCTGGAATACCATTTTATGAAATGTACCTTTTGAATCCCCTGATATTTAAAGAAATTACCATATAATACTGACATTTTTGGTTTCTTCATAAGTGAGGAACAGCATGTCAACATTTTCTGCTAGTTTCTTGTATTCTTGTACATGCTTGAACCAATCATTCCATGCCACTATAAATATAAGATTATACAGTGTTAGTAAGCATTGTAGAAGTATGTTGAAGGTGTAAGAATAAGACATTACAAAATAGAGAATGAATTATGTTCAAGAGCAGGGTTGGAAACTCCCAGCTGCTTGACTGTCAAATTATAATGGCAATCATATTTCACTCTCAGTGTTTTACCTTCTCCCCTAAGCCACATTGGCAAATAACCTTCCCATGTGCCATTATAGCCATAATAAAGCGCTGCTGTTTGATGTTTGTAGAAACTATATGCCGCATCTTTGGGATGGCGCACAATGTTGATCATCTTGCACTTGCTGGAATATTAATAAATAATATTAAAGGTACACCGAAATTCAATGCCAAAATGATACTTAAAAGTACCGTGTCGAAGCGGGTTTGTAACGGCACTAACATAATTCAATGTTGAGACGACACCAAATCATATTAGGCAGCTGTGTACAGAGAGTTATGTTGACTATTATACTGACATTTCATTTGAAAAACATTTTAAAGTAGATACTTCAAAACCTGGTATAAATATTAGAGGATAGTGTCCAATTTTTGGTGATTCTCAACCCATAGGTTCTACATGACATTTATGTAATAAAAGTGCATTAATGCATTAAAGAAGAAACGGTATGTGTGTTTATTCAGTAATAGTATGAACCATCCCACCAAAATATTTTTAGATAATTAAGACCTGGTCTAATATCATATGCCTATGTGCATAAATTGTCTTACTCCCATACTGTCTTTGGTATTGAACTCGGCAACTGGTGTGTTCTGATAATTCTGGGAGAAGGCACAGAGCTTATGACATCATGTGGTACTAACTCTGGCATACAGAAAGCCTCCATACCCTTAGGAGCCTCTTGTAGGTCATGTGTTAGCCTGTATACTATATTCCATGTCCAATGCTGCCCTTTGTAAATACAGAGAATGATTTAATTTAGTCTGGAGTCTATTTCTTGGAAACATATCTTTAATTATGACTTGCAGATTCAATTGTCCTCTTATTAGCTTTTTTGGTCCACTATTATAATAAAATAATATGTTTCTTACCAGACCTTGGATATGAAAATAACCATATGTCATCAGCCCTGACTTTAAAATCTTTCATCTCATCATGAACTGTTTGCCTAATATTCTGTGGATATGTGAATCCATCTACTATATGTACAGGGAATGGTTCTCCCAGATCATCCTTTATGATTGTAGGTGTTCCTTTAGTGACAACAATATCATCAAATATGCCACCAACTGCATAGTTTAATTCTGCCATTATCACTCTCTGTACTATCAAGTGCAGTTATATCTTTTATCTTTTTCTATTGACTCTTAAAGGGTTACATAAACCTTCCTGTATAAATACAATATGATGACTCCAGACGAGTCTACTGGATCAGTCTATTTTTAAGAAATTAGGGGAGTTTGGTATATTCCAGTTTATTCATATTGTCTTGTAGAAGATAAAACAATTTGTAGAAAAGTATACAATCTTTAAATTTTGAGAGGTGAATTATCCAAAGGATGCATGAACAAATATAAATCCTAGTGTTTGTCCAAAACATTTTGTTCCATTTATACACCATCATATGTTGTTCTTACACTTGATGGGTAAGTCAAGATATCAATTTTCCCATTAATCACAAACAAAAGGTGAAATTGATTGATTGATCAATATAAAAGTGTCATTTTTGGTTTATAAATGCATGGCTATCTATACTACACTATTGCTGCATAAACAGGCAGAGGTCTTTATCCAAGACTTCAACCTGTGCACCCTTGAGAGTATTATTCTGGGAACATGCCTTTTATACTAAATGGGGAGCAACACAAAAAAACTAGCATTTGATTTGCTAAATGATACATGTTACCCTTTAATCATGTCAGTCACTTTGACATATATGTGTAGGTCATAATACACATGAACTTCAAACAGATTGCCTTAAGGTGTTGTACATCGCACACAATTTACTTTATTTTCTCAGAATGGTTAACAAGACACTTAGACTATTAAAAGCACGCAATATGTACAGATATATTTTATCAAAAACTACCTCTCAAATAGTCAATGATTAAATGTCTCATGTAAACTTTGTTTTTCAGTTTTTAGCTCACATGGTGAGCTTTTGCAATCACTCACTTGTCCGTCTGTCTGTCCGTCCGTCCATCCATCTGTCTGTCTGTCCATCAACAATAGTGGCACGTTTTAAAACCTCTGTCGATAGGATTCCTGTTTTAAGTTATTTCTGTTCAAGATCAATACAGAAAACTCCCCTATGACTCCTGGTTCAAAAGCTCGCCTATTTTCAAAATGGCCTTCACTTTTGTGTCGCAAAATTCACTTTTCACCCATTTCCTAGCTTTACAAATAATTTCAGGTGTCCTACACTGTAAAAATCCATGTCAATGTAAAGGGTAGATATATGTTATAATATTGTTACAAAATATCAGCGAAAAATTATATCCATTTTTTTATTTTCAGCCATTTTAGTTAACATTGATTTGTCTATCTGACTCGCGAAATCCACTTTTCGTCAATAACAGTGGCACGTTTTAAAACCTCTGTCGATAGGATTCCTGTTCAAAGTTATTTCTGTTCAACATCAATACAGAAAACTCCCCTATGACTCCTGGTTCAAAAGCTCGCCTATTTTCAAAATGGCCGCCATTTTTGTCTCGCGAAATTCACTTTTGACCCATTTCCTAGCTTTACAAATAATTTCAAGTGTCCTACATTGTAAAAATCCATGTCAATGTAAAGAGAAGATGTATGAAATAATTTTGTTACGAGAAATCAGCGAAAAATTATATCCATTTTTTTATTTTCAGCCATTTTAGTTAACATTGATTTGTCTATCTGTCTTGCAAAATCCACTTTTGGACCATTTACCTTAAACCCTCTGTCGATAGTATTCCTGTTTTAAGTTAATTTTGTTCAACATCAATACAAAAAACTCTCCTATGACTCTTGGTTCAAAAGCTTGCCTATTTTCAAAATGGTCGCCCTTCTTGTTTCGCGAAATTCACTTTTTGCCCATTTCCTAGCTTTACAAATAATTTCAGCTGTCCTGCATTGTAAAGAGCCATGTCACTGTAAAGAGTAGTTGTATGAAATAATTTTGTTACAAAAAATCGGCAAAATATTATATCTGTTTTTTTATTTTCAGCCATTTTAGTTAATATTGATTTGTTCATCTGTCTCGCGAAATCCTCTTTTGGACCATTTACTTAAAACCTCTGTCGATAGGATTCCAGTTTCACGTTATTTTTGTTCAACATCAATACAAAAAACTCCCCTTTGACTCCTGGTTCAAAAGCTTGCCTGATTTCAAAATGGTCTTCATTTTTGTCTCGCGAAATTCAATTTTGGCCCATTTCCTAGCTTTACAAATAATTTCAGGTGTCTTGCATTGCAAAAAGCCATGTCACTGTAAAGAGTAGTTGTATGAAATAATTTTGTTCCAAATAATTGAAAAAAAATTATATCTTTTTTTCAGCAATTTTACTTAACATCGATTTGTCCATCTGTCTTTCCGTCAGTCCAAAATAGTGGCAAGTGGCTTGAAATAATTTTGTTACAAAAAATCAGCAAAAAATTATATCCGTTTTTTTTCTGTCACCATGTGAGCCCAGTACCCACGTTACTAATATTTTTTTAATTCAGGACAAATGTTCTAGGTATTTTTAAAATTGAAATTTTATAGAAAAGTTCTGTAAAGTTTTGTTAAAGGTACAAAAGGGTCTCTCAGATTGTCATTGTTCCTTACCTGTGTATGTCATTTATAAATAAAAACCTTTTATTATGTCTTGTGACATAGATGCAACTTGCAAATTTTCTTATATTCTCCAGTAATTATCTCTTCGAATGGAGTTTGTAGGGATATAGAAAAGCCATATGAAGTTATTCAAGATAATTTGTGTTCTACTTATTTTTGGTCACCCTGTAATGCCTGTATATATGTTATTTAGAATAAGTAGAAATCTGGAGGATTTGATAAACATTTTGTGTTCCAGGGCTCCATGTCTGTACAGTGTGATGTATTGGAATATAAATACCTGACTCTGCAGACGCTTCTTGAGCCAGTCAGACTGGAGTTGCAGGCAACACACATAGACTCAACTGAGGTACATCATGTTAATACTTCCATCAATTCTCACTGCATATTGCAAATATTCTCAATTGTGAATATTAAATATGCCATTAAAACCAAAACTCCCCAGTACAGAAATTATATTGTGTGACACATTTTTTTCCATTTGCTCAAGTTCTTTCTTTAAGTAGAGTATTGTACAATATATTTTACATAGAGATGAATGATATCTTAATTATTAATGTTTACGCTTTTCAGAATGCTAAAGTGGAGTGCAGTGTGGGTGTTGATCCATTGTGTGTTAAAGTTGGACCAAGTACAGTACATACACTCCATGTAGCATCTCAAGCCTGGGACCAAGTAAGTATAGGACTAAATAATTTCATGTGGAATCTTAAGCCTGGGACCCATGACAGTACAAAACTTTATTTAGCATATCAAGCCTAGCTAAAGTAACCATAGTCTACCAGTGCAATTAACAAAAGCAATTTTTGATGGGTTCCTGCAATTGATCTGAATGCATGATAAAAAACAGTCACTTAAGGATTACAACCATATTTTCCCCAAATAGGAATGTAATAAATGATTCACACATAGCGAGGCAAGGTATGTCCATTTCCAGCAAATCAGAACACACCATTTCATATAACTGCATCGCAATATACTTCTCTTATGTACCCAAGTGCTTATGCAGATCAAATGGTAAGTGTAAATACAGTAAAACCTGCGTATAGTGAACAGTTTTTTGCCAAGAAAAAATGTTCACTGTTGGTAGGTGTTCACTACAGCAATGATTTGATTTCGCGGCATTTTGCCGTGTTATATAAAGAGACCAGCTATTAAAAGAGAGGAGGGAATAATCAATTTAATTTGTATTTTCTACCCATATTAACCCATGGCACTCTAGCGTTAAGTATTTGATTTGCTGTCATGTTATATACAAACTAACTCATTTTAGACTGACTGTCATCTGAATGGTCCATCCTTTTATTGTCAAATTTTAATCTCTTTATAATTCTTTTTATCTCATCAAGATGGTCCTTTAAACAGTGGAATCTTTGAGACATTTGAGTCACTTAAAGGACTTTATTGAATTAGTTAAAGGAAATGATAGATGCAGTTAATAGTGAAATGATCATGATTTATAATTCTAATCCTATCTTCTTTTTTTTAAATTGACGGGATGAGAAAAAGATTTAGTTTGGATTTAGCAGATAGAGGTAATAATAGTTAACCAGATTATCTCCAAGCAATCATTCCTAGACGCATATCCTGTTTTACAAAAACAAAGCTTATTAAGAATTATAATTAGTCACACCTGTTTCAATAGAAGAAGAGATCAAGATCTCAAATTGACCTTTTAATTATTTTTGGCAGGTAATATAAACATAAACTGCTTAACTCTGATAAGGCAGTTGCAGAAATCCGCGAGAAATCTTATATCTGATTCAATGTTCACTAGAGACAGGATAATTCAACTGATTTTGCCAAGATTTAGTGTTCACTGTTCATAGTTGGTAGGTGTCCACTATAGGATTGTACTTTAACATGGGAGTCAATGGGAGAAAAAGATTTTGCCGAATAAAAACGTTCACTGTTGATAGGTGTTCACTAGAGAGATGTGTTCACTAACTCAGGTTTTACTGTAGTTATCAAGGTGACAAGTTGACCCTATCAAAAAGTTTCCTCGAAAATATATATTTTAGTCATTTTGTATCTTTTAGGTGATATTGTATAAAATCTTTTGCAATGTGTGAAAAGAAATTAAGCCCTAGACTCGATGCATTGTGGCTTATTCATTCCACTCAGGCCTTGTTACCTAAACTTAGCACCTGATCCTTTGCATTTTGTGCAAAGTTTAATACAACACCTTTGAGGAATGATAATCAGTCCACAATCCACTGAGTCCAGGGCTTTAATTGAAGAGCAACCGTCATATATTAAGTTATACGAAGGGTACACATTAGAAGTCATAGTCATTTTAACCTTGTGCTGTTTTGTTTCAGCTTTATAAAACTAATGGATCCCTCCCAGTGATGAACTACATTATTGTGTGCAATGATACGCAGGATGCACTGAGGTTTGGCCAAGTGGACACTGATGAGTGTGTAGTGATACAGAGTAGACAGATGCACTCATATAGCTGGAGGAGTCATAGGGCACAGAGGGTAAAGTTAGCTCTCACATTTTGACCAAACTTTGTAAAAAAAACTCCACTCGAGATAACCAGAAAATAACATCACTGAGTGGCTCTAATATTATATGACAATGTCATCAATAAAATCTACATGAATTGAATTGTGTTTGTTAGATAGCTCATCATACTTCTATTTAACATCAGATATTCATCAGTTTCATCATTCATCAATTTTACACATAAAAGTGGTGCCATATTATTGAATTATCTTCATCTGAACAATAGCCCCAAGTAATAAAGGATTAAACTATTCTATCCTGATTATGTGCTGTAAAGCTTCAGTAGATCTGACAAGTTACCAGTCAAACAAGTTCTTGTTTGTATGATATATGCATCAAATTCTTCTTTTTGTGTATATTAAGACTTGATTCATACATATTTTGTTTCTGTGAGTGCAATGTTAATGTACTACTATATAAACCAGTCCGAATTGCTCTTTGTAATTCCCTATTTTATGTATACTTCTGTACACTTTATTTAATGGAAGGGGACTATGATTAAGGAATTACCATATTCAAATCTGATAATATATCATATGATACTTGATATTACAGGGCTTGAAAGTATGTGTAGAGGGCATGGGTTGGAAGTGGAGTGACCCATTTAATGTGGACACCAATGGAACTGTAGTTCGTGTTATAGAGAACAAATCAACAAAGGCAACACTCATCATACACATCAAACAGCTTAGTAATGTGCAAAAACAAGTGAGTTCTTTACAATTTCCTTCTAACTATTTATCAGTATAGGTTTTATGATATATCATGGAATTTCAAGAGATTAGCCCATGGGTATATCTAGAAAATGGAAAACATGTATTCAGATATAGTAAAACCTATCTTAGTGAACACCTCTCTCTAGTGAACATATGTACAAACTCTACTGACTTCTGTATAAATTACCTTCTCTGTAATGAACACCTACCTACAGTGAACACATTTTTGTGGCTCCATAGCTGTTCATTGTACACAAGTTTTACTGTACTTCTTTTAATTTTTAATTCTCTGCCGTATAGTTCACAATGGTCTTTTTATTTAGATAACCATAACTGGTCAACTGATCACTACTAGTAGGTTAACAGAACACCTTGAGGTTAAACTTCTCACACAAAAAGATTCACGAGACACCTGCATTGTTGTTGGTGCCAAACAGACAGCGCCATCTTTCATCATAGAGCATGGAGAGATCAAAGGTTTGAAAGTGAGGCTGATGGGCCAAAAGATGGCATGGTCACGTGAGATAGCAGTGACTGGAGCTGATATGAAAGAAAAACGTATGATAAAGGTAAGCAGAATGTAGAATGTCCTTAAACATGTATATAGCATCTCAAACAGTTTTAAACATGGATCAGGGTGAAGGAGGTGGCATTTGTAGTTTTTGAAGTTTGACATCTGTAACAAATGCCAGGTAGTACATTTTGTATGTTAATGCCTTGTCATACATCTAATCTGTTTTGAGGAAAGATAAACAGAAAATGTATATAACATTTACCACACATGTATATAATGTACAGTATAAACATGTCGCTTCAATCATAGCCTCACTATATACATGTATGTAATACTTGTTTCCAGTTGCAGTTACATGACAAGAGCCAATACCTTCATGTTTGGTGCCAGGTTTTCTGTCAACACTTCAAAGAAAGTTCTCAGTACTGTGTAAGTTAACTTTATCAAGTGATTTTGTCCCCATTCACTCAAATTTTCTTAGACTCACCAGCCAGGTGCTCCCTTTGTAAATGTTTGAATTTAAAGGTTAAAATGTTTATTATTTCAAATATATGCATCTCTGCTTTGTTTTAGTTTCCAAATGTTTTTGAAAATATTTCTTGGTAAAGTAATGGAGAAACAGATCTGCTTTAGCCCTTTACCAGCAATGTACCAAGATATGTTTTTAAATATTTTTTGAACATAAGACAAAGCAAGGCAGCAATAAATTTTAATTTAATTTATTTAGCACTTAGACTATCCCCAGTATTTATTAGAAGCCAATGAAAAGGGGACTGATTTACTTTGAGGTTAAGCAATTTTTAAGAAAAAAAAAGAATTGTGAGAAGTACTTGACATTTCTCTATTGATGTCATGCTTTTGCACTTTACCAAAAGTAGATATTCCCCATGTTTCTTCACACCAGGATTTTTTTCATTAATAGAATATATATGGTATACACACTGTAGTTTCTTTGGTTTGCACCCATAATAGGATACAACTGCCACTTTGAGAATGGTAACCTTGATTATATGCATGGGGTGATTATGTAATGTGGAAAGGATTGGGAATATTTTTGTTTCCACTGTTTTGTTTCAGTGATATGTCATGTTGAACCATTTTGGACTTTTGCTGTAACTTTGTTCTATCACAAGTGTGTTAAAAAGGGGTGGTATTCATTTTTTCTGGAAAATATAGTACATGTAATAACAGGCTGTCAGGGAAAAACAAAATGCCGGGTGATGCCAGATTTGCCTCATAAATGACTAAAAAATAAATGGTCAGTTACATTTTTATGTCACCACAAGTTATAGTCTCCAACCTTTTTGTGGATGATGTTAGGTGGTCTGAGTTACTTTAACAAATGGCAGGTGGGGACATTTTGCATGTTAATGCTTTGTTTATTGCTTTTTATTTCAATCATCGAGAAGTGTTGAGCCAATGGTTTGTGACCAGCATTTATCAACCAAGGGTGGTGGTGGAATCTGTAACAAATTCTTACAGTATAGCCCTTTGCAATAGAGGATTGTGGCATTTTGTCATTTTAATTTATTTACTAGCCTTCAGGAAACCTAGTAAAGATAAGCATTTTCATTAATTAATGAAATATCCTTTGAATGAATCAACTATGTCAATTTATGGAGGAATTGAAGGAATCAAAAAAATAAAATAGGAATTTCACTTTTGTGAAGGAATCACTCTGACCTGCATTTATTTAACAAATACTTTTCTCTATTTTTTTAAATGGTACAAATTATTTGGAGCATTGTTGTAAGACTTTCACTTCTCAGTTTCAGTAAAATTCAAGGTCAACATTCTGATCAACAATCAATCTTTCTCTTCCATATACATGTACAGTTCAATACTTTGATTGACAGGTCTATTTTTGCACCTTCCATATTTGGGTGAAATTGATGGCCTGTATTAAAAATCCAAGGTCAAACTGATCTGGTCACTCTGTAAGGCAATTTATGAACAGAATTTTAACTTAAATTGATGGATTCTATCTTTACTTTTCTCAGTAAAAACATATTAATGTAAAAAATGACCTTTCAAACCATTCTTAGCTATCCAATATCAGTTTATTTGAGAGGTTTTATCATCATCATATATTATATGAAGGGAGGAATTTGCAGTGTTTTACAAGGGATATTTTGTTAAAGAATTTATATGCAAAGAACAAATCAGTCTTCACAAGTTCAGGGTTTCATTTGAAATATTGCAGATGATAAACACCAACAGTTGGATTGCACTGATATTTTATTCTAAATGGGATTTGATTTGCGTAGTATTGTGTCATTCTCTACCTGACAGTCATGTCAGTTATATTTAGTAAAATAAAATGATTATGCTCTATGCTAGTAGAATCTGGTTGAAAAAGATAATGAATTGTAATATATTCAAATTATTCACCAGTTTAGCTTACACAGCCAATCTCAAACTGTACTGTACAGCGCTGTTTTTGAAACAGTACTGTACAGCGCTGTAAAAACAGTGCTGTACAGCGCTGTTTTCCAAAACAGTACTGTACAGCGCTGTAAAAACAGTACTGTACAGCGCTGTTTAAAACAGTACTGTACAGCGCTGTAAAAGCAGTACTGTACAGCGCTGTAAGATAAACAGTGCTGTACAGCGCTGTAAAAACAGTACTGTACAGCGCTGTTTTTGACTTTGAAAATGATAAATATATTATATCATAATATATTCTGTTATAATAGAGGGTCAAGGGTATTTTATGTTTTGTTATTGATGTTTGATTACAAAGGCCACTTTTATCAAAAGGCATTAATTTTTTTTTTCAAAACGGGAGGCCCAGAATGAGAAAACCAGGTATTATTGTTCTTATTATTTACACTGCCAAAATAACTCCATGCTAAATCAGCGCTAATCTTTTTTCGCGCTAATTTAGCGCTGATTTGGTACTGAATTGGTACAAATAAAGTTTGTGTGGAATTAGCGCTAATAAATCAGTACCAAATCAGTACAAACCTCAGTTGGTGCGAAATCAGCACTAACTTAGCAGTGCTAATTTAGTGCTGAGTTAGTGCTGATTTAGCACTAACAAAACTTATATTTTTTCTGACTTTTATTACAGTATTATTGATTGATTTAAGCAATATTGATATTACTTATTTAGAGTTTGAAATATTTTATTATAAATAACATTCATTATTGTGATTTCTTCAATTGAGTTTGACATCTTAGGGAAATCCCTGGGAAATCCCTGGGAAATCCCTTTGAACTTTTGACCTATGACGTCACACATTCTATGACTCATACAGGAAGTTTGAGAAGCCACATATTTTAAATTTTGATTTCTGTGCCAGTCTCTGCCATCTGTCTGCAATTTTCACTTGTAAGTATATATTTGATTGTTTTGTATGAATAAATGAGCATATGCTAGGTGCACCTATTATATAGAAGACTTTCAAATACCAGATAGGCTCTGTGGGATAGGCTAGGGTGAAATTCAAAGATAAAAATTCAGGAGGAATTGAAAAAAAAATTCAAATTGAAAAGTCACTGAAAGTCTTGTCTTAAAAGTCCAGGGCATAGGCTAGTTCTTTGGAGTTTTTAAGAAAATATATTTATAATCTGCCAATCCTGGCCAAAATGTAATTTCTGAGTGATTTCAGTTTTAAATTCAATTTTTTATTCTTTATAAAAGATCATTTTCTTTTATCGGGAATGCATTTCTAGGCTACCTTTTTATTTTATAGACTTGATGTTGGCACTATTGGTCAGATGTTGGCATATCATGAGGAGTGAAGGCAGTAAAGAATACAATACATAATCAATGGATGGAGGGCCATGTATCAGCAATGTGGAATGCAACCGGGAATGCAACATACTTATGCCATTTAGGCTAGGTGCGTAAAGTAAACGTTTTAACAGTTTTAGGAAATCTAATAATAATTTATTTTGCTTATTCAGCGTATCGTTGGAATCGTGCCCCCATGTCATATTACCATGTTCATTTCATATCACCATGTTCCCATGTTATACCACCATGTTCATTTCATATCACCATGTTTCCATGTTACATCACCATGTCCATGTCATATCACCATGCTCCCATGTTATATCACCATGTTCATATCATATCACCATGCTCCCATGTTATATCACCATGTTCATTTCATATCACCATGTTTCAATGTTACATCACCATGTCCATGTCATATCACCATGCTCCCATGTTATATCACCATGTTCATATCATATCACCATGCTCCCATGTTATATCACCATGTTCATTTCATATCACCATGCTCCCATGTTATATCACCATGTTCATTTCATATCACCATGTTCCCATGTTACATCACCATGTCCATGTCATATCACCATGCTCCCATGTTATATCACCGTGTTCATTTCATATCACCATGCTCCCATGTTACATCACCATGTTCACTTCATATCACCATGCTCCCATGTTATATCACAATGTTCATTTCATATCACCATGCTCCCATGTTATATCACCATGTTCATTTCATATCACCATGTTCCCATGTTATATCACCATGTTCATTTCATATCAACATGTTCCCATGTTATATCACCATGTTCATTTCATATTACCTGCTCCCATGTTATATCACCATGTTTGTTTTATATCATCATGCCCCAATGTTATATCACCATTCATTTCATCATGCTACCATGTTCATAACCTTATTCATGCCCTCATGTCATATCACCAATTAAACATGTTAATAGCCTATGCTTCCTCACAGGGCTATAATAAAATTGTAAATACGTCAACCCTAACTTTGACAAAATAATCTAGCATTATATTTTGGCCCTGTAAAAATATTGGAAACAATTTGTGTATGCAAACTGAATTCTTTGTTCAAAGATATTATTTCGAACTTTAATTTATATTGGTAAGCAAATCTGCGAATATTCATAGAAAACTATATTTTCAGGTAACTGTTGTCAGTTATAACAACAAAAAGCTTGTGGTACCAGCATATAATCAATTTGAACCAAATCCGCCAACTGGTACTTGAGTTTTCAAAGATTACAATTTTTTATGAAAAATGGCTGCCATTTTGAAATTTAGTGGCCATCATCAAAATGTCTTCTTCAACAAAGCTCTATTGTCCTGAGGCATCAGCATATAAAATTTGAGTTATCAAAGATTTAATTTTTTACAAAAAAATGGCGTGCATTTTGAATTGAGTCGCCATATTGAAAATTGATAAGAGGTCAGAGGTTCTACACCGATAAGGCATTAGACTATAAATTTTGAACCGAATCCAGCAACCGGTATTTCATTTATCGTTCGGACAGACGGACAAACGGACGAATGGACGGATGGACGGATGGCTTTCTATATCTTCATCTAACTTCCTTCGGTGGGATAATAATGATAATTATGTACATTTGTCTCTCAATTTGTCTTTTCAGATTACAACAGCCAGACAGTTCAAACTCTTCGGAGTTATAGATGGCAGAAAGAGCAAGGGGGCAAACCCTGTAGACCTGTTTGGAAAGTCCAAAGAAAGACTTGATAGGTTAGCATAATCAATATTTAAGGGCTAGTACAGACAAGTTGATAAAAACCAAATGGTTCTTTCCAAACATCATGGCAACGTTAAATTTAAACCCGTATCTGAAAAAATAATTGAGATATAATTCTAATCAAATATTTGATTTAAATGTCAAAATGCAACTGTATCAAAATGCTGAATATATAATAGTAAAAAATAATAAAAATAATAAAGTCACAAATCAAATCGAATGTGTACCCATTATAGTATTAATTATCAATCCATTATACTATTACTGTATACAATTTAAATATTGTGTCACTTTAATACTACTTAGGCCTGTTTGGGCGTTATCAGTTGCTCTATTCTACAAATGGACTTATTATTTCCTCTTGTTTTAAGATACACACAAATGGAGAGAGAAACGCTGAACCGAAAATGGGAGCAGGAAGCAACCAGAGCGGCGAATACAAGCACAACCGTTACAAGGACTGAATTATAAAATTAAAATAGAACTTTTTGACATTAGGACATTTGTAATTTTTAACAATAGGCTCAGACTTCCGTAACACTATAGTATCTGATATATTTTGTATATTTTGTATATTTCTAAATAAAATATAGGTTTTGTATTAGTATTTAATATTGAGTGTTTTGTATATTTATGGGGACAACAAAATAATCATTAAATACAAAATCCAAGTAGTAAATGCAATTATATAGCCTACAATACACCAATATTAGGATCAAAGCATTTTGAATTTGATACCCATTAATATATATATATAATAGAAATGAATACAACTAAATAAAAACCAGGGAATCAACCTGAAACCAAAAACATAAATTCCTAAAGTGGCCTAGCCTATAAAAATTAAAAACAGCGCTGTACAGCGCTGTTTGAGTACAGCGCTGTACAGCGCTGTATGAGCTACAGCGCTGTACAGCGTGGTACTCAAATTGTACTGTTTTGTACTGTTAATACAGCGCTGTACAGCGCTGCAAACAGCGCTGTACAGCGCTGCAAGATGATGATGCGGATTGGGGGTGTACTATATTTGCACATAGCCATCTTTAGATTGATGGCTATGCAAAACTTGATATTCCCAGGCCTTTATAAAGGTCTTTTGTAAAAATGTAAGAAATCTTGGACACTTACGCTACATGGAAAAAAACAAGACCAATTACATTTTTCGTCAATTACACAGTCTCCCGACTCCGGATCACGTGATATGGTCAGGAAAACGATACTTTAGAATTTTATGCATCCATTGAAGTAGGGTAAGTGTTTCCAAGATTTCTTACATTTTTACAAAAGACCTTTAGGACTGGGAATATCAAGTTTTGCATAGCCATCAATCTAAAGATGGCTATGTGCAAATATAGTAAAGTTTAGCGAACATGTTTAAGCAATACAATACCCCAAATATTGTGTGAAGGATTAAGTTCATAGTTTATTTATTATTTGATAATACTGACATAATAAGCAAAGCTTAGAAATCTAGCCTATTTTCTTGGGTTTGATTTCTTAAAGCTGTAAGCTGTTCGTCCCTTTTCATCAATAAACTTCACATACAATCTTGTCTCAGTCAACTCCACTCCACAGAAACCATATGCAGCATCAAACTTGTATGATTTCACCTAAAATATATGATAGGATAATAAGATATTGAAGTTTAATTTTGATATACATGTATTCCTATTCTTATTGATTAAAATTCTATAAAACTTTGGGTATCGATTGTTTGTATATTTTTGGAATAAACTCACATATGAAAAAATTTATAAGATGAGAATGATATCAATAGACAGGAGTCAGAAGTATAAAAGATTTTTATTTTGGGTATGTTCTGTGCTCTGTCATTCATCTGTCAATCAAATAACCATGAAAGGAACCATCTCAGGTAGGAACAATTTCAGGTCAAAATCTGCCCCATCTCCCTCTAAGTTAGATCGTTGTTTGGGATATTTGGGATTTGATTTCCTTATGACAGGTTGAACCCTTTAATGTTTCATTTTCTTCCTTTGGCTTTTACACCATTTGGTATTTCCCTGTTAACACCTATACATACATTATTTAATTTATTTATTAATTATTATATCATATTGCATGCTAATATGATGCAAAAATATTAAAGTGATTTGATGTTACCCCATGTTTAGTCATCTGTTCTTTGCCACGTGTGCCCCTTGTAGTTCTTCGAGATTTACCTGAAGTTGTGCACAATCAGTATGTTTGAAAATGCAAATTAAGTGGACAGGAATTTGCAATGAATAATAACACATGCATGTAGATCAAGCTGTAAAGTATATGAAAAAGCTAAATATCTATCATTTTATTTAAGATTCACGAAGAAATAATGAAAAATAAACATTAAAAGAGAGTATAGGTTTACCTCCACCTCCTTGGACGACCAGATCCGTGATTGGGCTTTTGCCAGATAATGTTCTTGATACTCTGAGATGTTCATAATTGTGGTCATGTCCAGCTAGATACAAAGCAACTTTATATTTCTCCATCAGAGGGAGGACATCCCTGTACATTGTGGATGATGATCCATGTGATCCTGTACTGAATACGGGATGATGTCCTGCCATTATAATCCAATCAGCCTAGAATTTGAAATAACAATTTATGCCTGATGTGTATGGATGGTAAAAGTCCCATGATCATTTTCTCAGAAAGCAAATAAATAGGATTGATTGATGAGACTGACCTATTTTGTACACACCAAATTTGGTTATTGTGATATAGTAAGATTAAAAGTGAATTGAAATATAGATGGCATGCTAACAATAACATTAAAAGTAGATTGAAGATAGATGGCATGCCAGTTTTTACCCAGAAAAGTCAGTTGACAAGAAGTGGCCATATATGAGACATGTAATAATTAGTAGCAGAGAGAGGAAATAAAGAAATCGAAAGACCTAAAGGACAATAGCGACAATAACCGATAGATATAGTAGTAAGTAACATATTCACATGGTGGCGGCGAAGAAAGAACAAGCGCTTCAGGAGAGGTAATATAGTTACATTACTTTGTGCTCAAGGATTCTGACATTTTGATGAAGGCAAGAAGCCCATGCAAAAATATCTGCATCTCAATACAGAAAAGTGAACATTGGCCAGTCAACTCAAGTTATAAGATATAAGATAAAACCCAAGTGGTAAGGAAAAGCAAATCTAGAGATAAAAGCCAAATTGAATAAGTGAGCTTCATTGGCAAAATATTGAGGTTTCAAGATAACCAAAATAAGAAAAGCAAAAGTCAAATATCAATCATATACAGTGGCAATCATAAAGCTAAAAAGTAAAGCAGTGCCCTATAGTAAGCATGATTTGATATGAAGGAAATACATTGAAGTTGCATCCAGGAGTAAAAATTGGAAAACTTGAAGTTTCAAAAAGGAAATTTTACAAAGTTACAATTTGCAATTTACATGGTATATTTTACATTGGTTTTGTAGACAGTGCAATATATTGATTTTGAACACTGTTTATTAGATTTAAGTGTCCCAGTTAGTTAGTTAGGTGTGAACTGTGAAGTTATAATTAGCCAATATTAGATGCTCTTTTCAACTTTAGGCGCACTCACTAAGCAGAGCATAATAGGTAGCCTGAGTTTATGTTATTGAAGGCCATTATCAGATTTAGAATACTTTTTGCCATTTTAGAAGGTCAAGTTGACCTCTTAGTCTGTTTACAAACAAGTATGGCTTGCCAATAGGGGCAGTGTAATTGATACAAAGCCTGTCAATAGATGACTTACTACAGTTTAGTGAAAGATTGACATTCCTTTAAAGAATTATAATTAATTATAGTTAAGTGATTAGTGATTTAGCATCATAGTCTACAACTTGTGCTGTTTATTTATGCCAATTGCGTTTCAATTTTAAGCTTTAGGACAGTTAGTTTTGAAACTTCTCATAATCTTTTAACATATAGTTACAAGTTAGAATAAAGTTAGATAGAAATGCAAGTTACATTCTCATAATCAAGATATAGAATACTGGATTCAGTTAATTCTCTATTAAGATATTAGATTTATAGGAAGCCATTTCTTTTAACATATAGTTACAAGTTAGCATAACGTTAGATAGAAATGCAAGTTACATTGTAACGACACTGTGATGATATATCAGGTACTATTCAGATTTTGTATAAATTAAAACAGATCTATATGGTACTTGTGTTATTGTTTGGTGTGGTGTATTAGTTAATATTCAATGTTATGGATACAAGATCAACAAAAGCTGAAGACAGAAAGAAAACAGGTATGGCTGAATCTAAAGATAACACTAAACCTACTCAAGCTGATGATGATCAGTACTATGATGACTTTGACCATGGTGTTGAAACTAAGCCGACACAAAGGGATCCTGAATTTGGTCCACAACAAGGAGGTGATAGTACAATGATGATGCGTTTCATGATGGAGATGTTTGACAAAATGGAACATTCCCGTATGCAGCTAGAAGAAAGAAGAGTTAGGGAACAGCAAGAATACCGTGAGGAAAATAGGCGACTCATTGAAGAAATTCGTCATGAAAAGAAACAAGAAGAAAAGCGGCCCAAGGATCCCTACATAACGAAACTGAAAGATGGTGATGACATCGAGGATTTTTTGACTGTGTTTGAGAGAACTGCAAAGATGTGCAACTGGAAGAAGGAGCATTGGACACTGAAATTAGCACCATCTTTATCAGGAAAAGCACAGGCTGCTTATGTCAGTTTGAATGCTGTTGATGCCATAGATTATGACACAGTCAAAGAAACTATCCTGAAGAGATATGCGATTAATCAAGAATCTTACAGAACTCGTTTTAGGAATCTTCACAGATCTAATGATGAAGGAATTAAGCCCTTCGCAATTAGACTGACTGATGCTTTTGACAAATGGTCGAAGGATGCTGTAACAAGAGATCAACTCAAGGATCTTATCGTCAAGGAGCAGTTAATTAGCACCTTCCCCAGTGATGTGCAAATTTGGGTCAGACAGCATGACTCAAAAACAACTGATGAAGTTGTGCACTTAGCTGACAATTACATTGAAGCAAGAAAATCTCAGAAGGAAGATGTAGAAAAAGCAGAAGCCAAGTCAAAGTTTAAAAAGTTTGGAAACAAAACCAACCCAAAGAAGAACAAAGATGATGAAGAAAAACGATCTGATACAAGTGAATCAAAAGAAGACTACTACAAGAAAGTCAAGGAGACGTCACGGTGCTTCAAATGTGGAGTCCGGGGCCACCATTCGGCTTCGTGCCAGAGTGGGAAGGAGATAATGAAATGTACAAAATGCAATAATTTGGGGCACGTGATCTCAAATTGTAGCACAGATATGTCCTTGAAATGTGAAAATTGTAATATGTTTGGTCATGTCACGAGCAGGTGCCGTAGACAAGGCAAACAATCTTTCCTTTGCAAGGCAAAATCTGACATATTCTCTCAATACAGCAACAGTGATGATGGGACAGTTCAAGGGATGCTGAATGATAAAGAAGTGACCTTATTGATTGATACAGGAAGCTGCAAGACCATCATTCACAAAGATTTGGTACAACCTGAGGACATTTTAACAAATGACAAGGTTATGATGACATGTGTTCATGGGGACCAGGAATCTTACCCGACTACAAAAGTAAAGTTCGCCATTGGTGATGATGTATATCAAGTGAAAGCAGTCGTTTCTGATTCAGTCCCTACACCAGTCTTACTTGGTCAAGACATATTGAAAAGATTAGACAGGGATAAAATGAATAAGTATATATACAAAAAGATCAACCCTGTGCCTGCATATGTTACAACGAGGCAACAATGGAAGCAACAGTTGAGAGATGATGCAGATGAGGAACATGAAGTTGAGAATTCAGGAGTCAAGTTAGTTGGACAGCATGACGAAAATGATGTTCAAGAAGATGATGTTCCCATTAAAGAAGATGAGGATTATCCAAAAGAAGATGATGTTCTCACTGAAGATGATGAGGACAATCCAAAAGAAGATGAAGTTCTCACTGAAGATGATGAGAACAAGTCAAACGAAGATGATGTTCTCACTGAAGATGATGGGAATATCCCTTGAGATGCAATTCTCTCTGAAGTAGATGAGAATGATCCAGTAGATGATGTTCTCATTGAAGATGATGAGAATAATTCTAAAGAAGATGACATCAACACAATAGGCAAGTGTAAACTCAAAGATGATATTCGTGGGCATAAACCCGTACCTGTAGTACACAATGTGACACGGAATGAATGTCAAACCAAAGATGATGTTACATTCCCTTTTTCATTTGATGAGACAGTGTTTCTACCCAAGTCAAGTGACAAGCTGTACAAAACCAAATCACAAAGAAGGGCAACCAAACAGAAACATGCAAATGTCAATCTAAACAAGGAATGTGAACTTGATGCAGTCAGTCCAGAGGACCTAAAAGAATTGCAGAGCAACGACCCAAGTCTAAGAGACGTGCGAATGAAGATACTTAACTCGACTGAAGAAGTGCGAGAAACTCCATACTTTATTATGAAAGATGGAATTCTGATCAGAGTTACTAAGAATCCCCTTAATGAGTATGTTGAGCAAATTGTGCTTCCTAGAAGTTGTAGGAAAAAGATACTACAATTGGCACATGACATACCTCTATCAGGGCACCTAGGAATAAAGAAGACAACAGACAGGATATTGAGGAGATTTTTCTGGCCTGGTATCTACAAGGACATAAAGCAGTTTTGTAAATCTTGTGATATCTGCCAACATACAGCGAGAATGAGAGTTGTTGACAGAGCGCCTTTGATCCCTCTGCCTGTTGTAAAAGAACCATTTACAAAGATAGGTATGGACATAGTAGGACCTCTTCCTCGCTCTACAAAAGGAAACAGATTTATTCTTTGTATAGGAGACTACGGAACTCGCTATCCAGAGGCAGTCCCACTTAGAAGTACAGATGCAAAGAAAATCGCCAATGAATTGATGATACTGTTTTCAAGAGTCGGCATTGTAAAGGAAATTTTAAGTGATCAAGGAACCAACTTCATGTCTAAGTTGCTGAATGAGGTGTACAGATTACTAGGTGTCAAAGGAATCAAGAGTACCCCATATCATCAACAAACAGATGGCCAAGTTGAAAGGTTCAATGGTACTTTGATTAACATGCTGAAGAAGTTTGTTGTTGCAGAACCAAAACTATGGGATGTTTACCTTCCCTATGTTTTGTTCGCATATCGTGAAGTACCAAATGAATCTACAGGATTTTCTCCCTTTGAATTGCTATATGGACGTGATGTTCGAGGACCATTAGATGTTCTGAAAGAAACATGGACAGCTAAAGAAGACACCCCACAGACTGTTGTTGATTATGTTCTCAAGATGAGAGATAAGCTAAGCAACTTACAGATTCTTGCTGAAGAAAATGCAAAACAAGCAAAAGTTACCCAGAAGAAGTACTACGATGAAAAGAGTAGAAATATTAGCTTCAAACCAGGAGATGATGTTTTACTCCTACTACCATCAAGTGAAAACAAACTTGAAGCACAGTGGCAAGGCCCTTATAAAGTAGTAAGAAGACATGGTAAAGTCAATTATGAGATTGAGCTCTTCAATGGAAAGATGAAGATATACCATGTCAACTTACTGAGAAAATACCTAGACAGAAGAGACTATTGTTTTATGGCGGCAACTGATGAGGAAGACAGTGATGTAGAGGAAATTATGAATCTTCCTACCTACAGTCTACACAGTACAGTTAGCTCTGATGGCAATGTGACTAGTGATTGTAATATCAACCCAGAGTTGACTACTAACCAGACAAAACAGATCAAGAAGCTATTAGGCAGTTTTAGTGATGTTCTCTCAAACAAGCCAGGAAGAACAAGCCTGATAAAACATAATGTGGACACAGGAGATAATATACCACGTAAGCAGCCAAGCTATAGAATACCTCAAAGTCAGATGAAAGTCGTCAAAGAGGAATTAGATACAATGTTGAAGGAAGGATACATAGAGCCCTCTAGAAGTGAGTGGATCTCTAACATAGTATTAATTCCAAAGAAAGATAATACTATGCGTTTTTGCATCGATTTTAGATATCTAAATAGCGTCTCCCGATTTGATCTTTACATGATGCCAAGGATTGATGCCATTTTAGATAGATTGCATAAGGCACAATGGATTACTGTGATCGATTTATGTAGGGGCTTTTGGCAAATATCTCTTACAGATGATTCTAAAGAGAAGTGTGCATTCAGAACACCATGGGGAATCTACCAATTTGTTGTAATGCCGTTTGGTTTACATGGAGCTCCTGCCACTTTCCAAAGAATGGTTGATGAGATGATCAGAGGATTAGAAGACCATGTAGCAGCTTACATCGACGACATAATCATCTATAGTGAGACTTATGAAGGTCACATGAAGCACGTAGAAGAACTGCTGAACAGACTACGTCTGAATAATCTTACTGCAAAGCCTTCAAAGTGCCAGTTTGCATTTCAAGAAGTAGTATATTGTGGCCATATGGTTGGAAAAGGTGTTGTTTCACTAAAGCCAAGTGCCATAGATGCAATCAAGAATTTTGACAAGCCAGAAACAAAAGAGTTACTGAAGACCTATTTAGGTATGACAGGCTACTATCGCCGTTTTATAAAGGATTATGCAACCAAGGCATACAACTTAACAGAACTGACCAGAAATCAAGCACCAAAGAAAATATTTTGGGAAGATAAGTCAGATGAAGCTTTCTACAAACTCAAAGAATACCTTTGCAAATACCCAATACTTCGAAGCCCAGATTTTGACCTACAGTTTCTAGTCATCACTGATGCAAGTGCCTATGGTATTAGTGGCATACTGAGTCAGAACTTCGAGGATGGAGAGCATCCCATCATGTATTTGAGTAGGAAAATGTTACCAAGAGAAAGAAATTACTCTGTAATTGAGAAAGAATGCTTGGCGATGAAATGGTCTATAGAGAAGTTGAGTTACTACTTGCTAGGAAGAGTCTTCAAAGTCATTACTGACCACAATCCTTTGGTATGGTTGCATAACATGAAGAATACAAACCCAAGATTGATGCGTTGGGCACTCGCTCTACAGCAGTACAATTTTACAGTGGTGCATAGACCTGGATCAGCTAATAAAAACGCTGATGCATTGTCAAGACTATGAGATGATAAACTGTTAGAAACTTGTATATAGATAAACATTTTAACAAAATTTGTTAGGGAAAAGCCATCCCTAATAGGACTTTATATAAGAAATAGAGATACGAAGATGTGACTGTTTTACTGAGATGGAAAAATTTAAAGAGCAAAAACAGTCAAGAAAAGGGGGAAGATGTGATATAGTAAGATTAAAAGTGAATTGAAATATAGATGGCATGCTAACAATAACATTAAAAGTAGATTGAAGATAGATGGCATGCCAGTTTTTACCCAGAAAAGTCAGTTGACAAGAAGTGGCCATATATGAGACATGTAATAATTAGTAGCAGAGAGAGGAAATAAAGAAATCGAAAGACCTAAAGGACAATAGCGACAATAACCGATAGATATAGTAGTAAGTAACATATTCACAGTTATATTCTACATTTTCATGAATAGTTCACAAATAATACATATGATTTGCATGATTATATCTTTATCGACACATCCAATGAGTCGTAAATGATGATGTCATAATGTCAGTATCTAGGTACAATATACTAGTTTTCTTACCTTGGAGTTTTGTAGTTGGCTTTTAATCCAATCGAGCTGCCTGCGGTCCCTACGTCTAGATAAAGGAGTGGTGTCCATCATAATGAACAACACAGACTTTCTGCCTACTTTCTTAGTAATTGAGTAATAATTTGTTGGAAGATACCATCTAGAGTTCACCTTGCTATAGGCAACCTTTAACAGTTGTGTAATTATGTAATTATTCATCTTTGAATAATTTTTGCAAGGTATCAGTAATCTATAGGCCAAGAGTTAGTCATGTGACATATTAGACATGATATATTATGCTATGGTTCATTGGCAGAGCCAAGGTTACCACTATCGCTTGGGTCGATTCGCTTGATTCCCGGTTCAGATAAATTTGTTTGTGCATTAAGTATTTCTGGGTGTTTGACGGAGTGGTCAAGACATGCCAGCCAGGTGTTAGTAACTTATAATTTGTGAATAATTATCTTTACTTACTTCATTCTTGGCATTGTCACGGTGATGGTCATGGTTGCCTAGGGTGATATACCAGGTTTTCTGGAGGGACCTGGCTGTGTAGACATCCTTCCACTTCTTATCAAACTGAGGATCTTTGACACTACAATGTTGGTTTTTTTCCTTATTATAATGTTTTTGTTAGTATACCCCACTGATGCTAGACAATCCTATATTACTTAAGCCTATACCTCCACTCAGGCCCACAGCCAGCTTTAGCCAACGGCGTTCATTTTTCAGAAAAATTCCAGAGATGTTCACTTTGACAAATTTACATAAAAAATGCTTAGAATCGTGAAAAACTGCATGAGTTTGATAGAATTTTTGGCCAGGGGGGTTGGGGGTTAAAAGAGAGCCCTGAATATACCTATTAGCACCATCATTGTAGAAGTTATCTCCAAGGGTAACTATAAATTCTCCTTTGTACTTTGCCATCCAGTCTCCCATTGATTTAGCCACCTTCTTCTGGGTACTTCCTCCAGTTCCCCAGTCACCCATAGCAGCAAACCTCAGGGTGTCTAGAATACAAGTACAGCAGATTTGTTTACTTAGCATTGTAAGATTCAAGTACAGGGTGTGCCAAAAAAATCGACATTTTTATTTTGCTTAATTATGACATTAAATTTTATAAGAGTATATACATATAATGTACACCCAGTATATAGAATATAGCAGCACTATAATATGACTTTGTAATTGTTTAAAGGAGTAAGCCACAATAGTTCATAATTAAATAATTAAAAGCAAAGTGTATTTTGCACAATGATTCCTACTTAGTCTTCTTTTAGCCGTCCATTTTTTCCAAATATTTCCCATCTACGGTAATCAAATTTTTCTGTTAGTCTGAGAATATTATTATGACTTTAACCCTATAGCTGAATGAGGTTCTTGTTAATGAAGTTAACAAGGGAACCCTCTAATTGCAAAGCTTATTTTGACATTATTTCAATAAAAGAGAAACAAAAACATTCAATTAACAATAAAATCCCCTGAAGCTCCTCTGCCAAAGACATACCTGCCGCATGTGTCACGGCTAGCAATCCTGCCAAAGCACACACCAACACAACACCATTCTGGAAGAGGCGATTCTTCATTATCATCCATTCAACAATTGTTCTTGTTTAATGCTCTTCATTGAATATGATAATCTTAGTATATAAGTAAATTGTGAATAAAATTATTACCAGCATATTAATATATTATGGTTTATATTTATAATTACTATATATGCAGGTAAGAGAAATATAATGATGGAAATATGAATACAGTAAGAAAAGAATAATTTGATTCATTACGCTATGTTTCTCATGGTATAATATACCTTGGCATATGTTGTCTAAGATCTCAGTGTCTAAATTTAAATGTTGGCAAATACACATTCATCTTTTTTATCAAATGATCAGTTCTTGACCAATGACAATGAGAGAAACATTTCAATGGTATAAAACGTGATAACTTGACTGTAATTTAAGAAAAAAAACAATTTATATTCAGTTGGCCCCATTCTGATTTTCCATGGAAATTTTTATCTACTGATCTATTTTGGTCCAAAATATATATAAAAGGGTGTGGAAACAATCATTGACTTGGCCAACATCTATTCTAAAAGTAAACCTTACCATATTGCTTGATGCCAGATCTCTGAACATTGAAAAGTTGATAAATATGGGACATTATTATATGACTTGTTATCTACTCATCATTTCCTTATCTTATCAGCCTATCCTATCTCCATAGTCCATATGAATGGAGCCCATACGAAAATGTCAAATGAAGTGTTCCAAAATAGACAATCAAGAGATTAACCAGCAATTTGTATAAAAGTCAACATGTCCAATTGTTTTATTGAAATGCTAGAAAATCGAACAGTTAATTGTTATCTTAGAGAAAACAAATTCTGATGGATGGGTAAGCAATGTAAACATGATACATTACACATGATACCGTGTACATGAGTGATTGTGACTGTAGCCCTGATACTGTTGATACCTACCTTAAGTGTGGCGCATGCTCAGGAGATTTTATTTATATTGCATAAGGTTGGCTGATCAAGGTCAAATATTCAGATTGCTCTAATTGCTGTGATGTCATCAGTATGTTACTGAACACATGATCTGCGATATAATGATAAACATCTAGACTATGTGAAACAGTGTAACAATACACACTTTTTCTGTGATACTGTCATCTGTCATTGGTGAAAAACATGTGACAAGTTGTTGGTCAGTTCTTTTGTATAATCTCCAATTTTAACTCCTAACCTTATTCTAAAGGGTGGGATACATCAATTAATGCTCTTTGAGGTGACAAAATACCTGAGAATCTCTCTGTCAGTTAGATATATGGATTTCATTGTGCCATGTTCCTTATTCCATTGGATGATAAAGAGAATCCTATCCTATCCATAGGGCTAGTATAATTCAAATACTGTTTGGTCAGTATTGTTTTATATTTTTATTCACAGATATGGAAAAGAAGAAACAGGAAATTTTGTTGATATTTTATTCATTTATTCGTTCATTCATCCATCTACATGTCTGTCTATTTTCATGTTTGTGCATATTATTTGCACTGCTTAGTGGATTGCATGGGAGTTCCATAATTGTATCATCCAATTCATGCTACTGTGCCCTAGGTGGTGAAAGCTTTCTGGCAATTGTTGTATTGTTGTACACACAACATAGGAAGAATTCCTTAGGTGATGGAGATTTGAAAACATTTTCATTTCGATATGGCTAGAATTTGAAAAACTCAAGCTCCCCAGGAAAGTGGTTTGAATTGATGAAAAAGAAAAGTTTAAAATTGAATTTTCATTCAATATATTGGTATTTTAAAAAGCACCCTATGCAGACAGAGCCTGTGGGAAATATTGGGTGGGGAGCAAATGAGCGGAGGGTGCGCAGCTAACGGTCATTTTTGAATTTAAATTTGGGATATTTCTGGAACTAAGCCGTTTTGGGACTTCAAATATACCAAGATATGTGTATTTGACACCAAATATCAATACAATTGTGAAAATAGTAGCGCAATTCATTCTATAGCGACGCAGTGTGCCTTAAACCTTTCCCAGACCTATATATTTTGAAATTATCCTTTTAATACTGAGTCCCCAGCATTCATAAAAAATGGTGTTCAAGGTACACTATCTATACAAATTATTTTTGCATCTTGGAAGCCAGGCAGTATCAGTGTGATTTTATAAAAATTCGGAAATGTTTTTCAGATATGAGCCCCCTCTAAATATTGGGTGCGGAGCAGCTCCATAAACGTAGCTCCGCACCCAATATTTAGAGGGGGCTCATATCTGAAGAACATTTCCGAATTTTTATAAAATCACACAGATACTGCCTGGCTTCCAAGATGCAAAAATAATTTGCATGGGTAGTGTATCTTGAACACCATTTTTTATGAATGCTGGGGACGCAGTATTAAAAGGATAGTCTCAAAATATATAGGTCTGGGAAATGTTTAAGGCATACTGCGTCGCTATAAAATGAATTGCGCTACTATTTTCACAATTTTATTGATATTTGGTGTCAAATACACATATCTTGGTATATTTGAAGTCCCAAAACGGCTTAGTTTAAGAAATACCCCAATTTTAAATTCAAAAATGACCGTTAGCTCCGCACCCTCCGCTCATTTGCGCCGCACCCAATACAGGGTGTCAAATGGCGTTGTGCCCCCCTTTCACAGCATAAACTTAGAAAGGTACCTACACATTATGTATGTCATTGGAAAGAGCATTCAATTCTGGATAAAATAAATCCTAGATGACCTAGGTCAGATGTTGCTATATAGTGTTACATGCATTTGAAATGTACTAGTGTAGTGCTCTATTTCATTGATTTTTGAGAAGTGGCTGACTGTAAAGTGTAGTGCCTTATTTTATTTATTTAGACTAAAGCTAGTTCACAGTTGAAATAAAGATGACAAAACAACTTTTTGATGATGATAATCAGCAATATAGAGACAGAATAAGGTGTATTGCATATAGAGAATGAGGGTGCTAGTTTAATTACGAAGTATTAAAATCTCTTGAGAAAGACACAGCCCTTTTCCATTCCCTTTTAGCTTCATATCCGGCTAGATTGGCAGCGGTTAAGGCTGCCCAAGGGGGGTCATACTCACTTTTAAAAGTAAGTTGAAAATATATCTTATTTTCCATCATGCATCTTCATCTTTTCACATGTTAACAACAATTAAATGCTCTTTCCAATGGTATATGGTATGTGTGTGTATCTTTCCTAGTTTATGCTGTGGACGGGGGGCACAACGCCATTTGACACCCTGTATTTCCCACAGGCTCTGTCTGCATAGGGTGAAAAGGCATGGGTCATCTTTTAACTGACTCAGTGATGATACAAGGTACAACTTGACTTTAAGGTGTACATTGTAAAATATACCACAAATACATTCTCCATTTTGTAATATCTCTATAATCTCATTCTAGGTGCTGTTCAGTCCACTGTTTGTTGCTAGAAGTCGCCTTCCACAGCCTCTATTTGTAAATGTTGAGACCCCCCGTTTAAAGAGTTCTCACCAGATGGAGCTGTTAGGACGTGGCAGGGAGCAACAGCTAAATGTTCTCAGCGGAGACGTCACACATCATCTCACCTTTCAACTCGGGTAAATATAAACAAATGACAGATTGGCAGATTGAGGGGTTCCACTTATAAAGGTTCATTTAACACTAAGTTTGTTGGTCTTGGGACTCTGAAAGATGTTCCACTTCTTGAGGTGTTTCACTTTATAGGTTTCACTGTCTTTTTTGCTATATGATAAATTCTAAATTGGAAAGTGATTTTTTGTAAATATCACATCATCAAAGATGAATTGAGTAATATAAGAGTTAATATTTTGCGTAAAGTCACTCAAGCTTGTGTGTAGGTTTAACAAGTAACATGTACTGTGCAATATTAACTATCCTGTATTGTTTTAGACCAACTGCCAAGAAGTCTAGCCCTCATGTAGATCTCTCCGTCAACTGCTTAGATCAGCAACAATACAAGACTGTTGAAAACCCATCAATAGAGTCTATATGTTATGATTGGGATAAACAGGACAGTGCTGGGAGAGATATGTGGCCATACACAGATATTCAAAGGTACTGAAGTAAATTACTCAATTTAAACATTACTTTAAACTTCTTGCTGTGTTCTGCTATTTTTGGGACTTTCTCATTAGTCTACATTGGCACTTGGACATACTATACATAATTAGGTTTATGCTGTCTAAACGATATGCAGTCACATGAAGTGTGAAATACTCATATTGCATAATATACAGTAGAAAACAACAGATTTTAATTTAAAGTTTCAATTTATTTTGTTTTTATTCATTGATTTACAAAAAATACTATGATTTGCAGTCTGGATTTGTTTTATATGAAGGAGTCATATCCAACATGTTGCTATTCAGCCTGAAAATACATTACAATATAGTATCACATTCTCCAAGCATCTTTAAAGTTGATTCTTTTAGATGTTCAGAAAATTAAAGAAATATATACAACTATAGAACTAACTGCCAAGGGGGGGGGGGTTCAATTTTAAAAAATTTCCAGGGGGGTTCACATTTGACAATTTTGGCCAAAATTAGGCTATAATCACTTGAGAAGTGCTCAAAATGGTCAAAAACTGCATGATTTTGAAAGAATTTTTGGCCAGGGGGGGGGGGGGGTTCGCCCGAACCCTGCGAACCCCCCCCCCCCCCCCTGGCTACGGGCCTGCCTGTGATATACTAAGTGATATATTCTCTGATATCCAGAATAAAACATCATATCCCATGAAATAATAGCAGTGATTTTTTCTCCAAAAATCAATAAACAGATAGCACTATTTTGAATGTACATGTAATAGTTACTTTTCACTGTAACCATAACTATATGGGTGGAAACAATCACCCCTCAGATTTATGGGTCTACAATATTATTTACAGTAATGAAATTAGTCAAAGCATATGCCTGTCTTTTATTTCTGGGACAGTTTGTACCATACATGTACAGAGCTAACCCCTCTAGTGACCCAACAGTTTACTTACTTTATATTCTCTATTTGGCTATGCTATTGCTGCACATCCACAGGTGTCACAGAGACATGTTATCCGTGGTTTCTGCCTTTGGTCGTAGAATTCAGGTCCCTCACACACCAGAGTAGGACATTTGGGGCACTCGATACTACACAACTTCGCCTCTCTAAAAGACTGCATGCTGCGCCCACTAATCTGTGACACCATGCATAAGGCCACCAGAGCCAAACATAGACACCTCATATACATGATAACCTGGAGTATATGACATGACATAACTTGACATGATTTGACACGAGGTATAAGGCCACCAGAGTCAAACATAGACACCTCATATACATAATAACCTGGAGTATATGACATGACATGACTTGACAGTAGGTATAAGGCCACCAGAGTCAAACATAGACACCTCATATACATAATAACCTGGAGTATATGCCATGACATGACTTGACAGTAGGTATAAGGCCACCAGAGTCAAACATAGACACCTCATATACATAATAACCTGGAGTATATGACATGACATGACTTGACAGTAGGTATAAGGCCACTAGAGTCAAACATAGACACCTCATATATATAATAACCTGGAGTATATGATATGACATAAGGCCACCAGAACCAGATATAGACACCTCATATAAATAATAACCTGGAAAGGAAGTCAAAAATCCTCAAGCTCAATTAGTATTTTAACATTAAAGTTAAGCACATAACCCTTTTAAATCTTTCTGTTTAGATTTGGCTTCTTTAACCTATCAGCAGTGTCTGTTTGAGGATTATCACCTGTTAGTTTTTGAATTATATTTATTGTATAAATATATAAAAAATAAAATACTTGCTTACAAATAAGATAAATTTTACCTTTAATACTTCTTGTTAGGAGATGAAATATAAAATCGAATGGCTTGTCTGTTTATATACCCTCATTTAAAGATAGAATATTTTTTCAGTTGCTTTAATTTTGACGTTTTATTTCCTCAAAAGTAGAATTTAAGTAAATTTTCATTATATGTTTTTATTGATAATAATAATGACTAAAAATGTTATTTTACAAATTGCTTTCATCTGTAACTGTTATCATCCCATCGAAGAAGGATATAGGGAACACCTCTGTCCGTCCATCCAGACGTCCATCCATCCGTCCGGGCAATAACTCAAATATCGTTGGCCCGATTTTGTTCATATTTTGTATACGTTTACCCTATGAGGGCAAAAGTTCTGCTCGAAAGTCGATTTTCAAAATGGTCGCTCATTTAAAAATGGTGGCCATTCTAGTGCCTCTAGTGCTGACTTTACAGTAATTTAGGTGCAATATGTAAAACTGTAATAGCAATATGTTTTAAATGTAAAAAAATTATATTGGACATTAATAAAGCTAGAAATGTAGATATTGAAAAATGGCGGCTGTTTTAATGTAATTTGGTATAACTTGAAAAGTAATGGAGCGATTTCGTTCATATTTGGTATGTGAATACTATAAGCATGGCACACTGTCTAATGACACTTTTGGTAGAAGGCAGCCATTTTGAAAAATGGCGGCCATTTTAACATATTTTGCTATAACTCGAAAAGTAGTGGAGCGATTTTGTTCATATTTGGTATGTGAATACTCTAGGCATGGCACACTGTCTAATGACACTTTTGGTAGAAGCTGGTGGCCATTTTGAAAAATGGCTGCCATTTTAACGTACTTTAATATAACTCTAAAAGTGGTGGAGCGATTTTGTTCATATTTGGTGTGTGAATACTATAAGCATGGCACACTGTCTAATGACACTTTTGGTAGAAGCTGGTGGCCATTTTGAAAAATGGCTCCCATTTTTGCTATATACTTTGTTTGTAAATATGCCAGCCATGGCTGTTCGATGGGATTTGCTATGCTTTGGCGTTGCTGTTGTCTAGTTATTATAAAATGTTGGATTTATAGTTTTCATTTTTTAAATACTATTTGCAACCTATTATCCCTTTGGATATGACATAGACTGGCATATTAATCATGTCAAAATAATTATGATATTAACTGATATAATGATGACATTTATTTGGTTCATGAATATTAGTTTAAATTAAGATTGTTATTTGAACTGAATTTCATTTATGAATGAAAAGCTAATATCCTTCATGTCTTTTCACTTCATAAGTATTTAATAAATACAGAATATCACATCATTTTGAGTGATATCATTTTTATCGCCGAGTTGATATCAAATATCAACACGAGTGAGCGGAGCGAATGAGTGTTGATATTTGATATCTACGAGGCGATAAAATGATATCACGAGAAATATTGGGTTTATCCAATGATTACAATCACCTCGTGATGTTCATTTTAGTACCATTTTTTAATCGTTATTTAGCAGCCTTCTAATCAAATTATATATACAATCGTAATTCAATACACCAATGAAACATAAAGAGAATAAATTTACGGACCTATTTTCTCAAAATAGAATAAATTATCTGACCTAATTTCCAACAATATTGTGGCGCGAAATGCAAATGTGATATCACACGGATATGCGTGGGATAAACGATATCACACGCATATGAGTTTTATAAACGATTTTCTGGAAAATATCACACGGATTTCAATAGTATCAGAAATATCAATAGCTGTTATTGTACAGATAACACATTAATCGTGGGATAAAGCAGAATATTAGATTCTTTGCATTTGAGTTTTGCACATTGACATAATTATACTGCATATTTGGGATTGAATATGTAGGGATTTCCACATATGCAGCCAATATATCTTTAGTGTGGATATTAGATAGCCTTGCCCCAAGTCGGTCTCTTTAATACCGACTTGGGGCAAGGCTAGATATTAGAGTTTGAGCGGTAAAACTTTTGCTGACTAATACAATGTGATTATGAATGAATGAAACTTTGGTTGCCATTTTACAATTTACTGGTCAATTATTTCCAGGATATGTACTGTATGTATATCTATAAGAATTCAATCATTTATCTTGACAATGAGGTGCATTATAAGTCTATAATACAAGTCTGTCATTGTTGGTACTAGGAGGCAGGTTTTCAAAAAAATGTTATCTTATTCACTGGATTATTGTTTAGATATGTGTTTTTTTGCTGATGTTTTAACATTACAACACATAGAATCAATAAGCAGACTGATAAAAAGACAAAATGACCACTCAAGTCAACTTATTATTTCAGAAAACATCCAATAAATTCAATTTATTAAAAAAAACTAAAACTAAATATCTTACCTAGATTTTTGTAAGGGTTGTCAGGCATCTGAATGACCGCCATATTTGAAATGAAAATATCACTTATTAAAGCTTTGCGCAAATTACATAATTACTATACTATATGCATATAAGATATGTATATAATTTCAGTAATGAAGAGCCGCCGAGTGAATTGGGATACCTCCACTCAGAGCCCGTATCCATGCCCAACACCAGAACAGTCCTTCCAGAGAGTATGAGGTCGCCTCATGTTGCCATGACAATGCAATCAGTTGTCAAGGTAGTGCCAGACATCATGGCCAGACATATTGAGGAGACGCAAGATTTTGACCAACCTGATATCCAGTTGAACATTACCAAGCAACAGTACTGGGTAGGATGTCAGACTATTTTACTGGATGTTGCTCCACCTTGGCTGCTAGTGAACCACACCCCCATTGACCTTACTCTGGTGGAAAGCTCTGAGGTGATATGGCATATTGGCAAAGGGAAAACTATGGCTCCCCCTTATTTACAGGTACTATCAAATATGTAACATTTGAAGTTGGAATTGAAATGCACATTAATTCTGGGGAATGAAAGTACATTTTATAACCATATTCTGGAATAAACTTATCAAAAAAGATCAATTTTCTATACATAATATGTTTCAAAATATGCTGTGTGAGTTTCCTTTAATCAAAGTGAACAACATGTAAATCTTCGAACCTTCAAATTATAATGCAAGATTTTACCACAATTCTTTCAGAGTCCATTTAGGTTAGGCATCCAGGTTAAAGATACATTATACACAACAGACCCTGTTGAACTATCGAGCCAAGACCCCTCCACCAGGCGCTACCTCCCCAACATTCAAGGGGTACTATATCTGGAGGGCACAACAACTGTTGTGACACACATCAGAGAGAAAAATCTGCCTGTTAAGGTATCATTTAATACATTTATTACATTTATGTGTTTAGGTATCATTTAATACATTTATTACATTTATGTGTTATGGCCTAGTCACATAGCCCGGCCGATGTCTGGCATCGGTAGAGGTCGGTGGATTTTTTTTGTGCCACCGAGGTCTCCTCATCGGAAGCAGAGCTCGGTGACGTGAACGGACTCCGTCCGGACATCTTCAGGCGACCGACCGAACACCGGCCGGTGACCGTACGGAGTCTGTCTCAAAATGGTAGTTTTTTTCTGCCGATGTGGCAGCAACTACCGGCCGGAGGTCGGCCGGACATCGGAAGGAATACGGCTTCTGTCTGTCCCACATCGGCCGGAGCTCGGTCGGAGCTCGGCCGCTGTCCGTTAAAAAAACCTCGTCCTCTGGTTGTCTCAGATGCACGGGACACCGGTCGATACTCGGCCGTGCACCGGCTGTTGGTTTTCCGATGTGGTTATGATGGGGCTGCGATGACATGATGAGGGAGCTCGGTGAGAACCCGGTGAAATTTAACTCCGAAGTTAAAATTTCACCGAGCTACCACCGATGCGGTTTTAAGCAACAAACGCCACGGATGTCCGGCCGGTGAAAATTGCATCGCTGGCTCATCGTAACCTCATCGGCCGGGCTATGTGACTAGGCCATTAAGGTATCATTTAATACACTTATTACATTTATGTAGATGTGTCATTATAAAATCACTCAAGGTTATGCAAAATTGTAGTTTATATGTAACAACTTGCTTTCTTCATAATATTTATAATGAAGAATTGAATAGCATTTCAAAAAATAAAAAGTAGTCTATTAGTTACTAGTATTTAAATAAAAATTTATTAAACTACATGTATATATAAAAATCCTTTACTGATTTTCAGGTGTGTTTCTTGACTCTAACATCTGTTATGAAACAAGGACTTCGAGTTATCACAGTGCAGCCCAAATATCAGTTTGTCAACTCATCTCAGCACCCTCTATATGCTGCTTGTTACACTATACCACAGGCTCAAGGCAGAGTATGTAATTTTCTTGTCGTGTCTGGATGATAGAATTAGCCATCTGAGGTCCAAATTGATCATTTGTATGATTGTATATATATATCTTAGAACAATGTTCTTTAATCATTTCATCATAGGATGCGGCTGATAATGCTAATGCCCAGCCACTAACACATGTGCACCTATTTTGTATTCTTTGTATTTACAATGTAAAATAAATAAAAAATGTTGTTTTGTCAGAGAAAGTGGGAAATATTTGTATATGGCTTCTTTGTTGTACATTCCATTTTACCGTCATGATGATATCACATATGAATTATTTCAGGTGTACTTGGATCCTAGTCAAAAGGGAACAGATATCACAACAATAGACGGTTCTAATGGTGACACTTCTGCCCCACTACTCTTCTGGACTCTGCCCCATATGAACCAATCAGATTTGCCGAGTACAGATACTACAGACTTTGTGCAATATATCATTTTGACCCATGGCCACAAGAGGACTGACATCCCAGAATTCAAGCAATGGAGTTGGCCAATCAGAATTAAGGACACGGCAAATGGGACTCTGACAACAGTGTCTGTGCCAGGACTATCCTCTGAGACTGATATGACTCCTTATAATATTTCAATGCATTTGAATGATGGGATCTCATTCATGGTTGCCAGTGTTAATTGTGACTCTGCAATGAAAATCCAGAATAACTGTGATGTTCCACTCAGCTTTGGCCAATCTGTCATGACCATCTCACTGCCAGGTAAGAAACATCTCATTTCCAAGAAAATCACCCCTATCCCTCTGATAATGGAAAAACATAGAGACCAACATTTGAAAAAGCACAAACCATTATGAAGCATATATACTACATGTATATAATTAAAACAATCTGAATAGTCAGCTGTTTCTAAATAAATAAATTTCATGTATTATGTGTTTTAGCTGGAGGATTAGAATGTTCATTATTCATGTGTCAATATCCAAACGAATAATGTTGACCTCTGTTTTATATTCAGATACTACAGTACATGAAGAGATGGAGCTAGTCACTAATCTCCCTGTTGTACCACCCCACAGTGCTATATATTACACCTACCCCCATAGCACACAAACATTCCCAGAGTTACCATCTGGGGACACAGGCCCTAGGTTACACTTGAGTGATGGCAAAATGTCATCAAAGAATAAACTATGGAGCCAGGGTATAGATGTCTCTGCTGAACAAGATATGTTTGTCACAATACCTGATGCTTGCGATGTGAAGGTCCATATCGAGAGATCTGGCTTACGTGTACTTGTGACAATTGATCCAATCAACAGAGCTGAGGTTTCAGCCAGGGAGATTCGTAGCAGGATTAAAGGCAGGGAAAGTAGTGTAGTAACTGTAGAGTCACCGACAGAGACATTTATTACACCACCTACTACACCTCAAGGTTCCATCATAGCAAGTGAGGAGAAAATCTCAAGTCGATCTATGACACCTTCGTATATTACACCCCCCACCTCACCTAGGGATAATACACCCCAGAGGTCCTCTTCCCCGGAGGATACCCAAATACCACCGAAGTCAGCAAAACATGAATCGAAACAGAACAAAGCTAAAACCTTATCACTGTCTTTATCTGCATTTTTCAAACAAATTTCAATTGCGTTGAGAAATGAGAAAGAAACTGTGACCACTGAGATCCTACGTGCAAGCTTCGATGAGGTCTCACTGTTCTACTACCCTGTTAAACCTGTACAACACTATGGGAAGCCTATAGAGCAGCACAAACAGATCTTAGCAGTTTGTATAGAGAACATACAACTAGACAATCAGCTCTACCCTGAAGGCAGGTTTGACTTCCCTGTTGTAATGCTACATCAGAACGCAGCCCGATTTGACAACAAAGCACCCATCAGTGACACCTATAAGAAGCTCCAAGAAGTGAAAGAGAGAAGCCTTGTATTTATGGAAGTGGTTTTCCATGAAGATGAAGGCACCCAAGCTTTATCAGTCCTGGGAGTTGATATCTCAATGCAACCTGTTACTTTGTTTTTGGAAGACATCTTCGTGTATGACATCATCAAACACCTTGATACATTCATCCCAACTAAGCTGACACGTTCTCCAACAGCCAACAAAAACAAAACTCCTGCTGTTATTCCAAGAGCTGTGAGATGTGCAGATAGAGGATTGACCCATCCAATAAAGCTAGAATACATCAGGATACAACCAATGAACCTGCTCCTTAGTGTACATGCATCATTGAAGCTGTATATCGCATCAGATCAAACTCCATTGAGTTTTGGAAGCTTTGAGAAGAGGAATGTGTACACCAATAGCCAACAGCTGGTGCAGACTTTGACCATGCATTACGCATCGGGGGCTTTATTTAAGGCAGGGCAGGTTGTAGGGTCTCTAGAAATGTTGGGAAATCCCACTGGACTTCTACGGAACATTGGAACCGGGGTGGCTGATTTTGTGAGATTGCCCTATGAGGGACTGACTAAGGGTCCTGGAGCATTTGTTAATGGAGTCACACATGGAATGGCATCTCTTGTCATGCATATCAGTGCAGGTATATTTAACTTGTGTTGCTTTTTCCATTTCAATTAAAATTATGACATTACCCTCAGCTCTCCCTCTGAACAGATGCAAGATCGGGGCCAAATGAAAAGAAAAGAGTGAAGTTCTATGAAATAGTTCAATAGAAATGATTTCAATGGATTCTCATGTACTTTAAAGCTAGTGCAGTAAATATGTGTAAATGCACACCATTTCTAGTTTAAAAATGGAAGCAAGGACAGCCTTAATGTATGAATTTCATCACGACAGTATACAAAATTATGAGGTTATATAATGGTTCTTTCTGTATATCGTGTTTATACTCGAGTGAGTAAGTGAGCGTAGCAAACGAGTGAATATATTATATTCTCACGAGAGTATAAAATGCACGATATACAGAATGAACCATTATATAATCTTATTATGCCACTCTAAGTTCAATTACAGTTAATTCGAGCACAATCATTTATGACGTGGCTTGATTCTAGCAAATCATGCCGGAACCATTTATGACGTCACTTGATTCTAGGAAATCATGAAAATTTTCATGATTTTTTTATTCATTAGTTCCCAGAATGCACTTCTACAGTGGTATACGCTGGAGTGTATACGGAGGAGTTGTATACGATGACGATATACCACTCTCCACTGTATATCGTTGTTATAGACCCATGTTATACAACTGTAATTGGACTTAGAGTGGTATAATATACCATATATAAGCAATATGACATTTTTATGATTCTAGGTACACTGACATCTATAACTAACTTTGCATCTAGTGTGTCTCGCAATATGGAACGTCTCTCCATGGATACAGACCACCAAGAGAGGCTACAAGAGTCCAGAAGGCAACGGCCAGAGAAGGTGACTGATGGTCTTAAACAGGGTCTCTCTGGCTTTGGGATTAGTTTATTAGGTGAGATATTGGCATTTTTAGCTTATTACATGGGTGGGCTATTGTAATCACCCACTTGTCTGTCCAGCTGTCTGTTCCCATTATCCATGATGATGGTTCATAGATTTATCATTGCTATATTGCTTAATTGTACAGATTTGATAACCCAGTGATGTCATATGGTCAACAACAATGTAAAGTATATCCTTAATCATGAACTATCAGAATGTGGCTGTTAAATGAACTTATATTGCCTGTTTGGCAAAAATGCATGGGATTGAAAATATTACTTCTGTACATATACTAATTGCCAGTTTGGCAAAAGTTCATGTGTCCCTGTTTATTAAAGACCAGATCATCTCATCTGATAAACTTTTACTGTTTTCCATAGGCGCCATAGCAGGAATAGCTGACCAACCAATACAGGAAATGACACGTAGGGGAGACACTGAACGTAGAACCTCTGCCTCTAAGACAGCAGTTGGAGTCGTGGCAGGGGTGGGCAAAGGTCTCATGGGAGTTGTCACTAAACCTATAGGGGGAGCTGCTGAATTTGTCTCTCAAACTGGCCAAGGTAATACCTTGTACAGTAAAACCTGTAATACTGAAACACCTCTATAATCTGAACATCTCTTAATCTGAACATTTTTTGAAATATGACACCTGACAGTCTGAACATTTTTGTGCAGTCCCAGTGGTGTTCATATAAGACAGATTTTACTGTATTTATAAACATTTGCATTTATTCTTCAGGATTTCAACACAATGTCATCTGCTTTGTTGTGTTTGTTTATTTAGTGGTTATTAATTGCATTGTATAAGTTAGTATTGTTATCATGTGTTCCCTGCAGTGGCTTATCACTAGTTATGACATATGTATGCTTTTAATGTAGGTTTGCTGCTGGGAGCAGGTCTGTCAAAGTACCCTACTGTTCGATGTGCTACAGACACCGAATATGTGGAAAGCAATATCAACTCTGACACCAAGTATCCATGGTAAGTCTATAATGCATTGAAATGTTTAACTAACACTAATGTTGGAGTTGCTTCGTGGTTCTCTGAATCTGTAATACCATCTCCCATACATGTGTGACATTTCCTGACTAAAATAACAAGTATATGAAATGTAGATGCCTCTTGAATGACAGAAGGCGCTTTAACCTGTTATTACTCAATTTTAGGAAAATGCTTCAAAATCTGGTGAACACCGATGTAATTATGTCACTGGATGCCAGCCAAACAACATTAAGTGGCAGCCATCTTCCCACAATCCTCCTGCTGACCCAGGACATCCTGTTTGTAGTCGGCTTCCTTGAAGACAGCCAACTGCAGGCATTCTCAGTGACTGAAGTGAACTTAGAGGCCAATACAAAGAATGCAAGTGTCATCTATATAAAAGCAAAGGGACAGCCAAATTCTCATGAAAAATCAGAGGTACAGTGGAATTTAAAATGATTTTAATATCTTAAAAAGTGGATTGATTTTAAACAAATATTTAAAAATAGGATTTGTTAGTACTTTATGTTGTAGACTCTATTGTACTAGTTTCTCTCATTTAGAATCCATTGAATCCTTGGCTTTTGAGGATGTGAAACTCACTAAGAAATAATACGAAATGATAATAGCTTCAATTAGTGTCCATGGGAGCTTTTGTGTTCTTTTCCCAAAAACTAAATTATATAGTAGCCAAATATTTGCTGACACATTAAGGTACATTTTTCCCTACTATTCATATTTTATTTCTAATAATATCCTCATCAAATTATAGTTTAATATTGATAATCACTTTAATGTTTGTCATAATCTTTCAGGTGGACGAGAGTAAGATAAGTAAAGACAGAATTGCAGAGTTCATTGACCACACCTCTGGCTATATTTCCCAAGGTCAGAGCAGCATCGCCAGTTGTGATAGCCAATCAGATGTCAGCAGCCTCATTCTGGGAAATGGTCGCTATGAATTTCACATCGACCCACGTCTCCGAACATTGTTTATGGGACAGTTTAAAATTGCCCAGGATAAAATCAACAAAAAAGGTTTTGTGCTTTGAAGCAGGATAGTGACGATTGAAATCATAGATCCCGGCCAGATTCTTTTGTAGTAGGATCAGTAGCTCAATAATATTTCCTCAAGATGAGACACCTCAGAAAAATTCAAATTTTAAAATGACGATTCTGGAGCCATTTCTGAAAAATATGAGACAAATCATACCTCATTCGAAGGGTCTTGTTATTCTTTACCTTTTTTATCACCAATGGCCGTTATTCAAGCAATACTGCGTTGATAAGAGGCCAAAACAGTGATATTTTATCGCCGGACTCTTGTCTGTCCAAACCTGAATGTTGCTCCCGTGGTTCCAGAAATGTGACGTCATCATTACAATGATATTTGGACACACAAGAGTCCGGATTTCGTGAAAAATATTCGCCGTATTGAAAGTCAAATAACTGCATCCATAGGTTACTGTATTTACTCGAACCAAACAAGTAGAAATAGATGATGTGATGATGTGCCTATGATCCTACTACAAAACGATCTGGCCAATATCTCTGATTGAAATAGTGAAACAGTTGCAGTATGAAGTTCACTTTAGACATGTTGTCTGAGGTGTGCTTATATGGTGTTAATGTTTAATTTATTATGTCACCACCACAAATGGTGACATGTTGTTATAGTGTCCAATTTTTTTGGTCGGTGTTTGGCAGTTGGTGTTTGCCATTTGGTGTTTGGCATCTGTAAAATATGGTATTCGGTGGGTGGCATCTGGGGCAGGTGGTGACATTTTGCATGTGAATGCTTTGTTTATTATGTCACCACCATAAAGTCAAGTCAAACATGGAGTGGCATATCTTGCCATGCATATCAAATATGCAAACATATTGTTATAGCCACCAATTTTGTGACTGATGTTTGGTGTCATTCTTGTATGTTACATTTGCAGGTGATGACATTTACTCATATAATTGCCTTTTTTTCAGTGAGCTTGTTTGTTAACATACAATGCATAATTTAGTGAAAGTGAAATAACCAGTTTGTTTTAGAGTTCTTGCACATTGTTTTTTTATGTCACCATCAGAAGTGGTGGCATATTGTTGGAGTTTCCAACTTTTTTTGTGGTCGGCATTTGATGCTCTGCGGTTGGTGTTTAGTGTCTGTAACAAATGGCAAGTGGTGACATTTTGCATGTTAATGCCTCGTTTATTTAAGAAATAGGTGCAATGCAGTTTCTGCATTGTTCATGCATTGGATTAACCTCATTCGTCTTAATTAAAGATTCTATGTTAAAATAATGGCACATATATGAGCCTACAGAGTTCTTGATCTATGACACAGTTTACAATTAATATTCCCATTATATTGCAGTATTTGAAGAAATGATATTAAATGCTAAACCACAATATGTACAGGTATATAAGATATATAATATATACGGTACATAGGAGGTATTCGGACATGTAGCTTTATAATGATTTGCATTGGTGCCAAATGCATGTGTACTGAGGTAATATTATAGAATTACAAGAATGTACAGATTATGGTGAATAATAATAAGGTACTTGATCATTGTTAATATTTCTGGTGGCAGGTTACACCATTATATTATTTAATAATAATAAATAAGTTGTTGAAAGGGATAAATCATGATTGTTGTTGAATTTCAAAGGTGGAAAAATATGTTGCTGTAAAATATGAAACAAATCTGACATTATTATGGGTTTCAGTTCTTCTTTTACTTTCATTCCGCTTCCCTAGTATCAACACATTCACACCAAGAATGTGGATGTAGATTTTTTCATCAAGATATCCCTGAGAAACATATCATTCAATAGAATTTAATACAAACAAATGAAAATTTGTGATTTTAAACATTCCGTAATGAATGAAATGTCCATTGGTGTTCTGGTCCTGAATTGTGATAATGGAATTTAATGGCAGGGGAGGGGGTATTAGACAATGTTTTTTTTCATGTTGGATTATGGTTTGGGATAGTTGGGGTTTGTTTTGCAGATGACTTGTATACACTTGGGTGTTTTTTCTTGCTGTGTTCTGTATTCAATGTTGGTATTTTCCCTTTGGCACATGTACATACATACCTTCTCACATTGTGATGTGAATTGGATATTCTACATTGAGGAGATTAAAACACATCAAAATAACAGAAGTGAAAATTTGTGATTTCAAACATTCCTTGTTGGAAAATATTTATTTAGTTTGTACATATTACATACAGATTCATCTGACATACCATTTTGAAATACAAATCTTAATAAAAAGGATATAGTGTGCTTTTGGATCTTTGAGCAACTTCAATCTTATATTATTAAGTTCCAAATTCATATCATATGTTATAGATTCATTTTATGTTGAATATGTAAAATGATAAAATCACAAATTCGTTAAATAATTACGACTAGACTTCCACATTCAAAGTTGAACATTACTTTATCAACTATAAATACATCACTTCGCCAACTCAAATAAATAAAATATTAAAACAAATATATTAATATCATTCAAAAAGAATGAAACAAATATAGAACAATAAATTAATAAATACAGAAGGAACCGATCATTTTATTCCAGCAGTGATGTGCTTGAAGAAAATGACAGGTCCCCTTATGGCAAATTAATATCCCAGATAGCTCTTAAAAGCCCTGTGATATCTTACAAGCCTAATTGACATTCTATTGTCAATGTGGATATTACACACACAGCAAAATCAAGACTTGGGTTCTTAAATGATGACAACAATATGCTATACAGATTTCTTTTTTTGTATTTCATTTCACATGGGTCACAGGGAAGACTTAGTGCTATTCTAGGAGGGGGTGGGGGTAGCATCTTCACTTTGTAAGCTAATGTTCAAGATGTTAACACAGATATACATACAAGGGAGTAAATGAAGCATAGCAATGATTTATTTGAGACAGAATCCACTATTTCCCTTCTGTGACCCATGTGAGATGACAGAACCATAGTTTGGGCAACCCAGTGCCATTTCACCACAATAAGTAGACTTGCTAGGCAACACCCCATAGTCACTTTATACAGTGCAATATGTCATTGTTCTACACTGATGGGTCATGGTATAACAGGGCTTTTAAACGAATTGCTTCTATGATGGTTATTCCTTCAGATATATAACATGTATGTTTTAGTTTTGCATCAAGGCCCTATACTCCTCCACTCACGTTATACATAACAGTTACCTCAAAAGACAGAACTAGTTATGAGTGATGAGATGAGTGATTGGTGAGCCTCTTTCATAACCAATATCAGCCAGAGTTGATTGGTCATTGCAAAACTGTTTCAGGGAATTGCTATAGTGATGTATAAGAGACTTTATGTAGAACTAAAAAATCCATTTACATGTTGAACTCACAAACCTCTTGATAGACATTAGACAATTACTGGAGTAGTGTTTGTAGTTGAAATTCTTTTGAAGAAATAAAATCAAAGTCCAGAAAACCTGTAAAGTGGAACTCCTCTGTAAGTGGAACACCTCCACATGTGTACCACTTTTCAGGGTCTCTTGACCAATTGATGAAATGTTAAATGAACCTCTGTAAGTAGAACACCTCCCAAGTGGAACACTAGAGGTACCAATGGTGTTCCACTTACACAGGTTTTACTGTATTACAAAGGATAGATTATGTTATGCTTTTACCCTTTTAGTGAGTTCAAGATGCAAATGGAAATAAGATATTTCAATGTTGTTAAGGGTAACTCAATATCACCTTGACTTGGTATGTTTAAAAATCACAACAAATGACTGGACGATCTTCCAATCTTGAGAGCCTATAAATAAAATGGAAATTAAAGGTAGAATCAGAAATCGAAGGGGGGCATCTGTCCCAAACATGGGGTCATATTCAAGTCATGTCTCTTTTCTTGAAGTTTTCAAGAAAGTTACATGAAGTTCATACCTATTTCATTTGACTTTTTTTTGTAAATGTATTCAAGCCATATTTGTAATTCAACAACACCAATCTTCATGTTTATATCAAAGTGCAATGTTGTACCTTGCTAATACAGCTTAAATTATATATCTTATTGTGACATATTATACATATACATAAATCTGTTTGGGTTGGTAGAAAACCAACCAGTTGGTGAATTCAAAATGTAGCTTGTTATCATTTTTCTTGTCTTAGAATTACATATTCTACCTTTAAAATGTTTAAGTCACTCCTGAAGGAGTATGACAAAACCCCTCCCACTCAATACATCTGTATAAACTAGGAAGACTGGGGCAAAAGGGTAGAGTCCACTATAAAGTAATGCTAACATCTAGTAACATCAAACAAAGCTGAATAGTAGCTACTTGCATTCCTAGACTCCAGCATCCCTTACTGAACTCAAATATCAAAATTTGCTTATCACATTGTCAAATATTGTAATGGCTGACTTGCCTACCGAAAGAATAGTGCATTGGTCACCTGACTAGGCTGACTAGCTCACCGAATTATTAAAATCTCAAGTCGGGTTTTTACACCAGTTTGTAATATTTAAACAGGTGTCTCGCTGAACTTCCTCTCTCGTGCTACAGGATATAGTCGATCATCGAATGATCGTCGGAGAGGGTCAGCATATGACCGTCTTAGTGACGTAGGGGTAACTATTGGAGTAGACTTCTCCATTGATGGATGTCGCCATCTTTGGGGTGATCTCCTAGTTGTAGGGCTATGTTGCTGCATAGATGGCGTGACCATTGTCGGAATTTGGAGACCTCTCATTCGCTAAAAAAGAAATTACATTTTATATCATATTGACTGTAAAAACAAATACTACATAATTGGCCAGAGCATTTGTTTTTTGCAACATGTTAACTCAGATTAAACTGTCTCACTTAATTAAAAAACGACACCTTTTTCTAACTAACCCCAACATATTTTTGTTACCATATGCATGCCCCACAATACAACAATGACTTTCACTATGTTCAACACAGAATGTGAATTTTTCCATCAAAATTCAAGCTTAGAATATGTTATTTTTTGGGAAGGATAGATCCCCTTTACTTAAAGGGCAGCCCCTAAGTACAAAATGAAAGATGAAAATAAATATTCTCAATTTTATGAGATATTATTATACTATGTATTCTGCACATTTTAATGAAACCTACCTACAAACTGAGGTATCAAAACAACATCCCAGACCAACTATTTGATGCATTAATATAAATTATAACAGAAATTATTATTAGGAAATTAAATCAAAATATTCATTTTCACTATGAACAATTAATTATCAAAAATAACCAACATTATTAACATTAACAGTACCATAAATGAAGGAAATCAAATATTTTGTAGGGCTTCAAACATGCAGACATGCATTATATGTTGTTAGTATTCAACACTGTAACAATGTATTATAAGCTACATTTAAAATTTTTAACGTAAAATCGAAAATGTAGCAAGGGAATGGGCATTTAGATTTAAATGATATTATTATTCAATAACATTCAAAAGGGGCCAGGTCCTTCCTGATAGGGCCTAAGTCACAACCACTTGCATCCATTATAGCATCCAGTATCATATATATTAATATGTCTGCAGAAAAGAAAAAACATCATCAGACACTCCAAGTTCAGGGAATGGGAACACAAAATTAATCATAAGGCCGGAAGAGATAATTCAAATACAGCTGTCAGTGAAAATTCTGTTTTTCAAATTAGTTGTTATTTTTTGCCTTGGAGTGTCTTTTAGTCAGTAAAGGTTAGGCAGTAATTTGGGCTTCATTCTTATAAACTGGTCACCTCTTCCAGATCCTCATTTCCAGCGTGAGAAACGAGACTTTGTTCTTCCACGACGTTCCTGCAGAATTCAATATGATTTTACATAAGAGTTTCAAAACTCAAACACTACATAAAATATGCACATAAGCAACACCTGTGTATCTCAATTTTATTGTTATGTTATTAATTTCAGAATTACCTTTCCTAAATATGCCATACATTGTGAAACAGAATCATGGCTCTCAATTCTTGAATCATTAAAGTGCAATGAAAATTCTACAATTGCTTGTGCTGAGCTTTTAATAAGTGTTCTTATATCTACAACTGGATGGGTGGTTTTACAGTTCTAAAGTTAGGCTAATTAATATGTGTGTAGACTTTGGAATGTGAAAATATTTGCATCTTACCGATTCGAACTCCCCATCTCTTGGACTTGTCGCTGAAGTAGCCCTTGAGAGACGTGAGGAGATACTACTCTCACTAGATTCACGTGTCACCGAGGGGGTTGTTGATGATGAAGATGGAGACAAAAGGGTCTGAGATGGGGTTGTGGGGGAAGGTTTCGGAGAGGGCTTTGCTTCTCGTGATAAGTCAGGTTTAGATCCCCGATCTTTTGATCGATCTCGGGATCGAGACCGATTTCTCCTCCCAGGGATTAGCTTAGCAATGTCCAAACTGAAAGATCTTCGGTAAGGCTTCTTTTTGGTCTTTGGTTCAGGTTCTGATGGCACTACTGGTGTTGGCTCTTGCGAAGTGGAGGGAGCAGCTGGAGCTACAAGACTAAGTCCTGCTTGCCCTATGGACTTTTCTGTATTGGAATTCTCAAGACTGGAAGACTTCTGAAATAGTTTACGTCTTGCTCTCACTGACAAACCGAATACTGATGATTTGGATTCTTTCTCATCCTTGGAAGATTTAATTGATGTTTCCGAAGTGGATTGGCCCATAGCACCTTTAGCACTGTCCTCTGATTGTCTGTCAGAGTCATCTGGCTTCATATAGTCAATGTCCTTAACACTAGTCCGTTCACGTTTTGATTTGGAACCACGCCTATCAGGCAAAGACATAAACCAATCACTCTTATTATAATCATCATAGAAAACCTGTCTTTGAGATCTCGGTGATGATTTCTGATGATCAGAATGTTCAACAGTAAGAGTATCAGTTTTACTTCTGCCATAACGTTTTTGTACTCTGGGTTTGGAAGTATCAGATCCACCAGATGGGGTGGGCGAATGGTCCATTATAGTGCTCCCAGGAATCACTGGGCTCTCATCACCTCTCTCATCAAGAGAGGCACTTTTCTGAAGCATTGGTCTATCCTTAGTAAAGTACTGAATTTGTTCATGTTTAAGTTTATCATACAAATGTGACACATTCTCTGATGTAAGAACATCAGCTTGATAACGATCCTTAATTTCTTCATAACGTGTTGGGGTACTAGGGACTGACCCTGACCTAGAGCCACTGGGGCGGATGAGGAATCCTCTTGGTGGGTCAGGATAGTTTGTCACTTTCTTAACAGGGGACAATGGACCCCTTTTCCTGTCAGGTGACCCAGTCCGTGATCCTGTTGCACTCTGGGTACCAGATGTATAAGCGCCATAGCGGGAAGTTGGTCGACTGCGGATTGGTCTAGAAGATGTTAAGCCATATGATGATGGGATTTCTTCCACCTCGAATGACGTTCTCTCTGTGTCAGAGATTAATGTGCTTATATCTGTGGGTGGGGTCTGCTGATATAGCGCTTGGTTGCTCATGTCCAGCTCAGATGATGATAAAGTCCTGCAATAAAACATTGTTTGTTTGTTATACCAATGACTCAAGATCACGTTCAGGGAGAGATTGTAGGCTCAGTTTTGAAACCATTGAGACAATCATTGGTTGATACCAGTTTTTGGATGGAATATAATCACTACTGAAATGAAACTAGTTTCGACTGTAAAATTATAATGGAAATCATAAATCCAGATTGTACAGTAATGAAATCAATCTTATTCTGTTTTACTAACCTTCGTAGTGGTAATGGTTCACCATTTTCTAGTTTCTGTTTGTAATCACTTAGGTCATCTGTGACTCTCTCTATTTGATTCAGGGCCTATAACAACAAACACAACATTTTAAATAGTACAGGTAGAATTGCCCTCGCCTCCACCAAACTCATTAACAATTGGTATGTTGATGAATAGATTCATCACATGATGATACCCGTAACCCATTTTAAGTTGTGTATCCTTGTATCATGCACACTCAACACAAAGTGAAGATTTTCTTCTCAGAAGTCATGCATTATTTAAACAAATTGATATATTGTAATATGGTGACAGAATAAATGGCAAGAATAAAACTTTCAATATTTCAATCAATCCACAGTCAGATTGCATCCTTGTTAATTGTATATAAGAAAAAGGAAATAAGCACAAATTGAAACACACTCAGGTGTGTATAAATTGTATACTGTGAATAGTACATGTGCTAATTTTCATAAAATGACATAAATGCTCCACAATATAGGTTTCCAATACAGGACCCTGTATATAAAATGATTTAAATTGATATCCTCTTTTTCAATATGGACATGCAGGACATTCCTTATTTTATTTTGATTAAATGTGTATTTTCAATCAAATGAAAACCATGTGATCATCACTGATTTCCAACTTGATTGAAATACACAACGGCAGAATACCTACATCTATGGTATTATGGTATTCTATCTACTACAAAGGGAGAACAAAAGTTTGAGTTGATAAAAGAGGAAGGAAGCTATAAGTAAAGTAGATAATCTTTTACACCCAAGGTTCATATCATTAATTAGCCTTAGTTGTAAACCTGCATAAAGAAAGAAATAGTTGATATCTAAGAGGGTCTAAAAAGAATCCCGATACAGTGATAGATTCAGTGGTAAAATAAAGTAGGCACAATTTGCTATGGAAGCTTTTCAAGCATTCAGGTATAAAAATTCTTATATACATGAATGTACATATATACATACATATACTGCAATATTGGCTTTCATAGCTAAACAATTTTGCATAAGGATTTACATGTATTGAAGAATTAAACAGAAAGGCACCACAGTGATATAAAGAAAAAGTGGGTATTAAAACATAGATGCTTATGTATAATTCCATACCTGACCAACTCTGGATGCCAAGCGCTGAAAAGTTACATAAAAATAAATAAAACATAGCAAATCATAATTTGCATTTATCGAAATGGACATGAACCATTTCACAAAGCAATTGTATTACAAACAGTTGAGTAAATGTTATACTCAAACAAAAGAGACATGAATCGCCACATACACTGTAACACACTGACTTACATTAAACATTTAACTCAACTTACGTCATCAAGAGTTTTTGCCAGTTCCATTTCTTCCCTGTTGTTTCTGTCCCTGGGGGGTATATAGAGAGACAGACCAGGCCTGGACTTGCTGGGGGAGGCTTGGGAGGTGGAGTAGTGCTCAGATTTAGTCATTTCTTCAATTACAGGAGTTATAGTCTTCAGCTTTTGCAACTGAAAAATACATACATGACCTGTCATGAAAAAACATTTGAAATACAAAGCAATATTCACAACCCTTTAAAACAATTTGAAACATGTTTGAAACTGACCTATTTTTATGTAAACTCTATTTTAAACAAATGGATAAACTACAAATGGAACTGTTTGTTCTGATTTCATGTTTCTTTAAGTTTACTCTTTGTTTGTGCTATGTTTTCAAATTGAGCACAAAGGCCAAGATTTGCATTTGTTTGTGCCTAGTTATAATGAATTATGTAATAAACAACACTTGTATGCAGATTTTGAATCATCATCTTTACAGTAGCTAAACCTTATACAATATACTGTATAGGATACGTATACAATATACTACCTCTAGGATAAGATCATCTATCTTTCTTTTGTCAGACTGCTGGACCTTCTTGCTGTTATCTATACTTTGTCTCAGTTCTTTCCTCTCTCTTTCCCACTCCATACGCTCAGATTTAACGTTATTCTGGGCAGACTCAAGTTTCTTCTGTAGACTCGTGATTTGTCTGACTTTCTCTTCAACCTAATTCATTTAGAAGACAATAAAGATTTTTGCAATTCATGTATTGGTATCCACAATTTATTAGATGATTCATATTAACTACAAGTTTCTCAATCAGTATTTTACAGATATAGATATGTGAGACCATGAAATCGTTATGCCAAACGTCTTTTACATCACAGTTCAATAGCCATTTGTAAATATTTAATAAAAATCATTATTGGTGTTTATGAATTATAGGGAAACCTTGTAGCATGACCCGAGTTTATCACATGTTCTTCACATTATTTTGTCTTGATCATTGATTGCTCACCTCAGCATTTTTATCCATCATTTTCTTCCTCTCATTCTCCCACTGTCGTTCCTTTGATTCTAACTTGCCCAAAATTTCTCTTTTGTCCAACTCCCTAGACCTCTCACTTTTCTGAAGCTGTTTCTCCAGGTCTACAGCATGGCTGTGGGACTTATCAAGTAGTTTCTTTATTTCAGTGTGCTCTTTCTCCTCTCGACTTTCGAATCTAACACGCTTTGGAACAGTTCCTTTCTGGTTCTTTAGTTGTTCCTCCAACTGGAAAGTTAAACCAGACATTTTTTCACCTATTGTCTTATTCAGTAAGAAAATTGTCATTATGAGAAGTCATCATGATGTTATTATTAAATATATATGAAGGCTACAAAGGCTGTGAATGAAGGGGACAGATCAAGAAAATGCTAAAACAAAAGCTTATGTTAAAATCAATTGTACATGTGATGTACTCATTTGTTTCATAGAATCCTAATCATTAATCAGGTCATCTATACAGGGAAAAACTGCCTTACTTGATCTATTTTATCCTGCATATTGACCCTCTGTATTTCCCATGCTGTCTTCTCTGTTGTTAGCTTATTATCCACTTCTTTCCTCTGTCTTTCCTCCCTGGACACAAGTTCCTGTAGTTCCTGAATCTTCTTCTCAAGCTCTTTCACACTCCTCTTCTTCTCTTCCATCTGTCAATGAAGAGTAATTAATGATGAAGCTTACATTAGTGGCCACATTTCTAATGATAACAATTAATATATATCAGTACACATATCAATTGCAATATTAAGATGTTGCCCAATACAATATTGAAGAACCTTTTGCAAGAATTTCACCTTAGTTCAGTCTTTGAATAAAATAATTGTCAAGTGTACAACATTTTACATTTAGTTACAAATATTGTGTAACATAAATCAGAGAAATAAACCCGACATAAAACAGAGAAGTTTCAAGACACATTTGTTTGATTGAATAACAGTTCACTTCACCTCTTTAGTAGCTGAAATAACTCTACGGTGCTCTCTCTCCCAGTTGTCTGTTTGTGTATCATGCTTGGTTTTAATTTCATCAAAATTCCTCTGTGCTGTTCTTAACTGGTCTCTTTGTGTGTCATTCTGCTTCCTCAGACTCGTTGTCTCACCTGAAAATAGCAATCAGTTGTTAAGAATGAGGGTTCATATTGGTTAATTAATAGTTTGAAAGAGGCTGTTGAGTTGGACCCACCAATCACCTGGGGAACCTCTGAACCCAACCCCAAAGGCCTAGTGGGGGACTCAGACTATCAATCAAATGCTAACATAGAGGCTGCTTTTAAGTTACCGTTTTTGCATCTTTATACACTTTTATCTATGGTAACGCTAACTTGCCATGCATGTAATTATAATATGATCTATTATAGAGATGTATATCTATTTTAGATAATAAGTTATCTTTTTCTAGATTTGAATTGCTTATTTACATCATCAATACAGATATACATCTGATGTTGAACATATACAAATTTAATGCATTCAATTTTGTTTCATATTCACCTTCCAAAATCTCAATTTCTTGTTCCAGAGTTCTCATCTTTGATGCATATTTAAGTTGGATCGCTTTAGTTTCTGCCTTCAACAGTTTCTCTTCTCTAATGACTCTATCAAGCAGATCCTTCTTTTCCTTATGCCAGCGTTGTTCTGCTAGCCTCATTTGCTCCTTTGTGACATCAGAGCCCTTACTTGCTGCAGCCAAGGCATCATTGTTTTTGGATATCTGGAATGAATGTTATCATCAGATATATCTATGAATATGTAACGTTTAAGTACTAATGGAAAAATGGTTACAGAATACAGCAAGAGAAAGAAAACATCTAAGAGTAACAAGTCATAAGGAAATTAAATTCCAATTATCACAAATAAAGTATGCTTGAAATATTTTAGTTGATGAATTCAACATTATTAAAAGAAGTAAGCAGTGCGAAATGTTAAAAAGTTGAACAGCTAGTTTTCAAAGTTGGTATTTTGAATTGTTTTTTATTATTCTATTTTGATTTGAATTTTATACTTTTTTAAATGTTGTCATTTAAACATTTTTATTTTAGAAATGAATGTAATACCCTACCGAGCTCTTGAGCTTTTCAATATCCTTCTGAAGCATCTTAATGATGGACATATTATCTTCTACAAGTTTGGTCTTGTCTTCAATTACTTTCTTCAACTCATTTCTCTCATTATTCCAGTTCTTGTTGCTTTCTTTCATCTCATCACCAAGTTTCCTCAGATCCTCTTCCAGCTTGTGTTTTTCATCCATTAGGTCTCGCTTTTCCTTACTGAGTGTTTCAATAGCTTGACTTTGGCGAAATTTAGTGTAAAGTTCAGTTGAGCGAACCTTTTCTTCCAGTTGTTTGATCATGTTATCCTTGTTAGACTTTTCCCTTTCAAATTTCTTTTCCTTTGCCTTAAGACTCTCATTGACACTAGCTAGTTCTGATCGTGCAGTCTCTCGTTGCTCTTGAAGCTGTTGAACATTGCTTTCTAATCTTACTTTGTCAGATTTTAATAGTTCTATTTCCTTTTGAAGTTTTTGAGAGCTGTCTTTATTTGTTTTTTCATATGCTGAAAACCGTTCATGCATACTCTTCAATTCTTGGTTTTTCACTTCAATGTGATCTTGTAGTGTCCTAATATCATTTTCCTTGTGATTGAGTCTCTCAATTGTCTCTTTAAGAGTATTGTCCATAATAATTACTTTGCTTTCTTCTTTTCTTAATTTTTCCATAATTTTAGTATTGTGATCTTCCTTTTCTCGAAGTTTGTCATCACGAGATCTAATGGTATCCTTCAGAGTTTTCATTTCATCAGTTTTTAGTTTTAACATGGAGTCTTTTTCTTTTAGTTGATCTGCACTGCGTCTGGTTTCATTTTCTCTTTGTTTCAATAAATGTTCATTTTCTTTAATGATTTTATTTTTCTCATCAACAATACTGTCCTTTTCTTTTAAAATATCTAAGTTCTTTCGCAACAATTCTTCTTTCTCTTTGACCATTGTATCCTTGCTTTTAATACTTAATTCTAGTTGTTCTATTTTGGTTTTGTATGATTGCTGATTTTCGCTCAGTCTTGATTTTTCATCTTTCCATTGTTTCTCCTTACTAGCCCAAGTGTCTTTCTCCTGAAAGTTATTTTATAGAATTTATTAGAAGCTTCTGATTATTTAATCATTCTAATTTATTAATCCATACATTAAAGTACTAAACATTCCTATCATAAAAATATATTGTTTCGTTTTGTATACCTGATGAAAATTATTTATATATTCATGGTTCGATGCACTTCAGAATATGAACATGCTTTAAATCTACACTTCAAGAAGAGTACAACTTGTAACTAAACTCAAACATATCAAATTCCATTCACATTGCATAATAGGTCTTTAGACCAAGAAATATATGTAACCGGTCTTTCTATGAGTATGTACATGTAATTTATGACTTTTACCTCTTTGAGTTTCAATTTCAAGTCCTCTACTTCATGTTTGTGTTTGGAGCAATCTTCTTTTAGTTGTCTTGATTCCTTTTCAAGTAGTTCCTTGGTCCTTGTTTCAGCCTGGAGTAGAAATAATGGGAAAATGTGAGATAAGATTTCTTTCAATAAGTCAAGTCCATGTTCAGTGGAAACTGTGATTTCTAACAATTCACGAAATACAGTGCATTGACCTAGTAATTAGAATAAGTAAAAAACCTGTACATACTGAACATTTTTTTGCTGAGAAAAAACGTTCAGTATTGGTAGATGTTCACTACAGAGAGTGTACTTTATACAGAAGTCAGTAAAGTATGTGCGGAGGAAGGGTGTCCACTAGAGACAGTTGTTCAATAGAGAGGTGTTCACTAAGACTGGTTTTACTGTATATGATATTATTATTAATTATCGATTCATCTTTGGAACAATGAACTAAGTTGCTTTTTGTGTATCAATGTTTTTTGCTAGATTTTCTGTTTCTAATATTCAATTTACGAGTTGACCAAATACCATTCATTAACTCACTTGGGTTCGTTCATATCCACTCTTCCATTTGTGCTGAGCCTTCTGAAGCTGAGCATTGAGGGCCTCTACATTGGCTTTGTAGTCTTCCAGCTTCTGGTTCAGCTCTTGTTTCTCTCTCTGCCAAGCCTGACTTCCAGCTAGAGTGCTCTCTGCTTTCTCTTTACTCTTACTCCTCTCATTGTCCAGCTGTAACATCAGAGTTAAGTAAGCTCTAATCGGTTTTAATTGGGTTAGTTCAATAAGTATTTCTTTTATTAATAAAATCTTTCGCTATCATGGTCTCATTCTTTTGGTTAGAAATTAGTTCATCATATTTTATTTAATCACTTTTCATATGATTTGAGAATTCTAATGTCATAAGGAATGATATTGAAGTCATTGTTCTTTTACTGTTGCCTGATCAACATAACAATCAAGCATACCACTCTGTATCACATCCCATTGATAACATTACACAAACCCCTTATTAAACACAAAATCCTTATTAAACTTACATCATTCTTTACACTTTCCAGCTCCTGTTTAAGTGAGTCTTGGTCCCCAACCTGTTTGGACAGTTCATGTTGTAAGCTTTGGTTCTGCTCATTCACTTCATCAAGCCTTGTGTGGCATAGAAGCACCTATGAGGCATACAACTTATAATCAGACTTATTCAATATTGGCATATTTGCCAGTACAGTAAAACTAGTGTGGCATTATGTGTAAACCCATAATTACCCTCCATAAAAGTTGTACTTTAAGAAATAAGTGAAATCATCTCTTCCCTATAATCACACTACTATACCTAACACCTAGAAATGCATAAGATACTTTGTTTGTCTAATTGAATTGTTTAATATATTTTTGAAAATGCCTTACTGGCATCTAACTTTCAACCGATAAACCATTCATAAGGAACAGACAAATAAAAACAAATACATAATCATTACTAATAAGCCAAATGAGTTGCTCATGAACACCAAATGCAAGGTATAGTAGAGTGATAATATACTGACTATATTATACACCCCGGTTACTTCACTCACCCCAATTATGTAAACTAGATTATATTACTAACATAAATCAGAATTGCCTGATGGATAGAACAGCTAAAATGCATGAGTTGAGTGACTGCAGAACATGGATATACATTGCCCCTTGAGTACTTCACAAATAGACTTTGGTATCGAATCTTGATCCAAATGGGTGAACATGTTATTTATTGGATTCTGATATTACTGATAAGATATAGATCCGTGTTCTCAAGAGATTTGAATAAATCCGTGCAACTGTCATTATTTTACCACTAACTATAAAGTAAAATCATTTAAAGTTATTATGTAAAAAAATTAACTGAAATAGCAGACTGTTGACTTGAATTGTATTTAAAGTCAAAGGACAAAGATCATCAAAATAAAAGATTAAATAAAATATCATTCAATATCATTCGAGTTGTATCGAGTTGTTTTGGACTGTCAAATTGCGTCCCCTGAAACTCCTATCACATTATGACGTACCTCATCAGAAAGAAGCTCCTTCTCCCTATAGAGAAGACTGATATCATCACGTATGTCAGACCTTGGACTGTCCCTCAGTTCCATACGTTTCTCAGCGGCTCTGCTCCGTTGTCTCTCTTCGGCTAGTAGACGTTCTAATGATGTTATTCTCTTCATGAAGTGTTCCTGAAGTAAGACCCGAATAAAAATTGTAAAATGTTTATAAAATTAATTCATTGGATATCCTTTCACGATTGTCATTTTCTTATTTAACTGGCGTTAACATTTTCCATTTTTGGTGTAATTGTTTATCCTTTCATTAATCTATATTTCTGACAATCAAATATCACAAGATATAAATATATTTTGATAGTTGTGGTAGATGCACCAATTTGAGAGTTCCATCTTTAAAACGTAATATATAATTTAAATAAAACTTCAATTATAGTTTTGGAGCAGACGCCTTTATAACTGATTGAGCTGGTTGAAATCCGTATTACGAATTCGAAGCATGTCGGGGAACTCGAGTCTTATTTTTTCCATTTGCTCTAGATTGCAATTTATTAGATAATGGCTTTCACCCGCAATTACATTCATCCCATTCCGGGAACAATCAACACTGCAACGTTAGGAAATGTGTTGTAATTTATTAAGAAACAAATTTACCCAATCCTCGTCAAACTTCCTAATCCGTTCGTCAATCGTAACGTCTTTATTTAATTTCAACGCATTCAAACTTAAACTTTTGTTCATGGTGTCTTAGATTCATCATTTCAATTTGAAATTAAAACAATTATGGTATTTTCCTATCATGTCACGATGATCCGAATCATATCCAAATCGCAATCACCTCCAAATCCCAATCAATTTATTTTGATATCTAGATCGCCATATCTCTCAATTGGTAATGAAATACTCTGCGATAGAATGTTTTATATAATACTGAGGTTGGCTTAATCATACTGAGGTTCAATCCTTTTGTTTCATCTCAAGGCAGATTCTTAACTCATAAAAACTGATCAATTTTACACTAATATTGTTTTATCGGTTTAGCAGAAACGCCATCATCATTGCGTTTATGACTGCAAATGAACCGTTCGACTTTTATTGATGGCTGTATTTCTCTGAATGCATAACTCAAATCACTTAACTTCTATCAACAGAAAGTGCGATTTAACGCGGTACATTTTGGCAGTACTGAGCACCCAGTGGATTTCTTTGGAATAAAATACCTTGGACAAGTCAAGTTGCCTTTCACGTACACTCCCCTCTATAAGTTTGGCAACTGGAATTTTTCATTGGATGGCATATCAAAGCATGTCAATGTTTGGATCTAAATGTGTTCCTTAATTACGATAGTTCGAAAATTAATGACAAATCTGATCTTTTTAAAATCATCAACATAAACAAGGACATAAGTGATACAAAAAGAAACGTATTGCCAAACTTATGAAGGGGAATGCAATCTTGAAGCGTATTTGGTTAAAAATATTCACCATAAAAATGTTGTTCCTTATGTAATTCATACTTCATTATCGTTAGCACCTACAGTTCTTTTACCATTTTGCTAATGGATATCAGGCATATATTTTGCTAAAATGTGTTTGTGTATATTTTGGTATCAGGCATATATTTTGCTAAAATGCAGTTGTGTTTATTTAAATGAGACCAATAGTAATATTTTCCTCTGAATCCTTTTAGCAGGCGCTTCAAACGAAACATATAAAGTAATGTTTTGGAAAATGGATACCTCCAGATATTACTCTGCCTAGTTATCTTAAGTTCAGAGCAAATACGGGGACGTCTTCCTATGATTGGTTAGGCTAATCCTAGATTCGATCGGTGCCACTCGAATGTCTGAACCATGTAATCTTGTTTGATAGACAAGGGCCCATAGGGAATATTAATACAAATCATAATTTCTAGGATATAATTTTCTTTCCCTGTAGCTGTCACAGTTCATCAAGTGTGTCAATAGACAATAAAATCCATATATCTACGAATGGTATGGTATGTTAGAATAATGTGAAATTTCGTTCATAAGCTTTCAGAAATTGTCGTTCCACATTTTCAAAGAACGAAAACTTGAGAAATGTTGTATGGGCACTTGGCACTTGTGAGGGTTCATCTGCCCATCTATCAATTTTAATTGTATCTTTATTTCTGTTATTTATATTAAGAAAACGTGTAAATATCCACATAAAGTGTGAAAATCATTACCAATTTAGTGTCTATTGCACAATTATACTGAACATACGAATTTACTACCTTTTAAAAGGAGGGAATTGAAGTTAAGGAGTACAGCTGGTCAAAACTCGGGGAAACTAGCTGTTCTTGTGATATCCCAACTCGTGGATCATCTCAACTCCAGAGTTAAATAGATGTCAGCAAGCAACATCTTTATAGATGGATTTGTGAAATAAGTTGTGGATTTCATGAATGCGAGCTACCCTAACCATGTTTAGCCACAACAGAGGTGATCATTGATAGTAGTCGTGTAAAATTTCCACACATTTCCCCACTCTGTTGTTTACCTGGTCAGAGCATGCCCCGCTTTCTTCATAGAGAAATAATGAACAAAGTAAAGAACCGTATGATAAGACATGTATGTATAAATGTTACTGACTGCAGAAGACCGTACGTTTGCCGTAGCAAAAACTGGGATTTAAATATCAATGGCGAAACTAGTTGAACTTCGTCTAAAGTGCCACACTTAATCAGGTTGGTGAAGAACATACATTAATTGCCAGTATAAAATGAACATATTAAGCGTACCTCCCATTCCCGTAGGACAGTTGCTGGATCGCCTGTCGTTTCACTACTGAAGACATCATCACTGACACTGCTCACACCACCTGGTGGAGAGGAGCGGGTAAACGTCATAGATGTCACTGTGTTCGTCTTCTCGGCTGTCAGCCGTTCAAGCTCCCTTTAAAACATCGGATATTAAACCATATAATTGTTATTGATTAATATTTACATTTCATTTAGTCAATCAAGCAAGCCACCAGAGTTCAGATATAATATACTTCAGGATATGCAAACGTATGTATCATGTACAAAATGAAATTAGTGAGATTGCAATACCTCTGTGCAACATCAAATCTATCATTTACAAGTTCAACATGTTCCCATGTACAAAATAAAAGTAGTGAAAAGATCGTTTTGCAATACCCTGCGCAACATCAAATCTATTATTTACAAGTTCAACATGTTCCCATGTACAAAATAAAAGTAGTGAAAAGATCGTTTTGCAATACCTCTGTGCAACATCAAATCTATCATTTACAAGTTCCAACATGTTCGCAGTGACACTTTGTTTGCTGTCTAACTGGTCTAGTTCTTCAAGGAGCTCCTTCTCCCGTTTTCTAAAGCCATCCTTCATTAGTTCTAACTCATCTCGAAAGTGTCTCACTTGGTCCTCTAGGTCGACATTGTCCTCTTCTCTACTCTTAACGATGATAAAGAGGTCAGCTGAAACAAGACATGTCTACGTATACGAATTCTTTAGAAGCACTATTTTAGTTTGATTGTGCTCATCAACTGTTCCCCTTGCGTTTTCCTCTAAAACTATGCGGATGGGTTGATATATACTATTTGAAATTATGAAGAGGACAGTTTACTTAGAGGACAAGATAAACGAGTGTATTTCAAGATTAAATTATGCACCCAAATAAAACGTGAAACCAACAGGCTTACATACTACACTTCAAAGAATTCAAATGACTAAAGATTAAAGGAGGAAGTGTATGAACCTTAGCGAAACATAGCCAATATAATGGAATTGTATTTAATTAGAACAATAAACTTCATCGAAGGGATGCATTTGGACTTACAAATCTCTTCCTCCATTTCTTTAGCTTTTTCCCTGAGCTCACGAACTCCCAATTTGTCAAACTGAATTTTAGACTTTTTGGAATCCACTTTCCGTTTGGATTTATAGTTGAGCAGTTCCCTGGAAAGTTTAGAATTTTCTGACTCTAAGTCCGCCACCTTTTTTCTCAATATTGATGTATCGTGTTCATGAAGACGCAGTTGTTCTTGTAAGTCTTTAGATTGAACTATGGAATCTGACAGGCTACCCTGAGCTTTGGAACACTCCATTGTAACAGTTTGTGAGCGATCACTGAGGTCTTTGCATCGTTCTTTGAGACGTGTGTTCTCATCCTGCAATGATCTCAGACGCTGTTTAAGCTCCATTGTCAGAACAGCATCATCATCAGATTGCATTGCTTCAATGGAAGTACCAGACCCTACTTGTCTGGAAGAAACTTGCTCTAGTTTTCTATTCCTAGATATTAACCTCTCGTTTTCGGATTCTAACTGGGCTAACAAACTACGTAATTTCAACTCTTCCTTTTGGTAAGAGTCAATCTGTCTTTGCATATCTAATTGTTGCTCAGAGTCTAAGGAATGACTTTTTTGTAACTTCGGTCGATTGGATTTTGCTTGCATATGAGATCTGGCCACCTCTGAAAGGCGTTCGATTTCTCGATTTTTCTCAATGATCTTCCATCTGAGACTGTCCACCTCCTCTGTTAACAGGCGGATCTTTCCATCGTAGTAGCTATCGGGGAATGGTGAAGACATGGAATCGCTTGAGGTACTCTTTAAACGTTGCTGTAGGAACTTAACTTCAGATTGCAGATTGTCACACTCTAGTTGCATATCGCTTATTTTCCTTCTGAGCATACTAGCTTCTTGTTCAGCTAGTTCCATTTGTAGCTTAAACTCAAGCTCCTTCTCAGTCAGAACCTCTGGATCTTCATCTAGGCCTAATGAAGATTTCTTCCCGCCAGTCTCACGGAATCTGGTTGACCTTGCAACTGCTACCTTTTTTAGTTGTAGCGACAGGCCTTCGTTCTCCTCTTCCAGGTCACTTAGCTTTCTCCGCATGATCTTAGTCTCTTCCTCTGCATATTTTAACTGTTCTTTCACATCTTGTTCGCGCTCCATACTGTCAGAGAGGTCCCTCATCAGCTGCTGGGCGTCATACTCATATGACGACTGTGCACTACCCGTCCTGGTTAACCGCAACTAAGGAAACACAGAAAATAATTGAAGTTTATGTTAAAATGTTGCAATTTAGACGATTTAAAGAACAATAGGTTTGGGCAATGCAAGATATCGTTGTTATGCTTATTAGTTAATGCACAAGAAATTTTCATAAAAAGGATGGAAATTCAAAAGCACACAATCAAAAAGAAATAGATAATAAACAAATTGGAGGACTTACTGGATGCTGTAATTTGAACCTGTCAATGTTAGAGATGTTACTAGTACTCAAAGACTGAAAGCAAAGAAACAAGCACTTTTGTAAAATACGAGCCATAGAAAACAATACACACAACAAAGACACTCCGTCCTGTTAACGCTGACCCAACATTAATCGTTGATGTACTTGTCACAAAAACAATACACACAACAAAGACACTCCGTCCTGTTAACGTTGATCCAACATTAATCGCTGATGTGATATATGTTGTTAAAGGTCTTGAATGGGATATATGCAGAATTAACAACATAAACAGTTAGCATCGACAAAAGATGTCTCTATACTTTCCCGATGCCTTGTAGAACATAAAGCATAACATAAAGCGCATAATCGTTAATCATCTGTTAATTGAGCAGCAGAACGCAGCAGGCTAATATAACATAATCATTTATTCTACCAAAATACAACAACAGCAGATGTATATTTTTATATCGAATAACAAATCAATGCTATACTTGATATTAGTTCCCTGTACAAAGTGTACAATGTTGTATCAATGCTTCCCTAACGTTAGAATTCCGTTATAATAATATTTGACAGATTAACCCAAAGGAACATATATTGATTGTTTCTTACTGGCATATCTAAGATATAGATAAATCATAGAACAATGAAATATGGAATGTCACCTTTTTATCAGAAAATGTCGTCTGCTGTGAAGTTTGGGCGGGAGAAGACGGACTACTGGCGCCATCTGGGGTTGGTCTTTCCATAGACGTAAAGGCTTCCGAACGCAATTTGATCAGCTGCAATACATAAGAATGAATAAACAAATGTTCAAAGGATGAGACAGTTTTTTGTTTTCTTTTGCAACAACATCAGCACCTGGTAAGTGATAAAAATAAGTATCGGTAACGATTGCACTACTTTGCATCTACCCCGTGATGTTGCTTCTGAACGCGTAACCATGGTAACACATTTTATGTTAGTTGATTCAAGTAAAATGTTTTGTTAGATAATCATACTGTGATATATAACTTGAATATCTTGAACTTATCTCACATTCTCCAGAAATAACAGTTACTGAGAGGAAGTGGATCGCATTATAAAATAGCGTATGCCTACAGCCAATTTCAACATTGCAGTAAAGGCGATAGTTTTCCAAGTATATGTACCATATATTATAGAACTGCGGGAATCCATCGTTTCAACACTTGCAATCAATTTTAAGATAAATATTTAGAATATTAAAGAATCTGTATTCATAATTATTGCATCAATTTAGCATACTGGCATATGTGCCAATGGATGTTATCTATTTCAATCAGGAATTTCTATTACCGTACAGTTCGGAATGCTGTTCATATAAACAGAAACATACGAACAAGAATACGGCTGTAAGGGTTAGGATGCAGTGAAGATGAGCAACGTTTTAACCTGTTTACAAATGTACACATGTACGCGCATGTGCTAAATGGGAAAATAGTCCAAATAACGAAAAGATATAATAAATAGTAGAACTATAAGCAGGAAAAAGAACACTGGTCAAAGGGAATCAAACCCCAACACCTAAAAGAATAATCTAACGTGCGGGGAAACAATGTCCAACGCCCGCTTCCACCCCACCCTTCATGAACCATAGTCATAGTCCAAATCCATTAGAATATGAGACTGTTCAGTATTACAGGGTGAGACAGAAAATATCACACACATAATGTCGAATAAAATGTGGGTCGCATTTTGTGTCGCCCTGTACTTGAGTCATTACAATAAAAGAGAACATTAAAAGACTGATACATTAAGAATATTTGTGAACACTAGCACAAGATACAGCCACAAAAGAACAGTATCAATTGAAACAATATCGTATGTGCCCATCAAACTACTGAATAAAAATACTAATGTAGCATAATTTTATAAGAACGAATGAGATTTGCTACATCTCGTTTACAAGTGAATGGAAGACATGGCATTTGTACATTTCATACGAACACTATCTCTTCTGAAAAATGTGTCTATTTTCATCTTGAGTGGTTCAGAATATTTTGTAGTTTGCGGTTTTTATGCCTATGTGGATTTTGAAACATTTTTTTATGTTGGATTACATTTGTGCGTTCAGTGGTTCTTCAGTGCTTTTTTATAGAATAAAATCTGGGTTTGTCCTGTTGATTCATTATTTTCTGGAAGTTCTTTTTCAATTGGTTTCATTTTCTGATTAAGTTTGTAATTAGTAATATTATGAAGGTACAAATGTTCGAGAGGCAAGCAAACTTGTAAAACGATCAGATGGCTAACAGCCAGAGGTAACAGTTACTGCCTTCTATCTTTGCATTTTGTACATATCTACAGTAAAAATAACTTTTTTATTAGACCAAGGTACAGTTGCTATTCTTTATAAACATCGTCCTCTTGGCAGCAAATTTTGGTCGTTGTGTTATGTAAAGATTTAACAGGACACAATTTGAAAATTATTAATGCAAATCAGTGTGCATGAAAGAGGGATTTGCCGGAAATAATTGTACTTTTTATGCATATATTTTCATAACTTTTATCAACAGAAGATGTTCTCTTCTTTCTAAAATACAAATTCATCGTGAAATTCATCAACTAAAAATTCAGATATTCTCCATCACTTTTAATACAAAAACAAAAACTAAAAATATCCAGTGCTAGGACCAATAACCCAAACTAAACACCAAAGACCGACCTCCATATCGTTATACATCACGGCTGTTTCCAACTGAACTTTTAATCAAATCTCCAGCTTTACTCCATGCAGCAGTAAACAAAGTCGCAGATTTATTCTGCCATTCAGTTACATGGGACTTTTTTACAATTAGGTCAAGTTTAGAGTCTAAATGCTCAGAATGTAGTGATTTTAATTTATTCACTTTTTGATGATTAAAACAATAAAGGTATCCTTTATATTGTCCATCAAGAATTACATGACAGCACCATATAGACAAAAAGTTATGAATTACTTTAGAACATGTGTATTTGGAAAAATATGCGGGGATATACCAAGATATCAAATATCTGCCTATGCTATAACTGCTGCAGACATTTCTGCTAGGGCTATTTACATGATGTTCAGCAGATTGCCCTTGCATATTATTTAAGACTGAAATACAGTTTTGTTTAAATGCCTTTAAAAGAACTTATGATAGGGTCAATTTAAAACTTTTGCTAACAGTATTCTTATAAGGTTTATCTTCATAAGGTGTATGTTTTTATAAAAGCATAACTATTGATAAAATGCGTCAAGAATTGAGAGTGAAATTGACTTACCAAATTGCAGCAAGGGACTATGATTAAATACCCATAAATGCGCTAATGCTCATTTCTAATCCAAATGTTAATCTAAGATAGATACTATGTTATGTAAAAGTCAATCAATGAGTCACTTCAATATCTTTTTACTTTCTTCAACTTTACCCCCTTTATTTGTGGGGTAATATCCTGAAATTCTGGTTGCTGTTCAGTTCTAGTGATCATTGATACGCTTGATTTTCTCAGCAAATGATGTTGTTAATGATGATCATTGTCTTATTAATGTCATGTAACATTTACTGCCTATATATGTAGGGTGATAATGCGCCTCATCTAATGTTACATGAATTCCTTCTTTCGTTTTGATATTTTCAGTTACCTATTTTGCATTAATTGGATTTACCTTTCTGCTTTTCTGTAAATGTTTAGTTTTGAATGTAAAACGCTTTTTGAACAAAACCGGCAAAGTGATTCTATGGATTTTGAAAAAAATTCCAGATTCATACTTGTTTATTTAATGAAGGCCATACTAAAATCCATGTTCTGTTACAATTTACAAAGTAAGAATCTTTAAAGGAGAATGGTAACTTCAGGGAAACTAAACTTTAAGACAAAGGGGTGCTGTCATGACTTCTAAATATAGTTGTGTATATCTTGAATAGTTCTTTCCTGTGGTGTGTCATACTTTAAAAACAAATCTCAACTTTTTTAGATAGAGGGGTGAGAAAGTATAGACTTTACACAGATTTATGTTCATTAAATGATACCAGATTTGATCAGTTATGTCTCAATTCCTTGAACCCCTTCTAGATGTTCACATGTTAATGTTTCTACCAGGAGCAATTAGACTGTCAACAAGTTAAACAAAGTGAATCTAGCTTGATTTATTGAATGGAAGGAATACATTGAGGGGGAAATGCTACACAACTTTAGCTAAAGAATGAATGACCCAATTTAACCGGATATGGCTAAGAGCGCATGCTCAACATCTGGTTTAGATTAACAGTCAGAATGACCTGAACTTAAGGACAAGTATTAAAGATGCCAAAAACAAGCCATTTAAACAGCCGTGACATATGAATCAAACTGGTAAATTAGTGAATAAAATAAACTAATTCAAATCTGAAAATCCCTCGAGTAACTGGAGGTGGTACAGTAGTGTTGAAAACATATGTCACTAAACCAGAAAATGGTCCTATCTTGAATCAATTACACTCAAAGTGAAAGATAAATAAGATATTTATGCACTCAAAGAATCAACGTTAATTTTCTTACGTTCCATAAATAATTCAGAAGAGATTACAACAGGCATACCAATCCACTATAAGTTTTGTACATCACGCCACTCGATACCATATCACCACTCCCAAGGTGAATACATACAACTCAGATGATTATAAGTAATTCCCTTGGAACTGGAACTTCATTTTGGAACTAATTTCATTGGTTAGATACACTATTTTTAAAAACTCCTAGAAAGTGCATGTATGTCATACTTCGTTCCTTCCATGAAAGGAAATGAGAGCCCAGTATAGGTCATCATCAAATAAAAAGCTTTAGGAGTCTATATACATAGACTATGTACCGCTACTACAGTACCAATGATCTCATAGTTTTAATGAATAATATAACAGGACAAAAGAAGCGATGATGATAGATTTACAATCAATCAAAAGAATACGTCAGGGAAGTTACTTTAACATGAATGGTATAATTTTAGTTGCATACCTCAGATCTGAGCATATCTACTTCACTCTCGAACAGCACGCATCTGTTCTCTGACGCCCGCAACTGTTGCTGTATGATCTCATTGTCTTCTTCAACCTACAAAATATGAATTTGTTATTGGTCACATTCACTACAACATGCTTAAACAACTCACTGACAAATATGTGCCTGTATTACAAATAAATGTGAAATTAGGTCTTTATCTTTTGCATTTAGGTCCGATCGAAACCGAAACGTTATAATGTTTTTCAATCCGGGGTTATTATGGACGTGTGGATTGGACGAGACTACAACATGTACGTACAAGGTGTTACGAAATAACACTCCAATTTAAATTGAATTGCTTTGTGTCAAATTAATGTGATGTTGCGTTTTGGAGTCACCTACCTTACATCTTCTTTCTTCCACCATCTCCAATTCATCATGTAATCTAACCGATACTTCCTGTGCCATCTTCAGTTCTTCTTCGAGCTCTGCAATATGTTCATTGTCGCTAGTCGCACTCGCCCCAGTCGACTGTAGCTGTCTCAACTTATCCTCATATGCCATCTTGTCAACCTCCGTCTATAAATAGATGTAACAATCACATAAAATTGGCGTTTATGGGTCATCTATTCAGAGTAAAATAGGGAATTAAAATGACAAAATGTCAGCATTGGTTGTTGCAAAAGTGTAACTTGTTACAGACGCCAGAAATGGTGATTATAACAATATGACACTTGTTGATTGTGACATAATTATTTTCAATAATATGGTATCATCGACTATCAATAAATCACATGACAGCCTTTGGTTTCATAATCAAAACTGATATCTTCAAACAGGACCCCGGCAATCTGAAACACCTGAGAGGCGTTATTTCCTGACTTACACATCAGGTTGACCTGAAGATGATGATGTGGATGTTGTCGAAATAACAATGTGTGAATCGATGATAACCGAGATGTAAACCAGAGCAACCAATCAAGCAATGGGCATCGTTCAACACGTTAGCATTGGGGGACGCTGTTCTCCAGATAACTCTGTATCTTCACTGGTCAAGTGCCAAGGGAGAGTGTTCAACACAACCTAAACCAGTTTACAAAGATACTTTGTGATAATACAATTCATTATCTACCCTTAAGCCAAATTGCTAGTCCTCATTACAATTCATTATCTACCCTTAAGCCAAATGGCCAGTCCTCATTACGATGAAAATGTGTTTTAATGATACGAAATCGAACACTTGAAAAGGGTCATTATCGGCACTCCTTGTTATGAATGAACCAGGGACATCATGCGGGGGTGGATCAATATTATTAAACAGCATACCTCAGGAGCCCGGAACAGGACAAGTGGAGTACAAGTGCCTTGTGAAAGGAAAAAATCTGGTAGTGTTTTTATAGTTTGACAGGCTTAAATTAAAGCATGGTATAATAACAGACCCACCATGCTACTAGATCGATTGTAAATACATTGATATGAGATAATACGAATCTACATGATGCCAATTCTATTGATAATCAATGTAATTTCATTAAATAAGTCGGACTGATTGCCCTTGAGGTTGGCTTTAATGCAATACGATTTGCACTATAAGCGGTCATCGGCATCATTGAACATGCCATCTCATTCTTTCACGATGATACAAAGTGTCACAATTTGGTATTTATTACAGACGCCAAAGTCCGACCGCCAAACGCCGAACACAAAAAAGTTAGAAACTATAACAATATGTCACCACGAGTGGTGATGACATAAAAGTCAAAAGATTTCAGTTGGTCTAAATTGTATTATTACACCTTGGAAGTCGAAGATGGGGAGTCCTACGCTAATTGGTTACCATATACCAGCAAGGGTTACTGAATTATTGAAAAACAATTATTTCTATTTGTATCGTAACTTGCGAAAGTAGTTCAGAAGTAAAGTTGATTAATCAATGAATTGTTCAACCTTTTTTAATTAAGAGGTTGGATATCGATATGTAATCACTACAGTTCTAGTAACATCCTCCGAACACGGGTGCCCAGAACTAATTCACGTGCTTCTTCTTCACATGGGAAGAAGTGGATAATGTCTGGGGTGCTGCATCCTTGGTCCGAGGGTATTTCACTTCTTTTCTGAATTTAGGAATAAATGAAGTCCTCCGAACACATCTAACAAGTACGCATAATGATATTAGCCACTATTTGTATGTTCTCAAATTATGTGAAGGGTGTATTCTAGATTTTCATATCAAGATTTGATTACATAATATGACATTCATGATCCATATATCTGGGTATAATGAAGACGAAACATCAATATCAGTGTTAACACGTGTTAAAATGATTCAACGTTGCCGCACATAATGAAACAGGGGACCACCGCGAATGAAAGCTGGAAAGAAGCTATGTGGTCAGACCTGAACGCCACACTGAGCGCTGAGTGAGTGTTCTTGAACTACGTTTGTAATAACCGCATCATCTCCGACCACATGAATGAGTTTTTGTCGTTTGGGGCGGTTATCAAAGACCTGACATCACTCACCAACGCGTGCATTCTGACTTTTAAATCCGAATTATCATTCCACTGAATTTAATATTTTCGTAATCAAGGAATATACGCAATTTGATAAGACTGGCATTTTTAGTATTCAGCTAAAAGAAGTGACATTAGTAATTTGATGATTTTTAAAAATCGCCTAACATAAGCGATCCAAAAAGAAAGGGGCTTTCGGTTGCTAAACTTACGGTGGGGTTGTAGATTGATATTTTGCTCATCATAGTATGGCCTGCATGTATAATATTTTGAACTGACTTCATCTTGAGTTAATTTATCAACGTCTCCTGCACAGGTGATACTATGAACAGAGGTGCGACCTTTCCAGGGCTGTGGGTGGTATGGGACCATGGGGACAAACCATTGATTATTATTGGTTATCAGGCACAGAATATTTTCCTGTTGCAGTCAGGATATTTAATGAAAACATTCCGATTCTCAAGATCTATTGACTCACCCCTGAATTTTTAGTGCAATATTTTTATAAATCCATGTTTCAAGTATTACCAGCAATGGCATTAGCCGAAGATTATCTGAATACGTAAGGATTTCTAGCCAAAAGCCCTGGTGGCCCATCCCTTATTTTGTTAATTTATAGGGTAATTCAGGTAACATTCCAGGTAAATCGAGATTATGTGTAGTAATAGGATCTGTGTGTAACCAACTTAAGTTGGGGATTATACCAAAACATTGCCACATGTATGTATGTTAACAGTATGTGAATCCAGAACAAGACTTGGGAAAACAGTAAATACTTTTAACTTGAACAAGTTTGCTTCAAAAAGGAAAACGGCATCGGTCCCCAATTAATTCATTTGATGTAATATCGTTAGATTTAGATTCACATGTTCAAGGGAATTTTAGATTGAACAGATTTCTGAATTTCTTTCAGTAAGCAAAGGGGATAGCACAAGTTCCCAATTAATCCATTTGATGTAATATCGTTAGATTTAGATTCACATGTGGAAGGGCATTTTAGGTTAAACAGGTTTTCTCGACTTTCTTTTAGTTAGCAAAGGAGATGGCACAAGTTCCCAATTAATTCTCTTGATGTTGTATCATCTTGGATAAACACATATGATCATATGGGCTCATATGCATGTGCATGCCGTGGTAGTTTAAAGATTTTGCTTGAGTTAAAAATACAAAATTCGTGTTATTTCAAGTGAATTATTTTGTCCATAGTGGGAATGCACGTCGGGGGACAGATGGATGTTTTGTTGAGCGTTATGCTTACGTTACGTACAGCGCAACCCACTCCCCCTCCCCCATGCCACCGTACTGTTTGATGCATCGGTCCATGGGAATGTTGTATTACTTCAGATATGATTTCTATGAGCCATCTTCAGATACCTGAGTTTACAGATCTCCGACTGTTTCCAATAACATTAGTGCCTGTTAAATTCGTGATGGAAAATACGATTCTGTAAAGACATAGCTATTTTATCCTATACCAAGTAGAGTTTTAGGGAGATAAGTTGGTAAGATATATCCCGTATCCTGATTTTGAGGTTTCCATATCCAGAACCTCCATATCTCCCGCCATATCTCCCGCTTCGGTGCATATCTTCCCGCTTCCGGTAATTTCACTTCACATATTTTTTAAAAATTAAAAAAAAAGTTTTTGAACATTTTTCACATTTTTTTCAATTTTTTTTTAACTTCTTTTTTTCAATTTCTTTTGAAAATCTCGCAAACTTAAAGACCAAGAAAACGCGTACCTAAGTATGTTTAGGAATTTTGGATCTTTATAAGGTATGATGTACCTAGAACCTCAGTAGGTATGAAATACATCTGTTATGTACGGTCGGTTTTGGATCTACATTTATCCTTTTGTTACATTGTTAAACAACAATTTTTTATTTCAAAAAGTTATCAATGTTTTTAAAATTTAAAAGTGGAAATGCAATCAAATGACTTTGCAAATGATTTGTTTATTTTTACACCTTGTACTATTGAAATGGCCATATGCCCCTGAAAACTCTACTTGGTATAGGATAAAGCAGTTATGTACGGTCGGTTTGGATATTGGGTTCATCCCTCGTGAGATATGCACATCTACCTTCGGTCCCTCAGGTAGATATGCATATCTCCCTCTGGATAAAACCCATATCCAAAACCTCCCAGTACCTAACCCTTATTTATTTGAAGAATTTGGCGTAATGAAACCGCATCAGAAAACGCAAGGGAAAATTAAAACAACATAAATACATGTACCAAAAAGTGAAAATGATAAGACCGTCAACAAAAAAACATGTATCTGCTATTCATAAAAATCAATCAGTACGGTGTCATGAGAGCAAACCACGAGATAAAATCTCAGGTAAACGGTTGTGCAAGATAACTAATGCAGAAACACCAAGCGCCGGAACCATAACGCCGACAGTTATCATATGGGTTATTACCAATCTGCTTGTATCTGTATTACACAGTCGGACACAGAGCATGGAGTAAAAATAAATCATGCTGGAAATAGCTGAACCGCACATGTGAAAACTACTTATCTCTTTCGGCGAAAGTTTTATCAGGCCTACACTGTATATGCTACCCTACAACAGTTAACCAAGGTTATTCCTGAATCTAGTAAATAGGCCAGAAAGATAATTTACAGGTGCATCTTTCAGTAGATGTATTACAGCGGACTACAGTGCTAAACCAGACATGACTGATTTTACAGCTGTTTTTGCCTAGCATTAGATTGTGCATTTTGTTAACCCCAAAGAAGTTCGAATTGTGTACCGTGGACAAAGTTAGTTATCTATTAGATCAATAAAAATGTTTACTGATGGGTATGTTATTGGTTTATATTCAACAAAGAGGTGCTTTATATTCTGGTATCTATATGGTATGTAACAGTGGTTAGGTAAACACGTTTATCACATATTAAAAAATATTCGCATATCTTTATGTTTTGGCATGCACCAGAAACAATGGCCGCATTCGAACCTTATCCTCTTATCTCAGTAATAGACGCAAAAAATAAGATAACTTCCTCTCATTAAAATAGGCCCACGTATGCATGTAAATCACTGATATAAACGTAATGCTGCTTAAAATCAATATGATGAGGTTGCATACGTTCATGTGGCATCAATTTAAAGGGAGAACCAGATCTAGTGAGCAAGCTAAACAAAAAACTGTTTCAATTTTAAAATATTTTAAGTTCGCATCATTCCTTGTCACGACTTTTAAAAAATCCCCAAAATGCATACATGTACTTTATTTCAGGATTTTTACAATAATTCTTTCTTTAAATTTGTATGTACCATTTTCATTATTTGGGAGAACCTAAACATTTTCCCCATTTTTGCACTTTGATTCCTCAATAGCTTCACCAATTTGTAATATAACCTGAATCATTTGGGAGATATTGTATTAAAATCATAAGAAATATAAATATATTGGTGGGTGAATTGTACATGTTGCTTGTAATCTTGTCACCACCTTTAGATCTAAATCTAACCTTTAACAAATACCTATCTTTTAACTTGAACGCGCCTGGTTCGCTCTTTTGACCGAAATATAGGCTATACTTGCTTCTGTTCGTGTCAGTTAATAACGCAGATGCGAGTAGGTAGTTACCAGTTTCACCACCAGGTGGCTCGTTCGGGTCAGATAGCATGGCGGGTATAGTAGAAAGTTCCCTTTAACTTAAATTACATCTGTTTTAGTGGTTCAATTTTCATATAACCCTTATGTATCTAATAGTTATGCAAATCAAAATATGTCCAGTAAATGAAAATGTTATCTGACCAATACAAGAAAAGATATTCCACTTTTTGTGATTTCGTAACATGGGCTCTATGGAGAATCAACCCGAACTAGAAGTCACACATTCAAAAAGAATTTAATTTTCAAACTTGATAAACAATTTTCGAAACCATATTTTAGATGTACTTTTACATGTAGATTTCAAATATAACATCGCTTTTTGACTGAATTTTGAATATTTAATGGCGTAAATCAAGATTTTTTCTACTCGCATCTAGTCTATTAATAATGATTTCTTAGTTTTTTATTTTTATCAGTGTGTCTAGGCCTATAAGGGTATGGTATTGCTATTTATGCTTCCCTGAGTTTCTCAACATCCATATATTTTCAGATAAAGCCAGAATCAATCCGACATAAAGATGCTATATCAAGATATCGCCGAGTAAAAATTCCGTGGCATACTGACACCATGCAACAACGTGTACAAGCAAGTGTACAGTATGCAACGTTCAAGTTGTCAACGTTGCAATTGCAAGCAGAAAATCTCTCTCTAGTTAGCGTGTGACCTCAGGGCGACCTTTGACCTCGACCCCATGTTGGAGCATGGGCGTATTTTTTTTTCGTATGACCGCGGTACAAGTTAATTTAATACGGTCTGAGCGCAATGGTCAAGGTGATAGTTAAACAAACAGATAAACTGTCAGACCTCTTCCGAGCTTCAAAGTAAGATACAATGTCAGTTTGACTGACTAGATTTGTTTACAAATAGTCTACACGATCGCTACCTGCCTACAGATTCTACGAAAGTTCAAAGTTCTTGCATGTTTTATCCGCCTGTAGACTTGTCATACCTGGAGGCCTAGAGAAAAACACATCACATCAAAACAGACGATTGTTTCATTCCTAAAGAATTTCCTCAACAATGAAAGAATAAACAACGTACTTAGACCAAGTGGCTTTTATCTAACAGTATTAAGTATCTCTTTGGAACATCGTGTCATAAGACGTTACTTGATTCAGTAACTGGCACCCACCGGTGAACATTTTGAAGGGATGAGAGATAAGGATAACCTCGGTATGAAGATGAGATGTTTTTAGATGCTCATTCTTCGAAGAATGGTAATAGTAAGAATCGGATGGTTTTATTGATTCTACCAAATATTGTTTTATTGGGATATGCTGAAGGGTCATTTTCCTCGTAAGGGTTGACTTAATCTGGCATACTCTGGGTTGGCGCTTTGGAATCCATTTGAGAAAAGGAACGTTACCCATGGTTCAATTTTGAAGAAAATTCATTTTTGTGTATTTTCATGGGCTTCTAGTTGAAAGCCCATGATATTTTCCAACAATAAATATTCACTTTTTACAACCAGGAGAGGTGAGAATTGAGAGCTTTAGAGTTGTTGTTGGTTTTATCGTTAGATATACTTTATTGGGGTTTGTGTGTATTTTGATCCTCCTAATGCTACCTGTGATTTCTATTCATACTTGTTAATAGATTATAACAACTGTCATAACACAAACAAGTGGTATTCGAAGTGGAGTTTTGTTTGAGGCTAATAGAAATTCAATAATATACCTGTTCCCTCAGGCGTTCAGCCTTTCGAAGCTTGAACTGCAGAATTCTAACGTTTTTCGATGTCATCTCAAGTTCTTTTTGGAGTTCCCTATAAAGAAAACATTACATCAGATCAATATAGGCAATGTGTTTACAAGTTCTCAAAATTAACAGCCTAACCAGAGCACTCATACATATCGGATTTTATATCATGGAATTATTCAATGTAATTGATTATACAACTAGAAACAACGCTTGAAACCAATTCGAAGCGGCGATGTGTGGATTACCGATTGTGAACAAGTATACAAACAGGCTCTCTCAAGCGGTTAGCCTAAACTTCAACTTGCTTATGGAAATATATTTATGATAGTGATTATTACCTAAATTCAAGAGTTTCTTCCTCTCTAAACTGATCCTGCATCTCTTCCATTTCTTGCTGCATTTCAAACATTTCCTCCTTGATACATTGATTCTCTTCCCGTAATTCATCGCAGATCTTTTGCAACTCATCCATGTTATCTTCAAGCTCTTGAATGACAGCATTTTTGTCTTCTTCCTGGGAGTCTCCTGATTTTGTCCTTTCACTCTCTGGAAGGCTTGATTCCATAATTTTGTCCCTGAGCGTACAGTTTTCACGGTCTAGCGTTCTGAGTTGATCCTGCAAATCACTAATAGCTTTTTCATTTCGAAGATTTATCTCTTCAAATCGTTCTTCCTTAGCCATAAGGTCATCGTCGAGGTCCATGTAGTCCTGCTCGAGCGAGGCATATTTGTCCTCAACCTGCGAAAGTTCCCGTTCAAGATCCCGAACACTTTTCTTTGATCCTTTATCATTTTTACTACTTTGCTTATCATCTTTACTGAGTGCTTTAGCGCCATTATTCCCCGCTGAAGGCGTCTCGGAACCTAGTTTTAATTGGGTCCTTGGAGACATTGTCTCAGCTTTTCTAGCTGCCCGGCGTTCCATACTGTTTTCCCGTCTTACCTTTTTACTAACTCCATCTTGTTGCTCAGACTTTCCCTGCGAGGAATATAATACTGATGATTTAACATTGCCAGGTGCGCTTGTCATTTGAGCCGAGGATTTATTAGATCGCTTATCATCTCCCGAAGTGTCCGAAATATCGTCTCTCCTCCGGCCAACTTTATTTGAAGCCGGCGATGTTGGTCTCATAGACCCAAGTGCACGACGGCTTGGACTTTGACCCGGACTACCATTTGCCGTTCGTGTACCTGTTCCCCTAGCCTTGTTCCTCGCACCACCACTGCCGACGCCCCCTCCCGCGCCATTGCTATCTCGTTTCGTATTCACGTCATTAGTGCCTGTATCAATTGCTGTTTTATCCTGCCTGCTGTTCAAAGAACTATTTTTACTACTATCATCAACATTTTTATCTCCATTTTTGACCTTTTCGACAAGCTTCTGGTCGGTGCTACGACTACTACTGGGAGAATGAGACCCCTCACTACTATTGTGTTGTGATTTTGTCCGGAAACAATGTTTACACATAGATCGCCTCCATGTTTGTGATTCGAATCCTGGGCATTCCTTCTTAGGAGCTTCCTTTGCCTTTGAGCTCATTTTCCTTAAGAACACATCATAATTCCTTATCTCTGGTAGTCTTTTACTCTTTTAATAGCCAAATGCATGTTGTTTTTCTGTGGCAGCTAGGTGATATGGACGGGACTACGAGGCCAAGGCTAGGCAGGTGAAAGCAGCAGCAGCAGACGATCTACACGAACATCCCATTCATATCATACTACGTCACTCGTTCTTATTGACACCATTTACCTTTTTTGGAAAAGGTTAAAGGTAAACCGTATATTTGGATGCACAGTAATCCAATCCAAGCATTAGCTTTCGATATCTGCTTGGAGATTGTATCAAGGATAAGCTTCCTGCAATCTCCTTCCAGCAGTGTATACCAGCGCTGTTTGTTTAAACCATTATGATAATCCCAGATTATCCCTACTTGTTACAGATCCATCTATTTAGATAATCAAATACAAATAAATAATTTGTGTGAAAGGTATGTATCGATTGTTCAAAGTATGATCATGCCATCTTTTCTGTAATATTCTATATATTTTTGAATGACATTTTGGACCCTCTGGTTTGTGAAAGTTTCCAAAGAAAGACAACATGGACTTACATGTTCCAATTTTCCAGTCATTTTGACTTTATGTCGATGATGATATTTTATTAAATTTCGTAGCCCTAAAATATGAACTTTCTGCTGCGGCGTGGAAGAACTGAAATCTACCGATGTGTGTGTAACATGAATTTTGTACCATTTGTGAGCATAGAATGAAATATTTGTTTTATTATATCAATTTCATTTATGCCCTATAATCTGAATCTATGAGCAAGCAATGTGCAAGTCCAGAGGTCTTTCATCAATTCATTGACCGATGATGATCGATATGTGTGAAAATTTTTGGTATTTTTGATCACATGATATTCATATTTTCCTGCAAAGCAATTACTTTTAAAGTCAAATAATTGCTACCAAGGTAAGTATTACTTTGATATGACCGACATTCTGTAGCATGTAAAAATAGTTTGGTTTATTTTATTTACATATATATTATGTACATTACCTTATCATCCTTACATTAGTTTCAGAGCAAGTCACATTATATTCTTAGAAAAGGCAGAAACTAATAATATCTCATTTTATATCCATTTTGCAATGCTATTTTAAAGGCAGAACTGGTAGCAGAACAACTGTAAACAATATGTTTCTAAAGTAGCATGTTTGAAATTGATTGGATTATTCAGTTTTTCCTTTTTATAAATACACTACACTTTTCTAGCAATATAAATATGCATCAACAAGTCATTTAGGTACAACCATGAGGTGTTCCCTTAGCTGAAAAAGTGTTACCTGAGCCGTTTATCTCAAAACAGGTAGACAATTTACCCATTAGCATACTGTAAATGCCCCATCAGATCAAAATATCCAATGACTACTTTAAGAGAAATTAGCAAGGCATTTCAAATTATCCAAGTATTGGATGCAGCTTCAATGTTGGGCTCGGATCACTGCATGAGCTACAGCTATATATAAATCCAGTTTGTATTCACACCATGGTGATCGCAGCAAGTAATAGTTCTTACTAGTGTGTGTAGATTAAGATGCAATTTATTTCTTTCCAAAGGTTTCATTAGATGACAATAGAGCAAATGCCAACGACTCCACTGCAAAACAGAAAAGGTATTAATAATTAATGGCACAACAACATTTTCAGCTCACGCGGGTGATCTATTGTAATCACCCACTTGTATTTGCTGTTTGTAGCATTCATTTATATGTCCAAATGTTTTGTTCATTTCATTGTAGAGCAAATGCTCCTTTTGAGTAAAAATTGGAAATGTTTACTCTATAGCCCTCACACCAGCTTCTACTATTTACACCCTCAAATTCCCACATTACTGAACTGCTACTCCCTCTTCTACTCTATTTTCCCCTATAACTGCTCCTCCTCTCTATTTCCCTCAGAGTTTTAGGAAGACGGAGTTAGGAGGGAGGATAACATTTAAAATGACTTGGTGCAGTACTAAATACATGTTCAAGTGCATTACTTACAGTGTTGGAAAGAGCCTCTCTTAATAACATTGTTGAGGAATGATGTGAGGAACTGTATACATCGAGAAAAGTCAAGCTCCATCTCTGAAAGGATCTCCTCACTGGAAAATAATCACCCAATTTAATTCAAGTAATATTGAATAATTTATAATAAAAAAGTCATATGAACATAGTTCTATTTTATACGAGCATTATGTCATTTTTAAACAAGGTATTTAAATGTCTGGTGGCACATAGTTTTTAAAACTGAAGACTGCTTTACCGAAACTAAGACGTAGCAAAATTATGAATGCAAATTACAAGATTCAATTGTACAATCTTTGTTACAGACAATGAATGCTGACACTGATGTCAAATGCCAGTCACAAAAACCAATGGCTATAACTAGTTATATTTTAAAACTGGGTTCGATTTTTTCATTTTGCAAATAAATTATTTTTGTAATATTAAATAAATTGTCAAAGTATTAAATAATGTTCAGTTTTAATCAATTAACAGGAATGAGTTATTTGTAACTTTCATCAACAAAAACATATTTTGAAGACTTTCCTTTAAGACATTTTTATTTTTTGGCTGCCATTGTGCTTACATAAAGAATAGTCACAAATATGAGAATTTTCAGATAGTACATACTTGACACTGTTGATGCCACTGTCCCAATTTGCTTGGAAAGCGAACACCAGATTGAGAACTTTGAGCACTGCCTCTTTTATAAAGGCAACCCTCTGGTGCAAGAGGCACCTGTCATATATGTTGGCAATGTAGGTATTATGCAGCTTAATGACCTGGTCTAGGTCAGGAGCCTGTTGAATATCTTCCTGGAACTCTAGCCCCGTATTTTGTAAGATCTGCAATGTGATCATCAATGTGCATGTTAGTTAAATAATGTGGTACAAATCATCATCTGCGCATGCTCGGTCATTCCTGCATTCCGACCTTCGCTAATATAGCATGTACCACTGTTCCCGGATGACGGGAGTCGAGTGAACGAAGATGAGAAATCATGGGATTCTAACATTGCATGATTTAAGACAAGTTATTACTCCAATAGAAAAAGTACATCAAAGTATGTAGTGAAATCATCCAAACACTGCTCAATGTAGACACTCCGACACATTTTCTCTGTCCAAATTTGTTATCTTCCATTGACTCACATACTTAAAAAACCTTGAAATGAAAACACCTGCTAATCTGAACACTTTTGGCTGGTCCCACAGGCATTGGGATTAGATTGGTTTTACTGTACATCAAAAGTATAATTATTAACAAGGCATCAACATGCAAAATGTCACAACCTGCCATTTGTTACAGACACTGAATGCCAACTGCCAGCAACCAACCGCTGAACACCATCCACAAAAATGTTGGAGGCTATAACAATATGTCACCACTTGTGCTGGTGACATAAATATAAATTATTCCAACTTTTAACTTCAAGGTTATCGTTTTACAGTGACTTCATAAATACTTTTAAACCTTTTCGTTTAAAACATATCAAACTTACTCTTGTGACTATGTAGTTGTGGAGACTGTTAACAAAGTGCAGAAGTTTCATTCTGAACAGATGCATTCTGTGGATCAAATGTTCTGATCTCTGCCCTCCATCCTGACCTTTCAGATCTAAAAAACAGAACATTCACTAAATGGAAGCATAAGAATGTGCAACATGTTAAAAAATATACATACAGGGTATCTTATAACAACTGTCCTCAATCAACCACCGTTGCTAGATAGCATAATCCCACATGATATGTGTCATATGAAAGCTCTTATTGAATCAACTAGCTTAATAGTTTGCAGTGTACCCTGCGAATAGCTATGATATCCACACATCACAACACGATTACCTGTAGTAATGAACAGATACTGAGGGATGCTGAGGATAAGGCTCAATGAAATTTGAAAGAAAAACTTGTTATTTATTAAATATTATCCAGAGAGCTCTTATACAAGAAATAATGTACAGCAATCTGCTCGTGCTTTTTTATCTATTCTTAGCAAATAAACTGACCTATAAACCGGAGTTCATCCAAGCTGTATTTGGCACGTTTGATTTGAAGCAGGAAGGTGAATATTTGGTTGTAGTAATCCTGGCATTTAGAGCTGATCACCACATTAACAGGCCATGGGACCTACAACAGTTATCATGATATTGGAATTATACATCTTTAACTGATATACAGTAAAACCTGTTTTAGTGAACACCTCTCACTAGGGAACACCTGTCGCTAGTGGATACCCTTCCTCAGCACATACTCTACTGACTTCTGTATAAATTACCCTCTCTGTATTGAACATCTACCAACACCAAAATTTTCTTATTGGCAAGAAAATGTTCAATATACACAGGTTTTACTGTACTGTACTGTACTGTACTGTATGGTACTGTACTGTACTGTTGCATGTTGCAACTGATGACTTACGTCGCAATACATGTTTTTGGATTTTCATTTTCAAAATGATCAGTATAGATCAATACTCCATTGACACATACGTATATTAACTTAAATTTCTTTTTAGTAGGTTCATGACATTTCGAGTAGGTATACAATCCCTAACATACCTTATACAGCAAAGCAAGGCTATCTAAAGCATTCACAGGTCCTTTTATGTCTTTGGCACCCTTAGTTTCATCAATGAACAATGACAGACGTGAGGCTTCTTCAGGATGATGTTGCTGCAATGCATCATGGAGCACTAGGTTCAGATAGGACACATCTTTCCAGTCCTCGTGTAGCCGCAACTGAAACATGAATCAATGATTTTCTAAGTTAACTGAAACACAGGTGACTGAATCTTCAAGTTTATCCATGGATCATTATGTCTTCAAGATGGATCATCATGGATTCCTGAATCTTCAAGTTAATTGTAACATGGATGAATGGAACTTTAAAGTCAAAGGAATTAGAATTGATAGATGAGTTGATAAGTTTCCCAAGAATTACCAGTAGTTTGCAACATTCTTTGCTCTCACGATTCTATGTTAAGCATATTTTCCAGAAAGTCCAACAGTTCTAACTTTATCTCAGAACAATCCTTTGATTTAAATGTTATCTGGCAGAGAATTGAAAAATGGGACAGACAATTATCACTGTAAGCATTTCAAGTCAATCTGACCATGACTTCTAAAATTATCACTATGTAAAAAGGATGTTAGATGTGAGAAATGTTCACAGATCTTACCTTGTCAAATATGTCTATGTAGAAGTCATACATCGTGTCACTTGCTTCCATCAAGTAAAAATGCTGCAAATGAGAATTTAGAACTATATTATAAGTGTTGTACAGATGTATTTGAAATTGAATACACAAGAACAGTTTGATTCAGATATCATACTTGCAGTAAGGATTAAAGGATTTGATTGATTTAATCTATGGTGGTAATGTGTTCTCTGCAAGAAATTTTTATATCTTAATATATTTAAAAATTCAAATAATTAGCTATTCAAAATTTAAATTAACAATTCTGCCATGCTGACGAGTTTAAAAAATATTTCTAATTTAGTGATATCAGCAAAAATAGTAAATTTTTCTATAAATAGCTTTACCCTCATGGAGGCCAGATAATCCATTAGGTGAAACTCTTGCACTAGGATGTCAAGTAGACTCTTGCAAACATGCAGATACTTGTGTTCTATGTGAGGGTGGAGAGAGCTCTGTACAGCTAGCTGTACAGGACACATACAGTCAAGGTTGAGCTTTTTCAATTTCCTGTAACGCAATGAGAACATGACACATTTATAGAGGGTTTAGGACTAATAGGCATTCTCTAGAGCTAGACACATAGGGTACATACAGTCAAGATTTAATCAATATATACCAAAACTTTACAAAGTGTATGAAGAAAGGTTTGTGACCAGTAGGTGTTCTGTTGAGCTGGATACATAGGGTACATCAAGTCAAGATTTAGTTATAATAGGCTCCCAAAGATTTAAAAAAATATATGGAATAAAATAAGGTACAGTATAATCACCCAAGGGTTTCATCTTCTTTTATGGTTAATGACTGTATTTTCTTTTTGCTTTCCATGTTTTCAAAGTTCAGTTTCAGGAATGGATTGTGTATTCCTTTTACATACAACTGTTTGTTAATATCTTGGCTGTCAGAGCAATCTGTGGGTGCAGTTACTGTATGTGAATCTGGAGGTTGGGGGTTCTCATTATCACTGGTACTGCCCAGCTCATCTTGTAAGGATTCTATGAGGCTGTCATATAAAGACTTTTGAGTGTGTTCTTAAAGTAGAAGTGTCGCGATTAATTGAAAGCTAAAATCAATGATACAAAGGAGTGACAAAATTCCAATTACATTTTTCCAATAAATTGATTTTTCTTCATCATCACAAATAAATAAAAAAAAGATATCAGTGAGCCATTTAATCTATGCAAAAACGTCAAAATCTCAGGACATACATACAATACAAAACCTTTGGAATTTCAGAATATAGGCACTACATGAATCATATGATATGGGACAACAAAAAGATTCTGAATGAGACAAAATTTGGGGAATTTTTTTATGTTTTACCCTATCTAAATCTTCAATACCTGTTCTTCCAATAACGTCATTGAGTCGGCCAAGATTCTCCAATACCTGCATTGATTTGCCAGCAAGAATAACCTTCTCTAGTACTGGCAGTAAAAACTTGGGTACACCTTGTAGTCTTTCACTTATTGCATGTTCATTCATACGAGTCTGCTCAGATGATGCATCATCACTTTTAGATTGTTCAGTTGATGACTGAGATTTTGACTGAGAATTCCTTTCTTTTGAATATTCAGTGTCACTAGTACAGTCAATTGTAAATGCTGTTTCCCAGAATGTTTCATCTAAAGTGGACTTTCCTGTATTCCTGTAAGGAAACAAGGTAATAAGATTTATTTCAAATGGTGCAGTTCATATCTATATGCATTTTTTTACATTTTGGTCTTTACTCTGGTGGCACTTGTGGTTGCATATTTGGTAACTTGGATGTAATGCTGCTTATCATAAAAAAAATTATTCCACATGGGAGGTGTTCCACTTTCAGAGGTTCGTTGTACAAAAACAAGCGGGACTGTGAAAAGTGTTTCACTTAAAGAGGTGTCCCACTTACAGGGGTGTTCCACTTTACAGGTTTTACTGTAGTAAAGGATAAGGGTTAACTTGAATATAATCTTTTTTTTGAATTTTCTTTTCAAATTGACAAATTAAATACAGCTGTCATAAAAAATCTCAAACAAGGCATTAACATGCATATTGTCACCACCTGCCATTTGTTTGAGACGGCAATTACTGAACTCCAATCACTGAATGCCAAACACAAACCACCAAACACAAAAAAGTCGAAAACTATAACATTATTTCACCACTTATGGTGGTGATTATGTCACCACTTGTGGTGGTGACATATTACAATCTAAACTATAATTATGTTCATTCCTGACCTTCTTAAGCTTGCAAAAGTTATACCTTTATTTAAGAAGGGTAATAGAAATGTCTTTACGAATTATAGACCTGTATCTATTTTGTCAGTTTTTTCTAAACTTCTTGAAAAACTAGTTCATAAACGTCTTTATCAATTTATCGAAAATAATCAAATCCTTTACTTACAACAATTTGGATTTAGAAAAGACTTCTCTACATATATGGCAATCTTAATTTTTGTTGAAAATATTAGAACAGACTTAGAAAATGACGAGTATTCAATTGGACTTTTTCTTGATCTTTCAAAAGCGTTTGATACGTTAAATCATGAAATATTGCTTAAAAAATTAGAATTTTATGGGATACGAGATAAGTCCTTCAATTTTTTCAAATCATATTTAGCCAATCGAAAACAAGTAGTCTTTTATAATGGAACTTCATCTGAAGTTAAATCAATATCTCATGGAATACCCCAAGGATCGGTTCTAGGGCCACTCTTATTCATCTTATATATAAATGATATGTATTTGGCATCTCCCACTTTGAAATCAGTTTTATTTGCTGATGACACCAACATTCTTGCACATAACTCTAATATAGACCTACTTGTTAATAACCTTAATCGAGAACTTTTATCCCTGGATGATTGGTTTAGATCAAATAAACTATCACTCAACTATGATAAAACCAAATACATAATTTTCACAAAGAAGAAAAAGCAAATTAATAAAAATGTGAACATAAAAATTAATAATATCAATATTGAAAGGGTAAAATCAATTAACTTTCTTGGTGTTCAAATTGATGAATATCTTGACTGGAAACAACATATCAAGAATCTTGAAACAAAATTATCTTGACAATTGGAATTCTATACAAATGCAGATATCTATTAAATGTACCAAGTATGTTGGCAATCTACAACTCATTGATATACTCTTATCTCAACTATTGTATTATAATATGGGGCAGCAATTATAAAACTGCACTTGATAAAATTTTTAAAATTCAAAAAAGCTTTTTGAGATTGCTTGCTTTCAAAGATAGAAGAGCCCATACAGCTCCACTTTTTAAACAATTTAAAGTTTGGGATATTTACAATATCCACCTTTTTAACGTCGCCCAATTTGTATACAAATGGTACAACCGATTAACAGTGTTCCCACAACTTTTTGGTGATATTTTCCAAATAAATGTTAACATTCACAATTATCATACCCGCCATTGTCAGGATCTACATGCTTTTGGACATTACACCAAAGTAGGATTTTTTTCTATTAAGATTCAAGGTCAATGGATATGGAACAGTATTGAAAGGCCAATAAGAGAAAGTTCTTCTTTGAATATTTTTAAGATAAGATACAAAAAGTATTTGATAGATAAAATTTCTTTAGATTAGAGTGTATATCACCAAATATTTCATTCTGGGTCTTAAAGGCATTTAATTACAATTAATCATTTCCAGCAGTATTTGTCCTAATATTATCATCATGCTATCATACTCTACTTTATTTTTTACTGTCACTCCCCCTGCTCCTACCCAACAACTATTGATGTGCTCTTATTTATACTTATTTATTTATTTGCGCTATCATTATATTCAATTTATGTTTATCAAGCAGTATATACACCTATTTTAGGTGTCCTCTGTAAGTAATTTGTATTTTAATTTATTGTTATATGAAGGAAATAATAAATAAATAAATAAAAAATAAATAAAATAAAAATTCTAATCTAAAAAGGAAATAATGTGAACTTGTTTTTCAAAAAAGGAAAAATCAGACTGCTACATTATAAATGAGATACTCTACCTATGAATTATAAACTCCTGTTTGAGATCAATCAATGATCCATTTGTGATCCAGTCATCTAGTATTTCAATGTATGGTCTACATGTCTGTGCCCATATGCATAGCAATGTAGATACCTGCAAACAAACAATAACAAAAACAAGGTATTAACATGACAAAATGTCACCACTTACAACAATTTAAAAAGTATATATATATTTCAGACAGTAAGTGCCAATGCCAAATTAAAAACATCAGTCACAAAAAGGTGAATGTAATAATAAATTACCACTTCTAAGCAGTAACATGAACGTCGTCTCATCGTAATCTCTATCAATTTTTTTTTATATCAACAAACACATGAATAGAACCAAATGCTCCACTTACTCTGTTAGTGTTGTTGTTAGCCAGCATGTCAGACTGAAGGATAGCATCATATATCGTAGAGAGAATCCTGGCTGCTTTCTGTGAGTTACACATGGACTTGGGTACACACTCTATACCATTTGTGTAGAGGTAGTACAGGGTGTCCAGAAGTGGGAAGTGATGTTTCAACTTTTCTTGAAGTTTCATTAATGTGAAACTCTCCTCTGAGAAGTAAATAAAGAAGGAATTGAGATGCAATGAAATTTGATTTAACCTCTTGAATACCCAGAGTGACGGATATATCCGTCACAAATGAAATAAGACTGGTGCCCAGAGGGACGAGAAAATCCGTCACAAAATTTTTCACAAAAATTGCTCTCATTTGAACAATTTTCATCCAATTTACACAAAAATTGTTTTAAAACGTGTAGAAATGATCTCTGCCGTCCAATTTTACTAAGCTGAGCATCTAAAGTTGTATAGGTATGTAATAAAATGTCAAAAGGTGGCAAAAAATGAAAAATTCTCTGGTTTCATGCCAATTTTAGAGCCTGGGATTCAAGAGGTTAATGTTTACACTCCATACCAGGTTAATCAAGAATTAAATTTTTTTTAGACTGCATCATATCAATAGAACTACATTGCAGAAAAATAGTGGATATTCCAAGAATTGGAATTTTTGCATAGATAATGAGCTTATGACTTGTATAGATGACAGGTCACAACCATCACTTCCTGTTAAGTATTATTTGTGTAAATATTCAAAATACCTTGCAATATTCAAATTGAGCATATGAAATGAAACATACCTCTTTTAATGATAATTTTCTCAATATCCAATAGCTCCAGTCTAAAGGGATGCAAACTAGTCACTAATGAAGAGGCAAATGCTTGATAGGTCGAGCTGCATTCTGTATTGTCACCATAGCAATTGAAGCTCATGACATCATCAATAAATGTTTGTAATATCAGAGATATATAGCTGTATTTCGAAAGGTTCTTTAATCCCTCTGCTAGTGCTCCCTAGAAAAGTTAAATCAAATCCAAGAATGAAATCTGTAATCACAAACAAATAAATATAATCATAAGCACTCTATCAACTATGGACCTAGTTTGACAGTTAAAAACTACATTCAAGTTTACTTTATGTATTCAGTATTTTAAGTTTTTCAATTTGTTTTTTGTTTTTGAATTTGAGTTTCTTTAATCAGGTCCATGCTCTGTTCAATAAAATGATTTTTATGAACCATGAACCTTTTTCAAGAACATTTAGAAACATTGTTGTGAATGTGACATGTAACTGTTCAATATACCATGATTCACAATGACCTCTATTAGCAGTTAAGTAATAATTCTTCTAAGTACCTGTGTAAGGTGTAAAACTTGAACAGTTTTTTTAATTCTGTATTGTTTGTCAACAAGTTCAAAGAGAGATGCATTGGCAACCCCACTCATCATCCTATAATAACAAATAGATCATGGGAATAAAATGGTCAAATGAAATTTGTACATGACATTGACATGTGAGCTACAAATACCCAATCATCTTGATTTTAAATATTAAGTGTGTGATTTAGTATGATATGAAATATACACATACATTTTATGCTATATATAAGTTGAATTTACTGACCATATGAGCTCTCTTACAACATGCTCCTCTGAGACTGTCATCGTACTGGGTGGAACATACACTGGATTACTACTGCTTAAGTAAGAGGCCCTGAAATATGTGGGAAACATTCTCACAATAATTACATATGTATTATAAAACAACTACTGCATTCATATGCAAACTTGAGTATGCCTAGATTTGCACCAAGTTTGGTTAAAAAGGAGTACCGTTTGTGAGAGAGCCAAGAGTGTAAGGGGTGAAAGGAGGTATTAAACTTTAAGTACTAGAGTAGGCTCTTGTAATTGTTGCTTTTCCTGCTAATTTTAAGTTGACAGCCTTGGCCATGGCCTCTGAACTGTTAAACAGATCTTTTTCAAACTTAATCTCCTATCAAATATCCTGCAAAAATATCATCAATTTTGGTATTCAGCATAAACATATATGAATCAGATATAGGGAATTGGTATGACTTAAAGCCTGATTTGATGTTTTTTCAAATATTTGTTCTTACCAGTTTTCAGCCAGTTTGTTGCACCAATGTGTATTGAGTGTCAATGAGCCATCCAGGTCACCTCTCCAATATTGCACAATGATGTTTCTGGATAACCAGTCATTTCCTGAAGTTATAATTAACAAGTATTTGAAATGGGAATATGCAGAAAGGGCAAAAATCAAAGACTATTGCGCATCAAGAAAAAACAAAAAAGAAACATCAAATACCACAACCAGTCACCGTGAGAATTTATTTTTATTTACATGTATTAATCAATTATCTTTATTTCTGACATGTACATTATAAAGTCATCTTCGTTGGCCTTAATTTATGGCACTATAGAAGACATTGTGGTTTTAAATACAATACATTATACATGTACAACCATCCATGGCTCTCCATTAGTTTTCTCTTTCTAGAAAGCTATGAGCTAGTTTTAGTCTACTTTAATAAGCATCTAATGTTACCATGATCAGGTTGTAGAGTGTCCTGTTCCTGGGTTTCAAACGTCACATGTTTCCCCTCTCCCACAACCACACCAGAATCATCAGCATGGGGACCCAAGTCATCTTCTTCATCTGAGTAGTCCTGAATATAAAGAATGGTCCACTATTACAGTCTTTAATTATTCCAAAATGTTTTACAAAAGTTCATGAAAACGGTAAAAATAAGTACACACTTATAAGTTATAATGTTAAATATGACATGTGATATAGAGAGTAACACTCTTCAAAATTCAGCAATGTTCTCAAAAGCTTTGGCCATTTCTTAATCAATTTTTCTTAAACATAGTATCGTTTCATGCTCTTGTCCGAATAACTACTGATAATGTATTACTTTACTTACAGGAGAATCTCCGTAGTATGGTCTGTACACCTCATCCCCCTCTGTCAGGTAGGCATACCAGTCAAAAGGTTTCTCCTTTTCTGAAAACACATGTTCACTTCATGAATTTCTTCAAAATAGAAAGCAAAGGCAAGCAATTTTCTCATTTCTTAAATATAAGGGGCAGATTACTAATTTCCTTGACTGTATGTTGTACATGTACACTGTACTTCTTAAACTTCATAGTACTAATTTTTACTAATCAAAATCTCACCTCTACAAAAGGGGATGAACGAGACTAATGTTAGTTGTAGACATATACCTTGCATGACAGACCAGTAATCAGTCCACTAGCCCATTTGCAATCAGTTTTTAAGTCAATCACCAATAGAAAGGGGATTGCCAGTAGCAATTGGGCAACTTTGAGTTTCATATGCTGCATGACATTGTGCATTATGTGTAATATAATGAATTTACCTGCAAGCTGCTCTTCCTTTTCTTTGAATTTTACAGAAGTTTGGGAATCGGCCAAGTTCAACAGTAAAGATAGAATGCCATAATGTGTATCAGTCTGAAATACAAAAATTCACACATGTACATGTAATTCACAGAACCTATGTTATTTATCTTACACTAAACTCTGATGAACTTATTACAGTTGCCTACAATCATCTTGATCATCTGTAATGTTACAAAATTGTTTCTCATATTAAGAATTATTTTATTCTTTCTGATCTAGGACATCTTAAAATGGTCATCCGTGCACTCAAGTAGTATTCAAGTAATACTAATAATGTTATTAACCTTTCCATGGTCTTTCCTCTCAAACACTGGGGCGTTCAAAAAATTTTCAGTTGATTCTTTGAAGAATCTTGCCTTTTCCTCCTGTGAGTGAATGTTTAACTTCTGCTGTAGTCTGCAAAGCAAAATCCAAACTACCATGTAAATTATTTGTTGAACACAATTATTTTGTTTTGAAATCTCAGATAAGGGAATGGTCTTAATTAACGGATGATCCTAATAATCGCATGATTGTCCTAAATAGCTAAAGAAATATGAACCCGCCTCTTTTAAACTTAAAATTTGGTGTTCTAAATGATGTCACCACTAAGGTTCAACAGAAAATCATATTGATTTGAAATAAAGTTGAGTTTTGGGTGAAAACTTCATATGGCACAGAAAACACAATTTGATACAATATAAAATGATAACATTAGTAGAAGTAAAAAATGTCAATTCTTTTTTCCAATTTATTAATAAATACACAGTTGTTATAAAATTATACTGATTTTTAGTGAATATATAATATATCTGGATATTTCAAACTTAGAAGACATTTCAAAAACTATTATGTGTAGTTTAAAATGCTATTGGCCTAAGACCTTGAGCTTACCCCTCTAATGTTCTATGTATTTTATGGCTGTCAACATCTAAAAATCTGTGGAATCTGAAGTTGGATAAGACAAACTCCAAGCACAGGCCAAAGTTCTCCTCATCTTCCTATATAAAAGCATATAAAATATATGTCTGGCAGCAGCATACATATTCCTACTCAGTGCTACTCATGCGCCATTCAAGTATGTGATGAAAATTAGGAATGTGCAATGAATGGAGATGAAAAGGGTTTTTTGTGAAAATGAGGTTTTATTGAAGGCTCCCAAGACCTACCAGAGTCCTTAGTGAAAGGCAGTACTAGCTCAATCTAGAAAGTCACTTCTTTATTGAGCTAAATACTAACCCTTCCGAAGGGGGGGGGGGGGGGGGGTTCTAGAATTTCTTTTAGAGATTTACAGTAAAATTTTAAATGTTTGGAAATGCTCTGAATCTAAAAAATAAGCAATTAAGGACCATATTGAAACAGAATATATCAAAATAGAAACATTTATAGTAATGTCCTAACTTTTGTTTATTTTAGTTTGTTTGTAGTTTAGCTATCATATCTGTGGACTGTTATATTTTGATGCTTCTCTGCCATATTATTTTTCGAAAAAAACGAACATGGCTGAAACTCCCTAAATTACAAAAGGCCACAGCTTTGCTGCACATTATACATAACTATCTGAAATATACAAAAGTTAGGACTTGTACATAAATGTATGTTTCCATTTTTTCATAAACTGTTGCAATATAGCCATTTGATTGCTTATTTTTTAAATTCAAAGTAGTTCCAAACTTTTAAAATTTTACTGTAGATCTAATGCAGCAAATATGGGCCATGCCCTAAATTTCAAAACTTTGGGGGGCATGCCCCAAGACAGAGGCCATGGAACATATATAAAAAATTGACTCAAATACACGATCTGTTGAAAGCCCATGGTTCGTGTCAGCAATGATTTACAAAGGCACAATCCATTCATACTCGAAAGTCGACCCCCCCTGGGAAATTCTTCGGACAGGCCTGCAATAGTTCTTTTCCCTTTGACTATGAGATCTACCAAGGACATGTACTGACTAGATTGACCGAGTACTGACTAGATTGACCGAGGCACAGGCCCAGGAAGAGGATTTAACCCCCCCCCACTCACTGTATGATTTAAGAAATTTCTCTACCTAATACATAGTGAGTGCGAGGGGGATGAACTCTTGTTCCCGTGTCTGTGACTGAGGACCGTATATTATTTTTAACGAAGGACAGCCTATAACGACTGCTATACGAAAAATAGATGCATGAAATTACGTTTCGAAACTGAAAATGTGTTCCATGCGCAGTTGCGTTCAATCCAGCAATTTGATTAGTTCATATTATATGAACGCATGCGCAATGACCACATATTTTTCTAGATAGATGTCACTTGCGTTCATTATTTCACACCAGTCCCTTCCCATGATGCACCTAATATTGCGGGAATATTTTCCTTTAGTGATAAAACAAATTACTCTCATCTTCGAAATATGTTTTCCGTTCCTTGGCAATAATCTTTCATTTGGTACCGATCCAACCGCCGAAAAGTAATTCGAATCGTTCTGAATCGTGGGAATGAAGTACTTTCTTTTTTGCGCATGCGCATAGAACACGGGATATTCGGCCATTTTTCAACTTTCAGTTTCGAAACATAATTTGATGCATCTATTTTGCGTATAGCAGTCGTTATAGGCTGTCCTTCGTTAAAAATAATATACGGAAATGAACCTAAGTAAACAAAGAACTCTAGGAACTACCAATTTTTAACAGTGGACGTGTCTTGAGGAAGAAATCGACTCTGGAGCTAACAATTTGAGGGTGAAAATTGTCGTGTTTTGCATTTGAAATTAAATTTCATCACTTCCTTACATGTTCTTCACACATCTCAGCAACTAGTGGATGGATTGCTACCATTTTAGGTAAGTTTACTCTGTAGTGTTGTTTGAATCAGCATGTCGATTATTGAAAGGATTCCATATATTTTTACTTGATATATCTAACAATCATTTTCTACAAATTTCAGGTAGCATCAAAACCGACCACCCTTAATACTATTAATAAGCAGTAGACTCATCGGAGGGCTTGCCCGACGCCTCGAGACAAGCCCCTGTGCTGAGGACGGAGTTGAAATAATAATCATGAAATAATGTTACTTGGCATTCATATTTTGTGAATATATCATTTTTAGATATATGCAATACAACTTCAACTTATCCGTCTATCACATTGGCTAAGGGAAAAGTAGTATAAGCCCAATCTAGTCTTCTGAATGTGAAAATTATTGCAAAAACAGTGGGCGATAATATATTTTTTCATCTTTTTTGGTATAGATAACCTCAGTAAGAGTTTCAAATACTACAATAGTCTAACATAACACGTATATGATATTCGTGGATGGTAAAATTGAACAAAATCTGTATATTTTTACCTTAAAATCGGTCAAATGCTTGATTAGTTCTATTGCTCCCTTTTCAAAGTTTTGTTTTGCCCGCGCCATTTTTTAATTCTCGCATATTCTCGTTCGGAATCTTACTTTATTTCTAAGAGTTTTGCAGTTTACAATACAACCACACTTCTGAATAGATTCCCTACATTATATGAATACTATTTGTTATATGTTTATACATAACAAAAGACAAAACAATCTTTTGAATATCAACTATGAGTAAATCTCCCGATGAAATCCTGAACTCTCGCTCTACGTTCATTCCTGAAAGATGACCTCAAAGAAAAACCATAAATAAAGTTGTTTAGGTAAATATAGCCACTTAAAACGAATCATGTTAACGTTTAATCAATGAAAATTTGCAAAATGGAATCTATCTCAACGATTTTCGATCAAAGAATATGTATCCGCTCAATTACCGCTGCTCTTTTAGACTTTCAAATTCAAATCAAAATGAATTTGTTTCCTCATTTTCAGTCGTAGACGTTTTTCGTCTTAATTCGGATTGCCAACCAATCTGAATTCATTGTTTTATCATTTTACGTGTGTGTTCTCACCAGATCTTTTTTCTGTCGGTTCCCATTCACATCAAATTGAAGCTGATCGGAAGTGATTTCGAGCAATGTCAAATAGCCTAGAATCTAACAGATGCACATTCGAGCGTGTCAGTGTGAACCATAATGGAAATTGCTTCTTAAAGTCTGTGCGTAGACGCACTTACGGACTAAAAAATAAAAGTGCCCTTTGAATGTTCTTGTACCCATCCACAGGTGCTCCCTGGGTAATAAGATTGTGGGGCCCCTTTGCAAACAGAACATCTATCGACATCAATAATCTGCAAAAGAGCTCAAAAGGCTAATAAGCCCTAGATGCAGGGACAGATCTGGGAACCAACAAGGGGGGGGGGCAATTTCAGGTCAGAGAAAAAACTTCCGTGTTTGCGCGTGCAAAAACTTTGGGCCCCATAAACCAAAAAGTGGTCCCAAATTTGAGGCTCATTTTCTTCAAAATTTGGCCTGAAATTAAAAAATAAGGCCCAGTAATGACCTTAAACCTTTTGGCCCAAAATTTTTTGTGGACCCAATTTGTTTTTCTGGGCCCACCCAAGAAGGGGGGGGGGATGGGCCTCCAGCCCCCCCCCCAGATCTGCCAGTGAGATGTATCTGAATATAAACACCCCTCTTTGACCCCCACCCTTCTTGACTCCCCCTCCTCACTTCTCGATTCCAACCAATTGCCATTCATTGATTGTGCACGTTTTCAAATCCAGAGCATATACGTGGGCCTTCAAGAGAAGGGTATGCACTTCTGTTTTATTGCATGAGAACTTCAAAATGAGTGGTGCCATGCTTCCCTTTTTTGATGATATTTCAAAAAGATGCTCCCATGGATAAATGGTTTAGCATTATCTTGAAGAACAAGAAAATCAAGTGAAAATGACACTAGAAAAATACGAAGGCCATAATGCTATTTTGACAAAACTGATCCACTTTTTATGGAAATACCACAGAGAAAGACAATGAACAAACTACATTTTACTGCTTGTTTTCTGTTTGCTAGGTAACATGTTAATGACGTCACAAATTAAAATATAATAAACACTGTGATGTGTGACGTTTAGCTTTCTTGTCTATTTAGTTGATAGGGCAATAAGTAACTGTTATGTATCTGGTTTCAGTACTGGTCATTAAGACATGTAAGATATCTGATACCCTTAACTGAGATTACCATGCTTATAGCAGACACTTGTAAGTCTGGCTTCCTACTAGAAACACATTAACTATGTAGTTCTTATATTATGTTTGATGTATAATAAAGTCTTGATACAAAACACAACATGATGTCAGATGTGGTCTCACATGAATAAGTAGATCAGAGACAATAACAATGGCAAGTGGATACTCAAAGATAGTGAAGGAATTAGACTTTTATGGCCCTAATCTCTCAGAAGATTGGAAGAGATGGAGAGAACTTATTGAATTAATGTTTGATTCTCCTGATGCCACAAAATGGAAAGAGCAAGAGAAAGCCGCTCAAATTCTCCTTCTCATCGGCGAGAAAGGAAGGGACATTTGCAGATCGTGGATTGCCACTGGGGTACTTTCGGAATCACAAAAGAAGGAGTCTAAAACCCTCCTTGATAAATTTGAGGAATATTGTACACCCAAGAAAAACAGGTCGATCCAGAGGAAAATGTTCTATGAATGCTACCAGTCGAAGGATGAGTCTATTGACGAGTTTGTTACAAAACTTAGACTTATTGGCAGAGACTGTAAATTCCCCGATCTTGATGAGATGATCGCCGACATGATATTAACACATTGTCATTCAACGCAAGTCCAAGAGAAGCTACTAAGATACGAGGAGGACCTCACATTAGACCATGCTCTAAAGATAGCACGCTTATACGAGCAGAGTAACGTCCATAAGAACTCTCTCAATTCCCGCACAGAAAGTGGACATGAGGAAGTCAGTATTGTAAAGAAGTCGCAGTCACAAAGGTGTGACAACTGTGGACTGATACATAGAGGAGGCACGTGTCCTGCGGCTAATGAGCAGTGTAACGGATGTTTAAAATTCGGGCATTTTAAGAGATGTTGCCGTAGTGGGAAATCTAGTGAAAAGGACTCTAGACAACGGAGGCAAGGCAAATCTGGAAAACGTAGAAACCCCCGAAAAGTGAACCAGGTGGAGGAATCAGTATCTTCAGAAGATGAAGTGTACTTGGGATCTGTAACCACTGAAATCCCAGACACCCAGACATCAAAGATAGCCCAGATTCCCGCCAAAACCCCAGATATACCCAACTCAAAATCCTGGATTATACAACTAAAAACAGGTGGGCACACCCTTACTGCTAAGGTGGACACAGGTGCCCAGGCCAATGTGATCTCACATGCACTGTTCAAGAGGTTAAGACACCCCCCTATGAAAGCTTCTACCACAAGGCTATTTACCTACAACAGGCAGCCCCTGGACGTCATGGGTGAATGTGATATGCCTTGTAACTTTGAAGGGATAAACTACAAAGTGAAGTTCATAGTAATTAAGGAGAAAGCTGACACTTTAATTAGTCTGCAATCAGCTATTCTCTTTGGCTTAGTTTCCAGAAGTAACATTTCTACAGTTGGCTCTGACAGCACACTGACCACAGACCAGTTGGTGTCGAATTACAGCTATTTATTTGAAGGCCTAGGCTGTCTGCCTAGCAAAGTGCACATTACCCTTGAAGAAAATGTCACGCCTGTGGTACACCCCCCTTACAAGGTAGCTGTTCACCAGAGAGACAAATTGAAAACTGAATTAGAGCGAATGCAAAAACAAGGAGTAATTGCCAAAGTGGATGAGCCCACTGATTGGGTGAATAATATAGTTTTGGTTGAGAAGAGCGACAAATCTCTGAGGATATGCCTTGATCCTGCAAACCTAAACAAAGTTATTAAAAGGGAACCGTACCCTACTGCCACAACAGAAGAGATCAGCACAAGATTGAAAGGTGCTACGAGGTTTACCAAATTGGATGCGACAACCTCATTTTGGCAACTTGAACTTGATCACGAGAGTTCGTTGCTTACTTGCTTCAACACACCCTTTGGACGATATCGATTTACACGTCTGCCATATGGACTAAACATATCTACTGAAAAGTTCCAGATGGAAGTTTGTAAAGTCCTAGAAGGAATAGATGGCGTTGAAGTCCAAGTGGATGATATATTGATTTCTGGCAAAGATGAGGAACAGCTTAAGCATCGAATGGAAGCAGTGTTCCAAAGAGCAAGTGAGAACAACCTCAAGTTTAACAGGAAGAAATGCCAGTTTAATGTGCCATCAGTCACATATGTAGGACATACATGGTCGAGAGATGGATTGAGTATTCCGGATGATCGGATAAAAGCGATAGTTGAGATGAAAACTCCTACTGATAAACAATCACTGAGTCGATTCCTTGGCATGGTGAATTATGTTGCCAAGTTCGTACCACGCTTATCAGAGCTAAATGCTCCCTTGCGAGAACTACTGAAAGAGGATATTATTTTCGAATGGAATAAGCCACAGATAGAAGCGTATGAGCAGCTGAAAAAGCTTATAACTACAGCGCCAGTTCTCAAGTTTTATGACCCCAATAAGCCATCAGTGCTGAATGTAGACTCTTCGAAAGATGGTCTTGGAGCTGTCCTACTACAGGATGATATGCCTGTATGCTACGCGTCAAAATCGCTAACCCCTGCCCAACAAAACTACTCCCAAATAGAGAAAGAGATGACGAGTATATGTTTTGGAGCAACTAAGTTTCACCAATACCTCTATGGTAAGCCCTTCGTCGTGGAAACTGATCACAAGCCCCTGGAGGTGATCGCAAAGAAAGCTCTAAATAAAGCCCCAGCTCGATTACAAAGAATGCTTTTGCAAATGCAAAAGTACGATGTCACAATCAAGTGGAAACCTGGAAAAGACATGGTTATATCAGACACTCTCAGCAGAGCATGTGTAGACAGTGACACAGAAAGCTCGAAAATTATTGCTTCTATCATGAACGACATTGATCGACAAGCAGATGGATTACTTCAAGCTTTACCCATGTCTAAACCAAAACAGCAAGAGTACAGGAACGCGACCTCGAATGACCCTGTACTGCAACGCATTATGGAATATTGCAGAATTGGATGGCCTGAAAAGACTGATGTACATGAGTCAGTCATGCCTTATTACACCTTTCATGATGAACTTAGTACAGTTGATGGTCTCGTGTTCAAAGGCCTGAAACTGGTAATTCCCACATCAATGAGAGACGAAGTAAAGTCGCTTATCCATGAAAACCATATGGGAATCGTTAAAACTAAATCCATAGCAAGAGAGACACTCTATTGGCCCAACATGAATTCCCAGATCGAGGATATGATAAAAAACTGTGACATTTGCAAAACCCACAGAAATGCCAATCAAAGAGAACCTATGATTCCACATAAGGTTCCTATGCGCCCCTGGGAAAAGATAGGTGTTGACCTATTCTCACATAACAACAAGGATTACCTAATTGGAGTAGACTACTACAGCAAGTACCCTGAGCTGTACTCACTCACCAGCACCAAGGCAAAACCCATCATAAATTGCCTAAAAGCCTCGTTCAGCAGAAATGGTATTCCCCAAACAGTATTCAGTGACAATGGTCCACCATTTCAATCATCAGAATATGTGAAATTCAGCGAAGACTACAACTTCGACATTGCTACATCAAGCCCGAATCTAGCAAATAGCAATGGCCAAATTGAAAGGACAATTCAGACTGTAAAAAATATTATCAGAAAATCAGATGATATTTTCACAGCCATGCTGAATTTGAGAAACACCCCAATTGATGCGAAGATCAACAAATCCCCAGCAGAATTACTTATGGGTAGAAAACTGCGATCTAAAATTCCTACAAGTGATGTTCTACTGAATCCCCAAAGCCCAGATCCCAACGTTCGCACAAAACTTCAGCAGAAAAAGCAGATGGAGAAGAGAAAGTATGACCTCCGCGCTCGTCCCCTTGCCCCTCTTCAACCTAATACCCCTGTCAAAGTCCGTGAGAAAAGGAACAATAAATACATCTGGAGAAATGCAACAGTGACTGAGAAACTAGATTCGCCCAGATCATATCTAGTTGAAACCCCAGATGGAGGACAATTTAGAAGGAATAGGAGACATTTAATTCCAGCATAAAATGTGTGAAATGACTGTCAATAATATAGTGTAGACCCAAGACTGGAAGTGAAATGGAAATATCCATATTTGCAATGAAGGTCAAGGATAGACCAAATTAGCATATCAAAATAAACATTGTAGTAAGACTGTAGTAAACTCTTAGGTCAAGAACCTCATTAGCATGTAGTACAAACATATGCACTGGACATTTTATCAATGAATACTAAAGTTCATGAGACAGGTCAGATAGTTCAAATTACATGGCTTGTAAAGTTTAAATGAGCTCCCTAACAAAATATTCAGAATTAGTAATGATCATATTTCAATGAGATGACTGTTAAAAATTTAACTTGTTTTAAACTAAAAGAAGGGAGATGTTATGTATCTGGTTTCAGTACTGGTCATTAAGACATGTAAGATATCTGATACCCTTAACTGAGATTACCATGCTTATAGCAGACACTTGTAAGTCTGGCTTCCTACTAGAAACACATTAACTATGTAGTTCTTATATTATGTTTGATGTATAATAAAGTCTTGATACAAAACACAACAGTAACCGATGTCATAGTTTATGTTATATTACGTCATATCTTCATCACAAACACAACATATGACATCGTGATCGTTGCTTAGATGATTTGCCATATAAGGTAATAATGGCGGACTTTTGGTCACGTGACTGGTCGACAGTCGGTCCATAGAACGAATGGCTCCGCCCACTTCGTGGGGGGCCTTCGTAAAAATCAATGTTGAATATGATTAAAGCATAAAATATGATTAATCTCATTTAAAGTAAACAAAAAGACCAATAGGGCTACAGTCGAAATGTTGATGCATGCGCAGACCTCTATTTAGTGATATTTTCATTTCAAATATGGCGGCCAATCCGATGTCTGACGACCCTTACAAAGAATCTAGGCAGTTTGCATTTTTACCTCCTGTGAAATAACAAGTGGAATTTAGTAGTTGTTTTGTGTTTTATTATCATTCTGCATCGTAATTCTATGTGATGTGGTGTTGAAATGTCAGCAGAAATACATATCCATACGATAATCGAGTGAATCAGATAACAGATTTTTCGAAAACCCGTCTCGTGCTAAGAGTGTAAAAACTTGTATTAACATGCTCAAAAGTGCCAATGTGCACATCAATGTCAAGCTAAATCAATGTTGTGTCTAAAACAGGTACCCGATCTACTCAAAACAGCTTGTCATTCAAGTATACACGCTTAGCAAACACGGCGAAATGACCTGAATCTTGGAATTTCGTTCAAGAGCTAGTAATGTTTGCTCCGGTCTTCGTCATAAGTGTTCATCAGACTTCACGCATGCGCAGGGGAAAAACCATCAACCAATAAGGTTTATAAATCAATTTTGCGCATGCACCTTACAACGGTAAACAAATTCGTATTTATAAACAAACCAGTTTGAGATAACCCGATATCAGTCGGAGAAATCTGACGATCTACGAAACTCACTTCAAAAAATCAAATGCGGACTGACGGCGTATTCTACTATGTTTGGATCTAAGATTTTCAGTATAGATAAAGTCTTTTATGATCTTTCGAATGAGGTAAGTCTCTAGTTCGAAAGACAATCGTATCAACTTGAACAAAAGTTGAGTTTTGACGAAAAATTTTAACATGCGCAGAAGTCCCATTTTCGTTGTACCATATTGACTGAATAAGAAAAAGAGGTAGCAAAATGTTCTCTGAGTGTTGCATTGTGGGTAATTATACAAGAACACATTCCAATAAAAAATAAAATTTGTGGGAGAATCATGTTCTTATTTTGGGTTATTTCTTAAAATCATACATGAAAAACACAAAACAAGTTTTTTCTTGGAATGTGTACAGGAAGCAATATTTTCTCAAATTTTTCGGAGGACTGGGTTTCGGACAACTGGGGTGTACCCGTTTCACCGACACAGGTTTTACTGTATTTCTACTTCTTTATTAAACATTCATGGTAATGTGAAGTCGTGACAAGCTTGTCTCTATACTGTATATACTCTGTAAACCCTCTGGTAATCAAATTATTTTCTGACCAGGCCAGTCATGTTTCTATTGTCAATGTCTTATTTGCCACAGTGATAATCCTCATAATTGCCAAAATTTCATTACATTATCAAAATGCTTGCTTTACTGAATAATACATAGTGTATCAGCAATTTCTACAGTTGGTGATTGATTTTGGTGAGCCTACATTATTCATAATCACAATCAGTTAATGCAATGGCTAGGCACTAGGCACACACAACGGCAAAAGGATTTCATTTGCAATATGAAATAGAAACATATCAAAAGCAGGAAAGTTTAAAAGAATATTTTCCAGAATTCGCCATCAGAAATTGTGATACAAAATACAACAGGACAGGCAAGTCACATAACATGCCTGTCCACTCGTCTTTAGGGTATCTTGGTATCCATTGTGATATGCAGTGCTCTCTTGTAATTTTTAGTAAGACATTTTTGAGTTTTGAAATTCTTATGTGTAACATTTCAAAATTATTGAGATTTTATCAGAGGGAATTCTGGGAGTATTAGGAATTAATTGTTGCTGCCCCCAAGCCATTTTAATGTGGGGGAGACCCCTGATACTATAATTTCTGAACTTGTTTTGCAGGTTGATTGAATGATCAAAGCACAATGGAGGCAAGGAATCATCCATGCTATTGCTGCAGTCGTTACCAGGGCTTACAAAGGGACATAATGCCAATGAATCTCGATAGTGCCCTGAATGAACTAGGAATGCTGAGCTCAGTTACAGAGAGCAGGAAACAATATCTCAGTGAGAGGAATCGTAACCATAATAGATCTAAATCTGAGCAGGGCACTAGTAGTAGCCAACTTCCCGACACCGGTGATAATGCTATGTCTAGTACAGGATCTGAGAGTAGTAATAGCCTTTCAAAAGGATATCAAATTGTTAAGATTAATCCACAATATGTGACATCATTGAATTCGGGTAATCGCCCAATGAAAATTGAACAAATAGGCAGCAAAAAAGACCCCGGGCATTCTATATGTCACGGTCGCAAATTTATGCCTGATAGTTTAGAATCTGAAGCAAGAGGAAGTAGGTTAACTCGTGTTAAGTTCTCCCGGATTAAACGCTTTAAAAAACCATATGATGTGCCATGGCGGTTTTCGTTTGATTATGCCAATTTGACGAGCCCAGATATGGGAGAAGGGCTCAACAGCTCATCTCCAACCAGTACCAATGCAAGGGAGAGTCCTTCCCTCTCTTCCATTCATGCCAGTCCCACCAAATTTGCAGTAAGGAGTACCTCAAATTCCAACACCCCCGAAAAAAAGCAAAATGGCCGTGACCGTGGGAGCCTGGTTAGATCAAGGTCTCTCGATGACTTGGATTTATCTAAATTGAATTTAATGGACAAGCAGTATAATGTACAGGAAAGTAAAGAGATTGAGAAAATGTCCCAGAATTTTCTAAATCTTCACGTGGACTAATTTGAAGAACAATGAATTCAATAAATTCTCTCACCATTCCATGTCAGTATTATTAATATGCTCCACTATAATTGTTGTCAGCTGAGTGTGCAATGTTTCATAACTTCAGAGTGAAATAATGCTCAACGTTTTTAATGCAGTCAATATAATCGTTAATATTGTACCTTGGATTAATTTCAAATTTTCAAATTTATAATTTTTGGACAACTATTTGGTGACTGGGCAATGAGTAATTGAACTCAGCTCAATTTCTGTATTTGAATCGACCAGGTTACAGTAGGCTAATTGTGATTCAAACCATTGGCCCAATTAATGGCTTGGTCATATTTGCTCCGATTTTCACTACAGCGTCCAGCTGATTGAGTATTTTGTTCAAAATTGAATACAATATTCAGGAAAACACTCAATCGGCTGGGTGGCGGCCAATGGATCGGAGCAAATGTGACCCATGCATTACAGGGTACTCACATGAATTTAAGAGACTTATAACAGTTTAACCCTTTCTCTACGCACCCCATGCAGACAGATCACCTAAAATTACATTTGTATGATGTGAGAATCGACATTCACCAGGAAATTACAAATATTTTGCCACACATGCAGCAAATTAATTTTTACTGCTTAACAAATGGTGAATGACAGTCAGATTGAGTTCTATAAGTATGAGTATTACATACCTAGCGAAGCATTTGTATGGAAGTCAATGGGAAAGTTAGCGAGCTATATCCACCGATATTGCCCGATTACCCCGATATAGCCCGCTTACCTCGTTTTGATATTAGATTTCTTTAATAACCATGATAATATCATGACGTCACGTCATTGATACAAAGTAACCATGGGAACAAAGGCATGTAATACATCAGTTATGTCACTATGACGTGAAATGGAATCAATATGTTTACCATATTTCACGTCATAGTGACATAACCTCTAAGAATAGCATGACGTCTTGATATTTCAAGGTAACTCGTTGGAATAGTGATGGCGCTGATTGAAATTACGATGTAAAGATAAAACCGCAACGAAATATTTGTAGATTTCTTTGAAAAACTTAGAAATATACATCACATATCGAATTTCTCAAAACAGAAAAAAACATTTATAAATAGTAAGGCCTGCAGGTCGGATTCTTCCTGGTAGCATTAACATTGGTCTAGTATATGTCATACAATTAATATTTGAAACACAACTATTATTCAAACTTATGATGGGACATAAGTATGATATGTACTTCAAGGTAATAAAATAATACGAGTATCACTGTATCATACTAATGTTCGATCATAAGTTTGAATAATAGTTGAGTTTCAAATATTAATTGTGTGACATATACGAGACCAATGTCAATGCTACCAGGAGGAATCAGACCTACAGGTCTTACTATTTATACATGTTTTTTTGTGTTTCGAAAAATTCTATTTGTGACATATATTTCTTAGTTTTTCAAAGAAATCTACAAATATTTTGTTGCGTTTTTTTTCCATCGTAATTTCAATTACCGCCATCACTTTTCAAACGCTGTTACCTTGAAATATCAAGACATCATGCCATTCTCATACTTATAGAACTTAATTTGGCTGTCATTCACCATTTATTAAGCAGTAAATATTAATTTGCTCCATGGGTGATAAATTATTTCAAGTTTCCTGGTGAATGTCGAGTCTCACATCATACGAATGTAATTATAGGGTGCTACGATAGGCTCCATATGGAGCCATATTAACTACATAATATCTTTCAGGACAATAGGCTCCTATTGGCACCATTATTTTTCTTCATCAATAAAATGGCGATATTTGCAGTTCTATTTAGTATTTTAACACCAAATTTTGACAAGTTATTGAAAATTCAGAGAATATGTCCCGGGGTATATGTAATTTGCAGTTTTTCTCTGAAAAAACGCTCTTACTTTTCCGTCACCAGGCCAACATTTTCCTCTTATATTCATGTCTGGAAAGGGTTAAGGGTTTTACATTCACCATTATGATTAATTCAACAGCTTAAAATGCTTGAAGAGTATCATGATGAAGTCTGTTTAGGACCTATGATCTCAGACTAAAATCCTAGAGGGTACCTGTGGTGTACATGTATAGCAAATAAACCAAAGCAGTATCGCTGGCCAATTAACCATTCAGTGTTGTTATTGCTCAAAGTACAACTATAACAAATTTTGAAAACAGCTCTGAAAATTAAAGACAAAAGCTCATTCATTTTTCAATCTCACAAGACAATTGATTGTCTATTCTGACCAGTCACTTACTTTCCTGTTAAATTGACACTTTGAGATTGGAAAATGAATTATTGAGCTATACATTAGTGATGTATTGGCAGTTCTCAAAATATTGTTTACCAAAACTCTATTTCAAAAGTCTATTTCTTCCAACGTTACCATGTTTCAGTCATAAAGATGAAACTTGGCAAATGAATGTAATGATAATTATAATACTATGGAATTATTTAATTTATAATTTTTGTATGTTTTTAAAACATAAATTATGAATACATTCAGAATTGTAAGTGATATAAAATAATCCAAATAAACTATTGTGTAGTGAGCTCAATTTCAACTGAACATTTATCTCAAACAATTGAAATATGAATTTAAGGTCTTAAAGACATTAAATTACATGAATTACAGCACATGTATTTACTATTTAAGAATCTGAACTACAAAATTAAAGTGTGTGTGTTTTTAAATGTATTATACAACTGTTGGGTTTGATTTCTATAATATTTGGTAAATAAATGAGAATAAAATAAATATGATGAAAATTGACAAATGACTTGATTGTAAATAATAATATGCCCATATTATTCTCATGTCTAGAAATTGGTCCCAAACCAATTTTGACTCACTGTGCTAAAACAATGATTAACCATGACCCCATTTAAATAAATGGCATATCATTAAAAAGATGAGAAATGTGGCTTCAGGTGCATTGAATGAAAATCAGAACAACGGCAACGCCAAAGCGTAGCGAATCCCATCGAACAGAAATGGCTGGCATTTTTACATACGAAATATATAGCAAATATCATAAAATAACACCCATAAGAAAGGCCACCATTTTCAAAATGGTTGATCACTTGCCAAGTTGTCATCAGAAGTAATATGCTTTTAAGTAGCCACATTACATATAAAATTCTTAAAAGATTGCCAATGGTGGCCAAAATGGCCGCTTACTACTCAAAATGTCATAAGACAGTATGCAATCCTTACGAGTATTCGCATATCAAATATGAACAAAATCGCTCTATCACTTTATGAGTTATAATAAAAATGTAAAATAACACACATAAAAATGGTGGCCATTTTTCAAAATGGCCGACTACTCCGCAAAGTTTAATTAGACAATGTGCCATGCTTAAAGTATTCACATATCAAATATGAGCAAAATCGCTCCAATATTTTTCGAGTTATAGTAAAAAAAATGACAGCCTACTACGTGAAGTGTCATGAGACAGTGTGCTAGGCTTATGAGTATTCACATATCAAATATGAACAAAATAGCTTCAATACTGGTGGTAGAGCCCATGGTTATAGTAAAAAATGTAAAAATGGTGGCCATTTTTCAAAATGGCCGCCTACTACCCAAAGTGTCATTAGACAGTGTGCCATGCTTATAGTATTCACATATAAAATATGAACAAAATCGCTCTACTACTTTTTGAGTTATAGTAAAAAATGTAAAATAACACATGTAAAAATGGCGGCCATTTTTCAAAATGGCCGCCTACTACCCAAAATGTCATTAGACATTGTCCCATGCTTAAAGCATTGACATACCAAATATAAACAAAATCGCTCCACTACTTTTTGACTTACAGTAAAAAATGTTAAATAACACACGTAAAAATGGCGGCCAACAATACTTCACCGAGCAATTCTACCCAAAATGTCATTAGACATTGTGCCATGCTTAAAGTATTCACATACCAAATATGAACAAAATCGCTCCACTACTTTTCAAGTTACAGCAAAAATCGAAAAATGACGTGCAAAGGCAGCCATTTTTCAAGATGGCTGCCATGTATTTCTTCTAAATTTACATTTCTAGCTTAATCAATGTCCTATATAACTTTTTACATTTAAAACATATTGCTATTACAGTTTTATATGCAGTACCTAAATTACTGTAAAATCGGCACTAAAATGGCCGCCATTTTTAAATGAGTGGCCATTTTGAAAATCGGTTTTCGAGCAGAACTTCTACTTCTACCCCCATTGGGTATATGTGTACAAAATATGAACAAAATCGGGCCAATGGTATTTGAGTTATTGCCCGGACGTACGGACAGAGGCGTTCCCTATATCCCTCCGAACATCGTTCGATGGGATAAATATGCAGTCATCCCTGGTTTTGCACTTTTACGACTTGTACATAGAACGTGGTAAAAGGACAGGTGAAGTAAGCCACTCTTAGCCCCCCTACATATATTGCGGGCAAGAAATTGAAGAAGTGTAACTTAAAATGTGATTTTTGATTTTGTCACTTTGGTTGTTTAAAGGTCAATTTTCAGAGAAGGTATTTTTGTATTTTTTTCTTCCAGGCCCAAATACTGTACTCCCACTAATATTTGATGCTATTATATTTCGCATTTTTAAATTTTGAGGCTATTATATTTTTTTTTACTAATGAACCTCTTTGTTGGTGAAATTTTCTCTGATGGAAGTTCCATTTTGTCCTAGAAACGTCGTCTTTCTAACTAGTGTACATCTCTAGTTGAACTTCCGGTTGAATAATAATAATACAAGATTATGTGATGGCTGTAACTTTTCTCATCAGGTCAGCCTAGATCAGAGGCAGAATTCTCATTATCTTCAATTGAAAATGAGTGGTTGAGAGTTGATCAAATATTAGTGAGGTTGTGCTGCAATCTGCTATTAAAACAGCTGGGTGCAAATTGATTTCTTACTGAATGCCATGTAATTTGATCTTATCTGTTGATTTTTTGTTTTACTGGGACATGGATATCACCCAATAGCATTAGTGACAGGTCATTTTGGGGACTGATCAATTATTTTACCAACTTGTATTGAATGACCATGGAAAATAGTTATTTTGTATTTGGGAAATGTTGAGGCAAATGAAAATAAAGGCCAAATCAATAACTCATTGGAGCAGATCTGAGCTTCCCAAGGTGATTGCCATTAATTTGGGATTAAACTAGATTATGGGAATTCCCTTAACTGTGGCTTGAGAAATTATATAAAGAGAAGGATTAATATGGCAATATACTACATTCTACTAAATCGGGTCTAAGTCATTTCTCAGTATTTTTATGAAAGGCAGAATCAGATCTATAAGGGGTGACAAAATTGCAAGCTTTATGTATAATTGAGCTACCAATGTGTCTCTTACTAACTCAAATATATTATCTCCCAAAAGATCTGTGATATGTTGTCAATTGGTTATTTAACATTTTTAAGTTATTTGAGATTCAAAGTGCACCAAAAATGGGTGTAAAATGTTTTATATGGACAATTAAATACATTAGTTTTCCTCAAATAAAGTTTACAATCTTAGAAAAAGACATGACAAGGAATGATTTGAGCTCAAAATTCTTGTAAAATATAAACATTTTTTTGTCAAATCATGGTGACGATGATTGATCTGATACTGCCTTTAACATCAGACAATTTTGTGAAAAGTATTATTTTCAAAATATGAACTGTATGTATAGGGATTTGTAGGGCTTCATAAACACAAGGCATTAACATACAAAATGTCACCACAGGCCATTTGTTACAGACGTCAATCACCAAACACTGTCCACAAAAGTTGGGAGACCATAACAATATGTCGGCACTTGTTGTGGTGACATAATAAATAAACCAGTCGAAACTTTGTAGCCAGTTGGGTATCATGGGTGTGTATTTCAACCAGATCCTACTTGTAATTCTTGGTACTATTCTCACATAACACTCAGATTTCACTTGGTAAGATTTATTTGCTGTATCTGTTACTGTACATATTATTAGCAAAGAGTCTATTTGCCCTTCCTGGCCTTTATCTTACGGAGATAAAATTCAAGTTCTTTGCCTTCCAAGATGTAGCCGTCGCATCTACCACATTGTCCTGGTCTAGATGACACACATGCTGAAATTACAAGAAACAACTTAAAATATTTCATTCATACAACAAAAAAGCGTAAAATTTCAATATAACCTTTGAAGAATTTTGCATTCCATGCCTAAAAGTTCCAGGTACATAACATGCTGGAATACATAGCATATCCAGGGAGGTGGATGGATATCATCTTTATTTACTACTATCTAGACTATTTGACTACCCCTGGGGTTAGGGAATATCTTCCCCAGTATCAAAAACTCCTTTTTTTAAATTTTGGAATCTTGAAAGTTAGCTATTGAATGTCTGTAAAACCTGAGTAGGTATGGAATACATCTGTTTTAGATACAAGCTTTATCCCCCAGATATGTAAAAAAATGGCAAGCTAGGAAACAATTTTAACACACGTCATGCTGCAGTCAGTGTAACTATGACATATAGAAGGATCACAGAAGAGATTACAGTCAATACGACATGGCACTCCATCGTCTTCAAAATTTTCTTCATCCTGCAGTAGCGACCAAATATCAACAGTTGTGAATGAATTCAATTAATTTTGTAGTGAAAGAAGTTAAAAGATGAATTCGTTTAGTTAAAATACTGTATTGAAAATGAAGGACAATCAATCAACATGAAAATTGCATAGCAACTAATTCAAAATGATATCTATATGATGAAGCACGGGGGCCCGATTTGCACATTTCACTGATATTACTCGAAGGTTAGAAGAGTAGAAGGGGCTCACCTAAGACTCTTCCAGCAGAGAACTGGTCTTCAAGTGCAGATTCTATTTTAGCAACTTTCTGTCTTTCATCATATTTCTTCTGTGTCTTCTTGGAGCGTTTCTTGTTAATTCTAGCTTCATCTTCCTCATTCTGAAACATTAAAGACATGTAAGTCACATGTAACATTCCATCTCACACAAGTTTCAGAGTTGATTTAACAAATTATACGAAGGTGTGATTTCAAAATATAAATTCTACATGTTATGCATTTTGTTAAATAGTACTACAACTTAGCTCACACTTGGTTAAAAAATTATATTGGGAAAAAAGAATGCACTCTAAGTGATTCCATATTTTTATTTTACCACCCTTAGACTAAAACGATAGTGATATCATTGGCTTTAGTGCAAATTCTGCAAAAATGTTAAACAAGGCCTATATCCTAAATACAGATAGAATGTACAACATGAGCACAAAATTATAGAATATAGCTTGCAGTCAGTGTAACTATGACATATAGAAGGATCACAGAGGAGATTACAGTCAATACGACATGGCACTCCATCACCTTCAAAATTTTCTTCATCCTGCAAGGACGTATGATTAAAAACTCATCTCCATATATAATTTCATTTTTCTTGACATTTCTTCAACATTTGAAAGTGAAACATTATTATTTAGTTAGTACACCTTCATAATCCAATATGATAGGTAGAGCCATTTAAGTAGATCCATAGTTCAGAAGGAATGTTTTAAGGTCTCAGTTTGGTTCTTAGCATTTGATATTGATGATTATACACTTTCATTCTCTAGTTTCATTTATCAACAAAATCAAAAGTTATAACAGCCAACTGAAAGCATTTCCAGAGAAATTAAACTAACCATTTTTGCTCCCTTCTTGCGGCCAAGAGGCATAGCATAGTGGGCCTCATACCACTGTCTGAAGGGTGTGGCATCAATGTGGACAATACAGTTCTTTACCAATGTCTTTGTACGCACCAACTCGTTGTTGCTGGCATTGTACAGTACATCAATGATACGTGTCTTGCGGGCTTGGCCTGAAAGTCAAAATATAAATCACATAACTATATTGTATTGTATTGGAATAGAAAGCTACAGTTTGTATCACTTTTGAATCACTTAATGAGTCCGTCAGTAAGCAATCAAAGGACCAAGTCACATTATTAATGGAAAAAAATACATTCATATAAGTTTTTAAGATATAAAACATTCCAATATCGGAAAACTGTGATGCAAATAGTAATTCAACAAATGTTTTTGTCAAGAAATAATTTGTCATCATATTTAGTTCTAGTACAATGTTCTTACAGATTTTCCAGATGAAAGCAATATTTTCCAAATTGTTTTCTGCAATATTGCGCCAATTGAAAAATACAAATAAAATAAACATAGTGATATGCAATGCATGGTCCATGATCTTATCCAAGTAATCCCTAATCCACTTTCTGATATTTGAGATAAAAGGTTTAAGCAAGATCAAAGTTCATCAGAAGTCCATCTTGAATGATCAGTTTTGAATATGCCATATAACAATAATTAAAACCAAATAAAAAACATTAGAACTTTTAAGAAAGAAATATGCATGTCAACAGATAGTTCATAGCAACACATGGAAAAATAAAACATTCAATAATCGAAGCTAATATGGTGTAGTTTATACCACACTGATAATTTGTACTCACTCTCAGACCCCCAGGCAAAGTTACCAGTATCAAGCCTCAAAGCCCTGTATTTTTTGTTTCCACCACGTGTTCGCACTGTGTGGATACGCCTGGCACCAAGCTGGATAAAAAAAGAATAGAAATAGATTTAGATACCACATGAACATATTCAGTAAATCAAGCACTATTTTCAGACAGCATTTTACAAAGGTTATTTATAAAAACAGTTATTTCGTGATCATCATTCTTCCTAATTTTACTTCGATTTTTCCTTGTGGTTAAAACATTTTTTGCAATGACAACTCAGTCAATCATTATAGGTCAACAGCAAATGGAATACTAAATACTAATAATAAATGATATTTTTCAGTGTGTATTCAAAACACAATATGCAATATTTCACTGCATGCCCATGCACATTTAGAGATTAAAACACAAGACAATTTGTCTTTGAAAAATAGTGCTAGAATTAGAACAAGTAATACAATACAATGAGACTACTTTCAAGACAGGTAGCACAAACTCCAACTCGTTCAGAAGTTTGTTATTCTTGACTGGTAATACATACTATTTTGACAATGCACATTTCAAGTCCTACATTTAGCCTGATAGACAGGATCTAGGTTGGTTTAATTGAGGTGCAACTCTGGTATTTCTACGGTTGACAAGGGGGCTGTTTATCTACTATGGAATATTCATGCGCCATATTAAAATTAGATGTTTGCGAAATTACGACCCCCATGAAATTATATACCTTATCCATCACCATAGAAAATCGGAGAAAATCACAGACCTATATAGGCTATAATAAAGTACAGCATTTACCTTAGTGTTAGCAGCTGGTCGTCCCAACTCAAACTTCCTCTTCTTGCGCAGAGGTTTTAAACGGCCACCGGTCTTCCTCCTCTTATGCCACTTGTCCCGAGAAATACCTGAAAACAATTAAGAATAAGTATCAATAAGTCTAAAATTATCATATGCTAGAAGATGCAGCTGAAGCCATGATCACAACTGTGATTTGAAGCAAAGGTCTTATTATTATTTACTTTTCTATGATCAAAAACATTTTGAACAAAGTTTTGATCTAAATCAAGATATGATCGACAACAAATGTCTAGTTCTATTGATCTAAGTGGCAAGGAAAATGTTCATTTTGCATATAATGCTACAAAGTCTAGTTTTGCAGAAATATGCATGATACAAATCAATTTGACATCATTTCAATGAAGGAACCAACTTTTCAAATACGGATTTATGGAGATAACTATACACAATTCAGTCTCAATTTTACACATCTGAATTACAGGATCATCATATTTTGCACAGAAAATGATGGAATTATATCATTTTTACGATTAAGGAGGATGTAAATCGATATTCATAGAAGATTTTAGTAATTTTCCTACCCATGATGGCGACCTAACGTGAAAAGAATGATTCTCGCGAACTTTTGCGAGATTTCAACTTTGGGGATCAATCATTATGTACCCCAAATTTTGTTTTTTCTTTCATATAACCATAAACTGCCCTTCTAAAACGAACAAGAAAATGCAAACAATTAAAATATAAGATTTTATATAACGGCTTATATGTCTCAAATCTTAAACGATATCAAAAATGTCCAACAAGAAACCCAAAAATACTCCAAAATTCACATTGATTGGTAGATACACATTCCCATTTTTTTATAATAAAACAAAATCTATTTCTTTACAAAGCTTTTATATCCAAAACCAGTTCTTACATTGCATTTTGACAAAAACAAGAATATTTAATATGCATTTCTACTTTAATAAGTTGCCTTTCTTTGAGAAAATATGACAGAATTTTCTTGATTTTGGAATGTGTCATTCTTAAAAAATGAAATGAAGTTTTTGGTAGAGGTTCTATGTAAGCAGTCACGACACTTAGAGCATTTTCCCATTTAGGACACCCATGGAAATTCTCCTTGTGTCCACTACAAATTTGGGAATTCTCATTACATACACTCAAACTTTATTTCTACATTTCACATGCAAGCCACATCAATTCATATGTAGTTTCCTCTTGTGTAATTCCACGAACACTATGACACACCATTTGTCTCTAAGCTCAATGTCCAACATGTGTCAGGTACCTATACACATCGTGACCGATGCAAGCAGTCACGAAAATTCAACAAATCTCGTCCACATCAGTTATTCCTGTGAAATCTCCTCCACACGTGCGCACGTATACGTAGTACTAACTCCCTTACATGCGCGAATCTCGCCCACATCCGTTTTGCCTGTGTATTCTCCTCTACGACGTGCACATATTACTTACTAATTCGCCCTAATTCCCCTGTTTCACATCTTCGCACAGATTGGTGGAGTAAACGGGGGTACGGGGAAACGGGGGTACATACTCATGCATTTACATATCTCCTATACACTTCATCCTGCTATATTACGTACCGTGGTTGGCGGGGTAAATGGGGTAGATACTCTGACATGTAATTACATATCTCCTATACACTTCATCCTACTATACGTATCGTGGCTGGCGGGGTAAACGGGGTACATACTTCACATGTATTTACATATCTCCGTAACACTTCATCCTACTATAAGTCATGTAAGTACCGTGGTTGGCGGGGTAAACGGGGTAGATACTCTGACATGTATTTACATATCTCCTATACACTTCATCCTACTATACGTACCGTGGCTGGCGGGGTAAACGGGGTACATACTTCACATGTATTTACATATCTCCTATACACTTCATCCTACTATATTACGTACCGTGGTTGGTGGGGTAAACGGGGTAGATACTCTCACATGTATTTACCCATCTCCCATACACTTCATCCTACTATACGTACCGTGGCTGGCGGGGTAAACGGGGTACATACTTCACATGTATTTACATATCTCCTATACACTTCATCCTACTATATTACGTACAGTGGTTGGTGGGGTAAACGGGGTAGATACTCTCACATGTATTTACCCATCTACCATACACTTCATCCTACTATATTACGTACCGTGGCTGGCGGGGTAATCGGGGTACATACTTCACATGTATTTACATATCTCCCATACACTTCACACTCAAAGCCACTTAAGTGTGAAATAGATTTTGTTAAAAAGTGAAAAAAATTCTAAAATGTTTTTTCAAATAGACATATAGTATATATCTGTATACAATTGTACATTCGTTACCCAAGGCATTTAAGTAAACTCCAAGGGAAATTGGCGAATTTTCAAATTGAAATTAGGGTCCGTCTCAAACATGAATTCCTTAAGTAATGCGGGCTCAGCAGGTCATTATGGCAGTTTGATTCAAAGAAACACAAATTCTTTGGCACGCTCTGTAACTAAGAAAGATCGAGGTAGTAAAAAAGGTTGTAGGTGTGGTGTCAACCGAATAAGAAGTGGAAAAGAAATCTTATGCTGTGTAGGTAGAAGATGCCCATGTTCTTCAAAAAATGCTAAATGTCAACAATCGTGTGCTTGCCCTTCAAAAAATTGTAACAATGGTAAACCAAAAAAAGGAATTAAATGTGAAAAAAACTAGAAGGAGACTAACAAAAGCCAGCAAGAAACATGTAACATCTTTCGAATATTTGTCGAACAATTTGCAAGAAATTAATACTGGGCCGACGGATAAATTGGAGCTTTTCTATATCGGGAATAGTTATGTTCCATTAAGTGCAATTTGAAATTGATTTTAGTAAATATAATAGTTCGACATGACCCTTTAAAGTATACGTATACGTATAAGTTGTACTTTCACTTATGTGCGAAATCTCTCTAGTGTTTTAAAGTATTTACGAATTAAATAACAGGTAGATAGATATATATTGACACAGATAAATTTTCTTGAAAATATCCAAAACTTCTAATTGTGAATCTTAAATCATGTTTGTAGCAATGTAGAGTATACATGTAAAGGTATGCACCCCGCTTACCCCGCTTACCTCACCTCCATGGTATGTGTAGAAGCTGCCTCACAGTGTAGCAATGTAGAGAATACATGTAAAGGTATGTACCCCGCTTACCCCGCTTTCCAGCCTATGTATAGGTGCTTGACACAGTGAAGCAATGTGTAGCAATGTAGAGTATACATGTAAAGGTATGCACCCCGCTTACCCCGCTTACCCCACCTCCATGGTATGTGTAGAAGCTGCCTCACAGTGTAGCAATGTAGAGAATATATGTAAAGGTATGTACCCCGCTTACCCCGCTTTCCAGCCTATGTATAGGTGCTTGACACAGTGTAGCAATGTGTAGCAATGTAGAGTATACATGTAAAGGTATGCACCCCGCTTACCCCGCTTACCCCACCTCCATGGTATGTGTAGAAGCTGCCTCACAGTGTAGCAATGTAGAGTATACAGGTAAGGATATGTACCCCGTTTACCCCGCTTTCCAGCCTATGTATAGGTGCTTGACACAGTGTAGCAATGTGTAGCAATGTACAGTATACATGTTGCATGGTTAGAAATGGCTAAGTGCCGTGACATTTTAGCTCGTGACTGCTTACATGGAACCGCAGCCAAGTTTTTCAACAAAGTTTGCACAAAACACAAAAAGTAGCAAGACTAGTACATATACTATTAAATTACAGTTGTAATTTTCAATTTGAGTTGTAGGATGTAAGTATATCTCCATCTTGGGTGAGGCAGGGCTTTCAATTCTAGTTGAAAGCCCATGGGTGAGGCAAGAATCAATGAAAAGGCCATGAAAATCATCTTAGAAAAGTATGATTATACACATTTGGCAGTCATGCAAGCCAAAGATTGTAAAAAATTGTAAAACACCTTTTACGAAAGCCTTGAAGTGGTCGGTGCTTCGTTCTATGGACTGGGGTAGGACTTATCCCGTACCAGGACTATAGTCCTGCATCGAGCGCAATCTTTTGCCTATACTATTACAACTTGGGAGAATTATTTACGCCCCTTACACTTATGATACCTACTTCAATAGATTCCTGGGTATTTTAGCATTGTTTTCGTGTAGTTGAATCCAAAATTGTCTGGGTATATCGGCAGAATGAAAACATTTTTCTTTTGCATCGAGAGATAGTCCATCACTTTCCAAGATGGCGGTTGGATTTAAAAGGGGATTCCCCGTTTGACTGACCCGGAAGTGGCCCGCAAGTACCAAAAATGGAGGAATTTGACGGTTGAAATAACTTAACTATTACACGCAAATATTGCGATCAAAAACGAAAATTTCTTTGTTCTGCCGATAAACCCAAGCAATTGTGGATTCAACTACACAAAAAGAATGCTAAAATACCAAGGAATCTATTGAAATAGGTATCTTAGATGTAACAAGCGTAGAAAATTCTCCCATGTTGTAATCGTACAGGCAAAAGAATAAGACGTTCACAGGACTATAGTCCTGGCACGGGATAAGGTAGGACCATTCACGTGAACTAAGTCCCGCCTTTATTAGCTTATATGGCAAATCATCAAGGCAACTGCCAAGTCCTCAAATGATGTGATTAAGATTTGATATTTGACGTATCACATAAAACTATGACATCAGTCACATATATACTCCATCGAGCAACTATAAACAAACAAATGATTGTAGCGTCACACATCTCTGTTGATTCTATATTATGTGACGTCATTAACATGTTACCTTACCAACAACAAAACATGCATTAAAGTTTGCTGTTCATGGATCAGTTTTCTCCATCGACATATGGCCTTCGTATTTTTCTCGTGAAATTCACCAGATAATCTTGTTTGGTGAATGTTCCCCTTGCTGGGAACAACACCCTTTCTGAAAGATCAACAAACCTCAGGCCAGGAACGAACAATAACTCTCAAAGATGACTATTTTTGCATGAACAATGAATCGCACATTCATACTAACTATTTGATGATGCGCATACTCTATTTCATAATTTGATTGGTTTGTTGGAACCATTTCTGTTGTGTGACCCTCTCCACCTTCACCCCCAGCAGAGGAAAAAATAAAACTCCCTTGGTAAATCCTGGCCCTGTGGCCTGTACTATTCACCACACTTCTTTCTAAACAATGTACTATAGGTTTGACAGGCCTGTAGCCTGGTAGCAGGGTTTTGTTCACTTTTGACAATTTTGGTCCAAAAATGGCCAAAATCACTTAAAAAGTGCTCAGAATGGTGAAAAACTGCATGATTTTGAAAGAATTTTTGGTCCGCTCGAGCCCATCGAACCCCCTGGCTACGGGCCTGTTTGACATCCTATTTTCTTTGTGACACTATCGGCACTCACTATCTGCCTCAGGACATTTGGTTAAGGATTTAAGCCTTGGATTTAAGCGTTGTGTGCTGAACCATTCCATGAAGATGTTGTTTCCAAGTTGAGTTGGCAAGTCATCAAATCCAATGTGAAAAGTCCATATATCACCATAAAAACTGTCTAACTAGTGACGTTGATTGTGTTATTGATTATTTCACACGCTGTTTTATATCACTGGTTATAATAATTTATAGAGCCAACCAAAAGTTCTAAAAAGCAAGCTCAATGTCCTGTTTAAGAACCCTTATTCTTAGTATTAAAAATGGCAGTCACCATCTGTAACAAATGGCATGTAGTGACTTGCATTGTTTTCATGAATTTCTTTTTGTCTATATTTCAGATCATGGAAAGGAAATGCTAAATGCTGGCTGATAAAACATGGCATCAAACCGGGAAAAGTACTACATAACAAATACATTACTTTGTCTTCTCAAAGCATGTGAAAACAAAAAAACAATTGTTGAATTAAGAAATGAAAACATTGTGGAGGGACTAATTAATTATGTGGATGGATTTATGAATGTAACCATGTCTGATGTGAAGTTCACATCATTCAGGGGTGACGTGAGTATGTTTGAATCATTCTTTGTGGCTGGGAAGAACATACGATTTGTTCAAATACCTGATGAAATTGACATGATGGCAGCTATCAAGGCTCACGCAGCCAGAGCAGCTAGTGCAGCAAATGTAGGTCTTCAAGAGACCAAACGCAATCCCAAATCTTTGAATATTTGGCAACAAAAATCAGAAGCATCTAAATTAGCTCAAATGAAACAGATGGTTCATGGGTCTGAAGCTCAAATGAAAATGGTTCAAGAAGCTCAATTGAAAATGGACTCCAAAGCTGAGGCACATGACAGAATGGTTAACGAAGCTGAAGCCCAAATGAAGAAACTTCATAGAACTGAGGCTATTAGAACGGATAGACCAATTGAGCCAGATTCAAGTAAAGACAAATCAAGTGAAGTAGAGGTTGATCCTTGTGTAATACAAGATCCTGACAATATATAATTCTGAACAGGGTACTTAACATTCAAAAAATATATTAAAAATACAGATCTCATCATTTAACCCTCAACTGCTTGAATGTTCAATATTCCATCAAGTGCAACATAAATCCAAATGTGTCATTGAAATAGACTGGATGCAAGTAGAGATCATACTGAATAAAGTCATCAAATATTCAAAACTTAATCAAAATGACTTCATATATGAAATCTACCTAAGATTACATCTGGTTTAAAAAGTAAAACAACTTTGTTTAAAAATGTGACTTCTAGGTCAGAAAGATTCCCCATAGAGCCTAAGAGAAAATTGTATTTCATGATGCTATTTCTTTTGATGGGATAGTACTTTTGATACTTTACAAATGATCACTTAATAATATTTCAGTTCAACTCAACAATGTATCACCATTCGAGCCTCGCTTTCGTGGATGATGCAGTGTCACCTTTTGTGGAATATTTCCTTATCACATACTGGAATGTATGATAACTGATAGTGTTAATTAAAGTGTAACATCACAAATCACAATATATAGTCTCTGTGTTTTATTTGAATCATTGAATAACTGAATAATCTGATTTGAAAATCAAGGTACAGACTTGGGCAAGGTTAATTTAGTTAGCCTATTGAATACTGAAATAGGAGTCAACATCAATTACAGCAAAACCTGTACAAGTGGAGCACTTCAAAATAATGTTTCATTTGGGAGGTGCTCCACTTATACAGTGGGGGACATAAAGAATTGCTATAGCTATGAAAATTACATGCTGTCGCACATGTAATAAATTCTTACCTCAGTGTATTCAGTGCTCTATTTTCTCTGTCCTAGTAAGTCCAAATATAGTGGAATTTGTGTCCATAATGACAATGAACTTAATAAAAAGTTGAAGTGGATATTCACATGTTAATACTGACTCTTCAAATGTTGAGGTGATTTTGGAGCCCGATTACGCTGCAAGGGAGGATAGACTCCCAGAATGCAACATGACACGTGCCAGCTTTCAAAATGCCGTTCCGCCATTTTGAAACCTGTCACAAGTAAATAATGTTAACTGATGTTGCATTGTGGGAGTCAATCCTCCTTGGATCACAAACATGGTGATTCATAAAAACATTCGTTCGATTTGGTAGAGATTTATCCATCATTTGCAGGTATGAAGCTTTGGATTCATTTATTGTGCTACTTAAAGTGAACGGGAATTATTTTTCTACCACTTGGGAGAGTTTGAGACACGAAACTTAGAATTTAGCTCATTGTGACAACTTTTGATGGTTGAGGTTTAGTTTTGTCCCCCACTTACAGTTCATTTTACATTAAGTTAATGGGTTACACCAGGGAATGGCAGGGATTGTTCACTAGCTATAGCTTTAAGGAACAAAGGGGGTTTAGGTTATGTCTTTAAATACAAGTTTCTGTTCCAAGTTAGCCTTGACCAAGTCGGTATTTTTTTACTTATCTGATCTTGAATTATTACTAGAAATCAAGATAAGTAAAAGAAACCAACTTGGGCAAGGCTAGTTACAAGCATCTCTTCTTGTTTGTCACTTATAATCAATGATTCAGATAACTCAAACAGAATGACAGTCAAACAGATACTTTTTCTAATTTATTATAACTTAATTCCATTTATTTCAATTATTGTATTAAATATATTAACAATAATTTCATAAAATCCATCATGTTCATAGCAATATTGTTTTTGTGGTATGCTACTGTAAATAATTTATAGATTTCAATACAGTACATATCCTAATATATTTTCATATCTTATGATCCACTTTATTTCTACAACCTGGATGTAACCATTCACTGTCAGCAGCTGTCGGATAACAATATCTGTAGCACACATTTAGTAGAGGGAAGTGATTCACTTCACTTGTTCAGTTCTTGTCAATGTGTTGTTTAAGTGACTCCAAATATTCCACAAGATCATCTTTATCCAAATCAACTTTGAGAAAGCTGTCTACTATAGCCTTGTACCTGGAAGGAAATATTTACAGGTTGAATTATAACACAGATAAAATGAATTATTGAATCATTGCTTTAATCTCAAAATCCACATTCTGATTGGTCGTTGTAGCACAAAATTACCACAACATATTTCACACTTCCTTCAACTTTTGGTTAAAGGCATATTGCCCTAGATATCTCACGATTGGATTAGATTGGATTCTGATCATAAAGGAGTGACTAGCTAATATAAAATAAAACAAGCATTTCATTCTAAATCCATACAATAACTGTTGTACTAGTAATTTTGAACCGGGAACAGGTCTTGCCCTGAATGAAAAATTCTTTTAATGTCACTCAAGTTACTTTTTAGTATACTGTACTCACTTGATAAATGCACTCTCAGACTTGGATGTCCCAACTCTGTTCACCAATTTATTCTCACCTAGGCATTCACACACCTAAAACAGTGGTAATGTTAAATGCTTCCACAAAAACAATATTCAAGCATTCACACATTGGCAAACTAATGTTGTTAGTATTAGAAATGGTCAAGTTCAATATTATTGTACATGTAATTTGGGAACAAATTAAGAATACAAATTAAGTATACAGAACCCTACTTGTCTTTTAAAGTAACTGTCCTATATGTTGTAAAAATAAGTTGTCATGGTAAAGCCCAAGGTTACATTCAAAATATAAAAGTGTGCTCTATATACATGTATAAACATGTCTTATGAAAAGGGTATGTATGTTATATACTATATCTAGTATATATACTAGTATCATAGCCTGGTACCTGTTTTCCACGTTTTATGATTGCAGAGGGCAGTCCAGAAGCTTCTGCAATATGAGAGGCATAGCTATGACTGGTGCTGCCATCTATCAGCTGGTAAAGAAATACCAATGTATTGCCATCCTCTATCACCTCCATTGTCTGAAACATCAATAAACATTACTGTACTCCCTGTATTTTTCGCGTGCGATTTAGTATCGTATTGTTTGAAATCTTTGCGAAATTGTCATCAGGTGTTATCAGGTGGTAAATTGGATAAGTTACACCACTCACAGTGGCTTACTAGTATTAAATCAAATAAACCAAAATTGACAATGTAACAGAGATTAAGGTGCAAAATTCGCGAAATTAACTAAGAGGACAGTATTTAACGACAGGGAAAATATTTATACCATGGAACAATTAGGAAATTTGTTGAAGAAAGTTAATTTGATATTTTCCATTTACATTCAATGCCATATTATTGTCCCAGAGAATGAATCTATATACAACCATCAATATATTTTATTCCAATAATATATTGATACAGAATTTGATATGTTTGGTAGGATTCCATATAGGCTAATATAAGATTTCATTTTGGAACTTACAGGGTGATTTTCATTTTGAAATGTCATTTTATTTTGGTTGAATTTGATGGGAAATTCATAATTGAACAGGGATTATTTTTAAGTGAGCATAACATAGGTAAGCTATATTTTGCAGAGTAAAGCAGCATCTTTCAATTTTATCAACCTATTGAATCCCAGGCTCTAAAATTGGTTGAAACCAGAGAATTTTTCCAGTTCCTGACATTTTACAACATACATATTCAACGTGTGATGCTCATTTATTAAAATTAGATGGCATAGTTCATTTCTGCACATTTTAAAACAAGTTTGATGTAAAGTGGATGAAAATTGTTCAGATGAGAGCAATTTTAGTGAAAAACTTTGTGACAGATTATCTCGTCACTCTGGGTTTCAAGGTAATTTCTGAGGTAACGAGAAATCTCGTCATTCTGGGTAGTCAAGAGGTTAAACAAAGGCTAACTTTGCATATAATGCTTGAAGCAAGATGTTAACAGCAATTCTAACCTACCTGAAATTTGAGATGAGTAGACTTGGGTAGCATTGACTTGGTTACCAGTGCATGAAAATGTGTGGAGACAAACACATGAGGACATCTAGTTCCAGATGACAGCCATTGTTTCAATGTAGCACACAGCAGAGCAATACCATCTGACTGAAAATGCCATCAACACTGGAGTCCCATTTAGATGTAATATGGTACATTTTATGTGAGGCCAGGAAAAATTGGGGTACAGCATCTGATATAAATCGAGTAGCATATTGAATAAGATCTACTTCCACTAACTCACAAAGAATACAATACATCACCATAATTGACCAACATGACATCTTTTCAATGTTCATATCAGTGTGCATAATTTCAAATCTATTGGTCTAAAATAATTTTCTTTTTTTTCTAACAATTAAGAAATCAAGGAATTTTTCTTTTTTATCATACAAATATTAAGCTCAAAGCATTAACTCTAAGAGTTAAATTCTCTGGTCAGTGACCCATGGAGTATGCCAGTCCATGGTATTACATACACTACACTAAAGCCAAAGCCAAAGCCACTCACACTTTCTGTGCCTTTTCCAAATTCATCAAGAATCACAAGAGATCTCTCTGTTGCATTATTGACAGCACTTGACACCTAAACAATATATTAGCAAGATTCAACTCATGTAGTGTCATGTTTATAAGTTATCCAAGTCAAAGTGAAATAATTCATGGTACAACATTAACAGTAATTATTGCATCATTGTACATGTATTTTAAGTTTTTAAGCTCTGCAAAGTCAGGATCAGCAAAATCAAATACCACTTTATTGAATTGTAACATACCTATGATGATGTATGGTGTAAACTGTGAAGTATTATATCTTCAAGCAACAATATTTCCTCTAACAGGAGTTTTATGGAAGTTAGATTTCAGAAGAAATTTCTTGTATATAGATTCTTGACTTAATTTCTTACAGTCAATTCGCTATGGATTTTGTGAACCTTGTAGGCCATTTTGTTTGTATAATACCTGAGAGAGGTCCATCATGAATGTGGAGAGGCCGGCTGAGACTGTCTCTAGGGTACGGATACGTGTAAACAACCTGTCCATTAGTCCAACAACGGCAGATTCTGCAGGAATAAAGCTCCCAATCTGAGCCATGAAAACAATCAATGCAACCTGGAACACAAATTGTGAAAGTCAAATAATAGGATGAATAACAGCTACATTACAGGTGGGCTAATATCAACACCTTTTCCTGTACAGACTCCTACAGTATTGAACAAATAAAATACATAGACAGGCCCGTAGCCAGCTTTTGACAAGAGGGGTTCACTTTTTAAAAAGTTCCAGGGGGTCCACTTTTGACAATTTTAGTCCAAAAATGGCCAAAATCACTTAAAAATGGTCAGAATGGTGAAAAACTGCATGATTTTGAAAGAATTTCTGACCAGGAGGGGTTCGGTATATCTACCCCCCCTCCCCCTGTCTACAGGTCTGTATAAAGTTCAAAAAATGTTGACCAGGGTAGTTTCTTTGATGAGCCGATAGCCATTGCTGAACATTGCCATTGCTCTCAAAACATAAGAAACAATAAAACAGAACACTGATAGACAACTTCTGTATGAAGCCAAAGTACTGACCTGTTTTAGATAAATGCTCTTGCCACTTGCATTGGGTCCTGTGAGTACCTTCATCCTACCTACATGTTCATCACTGTATGTCTCATTGGGTACAAAAGGACTGCAGCACAACTCTTGAAGGGGGTGCCTACAATTAAATTGGAATACCAGAGAATGAAAGAAAGGAGAATGCATGCTGACTGACTGTACACTATAATGAGCAAATAGTCATCCTGATATTTAATGGGAAATCTGAGTTAAATACTTTCAACAATACTGTTATACAATATTTGACAATATAACAGTTCCTGCCACTGTGCATCTTTTTAAAGCCTATGCAATCACATCACTTCATATGCATGTACCTTTAATGTAACTCTCACTAGGGGAGGGCATTTGTACTGAAAGGAGAGCGTTTTCAGTATATTTGTATACTGAAAAATGTACTGACTTTTTTCAGTATAAAATTCAATGCAAATATGTACTGAAAAATATACTGAATTTTTAAGGACATTTTTAAGTACAAAAACGACTGAAAAATATACTGACTTTTTAAGGACATTTTTAAGTTACATACATAACACATAACTCACCTGCCTGCAGTAACATGTATGATGTTGTCCTGGGTCAACTGAGGTCTTGTGTAGTTATATTCCCTGGCACAATTAGCTAAAGTAATCAGACTGAAAACAGACGAAATGTTTCTTACTTATTTAGACACCATGTAATTAACCCAGCATGCATGCCCAAGACATTATCAGATCTTGTCACTAGTCTACTCTTGCATCTGTAGTAAATTCAAGTTATTGGACAGATACGTTGTTTTCCTGGAATTTTAATGACAAGATTTATGTGGCACATGCCTGACGCATACCCAGTAGCACAATGTGATGACAATCAAAGTGTGATAAAAAGCCTTGTACATGAAATCACTCTGCACCTGAGCATTGAGTAATAAGCATTGATCTTGAAATTGTTTTTTAATTAAGCCGGTCAAAGTTTGGTCATCAAGAGAAGGTTTTTAGCTTACAATCATTCATGGTAATAAATAATCATGACAAGCAAATATGATCTTGACATTCCTTTGACCTGTTGTATTGTTCAGAATGGACAAAATGGTAGCCTTCTTTATAGGAAATGGGTGCAGCATAAGCACTGACCCATAGGGCAATGCCAGTAAATTTTACAAGAGGCCAGCCAATTCATAATTCAGTTTAAAAGGCAGGCTGAAATCCCAGTGACACACCCTGATTTAGAACATCACCATATTTATATGAATATAGTTGCTTACCAGTCAAGTTCAGCAGCACAATCCATGACATCTAGCAAAACCTGGGAGTGCTCAAGAATTGTATTTTGCAGTCTGTGCATGATGACGGTCTCTTGGTCTGTTGATTATATAAAATATGATGAATGTATCAATTGATAACAAAAATAATATCACTTAAAAACATGATATTACGTACATGACTCAATATTTCAAGACATACAGGGTGATCATTAAATGAGATCAAAAGTACTCTAATTTGTGTAAACATTAATGAATCTGGCTCATTTTCTGTTTAATACCACCTTTTTCAGATCTTCTTCTGTCTTGAGAAATTCTCCCAAGAATTCAGATTTTAAGTCCCCATAGAAATACAAGAACACAAATGTGTACAAAATGTCCCCACCTATTGATGATCCCGTCAAATGGTTATCCTAAAAATGAGTAGACAAGACTTTACCGACACAATTTGAGGACAAAAAATCCAAAATGGCCATCTTAAAATTTACCCAGAATGCCAAAGAATTAGTCAGTAGATTTTCATACTAAGAACCACCCCTGAAAATTTGAAATTGATCCGTCACACAGTTAACCAGAAAACATGTAAACAGACAGACTTTACAGACAAGATTTGAGGACAGAAAATCCAAAATGGCTGCCTTGACATTTATCCAGAATGCCAAAAAACTGATCTGTTCTAGATTTTCATAGAAAGAATCATCCCTGAAAATTTGAAATTGATCCACCAAACGGTTCACCTGAAAACGCGTAGACAAGACTTTACGGGCAAGATTTTAAGACGGAAAATCCAAAAATGGCTGCCTTTACATTTATCCAGAATCCCAAAAAACTAATCAGATCTGGATTTTCATACTAAGAATCATCCCTGAAAATTTGAAATTGATCTACCAAACAGTTCACCTGGAAATGCGTAGACAAGACTTTACAGACAAGATTTTAGGACAGAAAATCCAAAATGGCTGCCTTGACATTTACCCAGAATGCCAAAAAAACTAATCAGAACTAGATTTTTATACTAAAAATCATCCATGAAAATTTGAAATTGATCAACCAAACGGTTCACCTAAAAACATGTAGACAAGTCTTTACGGGCAAGATTTTAAGACGGAAAATCCAAAATGGCTGCCTTGACATTTATCCAGAATGCCAAAAAACTAATCAGATCTAGATTTTCATACTAAGAATCATCTCAAATTGATCTACCAAACGGTTCACCTGGAAATGCGTAGACAAGACTTTACAGACAAGATTTTACGACGGAAAATCCAAAATGGCTGCCTTGACATTTACCCAGAATGCCCAAAAACTAATCAGATCTAGATTTTCATACGAAGAATCATCCCTGAAAATTTGAAATTGATCTACCAAACGGTTCACCTGAAAATGCGTAGACAAGACTTTACAGACAAGATTTTAGGATGGAAAATCCAAAATGGCTGCCTTGACATTTACCCAGAATGCCCAAAAACTAATCAGATCCAGATTTTCATACTAAAAATCATCCCTGAAAATTTGAAATTGATATACCAAACGGTTCACCTGAAAACACGTAGACAAGACTTTACAGACAAGATTTTAGGATGGAAAAATCCAAAATGGCCGACAATAAAAAAGTGATTATGGATTTTTGCTGATTTCTCTTTACAAAATTATCACATATAACTACTGTTAACAATAAAATAGGCTTTTACAACAAAGTACACCTGAAATTATTTACAAAGCTACTAAATAGTTTAAGTATGAAAACTCAAAAACACCATTCAATATGATGGGTATTATCGTGCGCTGACTTTTCTTAAAACATTCAAAATGGCAGACATGACTGAGCTAACAGGTCCAAAACCTAATCAGATCTAGAATGAAGTGAGCTGAACAAGATGTTAAAGTTTTAAAAGCAACTGTGAAGCCGTTTTTCTTAAAGTTTGCAGACAAGGATTTTAGCATTTGACTTCAAAATGGCCGACAGGAAGTAGGTATCGAGTTAATTTTTTTTCATCCACATCTTTATGCACTCATAAGTTATCCCTGAAAATTTGAAGGTGATATCTGTAACGGTTTTGGAGAAAAGTGCCGGACGTACGGACGGACAGACAGACGGACAGACAGACGGACAGACAGACGGACAGACGCGCCTAGGCCGACAATATGGCCCCACACTATGTGGTGGGGACATAAAAAGTCTGAGGGAGCCATGTCTGGTGAGAAAATAAGAATGGACAAGAATGCTTTGAATGTAACAAAATATGGTGGTATTTCCAAAGTTCAAAACCATTAAGAAAAAAAAACATCATAATATTTCCTTTCTTTTTTGACTGCTCCGGGTACCCTCGACATGGGTTGCTATGGTTACCATAGAATGCAGAATGTTAAATGTTATGGGATAAAATTTATTTTGTGTATGTATAATTATTAGATCAACATTCTGTGAGAAAATGAGCCATATTCATTAATGTTTACAAAAAAAATTAGAGCACTTTTGATCTTACTTATGATCACCCTGTACATTTCATGAGTGAAGACTGTAAACTGACCTGCTATTTCACATTGCACGTCTCCCAATAAAAGATCCAGTTCTGCAATTACAACAAAATAAAGTTAAACGTTGACTACAAAAATGGATGCTTTATAAACATACTATGTATCTACAAAATTTATTATTATATAAATGCATCATTATACACTGTATATTTTACATTTTCCCACTTTTCTTAATGGATTATTTTGCATGACATACTACTGTATATATACTACCAAACTGCTAACGAAATTAAAGTGAGTCAATGCATAATTTTAGTGTTCTTTTGAAAAATAAAATAAAATGTCAAACGAAAGATGGCGATGATATCCAGATTATGTCATTTATTCATTTTTGGTCTATGTGTCATCATAGTACTAATCTCTGAGCTTCAACAGTCTTCAAAGTGAATTATTAGAGTAATTAAAGTGTATTTTCTTCTCTGCTTAATATTTGCAATAGAATAGAATACAATAGAAGCTTTAATATTCAATTGTTTGTGTGAGTGACATGTAATCAACAATTTTTTGTTCCTTTTTCTTCTTAAAGTATGCAATGAGTTTCTTTAGTGGTAAATAACATTGTCAAATAATTACATAATCAGATAATACAGTAAGGTTTAAAAAGCAGGTACCAACCATACCTCAACACACCGAGAGCATTCTAGGCTTGATTGTTTAACCGATAATACTGTAACAACCCGAGAGCACCCCAGGGGAATAACCAACTAACGAGCATAGTGTAACAAGCCAGATAAAGAAATTGAAAGAAAGTGTGCTAAATTCAATGCCCCGTGTGGGAATCGAACCTACGACCTTTAGATCCAAAGATTGATGCTCCACAGACTGGGCTATAAAGGCTTAAGCCGCAACAGCTGGACTGTAGTACATTGTAGCAACTTGCTATCAAGGGTCGTTACAATACTATCGAGTTTGCTCATACATGTAGACGCATGCCTAGGCTATGATACTTCTGAGCAAAATCACAAGGTCTAGTTAGTACCTATTATGTAAACTAATTGTGTTTTAAACATATTATGATTTGAAACAAATAACATTGATGAACCAACATAACATTCTTTTTATACAATGTAATCTACTACACCTTTAGTACTTTCACTTTTATAATGCACCATATTGCTGGACATAAACTACAATCAATGATTGAAACTATAGTAATGATTAGTGAACAAAATGAAACACATTTATGTATCAGGCATTAGTGAGCTTTACATAAATGCTGACTTCATTCAGATAAACACTGTCATTAATACTTCCATATTCACAATGCTAATGCTGTCAACTGATAGGTCAATAGTTACATTGGAGGTATACAATTTACCAAGTCCATTTAGGAGATACAGGTCAACAATATACAGTCCTCTCTACAGAACTGGATAAACTAGAGACAGACAACGATTTGAATGAGATTCCTATTGGAATAGATATACAATTGACCCAAATCAGCTAAAAATATGCCATCTATTGCTTCATTGTCCAAAGAAAGCATTTCGAGTCTCCTAAGCTAGACAGGGGAAATGTTTACCTTTGAACAGACTAATCATAATCAAAGATACACTGATACGCTAGTTTTATATGATGATATAATATCCAGTAAATCAGGATACTACAAGACAGGAGGTAATATTTGGAACATCAGTAGTACATACAGTAGAGTTAAATAGGCATAAGTTGTAATTAGACATAGAAGACATTCATTCCTCATAGCAAATCCTGAGACTATATTAGGGATCCGGTATATTTTACAATATTGTCCCAAAACACAACTGATTACATTTTCGTGAATTTACAATTGATTGACCCCTCCCAAAAAACTGAATACTATTGATTTTTATAGAATTAAAATTTATTATCTGTATGTTAACAAAAAAATATGGAATGTTACCCCCTCCCCAAAATATTAACTAATATTACATTTGTGGATATACATAGATGTACTGACACGATCCCGTATGCAGCCTATATGATGAAAACATGCAATATCTATATTTAATCTACTTACCACAAATTCCAGATTTGGAATGTTGTAATTATCTTCTTCTCGGATACTGTCACATAGTGGTATTGCCAACAGATAGCCTAGCTGGAAGAGAAGCCAACATTTAACTTAATTCTATAAAAGATTTTGGAATCGGGGGCATTTTTTAACTAAACAAAATAATTTGATGTTAATTTTTCATAGAGCTTTTTGCGTTTTTTTTTCATTTCAAACTCGAAAGTCTCTAAAACAGTATATGTATAGGCAGGAAAAGCAGTACATTTCTTTTTTAAAAAATTGGAGCCACATTTTGGAAATGTTAACCTATTTTCACTAATTTGAAACTAATTAAATTTTGATTTAAATTTTAAACTAATTAAAATTTGAATAGGAAAAGTATTTACTTGTGGCAGGTAGATGACATTACATTCAGTTATTTCCTCCCCAAGTTGATTCAACTCACTCTGGGCCACTTTGGTCATGAAATCAGGTAAACCATTGTATGTTCGTTTCTCTGCGAGGAGATAGCATTCGTTGAATTTCATTATTAACAAGGCATTAACATACAAAATGTCACTCCTGCCATTTGTTACAACCGCTGAACACTGTCCACAAAAAAGTTGGAGACTATAACAATATGTCACCACTTGTGGTGTGACATAATTAAAAAAAATCTCAATAACGATGACAAAATGATAGTGTTATTGTAATTTGTTGAAGACAAAATGGTCTCTTTTCAAATTAAATTCATGATGATGATGATGATGATATATATTAATTGAAAGGTTGAAAGTTAATTAATTTTGCAGATATATAAAATCTGTGTCATAACCTGCTCAGTTCAATTAAGTATGATTGTTATCAATTCATTTATATTAATCACCCTTAAAGAGGCTCTCTATGCCATAGGATAGCAAAATCAAGACCCCTCTGGACTTTTTTGCATATTGATTTTCACCACATATCACCGGTAGTATCCAAAGCCCCGCCATGATTTCAAAGTCGCGAGCAAGTTCCCCCTGAAATCGCGAGGAATAAAAAAGTGATGGGTTGTATTTTGTTTACTTGAATTGTTGTATGATGTACAAAACGTTTTCTTTTTAATTTTCCGCAATGATTACATGGTATTGAGACTAAAAAGGCAACTGATGGAAAAAAGTATCACGAGCGGTCGTTCTGTGGTTCTTTATTTGACAATTGAAGAGAGAAAAGTGTCATCTTGAATCTTTATCTATATATTTCTATACGTTATGAACGACGTTGTCCTGTGGTTGAAATAATGGTAGTGATTTGAAATGAAAATGTACTGAGTTTCACTTCCTAAAGCTTTACAAAACACTTTATATTTCAATTTTATCATATCTCTCAAGGCCCAGCTTCTAGCGGAGCAAAAAAAGCAAAGACCCCGCTGAAATCATGAGGAGGCCCCGCTGAAAACATGAGGAAGTCCCATTGAAAACAGGAGCAAGTGTCTCTCAAAAATGGAATGAATCCTGATTATACCGTGAAAATCTCCCACTATCGTACCCAGCTTGATCCACTATTTTATCCAGTTTCATGAATACATCATTTGTTGATACAATTCTCAAAAACAGCAAATACTGTATTGATATAGTATATATTATGATACGTTGTAATGGAAAAATGTGATGAGAATTAGATCGGATGAAATGTTAAAAGTTTAACCTCATTTTCATAATTACGATGTGAACATAAATGTTGTTGATTTTACGCATCAAATCTAATTCAACTGTTTGAAAAGTAAGTGGAATTCCATCATATATGAGTACAAGTCGATATTTAGTAAGATTCATGCGTAAGCTAAAACGATTAAGTCAGAAAAATGTTCAGTTGTACTATTTTTGTCTCAATCTCCTGTTGCCAGCTTAGATACTCACTCACTCACTCACCCACTAACTCACTCACTTTTTCCCTCCCTTTTCAGAAATGAACGAACGCACGAACAAATGCAAAAAGGCATGCACGAATAAATGCACACATGAATGAACGGTCATACGAACGTACCCACGCACACACGAATGGTAGTTTGAACGCACAAACTGACGGCAAGACAAACACACGCAAAAACAACCAGACGAACGCACGCATGAACGGACGGTCGAAAAAACGCACGCACGGTCGAAAGGACGTTCAGATAGACGCACTCATGAATGAATGGACAGTCAGACGAAAACAAGCACGAACAGACGATCGGACAAACGCATGCACGCACGAACGAACGGTCGAACAAATGCACGAACGGTCGAACGAATGCACGAACGAACGGCCGGTAGAACAAACGCACGCACGCACGAACGAACGGACGGTCGGACGAACGCACACTTGAACCAATGGATGGTCGGACGAACGCACGTGCTAACGATCGGACGGAGGAACGCCCAACGGACGGTGGGACAAACAAACGCACGAATGAATGATTGGACGGTCGGACGGGCGTTGTCACGAATGGACGGTTTGACGATCGCACGAATGGACAATTTGACTATCGCACGAATGCACGAACGAATGAACGAACAAACGGTGAGACGAACGCATGCCTGAGCGAACGAATTTCGAACAAACGCACCAACGAACGAACGGAAGGTCGAACAAACGCACACACGAACGCACGGTCGGACGAACGCATGCACGAACGAACGGTCGGACGAACGCACGCAAGAATGGAAGGTCAGAAGAACAAACAAGCCAATGAAATATATGTGTCCTCAGAAATTCCTTGGAACATAGAATTATATAGAATTTACATTTAACTGTCCAAATGTACAAAGTCTGTTTACACATTTAAGAATTTTATTTTATGACAACACTGACAGATGGATCAAACTGCCTGAAGTTGCAGAAGAAATAGTTGCGATGTTGCCATTGATATGTTATAATGGTATTAAAACGTTTTTGGCACGTTCGTGTACGTTCATATAAGGAAACTCAATATCTTCATGGAATAATAATGAAGCTTTCCTCGCGATCGAAGCGGGACCTCCTCATGTTTTCAGCGGGACCTCCTCATGTTTTCAGCGGGGCCACTGAAACACCTTTAATGATGTATTTCGACCCCCATAGCAGACGTAATTGCACAGTTACTTATCAATACAGACCATATTGATCCAATATGTATTATGGTGTATGTAAATCGTATTTATTGCCTTTATTTTAACGATAAAAGTAATATATGAACAGTAAATTATGCAAACGTGCATGTTGACGCCCCTCTTTTCAATGCCAGTGAAGAAGAATCATTTTTTATGTCATTGTTTGTCAAATGTTTCTGTTTTTAAAGTATTGCTGGAGTATGGAAGAACAGTAATAAGTATTTTCACCCTTTTGGTCCATTTTCCAAAGTGATGCAAATAAATAGGACTATGCTCGCGATTTCAGCGGGAACTTGCTCGCGACTTTGAAATCATAGCGGGGCTTTGGATACTACCCGTGATATATACCCATCTAGTTACCAAGAAGAAGTCCCAAATCCCCCTCTTTCAGTGTTAATTTTGCAATTGTGCTGGCCGAATGCCGATCTAATTATTTTCAAAGAAATTAATTCAATCTGAAGTTTGAATATTCCGGGAAAGTCCTCCTGTTATCTGATTGGCAGTTGAATTTGTTTATCATAAACCTGATTGGCTCCCTGGTTCGAGGCGCTTGTGGGTGCTTGTTTGACTCAATGGGGATTCCCCTCGATAGCCGAGGAATCGATTATGTTTAATTCTGGAGTTTGGCTGTTCTGTTGGCAATAATATACCCAAAAGTTGTTCTCAAGATATATCCATGGTATGTGAGATATTATATGAGCAATAACAATAGGACATCATTGATTGTCTGGGGGAGAAACCTATTGCATAATGCATCTTTAATACCCAATCTAAAAAACAATGGGCATCATATTCTATTGTAACACTAATTAGGTGTAAACAGACTCGGGTATGTGATATTTGATATTCATTGTAGATCAAATATGAGTTGAAGGTGAAAATTCAAGTAATCAAGCATTTTATATATCATGGCATCTCAAGACTAAGAGGAAGAGAGATGACTTATTGTGAGAGTCTTAGATAATATTTATATTTCCCTTGGGATATACCCAATATCCAAAACCTCCCAAAACATAATCTTCATGTATGAAATATTTAGTTTCACATACTTTCATCAAGGTCAGGATCAACATTCTGTTTCACAACAAACTTGTTCTGTATGGTGGACTCTTCCACATCTACCTAAAATAAACCATTTACATAATAACATGTCATTACCTGATTACATGCAGGCACTATTTTGTGGGCTCCCAATATTCATGCTAATTCGTTCATATATAAGTGATAAATAAGTTGGATTGTACGAAGGTATCTTTTTTTCTGCCTCATTTTTGCAGTCATTCTCTTTTAAAATAGACAAAGTTGCAAAAAGTGCCCAAATATTGTAAAGTCGGTGTGAATTATCAGCATGGGCTCCAATAAAATGTATAAAAGCATTTATTCAGATGTATGTCCCAAAATGTTTGGCAAATGGACAAACATATATTGTGTGATACAATTGGGAGATTAGACTACAAAAAGTGACATGAGTGTTAAAGTTCCTTTATTGAATATACAGTACTATTAATTCAAAATATAGGAATGTCTATGACATTCCTAATCCTATAGGTTATCATTGTATGGTGTAACATCGGTACAAGTGTTCATTATAATTTCAAGTCAATCTAGTCACAACTTTATGAATTAATGCTAAGTCATTCAATTTTTGTTTCCATGGTAACATATTATTTATACATGAATTACAGATTTTAAGTATCATCATAATGGAACAATATGATGCAAGTTATTTGACCAAATACCAAATGAGCTGATGTTGGTGTTAATTTCATTATGTAATATATCAAGATGAATGTTAAGACATCATTACATTTCTGAAATCTGTTAATTAATGTATATTTATAACCATCTTATATAATGTAAAAATTGTACAAATGTTTCAATTAAGTAAATAAAGTTCTAAAAATGTAAATCTTTGGTCAATGAGAATGAACAAATGTATGAGAAAGAAATACTGATACTCACGATCCTATGAATAAGATCAGCAATTCTGTGTAGGTCTTCAGTGAATTTCTCACCTATTTTCCTAAATACTTCTAACCTGACCTTCTGCTGCCTACACACATCACCAATATAGGTGGCATTGTATGCAGTCTGGAAAATATACGTAGAAATATGAGTCATTATTATTGGACTGTAACTAAAGCTGTTGAAGCGCAGCCGAATATCCTTCAAGAAATTTGATTCTTCAAAATTCCACCCATGATATAAACGTCTTTGGTTGCGGTGCATCAGTGCTCTCCCATGTTCGGTAGGTTTGCAGCTAAACCATTATGAAGATGGTAAGATGTACAAGAGAACCTTCTTAAAATTAAGAATTCGTAAAGTCCATTGTTCTTTATCTATGAGGTCATTATATCCATGGTTACAACAATTGATTTACGATTTCGTAACTTTACGAAGTTTCTGTTAATGACCCCTTTGTTATAGGTCCAACAAGCACATTTGTCAGGGACTGCTTACAAAGAGTAAGCCACGGGGAGTCAAACCCAATTTGTTGACAATTCCTTGCCAAATCTATGAATGTCAGTGATGCCACACAGTGATCAGTTTGGTGGAAATGATGCATGTTTAGGGAACAGACACTGGATAAATTCTGTGAGAACATTCCCACATGTTTTCACTGTAAGGGTTTCAAGTCAATCTCGATCATTGCTATATGTACTATAAAATAAAAATTTTACAGACACTGCATATACCTAGAAATTACTATTGTGACAACAATTTGTCATATTTTTTAGTGGTGACAAAATAAACTAAAATGTATTCATGAAACAAATGAGATATGAAAATACAGAAGAGCTGTATACCTTATAGAGTGCTTGCCATTGGGCTATGGTTGCTTGTGATGATGTCATTCTTGCCAAGATTCTCTGAAATATGAAAAGATTGTATGATGATACGTCTGTAATATTATACAATTTATATTTAACTTGACTTATTCACAAGAGCAGCAAATCCCAATGAATTATTACATTTTATTCCAATTTTTAATGAAGCTGATATTTGATATCAACAATCTACTTTAAATGATTGTCAACATCTCAAGACTTTCACATTCAAACATCCATTTTGGATTTTTACAGGCACCATTAAAATTAATTTAATATCTGCTACTACTCAATACCTGTGATTGAAATACAATGTCTAATAAACTCATACTTAGAAGATATCTCAAAATTAGAGTGAATTATCTCATTTAGGTTTACATTTGGATTTTCTCCATGAAAACTTTGGCTAAAATAAAGAAGATCAACTTTTTGTAAAAATTGTGCCCATTGATACTTTTTTCAACATCAATTGCATCCTGCATTTTCTGTTTTGGAAAAATTATAATTTACTGTAAAACCTGTTTTAGGAACACCTCTCTCTAGTGAACACAAGTGTCTAGTGAATCCCTCTTCTCAGCAAACACTGAGTTCTGTATAAAATTGGCTCTCTGTGGTGAACACCTATCTATAGTGAACACATAATCATTTTTGTGGCTCCATAGGTGTTCAGTTCACTGTACACAGGTTTTTCTGTATGGTCAAAGATTACATTTTGAAAATAACAAGGCTTAGTTCTCCAAAACAAGGAAAATGTATAGTGCATGTGCTGGAGCCAATGGTGTAAACTACCAGGCATGGACCCCATAAAATGGATCAATGTGGGCGTTAGTTTAGAAACAAATTGTTGACTGATGGAATGAATGATGGACAGAGAGATAAAAGAGCCAATTCCATATGCTCACCACATGAGCCAAAAAGAGAAAAAAATTCTCACTTACAGGGATGTGTTTGACATGCTTTAGGCAGTCTTCCAGAGTTGATGTCACTTCTATATTTCTAGGGTTAGCAAAGAAAGCAACTGCATCTTGCCTTTGTTCCAACTTGGCCATGTCCTTCAATGGCTGCATGAACCATTGCCTGTGATGACAATAGACATTAATTCGATGAGCAACAACTGACTCTGAAATATATCATGATATACTGTACTTCTACTTAATTTGGTGCTATTTATTTTGGCAGATTCGCTGCTTTGAATATTTGGCGGCTACTTAATTTAGCGGACTTGCACTTGAACTTCAAATGATGCAATTTTATCCTTGTTGCTATCTGTTGACTTTCATTTGATTAGTAAATTGCCATTGGTTCTTTTAAAGTACTAGTAGTTGAGAATGGACATGTTGTTGTTGTTATATATTGTTTTAAATGACAAATTTGAACAAATTTTGAAAGAAAATATTCACTGGAAAATGGGGTAAATTTCATTTCATATGTGCAGAGTAATTTTCTGAACGAGGCATTAACATGACAAAATGTCACCACCTAGTTCCTCACAATATTATGAGTTCAATCTTAAAAGTCAGATTTGAATTTCTGAGAACTTGTAGATGATTTTGGAAAAATAAATTGGTCAATTTCAAGCAAGTTGAAAAAATACCTTTTTGACCCTGAGATGGTCATTGAAGGGGAAATCTCAAATCTAAAGTCAAATTTGAACTTCTGAGAACTTGTAGATGATTTTGAAAAAAAATTGGTCAATTTGAAGCAAGTTGAAAAAAGACCTTTTTGACCTTAAAAAGGTCATTGAAGGTCAAATCTAAGGTCAGATTTGAACTTCTGATAACTTGTAGATGATTTTGGTCAATTTGAAGCAAGATGAAAAAAGACCTTTTTGACCTTGAGAATGCCATTGAAAGTCAAGTCCTTTTTGACCTTGAAAATGTCATTGAAGGTCAAATCTATAGTCAGATTTGAACTGTTGAGAACTTGTAGATGATTTTGAAAAAATTGGTCTATTTGAAGCAAGTTGAAAAAAGACCTTTTTGACCTCTTTTGACCTTGAGAAGGTCATTGAATGTCAAATCTCAAATCTGGTCAATTTGAAGCAAGTTGAAAAAAGACCTTTTAACCTTTTGTGACCTTGAAAAAGTCATTGAAGGTCAAATCTTAAATATAAAGTAAGATTTGAACTTCTAAAAACATGTAGATGATTTTGAAAAATATTGAAGTCAGTCTAAACAGTATTTGGTAAGTTATTGGAAGTTGTAAGAATTTGTTACAGACGCCAATCACCAACCGCCAATCACCAACCGCCAATCACCAACCACCAATTATAACCGCCATCTGCCATAAAAAAAATGGAGACCATAACAATATGTCACAACTTTTTGGTGGTGACATAAAAATTGAGATATCTGATTAATGTTTGATTTTAATTGACAACTTAAGATGCAAACTCAAACAGTGCTCTTGTGTGTTTCTGAAAAGACATTTGCTTTTCTATAATTTCGCATACAACAAAACATAGCTCTGCAGCAATGAAAAGTGACAAATGGGATTTTTTGTTCAAGTAGTATGGTCAAATGGTGATATATTCATAGATTAAAGAATTACCCAGCTCAAAACCTAAACCAACCCTCTTCCAAGAACACAGCCCCTTAACTTCAAGATATGAAAAATGAAGGATTGATTATTTGCAAACCTCAACATCTTGGATCCTATGATAGACTTGCATCTGTTCATGATGCGGAACAGGCTAAGGCCTTCCTTTCCACTTGAGGCACCAGACTTGTAACCTGAAGGGTGATTCCTTTGTTGAAAGATCTGTAGTGCGCTAAAACAGAATAACAAAAATTATTTAAAGATGTTTTGAAACACAAAAGTTATTCTACACATTTTTTTTGTTTTAGATATTTTGGGAAGAGAGCCAACTGAATTGGGACAATAAATTAATAATTGAGAAAACCTCAATTGAGAGGCCTTATCTTAAAGGTGATCGAAAGATTTGTCCACCATGGGGAGCATGCTATTTTTCATAAAAACTTTAAGACAACTAATTTTGAATAAATTCATATAAATCCATAATTTTGAATTCAACTCTGAGTGACCACACATATAACCTTTCAAGTAGATCTTTTATGACAACTAATGAACAAAACAGCATCGGCAAGTAAAATTTGATCAAAATCTGAACACCTGTATTTTCCTGGAAAATGGTGGCCAGAATCAATCTTGTTTCTTAAGTTTTTGATTAGAGGTCCTAACAATATATTTCAGTGGTCTCAAAAGTGATGCTTTATATGGTTCTCTCAAGTCAAGCACATGTTACAGGCAGATGAATGCTGACTGTTATAGGTCCTATGCAAATAAATGTAAGATATTGTTATAGACAATATTTCTATATTTCAGTCATCAAAAACTATATTTTCTCTACACGAAAAATGTTGGATAGTTTTTTTACTCCGTTTATGAAAAAGTGGCCATTTTGATTTGAGTGGCCATATTGGAAATTCCTTTAATCTTATTTTATGATGAATTATAGATTCTGTAAGGACCCTTGATAGCAAGTTGCTACTACATCCCAGCTGGGTTCGATTCCCACTCAGGTCATCGAATTTAGCACACTTTCTTTCAATTTCTTTATCTGGCTTGTTAGACCTATGCTCGCAGTCGTTAGTTATTTATTCCCCTAGGCGCCCTCGGGTCATTACACATTAAAATGCATCCATATGCCTTTATTTATGGATCTGTCATCTGTCTAGTCATGAAATAAAGCCGGAATTGCAGAAATGTTAATAATATTTTGAGCTATCTTGAGATTTAATAATCTTTAAAATTGAACCCTTCAATGACCGTATCATGTTCCACGTAGGAGAGCCTAGGAGGGTAGGTGGGTATGAGGTAGGAGGTTTTTTATACAAAGCCAATAGCTCATACCATCCCAGATGCGAGTAGAAATAATCTTGATTTACGTCATTAAAAATTCATAATTCAGTCAAACTGATGTCATATTTGGAATCTACATGTAAAATTACATTTAGAAATGTGGTTTTGAAAAGAGTTTATCAACTTTGAAAATTTAATTTTCTTTGAAAATGTGACTTCTAGGTCGGGGAGATTCCCCATAGATCCCATGTTGTGAAACCACAATAAGTGAAATATCTTTTTTTGTGTTGGGCAGATAATATTTTCTTTTACTGGACATATTTTAATTTGTTTATCTATCAGATACATAAGGGTAATATGAAAATCGAACCACTAAAACTGATGCATATTCAAGTTTAAGGGAATTTTGTAATACCCTGCCATGTTAATTCCCCCGAATCAGCCACCTGGTGGCGAAACTGGTAACTACCTACTCGCATCTGAGTAATTCTAGTATACCTCATATCAATTCTTGTATACCTCATACCTATAATTCTAGTATGATACAGGCCTGTCAACTTGGGAACACCTAACATGAGTGACTTGGAAATGTTGAACACCTCCCCTCAAAATGTGGACACCTTGGTCCAAATCTGAACACCTTGATCCAAATTTTGAACACCTTGGTTTAAATTTTATTACATCTTGCCAAATTTTGAACACCTCAAATTTTTCGCAAATTGCGGGACAGTTGACAGGCCTGATGATACACCTGCTGCTCATGTACAGACATAGTATGTACAACAACCATTATTATATATAGAACACAAACTATTAGAATTTATATCATACATGTTAATTAGTTATCTAATAAATCTACGGTTAGCAAATAGAGATCTGAAATTATTTCCTTTCATAGACTTCAACAGAAGCCTATAGTAATTGACAAAACATTGTAGCTACAGTATGTCATATGAAGTAAATGAATCAAATAGAGTATAAACACTAAAGCATGACGGTTATGTCAAGGCGATTTGCAAAATTTTGCGGTAACGATAACAAAAAATGGCGGATGGAAAAGGCAGCATGTCCTCTTTTGCCTGTAGGCAAGATTCAAAGGTAAGATTTTCTTGTAAACTAGTTCCATTTGGTGACGTATATATGGATGGTTATAAAGATTGAAAATCATGTGGTCTACAAGAAGCAGAATATAAGCTGTAAACCTACTGACTGAGACATCCAAGTTCATAATTTTTAGTATTTTTGTAGATACAGCAGCAATGCCAAATCATAGCAAATCTCATCGAACAGCCACGGCTGATATTCTTAAAAATGGCAACTCAGTGGCCAAATTGCCAGAAAAATGTGTAACATGCTTCTAATTAATTACAGATAAAATTTCAATAAAATCACTCCTTTATAGTTATAGCAAAAAAACATAAACAAACACATGTAAAAACATTAACAATGGTGACCATTTTTCAAAAGGCGCTCACTGGCCAAATTGTCATGTAAAAGTGTAATATGCTTTTTAGAAGTCACATACAAAATTTCAACAAAATCGCTTCGCTATTTTTCGAATTACAGTAAAAAATGTACAATACAGTATGTACACTCATAAAATTGAGGACTATTTTGAAAAATGGCTGCCTACGAGCCAAATTCAGTCAACTACTTTTCCAGTTACTGCAAAAATCGTAAAATAGTCTATAATGACCACCACTATTCAAGATGGCCATCATGTTTTTTTTAAAATAATTCAATTTTAAACTTTATTCATATGTTTAACATTTTTTTTAAACATATTAATAGTGACCTAAAAGTGACACTAAAATGGTGGCCATTTTGGAACTGGCAGCCATTTTGTTTAGGCAGCCATTAGTTTAATATATATACGATATTGGGCCAACAGTATTTGAGTTATTGCCCTGACAGAATGTACAGATGGATGTCATTTGTTGCTGCTGCATCAGTGTCTTCATTTGTTGTCTTATTTCTTCTTTATTGTCTTCTTTTTTATCTTGATTTGCTTACATTTGATCGTGATGTTAATATCTTTCCTTCAGTGCAGCGGATGGACGGAGCCCTTTCTTATATCCAACTGAACTATGTTCAATGGGATAATAAAAAAGGATTCAATTTCAGAAGTGAGAATGAACATGTGTGGAATCTGAACCAAAAATTACGAAGACAACAACTGTTGAAGACAGCTGTTGAAAAGATATGTGCCAGATATGTATAAGAGAAAATAGATGATAAAATAGATACGACTGAACAAAGTGAGACAAACTGGATCAAGAATCGATTAGATCGATAATTAACAAATCACCGACTATCCATGTTCAAACATACATTTACAAAATAATAAAATTCAAAGATATCATCTTTCTCGAGAGAGCAACTTGATGTGGCCATGGAAAGGATGAATATAAAAAGTCATCGGGACTGACACATTCACTAATATATTATAGAAAAGCCAAAATACAAACAATACCATTAAACCAATATAGGATGGTACTTGTATTTAAACATAGCATCAACTGACTCAATAAACAGTTTAATTAACGAAAGATGCTAATATGAATAGCGCCTCAGCAAGCAATTGTGTTAATAGTACAATTATTACTTACATGGATATGTGCAATAACACAAACATAACTGGTGACAAGGAAGAGGAGATCAAATGTTTGGGGGTTGCACCCATACACCCTTCAGTCTTGATTATTTACATAATTGTGAATATTGTTTTCCATTTAACAGCCACATTCTCGAATGGACTATTTCTCCTAGTTATGTGCAAGAAAAAGATGAAATTATCACCAACTGGTATATTAGTGATGAATTTGACAATCGCAGACTTATTCAATGGACTAATTCTAGTTCCAATGATGATGTACACTCGATATTTTGTTCCACTCTATGACCAGTGGGGAATTCTGTATGATAAAGAAGAGACACAAAGAGCTCTCTGCTTTGTGCCTTTACTACTTGGAACAATTACTTATGTTGTATCTTTTACCCTTCTTGCAGCCATTTCCCTAGAGAGGTTTGTTGGAATGATGCTTTATAAGTCGCTGGATAAAAAAAGAGCTAAAATCAAAGCAATTTTTGGAGGTATAATAATATGGATATATGTGTCTGTACTATTGATAGCATTGTTTCCAAAATCCTTTAAGTATGAACAAAATCTGGGTTGTCATTTAACATTAAGTGTATCCTCCTCCCTAAGAGATATCTTGAAACCACATTTAGTCATTCCATTGATTCTTTGTATTATTTTCTACACTGCTATATTCTTTACTATCAAAAAGCATAGGAGGACTGTAAACATTGAAACACATAATAATCCAGTAAACAACATGACTCATATTCATGAGGCAAGATGGGTGATGACCATTTTCCTGGTTATTGTTGTTTTCTGTGGTACATGGGTTCCATATTATATAGCAACTGCATACATAGATCATGAGGAATGTATGGTTTCTTGGAAAAAGAATGTATTGTACAGTACGTCAACTCTTGCCCATATAAGCTCTGTAATAAACCCATGGATTTATACATACAGGCATGCTGTCTATAGGAAACAAGTCAGAAAATATGTACAAAAAATAAGACAGTTTAAATGTTGCACAACACAAGACTCATAATTATTAAAATATAGCTGCACGCTAGGTTTCTTTACAGTTTTTGATCCTTTACCTTTGGCATTTGTGCTTGGATATTTGAAGCTTCAAAATATCCTAGCTTTGTATTGTTAAATGATATATACACACACTGTGCTCAATGGCTATGTGGCTGATTAATTTAGAAGCACTTGTTGGTTGCATAAAAACAAATGATCGAATGTTTGTATTATATTTGGACCAGATTCTCTTACCAGTACTATAAGGGGTCTTTGTAATTGATGTATTATGCTGATGTCATCAAATATCACCCAACGAATACATGGGTTTATAGTCAGACGTCATAATAAGAACAAGAAGTCTTCTGATTACGATAATCAGATTCTAATAGTAAGGTCATTCAAATTTGGCTGACAAGTCGCAGAAAGGTTGTGCACATTTTTTTGGCTAACATTATGCATGGGCTTTTAATAAGAAAGCCCATGCATAATGTTAAAACAAAAGTTATGCCTCATTTTATAGCTATCCTTGTGTTGTGTAAATAAGCTACACTATACTCAAAGTTCTCCTACATTTTTAATAAAAACAATGTTATCTAGACCTAGCATTCTTTTAATTCAACCAACATTCCCATTGCAGCAGTTATCCAGAACGGTGGAGCAATGATTAAGTACATCACCTATTTATTATGTCTGGTCTGTTGATACCATGTAACATCTGCAAAACTAAGACTGAGTGATCTTTATGGTACCCACAAAAACTTTAGACCATCCTCTAAAACATATGAGAATATTACCCCATAAATTCAAGTAATTAATGAGATATAGCTTGTTGCAAGGGTTCAATTTTTGAACAACCTGTATTACAGTTTTTCTTTATTAACCATGCTTAGCTGTCTAAGATAGCATGGCTATTCTGTATTCTGATTGGAGGGAGAGTAATAACACTGTAACATGTCAAGCCATGTGGAATACATTATTTTTTGTTGTTTGCTCAAGTTGTTTTAAAGATGTTCAACTGTATCATCAAAATAAATCTGTGGTACAAATGTATGTTTAGTGAAGAAATAAATATATCATAATATCAAAAAAGTTGTATAAGATAGCTGTCTAAGATAGCATGGCTATTTTGTATTCTGATTGGAGGGAGAGTAATAACTAATAACACTGTCAAATGTCAAGCTATGTGGAATACATTATTTTTTGTTATCAAAAAGTGATATTTGTGGTAATATTAGAGTTATAAAGTGTATATGCTTCTTAAATTCAGATATGATATGACCATATATTTATTCTGAGAGCTTTAATTGATCTTCATAAAGCCAATAATACACAATTATATGCATGCTTTATTGATTTCCATAAAGCATTTGACTCTATTTGGCATCAAGCATTAATCTTTAAGCTATTAAAAGCAGGAATTCGAGGCAAATTGCTAAAGATCTTAGAAAACATGTATACAAAAAGTCAGTTTTGTATGAAAGATAACAAACTAAATAAAATCACTGATTTCAGACAAGCAACAATAGGCCTCCGGCAAGGGGACCCAATTTCTCCCTTGGCCTTCAATATTTTCATTAATGATTTACCCTCTTATATTGGTTTAGATATTAGAGAATTTTCATTATAAGTTGTTTCAAAAACTTATACGTATACTTATAGTTTAAAGGGTCTTGTCGAACTAAAATCAATTCAAATTGATTTTCATAATTCGTACCAAGTGGGGCATAACTATTCCCGATATAGTCAAGCTCCATCATCAACTAGGGACTGCGAATACAATGTCCTTTGCTAGTGTCAATTATGAACACGATAAACTAAACGCTAGTTGACGGGTCCTTGTAGTGTACGATAAACAAGACCCTTTAAAGTGAATCACTACACGAACGAGTCGATCATTTCAAAGTTCTCATGAAATTATAAGGTCAATTTTTAAGTTTTTACGTATAAAAGGGCCTTTATACACAGATTATAAACTTACAGAGTTGGATCTCCGCATAGTATATGTGTGGACCTACTGACCAGAATGGCTTATTAAAATTAATCGGCTGAATAGGCATAGTATCCAATCAAACAGCTCGACTCATTCATTAGCTGAACTAATTCTCCCTTCGTTATTTCTACAAGGTGATTCAAAACGATCATCTACAAAAAATATATTTGAGAGTAGATAAATCTGTAAAACCTGTGTGCTATATCAGCCTATTTGATTCTAGAAAACACATATGACACAACTAAACATGCTTTACATCAAGGGGGTACGGATGGTACGCCATTGGCCCTTTTTATTACCGTCCTAGGAGATATTTCCCGACGAATTATGAAATTATGAAACACCTTGTTTATTGGGTTTATAAGTATAAGTATACATATAAGTTTTTAAAAAACTTATAACAAAAATTCTCTAATGACTGTCCAACTTTAGGTAATGAAAAATTAAATATGCTTATGTATGTTGATGATATCGTATTAGTTCAACCTTTTATTTCATTAACAAGATACTTTTTTAAAATCAACCAAACTTTCCTTTGTACAATTACAATATTGAGAGACCTAAACACGTTGTGTTTAGGTCGTTTTGTTCCAATGAGGTCCGGATAGATGTTTCATTTCATTCCAAACATATGATACCAAGAACAAAAAAAAGTGTCTCATGTGTTATCTAAAATAATATAGAGAAAAGTATATAAATATATTTCAAATTATAATGTTACCATCCAAAAGATGACCATTAAATTAACGATGTGAAAATATTTCAGAATGTTTTGATGACTGGTTTAAGAGAAACACGTGTTCAAAAAGTTCACCATATCGATACCACTCTTTTGAAGATTTGCATGTCAATTAAGTGTTCACTGGACCAACATTGTCAATTTTTCAGCTCTCCAATTCTCATCCATTATTTCCCTCCATTCACTTTGTATACTGTAGGTGGAAACATGAACTCATAGAGTAGACATCATGCATATTAATAATTAGAGTAATCTTATATCAATCTATTGGTAAAAATTACAATGTCAAATAATTTCCTCTCACCGACCACATCAGAAGCTTAACTAGGAATTAGCAAAATTTTGTTGATATACAATACAAAGTTACTGCTACAGTTAAGATTTCAATAAAGTAATAAAGAAGGATTTTAGTTCTACAAGTGCATATAAACATGAATGAGATGTGAGAAAAATAAAAAGGACAAGAACAATTGAAGTCTCGGCTGTCATCTGGAGAAGATATATAAAACAATCACGTTCAAAGATTCCACCTCTAGAGAGAAATTAGGTGTAGCCATTGACAGAATAAAAGCCACGAAAGACTGACACTACTGATATATTATGGAAAAGCATGAAAACAAACAATAGCACAAACACAAATATAGAATGATACTTGTATTAAACAGTTCAACAACTGACTGAATAAACAGTTTATGAAAAACACAGATATGAAAGGCGCACCAACTGATGTAATATGGAATACAAGCATTTGTGTTAACAGTACAATTACCAATATGAATTTGTGCAATAACACAAACATAACTGGTGACAAGGAAGACGAGATCAAATGTTTGGGGGTTGCACCCATACACCCTTCAGTTTTGATTATTTACATAATTGTGAATATTGTTCTCCATATAACAACCACATTCTCAAATGGACTATTTCTCCTAGTTATGTGCAAGAAAAAGATGAAATTATCACCCACTGGTATATTAGTGATGAATTTGACAATTGCAGACTTATTCACTGGATTAATTCCACTTCCAATAATGATGTACATTCGATATTTTGTTCCACTCTATGACCAGTGGGGCATTCTACATGACAAAGAAGAGACACAAAGAGCTCTCTGTTTTGTGTCCTTACTACTTGGAATAATTACATATGTTGTATCTTTCTGTCTTCTTGCAGCCATATCCCTAGAGAGGTTTGTTGGAATGATGCTTTATAAGTCGCTGGATAAAAAAAGAGCTAAAATCAAAGCAATTTTTGGAGGTATAATAATATGGATATATGTGTCTGTACTATTGATAGCATTGTTTCCAAAATCCTTTAAGTATCAACAAAATCTGGGTTGTCATTTAAGCTTAAGTCTATCCCCCTCCCTAAGAGAAATCTTGAAGTCACATTTAGTCATTCCACTAATTCTCTGTGTTATTTTCTACACTGCTATATTCTTTACTATCAAAAAGCATAGGAGGACTGTAAACATTGAAACACATAATAATCCAGTAAACAACATGACTCATATTCATGAGGCAAGATGGGTGATGACCATTTTCCTGGTTATTGTTGTTTTCTGTGGTACATGGCTTCCATATTATATAGCTACCACATACATAGATGATGAGGAATGTATGGTTTCTTGGAAAAAGAATGTATTGTACAGTACGTCAACCCTTGCCCATATAAGCTCTGTAATAAACCCATGGATTTATACATACAGGCATGCTGTCTATAGGAAACAGCTCAGAAAATATGTACGTAACATAAGGCAGATCAAATGTTTCACAACACAAGACTCATAATTGAAATATAGCTGCACTCCACAGACCAATCAAATTGCATATTTTGACATCTGTTTTTCTACGCACATAAAAATTAAAAAGGATCTCTGATGAAGAGAGAGGCATGACTGAGCAATGTGAAATATGAGTAATCACATAACAAGAATTCTGAAAATTGCTTTGAAAGCTTCAAAAATACCTGCTAGTGCTATGTTATCATAATAATAATATAAACCCACATGTGTTAAAGTTGAATCAAACAAAAAAGAGTCAGCTTCACTAATGTCAGGCAAGGACAAATGAGGTGGATACCTGCTCTCATGTTTCTCATCTAAAGTTTTATAATGAGAAAAATAATATCTACTTATTAAAAACACCTGATCTCATTTTCAGATAATTCATAACTATTTTCTCTGAAAACAATCAACGGGGATTGTTAATTTTCTTTTGTAAAGTAGTAACAGCCATATATGAAAGCAAAGGGTAAAGCATGAGAAAACATCATGATAATAAAGAAGGAGTGAAGAGAAGGGAGCATAAAGACTAATAATGATTCAGAATTGTTGTGTAATAAAAATTATGAAAATCATCAAAATATCTTAATTTTAGTTATTCATTAAAGAGAGAATCAGATATAGCGAGCATCCAAGCAAAAAATTGTGTCAATTTTAGAATATTTCTGGCTTGTGTCATTCCTTTTCATGTCTATTTTCTAAATATTCACAAAGTACACACTTTATTTCAGGAAAACTCAAGATTTTTACAATAATGTATTATTTTTCTATAAGAATGGTTACCATTCTTATTATTTGGGAGAATTTAACATTGTTCACCCATTTTTGCTCTTTTTGCTCTTTTAATCCTTCATAACTTCACCAATATATAATATATGGAAGATCTTTTGGGAGATTTTGTATTTGAGATTGTAAGGAATAGATTGGTAGGTCAATTGTACATGTTGCTTGTCACCCCCATAGATCTGATTCTAACAGCACTCATGGCATTAAGACTAAACAGTTTGTCTTCTCTTTAGACACAAATATTTCTCTCTTCTTGATTTCATTATTATTTGCCATTTGTCAGGACTTTAATATTATTTCATAAATTCATATTTGATTTTAAAATGATTTTAAAATGTTTTTGCTATGAATATGATCGTTTTTAACTTTTCACAATCTTCCCTATAGGCCTAATAATTTTCATATAATCTTACTCAAAATGCCTTTCAGAATCTTGCTCTAGCTGCCACAATGTATATCTAAAGATGACAAACAGGCAGAGCTCTATGTCTGTCTGTAAGATTTTACTCACCTGTATGATGCATCATCCACAATCATCAGACACTCACTGAAACAACAAATAAAATCTTTTAAATTGACCCTTTCCATATAAATGGAAAAATAGATGGTATCATGGGTACTGGTAGGGCTAAATAACATGGCAACTTAATAGCAAGAGTCACTTAATTTCTTGATTTAACTCCATTTAATTCCATTTGGATCAACTTAAAACACCATTGACACGCGTGATTGATATGATATTATTGAAATGTGGATTGTGATTTCACATTAAAATTGTGATCCTTATAAGAGTAAATGAACTTTTAAAGGTTTTTCAACATTGTGTCAATGGGGATTTAGCCCAACCATTTTTAGAAAACTTGAATTTGAATGAAGGTAAATAACAGTGCAAATCAAAGTTTTTTTGATAGAAAATTACACACAGAATTCAAATATGTCATCAAATGGAAGAAATTGTTAGTCTTCAGTGGTTAAAATTGCAGATCTCCTAAAATCTTATTAAAACGAGACTTTAACATGATTTCAAAGCTATATGAAAAAGCCTCTATTGAAAATGTGTGCTCAATTTTAATTGAATTGAATCCATCTATGTTGGCAAATATGATTCATTTAGGAGCACAACTATGTGATAATGGAGATCCTTTGGGGAGATTTTTTCAGATTACCCAGCTTAATTATTAATTGAGAGACTTCAACTTCACATCTTTACATCTTAGTTCTAACTTATCAGTCATTGCGAATGTTATAAGATGGAAATACTGATTATGATATGTACTTATGTTATACTCCAATAACTGTAAGAAACAATATTGAAATGTGGTTTGGCTTAGGGCATGTAGGGACATTTCAGATTTCCCCTAAACGTTTGATGAACTTTCAAAGAAAGCCATTTTAAGAAAATCTGTGAATGTTTACAAAATATCAAGACTTTTTCCCCCTTCCCAAATGTAATTTATTATATTTCAGGGCATAAAATGATACACATGTGATGTATTTGTCCCTTACTCACAGGGAGAATGTCCTCATGGCCAAGATAGGGACTCTAGTCTCTGTTGACTCAAGTTCTATCCCCACACGCTTCTTGTCAAGGAACTTCAGCAGACCGCCTACAGCTCGCACCTTAACACAATAACTGTACTGTTATATGTGTATTTTCTGCATTTTTGTTCACAGGTTCACATACAATCAACATGTAAGATACCCAGTTACCATGCAGATCAATATTGTTAAAGGGCACAAGGGGAAAAACTGTACATTACCATGCAGATGTTGTCAAAGGGCACAAGGAAAATAATGTGCACTTACCAAGTTACCATGTAGATGTTGTCAAGGGGCACAAGGAAAAACATGGACACTTACCATGCAGATGTTGTCAAAGGGCACAAGGAAAAACATGTACACTAATGCCATGCATATGTTGTCAAAGGGCACAAGGAAAAGTATGTACACTTACAAAGGTATCATGAAGATGTTGTCAAAGGCCACAAGGAAAAACATGTACACTTACCATGCAGATGTTGTCAAAGGGCACAAGGAAAATAATGCACACTTACCAAGTTACCATGTAGATGTTGTCAAGGGGCACAAGGAAAAACATGGACACTTACCATGCAGATGTTGTCAAAGGGCACAAGGAAAAGTATGTACACTTACAAAGTTACCATGTAAATGTTGTCAAGGGGCACAAGGAAAAACATGGACACTTACCATGCAGATGATGTCAAAGGGCACAAGGAAAATAATGTGCACTTACCAAGTTACCATGTAGATGTTGTCAGAGGGCACAAGGAAAAACATGTACACTTACCATGCAGATGTTGTCAAAGGGCACAAGGGAAGACATGTGAAGGGTTCGCTCACTCTCTGTGAAGTGGTTTGGAATACTAGGTAAGTTCATGGATAAAATTCTCCGTTTGCTAACTTCTAATGCTGAAAATAAAATACATGTCTCTTTTATGCCTTAGTCACATTTGCTCTACAGCTACAGATACAACAGTCGCAGTTTCAAAAATTGCTGAAATACTTGTGATAACATGTATCCTTACGTTTTACAGCTTGGCAATGGCCAGAATAAAATCTGAGGTCATATATTTGCCATAAATCAAAGAATCAAGGTCTTTGTTACAATTCTAATATGAAATTTTTTTTAATTAGGTGGTCATATATTCTCCAATATAGACCAATAAATCAATTGTTCTGACATCTTCTGACATCACATATCATATTACTTAATTACTAATATATCTTAAATGTTAACAACCATGACATCTATGAAAAGAAAGTTGGAATGAATTGACAATGAAAGAGATATAAAATCAAAGAATAAGAAAACTTACAAAAATCTAATGTTGGAAGAAGCTGCACAAAATCATCAATTTCTGGCCCTTTTCCACCTTGAAAATGTAATATTAGATATTATATTGAATATACATGAGAGCATTAAATCACCAACATTTTCTTGAGTCAAGCGCTTAAATTCGTTTCACACATAGGAAAAAAGATTTTGTGAAATATCACTCATTTAGAATGAGGGGGGTTCACTCTAAATAATAATGCAGATGCGAGTAGGTAGTTACCAGTTTCGCCACTAGGTGGCTCGTTCGGGTCAGATAACATGGCGGGTATAGTAGAAAGTTCCCTTTAACTTAAATTACATCTGTTTTAGTGGTTCAATTTTTATATAACCCTTATGTATCTAATAGTTATGCAAATTAAAATATGTCCAGTAAAGAAAATGTAATCTGTCCAATACAAGAAAAGATATTTCACTTTTTGTGATTTTGTAACAAAATTAAATTTTCAAAGTTGATAAACAATTTTCGAAACCATTTTTCTAAATGTACTTTTACATGTAGATTTCAAATATGACATTACTTTGACTGAATTTGAATATTTAATGACATAAATCAAGATTATTTCTATTCGCATCTAGTCTATTTGGGTAGGTATGTGCAGCACAGGCAATTTTGGCTTAGGGCATAAACCATGGAACCTGGCCAATCTGAGAGGAAACAAACATGGAGAATTTGTCGAAGAGAGAGAGCCTTTTTAAGTCAAAAATCAGTTTTTCTCCAATAAATCGGTAAAATCAGTTGACGAGGTCAGGGACAAATCACCCAAAAAGTGCAGCTTGCAGCGAGAAGACGGACCGGTTCGGGGCAATCTGCTTGCAACGAGAAGACGGACCGGTTCGGGGCAATAGCTGATGAAATTCTTTGTCACAAAGTTTGGCATTTTTTATAAAATCAAACGCGCGTCATTGAAACTCACAAGATGTAAATAGCATGTCATTTACATCATACCTTGATGGGGAAAAATAGATCTTATATGTTTGAAGTACTAAATAAAAGTTATCGTGAAAATGAGACAGTCGTTCTCGAGAGAAAAGAGCATAAATGCGCATTTAGAGAGTTTTGGTCCGTTTAAAAATCTGTAAAAAATTGGGGTACTTAAAAGCATCAGGAGGCATCATATATTTCAAATTAGACACGAGGAAGTCAATATTGAGCAAGTTATGGCTATTTTAAATTCAAATAAAACCGTTAACCCGTACCGGTCCAGCTTTTGACCCGTACCGGTCAATTTTCGTTAGCTGCGTATACCAAGGGTGTAAAGGGGGTTTTTGGCGTGGCACATAGGTATTAAGAGGTATTACAGTGAAACCCCCAATATACCTCGGATGATATTGATAGTTTGAAATACTGACAACATCCTTGTGATATTCCCCATATCAAATCCTTCCAGGTAAATAACTACTTCAAATCGACACATTCAAGGCAATGGGGTATTAAATAGTCATACATTAAATTCGATGTCATATGTGATTTGAACATGGAAACTAATCATCAGAAATGCCTTGAAGTTACAATTACAGCCATTCTATTTGAAATAGGATACATGTTACAATCATTTTAATAAAAGAAAAAATCGGTCATTTGTAAAATCAAAGGCCTACTAGCATTTGAGACTTGATAATGCTGCCATATGTAGGTAAAATCTAGATTTCCATTTCATTTTAATGGGATTGCAGGGAAAAACTGATATTGCATTATAAAGCAAATGAAATTCTTAAGTGACTAGATAATCAGATCAGATTGCCCATACCTAATGACTTTAGCTTAGCTAGGAGTCCCTCATCTTGTTTAGCAGTTGTAACAATACACATTGGTTTCACTTGCTCAAACACTGTCAAATACAAAGAAAATGTACACAATATCAATCTAAATTGAAGAATTAGTATGTCAATGCAAGATCGTATTTATATTTTTGAAGTAATATTATTGAAGAGATTATACAACTTACCTTTGGAAATGATGTGGAAGTCCATTGTTTCAACAGTGTCCATCATCATGTAGAAGCATGTTGTATCAATATCATAGTAGGCTATTCCTACCTTGCCTCCCTGCCATACAACACTCATGTATGTCTGTAAAAAATATTACTATTGTGAAATCAATCATGTCTTAATGGACTGAAAATGGTCGATGTTTGAAAACGTACATAATCCAACATCTTAGACAATACATGTACATGTATTTACATGCATTTCATTTTTGACCAATATTTGCATAATTATTCAAAAATACCTGAAAATCATCTTCTTCATCATCATCTGACTGTAGGTTCCTCCTAGCATCAGTGGTAACATCTGCAGAGGTGATGTCCTCTGATTCACTTCTTAGCTGTACTCCCTCCATCCTCCCTCCACTGACGCTACTGCTAAAATCTGCCATACCTACATTGAATAAAAAATGTTTTATTTGAAAAGGTGACTGGGAGGACAGCATATTTCTGGTTTTATGGAGATCTACACCAACTTATCTCTATCTAGGCTTAGCTTCGATTTCATCATGACTGATGTACAAAAAGAGCTATTGTGAATTAAACTTCAATAATTTTAGATGTATATGCACATGAGGCCCCCTGGCCAAAAATTATTTCAAAATCATGCAGTTTTCACCATTTTGAGCACTTCTCAAGTGATTTTAGCCATATTTGTGCCAAAATTGTCAAATGTGAACCCCCCCCCCCCCCTGTAAGTGATAAAGGAATTGACAAAATTTTTAAAATTACCTCCTCTTCAAGTTCCAATCCTTTTTATAGATTATATTGACAGATTTTTTATCACTGAATATGGTATTACTTGTTGAGGACCACACAACATTACCGTTTATCATTTATTTGAGATTTAAGCAGGGGTCCATTTTTAAAGAAATAATCGTTTTAAAAGTTTTCTTGTGAATATAGATGATGAATAAGTACAAAAAGTATGAATTATTATACATTAAGAGTGTAATGTAAAATTTCAACTGAAAGATTTAGATCAAATGGAATCCAAGTTCACAGTGGGGGGTATAACTCATCAAACACTGTATGATTTTTTAAAGCTTATTGTTCCAGCTTAATGTTTTTAATTTGCTTTTGTTAGTTAAGATTATATCATTGACCATTTATGAATTTTCGAGCACGGTACAAGGTTGCAAAACTTCATTTATGAACAATTTCAGCAGGTCTATTTTACGAAAATTAAGAATTTTTCTGGATAGTTCTTTGATGAAAAGCTAGTACATTATTACGATTAAATTATATCATTAAGGTGTATAAATCATGAAAACAGGTTTCATCCTGATGTCTACAACCTAATCCGTATAATGCCATGTCACAAATGGGGATGGGGGTGGGGGACATTGACCTCCACTTGGAGATCTTTATTACTAAATGATTTCAATATTACAATAATGTCGGTATCATAATAAACAGGCACTAAATAAGTGTAGACTACGAGGGGTGATCAGGAATATCTGGACCGTTGGCTCTATTTTTGCCATTTGTTATCCTTTCTGAGTGATTTTTTTACATAATATTACCCAAATATATAGGCTCACACCATGAAGATTTCACTGCTCTATGAAATCATTATCCTTTTATCTTTGTTAACATGGTAACTGGTGACGCGACAAGGTGGAGCTCAGAAAAAATACCAAATTTGAAAAATCAACAGTAGTTTTATATGATGTTTGGACACTGTATTCATTGCTGAATATGTTACATACTGTAATAGGTTGTATTATATTATTAAGTATTCATTAATGTTCATAGTAACTGCCATTATTTCCATTAATTCTAATCATTTAAAGTAGTTACCAGCATTTTGTATGCAATTGTTATGCCTTTTCACTCAGTCCTGAAAGACGCGATACAGACCGTCTTTGCCTAAAAAATGTGATTGTATCCATCGGTTTTGGCCTTGTACCACACGCACCGTATTCCCCAGAATTAGCTGGGTGTGATTTCTATTTTTCCCAACAGTGAAGAACAAATTATGAGGTATCCACTTTGAGGACAGTAATGAGATCATTCAGGAATTCACGCACCAATGTTACAAAGTAGGCAAAGACGGTCTGTGTCACGTCTTCAGGACTGAGTGAAAAGGCATAACAAATGCTTACAAAATGCTGGTTACTCCTTTAAAGAATTAGAATTGATGGAAGAATAATGACAGTTACTATGAACATTAATGAATAAACTTAATGAAATAATACAACCTATTACATATACAGTACACTGTATGTCACATATTCAGCAATGAATACAGTGTCCAAACATAATATAAAATTACTGTTGTTTTTACCATGGTAACAAAAATAATAGAATAATGATGACATAGAACAATGAATTCGTCATGGTGTTATCCTATATATTTTGGTTATATCATGTGAAAAAATCAGAAAGAAAGGATAACAAATGGCAAAAATAGAGCAAACGGTCCAGAAATTCCTGATCACCCCTCGTATTATAAAACGTTGACAACAAGAAGATTTATACAATTTAAACTGCAAAATGAGATAACAATAGACTCTAAAATCACAATGATCGGTATAGCTAATCAAATGTTTACTTTTTAAGCTTAGTATAATATCCTAACAGTTTAAATTGGTTTAAAAGTTATAATTGAATCATTTGCAGTTTCTGAATTTTTCGAATATCTTAAAATGGTTCAGATTTTCATTTATTGAAGATTTAATTCAAGTCTAATTCAAAAAATGAATATTTTTGTGGATAGTTCTCAGATCAATAACGCAGATGCGAGTAGGTAGTTACCAGATTCACCACCAGGTGGCTCGTTCGGGTCAGATAGCATGGCGGGTATAGTAGGAAGTTCCCTTTAACTTAAATTACATCTATTTGCGTGGTTCAATTTTCATATAATCCTTATGTATCTAATAGTTATGCAAATTAAAATGTGTCCAGTAAAAGAAAACAATAGATTCAGATGTGTGCTGATGTTTCTCAAATCTATACATAGAGGTATATTTCATATTTACAGCCTGTATGCGTATTTACTGTGCGTGTGACATAATGATTTACAATACCAAGGCAGCTCAATCTTTCTACTCAAAGTCGGAATATAGAGAAGGCTTTGGACCGAAGTAGGTTTGAACTTAGACGGTCACGATGGACAATTGAATCCAGGATGATTGAATCACAGAGAACTATTTACATATGTTCCTATACGTTTCAGTATATATTTCTCTAACTACATCACGTATATTACTTAAACGATATAAATCAATGGCATACATACATGTAGGTCTATGTTTACTGAACACAGCTGGCTCAAAAGACTTCTGTCAGCTCGGTAGAGTAAGTCTATTACATAATAATTATGTAAAAAAAATACAGTAGAATCTAGGTGCAATCTGGAATTGGAAATGAACTTTTCAGTCACGGTAATATTTATATGACTTCTGAGAATAAATCTACATATTTTCTAAGCTGATTAGAATAAGAATTTCTTTATGACTTACTATCAGTCAAAATGCAAGTTGAAGGTTTTACCTATAGCCGATCTATAGGCAGTTAGCAGGAGAAATGTGCATACAGAAAACTTTGAAATTTTACTTCCGGAATCGTTCGTACGCTGAACGAAAAAGAGTATTAACAGGAAATGATCCCCGGGAATTTGTGTCATCAAAATGGGATCCACGTCTGGGGATTTTTCGATGAAATGTGACCCACTTGAGCGGCACCTGCCCATAAAGCGAATACATGGGACTCATACCCCTCCCCCGGGGCTTGGTAAATTATGGCTCCCCTGTTAAAGCATATCTCTCAAATTCTAAGCTTAGATGATCTCTTTTGAGTAATTACCATAGGCTCTGCCATGCTATGTTAAGGGTGTCAAAAAACAACGGAACCCCATCTACGGCAAAAAGTACTTAATGTTACATGGTGTGTCCTATCTCATTTTAAAGACAATTTCATTCCCCACTTTCCTCCTGTGCTTCAGAATTAATCCTTACTGTATCTATTTTCAAGAGGCTCTTTGTCCATCAATTCGTATACCCTGTTTTTCAGAACTAAGCCCATTTGTTCAGTGCAGTCGAAATCTGGGTCTAATTCTCCCATATCCTACTTTCTGAAGATTTGACCTTTAGCCAGTAACATTAAGGAATTTTTGCTTGTTTGTTATTTTTGACACCCTGTACATATCCTATTCTAATGATATCGATAAAAATACAGGGTGGTCCATCCATAATATGAATGACGTCATTTTCATTTCAAAACGGGTTTTCCAAAACTTGCACAAACAAGTTTTATTGTCAACTTTATTTACATAAACAGACGTTCAATATGTCCACCATTTTGATCGATTGTACCCCTCAATTTTGGCCTTAACTGGCCAATAGCATCATTGATCATCATCAAATTCATCAATTCTTCACGGAGAAAAGTATTTTTGAGTCCAATAAAGTAACATCCATTATTCACGTTTTAAAGGCAAGAAGAGTTTCTGCCATTTATTTCAGTAAAAATATTTTCTTTCATATCATCTGAGACTAACATGATGGTCTCAGATATCATAACTAAAAAAACGTTAAGTCTTACTTTTAAAATGCCAATATTTTCTGTTCCTACATCTTGACAATGTTGAAACTATCACAAATTGATATTCTATCCCCTCCTATCCATCCAGAGATATCAATTTTCTAATATAAGATTGGGTCTCTTTTTAAACCAACAATATTTCCTATCAATGTTTAAGATTTTTTGGGATAAATAATACTTATTCTGAATTTAATTGATTACAAGATTCAGCCTACACTGTTTGAAAGTATGTAGGCCCTACATACTTTCAAAAATATAGATTAGATATAAATATAATATATCATTTAATTACGAGATTTAGTCTACTTGACCTACATGATTTAAAAATATATAAATATAGGCTAGATATTAATATAATATTTGGTGAAAACCTTGCAGTATCAGCCGAAGCCGAAATAGCTCAGTTGGGAGAGCGTTAGACTGAAGCGGCTGTTATTCATGATAAGCCAGGAATCTAAAGGTCCCTGGTTCAATCCCGGGTTTCGGCATGAAACACACGGCTAATATTTTATTTTTCAGCATTACATTATTTTCTTCCGATCAATTTAGCATATGATATGTTGTAGTCCTGCTTCAATACCCTTACCTGGATTATCTACTCTAATGACTGTTAGTCCAATAGCACTCCAGGATCTTGAAGCAAATATGATATAGGGCACCTTCCAATCATTTTCATTGATATTGGGCATCTGCATGAATGGCTTTGTAACACACTAGGCCTTTAGCTATAGCCGACGCATCGAAATTGTCGAAATTCTATTCTAAACTAGCGACTATGTGACTCAGTCAGAAATATGAACGTCGAAATTATTCCTCCAAAATATGAAAGCATGGTCATACTTATAAAAAAAAGAACACGGTAACCTTTACGTGATAAGATTGTACACAACTGAATCAAATATGGATGATTTAAAATTAAAATCGATAAAAGTTGTACAAATAATTTAATCATCATTGATAGAGGAATATTTCTCAAAGAATGTTAAAAAGAGACGAGGTAAGTGCCTTACACTGGCGACGCTACACAGTGATTTGAGGAATCCTCCGTCTGTTTCTCTGACTTACTTTCCATTCGTCTGTCGAAGTTGTTGCCTCATGGGGAGGGGGGCAAAGGGTCTTTGTTCAAGAAGGAATTTGCAATTTACCCGCTCAGTTCGAAATGACCGCAAGTACTGATTTGAGGACTAATTCCATATTTCATGTACTAAATATCTAAGGAATATAGCGACGAAAAATAGGCCATCGTACTTGTTGGTTGAAATCTTACTGTCAAATGACTGACATTAATGGACACGACAAAAACTAGAATATGGTCGTAAATTTATGCTCGGGGTTCTGTAGGGGCTCTACATCTGAAATTCACTTTATACCTGCCATAACAGACGCTGTAGTTCGTCGCACTTTTGGTAGATTGATGATGATAGTTTTACCCCGAGGCCCAGAGTGTAGTATTAATTCAACCATTGGAAAGGGGTTATAAGGATTAATATGAGATACATTGTGTGAGGAACATTTGACATGAGCTGCTTTAAGCACCGATATTGTTCACCAAAGTTAAGGTTTAAGCTTGCGTCAGATGCGTTTGACGGTTGAAACTGCAAATGGGGGGATCCCAAACTGTATAGCTCAAACTATCAATCTATATCAATTTCTTTTGTTTTAGCATGTTCTTGGATCCTAACTAATTAAGTCCAACATGGTAACCTGATAAATTAATAATTAAAGACTCCTAGTTGTGTTGGTGTAGTTCTACATTGCTAGAGGTCAATCAGTCAATACTCTAGTGTCTAGAACATATGTTCGGTATCGGCACAAGTGTTTTATATAGAGATAAATAGATAAGGCAATACAACAAGACAATAGATCAAGGAAGAACGCATTAACAGTTAAAGTCTCGTGATTGATATCTTATAGAAATATAGAACAATGGATGAACTCAATTCAAAATTTCAACAAAATTCGCTGGATAATAGCAGTACGAATTCAGATGGTACCCATTCTAATAAAAGTACCGATGAACTACTGAAGTCGGGACCTTCAACTTCACGGAAACATACACCTCCGACAGGACACAATAGTGATAATCCGGATGACACATCTGAGAAGAAAAACATTCTAAGCAGACTTTTCAAAAAGGAAAAAATTGAACCAAATGTGAACGATTTATCAGCTAGAGATGATGCTCTAGCTAAGGTAACAATAGATACTCTACCACAGGTGTACGTGGCTAAATATCTTGGTTTCCGCTCTTGCAAGGGCCTGTGGGGGGTCCGGCATACCCGAAAACCCGTCGAAGAGCTGGTGGAATCAGTAGGAAAGATAAAACGTGGTGACGAACTTGCCTTGGTGCACATAGAGATAAGCAAGACTGGTATAAACCTTAAGACACACCCATCAAACAAAAATACAAAATTCGAACCAGGATTTATCCCCATTGAATACATTTCTTATGGAGTACAAGATGTGAAATTTTCCAGAGTGTTTGCTTTCATTGTTGTCAGAGAGATGTCAAAAGACTCAAAGAAAACAGAGTGTCATGGATACGTTTGTGATAGCACGTTAACTGCGCGTAAACTCGCTCTGTCAGTTTCCCTCGCCTTCCAACAGTATGCCAAGATCCTAAAAGGAAAACCACATGGCTTCCACGTTGATCTAAGAAAAGCTGCGGAAAAAGAGAAAGACGATGCCAAACAAGATGAGGAGTGTGATGCATAAGATGCAAACACAGACGTTACCACATCCATAATGCATAGATCGCCCAAGGAAACGTAATCTATTGAACATCTCAAATTCATCGCCACATTCAGATACATTTACATTTACAAAAAAAATTAAATTAAATTTACATTTAGACACATTTCTTCGATATAATTTAGAATCAATACAAATGTAAACCATGACATTTCATTTCTTCTCAGCCATTTTTATAATGAAACAGAAAAATGTAATGAATACCAGGCTGTTGGCAACGATATTGGAAATTCTGCGTCCATAATTTTGTGTCTGATATTACCCCTAGATTCATTCAGAGCCTAAGATTTAAAATCTAGTTATTCTGGACGAGACGGTACAAAGATCCCATCCCAGGGGTACCATCGAATATAGTTTGACATTGCTTTATCAAGAGAGCTTCATCTACATGTGGTTATGCTCTGCTTACCCTATTACAAAGTAATTTCATTATGAAAACAATGATGGATGATTATGCAAAAATGACTGTGGACCAGCATAAATCATGACTTATTATCTGGGGAGCAAAGGCTTTAAGCATTTCAAAGATACAAGACCGCGGTTTACGTAGCTTGAAAAAGAACATGTACGAATTGATGAAAATATGTATTTTGAGTCTAAATGATTTTAGTTACTCAGGTAATTTTGTGGTTTTCTTTTTCCTACCCAAAATTTTGAAAATATAAGGTCCATTTTTGTTAATTTGGCCTTTAAATTATGCCCAAAAAGGCCATTTTTAGAGGCCCTAAAAGCTTTTGGGTCCAAAACTTTTTGGGGCCCTAAAATAATTTTCTAGGCCCACAAAGGGGGATGGGCCATGGCCCCCTGGATCCGCCAGTGGTCAGGCAGTTAGAAATTGCTTCAGAAGAACTTAAAGAGATGCTTGGCCTTGGGTAAAAATACTCCCATTAACATAATTATATGAACATTTAAACAACGTATATACTTTTGAAAAAATGGTTTTGATGGTATTAATGTTCTAAATTCTAATAGGTTTAATGACTTTTTATGAAAATCGAAAGTTACATTTTGCTAATTTTGCCCCATTTACTTGAATATTTTCTATTATCTACGCGGTGCAAAATTGCATATCGGGTTATCGGGTAGTGTGGATTGTAAACGGTATCGTGTTTTCGAAGTGGGTTATAAAATAGGGGCCCAAATTTTTTTTCAGTAAATTTTTCCTGTCTCAAAATTTGCCTCGCCTTGTTAGCTTCTGGACCCGATAGTGCTGACTGTAAATCAAAAATCTCAACCTGAGATAAAAATCTCAACCTGAGATGCCAATGGCCCGTATCTAAGATAGAAATACAGTGCCTAATAAATAGTAATTCTTCAGAATGTAACAGGTACAATTATACAGCGCAACAGATGTTCTTTTCGTTAATTATTACGATTTGTATTGGTTTGAACAGATGTTAATGTTGGAAATATAGTTCATGTGAAATGTAAACGCAACACATGTTCATTGGAGTCAATATTACAGAATGCATTCTCTCTATTCAAAAGGATAGTGGAGACTTGATCCCACAATTCATTTACCTGTGTAGAGTACATCATACGTATATTATTAAAGGCAGAATCAGATCTATGGGGGTGAAAAAATTACAAGCAATGTGTACAATTGACCTACCAATCTATTCCTTACAATCTCAAATACAATACTGTATCTCCCAAAAGATTGACGCTATGTTATAAATTGGTGAAGTTATAATGGATTCAAAGTGCAAAAATGAGTGAAAAATGTTTAAATTCTCCCAAATAATAAGAATGGTAACCATTCTTATAGAAAAATAATACGTTATTGTTAATATCTTTAGTTTTCCTGAAATAAAGTATGCACTTTGGTGATTCTAAGAAAATAGACATGAAAATGAATGACATGAGCCAGAAATATTCTAAAATTGAAATAATATTTTGTTTGGCTGCTCGCTAGATCTGATTCTCTCTTTAGTGAACGTATTTATAATGAACATATTTGTGTGTATCTGCAAATTGTACTTTTAAGTACATTATTATTATTTGTTAATATTTTCCTTTACATAGATATAAGTGCATCACTTATATTTAGGCTACCCCTGGAAGACTAGCCTTGCCCAAGTCGGTATTTTTTTACTTATCTGATCTTGAATTCATAATAGAAATCAAGATAAGTAAAAGAGACCGATCGCGACTTGGGCAAGGCTACTGGAAGACATGTAGTCTTACATATACTTTGCCCCTCCCTTTACGTGTTATCTTGCATCAAGCCTCACTATCTGTAAAACAACTTTCTCATTCTACCCTGAGTCTACCACTTTTGTTGTTTACAAAGAGTATTCCGGCTTTGAGAGAAAGGGGAAGAGACTTGGTTAGTCAAAGCAACACTCGAAATAAATCCAATATCAAAGAAAAGATGTCATTATTGAAAATACTATATTTACACTCAATATTCTGAGTCGTGCGACTCTGTGTTTATAACAACAGCAATTACTCAGCTAACAATAGCAAATAGCTTATTTTACGATAGGAATTCCCCTCAAATCTAGCCAGCTGTTGAATAGTTCAACCGGTGCTTTCAGAATGTCTCTTGTTACACATCTAAATGCATTCTGCTGGTCAAACGTCAATAAACGTTTGGCCGGTAGGGATGATATCAAAAGGCACATCTTAGCTTTAACATCATTCATGTTATTTTTTTCTTGGGTCACGAACCTACCCAATTTAGAAATGAGTGAGTTGATTTCTTTGTCTGTTGTCCCCATTGCTTTCAACTCGCATTCTCTTTTCAGATCAATAAACCAATCTGGGTAATCACTCGTGGAGTCATTCGTATAAATATCCAATGTATAACTTTTGTCTATGACACGATGCTTGTGCTTTTCGAATAATGGTTCCAGTTTCTCAAATGCTGAATATTTATGTCTGAAAGTAAGTTCTCGTAAACTTTCAATGCGGAGGAGTTTAGCTTGAGCTACTTCCGCAAGCTGAGTTTTGGACGCGTCAAAGTCTGCCCTAATTGTCTCTAAAAATATGTCTGGATTGGCACGTTCCAGTTGTTCTCCAGTTTCTTCAGTCGAACTATTGTCGGATTTTTTCCGATTCATAATCATCTTTTCCTGCTGCTCCACCATAAGCCACACCGGTGGCTTTTTATCCACGACTATAATTGGCTCTGCTGGTTGATCAGTGTCTTTACTAACTCCGCCAAGTGGTCGTAGCTTTGTCATTGCTCTCAATGCCATACTCGTCTTCCTGAATCTCGATGTGGGCTTCAGGCCCCCGTGATCCCCAGAAGCAGCCCCGCGACTGTTGTTATCATTAGTCCTTGATGGAATTTTAATTTGGGAATTTAGGAGATCATCCCAGTTTTCTAGCTTTGGCCGCTCATCACGATTTTGTTTTGATGCTAATAAACGGGACGTAAATGCTAATTTTTTGTTGGTTGCAATTGTGCTGTGTGCAGGGGCATATGTTTTTGATGCATTAGTTGCTGCATGTGAGGCTTTATCAGAAGGCAGGTTCCGATGAAAGGATGGCTCATTACGTACTCCTATTGCATTAGGATCATGGGCAGGGTCCTCGATATATTTAACAGAATTACTCAGTAACTGTTGAAGCGTTTTTGAAGTCAGTGGAAACCTTGATTTTAGATCCCTTTGCCGAATGTTCATCACTGATGTAAGTATCAGCAATATATTTCGCATTTTTACGAGAAGGTATTGTCTCTCCCGTGCCCTGCGTTTATTTGCTTTCATCCTTGCTTTTCCCCTCATTGTAAGAATACCAGTAAAACCTCCCATCACATTAGAATCCTTCTTGCCTGTTAGCTCTCTGTATAAGGTTAAACCATCCCGTTCGTCCGTATAAAATACAGGAAACTCACTCGGGGACAATGCTCTCATTTGCATTTCCATTTCACTTTCGTCTTGACATTTTGAATCGTGAGAGAAAGCAGAGGGTAGAATGTTGCAAGCATTGGGATCGTAGGTTGCTCCAGCTTTTACAGATGCGACTCTTTTATTGGATTCACCAATCATGTATTTGATTTGTTTGTAACCTGCGTCGGTACAATCAAGTATCTTGTTCTCTTTTCCTTGATTCAAATCTGAATCATTGTCAGTATCGTCACTGGATTCAACGGGTTTAACTAATTTATTTGCTCCAAGCTTCAAACATTTTTTCATCAGTCTTGCTCCGTGATCAATACCGGGTGGCATAAGTGCTTCGAAATTTTTGTCTATTAGCCTATCAGTGTTTAGTTCTGGTTCGCCCAAATGGAGGTACCGTTTGCCATTATCACAGAAGAATCCACATTTCAGTTGTTCTTTACGGCGTTTAGCATTCTCGAGCCAATCATTATCAGAGGCAGGACGTTCAACAAGTTCAAAATTTCTTGTTTTTATTTTCTCGGGAACGTACTTTGGTTGCTTCTTTAAATATTCATACCTGGCTTTGATTCTTTTCAGGACAATGCTTTCTTCTGCCCCTTTATGGTCCTTCATTTTTTGAACTAAACTCAGCATTTTCATTAATTACTATTCAATGTACTTAAGACATGTAAGATAATTCTTAGATTATGTCAAAAGTATTTTGTGAAAATCATTTTGCTATTTGTTGACGTTGTGAAGTAATATATGTGTTCGTTACCAAGTGAGTTATTGTATGACGTATGTACGGTTCTTGATCATTGAGTTCTATTTCAGCGATTGTCGATTGGTAATTGTGATGTCACACCTATTTAACCTTTTCAACTGTCACCAAGGAGACATATTTCACGCGATACAACATGAATAAAACATTAGACAAAACACGAAAACAGCTATTCCACCGAGAAGCAAATTCTGATGAACAAATTATTCCTCGATTTATTCATCATGTTGAGCATTCAAAGCTAGAAATAACAAAAACAAATCATTTTCAAATATGACCAAAGCGATCAACTGTCTCTTAAGTTTTAGTCAAATATATCATCTACTGAAATATTCATTCAAATCTGTCGGAAAACGTTTTTTATATTCAAACGGAAAACTTCATTTTTAAAAATACTGATGCAATGATACACTCTTAAGACAGGAGAGGGATCCCAAAGAATAATCATAAACCACATTAATTCTGATTCTGGACTATGCCTGTTACACTGTAGTTGATAACGTTTTTAGCCAGGCAATTGCAAGAATAGAAGAAATCTCCTCAGGAAGCAGCCAAATCTAACAATGATTCTTTGCTCAGAATACGTTTCCGAATAATCTTTTTCCTCGCCTCTAGGTTTCCTCTCAATTTCCTGTGAATGTCCACCACACTTCGAAAAAATGCCCAAAGCATATAAGATATAAAATAGAATTCTAACGGGGGCATAGCTAGCTATAAGATAGACAACCGCCTCGCCAAGATTTTATTGAAAAACTTTTTGATAATTGTGAAAACAATTGTACCATAGTGATATAATATCCTCTTTGGTTTACGTTTTGCCTCGCCTAATCAAGTTTGCCTCACCTGTTTTGAGTTTTGACTATGTCCATTAAGACTATACAATATGCGTTAAATATGCATTAATAATGTGTTTTACCAGTGTTGTGAGATTTTCTGAGCATGAGGTTCCGTTCATCGAGCGCTTTCTAACAACAGAAAAAACTTCTAAGTAAGGCACAAAAGCTAAATCTGTCCGGGATGCTAGCGACTCCACGGTTACACTTTACAGATGTAACATGAAAAAGTACAACCAGATCAATGCCCTATAAATCTAACAAATGATAAAACACCGGACTGTGCAATAACGAAATGAACTACCGAACTGACTATTGAGTATATTCATTATTATTAGCAAGTAGACTACAAGCACATCATTAGCTATTTATGAGACTTTTCAACAGGAAATGTTATTTGGCGTAAAGTTTTATTCTGCGATTATTTCCCGCAAAATAAAGGTCGTTGTTTCATTAATTCATAAAGAATGAAATTGCCACACGGTTTATCAACTGACATAGGAGGGTGTTCATTTTTATAGCTACCTGCTTTCATACCTGTAATTAACCAGAGCTATACAATTAACCAAATGGCAAATAAATTACGTCAGAACAGACGCTGTTGAATAGAAAACGATTTCTTTAGATTGACTATTCCCAATTTGACGATTAAATATTGAACGTTTTATTCATATAACACCCCCGCTTAAAGAGCAAGTCTACATTTTAACCATCGGTATACGATAATCAAGTTCTAATTGACGACATGGTTGAATAGATCATTTAGACCTAGGGTTAAGAAAATACCAGCCTTTTTATGATGGGAATTGATGTTTGATGTAAGGATTCATAATATTTTGAATTGGAAATCAAATTTATTGGAAACGTGTACCCACGGGTAGGCTACTGTAAGTCTAACTGGATATTAGCCTAGCAATAGGGAAGACTGGGGCAAAAAGGGACAAGAGGCAAGAATGAACACTTGACTTCTCTCAAAAGTTTGTAAAAAATGAATATACAGTGCCAGTGCTTCAGTTTAAGTATATACTGACTGAATGAATATGTCATACCACCTAAAGAACTGGTGCCCCGTCCTGCTCAGTGATGTCCTTATATACTACCCTGGTTACCCCAATCGCATTTGCTACAAGAGAATTTAGTCCTGAAAAGCGTTATCACCTTTTCTTCATATTTATCAAAACTATTTTTTAAATATATAACATGGCCTTCTGTACGTTTTAAAACCGAGAGTGTACTCATTTTTGTTGGGCAGCCTTTATTGTAAAAAGGTAAAAAGTGTTCCGTTCTACAATGGTCTCCCCTACGTTTTCACGATGAACAAATTACAAAAACAGGTTATTAAACTGGTTTCTAATGATTCACATACCCAATTGTTCTTGATAAGTAATCGATGATATTGATAAGTAACCTGAATAATAAACATAGACTTGCTTACATATTGAGAGGGTTGATCAGAACATTATTGGAGAATGATCAAATGATAAAACGTTTGGAAACTTGATTGGATCGTGTCGCATATTCTTAGAAGTACTCTTCTAATACATCAATAAAATTAAACATCGATGTTGCATGACGTATATGTCGTATGTCGAACTTCAATGAAATTGGTATGAATAGCAACAGCAACTGCTTTTTATCAAGTGTTTAGTTTTGTTTAAAACAATTTGTAATATTCTCTTTGTTAATTTCAAAGTTTGCTGAAACAAAGTGCCATGAGTTTTATTAAAATCATTTGAGCGGGGTATGTTTCCCCAAAATGTTCAAAGAGGTTCACGTTCAATGAATTGCCCGTAAGTGAGAAGATATCAATAGAACAGCATATTTCTGTCCTATTTTGCCCGGCTACTCCTACACTATTCGCCACAAGAATACTTAATCTTAGAAAAGCGATCAGTCTCCGAGCCTTTCGTCCAGTGCCATCCGTACCTCCTGTGAAGGTACGCAACGAACGAAATGAATTTTGAGAATGAAAAGCGATATCATATCACAAGTTTAAATGCCGAGTGCGTACTGCGTTGTGCGCATACCCATTAAATTGTGGGACAGCCTGTTTTGTAAAACAATGGAAAAGTGTTCCGTTTTGCCACAGTCTCCCCTAACTATGAACAATATAGACTTAGTACATACAGACTACAGAGTACAGAAGAAAATATACCTGTACATGGTTAAATCATTTTCAAATAATAAAAACCTTGTCTCATTTGGACGAACATTAAGGTGCTATGGAAGTTAACAGGAAATGACAAAACAAAAAATGTCAAAACCATGCTGGATTTTGAAATGTTTTTGATCCAAGATAACAGAGTTCTGTTTGGACCTCCAGTCAGTTTTACTAGTTCCACATATCATTTACATGACTGGGAACACTATGGAAATGGTCAGAATGACCACAAACATGATGAAATAACCTTTTCAGCCCTTTGAAAATGTGACTGAAAAATAGCTAAGAGTAGGTGCTCAGGAAAGGTCACTGAACAGAATCTTTTGACATTTTCAGAAAATGTGCCCAATATATTGCTCTAAATGATACAATTTAAAAAAATTTCATATCATTCTTAGAAAATGAAAAAAATGAAAAAAACGATTCTGTTCATTGACCTTTCCTGAGCACCTACTCTTAGCTATTTTTCAGTCACATTTTCACGCAAAAATATAAGAATGGCTATAGGCGTACTTAGCGATATACGAGTTGTCGTGAGATCATCCATGAACCTCAATATTACAGTCAACCATGAGAGGCAGGTCCGAGTTTTCTTCTCCATTAAGCACGTTTAAAGGTTTGAGAGTTGGTGTGGTACAAATTAAATAAAATGGCGTCGACTAAGTTAACACGGCTATTGAAGAGTCCCGTGACAGTATTATTTGTAAATACTTCATACCACGAGGAGAATTTTATTCCAAGACCAATCAATTTCGAATAAGTTATTCAACGTGGATGTAGATCTAAAGCAAAAAGCAACCCCAGGGAGAGGGCATAGAATAACGATATCTGCCCCTATTGAATCAAAACGTAAGTTTATGCAAAAATATTGATAGCACACAGACGTGCGAGCTTTTATAAAGAATATATTTCAGTTAAAAGTAATTGCCCTGAGCCCACTGGTGTGGAAAGTATGGTAAATCATAATTTCTGGTTATACACGCAGAAAAACTCTAAAAACGGAGGATCTCAAAGATCACATAGAAAAAGTGAAGGTCTACATTCACACCTGTCAACCAACTACTGAAAAACGGCCGTAAAACTGCTAAACTATATTTTTACTGAAATTTACCGTATTTGGGGGTGGGGATTTGACAAGTCTGTGACCTTGATTTTTATTTTATCTATTTATTTAGATCGCTTACACTCTTACAAAAAGGTGTATCAATATAAACAGTCGAGTCAGGAGCCATGTTATTACTCATTACTTTATTACTTACTTTCCAAGAAATAATCACACGTACAATGTTGGGGAGGGGGTAGGTCCTCGCCGTCTATTCAATGAAATTATAACGTTAACGTTTTGTCAAAAATACCGTTTTTTAAAAAAGCTGGAAAACTATCGTTTTCTTCAATTATACCGTAAAAACTACCATATTTTGAAAAATCAACAGCAAAAACCTTTTTTTCGATTCACTTCAAAACTCTAACAGTAGAAAAAGGTAATGTTTTTAATCTACAGCAAATACTACCTGTATTTATTCTTAAGCTACTAATTGAAAGTGAATTTTCAGCGACTAAAGTGGCAGTCATTTTGAAAATAGGTGAGCTTTTGAATCAGAATTCGTAAAGGGATTTCTGCATTGAAGAGGAACCGAAATAACTAAATACCGACTCAGGTTTTAAAACGTGCTACGTTTACAGACAGACGGGCAGACATACGAAGGGACGAATACGGACAGACAGGGCAGATTTGCAATGCCATAGCTAAGAAGGACGCTTATATACGTCTCTCATTGCTTGATAAATGAACAACATATTATATTTAGGCAAATTAGTGTTTTCTTTGTCACGCGAGACGTGTTTTTGTATCCCCCAACTTGTGCAACTTCTCTCAACTTATTTACCGTCTTGCCAGTAGCATGCGACTGCGTATTAACACAATGTGATACATCATTAACTTCAATAGTGTCTCAAAGCTCACAGGCCATGAAGTCAAGATGTCAACTTCCAGGTCTCCATGGTTATTGAAGAATAATAATCTTAGACTTTTATATCATATGACAATATAATGTAAATAATGAAATTAATGAAACGATATATGGATATCCAATCATTGGCAAAATAAGATGGGTGTAAACAGGACACTCCATACAAAAACCTTCATGTAAATGAAAACACATAATATTATTCCGTGTTAAGGATCGGACTGGCGGAAAAGGTTAGTCCAACCCAATGGGATTCGACCCCACGTACCATCGGTATCTCCGGCCAAGAGCCAGACAACTCTGTGCAGTATGCTGCCAGGGGCGTAGCCAGGCACTAGAAGTGAGTGAGGCAAATTTGAATAGGTGAGGCAAATATTGAGTGTGAGTCAATTCGACTTCATTCTTACTGTTTCTATTGAAAATATGTGTGCACTAATATTTTTCTGTAACATTCTTAAGTCAGATTTGAACTCCTGAGAACTTGGAGAAGGTCATTAAAGTTCAAATCTTTTTTGACCTTGAGAATGTCATTGAAGGTCAAATCTATAGCCAGCTTTGATTAGATGATTTTGAAAGAAATTGGTCAATTTGAAGCTGAAAATACCCTATTGACCTTTTTTACCTTTGGAAGGTCATTGAGGGGCAAATGTCAAATCTAAAGTCAGATTTGAACTTCTGATAACTTGTAGATCATTTTGATAAAAAATTGGTCAATTTGAAGCAAGTTGAAAAAGACCTTCTTGACCTTTTTAACCTTTTTGACCTTGTAAAGGTCATTGAGGGCCAAATCTTAAATATAAAGAAGATGGGAGTAAACAAGACAATTTGTTCCCATAATTCCATGTGATCGGACTTTTGATTGACACTTGGAAGTCCTAAAATGCATCCTTGACAATCTGATCTTGCTTAGTTTAAGTTGATTCTCAATCTTACCATCAATCTCATCGATCTCTTGTGGACATTTTGTCATCAATTATATTTCATATCCCCTTGGTCCTTTAACTTACTTTTAGCAAGAACAATCAACTGAAATATTCAAAAACGGGTTCAATGGTGGTTCAATGTGTGGTAGTTTACATATTTTTGATATTTATTCAAGCCTGAACGATTGTTGTTTTCATGATTTTCCCAACTCCTAAACATGCTAAACGCGAATCCAGACAGAATCGCCTAATTGCAAAGGACATGAAGTACAGCTTGCTTTTCAAGTATTGTTATGTCACCCGTGTAACTTTTAGACCTAGGTAAAGTATGATAGATGATCTGAAACGTAAATCTGAAATGTTAAGTGCCCAAGTAGTGAGTTGGTACTCGTAGGAAGAGTGTCATATCCTGGTTTTATCCAGATAGAGAATAAATGAGCGCCCTTATGTCAACTGTGCCAGAGTTCTGGGGATTGCCATTGACCTTGACCTGTTTGTCTGTCTGTTTGGGCAGTCATTCCCATTCGTCAAACTCTGTCCAATCCCATCTTCCATTTACTATTTCTGTCACATCACTCCCTTTATTAGGTGCTTTTGACATTTGGACTAAATGCTGCATGATTTTACTTATCAAAGTGAATTTAAATCAAACGATGGGATGCATATTCCAAGATGCAAAAGTAAAGTGAATCGATACGATATCTACAGGGTGACACCCACATAATGTTGCATTTTTATGCAATGATTACTGACTTGTTCTTTAGCACATAATATCAAGACTCCATGGAGCAAATCCACAAGAAGTTTCAGATGACTAGCTCAACTGGATGCACTTTTATGAGCGTTATAAGATTTGCTCTAAATGTCAGGCACATCTGGATTCTATGAGTAAAGTTATTGACGACCCAAATTCCCTCACAGAAATGGCCCTGATCTTTCTGGTCATCTTCAGGTGTTTTATGGTTTGTTACACGATCCTTCAAGTACCCCCATGCTGGTGATCCACTCGATTACGCTGGTTCGTTTCGGTAACAAAGTGTCGGAACATCGAAGCTACGATTTTTCTTTTTTCCTTATTTCACACCTTGTAGGCACAATTCTCACGGCATTTTTAACACAATCGTGTATCAGTAACATATGTTTAAGACTTAAGTTATAGAAACGGGATTTCGAAAAACAGTTAATCTGTACTTTTAACCCAAACCGTTTCTGTAACTTAAGTGAGGGATTAAATCGACGATTCTGTTGTCTTCTAAGCTATTTTCGCAAACATGTAAATTTCTAAAACATATGATAATGATAAATGTTTGTGAGAAAAAACGTCGTGGGGATTCTGCCTACAACGCGTGAAATAGGGGAAAAGGAAAAATCGTACCTTCGACGTTCTGACATTTTGTTACCGAAACAGAGTATTCGAGTGGATCACCAGTGCCTCAGAGATAAAAATCTGGGGGGTGGTGGTCGATAACTTTGCCAGTAGAATCCAGAAGTCTGCCTGCAATGAAAAGGACGGCATCTAGAAGAGTACATCTTGTAACGGTCATAAAAGTGCACCTAGTTAGACTAGTCGATCATCTCAAACATCTTATGGAGTTGCTCCATGGAGTCTAGTTTAAATCTACAGAAGTCAGGAATCGTACTGTCAAAAAAGGTATTTAACATTAGTGTCACCCTGTATATCACCAATACTGTATCAACAATAAATGGCAGTTAAAACAAGACTGCATATGGAATACCATACGTAGTACACATGTCTTTAAACATGAATAAGTATAAATGGCCGAGTGATCTATTAGGGGTGACGCTTTCTATCGTTTTCTATCGTTGTTCTATGTGTTTGAAAAGAATCCTTTTCAGCTTTTTACACCTAGCATGTCCATGCATACGTCTACAGCCCGATGTGTAGTATCTATTGGGGGGAGGGGGCTCTATTGCCTCTCTGCAGCCTGGTGTAGTATTTATTGCCTTTGTTTTTTCTCTAGTGACCTTATTCGGCTTTTAGTCATACATATTCAGATCCTTGAAGATGCAAATAGAAACATTGACAAAATCCCTGGAGGAGAATTATTTCATCTATGCAGTGATTCATCTTTGTTTTCTTTATTTGTCTAAAATGCAGATCAGGGTAGACTTGCCTAATGCACAAAATACTAACCCCCAATCTCTAGAGCCGACAAGGCGTAGCTTTGGGAACACGTTAATATGTAATTAAGCAAATCTGAATTCCGGGACTAGAGATTCGCTAAGTACTTCCATACTAGTATGTCCCATGATTGAAAATAGTTGAAGCTATTTGACAAATGTTCCACTAATTGCCTGCATCACTGGGACACATTTATCTGGTAGAGCTTGACGGATGTATTTCTGTAAATTCACTAAATAATTGCCATAAAAGCAGGAGGTGGTAAAAAGATAAAAACAAATTAACAAAATTCAATAATACCTGAAAGAGACAGGAGATTGAATAAAGCGGCGTCTAGCTTTTATCGAGGTTCAAACTGCCACTTTCGCAACTACTAACTGCCTAGCTACACGTGAATAAATATAGCGGGAACGAAATTGAAAGGCATCACATGGATTGGATAATAATTCACTGAAAGGGAATAAATTTTAGGGAGTTTTTATTTTGCTGACACCCTCCAGCAGCTGTCGAAGTATCATCTAAGGTAAACAATTAATAATCTGTCATCGCAAAGTAACGTTAAAAAAATAATTATATTAATACTTGTCAAAATATCTGAGAAGCAAGATTTAATACTTATTAAAGTTATATCTTTAAATTATTAGTTTGTAAAAATAACACATTTCCGATACTCTTTTGAAAAATAAGCATTATAAATGTAGTGTATTAAATATATATTTACTTTTAATAAAATGAGTAAGTTTTCAAAAACACAAAAATACATAATGTTTTTAACAGACGTTTTTGATAAAATTGCCGTTACCGATGTTTTGGACTTACTACACGTGAAAATAAAATAGTGGTCATTTTATAATACTTTTAGTCAGTATTTTCATACTTTCGGGAAGGCAAAAACTACGAGGAGCAGCTTAAATGATTTGAAATAGCTTTATAGCATTTAAGGGATTAAAAAAGTAACTTGAGCAAAATTGAGTTTTTATCTTTTCATTTCCCCATTCCCAACAATGGGCCAATAGAGAAATTATTCTGTTATGTGCCAAATAGTCTCAATTAAAGACGTCAGATCGACAATTAGATCTGAATAGGAACATCCCAAATGAGCTCAGTTGAACAAAAAGCTTTCCGTAAAGTAATGTTACATCAGAATTAAATTTTTGAGCTAATGCAACAAAAAGCTTCACCAAAGTGCACCGTTATTTCATTACAACTACCCATTGTATTCGTTCGACTTCGCTCCTTAAAAGAGAGCTTCGTCTTCAGTAGTTTTAACAAGAATCTGCGCGCAGGATACAATTACATCTTACTTAGGCGATGCGTTCTGAGTGATTGACTGTTTATTTATTTGTTTTAACAAAATAAATGATTGATCAAATCCTGAAGTTTCTTATTCATAGACACAAAGAAACAGTAGTATGAAATACTGAAATTACACTTTAGTAAATAAGAGTAGCGATGTCATCAGAGTTATGATGAACTAGTCAGCCGTTATATTTTTATTCATTATCCATGTGTCTTAACTGTTGATCTTAGGTTATTTCTAGGATGAAGAGGATTATCTTCAACCGCTCTTAGGTAATAGGATCAAGGTAGAGCATCTGTCAGTCTTTCTTGCACGTCTCCTTATTATACACTCGAACTAAGCACGCTAAACGACGGCTTTATTTTAGTTTTAATATTTCTGTAATATATAATTATTATATTATCTCCAATCAATGGAGGGGAAATAAATCAAATAATAATAATAAAAAAAAACAATGACAATTGTTGGCGAAGTTGATTTTCAAGTTAGATTCATTATGCATTTTGTATCATTATCCAAGTCAAGATGGTCCTATCTATCAGGACCTGCCTCAGCCGAGGTAAGTCAAGATGAATATAATCTACCAAGACAAGTCAAGATGATCATGACCTATTGATACAAGTCAAGATGATTATGACCTGATACAATGATGCATCCAAGATAAGTTAAACAGAATAATTACGAACTATTTAAACAAGACAAAATGATTTTTACCTACCGAGAAAAGCCAAGATGATCATGACTTTTGATTCAGATAAATCAAATTGATTGTGATTCGCCGAGGCAAGTCAAGAATATATAAGTTACAGTGCCAGGAGATAAGTCAAGATGATTTTGATCTACCAATTAAAGTCAACGTGGTTATGAAATATTGAGCCTACTGAAGATGAAATAGTGAGGCAAATCGATAAGACTGTTACACTAAGAAAGTCAAAATGAGACAGCAAAATGTCATTGAAAATTTTTCCTTAGTTTATCACATACGTGTTCGGCATGCAGATGCAAAATGAAAATATATTTTGATAACACTAATGCATAAAACGAGTTTATAATGATGAGTCTATAATCATCTACAGACATTTTTTATCCTTTAACAAGGAATTGATGGATCCTCAAGACATGGGAAACAAGTTTAGATACAAGATGGCTACTCAATTTGGCAGAAGTGGTTGTCTAATGAAATGTGAGATTATATTTTAAGGAACTGTCCCAACTAATTATTCCTTGAATGTAGTCATTATCAAGCACTTGCTTTGACCAGGCATCACCTATTTTTGCAGTTTGTGAGTGTCGGGGTTGGCTGCTGATAGCAATTTACCACATCTTATGATTTAATCGCATCCTAATATCGAATACATGTGTTGTTGTTAAAGTTAAATGATAGTCTTCAAAATCACTTTTAACAAAAGTGACCCATGACATTGAGTCATGGCAAATGATTAAAATTGATGACACATTATTCTCAATCAAGACACATAATTTAGAGTCATTACGGATATTTCAAAACGAGGGAACATATAGAGTAGAGTGATGGCATGTAGTTTCGAGCCAATACATGTGATTTAGAGTCATGGAGTATTATTAAGAGTACCCTTTGCATTCGTTCGACTTCGCTTCTCAAAAGAGAGCTTCGTCGTCAGTAGTTTATAACTAAACTCTGAGCGCAGGGTATATTACGAGTCAAGATGGCACGATTAATATCCATCCAAGTCACAGTAGGTGTATCAAACGTGTGAAGTGTCAAAATCAGTTGAACAGCTAGGATATTCAAATAAAATCAGGGAAAATATTCCCCTTTACAGTTGAGTATCGTATTAGGTAAAAACTAATTCCATTCCATTCAGATCACTTTGTACAACTAAGTTCGATTTCTAATCATATTTGAGCATCTCTTCTCTTCACCTATAAGATCAACTGATATTGAAAAGCCATACATAAAATTATTTAAAGGGTCTGACTTGCAATATATCAATGACAATTGTGTTTTGAATTGTTATTTATTTTCTACATAAAAAAGATTTAAATATATAGTTGTTATTGTTTACTGTTTCAAAAAAGTTCATTCTACTGAATATAGAAAATTTCTGCGCTTTAAATTTTCAATAACTTTTATAATCCTTCTCGGAAATTAAGTGAGGATTGTAAGGAAAATATTGGCATGCTTTTTGTATATTGCTTCCAACATTTTACACGACATTCTTCATCCCTTCTTAATCCTTTAAGTCATAGTTCGTTATTATAGAGCTAACTATGAAACAGAACTCCTCAATTCAAATCAGAATGAATTATTCGTGTACTCACATTATTTTGTCACATTAGTCCATAGAAAAAAGAATAGTTGGCAAAAGTACGATAACTATGTTATGTTTCTTTATTCCCTCCGTTTAATCGGAGAGCAAAACAATTTATACATGTATATCACATTACAGAACAAATATTACAGAAGATAATAACTGCATATCTTTTGGATATTATGTGAAAATTTCATGAAAGAATATTAAAAACCTTTGAAATGAGAGCATTTTCCGTGAACATATTGAACGCCTTTGAAAAAAAGAAGCGTTCTTATTGATATTTGTTCTGTTTATGAATGCCATTTTCTCCGGATTTTATTTGATCGTAATTTTGTTTTTAGAGTTATTTTGTTGAAATATACTGCACCTCATTTGAAATGTACGTGTTTTAACACTATAGCGAGACTTTAATGCCTCAATGATTCTTAGGTATAGTTTAGAAGGAAAGAATAGTCCTCGAGAATATATTTCCTTAGCTTTCATTCTTCAAAATCCTTGATATTTTGATTTTAGTTTATGGCAAACATAAACATTACATTTATGAATTATATTTAATATCTATGTTAATAACCCTCATGAAACATGATTATTAGAAAGTGGGTATCCCAGGGGGAAAAATTGTGAATCGTTTTTACAAATTAGTATGTAGTATTTTTGATAGGTAAAAAAGGTGGTGATAAAATTCATGAAGCACACTCTATGGATGACGGGACATATTGTTACGTAAAATTATATAATAAATCAAAACATCGGTGGCATATCTCTAGACCTGATATATTAAATTACAGCTAATCAGAACATAGAATTCCAGATATATTCAACTAACTAATTGTTTACTTTCTAAAATAAAAATCCAGGCATATGTAATTATACCAGATTCAAACGGAGAAGGAAATTTTCGGGAACAGTCATCCAAAATTTGGATGGGTGTCAAAATGGCCTACTTGGCAGCAATTGAAATCTGTTCTGTTTTATGAAACTGTTTTGGCATGTGTGAAAATGACCTTCGGTCTTGGTTTAAGGAATAAAAAACGCATTGAGGCCAGTGCTTAAAACCTTACACCATAAATACCCAGGTATGTTCTGTAATAACATACCGGTACATGAATAATTCACATTGGCCTTTTCAAAATGTGTCCCGAAAACACGGATCCTGAGCCAGATCCAATAAACAGGCAATAGTCCTACAATACCTCTGGTGGAGGAATTTAAAGCAGTGTAATGTATACTAGTTCTAAATGCCCCTGGGAAAAAATCTTTAATGTATAATGTATTTTTATCTTATTCTGTTGGATCTGATAAGAATATTTTAAGAGAGATGTTTTAAATTGGGGATTATGTTATAAAACAGACTTATTTTATGATCTTAGAATTTTGCGCTTTTGTGCTCTCCAACTTTTGTGTTACAAGAGTTCCGTTTCTGATCAACCATACTGAATTAAATGTTGGATCAGTCATAACGAGCAAGATTTCAAAATTTGTCTCAATTTCTGAATCTTTTTAGATGTCATCATTTCCTCCTTGCCTACTTTTTAGAAAAGATGTCGTGAATCATAATATCCTTATATATCTTATTCTGGCCAATTATTCTATTAATATATGTGTGGGATGATAAATCATACATTGGTTGATAAGGGACAAAATATATGTTAAGTGTAATTGAATACGTTTCGGGGGTGTACCAAAGTTCCACTACAATTTGTCAACCAATCTTGATTTTTAATTTGAAAAGAAAATTGATAATAAAATGCAATTTTATAGGGAGGAGTGGGCTGATTTTAAATGTCATAAATTTATTACCTTTGGGGACGTACATCATCGATGTATTGAACCTTGTTGTTTCTAGACACTTTTTGAAAGATAAGAAAGATAAATGTTTTTGTCAGTGCTATTCAAATACAATCTAAGGGAGAAAAATGTACAACCAGGTCTGCTTATTGGACCATACTAACATCACGGTGAACATGTTCTTTTAATGAATACTAGCGTACAAAGTGATAAACAGATATCTAATATGTCATATTAAATACTGATCTTATTGGCTTTTTAGAGCAATTGATGTGTAAATCAATGTGAATTATGACAACTCTGTATGATAGTTGTACCAACTGACAGGCATTATTTAAAGTCACTCCACCAAGTAACATTATGATAAAGTTCTTACATTAATTATTTTTGCTGACATGATTGAATGTGTCATTACAATTCATGAAATGGTAAACGTAATGATAATAGCGATTTTATGGGTTATTAGGGCCAAATGTTGTTACCTCGTTTGTCTACTGTTCAATAAATCCAATAGCCCACTCCTTTTTATCCCACAACAAACAACTTGAGAATTTAATCTATCGAACTTCTGATTCACACATAGTTAGGCAATCCTTGTCGTTTTTGACCAATCAAAATGCAGTATCAACATGCATTATATACAGATATATGCATGGGTTTAATGCATGTTTTTGATCATCAATTTTGAACATTTTGAAAGCCCTTCTGACCCCCTCCTCCTACGATAAGGGTTAAAGCGAAAAGCAGAAAACAGTTATAAGCAGCCTACCAGTACATGTAAAGTAATTCATAATTTCTAAAATAATTTTTGTCATAAACTAAATGTAACTAAATATCATTAGTCGTCCGTGCTTCCTTAGCAAATACGTCATGTATGTTCGGAATGATTCATTATGAGTTGCCATGCCTATATCCTAAGTGTTTTCTAAATAGATTTAAATTTAGTTGTGAGCACTAACGAGATAAATCAACCTCATTCCATCCTTCATTCAAAGGGCTTCATTAATTCCTCAATGGAAACAAGTGAAATACTATTGGACCAAGGATGCCTAATTCGCATTCTATACCAGAATTCTAGACTGACAATTTCATTAATTGATATTACTTCGAGTGGCATGTTTATGGTGATATCCTATTTAAAACGATGACTGTTACTATAAAATAATGGCCGATATACTATTTTCTATTAAGTATTACGAGCGAATACGAGGCATTGCGCCAATCCATTTACAATGACGCGTCCTTATAATCCTGGACTAAGAATAATGTGACAGGTTGATGACGATGTACAAAACAATTACTTTGATTGCAGATTTATTGATAATGATCAACTATCTAAGTTAATGTGAAATAGTTATACAGTTAATTTACAGTGGTAACATTAGCAAAATGATTGAACTTTCAATTTTAGTTTTACATCAGGGAGTTCCATTAGTTTGAGTGCTAACATTCTGGAAAATAAAACATTATTGGATCAGTCGATAACACTTGCAATGAGACAGGAAAATGCATGAATGAACTGGCAGTTAAATACAAATACGACAAACTTGGGACATAAAGTCTCCAAAACCCCAAAATAAGTAGCAAGGTGTGTTCTTAGATGCAGGGATTAAAATAAATTTAGTTTGAATGCAACATTAAGAACAGGTTGCATACAGTGATAAATCCCTATAACTGTATTAATGAAACAAGATAAAATTGACCCTGAAATTTAAGCTCACGAATTTCTACAACATTTCAATGCAAGCTCATTACATGAATTATTAACGAAATATGCTTTTAAAAATCTCAGAGGCGATCATTGGTGCCTGTTTTACTATTAATAATTAATAAAACATTCCTATTTGTTATTTCCTTTGTCTGTTTTTTAAAACTGATGACTTTTTGTAAGGTACTTTGAATCTAGAAACATTTTTATTAATGAAAGGTGCATAGAGATAAACTGATTTACACAGTTTCAACATGGGATTGGAAAATCCCGAGGGTTTATTAGAAATTACTATAAAAACATTATTTTAGATATCCGTTGAGTGTTTTTTAATCCTTGTAGGTGTATGTAGATTACCGTATGTATGTTTAATGTAAGATACAATATTTGAACAGACTGTTCCTAAAGTGATTGCACTGGACATTCTCGAATTTCTAACCCTTAAATCGAATTATATATAAATAGATGAAAAACTGTGACGCAAAGGGCATGGCAGATGCCATCGAACACCTTGCCAACGTCAGACAAGCATGCCAACCATCAATTCTCAAAATGGCCTCAATCAAAACGAATCGATAATACCCGAGGGGTCATTCATCAAGCTATCGCAATAACTGCAACGTCGCAGACACTGCGACCACCGTGCGACGTCGCAGTGACTGCGACTGCGACCTATTCATTAACAAATCGCAGTCTGCGATGTCCCTGCGACCAGTCGCAGTGATTACCACGTGCACGTGCTTGTACACGTGTTTGTTATCCTTTCGAGATCCTGTTGTATCATTTCGTAAAGTTTTATAATGGTTAACCTAGGCATGCGATATCGCAAAATAAGGTCCACATCATCGTATATTTGAAGAGGATCTGTACGATCTCTAAATACGCGTTCTCTACGTAGAGTGTTGCGGTTGAAATCAACCCTCAGTTGCGCCATTTTGAACGAATAAATGCTGCTAATAGACGATTAAACACGTCATGCAAGATTGACAATATGATATTGATGGATACTGAGTGGGTACAGCCACGTGGGTTCAAACCACGTGTAACGCACAATCACTGCGACCGGTCGCACGGTGAAGTACTTAAAAATACAAGCCGAAAACTAGCTGTTTTTGATAGCATCACAAACATGTTAAACATAATGCATATGTTGTGCAATTTTAATATATCATGGATCGAATATCGATCTGTACGTCCTAGAATTTCCATATAATTTCATAAAGAAATTCAATTAATTTAAGACATTTTTCTTGAACTTAAATCACTGCGACTGGGTACCACCGGTCGCTTAAATTTGGGCCATTATAGGGGTATTTCACTGCGACGTCGCAGGAAATTCTACCGATCGCAGTCGCACGAGATTGATGAGTAGGACGTAATCGCTAAAAAGGGCCCTTGCGACATCGCAGGCTTGCGACGTGCTTGCGATAGCTTGATGAATTACCATATACAATAACGTCATTTCGAAGGGCAATATAGTCACTATTTTGCCCGCAGAAATGAAGGGCAAATATTGTCACTATATAGAACAGACCCGGTAAGGTGGTAATAATTGATATTAATGTGACATGCTTGCAAGTTTTGCAATCCTTCTTTTTTCGAGTTATTGTAGAATGACACTTTTGAACGTGACCACCATTGCTCAAAACGACCGCCTTATTGGGCAAAATGCAATTTTATCAAAATTGCTAGAATCACTTTTGCAGTTGGAGTAAAGTAAAACAACATACAAAAATGTTTACAATTTCTAAAAAATACCATAAAATTAACACTACACATAAGTAACCACAATTGCGATAGAATTTATACTCCCATTTGGGCATAGTCAAACGATATAAGGCAAAACATATTTTACTTATCGCCCGGAGGGGTCATTCATCAAGCTATCGCAATCACTGCGACGTAGCAGACACTGCGACCACCGTGCGAGGTCGCAGTGACTGCGACTGCGACCCATTCATTAACAAATCGCAGTCTGCGATGTCCATGCGACCAGTCGCAGTGATTACCACGTGGACGTGCTTGTACACGTGTTAGTTATCCTTTCGAGATCCTCTTGTATCGATTTCGTAAACTTTTATAATAGTTAACCCTAGGCATGTGACATCGCAAAATAAGGTCCACATCATCGTTTATTTGAAGAGGATCTGTACGATCTCTAAGTACGCGTTCTATACGCAGAGCATTACGGTTGTAATCAACCATCAGTTGAACGAATAAACGCTTCCAGCAGACGATTAACATGTCATGCAAGATTGACAATATGGATACTGAGTGGGCACAGCCACGTGGGTCAAAACCACGTATAACGCACAATCACTGCGACCGGTCGCACGGTGAAGTACTTAAAAATACAAGCCGAAAACTAGCTGTTTTTGGTAGCATCACAAACATGTTAAACATAATGCATATGCTCTGCAACTTTAATATAACATGGATCGAATATCGAACTATACGTCCTAGAATTTCTATATAATTTCATTAAGAAATTCAACTAATTTAAGACATTTTTCTTGAACTAAAATCACTGCGACTGGGTACCACCGGTCGCTTAAATTTGGGCCATTTTAGGGGTATTTCACTGCGACGTCGCAGAAAATTCTACCGATCGCAGTCGCACGAGATTGATGAATAGGACATAATCGCTAAAAAGGGCCCTTGCGACATCGCAGGCTTGCGACGTGCTTGCGACGTGCTTGCGACAGCTTGATGAATGACCCCTCGGACGCACTGTGGGACGGATGGACAGACGAATATAGAGGCGCTTTCTATATCCCCCGTCTTCGATTAGATAATTAGTGGAGGAACTGCATTGATATTGATGATATAATTACAACGGTGTAATATGTTCTTGATATTGGTTGTCCCACTCATTTGCATTGGTTATTTGTCCCTTGTGGTATTTTTGTCCTACCAGTAAGTGATTTGTGGTACAAGTGATTAAGCTAAACTGCCAAGAAACCATATTCCTAAATCATTCCTGTTAAAGTACAAATACTAGAATAGTAGAGAACACAGTGGTCAAATGAATGACGCTATTTGTCTTAAGGTTCCAATATACCATTGGAAAGGTGGGTGTGTTTGGTTTAAGGATCTGATCTCCGTTCGGATGTTTGCTTGTTACAACTGTTGAAAAATTAACCTTTTTTAGAATTATAGTTTGTCTTGTTAGTGTTTGGAAAAATTTGGGAATTTTCATTTTACTCAAAAATGTATGTAAAAAGCATAGTCACATAGAAAGTGACACAAATATTTTCTACTATTGAAGTGTTCATTCCCCTCTTTTAAATGTAAAAGCGAATGAAAAATATGCATGATGTAAAGAAGAAAGTTGGATATTTAAGTTCACAGAATAAATTTTGAACGTAAGTTCCTGATTTGCCTTGACATTTTTTATGACTCTTGAAGACAAAAATAGACCTGTGTTACAATATTAGACAAATTGATGATGGAAGATAAGTGAAATGTCATCCTCGATACTTAGTTCCTATATACTCTTTCTGATATGTCAAGCTGACTGTTACTTAGTCTACTTGGTCAAGCTAAAGATTAAGTCAACCTCTACCCAAGTAAAATTATACTATACTTGATTTTACAGCGATATTGATTACAAGACAAAGAAACAATCCTTTAGGTTCATTGTTTCATAAAAAAGAATTGATCTTTTAACATTTCAATGAAAGTTTACAGTTGAAAAGTGTATAAATGAACAAACACAAGGAGCATACACGACTCGAACTCGCAACCTCGTGAGATGGGTAAGGCGCCTTGTATAAATCACTTATCTGGGTGTCAATAACAGTTCATTATTCTATTACTATAGCGCCATTATATCCATAGTTTCAGCAATTAATTTAGGAATCCTTAGCTTTACGACATTTCTGTTAATATGACCCAAATTCACCCTGGTTTATCTACATAATTTACCTCGATATGGGCACATATAGGTTCAAAAATCATCATCGCTAGGCCTACCTTAAACCTTAACCTTCATCCTAGCCTTAACGTGCAAGGATAGGGACGAAATGATGAAATGATTCTTACCGACCCTCAATATTGTTATTTTTTCATCTTGCTATTTCAGAAGTCAAGATGATCTCCAGGGGTTCCATTAAGGCCGTCTTCCTGCTATTATGTACGACTTGTGTTAGTGCGGAGTTGATGGGATCTTCACGAGACAGTTCTTCACTGCAGGGGTCTTCACTCTCAAATGATTACACAACTGTATGTATTATATCATAATATCATCCAGATAAGTTTAGTTAAAACATATCTTACAAGTAGAGTAAAAAATGCTACATAATGGTGCCATCGACTGGACAATCCGTTGTATAGTAGGACTTCCTGTTATTTTATCTTTATTACAGCAATAAAACAGTACGGAAATTGATTTGGATAATTAAATATAATTTACAAAAAGCAATTGATTTTCGAAATACAATGTTAATATTCTCAAAGGTGCATTAAGAAATTAAAATACCATTAATTAATCAATGTTATAACATTTATTAAAATCAAACAACCTAAACGTCTATGAACCATGGGCTTTCAAGAGAGCCCATGTATGAATTAAAGTCATAATAATCAGTTACAGTGTTGCATCTCTAAAAATGTTTAATCATAAATGAACAGTCCAGATTTTACGATGAAAAATCAAACTAAACCACTTAAATAAAAAAGGAGGTGCATGAATTTAGACTATCCCGTCTCTTTTTATGAGAAGCCTTCATGAAAATGCGGTAAAAGTTATATTAGTTGAGCTTCTGAGTGTAGTACAAAAACATTGCGTCATTACTGCCATCCACTACTGCCATTACTGCCATCCACTACTGCCATTACTGCCATCCACTACTGCCATTCATTACTGCCATTACTGCCATCCACTACTGCCATTACTGCCATCCACTACTGCCATTACTGCCATCCACTACTACCATTCATTACTGCCATTACTACCATTCACTACTGCCATTACTGCCATCCACTACTGCCATTACTGCCATCCACTACTGCCATCCACTACTGCCATTACTGCCATCCACTACTGCCATTACTGCCATCCACTACTGCCATTCATTACTGCCATTACTGCCATCCACTACTGCCATTACTGCCATCCACTACTGCCATTACTGCCATCCACTACTACCATTCATTACTGCCATTACTACCATTCACTACTACCATTACTGCCATCCACTACTGCCATTACTGCCATCCACTACTGCCATTACTGCCATCCACTACTGCCATTACTGCCACCCACTACTGCCATTACTGCCATCCACTACTGCCATTACTGCCATCCACTACTACCATTCATTACTGCCATTACTACCATCCACTACTGCCATTACTGCCATCCACTACTGCCATTACTGCCATCCACTACTGCCATTCATTACTGCCATTACTGCCATCCACTACTGCCATTACTGCCATCCACTACTGCCATTACTGCCATCCACTACTGCCATTACTGCCATCCACTACTACCATTTATTACTGCCATTACTACCATTCACTACTGCCATTACTGCCATCCACTACTGCCATTACTGCCATCCACTACTGCCATTACTACCATTCACTACTGCCATTACTGCCATCCACTACTGCCATTACTGCCATCCACTACTGCCATTACTACCATTCACTACTGCCATTACTGCCATCCACTACTGCCATCCACTACTGCCATTCATTACTGCCATTACTGCCATCCACTACTGCCATTACTGCCATCCACTACTGCCATCCACTACTGCCATTCATTACTGTCATTCACTACTGCCATCCACTACTACCATTACTGCCATTACTGCTATTCACTACTGCCATTACTGCCATCCACTACTGCCATTACTGCCATCCACTACTACCATTCATTACTGCCATTACTACCATTCACTACTGCCATTACTGTCATCCACTACTGCCATTCATTATTGCCATTCAATACTGCCATTACTGCCATCCACTACTGCCATTCATTACTGCCATTACTGCCATTCACTACTGCCGTTACTGCCATTCACTACTGCAATTACTGCCATCCACTACTGCCATTCATTACTGCCATTACTGCCATCCACTACTGCCATTACTGCCATCCACTACTGCCATTACTGCCATCCACTACTACCATTCATTACTGCCATTACTACCATTCACTACTACCATTACTGCCATCCACTACTGCCATTACTGCCATCCACTACTGCCATTACTGCCATCCACTACTGCCATTACTGCCACCCACTACTGCCATTACTGCCATCCACTACTGCCATTACTGCCATCCACTACTACCATTCATTACTGCCATTACTACCATCCACTACTGCCATTACTGCCATCCACTACTGCCATTACTGCCATCCACTACTGCCATTCATTACTGCCATTACTGCCATCCACTACTGCCATTACTGCCATCCACTACTGCCATTACTGCCATCCACTACTGCCATTACTGCCATCCACTACTACCATTTATTACTGCCATTACTACCATTCACTACTGCCATTACTGCCATCCACTACTGCCATTACTGCCATCCACTACTGCCATTACTACCATTCACTACTGCCATTACTGCCATCCACTACTGCCATTACTGCCATCCACTACTGCCATTACTACCATTCACTACTGCCATTACTGCCATCCACTACTGCCATCCACTACTGCCATTCATTACTGCCATTACTGCCATCCACTACTGCCATTACTGCCATCCACTACTGCCATCCACTACTGCCATTCATTACTGTCATTCACTACTGCCATCCACTACTACCATTACTGCCATTACTGCTATTCACTACTGCCATTACTGCCATCCACTACTGCCATTACTGCCATCCACTACTACCATTCATTACTGCCATTACTACCATTCACTACTGCCATTACTGTCATCCACTACTGCCATTCATTATTGCCATTCAATACTGCCATTACTGCCATCCACTACTGCCATTCATTACTGCCATTACTGCCATTCACTACTGCCGTTACTGCCATTCACTACTGCAATTACTGCCATCCACTACTGCCATTCATTACTGCCATCCACTACTGCCATTACTGCCATCCACTACTGCCATTACTGCCATCCACTACTGCCATTCATTACTGCCATTACTGCCATTCACTACTGCCATTACTGCCATTCATTGCTGTCATTCACTACTGCCATTACTGCCATTCACTACTGCCATTATTGCCATCCACTACTGCCATTACCGCCATCCACTATTGCCATCACTGCCATTCACTACTGCAATTACTGCCATCCACTACTGCCATTACTGCCATTCACTACTGCCATTACTGCCATCCACTACTGCCATCCACTACTGCCATTACTGCCATCCACTACTGCCATTCATTACTGCCATTACTGCCATTCACTTCTGCCATTACTGCCATCCACTACTGCCATTACTGCCATTCACTACTGCCATTACTGCCATCCACTACTGCCATTCATTACTGCCATTACTGCCATTCATTACTGCCATTACTGCCATTCACTACTGCCATTACTGCCATCCACTACTGCCATTACTGCCATCCACTACTGCCATTACTGCCATCCACTACTGCCATTCATTACTGCCATTACTGCCATTCACTACTGCCATTACTGCCATCCACTACTGCCATTACTGCCATTCACTACTGCCATTACTGCCATCCACTACTGCCATTCATTACTGCCATTACTGCCATCCACTACTGCCATTACTGCCATCCACTACTGCCATTACTGCCATCCACTACTGCCATTACTGCCATCCACTACTGCCATTCATTACTGCCATTACTGCCATTCACTACTGCCATTACTGCCATCCACTACTGCCATTACTGCCATTTACTACTGCCATTACTGCCATCCACTACTGCCATTCATTACTGCCATTACTGCCATCCACTACTGCCATTACTGCCATCCACTACTGCCATTCATTACTGCCATTACTGCCATCCACTACTGCCATTACTGCCATCCACTACTGCCATTATTGCCATCCACTACTGCCATTACTGCCATTCATTACTGCCATTACTGCCATTATTGCCATCCACTACTGCCATTACCGCCATCCACTATTGCCAACAAAATTGTACTGAAGCATGATTCTGAACATGGGCTGATTTATTTCTTCAAAGACTTCTTAGAAAATGTAATGGTTTGAAAATGAGATCATGCCAGGAATCGCTTTGATAATGTTTCTTTATATCGTCTTCAACTTGATAAAGAATTACCAAAGCTCATCAAGAATGGACGATCTTGCAAAGGTACTCAAGTAAGAGCCTCTACTGATGTCTCAACATCATATCAATGATGCTATTGACCAGTTTTGGCCAATAATAAGGGCTACAATTGATCAAAATGATGGATATATTGAACATCTGTTTATGAAGTTGACAAGTTTTTGAAAAACCGTTTTGAAACAAAAATGACGTCATTTGTATTATGGCCGCTGTTGACATAAATTTGAACTTATAGAAAAATCAAAAATAACTAGATTGGTGAAATTGAACAAGTTTAATTCAAGGTTCCAGATTCAGGTTTTTCATTTAAAAACAATTTTGATCTGATATTGATGAGAAAATGAGAAAGAAAATGTATATGATCTGTTCTTCACAAGTTAAAAATATGAACAGTAGTGTGGTAATTTCGAAAATTACGAAAATGACCTCGATTTTGGCCTTGACCTTTGAAACTCAAAACTTTGAGTCCTTTTTAAGGTCCTTTAATATTAACTTCTTTTAAAGTCAAAATAAAGATTTTTGAAATAGCACTTTTTTACTTTTAAAGATCAAAGAAGGTCAACCGGAAGTCGGATCTCATTTTCGATTTCAGATTCGGAATTCTGAGCAAATTTCTTAAAATTGTTAACATTTCCATCGAGACATAGTGAGCGAAATGTTTAAAATACTTAAAGGAACTTAAAAAATTATATATTGCAAGAAATATCGAAAATGGAAATTTATGAAAATGAAAAAAAATTGACCTAGATTTTGACCTTTGACCGAGATAAAAATTTGACCTAATTTCCGAGTAGGCCAGTTACATACCATAACTGACCATATAAAAAAAATTTCAGTCTATTAGTTACTGAAAAAACGTCATTTTTGGACCACCCTGTATATTTAATTTTCTGGCGTTACGATGTGTAGTTTATCCTAGAGTTGATTCAGTTTGTATGTATTTTAACAGGTTGCCCCTTGTATTTTTTCTTTCAATATATACATATTACATTGCATTATCCTTTAATATACTTGTAGGATAACTTGGACACACCTCTCACTGATAGCCAAGAAGAATCCTCAGAGACTAATGATTATGAAAATGAGTTGGAAATGCCTAAAAACGAAATCAGTAAAAGGGATCTTCTGCGGACTAAAGTGATCGACCTTATGAAGAGAAAATTCTACGCGATGCGTGGTAAAAAGAACACAATTGACTATGTAAAGAGAAAATTCTACGCAACTCGTGGAAAAAAAGATGACAGATATAGCAAGAGAAAGTTCTACGCTACACGTGGTAAAAAGGATTTCGAGGATTATATTGGAAAAAGCCCATTTTATGCAGCACGAGATCAAAGTGATTATGATGACAATATCATAAAGAGAAAATTTAACGCAATGCGTGGTAAAAGGAGTTCATATTCTGTGGACTCGGAATATCCACCGTCATGGAGATGGAACCAAGTTCAACAACCAACATACAAAAGAGAATTTTATCCCTTGAGTGTGGGCAATGAAATTATTGATAAACGTGGTGTACCGAGAGGTTACGTAGCGACTCATGGGAGATGAAAAAGGAGAAAACATGGAAAAATGTCAAATGATGTAATTAATTATTCTATTCCAAGAGCAAATTTATATCTCACAGTCTAATGGATAAAAAATTAATGAATCTAAATACTGTGTAATATTGTCAAATCTATCGTTCAATTACATTCGGGTGGGTGCTAGAAAGAAATTTGTCGACAGGCAAGATATTGACTATGTCTTGAGTATGGTTCAGTTGAGTCCCGAGGAGATTGGGGCTGATCATACAATGTACTCATTAAAGGAGATGAGCAGATATCCGATTAAAGAAACGATGCAAATTCTATCCATTTGCAAAGAAGAACTGAGTGGACATAGTATAAGAATGGTTTATGACGAGACCTTCACGGCTATGTAATTACTGCGTACTTACTAAATCACAATTAAATTAATTGTGTATAGTACTATGTAGTTATTTTCCCGTTTTCTGTCTATGTAATATTATTTAATGAGGGAAGTCAGGTTCTCACTTTGAGCTCCATAAAGAGAGCAAAAGGTCCAGCAATTATCACATGTAAGGTAATAACTAATAACGTAAGCCATGTCCCATTTTATTTTTCTTCCTTACAGAGGTAAATCAGATGGGGGAGTAATATTTGGAGAGTTGGAATATGTTAAAGATGCAGTATACCATAGGTTTCTCGCCCAGACAATCAATGATGTCCCATTATTATTGCTCATATAATATCTCACATACCATGTATATATCTTGAGAATAACTTATGAGTATATATTATTGCCGAAATATTGAAATAATCAACAGAACAACCAACTTTCAGTAAAATTTAAAAATAATCGATTCTTGGCTACCAATGGGAATCCCCGTTGAGTCACACAAGCGCCCACACGCGCCTTGAACCAGGCAGCCAATCAGGTTCAAGATAAAAAATTCAACAACCAATCAGATAACAGGGGGATTTTCCCGGTGTATTCAAACTTCAGATTGGATTAATTTCCGCGAAAATAATTAGATGGGTCAGTACAGTCTTGATTGTGCTATCTTATTATGGTATAGAGTCTCTTTAACAAAATTTTAATATTCTCAGAAACTTTATTTTATATCTATGTCCATCACATAGAATGAATACAATGTTGATGTGATATGCTTTGAAGTGTTGTCATTTAAGACATTGTAATAAATAAGAAAATGAAGTTTTGGCTCTCCAAGTAGTGCTTAAAAAGAGTGGCTGGAAATAGCAAGCATACATCAATCACTTCAGCTTCATTCGTTTTAGCTTCGAATGTCCGTTTAAAGTTTAAGTTTAGAATTCGAATGTTCGCCAATGTGGCACGAATCTGAGTCTCGTCGAGAATGGGTCAATGTATCAAGCCATCATCTTGAGATCCCTTCATCGAAGAACGATGCTCACGTACATTGATTGAAAGAAAATTAATCAAAGATTCCAAATAGAACTTTAAAATAAATATTATTCTCTGTTTTGGCAAAGCAGGTGATTGTCAAAATATACTAACAATGTTAAAAGTTTTATGGTCAACTGATTATCTCAATGTATGAACCTGTTTTATGTTTATTTTTAATTATTGTATTCAAACATTTATTACAAAGTTTTGATTAATGTAAAATTTCCGGAGTTTCAAACGTATCAAACAATAAAATGTGATGATGATGTCATTTCGTGTTATATGTTTGTCTGTTAATAGGAATGTAAATGATCAATAGTGAAGGTTTTAGAAATATGCCCTGGTAAACAGTAACCATCAGAAGACAGACATTATTCTTGGAGTACCCGATAATAAAACACTAAATCATATATACTAGTGCAAAATATATATTTATGTTTCCAAATGTTTAGGATATAATCTCAATATTGAAGAATTGATAAGGTTAACAGTACTAAAAAACATAGAAGAAAATATTGTACGGAAAGATGCAAGAAAGATACAGATGCATCAAGCTAAATGGGACACCATAGTAAAAACATATCAGTCCACATATATCCATGCTAAATTGATAGGAAAGTGATACTAAACTTGTTATTATAGAACTTCCATTTACCTGATTTTGAATTTTTATGTACACAGGTTTTTATTGTATTTTGAATAAATAAAAAAAATAGTGAAGGAAAGCAGAGAAGAATATTTTGGGGGCATCATTGGTTTTTCTAGGATTCCGCTTGGTCTATCTAAAGAGAGTTAATTTTACTAATTCATCCGTAATAGTCACTTGTCATCATCCAGTCTGCTACCTTAAAGACCCCGTGAAAAGTTTGATATATAGTTTAATTATAAAAATATTACTTTTCATGACTTGAAAATCCAATTGAGACACTTTTTGAAAAATATGACTTTTAATACCCTTTGCATTTGTTCGACTTCACTTCTTAAAAGGGAGCTTCATCTTCGTTAATAACTAGACTGCACGCAGGCTAGACTTTAAAAAAAGTCGTTCATTTTATATTTTTGAATTTCCCGCCATTTTAAAAACAAAAATTTAGATTTTTAGATATTCAAATACAACACAACACTGTCAAACACATTTTTTTCTCTGTGCCAATTAACAGATTTAGGCAATAGTCATATTATTTCAACCATTAAATCTTTGATTGTATGCATGTGTAAACTTTTAAAGCATCTAAAAAGACTAGTGATTTCACGATGAAAATAAGTTTTAGGCTAGGCCTATAATAAAAGCCAAAGTGATCAAAACTTTATATGGGGCCTTTAAGAAGATCAAAAACAAATGATTAATACCTGAAAAAACGACCCATTTTTAGAATTCCCCACTTAACCCTCGAGGAAATACATCAATCTTTCCACGTAAATATCCATCGGGAAACAAGATATATTTCTCAAGTAAGGGACTGTTAAATTGGGCTGTCAAAATCCTTACCCTGGACTAACCTAGTTAGTCAATTCCCCCACCCTGGGAAATTGACCCTGGTCAAATATAGTCCAAATTCAAAGGTCCCAGCTCCAGAGACGAAGAACTATGTCGAACTCCTATACTGCGTGTCTAGTCCAATTGCAAGGTTGGAGTTAGCCTCATATCGTTTCTTTTCTTTTGAAATATCCTTGACTTTTTTTTAATGGACGAGACCATGTATAATGTTTTCTAGATCCGGATTTTTTCTGTTAACAATTAGTTCGCATTTGGGAAATTTGTAAATATGATTACATTTATTTGCGTCATTACTGTCGCTACTGAAAGAGATAAATCACCGTGGCGTGTCGCCAAGAATCATTACCGTTAATGAGAGTTTTGTATTTTCCTATGACACCTTGTATTCTCTAATGGATATAGTATATATAAAATACATGTATGCAAAGATATCCTATTCACACATACCTTTGGGTGGAAATTGTAATTAATACCTCAAAAGCAGTTTATTTTGTTTTTGATTAATGTAAATACGGAAAATGGATTTGATATTCATGAAGTGTTTTAAATGAACCCCAATAGTATACTTTTTCATGCAAATATTGAACATACACTCTAACCACTCATGCATCCCCAATGTACATCCCATCCAAGGACATTGACTGCACTGTACCTAAGGTTGTTTAAATCCTCAAGCTATTATAGTGATCTAATTATTGGGTATGCTGTATAAGTTCAAAAATTGTTTATTAGCCTTAGCAATTAAAAAATATAAAAACAATTAGGGTAAAGAAACTAACTTTCAATTGCAAAGACAAAATAAACTTCTTATCGCCCAATAAAGAACTAATTGACAATACGGAAATAGATCGAGTGAAATATTTGAACTTATAATTGATGAAAAGCTAAATTGGAAGGAGCAGATTTACTTTATCAAGTAAAATATATCTAGAAATGTAAAATCTTTCGAAAGTGCATAATTATTGCAACCAAATGCACTGTACTGTTGATTGATTTATAAACGTTTACCCGTTCGTTCAATCGATGCAATTGACTATTGCCCGTATCACGTTCTCATTGGTTAGTGAGTATGCCATATACCCCAGGTGAATCTGTCATACAACGCAAGTGAATATGCCATATTCATTGCGGAATATGACATATATCTGTATCGGGTTTACCGCGTAACACACATTAAGAAAAGCGACAAGACGGAATCCAAATCTATGACTAACTCACTGACACTCTCGGAGTTTCAATTAATGAAAATGATGGTCGGAAAATACCCTTTCTAGCATACTATGATATCTAACATAGATTACATAGTGAATTACTTGTACTACTGTAAATGAAGCTTTCTTCAAAAGATGCGAAATCCTTGTATTCGCGAATGCAACTAGCGGCTACCGGATTAAACTACTTTAAACTATTTTATGACCAACTCATTTAAAGAATAGGTATCGATATGGAGAACTGAATTCAACAATATTTTTCTCTTAAACCAATCATTGAAAACATTCTGTAAAAAACATGGTATTTTATGTAATGTTGACTGTTTGACAACAATTTAATGCGAAAATCATTTAGAAATATTTTATATAACTGTTTCTGTTAACATTTTTGTTTTTTAGTGCAATTGTTTTTGCTCCTTTCCACCAATTCTTGAGAATGAAATAAAATGTCTTTCCGAACCTTGTTGGAACAAATATACCATATACAACATGTTTTTAGACCTCTCAATATTAAAGTTATACAAAGGAATTTTTGGTTGATTTTAAAAAAGTATTCAAAAAATTAAAACAAAATTCCCCCAAAATAGATAAAAATCAAGAAAAACCTTTTATTTCATTAACAAGATACTTTTTTAAAATCAACCAAAATTTCCTTTGTACAATTACAATATTGAGAGACCTAAACATGTTGTGTTTATGTCGTTTTGTTCCAATGAGGTTCGGAAAGATGTTTCATTTCACTCTGGAAACATGATACCAAGAACAAAACAAGTGTTTGATGTGTTTTTTAAAACAATATAGATGAAAGTATGTATATCCCTTTCAAATTATATTGTTACCATTCAATATAATTAAGAGAAACGTGTGTTCAAAAAGTTCGCCATATCGATACCCATTCTTTGAATGGAATACTGGCAGGGACTATTCATATTTTTAAATGAGTTGCCTATAAAATAGTAGGTTAATCCGGTAGCCGACAGCCGTAAGTTGGATTCGTGAATACAAACTAACATTTGAACATTAGCCAACGAAAACCTACTAGTAATTAGTTTTGCTCTTATAAGTTTGCCTCATTTCAAAGAACGCGTATGTTCACATGATTCAGAAAACTACAGCTTCATAAATACTGTATGTCAAACCACATGCCCATTAAATGCTCTTCCATAAGTCTCAGCTGATAACGGTTTCTCCAAATCATCAAAAACAACCAATATGGTAATTTCCATGATATATAGCATTCATTTCCTCGCGCTGAAACAAGTGTATCATTTTCAGTATCATTCTTCCCATATTAAGCTCCTAACTCGGTCTTATCATAGAATCCCACTCACTGTCAAATCATATTTTCAGATAAAACATGAGTACATTTAATGTATTTGATGAACTGAGGATTGAATTTAACAAGGAGGCTGAAATCATTCTGAGTCAGATCACAAATGATAATATGAAGGAATACAACAAAACGGAAGAAGATTGACTCTAATGAGGATCTTTAATGAACTGCCGTGTTTTAAATTCTACCAATGTTTTTCTTAGTTTAATCATCATCTTTCTATTTATCCGAATGTTCATAGTGATGAATCCACGCAATAAGAAGTTAACTTAAACGCATGAGGATAATTTGGTAAATGATGAAAGATGTTGTAAACCAACTATATCATTCTATCGCATTCTAATTCAATTGACTACTACTGTATTTCAAGGTTTTCAATGTTGCTTCAGATAGTCTAGTCCTAAAATACATTTTATGGTTTCTGTCCTCCAACGCAATGAATAATAAAACAGTTTTCTCAACAATGAAATTGCGGGGAAAAGGCACGATGAGATTGCATCACTGCAACTGCAACCTGCACTATAATGGGTAACATTTGAAACATTCAGGGCCATCATGCACCAATGTACGTTTTTATTGTTTATTTATTTCAAAGCCTTTGATGAAAATACATATTTCCAATTCTAATCGGCCGATGGCATTTTAGCAAAAATTGAAAATTTTACGGAATACATTGACACATAAGATATACAATAAAGTAGAAGCGGTTGTACTTCTAGAAAAGGATGGGGTTGTCATGGAGAAGCGGCGTTACACATCATCTCACTGAAAGACTGAAGGAGGGTTACATGTTAGCGGGGATAGAATCTGTCACTTATGATTCGAAATCAATTTTCATGGAGAAGTCAATGACACCATTTCAAAATAAGACAAGTACATAAATTTGATTTATGTATTAATTTATGACACCTGGTGCAATTTGTTTACTTTCACACATTGATTTAAGAAGAGCTGTTGTATTTGGGAAAAGTGTTTCATAGTATAGACATTCTGATTTATGAGTGTCTCTCTTTATCTAAAGCTTGAGAGAGTCTCTCTATTCCGAGGAATACTGTAGTAGATACCGTGCATCCCACAATGGTGTATAGGTTCAGGGGCGGATCTGGGAACCAACAAGGGGGGGGGGCCTAAAACCCTTAAGTGGGCCCAAATTTTGAAATTTTGAGGCCCATTTTCTTCAAAATTTGGTCCATTTTGCCCCATCTTGCCCCATCGAGTCCCATGAGGTCCCATGAGGTCCCATGAAGTAACGTGGGACTCGGTGGGACTCGATGGGGCAAAATCCCACGAAGTCCCATGGAGTCCAATCGAGAATGAACATGTTCATTCTTTCCATGGGGCATAGTGGGATTTTCGATCATATGACGTGTTGTGTGAAGCCCGGCATACACAAATGGGGTACGGTGGGATTTGATGGGACTCCATGGGGCTTGATGGGACTCCATGGGGCACGATGGGCAAAATCATCAAGGTCCCATGGGACTTCGTGGGATTCGATGGGGCAAATTGGGATTCGATGGGGCAAGATGGGACTCGATGGGGCAAGATGGGACTCGATGGGGCAAGTGGGATTTTGCCCCATTGGTGTATACCGGGCTTAATGACCAAAAGGCCAAGGGGGGGGGGGGGGCGGTCCAGATCCGCCAGTGAGGTTTCACTCAAGTGCAACTGGGACAGTCATTGAAATCCTGTAGAATCATATACATTTAATGTGGCCTTAAATAGCAGCTCGGCTCTTGTTGTTCAAAATAATTTCTTATTTCCGGTTTGATTAAGGAAGGTAGGGTGTAACAGGGGATACTTCCTAGCAAACCGGTTTTTGTGCTTTTGAAGTTGTGAAGTGTTTTCTTGTTTTTCACATCTGGTGGCAATGGTCATCATGTATCAAAGTGCAGTATCATTAAGGAAGGACTACATTCAAACCATTCAGGGTCAATCATTGGGCATATTTGTACATTATTATCAAAGTGGCACAACCGTTGAACCATTTGGGGTCATCATGTATTAAAGTGCAGTATCATTAACGAAGGACTTCATTCAAACCATTCAGGGTCAATCATTGGGCATATTTGTACATTATTATCAAAGTGGCACAACCGTTGAACCATTTGGGGTCATCATGTATTAAAGTGCAGTATCATTAAGGAAGGACTTCATTCAAACCATTCAGGGTCAATCATTGGGCATATTTGTACATTATTATCAAAGTGGCACATTTGTTGAACCATTTTGGGTCTTCATGTATCAAAGTGCATTATCACAAAGGAAGGACTACATTCTAACCAATAAAGGTCAATCATTGGGCATATTTGTACATTATTATCAAAGTGGCACATTTGTTGAACCATTTGGGGTCTTCGTGCATCAAAGTGCATTATCATCAAGGAAGGACTACATTCAAATCATTCAGGGTCATCTATTGGGCATATTTGTAAATTCTTATCAAAGTGGCACAACCGTTGAACCATTTGGGGTCTTCATGCATCAAAGTGCATTATCATTAAGGAAGGACTACATTCAAACCATTCAGGGTCATTTATTGGGCATATTTGTACATTACTATCAAAGTGGCACAATCGTTGAACCATTCTGGGTCATCATGCATCAATGTGCATTATCATCAAGGAAGGACTACATTCAAATCATTCAGGGTCATCTATTGGGCATATTTGTACATTATTGTCAAAGTGGCACAATCTTTGAACCATTTGGGGTCTCCATGCATCAATGTGCATTATCATTAAGGAAGGACTACATTCAAACCATTCAGGGTCATTTATTGGGCATATTTGTACATTACTATCAAAGTGGCACAATCGTTGAACCATTCTGGGTCTCCATGCATCAATGTGCATTATCATCAAGGAAGGACTACATTCAAATCATTCAGGGTCATCTATTGGGCATATTTGTAAATTCTTATCAAAGTGGCACAACCGTTGAACCATTTGGGGTCTTCATGCATCAAAGTGCATTATCATTAAGGAAGGACTACATTCAAACCATTCAGGGTCATTTATTGGGCATATTTGTACATTACTATCAAAGTGGCACAATCGTTGAACCATTCTGGGTCTTCATGCATCAAAGTGCAGTATCATCAAGGAAGGACTACATTCAAATCATTCAGGGTCATCTATTGGGCATATTTGTACATTATTGTCAAAGTGGCACAATCTTTGAACCATTTGGGGTCTCCATGCATCAATGTGCATTATCATCAAGGAAGGACTACATTCAAATCATTCAAGGTCAATCAATGGACATATTTGTACATTATTGTCAAAGTGGCACAATCTTTGAACCATTTGGGGTCTCCATGCATCAATGTGCATTATCATCAAGGAAGGACTACATTCAAACCATTCAGGGTCAACCATTGGGCATATTTGTACATTATCATTAGAGTGGCACAATCGTTGAACCATTTGGGGTGTTCATGCATCAATGTGCATTATCATCAAGGAAGGACTACATTCAAATCATTCAAGGTCAATCAATGGACATATTTGTACATTATTGTCAAAGTGGCACAATCTTTGAACCATTTGGGGTCTTCATGCATCAATGTGCATTATCATCAAGGAAGGACTACATTCAAACCATTCAGGGTCAACCATTGGGCATATTTGTAAATTCTTATCAAAGTGGCACAACCGTTGAACCATTCGGGGTCTTCATGCATCAATGTGCATTATCATCAAGGAAGGACTACATTCAAACCATTCAGGGTCAACCATTGGGCATATTTGTACATTATTATCAAAGTGGCACAACCGTTGAATCAATCGGAGCATAAATATGCATTATCATTGAGGTCAGGTAACATTTTAACTATTCAGGATGATCAAACATCATTTCGACTTGCATTAAGGTTGGTCAGCCTTTAAAACATTTTGACTCTTGGTGCGTTAATGTGCATTATCATTAAGGTGAGGCACTTGGACATACATTAAGGTGGGTCAACCGTTCGGAGTCTCCATGCGTTAATGTGCATTTTCATTAAGGTACATTAAGGACAGCACTGAAGGTCAAATATAATTCTTTTTATAGATAATCATTTGTATTTTCAAATCAGATGACCATAAAGAAAAACAACTTGTGGAGAGTTGTTCATAATAGACCATATCATAATGCAAACCGTTGTTTTATCATGATTTACTTAATGATTCATTAAATAAAAAATTGAGGTATCCGCCCATCTTTTTGAAATAAATGCTTGCTTTATGGACGGATTAGGCGGAACAAAATTCTTAACTCTTAGCGGTCGGAGGACGAGGATATCTCAGAAACCTTCCCTTGTAATCTGCTTACCAAATAACTCGTCAAAGGGAAAGGTACGGATCGGTGCAAGAGTTAACTAAGGATTTAAGCCCTGGACTTGCTGCATTGTGTGCTGAATCATCCCATTGAATGTGTTGCTTCCAAATCTTTGCATGAGCGCGCAGCGGGAATGTAAAGTATAGGAAACAACGCCCTAGTGGAATGGATGAAACAGCCACAATGCATTCAGTTTTGGGCTTAAATTCTTTACACACTTTGCAAAATATTTTCTACGAAATCACCTAAAAGATACAAAATCACCAAAAGAACATATTTTCAATGAAACTTTTTGCAAGGGTCAAGTTGGCAAGGTATCATTTTCAATCTTGAGAGTCAAGCTATCACATTGACAACTGTTTAACAAGCGACCTTGGATACAGTGATAGGTGATATAATGCACTGCATGTATATGAAATACTGTGTTCGGATTGGCTTGAATCGGACACATCTTGCTATGTGTGAATAAATGTGTCCACGTAAATGATTTGCCTTTATGTCTAGATACTATCGATGTTCATTATGGCCCTAAACTACCCTTTGAAAAGAGGGATTTATTAATTGTCTTTAATTGAAAGTTCAGGTTGTAGAAATGTCAAAATTCACTAGAATAAGAATGGGGTATTCTTTTTAGAACTATTACGAAGTAATCCTTAAGTTAATAAAGCGTTTTAATTCAAGAACGGTTGTGATATTGTGGCGATTCACGACCAAATTTGTTCAAAATTGGGATTTCATTTGAAACATCATCACAAGAGCTTAATACATGCACAGAATTAGAGACGATAAAATCCCATGAAATGAGGACCAAGTGATTAAACAGTTGAAACGACGGTTATGTCCGCCATTTGTGACAACGGCATCTGACTTTACCGTTGTCAGGTTATTCCGGTGTGAGCAGGTTTCTAGCGAGATAGTGAGGTAAAACAGATAAATATGTGTTAAAAGTAATTTATTATGTATTACAAAAACACTTTCGAACTGTTATTTGGCCATTTACATGAATCATTTGTAATGTTTTTTCTATGATTGACGTTACCAATATTTTCAGCAAATATTGGAAAAACTATATTTCTTTCCAAGTGGCGACGTATCAATCAGCTACACTCATGATGTACTCAATGATGACGTATTTCAGTTCAGGTGTGTTTTGAGGCGATCGATCTAGATCTATCATCCTCAGTACAGTCAGCTTCCTACATGCTGTAACTCCCACAAACATCACATTCCAGACCTTAACGTTCTTTCACTCTGGCAAAAATGTGACATCTTTGGCTTTTTGCATTGATAAAAACTCAACTCAAGAGTGAATTTCCTCAAATATATATTATAAATGGAAAGTATAACGCCTGGGCGTTGTCTTTGAAATAAAAACCGTGTCCTTATTTCCTGGTATTTCTATTCTTTATTTCCCTTGGCTATTGATAGGGAAAAACCACAAATCAATCAGCCGCCTTAATGACATCAATTAATAGCCAGCCATCAATTTGCCCATAAGTTTCAATTAACACTTTATTTTAGTGCATTGTAAAAATCCAACACCAATTTCGTTTGATATCATTGTGAGCAATGAAATACCCCTACTCTCAGAATTGAACATGATATAATAACAGGGCTTGATATGTTTTACATACATTAGTCAATGAGAATAAATATACACCTATGACAGTATCCATTATCCTGCTTTTATGAAATAGTGTATAAAAAGCATTCAGCGAACCCTTTGAAAGCTTTTGACATTGACATTACTATTATTTAACAGGTTCATTGTAACAATACTTTGAAGCTTCAACGTGATGAATGCATCGGGAGTTAAGAGTAACTTCAGAAAGATAGAAGAACAGCCAATGGTAGCTGAAATCAAAATTCATCTTCAAATGAACATTGTGATTTCACTAAATAAGGAGGAATGTCATCGTGATGAGCCATGACATCTCATTTCTTCTCAGCCCTGTTTCAGGTGAGACAGAAAGATGCTAGAGCTATCAGAATGGAGGAACATTACCACAGCTGATAGTTCCATCTTGATTTACAAGTTTTCAGTTGCTCCACCTAAAGTCGAAGATGTGATAGATCTAGATCTTCCCAGTGCTTATTAGTGTTCATCCTTGGTCTAAGCAGAGTCTTTGGTCTAAGTGCATTTCAGTCCTTTCCATAGCTGCGATAGAAGAAGCTCGATATTGAATGATGATTAGTGTTTATTGCCTTATCCTATTAGTATTTATTTTCCCCCATACATCAATACAGTGACCTAATTCAGCGTGCATTAATATACAGATGCTCCAATACGAAAATTGGTCGGACAATAATCCATGGAGGACCATATTTGTTTTACACAATATCATGGGCTTTTAGATCAAAGTAATTTTTTTGAGCCGTCTCATTAACTACCAATTTGGACTTTATGTCATTATTGTTTTGTCAATCCCTGTGAAAAGTAGACTGATATTGGAAGTTGTTGTTCAGGAAATGACACCCATATTACAACTGTAGGGAGCTACAGGTATATAAAGAAGATGAACAAGTTTATTTACAGTAATAATTCACGACCTGGCCTCAGAAAAATCTAAATCTAATTTGAATTAGCAACACACTGGAGTCAGAGTTTTTTTTTAATTCGAAGAACAAAGAATTCAAAATGCTCCCTCTTCATTTCGGAAGTTAAAAAAGTACTCAGATTTTGGGAATTCATTGTACGGTTGCAGATCTTGGAAAACAAAAGAGAACTATGTTTTCAAAAAATATGACCCCAGTCTATGATATTTATTATAAGGACGTTAAAACCATCTTGACCATTTTAATCCATATAAGTTGACGTTCGACAAAGACATTTGGCACATTTGGTAGAAGTTCAGACACCTACAAAGGTGGGATATCCGTTAAATATGCTAAAGTACATTTGTAACTCAATCATTTCATGAAAAAAACAGTGGTGCACCATCTTCAGAGAAGGTAGAGAACCAATTGATCAATTTTTCAAATGTAACAAGGATTGACGTCATATTGAAATTTTCCGGAACATGTGTTTTTGACTCATGTTTCTAATTTTGATCGCATTATCAGAATTTTTTAAGGATATAACTGAAATTTCATTTGTATATTTAACTAGTTTCACATGTGCAAATTAGAGGTAAGAGGGTTATTGAGATATCAGGCCTATTTTTATACCCACCCGGTACATTTCCTAGCTAACAAGTTTACGTTTTTATAAGGGGGGGGGGGGGGGGGGGCTTATGAGTTTGTGTTTGCCAGAACGTAGAACAAAGTATGTACTTGTTTAGACCTTAGTGCAAAACCACGTTAAGCACAGAGAAAAAAACATACTTGCAAGTCTATAAACTTCAATGATAGCTGTCTATATGTTCTAATTAGTTGCCTGCCTCGGGCCTTTGGTACTGAATCCTAATGCCCCTATTAACATTTTAACCAGCAACTAAGATTGCATGTAATGAGCGATATATCCTTCACTACTTAGTTTTCATATTTTACCAAAGAGCCAAATCAACAATATTTAAATCATCAACATTCAGCTTTATCATAAAACATCAGTTGGATTATGGAACTGACCAATAGGTCAACCAAAAATGATTACAAATGACATTAGTTGATTGGTGGCATTTAGTAAGGACTAATTTATTTATTAAAGATTAATGGATTTGATGCACTTTATCACTGTTGATGTGCATTTCAATGGAACAGTGCGCAGGAATGATTTAAAGTATCAAAAATTCTCATATGCAATATACTATTCTTGTACAAAGTAAGCATATTTAAAGATCTTAAAACGTGAATTATATAGAAGTTCTTAATTATCCCTGTACAAATATTCCACATGCACATGGCTTTTAGTTATATGTTGAGGTTCTGAATCCTATCAAAATATAGTAAACAAGAAGGATCTAAAAATGTGCAGTAATATTACATGCATTTATTTAAATAAGGATATATATTATGAATGAACGAAAACAATATATTCTTTGTTCTGTTGGCGCTTTAACATTCCACGTAATATTGTGCAAACCGACAGCAGTTACAAAAAGTAAGGATGTATTTATGAAACGAAAACAATTAAACATATATCTGTGTTGGCGGTTTAATATTTAAAGTAATATTGTACAAACCGATAGCACTTACCAGAAAAAGGATGTATTTATGAAACGAAAACAATAAAACATTTCTACGAAAACATTTCCCTAAAACAACTAACTGGTCTACTCCAACAAATAATGCTGAATACTACTAGAGCCTTTTGTTCTATAAGGATCCTGATTCTTTGTTCTATTGGCGTTTTAATATTCCAAGTATTCATACTACATCAAATATTTTTCTCAAAAATGAACAATCCCAATGGAGAGAAACAAAGGACTGGTATTGATGGACGTGCTGGGCATTTTGAAAGAGTTAATATTGAGCCCAATAAAAATAATCGGCAAAATAAACAGGTAAAGAATTTATTATCGATTTCCATATTTGTTTCCGAACAATTGCATCGAGATCGATAAATTGTAATTTTAGAGCTTTGAAACATCTTCATCAACTTCAGTAAAGATACTTTATAGAACTTCATTGTTTTCACACTATCAAAAGACCATTGGAAAATAATGACCAATGTTTCGATATAACAAGCTACTTGTTTTGTGCAGGTCGTTGTTCAACCCCATGGCGAGATATTAGAAGAAAGGAAAAGACAAGTTGAGAAGATTTGCGATACTCTAACAAAGAATGCTCTATTGAATAGCAGTCTAGATCCAAAGGAATATTATGGGCATATTTACGTGGACCCAATGAAAAAAATCCTATATTGTTACACTCCAAAAGTAGCAAGTACTCATTGGAGAGAGATTCTAACTGCAAACTTTTACAATATGCCCATTGAGGAACTTACTGTCAATATTACGGGGGGAGATTGGAAACGGTGGTATAAAGGCCACATACTAACACCCCTTGGTAAAATAGCTCCAAATAAACGACAATACATCATTGATACTTATTACAAATTTATGTTCACAAGGCATCCCCTTGATAGATTTTACTCCACATGGAAAAATAAGTTCATGGAAACGAATGACTCTTATTATCGAGAACATTTTGGTTCAGTCATTCTTAAAAAATATCGTGAAAATGCTACGATTAAAGATCTGTATGAAGGTGAAGGGGTTCGTTTTGAAGAATTTATAAAGTTTATCACATTTGAAGGAATCAGATTTCGAGATGAACATTGGCAAAGTTTTTTTGAGTTATGCAAGCCATGTCAGATTCATTATGACATCATAGGCAACTTTGAGACATTGTCGGAAGATACCAATTATGTGATTGAAAAGACAAACTTGTCAAAATACCAATTTCCTCAGGTGATTTCTAAATCCACGTATAATAGGCAGACACTTTATGAAAACATTTATAAACCAGACCTAATCCAACTGTATAAGAGGTTTAGATTGGATTTTGACATGTTCAAATATACAATGCAATTATCTTAATGAAGTTGGAGTTATCTTTGGACATTAGATCTACATCTATGTCTATAGAACTGAATCCTTGTAAAAGCATAACTTTCAATTGTACGACTGTACAATGTAGATTTGATTTTGTGAAGTAATTTTGAAAAAATGTCCATACGTTGGGAAAATTACTTGTTAAAGGTTGGAGTGCCCAAGGATTATAAATAGGAATGTCATCTCCAATTTACAATTTTTCTGGAACACTACCAAGCGTACCAAACGTCTCTATGATACATGCTTAAATAACATTGTTGTTGTTGTCGTTGTCGTCGTCGTCGTCGTCCAACCGAACGAAGTTATAGATAAAGAGAAACTACCAATCCATTTGTTTGTCCGTCTGTTCGTTCGTTTGGCCGGGCAATAACTCAAATACCGGTTCACGGATTTGGTTCAAACTTTATAGGCTTATGCCTTATGGATGTAGGACCTCTGCTCGAGAGGGAATTTTCAATATGACCGCTCAATTGAAAATGACCGCCATTATTCGAAAAAATGAAATCTTTGATAACAATACCAGTTGGCTGATTTGGTTCAAATTTTGTATGCTGATACGTTAGGGACAGAGGACTGGACTCAAGAAGGAATTTTCAAGATGGCTACTCATTCAAAATGGATGTTATTTTTCATGAAAAAAATGATTCATAATAACTTATAATTTATACACTAGGGTTTGGTGCAAATTTTATTTCTTTCATGTAATATCCATATTAAAGAGGTATCTGATAAAATATGTTTTGTTTGGTGGAATTTGCTACTCTTTGGATTGCTGTTATCTCGTTACAATTAAAACAAAATTATAACAAGGCAAACTGTGAAAAACTCGTGCCTCAAAGTGAAAAATGGCCACCTTAAAATTTACCAAGTATAAGTATATTGGCACAAAAACTTATCAGTTCTAGATTTTTCGACAAAAAGCTTCCTTAAAAACCTATCGATCCGGTTCAGCCAGAAAAGAAAGATCATGCAATTCACCCTCGGCCACATGACGACAATATTGTACCATGTATTGTATTGTATTGTATTGTATTGTATTTTATTGTATTGTATTGTATTGTATTGTATATTGTATACTGTGGTACGATGAAAATTTCAGGTGAATCAACTTTTTATCGATTCAGCAGCTTCCATTGTTCACGAAGAATGATAACTGAAACCTCCCAATATCAATTCAGATTCAAAGGAGATGTCATCATTATGTAATGTAATGACATACAATGATGTCAATTCAATAAATATTTCTAAAGTTAGAATCTTGAAGTATAATACCATTCATCAAGCGAATGATACAAAATAATGGGTCTTCAGTACCAATCCATAAATAAAAATCCTGGGGATACGTGTTTCATTTCTCAATTTTTGTACCCCATTTAGAGCATTAACTCCAAACTAATTTCCTTTATTGTTTATATGTTAACTGAGTCCTCCACCTGCATTACATTGAATCACAGGGTGTTGAGACAAGATATTTATGGGCAATAAAATGGTATTCTCCAATTGCATCATTACTTTATGTTCAATCTCTGTATCGGATATTGATAAAACGACATAACAGATGATGGTGGTATATCAGTTGCGGATATCAACCCCTCAATTAGAGAGATCACGTCTTTCTGTAGGCTAGACGAAAAATGGCGAGATATACGTCATGAACTATGAACATTGTATAGAAATGAAAGATACAGCTAAGACACAAGTCTACAGATAAAATGATGAGATCAATTTCCAAAAATTGTGAAATGCATTAAATTCATTGAAAAAGATTTTACTGCAATATTTGCAACAATAACTGGGTTGGATGATAAAAAATATTTCAAAATAAAATTGTGAGCAATATTCTAGAGAGGTATCATAACAGTCAGAAGTGTTTTTCACTCGTGCATGAAACGAGAAAATAAATCAGATGAATTAAAATAGCTGACTCTTCTTCAGGCAATTCCTTGGAATTATTCCTCCGAATCATGCAACATTTAATTTGTTTGACATTATTTTATTGTACCACTGCCTCAACCTCTAAAAGTCATCATTTTTTAAATTCCAGCTATGTCACCCTTGGGACAATGATTTTCCTGGACTTGGATTAATGCTACTGACTAAAATGCTTGTAGCGATGCAGCACGTTTGTTGCTTCTCGTGTCACTATAGTCTTGTTTCAAGACTGGACGTTCCCCCTTATCTACCTCACCAACACAACTCTTGTGGCGAGATGAGTTGTTGAGGTGGAGGCGTGTACACAGCCAATATAATTCGGCGCCGTTTCGGCACCGTTCCGGCACCGACACCTTTCGACACCAAAATTTGGCACCGGACTAGTCAGTCCATTGCCGAAACGGCACCGAAATTTGGCACCAACACGGCGTCGAAAATCAGATTGCATTTTGGGGGTGTAGCTAGACTAGTGTCACTACGAAAAATAAACCTTTTTGTTTGCAAATTGGTCATTTATGACGATTTATAAAATACTGTAGTCACGACTGGTCATTTTAAAGGTTTATCTGTTTATGAATGGTGATTTCAAAAAAAATTACTGTAGTATTTCCAAAGATTTTTCAACCAATGTAATTATGGATAGTTATTTCTTAACGTTATCCCGAGATCTACCTAAAGTATGCAGAAATACATTGAAATAATGTTACAGGGGCAGACAACAGAACAAGAGATATTTAGAGAAAAAATGCCTAATTCTTTCCTGTGATCCTTACAACTGTTGACCTTTCCTTCAATATAAGATGTCCTAATATGTATACAGTAATTGATTCGTATAAAATGATAACTGGGATGTCGACATCTTTAAGAAATAATAAAACCCATAACTCAATTATGCGATACGTTCAAAGAGAACTAAATTAATCAAAAGCTTTCGAATAACTACCCACTACACATCATTTGTATTAATATATTGGAAAGGTTCTTCAACCATGATTTGATATTACGAGACATAGAATTAATTGTATAAAATTGGCTCCAATGAGCCAGATCTGAATCAAATGATTCATTAAAATTCTATTGAGTCGCAAAATGGAGTACGTATTACAGAAAGGATTCAATACCAGGTCATTTATACGCCAACAAAATCGTTCATAAATGGAGAAGTTAATAATAAAGATAAGAGTTAATACAAAAGAGAACCCACAAAGAACTCAGTTGAGAAAAACGAAAATAACATAAATACATACAGAAGCACTAAAGTAAGCTTATATATCCACTTTATCTAAAATTCAAAAATACAATTTTGCAATTTGAACATGGATTTATACAAAGCTTAAATAAGCAAAACTGAGAAGAACAAAACAAATCTACTGTACTGTAGATTACAGTCAAATTGCATCGGGCCTCGTACGAGTTTGTACGGGCCCCGTTTCTCCAACGGGCAACTTTGCACGGGCCTCGTTCAAGCTTGTACGGGGTCCGATATAATCTTCCTGTGTGTGAAAGGCTCAAGGCAATATCTCATAACTTCCCCTTACATTACCATTTGACTTAGCTTTGACTTGCTCTTTGATTTAGCTACTACATCATTTTAGAATTAAACTCCGAGTCCGTAAACATTCAGAAAATCATTAATCAAAAACAGGCCTGTCATGAAATCTGGCATATCATGAGATCCGGCATACCGCGACCCTCCGGATGGGATAAACACCCTCAGACGTTCATGCATGTTTCAGAAAATAACATGATAATTTTGTAACTCAATGTTTTGCCTGTAGGTCTAAAGCCCACATGAGAAATCATGTTTACCTTTAGAAAAAAATCGCTAAAGTGGGCAAATATCAGTTTACAAGGCTACGTGTAAAAGTTATTATCCTGATCAGTCAGATTATTTTACTTTGTCCACCTTAATGGTATGACACCTGTGACCGACCCACCTTAAAGTCAGAGACATTTCTTTGAACGTAGGGTGACATCTTTAAAAGAAGTAAATAGACAATACAGATTCTCACCAACACATAAGCAGGTCTCCTAAACTTCCACCAATGCGAACATCAGTTCTGAACTCGCGAACTGCGTTCCTTGCACTCAAACCACGATTCTCACATCATATCGGTCGCGAACGTGAACTCTTTAGTCGCGCACCACAAATTCCTCGCTCCCGAACATATTTCTCCACTCGCGCACAGAGATCCGTGCTCGCGAACAATTTGTATATAGTACATCCGGGTATTTGGCATTTTTAGTTATGAGTAATAATGCGAATAATATTACGAAAGTTTTTCGATCAGGTGTGTGGTTCGCGAGCAAGGAACGTATTTCGCAAGGTTAGAACTGTTGTTCTTAGGAGGCCTGATAAGAGGGCTTGGATTTACATCATCCGATCCCACAAAAAAGCACCGTGAGAAGGAAAGAACACCCGAACACAGTTGGGTAGAGCCTATTCAAGTAGACATAATTCCTCCTTTATACACATGTATATGTAATAATTCTATATAAATAAACAGTTTTTAACACGGTGGACCAGTAATTTGAGTTTTAAGGCATTGTTTTGAATACCTGTTTTGTTTATCACACCGTCCAAAAACCATGAACTGGACAAGCTAGACCACAAAAATAAGGACAGAATACAGAGAAGGAAACCGCTTATATGAAACAAGAGTTTCTAAACACATTGATTAAGAAAATATGACGATGGAAGGTAGGACTGAATGAACTGATCTCAGCACAACACTACTGATTTATGAGCAAAGGGAAAACACTTAATCATAATAAAAATATGGTTTAGGGGTTTTCTCAAAACATCGAATTCGTTCAAAAGACATAATTATCTCCATTTGGGAGCAAGGGAGGGGATAAATTGGGTACATTTGTTGTTTTCATTGCATCAATTTTTTATCCCTGGGGTTGATGCTGTTTTATCCAGTGCAGTCATTTCTATACAAAGTGGGTTTTATTTAGAGGGGAAGTGGTCAAAACGTCAAGTCAAAACGACATTAACTACATTTTGTGACAAATGTTATTGGACTGACCCGTTTGTTACTCTCATTTCAAAGGCTCTCAATAAGTGACACTGACACGATCAGTGACAGTGAAAAGTAATAAAATGACAGAAACACGTTTTAACAATACAAACTATGTGAAAATATTGCTTCTTTTCATCTTTTCCAATTCTTCTGGTATCACCGTTTTATTGAGGAGAAATTCTAATTAAACACTGCAATGGCGAAGAAAGGGATGTGTTGTGGTAAAAGAACACCACTTATTCTTATTCTGACGTTTTGCATTTTTGTGATGTATACAAATATCAAAAGCATCAATCAAGTAGAAAAAAGCACCTCGCAAATGAAACGTCAGTTTGATGAATATACATACAACGCTACAAGGATAATAAACTTAACAAAGGCCTATATAAGTAGCTTGGCTGATGGATTGTTACAGGTAAAGGCTATAAATCAGCTCTATATTTAAAAAAATTATGTTTTCGATGTATGAGTTAATGTTAAATGTGAAAAATAAGTATATACTAGTACTTAATTATATTATTGCATATTTTAATCCATCGAGTTTATAAACAATGGCACCATTCGGTAGGCTCACGAAGTGAAGAAAACCGATGTTTCTTAATAGAAGCTAAAGAGGAGCCAGGACCCATGGAGTAAATAATCAGAACTTGATATACTCGTATAAAATGAGCTGAAGATGATCATTGGTTTAGTCGAATGATTCATCTCTCCCTCTTTAATTATTTCATCGTGTGAGCCAAAAACATAATTTATTTTTTCATTTATTCCAGAGGAGCACGGAGGAACATCAGTCTGCAAAGGAACACATGGTACAGAGAAAATCACATCTCTCCAAAATGTGCGAGCTGTTCCGACGTTCAACAGAATACGAGAACCCACAATTGTTTTACCGCTATCCCCAAACCTACATTCGCAATATAACATTCCCAACGTATCCATTCCACCTACTCTGGTGTCCAGTTTTCAAAGCTGGATATACAAACTGGAATAAGACATTTCTTGATTTAGATGCTAAGTTGGATCCTCGATCAACAGATATAACAAATAGTTCAAATATTGACACTAAACATCACCATGTGAGATTTCTGATTGTACGCAACCCCTGGGAGAGATTGTTATCGGCATTTCTGGATAGATTAGAGTATCATCCCCAAATGAAATCATTTCAACGGGATCACTTCGGACGCCTAATAATGGCCAAATACCACAATGTCAATGCCTCGGCGTTACCTTACGAAAAGATCAATGTGACGTTTCAAGAGTTCTTGCAATTCATAGTAGATGAGCCCCGACAGACAAAACATCATTTAGCTGACCATTGGGTCCAATATTATGAATATTGTAAACCTTGTGATATAGACTATAATTACATTGGGAAAGTTGAAACGCTATCGCAAGATGCAAATTACATTTTATATAAACTGGGATTCATTTCTGCTCGATTCAAAGATCAAAAGGCACAAACTACAGCGAAAATGGTGAAATATTATGAAAGCATTCCTTGCTATTTGATGGATAAATTGAGTCTAGTGTTTTTCTGGGATTTCAAGCTATTTGACTATGACTTGAAGTATCCCGCATGCAGCGAATAATTCCGAACATAAATAGTGAAATAATAGTTCACAAAACCAAAATAGATAGACAGATTACAAAACAATACTTCTTCGCTATTAAATGTTTATTCATGACAAAAATAAGTTATGATTATATGTGTTACAATGACTCGGCTTACACAGTCCACCCTTCACCCTGAACAAAGAGGTTTAAAACCTCTACAAAAAGTTACCAACACAAAAAAGAATAACATGAAATAGAACAAATGCGGTACAAATATGATGTTCACAGCAATATGTGTCACTATAAATGTCACGTTTGTACATGTACATGTGGTTTGTATTAGTCTTGATTCAAGACTGTGGAGCTGGCTCTCTTTCTTAACATCACTTGTTAGAGTTCCAGGGTCTTGAAGCAAGACTAGGTTTGTATCACTTATTTGAAATAAATAACTAGAACACTTGTAATTGTGTATGACCAGAATATATCACAACTACCAATCACTTGTTGAACACTTTATCTCCATGTAATTATTTTCGCTGTTTCCTTGTTTTTTATTACTTATATACTATAATCAAGTACATTTAAATTAAAAGTTGCTTCATTTTGATATCATAAAACATAGTGATACCATAAATATACTTAATTGAAAAATCAATCAATATAAGCAAGTCTCACACTTTTTAAAATGTCATTAAGTAGGACAAAAATGAAAGTTTCACCATAGTAATAGTATATGATGTCACAATACAACAATCACAATGGTAATCTTGTCATGGGAAAAATAAATGAACAATCAATAGTTAGGGCAAGCGTAGATACACCTTGAAATCACATAATTATATAGATTCAGATGTTGCAAACCAATTAAATTAAATGGCACCTATATGGACGATAAGTGGTTTCAATTTAGTCCAGCGTGAACAGAATAATGGTGCCATAATACTTCATTACCACATTCCGCCTTTAATATCAGGCAAATATTTATATTACTAATCCACATAACAGCCATTAGAACATCAAAACTGGTGAATATCAATTCAAAGGTTCATACAATATTAGCCAAAAAAGTTCACTCAAGCCATGCCTTCTCTGCATTGTTCTATAACATTCTTTATTTCTAACATTTCCAAACAAAGTTGGAATTCATGCAATTGCTGACTGTTAAATTCTTCAGGTTTTGATAATGAAAGCATGGCTAGAATGACACATATAATTGGGCAAACTTCTAAAAGGGTGGTCACGGCAGTTCTTGACTATATCATGTAGAGTGGTAGCGTAATGATGCGACTAGCTGGCCTGGATAGATGGCTCTCCTTGTATGATCTTATAGCACCACTGAGTGAAACTGGATATATAGCCTTGTAGAGAGACCAGGCAAGAACTGAGAATACGTTGAAGATTTTCTGGAGATAAGTTTCCTCTGAAATAAGAAGCATGGTAGCTCTTTAATAGATCATTATGCCGATACAGTGAAAATATATTTTTGTTTATAATTTGAATTGATCCCCTAGTCCTAGTGAAACAATTCACTAACTAATTGAAAGCTTAGCTGTAGTACTAACTACGATAGTTTACCAGTCAAATTGCTAATTCGAAGTGACAAAACAGCTACAAAATGTAGACCAGATAACCACGAGTGTTACTTTAAATTGCACATATAACTACAGTTACAAAACAGAACATATACTAACTTGAATATGTTTTCCAAGAGCCAGTTTGATATAACTGCCCAAGCATATACGACATGTTGCCACGCCCACATGCTCCACAGCAATATAGTATTCCAGGCTATGGCACCATAGACACCCATATAGTGCCACACTATGGCCCCATAATGGGCTATATGTTGCCACATAATGGCACCATAATACTGCAAATGCTGCCAAAGCCATAGGCTCCACGTTACTATGAAGCCCCATGTTAACCAGAAGTACTCCGTTATACTGTCTTGTAAACCAGGGAACTTTGCCTCAAGCTGAAAGAAAATCATAATTCAGTACAGATTGCTAGTGTAAGTACATTATACAGTAAAACCCGTCTAAGTGAAACATCTCTGGTACCTCTAAAACATGTTCCACTTAGGAAGTGTTCCAAATTTAGAGATTCATTTAATATTCAAGTCAGTTTGTCTTGCGACCACTTACAGAGGTGTTCCACTTTACAGGTTTCACTGTACTTATATAGATGGCATTTTGAAAATTGTAAGTTATAATGTATTTTTATGTAAGGTTTGGGAGAAACTAAAGATATTACTAAAGATACATTCTTACTTGAAACATCCATTTCAAAGAAGTATTAATACAGCTCCAAATGCATTCACTATAGTCCACACATACATCATTTTTACTCAACTTACCCACTCTAGAAATACTGGCCACTTTTCTACTACCCACTGGTTGGTTGCCTTAAATAGTGCAACTATATACAAAGCCCCTGCTACGAGTGATTCCCAGGCCAGAGTAAGATATGGTCCAACAACTGAACATACTTGACCGTAGTAATAGGGTACATTATCTTGAAGCCACCTATGCAGAGAAAATGAGAGTGAAAATTTTATTTCTTAGTTCAGAAGCATTACAGAAAACCATGGGCTTTACTATCTGATAGAGCCCATGAGAAAACTAAATGATAAAATTATTTAGAGTTATCTTTGTTCAATGGTATCATTTGTATTGATAGACAGATTTGTATTCATTCATTTACAAAAATGAAAAACGAAATTATAATGAGATATAAGAGTGTGACAAAAAAGTATATAAGACTTAAATATCAAGTACATACCCAGTTGCCTTGCCTGTATACACTGTTATACGGTTGTAGAGATGTTCCAAGAACACCAACACTCCCGCATCTTTTAACATCTGGCTTGTACGTGACCCTGGAAAGATTTTGTTTCAATACAGAAAAACATATGTTATAATTGTTCTTCGAGTCTGATAGTACAATCAGTTTTATGCATTCTACTACCAGAAATAATACAGGGCATTAACATGCAAAATGTCACCACATGGCATTTGTTACAGATGCCAAATGCTGACAGCCGAATGTCAAAAACCAATCACTGAATGAAGTCCACAAAAAAGTTGGAGACAATGACAATATGTTATCACTTCTGGTTGTAACATTATAACTGGTCCATAATCCAATTTTAATCAGTAAGTGAGAAGTGCTTTTTTCACAACTTTAACCATGTATTGCTCACCTTTGAATCCAGTCTTGGATGTGACAATGTCATAGGCCACCAATCCAGCTATTGCAGCAAAGAACAGGAAGAACATCAAGCCCCATGGGAATCTGCCCTTGCTCATCTTCAACAGCAACAACTAAACAAAACAAAACACACAGTGATAAATATCACACCTTTGTATTGGAAAATTCAAAATGGCCACCAATTAATTTACCCAGTATATTCAAAACCTTATCATATCTTAGCTTGTCTGCTTTTGCATCTGTAAAAATTGAACCAGTAAGAGGTTTTCTTGAATTTTGCCTGCCAGCCACGCGGCACAAGATGTCAACAATATAACACTTTTAAAAAATGTGATTTTAGGTTACATTCAAGTTAGTCAGGTTACAGTCATTAATGGACCCAATCTCATTTCTAATGCAAATAAGTGTTCCAGGTCGCACTCAAATTTGCAAGGCCCACTTAAATGTTGCACTCAAATGTGCAAGGTCCACTCAAATGTTGCACTCAAATTTGCAAGGCCCACTCAAATGTGCAAGGTCCACTCAAATGTTTTTCAGCCAGTTCCATGAAAAAAGCCTCATGTATGTATGGCATAAAGTATTGATTAAATACTTTTTTAAATATTCTGGTTCCCCTTACTCATTTTTAGAATTTCAAAACATGGCCAACGTGGCAATTTTCCTATTCACCATTAATTCAACTGCTCTCAAATTCTCTCACCTTACAATTCTGCACACAGTTCTTGTAGCCATCAGCTGTTGTCTTTCCCTGCGTGGCCAACTCCTCATTGGTGATGCTGAATGCATTAATCGTCTCCTTCAGCTGTGTCTTGTCAACCTTACTGCTCACTTTGTCCCACTGTGTTAGGAAGTGCTCTAACAGAACACTAAATAGGAGAATGGAAAGGATTAGAATCAGGGACAACAACATAAGCACTTGCTACAGTCGAGAGCCAATTATTTTTGAACCGGATCCGATCATTTTTTAGCATGTTGTATAGAAAATGAGCAACACCTGGTCTGAATGGAGTGTAGAAGTTAAAAATTTATTCACACTTCATCTTTTTGGAGCAAAGATTAATAAGGACTATCTAGCACAATGTTTTTACATTTGATGAATGAAGGAATTTCATAGACCCTTGAAGAAGAGGAATGGAGAGAAATGGGTCATATTTATAAATAAATGTCTGTGTACTGTAAAACTATAATCCTTGCAATTTTCCCTCTCTTCTATTCTATTAAACATTTCAAAACATGACCATTCAGACATTTTTTGTAAATGGTTCACAGAGCCAGTGTTCCCAACTTACCTCGACTGTTGCATGTGTTTGGTGTACATCTGGCGCCACACACTGAAGCATTGCTTGTCTGTTGCAAGGCAGTGCACCAAGCACTCCACCAACTGAAACATGTACATGTATATCATTTGTAGATTGCAGTATGGGGATATGGGTGAAAGGGATAAACAGAATCAGTTGACTATTTTGCATATTGTATTTTTCCATCGTGGACAGTTTTCCATTCAGGGGGTTTTCAATACTTTCTTCAGTCAACTGGATCAACTATCAATTAAGAAGTATTCCACATGGACTGCTACATGGGCAATACAAAAATATTAATATTGATTGCATATTTAATTCCATGCCAGACAAAATTAATCATTTTGTTCAATATCAATATCACTTTTATAAAATTGATGATTTAATCCTTTATATTTATGATTGTTCTTCATACTGGAAGACACATAAACCAACATAACATGATATTCTTGTTAACTGACCTCTGCTCTTAGGTTGTTGTTCCCCTGCAGTGTGGCCCTAGCCAGGAAAGAAGGAAAGTAGTGCCTCAGAGTAGCATCAGGATGTTGCCCAAAAGCAATTTCCTGAAAAGCAATGGGAGAAGAAATTGCTCACTAAATAAGCATTATGACATGTACAAACTATCAGTAATTTTAATTTTTAAAGCTCTAGTGGTTACAGAAGACAGAGTTTGTAACAAAATTAATCAATGGTGCAAATTGATTTTTTATTGTATTTTACATTAAGCACTTGTCTTTAAGTACACAGATGAAATTTCAACAAGGTACACAACAATCTACACTTCTTTAATCAAAATCTGAAATAAATGTCTGTCAATACACAAAATTATTTCTTAGTAATATCAGCATTATCAGTTGAGTAATCATAGGTACCTTTATCTTTGGGTAGAGAGCCAGAAGTTTCTTTTGGAGTTGAGTAGAAAGGTTGGAGCTAGGAATGAATATAGCATCCATAATAGGGAAAAAGTCTCGAAAAGACATGACATCAAATGCAGGCTTCAGATCTCCATGTTGCCTATAAATATCACAAGTTGAAGGGTTAACAGTACCTTTAAGTGTGCACTTAAAAGAGATTTAAATGTAAAAATATAATGCATTAAAATTTATACATGAAAATTGTGTAATTCTAGGAGTATTAAAATGGCTTACAAAATTTGATGATTCAAAATTTGAAATTTGGCTAATTAACGAATAATATGTTCTGCAAGCCTATAGAAATGTAGTAGATCACATAATTAGAGCACAATATGATACAACTAGTGTAAACAAAGTGGATGGTTTTGTACATATCATTTCAAACTCAAATATAGTCCTTTAAAAATCTTATTGTAATTAATTCATAATTATTCAATTGGCAATGTCAATATTAGATTAAATACCTGAAAAGATTGTCAAGATAGTCAACAGTATAGCTGGAGAGAGATCTTGTACCTAACACTGGCACCATCAGGTTCAACCATACTGCAAACAGACATTATATACTTAAAGGAATATTCCTTGCCAAACCATCTTTCTCCTCATATGGTAGCTATAACCATATATATGCTTGCCATGTTTAGCAAAACACGCAAAACTGTTTTGATATGGTCAAATTTGATCACTTGGAAATGTGATGCTCAATTCCAGTATGCTGCCATCTTTTAAAATTTCACACAGGAAGTGATGTCATCGACTCTGAATTTTGCATATAGCATTAGGTGAGGAGCTATTAAGAATTACAAAACCAGCTAAATATTCTTTTTCAACTTTGTATCTTATTTAATCCTTCTGAAAATCTCTTCTTTTATTCTAAGTTGACAAGCCCTGAAAATATTTTTGCACAGAAAGTAATGATCACTTGTCTAGAAGTGATTTTGTGCTACTTTCCTATACTGTTATGGGCAAGGTTATAGAAGTTGAGACTTGATGACATCACTTCCTGCAAGAAATCTTAAAAGATGGCAGCTCACTGGAAATAAGCACTAGATTTTTAAATGATCAATATTGACCATGTTAAAACATTTTCCCATGTTTTGCTAAATATGGAAACTATATATATGATTATAGCTACCATATCAAGAGAGAAAGGGTCTGGCAATGAATATTCCTTTAACTATGGTCTAAAGAAGGCCTGTATCACGCCAAACAGGATATACCTCTAAAAAGGCAAGTAGGATGGGAAGGAGGATGGAAGTTTTATGACAATGATACAAGAAAGTAAATTTAAATAATATATTGATGAAATGATGAAATATTGGCATATTGTAGTTTGACAAAAAGTTAAATTAGAACCCCTGTTGAGAGAAATTCCTGGGATGGTCACTGCTACAGTACTAGTTTTTTTTCTGTATATGAACTTTCCCAGCTATGATGTAAATATATAGTGTCACACCTTAGAACCTCTGTGTATAATAGGTAAACATTATGGTCATCTTAGAAATGTTGCACCGTATAAAAGAATTTGGTATTTGATTGTTAAGGAAAGCAAAAGTACATGTAGATCTGGATTGTTAACAGTTAAACTCATGCTGAGAGGCCACTAATTTTATAACTGAAAAAGCAGCACTGCAAGACTTAAATGTAATCAATGTACATACAATATGTATATATGCTGACAATCAGATTGAGCAATCAAATCAGTAATCGTGTGAATGCTACACGAAAAATAGTAAATATCTTTGATGACACAAATGACTCTAAACCAAACACAGATAGAGCAACCAAAGTGCTGATAAGTATATCTAATAATAATCATATACATATGTTACATTGACATACAATGTACCTTTGATGCCACATTTGAGACTTTTGATCCCACACTGCCCCAGGGCCCACATGATTGACAGACACCTCAGTGGTCTGTTCTGGTTAGACTTCATCATGTCCTGGTACTATAAAAAAGAACAAACAACCATGGGATATGCTGTTTTTTATATAATAAACTTTTAATACATGAATGTTCCAGATTCAACAGAATTTAATATTTAATAGGATTCAATTTTGGCATGGACAATTATTAAGTCAATAATTTAGTTCAAGCACATTTTCTTATCTTATCTTGTCAACTTTCTATTTCATTTCTAATCACACTAAACAACTCATACTCTCTTGGTTTTTGGTATCTTTCCAAATGATTCAAGAGAGGAAACCTCACAATAATAGATAACACATTACTTCCCAGGTAATATATTTTCAGTCTCACCTTAGAAACAGTTTCAACAAATAGGTCTGGTTTCTCTGTGGCCATGAGTTGAATGAAGATACGATATCCACCAGTGGCAATACCTACAAGATATATATTTTACCTATACTTTCATTTCACATTCATTTAAAGGTTCTCTTATTATTACATGAGCTGACAGATTTGAAAGCTAAAAATGTTGTATTCAAGTCAAATCTTTCAAAATACAAACACATTATTGTCTCTTAGCCCATTATATTTTCATTTCCCTGTGGGTGGAAAGCTAGAATTTATTTAAAGATAGAAGCAAGTCTTGGTGGATGTGTTAAAAGTGTACAAACACTCTCTGAATCCCTCTTTGTCTCACCTTTTCCCATGTCAGTGATCATTGATTGTACACAGTGCTCTAGGAACAGTTCCAAAGTTGCCTGGGAACACTTAGATAGCACGCCTCTCAACAACTTCTGAACACCCTTGGGCAGCTTGCAGGCAGGGAAGTCTACAATAGAAAATGCATGTTCAAAGTGAGATATGTTGAATATAGCATAGTATCAACACTTTCAGATGTAGGAAGAATCTTGTTAAGTCCATCATGTTCATAATGTCACTATATAAAAGTGCAACAGTTGGCATTTTGAAAATGGACCCATAGTCTACTATACAATGTAACCCCGTTCAAAAAATGCAGTAGCTACCATAACAACATGAAACCACTTCTTGGTGGATCCACAATGATCATATTATTACGTACCAGGGGCTTGTCCCTCAAATACAGGGGAAGGGTCAGCAATATCATCCAGCTTCATGTTAAGGTAGCTTGCCATATCCTTCAACCAGACAGAGGAGTTGTCAGGAAATGTCTGCTGGTCCTTCGCCAAGATAGACTCCAATTCTCCAGCATCAATCTAAAATCAATTTATGCCTATAATTATAATATTGTCATTTACAAACAATATGTTATTTTGACCAACCAAAGTCAAATGGTCGATATGTCTTTTCCACGATATGTTTTTTCCACTTCAAAATTCAAAAGGTTCAAACATTAATTCTTCACCTTTGGTTTTATGTAAATTTTTATGAAAAGTGATCAAAATCCTTTAATAAGGGACTAATTTTATGCCTATAAATCAAAAACAGCCTTATCTATAGTATAAATATGATATCACTTGAAATGATCTGATATTGGATTTATCCAATGATCACAATCAAAAGTTTAATATGCAGCTGATAAATGATATCAACCACATATGATTACGAGGACATTGATAAAATTTTCTGAAAAATATCACACATTCTCCATAATAACAGAAAAATATGGACAGAAAAACAATTCTTGTGGGATAAAAAATACTATACCTTCGCTAAAGCCTCTTCAAAGGTAACTCTGGGTTCTTTCTTTTTCTCAGGTTGAGGTTTTTTCTTCCCCTGCGTCTTCTTGGCCACATTGTCAGTAGAAGGTCGAGTGTTTTCCTTGCCATTCTGAGTTACAGTCTTCTCTTTGAAAGCTTGTTCAAACATGGTGGGCTTCTCTTCCAAAGGACCTGGAAGTTTTCATTGATATTATATTGTGTAAACACCCTATCTGTTAAGTAGGTATTGAGTATTGAGTAAGAGGCTGTGCATTTCTCAACTACAACAATCCAAATTTTGAAATACTGGCAGATTTGAAAAGTGGAGTGTATACCTCTGCAATTTGAGACAGCCGCAACTTTTACTTCTTTGGAAGAATGTTTCTGATGATGGTTATAGATCAATTGAGGTAAGAATTAAGTCTATGGCTAGTGGTGCCCAAGATTTTCAATTTTTGAAATAAAATGTATCGCGAGGCTCTATTATACCCTTTGTGGATCAGAACGCAGAGATGGTCTTGGAACTAGAGTTCATTTCACTGCTTCAGTTCGTCAGTAGAACGGCAAAAATAAGAAATTGGGAGACTATTGTGCAATAATATATGGAAAAGTATATTCATAATGTACATGAATGACATTTGTATATTTCAGATTTTTTAGTTTTTTGTGCAATAAGCCTGTGCCGTCTTGTAATTTGAAGAATTTCAGCCATGTTAATCTTATTGAAAATAACATGGCAGAGAAACATCCAAATATAAGAGGCCACACACTTTATAAGCCAAACTAGAAGCAATCCAAGATATACAAATGTCATTCATGTACATTATGAATATACTTTTCCATATATTATTGTACAATGGTCTCCCAATTTCTTATTTTTGCCGTTCTACTGACGAACTGAAGCAGTGAAATGGACTTTAGACCCGGAACTAGATAAGGCAGATAACTTGGTGGTACATGAATGAAGGGTATTACCCTGCGTGCAGAGTCTAGTTAAACTACACTCTGCCTAGTAGAGACCATATTGTACAGTTTAGTAACCCCGCCCCCATGACGGGTACCGGTGACAGTTTGGGTAATAAATCACTTTTGACCTACGTGCTGGCCGTTCTTCCACCAATCAGCGAGCTTGAAGAAACATACGCCAAATGCATTCTAATTAAATATGCGCATGTCATTGGTCAATTCCGGGCTCAACGATGACGTCAGAAGGAATGACCATATATAGAACGTCGGTCATATTTGGCCGACGAACACTGATTGGCGTGGTGAGTTCACAGGTTTATTTAAGTTTGAAAGAGTGAAGACGAAGCTCTCTTTTAAGAAGTGAAGTCAAACGAATGCAAAGGGTAGAAGGGTATCGTCATTTTCTTAGAATTTTTAGGGTTTTGTGTCCGATCTTGCAATTTTAATACAAATGTTATCTACGAAGGGAAAAGATCTGACTGGGGATCTGATTATAGTGCAATGCATAGAAAAAGAAGTCAAAGATTCCTACCAGCTGGAATAACAGTGCATCACTTTTGGTTTCCAAATGTTCCAAAATGAACAACATATTTTGCCAGCTTGGTTGTTCATGTTCTACATTTCTATTAAAATCATTAGTAAATGTTAAAACGTTCTAGCCAGTCACAAGGAGTAGAAATAAAAGTTCACTTGAAAAATGAAAATCCAACTTCCGTTCTAAGATTTTTTTATAAAAAAAATACGTGTCAACTTTATCTCTTAGTTTTAAGAAATAAGTATATATTTTAAACACTTACTGATAGCTTCTACTCGAGGCATGTTATCCACAAAGTTTTTACGTTGAGTTTTACTCATCCCCTGGCCTCCTGGCCTGGGTTTTTGGGATTTTCCTGAACCTGCAACTTGCCAACCGGTGCTTGCCATTTTGAATTCTGGTAGTATGCACAATCGAGTATGTTTCAACGGCAAACGGAATTATTATATAGAGGGCATAGTTGCATCAAATCAACGAACGACCAAAATACAATGTTCGTTCGGACAATTATACTGGAATTTTTATTTCCTTATAATCCAAAATAGTTTTAGATTTTGATATTGCAAAGATGAATCGATGTTAATATTATGTAATAGAAATTTTGATTCATGAAAACAATATATTTGTAAAATTAGCAAATATCAGACCTTTTATGTTTAGCATTGTGGGCACTGGGCTACGATATATTGACCATGCCACTTTACAGTTCTGCTTTTTTAAGTTTCAGTTAGGGGTCCTACAAGGTCAATATCTATATAACAGGTCATAGATGATCCAAAAATATGATTCTTATAATTTAAGGTGGGACCTGGTCCGTCAGCCAAAAAAAATCCTCGATAGAATTTCCTGAAAATCGCACAGTGTATGTAAACAAGTGGTGTACATATGCTGTAGAAATTTGAAACAGAAAAAAATAAGTTGAGATATAGTAAGTAAGGTTCAAAGGTCGTATTTTTGAGGAGCCTATGCTGCTTATATTGTCATATTTAACATGTAATCCTATGGGAAAACCATAAACTTACTTTACTCTCGGGAGATCTCAATTTACAGAAAAACGGCTCGATAGATTTTTTTTAAATTTCCACATTTTTTTATCTGGAATATGATTATGCTTATGTTAGTTTTTGGTAAAAAGATAACAAAAATTGTAGTCACAGTATTCAGTCAAAGTACCTTGTATTTTGAGAAAAGACCGGCATCCAATGGATTAAAACGCGCCACTCGTCGATAGGTGTCGCTGTGACGTCATTACCCTATTATCGCTCACGAACGGTCTAGAACAATGTTAGAAAGAAAATGTAAATAAAACGATCGGAAATGCCATCCTACTGTTGTGTCCCGGGTTGTAACAGCCATATAGGGGGGCACACCTTCCCTAAGTATAAGGGCGACAACGAGAGAAGGTTGGTGTGGATAACAAGGTGTCGGAGAAGCCATCCAAGTGGCAAAATTTGGAGGCCAACTGCAAACGATGTCGTCTGCTACCGGCATTTTTCTGAAGAAGATTACCTTGAAGTTCAGGTCAGTAGACAATCTATTTAGAACTAATGGTCAGTAGACATTTATCAAAATAATCACTTGATCTGAACTGTGCTTCCGTAGAAAGTTGATTGACAGGCTCGTAGGTTAACCTATCCCACCTAAATTACGTCGTCCCCGATAACAAAAATGTAACTTAATGTTTACTAAAACCAAACTGGATCACAATTATTAACACAAAAAGACAGAAATACACAAAAAACAACTCGGAAAGGAATCCCCGTCCCGGGATCCTCATCTGTCAATCATATTTGCACTCGGTGACCCTTACCGAGACGTCACAACTTTTGGAATGCAACAAGGCCAAAATATGTGATTATGCGTTTAACATTTTTAATTATCACGATACTGGGTAACAATATTCTTTTGATAGATTTCTATCATATGCTGACTCTTATTATGCGATACTCTTTGCAGCAGTCCAAAAATATCAAAGTTTTGAGATTAAAAAAATTATTTTTTTGGGCAAAAAAATGCATGAAGACGTGAAACATATGAATATTTTTAGATTGGTTTAGCCTGTGTTTGCACATTGAAGTTGAAATGAATGCCATTTGTTTTGAACTCTACATGAATTATTCCTGTTTCATTATGATCGATATCTTGTGTATTTATTTTATCTTGTGTATTTACTTAATGTACATGAATGCAACCAAAGTCGCAGGTGATTGACAAACACGTAGATGTACAATTTTATACTTGTAACATTACCACTGTTATTGAACAAAATATGTATGTTTTACAGGTTCAAGAAGACAACTGCGAAGATCAGCTGTCCCTTCACTTTTCATGCCAGTTCGTTCCACCAGTGGACTCACCCCATCAGGTATTAGACGGGCGGCACGTTCTAACAGAGGAGCAAAGGAGACCGAACCCTTAGAGGCAGAGCCCTTAGACTTAGAGTCTGAGACTGATCCATTAGAAACTAGTGAAACTACTTCAACAGATCTTATAGAAGAGGATTTAGTTTCTATTGACATTGGCATTGATGTGCAAGAAGTGGAAGTACAACTTGAAATAGAACAAACACCTAATACGTTGATTGAAGAATCACCAACCCAGTCTCAGGAACCTACATTAAAACAAGATGAGGAAGTCCAATGCAACCTCATTGGTAACAGTGATCCCTCTTATAGGCCCCCACTCACCATTGAAATGCTGAAGAAGAATCCAAAACGTATACATTACCTCACATCATTTAACAGTTATTCTCATTTTAAACTTTTCTTCGATTGCCTTGGACCTGCTGTTTATGAACTTGAACAAAAAACCAAAGTAATGTGTGAGATGGATCAGTTACTTCTGACACTTATGAAGCTACGGCTTTGTATTGATGATGAACTTCTAGCAATGGAATTTAATGTTAGTGCCACAACAGTCCATAAGATAACCAACCAATGGATATCATTTATGTGGTTTCAATTAAACGAAATAAAGTGGTGGCCGAGTGCGGAAGTGATCGCCCAACATATTCCCAAAAGTTTTGGTGAACAATTCCCTAATACTAGGGCCATACTGGATGCTACGGAAACTCCAATCGCTAAGCCATCAAATGTAATTGAACAACGTGCAACTTTCAGTACTTACAAAAACAAGAACACTCTCAAAACTATGATTGGTTGCACTCCAAGGGGGATTGTTTCTTATATCAGCGATGCCTATGGTGGGTCTACAAGTGATAGACAAATAATTGAACGGTCGAAACTTTTGTCTGATCAATCAATGCTAGAGAAAGGGGACACATTGATGGCAGAGGGGGATTATGGTGCAGGACCTTTTTGCATCTAAAGGCGTTCAGGTGAACACTCCAACTATGTTGAGAGGTAAGACCCAACTTGATCCATCTGAGGTGTTACATGACCGTAGAGTCTCATCCAAGCGTATCCATGTGGAAAGAGTAATTGGGCTTGGAAAACATATGAAAATTTTGAAACATGAACTTCACCCTGGAAAGAGAGATATGGGATCCAGAATTGTCAATGTATGCTTCCTAATTAGCAACTTCAGAGACTCCATAGTAAACAAATTGGCATGAAATCTTTGATATATTATCACGATTCATTGGGCAATAATAACATTATTTAAGTAAGATTTTTATGTATTGGAACTTAGAACATTAGCTTAAAAGAAGAATTAATAGAAATTCGACTGTCTACAGGGTGTCAAATAAATATGTTTCCCCCTCAACTTTAACATCCACATAATGATTCATAACTTTTTTATCTTCATAATATCTGAATTTTTGTTTTGCACATTAAAACAAGCCTTCATCTTCATGGTGCAATCCTACATGAAGTTTCAAATGACTGATTCAATCAAATGCACTTTTATGCACAAAAGTTCAAACTCTTGAGATTTAAGGACAAGAATGAAAATAATATGTAATATGTAGTTTCATTCAAAAATGTATTCTTAATGATCATTCTTAGATGTAACTAGTAATAGTATATATATATTAGTGATATACAGTGAAACCTGTGTATGGTGAACACTTACATATGGAGCCACAAAAATGTTTTCTCTGTAAGTAGTTCTTCATGACATAAAAGAAGGAATTTTATACAACACAACAAGAGTTGTTAGTTGAGTATGTACTAAAAAAATTGTACTTGACAAAGTCAGGTGTTCACTTAGACATGTTTTACTGTACTAGTACTAGAATGGTATACAATAGTAGGCTTCCGTGCAATTTCTGGAAGATATGTTCATAAATTAATTTACTGTAAGTGTAATGGAATGTTACAACTTTCTCATTTCTCAATTAAGCCTAGTTTAAAAATGTATTAATACATACTGCAGATAGTCACATGTATTATAGAAATGTATAGGCCTATAAATCAATTGATTTTTGAATATTGATTTTGTACAATATGTGCTTTTTGTAAATATTACACAATTACTTCATACTGTCATATTATACTTCTACTTAATCTGGCGGATCCGCCAAATTGTGAAAGTCTGCCTAATAAAGTAGCTGCAAAATTATCTGGTAATTTACGAATTAGCACCACTACCATTGGAATTGTACATTGTAATATTGCAAGTTTGCCTTTAATAAGTAGCCACTAAATGTACAAAACAGCAAATCTGCCAAATTAATTAGAAGTACAGTCATCATATCAAATCCCATAAATGGAATTACATGTAGTACATGAATAACATAATTAGCAATAGCACCCGAGGAAGGATGAGGAAAATTATGCCAATTCATCAGAGTATATGTTCAATGTTCAACTACATACAATGTTCTGCAATATATGGGCGCAAGTACTTTTCATAGCATAGCTCAAGTTTTGGAATAAGAGCTAGCTCACAATACTCTTGATCATATTCAATTGCCTGATGGAAGAAATCATTGAACACATACACAATGAAGTGGTATAATTTCCTGCCAGTGACATACATTTGACCTTGAACTTGGTCATAATACCCACTTGTTTTTTTCAAAGAGAGTTTCCCATCCTTCCTTTCGAGCCAAGGGAAATTAATATCATCAGTAATAAAGCTATCCTTGCCTTTAAAAGGACACTTTACTTCACAGATAGCATTTTCCCCTACAAATCCATCAGGGGATGCAGCCAGAAAAGGTTTCTCCAAGTGAATTACTAATCCACTGGGTTCAACCCTTTTCCCTGTTATCTCCTCAAACTTAATCTTAGCAAAGCCTTCAAAAGCAACACCATGGGAAGTTGCACTTGATTTAAATGCCTTTGGACTAACTATGGAAGCACATAACTTGTCTTTGTCCCTTTTATCTGTCATTTTGTTAATCTCTCCAAATCTGCTAGCTGTAAGGCGCCACCTCCGCTGCTCATGCCATTCAGTGGATTCATTTTGCTTCCTAGTTCTCTTTTCAATGGCAGCAATGTCCTCGGCAGTCACCTGGAAACAAAAATAATAAAGGTGTTACAAAAATTGCATGTAAGATAATTTTGTTGGCCCTTTAGTATAAATCTATTATATAGACTTATTGAGAGATTTTGACATATTTATTTCTGTCAAAATCTATCAATAAGTCTATATTGATAGATTTATACTAAATGACCCACACAAGTAATATTATCTAATGATAATATTGTTTTAATGGGTTTGAAATTACATAATATGTACATTCAAATTCAAATGAAAAATTGTATTATAGTATTCTTCAATATTGAAGGCTAAATCAAGGATACTGTATTATAGACCTGATCTTAAACTATAAGTTATTAACTAGACAATGTTTTCAAATATAGTTAATGGCTAGAACCTTTAAAGGAACTTTGAGGAACTAGAAAAAACCCTAGATTTGACCTAGATTTTGACCTTTGACATTGGAGTAAAAAAATAGAATAAGAAAAAAAGCTAAGAAAGCTATAGGAGGCCTCTCCCAACATGTCCAATGGGGCTACTAAAAGTATGGAATTAGTTGCGTTGTTACCTTTATAGCTGAATCAACCCAGTGTTCTGTATATTTCCTGGATAGGTAATCATGGTCATTGGTAGCTTGCTTAATATCAGCTTTAGGGTAAATGTATCTCATAGAGAGGTCCTCACTAGTAGATGCGCAATAATTTATAATGGTGTTCCTGACAAAATCATTGTAGCCATCTCGATTTCTGAACTTCAAGGGACGTGGATCTTTTAACACATCCTTGCGCTTTCGAGCACCCATTGATTCAGCCTTCATAGGAGAACCTAGAATTAGAAACAAATCAAAATTATGTAATAATGCACATGGATCAAGGTAAATGTAATTAGTTCACTGCTAAATAGGTGATCAATAAAGTAACATGTGTGCTGTTGTGCTAAAAATGTATAAAGTATTAAGACTTTTATCAACTTCATAAATTTGGGTTATGGTATATACATACATGTAAATTATGCACCAGGAGGGAGATGATGTGGGGAACATCACAGGGATGTTATTAATATTTCATGAGGGAACACAGAGGGAGTATTGATATCATCTGAGGGACATTCCTCATATCATCCTGGTCATCTCGAGAGGTGACCATAGCAACCTTAAACCATGGTCAAGACCAATACTGTATCTACCTAAAATCCCCTTTTGAATGAGAGAAAAAATGATTGAATCTTAGAAATATTAACATGACATATTATATGTGCTTCAAAAAATTGAAAAACTAAAATTATTTTTGTACCAGAAAACTTTTTGAAAAACAGAAATGTTGGGGCAAAACATTAAATGTTTGAAAATGAAGTTTTTGGAAAAAATTGAGAAATGAAAACTTTTGAAAAAATTGTTTTTAAATACAGTATTCACAGGGTTGATATTACTCTGACCATGGTATAAATATATATAATATATACCCAAGTTTAAACAATGTGTTTTTGATATATGTAAATATGTAATAAAAAATATTTAATTTCAATTAAGAGTCTCTTGTGCATTTGTTGTAAGAATGGTAAATTCTTTACCTGAATGACCCTTCTTGGGTTTGTGAAATGTCTGAAGCTTTTCAGTGCAGCTCAGGGTCACACTGGCCTTCCCAGTGGCCACGAAGTCCACCAGCATATAGAGTACTGCTGCCACATGCTTACAAGTTCCGTGGGGTCCTTTCCCAGCGGGGCATTCACAGTTGCTATTAAGGATCACACCTGTAGTTCTAGAAAGTCTGATTTGGAAGTTGTAGGATACCTAAAATGAAAATCAGTAATGTTCACCATGGGCTTTCAGATAGAGTACCAAAAGTTATATTAAAAAATTATAAACTTTTGCCATCAGTGTTTAAATTCATTATACTAAAATAACGCTGGGCTACGGGCTATACATGTATGTCTGGTGGAGTGAAGTTGCAAATGGAGGATGTTTGTTTATTTCCATATTTCTAAAGATACATGTATATGTGCACTAGGTTTACCAAGTTCTACTATACATTATACAGGTTCATCGAGCAGTTTGCATGGCATTACATGTACAATGTACATTGCATGTACATTTGTATATTATAACCAGAAAACCCCTATAAACAAATATAGACCTCCATTTGCAACCTCACTGTACATAGCCTCTACATGTATTCCTTTGAAAGAAATAGCCTACAAGCTACAGTATGGGGAGGAAGGGTAGTGTGAAAATATCAAGTTTATACTAAAGGCCTATACCTTCTTCTTCATTGCTGCATTGGTCAGCCCAGAAAAGAAAACAAATGCCTCATCCTCAACATTTACACTGCACGCAGATATGAAGCTGCTCTTAAGTAGGGCTCTGCCCTTTTTTAGCGACGCAGCATCACTGACATCCATATTGTCTGTTGAGAGCCGGGATATGAAGTACGCCTTGATGATATCATTGGTGATGTTTGGCAGCTGACTCTTGTGCTGTGACGAGAGCGATTTGAACCCAGATTCAGGCCATTTCTCAATGGGGATAGTATCTTCCATGATGACAGCTGGAGCCCTAAAGTTTTCATTCTGGTCATAATATTCCAATCTAAAAATATAATAAAAATATTTGAAGGTACATTTGAGTAGAAACAAATAAAATGTGCAGTATGTGCAGTTTTTCCACGCCATTGACTGTGGGGTAGGTAAATCCCCGGTAACTCTCATGAGGAAAGAAATGAGGCGTACAGGTAGGGCCATTTTTCATCATAACCATCCCCTGTGGAGTAGAATATGCTCTTGGAGCACATGTACTAGGTTTAGATATTAGTTTATGAAATATAGGAGTAAATAAGAACATACCTTTTTAGCGTTTACATAGTCTAGGAGTTAAAGACAAATTGGCCTAAATCTGTAAATTCTCCAAAAATATTCATGAAATAAGCCGTCTCGGCAAATAGGAGACATATTTAAGCATAATTTCATAATTTTTGAAATCATACCTTTGTATTAGTACTTCCTTTCGGCCTTGTGTGCGAGCACCGCGTTTTTGTAATTCTAATTTAAGCTTATTCAGCGAAAATTTGCCATAGTTGTTCATTTTCACAGTAATTGTTTAGCGTATCCAAGAGACCGTTCGTGGGCGATAATAGGGTAATACGCCATCTATCGGCAAAATATGACGTTTTAATCCATTCCATCCGTTGGCGGAGAGAACAATTGAATTACGTCATAAATTTCTCACCTGAATGATCCGACAAAGATAAAGACGATTCCCAGGATAATGGGGTTTAGCCTTGCTAAATCAAATGTAGTTAGTTGAATTTGAATATAAGTCAATCGGTATGAATTACTTCCACTAAAGTTAGCGTCCCACAGTCTTTTAGAATCAAGGACGTCTATAGGCCTAGTACAAAGACCGTAAATAACGTGCTAAATCAACCGCGGTCGATCGCAAAATAACTAACTATTAATTAAATTATCGCCTCATCTACCTGCTATTTTAAGTATTGATGTAAGTTAAAAGTAAACTTTTGTTTTTTTCATGTGCCGAGATTTAATTACGTATACGTTGTGTCAAATCATATCATTGAATCATATCGTCTTTTTTATCTTCATGTAGGCCTAAGATTGCCCATTATTAGGGCCCTTCTTTATTTTGATTTTTCATGTATGCAAACAGAAGCTCCGCCGATCGCCGATCGCGCACTTTGGCAATTCACTCAAGTAAAGGTGATCATCAAACGTTTGTAATCAACGGTTAATAATAAAAATCAGAAAGCCTTCTTTGTCGAATAAACTGTGCACGTCTGACTTGATTTAGTTAAAATACAATACGATAAGGCTCGAGTACTATTGATGTACGTACAAGTTAATAAACGTCGCGCTCGGTACGTTGTTCTCGCTTGTTGATGTGTAATATAGTTTTGTCAACTCACGTTTCATCAGCAAGAAGTCGGCACTCGCGTACATAAAAGAGTTAAGCATACATATTAATGATCGTCATTATTGAATGGCGACATAAATAGCGCGATCGGGATGTACCCAATGTCTGCGGCAACAAGTACACCCTGGGTATAGTCTGTCACGTGACTTCATGGATGACGTGTGCGCGAGTGATTCGCATTTCCTTTCGCTTGAGGTTTGTAATCACACTTTTTACATGTTTTAAGATTTTGTATCTCTGTGAAACTTGTCCCGTACCATCAATGTCTGAAGACGATCTAATTCACCAAATATCTCATCCAAGCGTGTCCCGGTTAAAGAGAAATTCGCACTTTTGTGTCTCGCAAAATGACGTGTGCGCGAGTAAATCGAATTTTACGAAGGATGGGTACGGGACAAGTTTCACAGAGATACAAAATCTGGCGACATATAACACGCCTGGGGACACGCCCCTTCGCACTCATTATTGCACACTTCCCGACATTGCGCATTGGTTGTGTTGCCATTGGGCCAGTTGCACTCGGTTTTAAAAATTCTCGGATGTTAAGATATCTCTTATCAAACATTTTACCATGACGAATTAACAATTCATATATAAAAAATGTAAAAAGGGCAAAGAAAATATAACTAGACGAAGCCCATGCTCAAGCGAAAGGACACAACTAGGACGAAAGTCGTGCCAATAAAAAGCATAATCTAAAACGTTTTACATATAAGAGAATATACAATTTTACGAAGTAATAAAACGAACAAAAGTCATTTTTGAACTTATTAAACATAAATACAGAGTAATACGTATTTACAAATATAAATAGTGCGACGAGAAACATTATATTATTTTGAGCAACATTAAATGTGACGTGTCGGTAACCATGTACACAATGATCAGGAAACAACTAGTGTTTATATCACATCATATTTTTCATATGCTGTAAATGTAGAACATGCTTCATATGTGTGTTTTAGATTAATTAGTTTTACTATATTTTGAAAGAATTATAACAATATGACTTAGAAAAATTCAATCATTCATCGCCGTATACTTCATGATGCTGCGCGTAAAATTTGAGCGCCATTGTTTTCCCATGTCATAGAAACCATGACGTTACTAGCGCTCAAATATTTCAAATGCAATACGCTAAATCTCCCAACGATAAATGCCCGAAGATGCAAATATTTCTTCGTACATGAATGTTTAAATACATTCGTATTATTATTACATCATAATTATTCGTATTGATGGGTGTCTTTGAGTTTGAAAAACTACATTAATAATTAAGCAATAGTATCGTGCTGGGTATGCTGACGGACCGGGTCCCACCTTTTAATCCAGGAGGTTTGGATCCCAAGGACACAACTTGACATTTTCCAACAATGAATCCAATCTTGAAGGATGTCATGATTTTTGCTTCAAATCTTGAATCATGAATTTTAGTCTAATCACTTACAAAGAATTAGAAATACACAACATGTGATCAAGATTTTAGCTGGAATCTTTTGGATTTCTGATGATGAATTATTACAAATTTAATGTCAGACAATAATGACATTCTGACATTTTCATCGTTGGAAAATATCGAAATTGCATTCTGGGATCAAATCCTCCCTGAGTTTCACAGTCTCTTCAGTTTGTGGTCCAATTTTTCAATCAAAATTCCTCAATGATTTTAGCTAATTTTGAGGAAATTCTAAAATTCTTAAACATTTCCTAGGCTGCTAAGATAACCCTTGTATAGCCTTAACCCACAAAAATGAACCATAGTTACATTCTTCATTAAACACAAAATTATGAATACAATCAATAAAATTTATATTTATTTTGCCCATTCTCAATATTATATACAAAACGAAAACAATGGTAAATCGTTCCAATATAATAAAAAGCTTATATAACAATACAATAACCCAATATATTTGATATAGAAGTTGGCATGTGGACTTATGAAACATCATGTCAAGTATCTCTAGATAGTGTAACTCCCCCAAAAATAAAATCATAGCCATCTGTAACTTACACTACATGTATAATGGTTCTTGAATTCTTAGAATGCATAAATTTCATTAGGCCTAATTTTTCAAAAATCTAGGTCTATACAAATTTGGTCATACACTTTGAAACCTGGGATGTTCCCTCCTCTGATCTTACTTCTGACAAAACAATATTATTTAAATAAATAGATTTAATTCTATCAGCTATCTAGGGTTCAATCAGTCCTGAATTCCTAGGTTTCAGCATCCATGGCAGCAGTTTGCCTTTGCATGATTTTCGCAATTTCTCTCTGTTCAAACATGTGTGATATACTATACTAGTAAGATTAAGGACCTATTTATTGATGAGGAATAGTGCATTCACTTTAAATCAAGTTTAACTGCATATAATGCAATACGTTATTCTTCCTCTTATAAACAGGTTCTGAAGCATAAATCCTTTAATTAAAGACTCATTGGGATTTGTGTGCATTAAATCCCATAATTATCAATTATTGAAGCCATCTCTCTATGGTTGCATGGCACACAGAACTTGTGCAGCTTCCAAGGCTTCTTTATCATTAGTTCCTTTCTCTTCATTATTAACCTCCATAACAACTACATTTTGACCACATGATTTTTCAACTAACATCGTCTCACCACTGTCATTTTCAACTAATACATATTCTGTATTAGTGACATTATCTATATTAGATTGTGTCCAATCAGAGTTTTCATTCTCCTCAACTTGTACATGTCCATCAATGATAACTGTCCCATCCTCTTGGACATGTACTTCATTTGTGGCAATGGGGTCTGCTTGAGCACCAGCTGCTTGGTTAGGGTCTTGAACATATTGGTCCTCCTGGAAAAATCAAAAAAATCAGTTTCAAGGTTGAGCATTTTTTCAAAATTTTGATCATTGTATGTCAAAGATGACATTTTAGAGTCTCTACGGCATTTGAAGAGGCCTACTGATTTCCAATTGAGGATAAATGGGGGGGGGGGGTTGAAAGCAATCACGGTTAAATGAATTCCTCCCACTGAAAACATAAATCCACTGTGAATAACCCAAATGCCAGTAGGTAGGTAGGTAGTTACCAGTTTCACTCATTCGGGTCAATTAACATGGCAGATTTAGAAGAGAGTTCCCATGAACTTGATCAGTTTTCAGTTTCCACTATAAGAAAATATTACATTTTCATAAAAACAATTAAACCACATTTCTAGACATAATTTTACATGTAGATTTCAAATATGATATCACTTTGAAGAAATTTTGTAAATCGAGATTATTATCGAGATTATTTCTACTTGCATCTAGTATATTCCTTGATGCGTTTCAACCTGTACTGTTTTTTCACAAAATAAATATTCTATTCTTCTACAGTGAATAAGACTAAAAATGATGATGAATCATACCATGACAGGTACATCAAAACTGATGAAGCCCCCAGTCTGAACAAGCTGGACACGTTCTTTAACCAGTTGAGACCATTCCTCCATATCGAGTGCTCCAGGCATGGTAAGTCCCATCTCTTCTTCCTCACAAACAGTCACACCTAAAATAAGATTAACCATCTAGTTTTTCAAATGGAAAATTTATATTGCTTCTAAATAACAGTAAATCATTAAGGGGAATCCCCATATCCAGTCTACGTTATGTCACCACCATTTGTTACAGACACGAACTGTCAATCGCCGACACAAAAAATGAAGACCACGACAAGTCACCACTTTTTGGTGGTGACATAACAAGCCTAAAAACCTGGGGATCCATTTGTGTGTTATGTGTTTGTATAAATATGTGTATATGGGGAGAGATACAATGTATTGCAAGAGTACAGCCAAGTTACACACTGATGATTTGTGAGAGTTGGAGACTTACCAGTTCTCTCTTTAACCTGCTTAACTATGCCATCCAGTTTCTCAGCATAATGCACACTCTTCTCCTCCCTGTCCTTCAACTCTGCCTCACTCAGACCTTCACATGCTTGGATATGTTGATCTGGAACACCAGGATAAACAGGAACTGAGGTGTCATATTCATTATATTCATGCTATTTATATTTTTGTGGAAGTGCACTTGCTATTGTGCAGGAAATAAAAATGTGAAAATAAAGGATAACAAGCTGACAACAACATCATACATTTTTTAGGTACTATAAAAACTTTAATAACTCCTGTTGTTTGCGAATGGGCAAGAGGAAACATATATTGTGATACAAGTTTCAATTTCTGACTGAGACAAAATAATTTTCTTATGTTCAAACACTCTACATTGGGTGACACCTAAATTTTGTATATTCTGAAAATACATGTACATCCTTTACTTACCATAAAATAGCACATACTGCATACATTTTGAACAAAACTTCCTCCTCGAGCTGTTGATGTTGTTTGTTCGAGGCTTCACAATGTTCATGTGTGATGTAGTCACATGTCTCCACACCAATAGCTTAGTGTAACCCTTATAATTGCAATCTGAAATGTAAATTGAGCTTAAAGGCCACATGGAACATGAAAACATCTAATCACCCAAATATTACTTCTCAAAAGCATAAAAATACTTTGAGACATTTAAAAATAGTAATGGAGATAAATATCATAATTTAAAGAGCAAGATGGCCACTATACTCTAGTAGCTCATGCTGGTTGAGTATGCACTTCTATGTCCAGAGATTTTCTCTTCAGAAATCATCTATGTGAAGGTCATTGATCAATTTTGGCTTGGTAACATATTTGCCACTGAAGGCGAAATGGGTCAAATGGCCACGCCCTTTTTTATGCGAATACTCCCCCCCCCATTTTTGTATCTCCGGAACCGTTGGACATAGAAGGTTGTGTGACCACTCAAAATGCCCGGAATGGCCACATTATAGGGGGTAAATAATACATATGTATTTAAAAAAGTCAATGGTTCTCAAGATATTTGCCAAAAACTGATTTTAGCATGTTACGCACAACAGTTTTCATCTATCCTACATCATTTAAGACTGAATCCGCAGCCTCTATCTAGTCAGATCAGTGAAGGAAACAAACTTTTTTGGTTGAGTTGGCCAAGAGGTCTTAGGTGAATGGGTACCCTAAACCACGAGGTTGCGAGTTTGAGACACGTGTGCTCCATATGTTCATTCTTTTATGAATACCATATCTAGTATCTACAAGGAATGCTGATGTATTATGAGTATTGAATATCGATTGAGTTTAATTAGAAACCACGAGGTTGTGAGTTTGAGACACATGTGCTCCTTGTGTTCATTCTTTAATGACTACTAGTATCTACAACTAGTTATCACTAGTTTTCATGTTATGTGTGGCTATCAATTGAGTTTATTTATGCGGATTTCTACACTTTGTGCCTTTACTATATCCATGCCAGTATGGCTATAAAGCGGGTTTACGAAAAACACCGACTGCCGACCACCGACCACCGACCAGTCACTCTCCACAGTTGGGTATGTGGTCGGTGGTCGGCTGACGGTCTTTTACATAAAGATGAAAAAATGCAAAATTAGAAGTAAAACTAAAACTGGGAATCCAATGACTATAGTACCTTTACTAGGTCGTGATTTAAAAACGTATAATTTATCATTTCAAATCACGATGAAAACGTTACATCGTCGTGGTGTGTTATGTCATATTTTTAAGTGATGTTTCAGTTGTTAGAAGACCAATTTCATCCTGGTTACCCTACTATCACACCAAACTAGTTCTCACTACGTTCTCGAAAACGGGCTTAAAATGTGCACGAACGGATTTGACGTACTAAGAACCCACTAAGAACCGTTTGGGATCTGTTTACAAACTTCATGAAACTACTAGAACGAGTAGGTCCTCCAGCACTTAGAGCATGCTCAACATTTTCTGGTGATCGTCAAAACGTTGCCAAATCGGTTTTAAACTGTGTGCGAACTGAATGATTGTAGCTACAATGTTCTACGGTCTGTTTACGAACATCATGGACTTTCCCGGACGGGGTATGTGATTTAGAATTTTGAATCGATTCAAAATTCGATGGCGACCATACCGTTCTGTAATCAGGTCATGATGACCTTCTAGACTAAGGGACGGTTTATACTACGTTGCACACCGACGTGGTGCGACCTGAACGAACTGCGAATGAGATGGACGTATTGAAGACTGTTTATGAACGAAGTAGCTAATCATTTTAGACATATATCCCGACCGCAGCCAGATTGAGCCCGTTTTACGACATTTCCTAGGACTGGCAAGAACGGGTAAGAACTAGTTTGGTGTGATAGGGGGGTAAGTCACTTTGGAAAAAAATGCACGTAACATTGCATTAAGTTCATTCATATGAAACGCAATAACAAAAACACACAAACATCGTCGATGTTGACATCGTAACGTTATGTTTGATTTCTCAGTTGTTAAACGTCAACTGGTAAATCTACATTTGATATGACAAAAAAAGCTTTCTAATGGTGTACTGAAATGGTAAGTCACTTTTAATCCCGATAAGAGAACGCATGTAGCATTATATCGTGTTCAGAATTCAGTAGGCTATGACGATAACAAATCATTTTTGTTTTGAAATTGTTAAATTTCATTAAAAAGAAACGATAGGTTGGTTAATGATAGGTTAGGACCTAAGGCAGGACAATTAATCGAGAGGAGACGGTCACGCCCAATTTGTTTGCTTGCCATTCGTTGCAAGGTACAAAATCGGTAAAACGTTGCCTAGTCCAACGATTGACATTCAAAATCAAATTATTAATATTTTAAGGCTACAAATATGTTCGGTCTTTTACATGATATGGTCGGTCTTTTACACATTTTCTTCAAACCCTGTTTTGAGGCTACCAGTGGAAAACACCGACCGGTCGGTGGGGTCGGTCTCTTTCGTAAACCCCTATAAAGCAACAGATGATGGTATTACACCTGTAATACTACCAGTTCCATGCAGGCCTGATGACCTACCTCCTCCATGCAAATGCCCAACACCCTGCATTAGTTCCAAGACATGCACCTGCAGAGCAATGGACATAAAATGTGTTGTGTTTTGTGGATGTAGTAAAGGCACAAAGTGTAAAAATCCGCATAAATAAACTCAATTGATAGCCACATTTAACATGAAAACTAGTGATAACTAGTTGTAGATACTAGTTCTCATTAAAGAATGAACACAAGGAGCACATGTGTCTCAAACTCACAACCTCGTGGTTTATAATTAAACTCAATCGATATTCAATACTCATAATACATCAGCATTCCTTGTAGATACTAGATATGGTACTCATAAAAGAATGAACATACGGAGCACACATGTCTCAAACTCGCAACCTCGTGGTAAGTTTGTTTCCTTCGCTGATCTGACTAGATAGAGGCTGCGGATTCAGTCTTAAATGATGCAGGATATATGAAAACTGTTGTGCGTAACATGCTAAAATCAGTTTTTGGCAAATATCTTGAGAACCATTGACTTTTTTAAATACATATGTATTATTGACCCCCTATAATGTGGCCATTCCGGGCATTTTGAGTGGTCACACAACCTTCTATGTCCAACGGTTCCGGAGATACAAAAATGGGGGGGGAGTATTCGCATAAAAAAGGGCGTGGCCATTTGACCTATTTCGCCTTCAGTGGCAAATATGTTACCAAGCCAAAATTGATCAATGACCTTCACATAGATGATTTCTGAAGAGAAAATCTCTGGACATAGAAGTGCATACTCAACCAGCATGAGCTACTAGAGTACTATGTAATTTAGACACAGCTTGCCCAAAAGTTGTCAGATCTTGGCACTTAAAGCCTGCTCTTGCAAGTATTCAAATTGAACAGTAACATGGTTTTCCTTGACTTTTGATAACAAAATTTATATGGTGCCCATTCACCCACCCAGACACACATATGCTAATCCATCGACACAAGATGACAACAACATAGCACTTTTTCAAAGTGTGATAATAAAAAAGTTGTTGGTCGATAGCATGAGTGTTAATATAACCTAATTTATCATATAGCATTTTCAACTTTATTTACAAGTTTTGAAACAATAGTTTAAAATATTAAAATCATAAGAAATCCCCGGGAATAGTTCTGATAATAATAGTTCTGATATACAGGATTTTGGCTGATATGAGATGCAATACGGGACCTGATATGATGAGAATATGAAGGAATATAAAGTTAAATAATGACAAGATTTACCTTCTACAGGGCAAGGAACATTTTTGTAGGTATCTTTGTCATGAGTTTTTTCATGTTTTGAGACATCTCCCTTGTGCAGGAATAACTTGTCACACAAGGAGCACTGATACTTTGGTGAGCAATGGTACTCATTCTCATGCCTCTTCCAACCTAAAAAAATTAATCAAAGGAAACAGATTGCAAAACATACGCATATTATAGGCTAAGATGAGGCCCAAGTAAATATTTGCATGTTGTCTGGTAACATCATATAGAAACTCCACTGGGTATAGGACAAAGCAGTTATGTACAGCCGTTTTGGATATGGGGTTTATCCCTCGTGAGATACATGTATGCACATCTACCTTCAGTCCCCACGGTTCCTCAGGTAGATATGCATTTATCCATCTGGATAAACCTCATATCCAAAACCTCCCAGTACACAACCCTTATTTATTACATATCAAATTAAGTCCCTCCCTCTCTTGGAAATGGTAACGAAGCATTTATTGATTTTGTCAAATTACTTTTTATTGAAATGCATTTATGTTGATTCTTATAAGAAAGCAAAGAGCTTTTGCACCCCTCCCCTAAATGTAATTGGATTGTTATCCATTATATACATTTTTCATTCACAAGTATTTTGTTGTTATCCACACAAATTATGTATTTTTTATATTTATTAATTTCACCAAGAATACTGCAGATTTGGGTGGCAGTGCAATAGGATTTTCAGCCACATTATTACTGTACTCAACCAGGCACTGAACCCAACTTACTATGTTTAGATACGAAACCCTGGCTGCACACTTTACATTTATATTGCTTGTCTTTGGTGTGAGCCGAGGCCATATGTTCATGGTAGGAGGCTGTCCTGCTGAATGATTTGCCACAAACGAGACACTTCTGGACTTGGGAGTTCTCATGGATGATGCGGATGTGATTATGAAGAGAGTTCTGGGACTTGAAGTATTTAGCGCAATTACCACACTGTAACATAGAAATGTTTTACATTAGCTGCACATATTAAGCTAGAATTCTGAATTCACTTCAATCAGTCAATATAATACAAGAATGAAGCATTCGATGAATGGTTCTTGAGATATCATGATGGTAGATAAGTAAGTGTATTATAATCAACCATACCTTTCATGAACATATTTTGATAATTTAACTTTAAAAGAGACTATATAGCAGGACTAAACCTACAGTCCTACAATGATTTATTAAATTTCTTTTAGTTGAAAGTGTTTGATGTAAAATATTACAGATGATGTATTAATCATTGTCAAAAGAGGCAGATGGACATACACAGAGATGGTAATGATTTCATATTTAATGGAATCATTTTATTTACATATACGAAAGTTCATCTACCTACCTGGAAGTTTTTCTCCTTGGTATGTACTGAGCCATGTCTCATTACATCATGGGGTTTACCAATGAACATGCATCCCTCCACCTGGCAAGCCTTCTTAGGGTGACTGGACTTGACATGCTCGACCATCTCTTCTTTCGTCTTGAACACCTGATTGCAAGTCTTACACAAAACAACCTTGTCAGGGTGGTCACTCAAAACATGGTTTATCAGCTCTGGTCTGAACACAAATTGAACATCACATATTGGGCAGATAAGCTCCTTAAGTTCTTTCCTGTGTATTTTCACACATATCTTTGATGTTTGGGTGATTGGTACATTACTGTCTGTATTTCCAAGCTCTATAGGTCTAGACTCTACTATTATTGTATCATTTTCTACATTTCTTCCATCAATTCTTTCCTGTTTAGCTCTGATGTATTCCTCTTGTTTGTTCGTGTTTATGGATTCTATGGCTTGAGATGTTTCAATGTCTACTTTACAAGCAACTGTTTCTGGAACGTCATTTTCAGTCAACTGTTCAACTGTTTTAATAGCATCAGGCTCATCTGGGGACTTCTCAGGAACCTCAACCTTACATACCACTTTAGCAGCTTCATCCTGAATTAAACATACGACGTATATATTGAAATTGTAGGAGAGACTATTACAATCTCACAAAAAGTTGGGAAATAGAATGATTCATGGAGTCAATATTTATATGAAAATACAAGCTTTTGACCCTTAAGCTTGCTCCTGGCATTTTATTTTGGTTTGATGATGCATTTTTATGTACAAAATACTGCAATCATTTCCATTATGAACAAAACTAGCATTAAAAATAAAACAATGTTTTAAATATGATTCAAACCTTGCACTTTGTGTTGTCTGTATCATTCTTGCTCTCTAATGACTTATGGTATTCATCTATAATTTGCTGTGCTTCTGGTAAAGTGTTAGATTCCCAGGTTCTGCCATCTGGACCAATCACCATAAATCGTGTAGTCTCATTTTCTACTTCCACAGTTACTATAACTGGTTCACTGATCTCACCGATAATCTCTGCAAATATTGATATTCAATATAAGTTATTTAATTCTCGACATAGGCTTATCAGTATTAGGTAGGAATAGTTTTGGCACTCTATGCATATTTGCAATTGCATTCTTCAAATCATGCCACTTTCCTAACTAAATTCATTAAGGATTGTTACAATGCTCTCAGTACACATATCATAACTTATAACAGAGCATGCCACATGCCCAAGCCTAAACTTTTTCATATATTCTACCATACCCTGGGCTTATTCATTTAAAGAGTTTTATTTTCAAACTTTCTCATAAAAATAATTTGCAGATTTGTCAATTTCCTTGGAAAAATTTGTCAATTTCCTTGGAAAAATCTTTCAATCCCCACTCTCCATATTTTTTCATCATACTACAGGTGTGAATGTTATGGAAATCCACTTTACTAATTAGAATCAATCCTTATATTATTACTACATTGCATGTGCATGATGAACCTTCTGGGAAACGTCACGTCATATTACCATTATCTTATAAGACTTGTATAAGTGTTTTGTTATCATAACAGCTATAACTTCCATTTATTTTGATCTACTGCCTAACCAGAAAAATGGCACCTCCCTGGAGAAGCAAACCCCATTGAACAAGACATATCATATCAAATCACTCCTCATATTGAAATTAGCATGATAGAAAGGTTTGCAAAACTTACATCCATGAAGTGGCATGCAATACAAACTGGGCAATTTTATGTTCACGAGACACTGCAGACATTTTGATTTCAGCAAGTTTGGAGAAAACCTGTTGGGTAGACTAGCTTTACATACAGTTTGCATAAACCATGAAAGAGGCACAAGGCATATATAAGAAGAAAAGGAACAAAAAATTGTGGAAATATGTTACTCACACAATCAATCGGACACTGTACAAAGCTTAAATGATCCACCGGTAACCCTCTTTAAAATTACTTTTTGAGCAAATCAGCCTCTGGATTTGAACCAAAGCTTGTCAAGTGATATTTGAATTAGCATATGGACAAATCGATGGACGTACTAACTCACAAATGCTGCTCTATTTCCCAAGACTAAACTTTGTTCAGTTGGTTAATTAACAGGTAAAAGCTTCTTTAATTTCAGCCAAGGAAAACACTTAAAAACAAAGATGATTAATACAACTAGGAAATATCCTGATGGATATTGAGGAACTAAAGCAAGGCCTGTTTACTACAGCTCAAATCATTGCATCTTGTCTGTTACACATAACAACATGGAATTTGATAGCAGCACAGCTCTTATGAATATATCTAGGTATACATGGCAAAATACTGACTACCCTGTTGGATTATTTCTGATGTTACAATCTATATCAGCAAGTCTTGTGATATGTATAGTATGCACTAATATCTTAGTGATAATCACGATAGCACAACACAAAAAACTTCACACTCCAACAAATATAGTCGCAGTGAACATTGCACTTGTTGATTTATTACAAGGACTTATAGCGACACCGATGAGGCTGTTGATGAACTATGAATATGACATTGCAAAAGATATTGTTTATGGTGCTGTGATGAGTAAATATTTTTGCATAATGCGGTTAGGCTTTTCAACCATCCCATGTGGACTGACGCTTCTTCTGTTTATAGTTATGAGTGTGGACAGATACATAGCTATCATATATCCTTTTAAATATGACAAAATTAAAATACATTTAGGTAAAGCATGCAGCCTGTGTTGGTTATGCTCAGGTGTTATGTTTGTGAAACCTATCATTGACCTAAGGATATGGGACCCCTCTATGATATGTTCAAACTATAGTGACTGGCTACCAAACCATGATGTCATGATGTATATTTGGATAATTGTCAGTGTTTCAATCTCTACTGGCCTTCACATTCAAATACAATGGATTGTACATAGACATCACAACAACATCTTCAACCAAATCCAAGCTATAGATCACAATAGTGCTGTTGTATACAAAAAAGGATTTCGAGTTCTTAAATCCTCCATACTGTTATTTGGATTTTTCATTGGTATGTGGGGCAGCTTTTTACTCTTTCGAGTACTAGGCACTTTGCTTTTTGGTGGCGACACTGTTGGTCTTAAAATATGGCATAAAGTGATCAACAAAATTACTTTGCTTACATCATTTCTAAATCCTATTATATTTTCTCTCAGACAAAGAAATTTGAAAAAAGCAATAAGAGCAAATTGCAGAATTAAGTGCAAAGATTAGATTAATTTTCTTTTTGTTCTTTTGAAAACAAAACAAATATACATTGTGTTATATTTCTGACAAAATTATTTTCATGCTTCAACTGAAAATACTTGTTGATTTAACATGGAAAATAGAGTACTAATTGTCTCCAAGTCAAACTGTTGTTGAATCTCAAAGATAATTTTGGTCAATATGATTATAAAGTAACATGGTGAGGCTGAACAAAAACTAAAAAGAAAATACACATATACGGAAGTCATAATCAATGTTTTAATTTGCAGACTAATGGTAAATACATAAGGGACCAGGTTGATATTTTGATGTTCCTTCTATAGTATAATTAAATACAGTGTATATCATTTCATAAAATGTACACAGATAGCTAAAATGTTACTTAACAGTAATTGATTTTTAATTATGTACTGGTTGTTCATCAATTTATTGACCTTGGCCCCTACATTTGAGTTAACATGTGCAAGTGTACTAAATTACCTGACAGCTTTATGGACTCCTCGTGCACTCCCCCCTCTTCAGATTGTTCAGCTACAGAATTATCCTGTCCATCAATTATAGTTTCAGCTTCATGCTGCTCAGTAACAACAGTTGCCTGCTGCTCCTCAACTGAAGCATCACACTGTTGCTCAACCATATTTTCAGAACCATCCTGCCCATCAACTAATGCAATAGTTTCAGCTTCGTGTCTCTCATTTGCATGCTGCTCCTCAGTTAAAGTTTCCAGCTGTTCTGCCTCTACACTTTCAAGCTGTTCTTCTGATACAGTTTCAAGCTGTTCTTCTGATACGGTTTCAGATATTCCTTGTTGTCCCGATTCAAACAGATGGGAACAATTTGCTGCCCCTTAAAATCAAATATATATATATATAATATATAATACAAATTCAAAGATCAGAGATTAAAAGAAAAGGGTATCATGTAGAATAATCAGGATCTGACAGGTTTACATAATGACTTTTTATAAAATGATTTAAGCCCATGATTTTCCAGATTTTGAATAGCCTGAATTCAAAGTCTAGGATACAAGACACTAGAACCTGTAAATATGTTTCATTGGTTTAAAAAAAAAAGAAGACAAAAGTGGATTGAATTATCCACAAATAATTGCGTCATTTGCTTAAATTTGCTTCACAAATTGCATTATAAAACAACCCACCTAGTTGCTAACAATATTATTAGATTTGAACTCCTGAGAACTTGAAGGTGATTTTGAAAAAAAATTGTCCAATTTGAAGCAATTTGAAAAATACCTTTTTGCCCTTTTTTGACAATGAGAAGGTCATTGAAAGTCAAATTTCAAATCTAAAGTCAGATTTGAACTTCTGAGAACTTGTGGATGATTTTTTTTTAAATTTGGTCAATTTGAACCCTTTTCACATTTTTTTTACCTTGAGAATGTCAAATCTCAAGTCAGATTTGAACTTATTCGAACTTGTAGATAATTTTGAAAAAAAATTAGTCAATTTGAAGCAAGTTGAAAAATAGCTTTTTTGACCTTGACCAACACAACTGCCAACCGCAGACCATTAACCCCTGTCACAAAAACAGAGACCATAAAAATATGTCACCACACCACTTTTTGGTGGTGACATAAAAAGTTTGCACAGTATCAGTTAAAATAAAGATATATTTGCAAGGGTTTCCAAGGTTTAAATGGTCAAAACTCAACCTTGACATTTTGACCTACATTAACACCTAACTTGCTGTTGCCTTAGGATACCACATTTTATTTCATAGCAATTAATAATTTTAGGATAAAACACTCATCCTTGAATATAAAAGAGCAAATTGAAACATGCATATTGTTTTCATGAAGCCAATATGGCAGATGAAGGTTGAAAAAAGGGATTTGCGACACTTCATATGATGAAACTGAAAATTTCTAGAAAGTAACCTATTAAGGGTCACTTGCAAGCAGTACAAATATGACAGAGATCGGTTAAATATTATATTATACTGGATGAGCATAATGTAAAAGTGGTTTTGAAAAGTAGCAAATTTCTCTTTATGTAGGTTTTTTGTGGTTTATTATTCTACATTGATTCTGAAACTATTGGTGTCTAGTTTTTCAGCGTTTTGGAAATATGCAGATTTATACCCCCCTGGTGTTATTTTAAGAGGGGTCCTAGGAAAGCCATGTATAATTCCTAGAGTATCCAACCAATCATCTTAAAATTTACAGGTAACCATCTTCTTATCATGTCCTATCATTGTGAGCAGTTTCATCAATATTGGTTAACTGGTTGCTATGGTAACAGAAATCACTTGTTAAAAAAGTACACATTTTCGTAAAAATTTAAGACCTACCCTGAGACAAAGCACATAATATTTTCCTGGAATTGGGAGGAATTAGCATGAAAACATATTAGAAAACTTATTTAGAGTATGGTTGATAATACTAAATCAATTGATGTTTTATTTTAGCCATACAATTAATTATATTTGCTGATGATAATATGGCTATGCAAAAATGTGTAAAAGGGGGCGTGGCACTTTTCCCAAGAAAACTTTATTTGTACCCAAGTTTGTGAATAAATATATGACTATTCATTCTGATATTAACAGATATTAGTATAGTTATGATGTTTAACCATCATGGGAAGTTTTGCTATTGTTGGTCTGCTGGTTGTTATGGTAACAGAAATCATTTGTTAAAAAAGATTGCATTTTCTTAAAAATCTAAGACATACCTTGACACAAAACACAATATTTTTATGACAGTCAGGATGAGAACATTTTAGAAAATTTATTTAGAGTATGTTTCATAAAATTAAATCAATTGATGCTTTATCTTAGCCATACAAAGAATTCTACTTGCTGATGGTAAACTGGCTTTGCAAAAAAATTAGAAAGGGGCCATGGCACAATTTCCTAAGAATTCTTTATTTGTGTTCAAAGTGAAAAAATAATGTCAGTTTTCCTTGATATCTACATTATTATCCCAACGAACGAAGTTCGGTAGGGATATAGTTAAGCCCTCCGTCCGTCCGTCCGTCCGTCAGTCTGTCAGTCAGTCAGTCAATTTTTCAAGATGGCCGCCGCTTTAAAAATGACGGGACTTTTTCGCAAAAATCATAAATTTTTCATTCTAAACCAAAGTAATTAATATTATTGTTTGAAATTTATATTATTATATATAATTTATATATTTATATTCGCAACATCTATCTATTTCACATATATTCTGTGTTTTTCAGGAAAACAGAAATTTTCGCTAATTTTTAGATCTTTCTGAAGTATAGCTTTATTATACTCAAATGAAAGGCAATTAAGAGTAGATTGCAACAAAGGTCATCTTTATAGCGAACAGAAAGTTTGTTCTTCAGGAAGAGCTGTTTATATTTGGGGTTATAGTCACTCAGATTGTTTTCCTTCATATGTGCCTGATACAGCTCATGGACATGTTCAAGTGTTTCAACTCCATCGGTTTGAAGGACATGTTCATCTATATGCTTACATATGACGTCAAATGATGTTATTAAAACCTTTTCCTCTTCATTTATCGTTCGTTCTTTCTTGCACAAGTAATTTCTTCTACAGGTATTATGGTACCAAGCTTCTGCTGATATCAAACAGCGTCCTCCTATTTTTGCATGTAAAGTCCAGTCTTCTTGGGCTTTCACTGCATTTATTATTGATGTTGAAGCGTTGTCTGTTTGGCATTTTGTTAGTGATTCTTTTGTGTTTCCTTTGAGATATTTCAGATCTTTTTCACAAAAGAGGCACTTGTTTTGTTCAAAAAGGTTGCTTTGGCGTAATTTCTTACTATGACATTCTTCACCAATTGCTAGAGCAGAGGATCTTTTCCTCAAACTTCTCTCGGACATGATATATACGTAACAACACTAATACATTGATTTACAGGGTTCTACTCAGTTGCATGATATATGGAAAAAAGTATATATATTGGAAGGGCAACACTCCACGATGCAATAATGGAAACTAAACGATGGTGTATTAAATCACCTACCTTAACTGAAACGTAAAAGTAAAAAATAAGGAATAACTGTGTATATAGCACAACTGCAACCGCAGCACACTATCTGGAACCACTGTCCAAAATCACTCACAACCACACCGCACTGTCTGGAACCACTGTCCAAAATCACTCAATCTATTAACACAGAGTCACTAAACTTTATCTGTATGCGGCACACATAAACAATGTGTATTAGATCACCTACCTTGACTTCACCCTAAAATTATAAAATAAAGAAAATAAAGAATGCCTCTGCATCTACACAGTTACGCAACCGCACCGCACTGTCTGGAACCACTGTCCAAAATCACTCACCTGACTTAAATCACTCACCTGTCAAAATCACTCACTGTATTTACCCACAATCACTCACCTCTATCTAGATGTAGCACAGCTTAACCGCACAACGTATATCTATTTCATCAGGTCTGCACAGCTAATCAAGAAGGCATGGACTGTGGTAATTGAAGCATAACATTGACAACAAAAGCTCATATCAACAACTGATTTATCATTGCATATACAACTTATTCCTAGGAATGCAGATTTAATTTGCCATCACATTAATGAAGTCTAAATTCTAATTGCAACATTTAAATAATGCTCTAAATTTGGTATTATTGTTATATCAAATAGGAATTATTAACTATTTTTATGAATAACATTATTTTCTATCTGGATATTAAGCATGACGGGAATCACTCAAACATGTATATTTCATAAAGATATCAGGTTGATTTAAAAAGAAACAAATATATAGGTAAGCATGTGAGTGAGTGATAAATTAGTATCATCCAGAAGGAGATTAATGAATTTATTTAATATAAACAATAATTTATTTGATTTTGTTAAAATGTGTTTTCCTCAAAACTTCATTCCAAGATGCAAATTAAGCACACATAAATAAAATCACATTGATGACCTCACAAAGCCATGAATGTATATTTGAAGACAAAGTTTATATCCTTAATTAGATAATATACCCCATACCCCCTTTAATGGTCAACTGTTTTAACAAATGATTTCTGTTACCATAACAACCAGCAGACCAACAATAGCAAAACTTCCCATGATGGTTAAACATCATAACTTTACTAATATCTGTTAATATCAGAATGAATAGTCATATATTTATTCACAAACTTGGGTACAAATAAAGTTTTCTTGGAAAAAGTGCCACGCCCCCTTTTACACATTTTTTGCATAGCCATATTATCATCGGCAAATATAATTAATTGTATGGCTAAAATAAAACATCAATTGATTTAGTATTATCAACCATACTCTAAATAAGTTTTCTAATATGTTTTCATGCCAATTCCTCCCAATTCCAGGAAAATATTATGTGCTTTGTCTCAGGGTAGGTCTTAAATTTTTACGAAAATGTGTACTTTTTTAACAAGTGATTTCTGTTACCATAGCAACCAGCTAAGCAATATTGATGAAACTGCTCACAATGATAGGACATGATAAGAAGATGATTACCTGTAAATTTCAAGATGATTGGTTGGATACTCTAGTAATTATACATGGCTTTCCTAGGACCCCCCTTAAAATAACACCAGGGGGGTATAAATCTGCATATTTCCAAAACGCTGAAAAACTAGACACCAATAGTTTCAGAATCAATGTAGAATAATAAACCACAAAAAACCTACATAAAGAGAAATTTGCTACTTTTCAAAACCACTTTTACATTATGCTCATCCAGTATTATGTGAGTATTGAGATTTGACAAATTCAAAGATGCATGTCAAAAATTTAATATCAGAGCTCAGCTACACAATTCTTCATGCCATTTGTGCCAGCTATCGGAGTTTTCCTTGATCATGGAATAAAAACATTATTAACGTGAAATACAGACTTTTCTGTATTTCCCTCGAATCTTTGAATAACTTATAGTATTTATCGGTCTTCACAGAGAAATACTTTAAAGCCTGTTTGCGCAATAGTAAAAATGGAGATCATGTGATGACCACTCCCCATAAAAATATTAGGAGCAAAAAGACTGACATTTGAACTTTATCACACTAAGCGATTCCTTCTTAGCTCAGGAATGTACATGTATCTCCAATGTAACATAAAACAGCGAGTTAAATATCAAATCAAAATATACAACCAGTATGCAGTCTAGTTATAAACTACCCTCTGCCTAGTATAGACTATATTACATTTTAGCAGCCCCACCCCAAAGAATGGTGCCTGTGACAGCCCGGATAATAAATCATTTCTAATCTACCACGCTGACACCTTTCTCAACCAGCCAGCGAAGTGGAAAGAACACGTGCTAAATACATGCTATGAGGTGATGTCAGAGGAAATGACCACATAGAAAGTCATCTGTATTTCGACGACAAACTCTGATTGGCTCGGTGAGATCAGAGATTTATTGTTAACTGAAAGAGTGAAGAAAAAGCTCTTTTTTGAGAAGTGAAGTCAAACAAATGCAAAGGGTAAAATATATAGAAAAAATATATACAAAATCCCTGTATAACTTAAAAAAAAATTAAGATCATACCATTTTGACATTTTAAAAGTTTTAAAACAAAAATTTGATTCATGAAAAATTCTCCTGGTTATAGAATGGTTATCTATGTAAATAGGCCATACATTCAAAGCTGACATTCAGCTTTCAAATATAAATTGGATTTTTTTTATGTCATTTACTGTTCATAAATCTGAAGATTTTGAAGCTCTCAGAAATGACATCAATTTTTGCTGCAGTTCATTTTAAATATAATGATGTACGACATCACAAAAGAAAGTATTTACCTTCTGAAGTACTTATGAATGACTGATCAATATCATTCCTGGATTTTTCTGCAAGATCGTCTGTTACCAAAGATATGACATTTTCACCTTCATCATAGACTGTTACTTCATAAACAGTTTCTTCACTCTGTTTGACATGTGTGTCTTTTTCAGGTTTTGTTTTTGTGCTCAAATCGACTTCTGGCAACAGTTCTGTTTTCCAAACTTTGTCAGAAATCTTCTTGACTGTACCTTTTCTTCGTTTGTTTACTTGGGAATCACTTTCAGTTACCACTTGAGAAGAGTTTGGTAAAATATTGGTGCTTCTTACAGATTCTTGTAGATGTGCTTCTGCTGTTCTGTTCATGTGTGAAATTGTCTTTATATTTACAGCATCAGTATCTACAGCCTTAAGGATATCTTGGATCGATACACCAACAACATTCAAATTTTGAGTATCTGCACTCACATTATCTTCATTTTTATTCTGAAGTGTAACAACACATTCAGGAGAATAGACTTTTTCATGAACACCATCTGTATGAATAACTTTTTTCTCCATACCATCCATGGTGACAGATTCGACAGTCAAAACTTCCTTATTTGTTAAAAGTGAAATGTTCTTACGTGTTTTAACTTGTACTTGAAGTTGATCAGATTCAATTGGATGTGAGTCAAATACTGTATGGACAACTGGTTCAAGAGCCTGTTCAGTTGAGTAAGCAGGGATCTCAATTGACAAATCCTGCTGTTGACTTACAGTGTTCGAAACTCTATCATGTTGGTCACTTTGAGTTACACGATCTACATTTTTCATTCCTTTCTGTTGTTTTTTATTTGTGCGGAGGATTACTGGTCTAGAATCTGGCAATTCTGTGAGTTTTCTTGGAGTAGAACTCACTCTTCTTTTCTTTGGTTTTGATTCAACAATATCCTCTAGTCTCCTAGGTGGACGTCTTATTCTTTGTGATCGAGGAGATGATGCTGCATTCATAGAAACCGTTTCTTCTATAATTTTGTTTACTTTCGAGCAACATAGTTTGCAAGCCTCTTCGGGTAAACTGTAGCGTCTACCAAATCGTGATGAAAACATGGAATTGATTGTGGGAATAATAGACTCAATATTGCTCGCAATTGGTGAATCCTTTGGAATCAGTGTGCAAGATTTGCCAGATTTGGCGGACCATGATTTACTGCACAATCGACAAGTGAAGCGACTTGATGTTGCAGAAGGTGAAGCTGACATCTTATCTAATAATTTGTGACTTCACAGTTACAAAAAGATGTATACGGTATGGTATAACAGGAGTGTATGTATTTTTCAAGTGCTGTACTGTACAACACTGTCCTAATGTTCCGGTATTAATCAGTGATTGAATGATGATCGATGAGCAGAAATAATCTTCTGCTCAATCACGACGACCCTCTGCTCAATGGCGTCAGAAATTCTATCAGTCCAAAATACACTTATCCTTCTTGAATATACTTCATACTGGGCCAACGTGTATGTTTATGAGTTTTCTTGCATATGCCATCAGATTCAAATAGTTATGTTGAGTGGTTTCGATATATTTGACGCATTTCCGAGGACATTTCCTCCTATGAAAAGTAGGTCAACATAATTAGTAATACGCATGCGCAGCCATGGCAGAGTGTACAACTTATTCTAGAACGAAATATTACCGTCGAAATGGCATACTGCATTATTCATTGAAACATGGTTCAATTGAGTAGTTCAACGATACTCAATTATTGAATCAATATTTTTCATTATATATATTGATGTCGTTGAATGCATTTATTCATAAATGGTAAGTTTGACAGGGTTTTCTAAATGTTGCGCAAATTTTTCCATTTAGTTTCGCGTCAATGGTCCTGTTACAAGTGCTTGGAATTATTTCGATTGTGATTTGAAGGTAATTTTTACATTCATTTCACCATATGAATCTCATTGCATAACGTGGTCATGTAATATGATGAGCTGAAGTTCAGCGCGTACATAGCTTCATAGTAAGAGCACGACAATGGAGATTTTGAGTCAATTTATAGTTTCAAAGTTGAAATCCAGCCGCTTTGTTTTCATTGGTCAACGTTCAGCTTATTTGATTGGTTTTCCATACTTTTACTAGATCTATGAGAAAATGATTGGTGGCTCTGAAATATTCCTGAAAAGCTGAATTAGTACTTTGTCCTCGGTATCAAATGAGCTATAGCTCTCTACTCAAGTCTAAATATGATCATTGTTTACCTCTGGAAAGATGTTACAAATCATTGTAAGATGTGATAATTTTGGAACAGGCCCTACAGAGAAGAGCAGCCAGGTTTGTAACCCAATGTCACTCTAGGGAACCAGGCTGTGTCACCAAAGCTCTTCAAGATCTACAGTGGGAGTCACTGAAGGAGCGTCGAGAGGCTGCTAGAGTTTTCCTTTTTTATAAAGGAAAGCAGAACCTGCCATCGACGTGCCTCCATACTTCCACCAACAGATCAATACCAACACTACATATAAATATTATTCAGATGCTGTCCGACAGTCAAAAAATCCATTTATTTTCTCATTTGGCCCATGACTTATCTACACCTCCTACTTTTCGTCAGAGAGTTGGGTAGAATTATGTCCAATTACGTACATTTTCATCTTCTTAATCCTCTAAATTTAGGTATGTGACCAAGTGATATCAGAGACATCTAAAACAGAGCTCTTTTTTATATGCCTAAGACTGTTCATATTTATATTTTAGTTTGATACCAGACTATGGCAGCAGAGGGTAACACCTTTGGTCAGGTGGTGACAGTTGCACATCCTGACCCCCCTACTGAGGCAGAGAGCGCAAGTCCCAGTGAGGCACAGGGACTGCTCGCTAACTTTTGGACAAAACAAAACAATGATATGAGAACATTAGGAGTGGTAAGTACATGTTATTCCATGATAATTTTAAAAGAATGTTGAATGAGTTTGCTGTGAAATATATACATGATGTGGAAAATATGAGGTATACCAGCACAGTACATTGATTCTTGGACAGGTTAATTAGACAAACTAGATACAAAAATAATAAGCTCTCAAGTAGAATTACTCGAACTTAAACACTTTGTGGTCACTTAAACAGGATTAATTTAGTTAGATATTGTAAAATAAACATTTATATATGTAACGATAGGTTATGTTTCTTACAGACTGACTATAAGACACAAGAACTACCATTGGCCAGGATAAAGAAGATCATGAAGCTTGATGAAGATGTCAAAGTAAGAATTTCTGTTTTGAAATCTGAAGAGCTTGCATTTCATGACAAGATGATAGACAATGGTACCTGTTATATGCAACATGGATAAATGGCTTCTTTATGAAGCATCTTTTAATCAGCTTTGTAACTAAAACCAATGATACCAGCTAGTTAGAATATCACTGAATTTCAAGACATCAACATTGGACACTGACCAAGGATATTCTACATCAGTCTTAGTAGGGAGACCAGTTTTTGATCACTCATTGATTAAGCATGAAATATAATAGTAATTAGAATATTTATTGGGAAAACAATGCTGTTTTACAATGGACAAACACAACACAGCATGTATTAGATACAGAGTTGTGGGTCTGATACATGTTGTCATAATTTATTAAAGCAAAATATCACTGTATTACTACATGTGCAATAACTTCATTTCAGATGATTAGCTCTGAAGCACCTGTGATTTTTGCTAAGGCTGCAGAGATGTTTATCAGTGAGCTGTCACTTAGGGCCTGGGTTCACACTGAGGACAACAAACGAAGGACATTACAGGTAACATTTTCTCATACACTCCTTCTATTGTCCATCCACTAGTAATAATCCAGAGCATATTACCCCTCTTACTGTAGGGTATGCATGTATTTTTGGTTCTGAAACTGTACTGAAAATTAACTTGATTGACTAATATGTTATATGTATATTCAACATTACGCATTTCAGTTTATTTGATGAATATTCCACACTGTGTCAAATGCAAATGGAATGTCAAACGTCATCATGATAAAACCAAAAATGTTATTTATAACATATACTTGAACATGGCACTGTGTATTTGTAGAGAAATGACATTGCTATGGCAATCACTAAGTATGACCAGTTTGACTTCCTGATCGACATTGTACCTAGAGATGAGATTAAACAAACGAAACGTCCAGTAAGTTATACTTTTTAAACTGCTTTCATTGAAATAATTTCCAGTCAGTGGAGGATGCTTTTATTTCATGACATCATATTCATCATATTCTATAAAGGAAAATAAGAAAGAAAAAATTTCACATGCTACTACTGTAGACTGTACATCTATGAGAATAATCTGACAACATCTAAGAAGCCAACTTTAGAGCAGATACAAAGTCACAAGTCTTATTTTATTATACATCTACATCTCCCTATATATTTCAATAGGAGGACACACAATCAGCTAAAACATCAATGATGCCTGACCAAGTCCAGTACTATTTCCAACTAGCTCAACAACATCAGCAAGCATTACAGCAGCAGAATCAGCAACAGCAACAACAACAGCAACAGCAGCAAACTCAAGTGACAGCAGCAACAACAACAACACCTACTGTCAACCAGGTGCAGCTACAAGGGAGTGAGCAGCAACAGATTCAGGTGATTCAGGTAAGAAACTGATTGAGTTAAACTTGAAATTCAAATTGTTGTCGTTTGTAACAAATTTTGTAAGTACATACACATATTCATTTTGATCTGTTTCCTCAGTCACTGCATTTTCTCAAGAAAGGGGAAGATATCATCCTTGTGATATTTCCCATATCAACTCCCTCCTCTTGAATAACTAGTTATTAATATCTTGTATTACTAGTTATATGAAGTTATAAATAAAATCTCACTGTAACTTCTTGGCTACATCGTGTTCATTCTCTATTTTTATATTTCATCATTGTAGGGTACAGGTACAGGAGAACAGCCCCAGATCCAGATCATCCAGGGTGGCCAGCAGGCTGGTGCAGCCCAGGTGCAACAGGTCCCTCAGGTTATACAGCAGATTGTTACACCCTCTGGAGAGGTACAGAGTGTACCTGTAAGTAGACCATTCAAATTTAAGTTGATTTATTCCTCATCATTCAACTAGCTTTGGGTATATTGAATTTACATACCTTGTACAAACACCTTATCTATTTTTAACAATGTACAGAGACATGCAATGAAACAAAAAGAAGACAAAGAGATAACATATTTGATTTACTATCTTGCAACGCTCTCTATAACATAGATTATTATCATATAATTTCTGTTATGTTTACTAACCTACCTACACAAATCCAATATAAGAAAAACAAGTTTGTTTTAGTAACAGTCTTCCCCTGTAGAGAGATGCATTCATATGGTCTGATATTAGACCCCCCCCTATAATTTGTACCATCACATGAATCTACTTATTGAGACTCAGCTATCAACTTATTGAAATTTTTGTTTGGTCCTAAATGACAATTTTTAGTAGAATGAAATCCTGCAATAAATGTACAGGGTGATCCAGAAGTAACGTCAAAGATGTTGCCATTTCAATACTAACTGGATCAATAATCTGATAATCAGGGGATTTAGCTGCTGCATCTTCTTAAAATTTTTACTCTTCATATTCACCTTCTTTCAAATCAAAATGATACAAAATTAACAAAAAATGTATAATTTCATTCTAGAAAAATAGTGAAAATTGCTTAAATACTAATATCACATTGTATCAGATTGTATCTGGTATGTGTTGTTATGATATACATGTTCAGTGTTTCATGACAGCCTGATAAGGCCAGTGGGCACTTATAATGGCACTTTATAAATAAATAATCAAAAACTATTTTATAGATCCAACTTACCCCGGCACAGTTGCAAGCCATCCAACTGCAGATGAGTGGAAAACAATCGGGACAATCTGTAGTAATACAGGCATCAAATCCTGCCCCAGAATCTGAGCAGCAGGGTGGTCAACAACAACAGGTAATGGTCATACCTCCTAATATGTCTGTTAACAGTAAGGTATAGGGGAAGTGGGCGATTTATGGAAGAAGCACTTTCATACTAGCTAAATTGTACCTTACCTGAAAATAATGTTAAATATAGTAGTTACACTTTCAAGTTAGAGGGGGTGTATTAGTAACTTGTGGTCTTCTAGCATGAAAGCAAGTTTGCACTTTTCCAACCTGGGATTTTAAGATTATGCTTACACCTACCTGAAAATCCATTTGCACCTTCCATCAAAACCATTTGACCTACCCACAAAACTATTTGCATCCACCCATGAACCCATTTCAGGCTCGTAGCCAGGGGGGGTTCGCAGGGTTCGGGCGAACCCCCCCCCCCTGGCCAAAAATTCTTTCAAAATCATGCGGTTTTTCACCATTTTGAGCACTTCTCAAGTGATTTTAGCCATATTTGAGCCAAAATTGTCAAATGAGAACCCCTCCTGGAAATTTTTGAAAACTGAACCCCCCTTGGCAAATCCTGGCTACGGGCCTGCATTTGCACCTACCCAAAAACACATTTGGACTTACCAAAAAACACATTTGCATCTACCTGAAAACCGATTTACAACCATTTCAAAATGGGGAGGATCATGAAAAATAATATTTTCACAAAGTTTTGAAAATTAGAATTTATGTCGAAAAAATGCTTGGACCTGAACAGTGAACAAGCACACTCACACTTATAACTTATAGCCAATTTTTCTGAATTGTGAAGTAAGGGGAGGGTCAACATGTAATAATTATCCTTCCAAAATTGAAATTGAATTGGTATTTTGTGGAGCTAACATTGTCAATGACACTATTAATGACATTATGGAATGGTTTCAGATTTTCCAGATGGGCAGTCAGGGCCAACAGATTGTGTTCCAACAGGGTACCCAGGAGAACCAATCAAATAGCCAGACATCAGAGGGTCAAAACACCTCATGATCGTAATAGATATAACTTGACACTTTATTCAAATGAAGAGGACCAATGCAGACAGGCAAGAATACATCAGCGAGGCATCGGCTGTAAGAACACATAGTGTAGACTATTATCTCGGAACATTATGGCTAATTATCCAGCCAAATTACTGTAGATGATGTTAATGCCTGAATTAAATTAAAAATATGACCAATCGCTATCTATACACTCAGGCAAGAATATATTACATCCGTCAAACATCAGCTGTACAGAGGAGTAGGACTTTGATGACATTTTTATGTCATCACCACACTGCCACAAGTGGTGACATATTGTTATAGTCTCCAACTTTTTTGTGGACGTTGTTCAGTCATTGGTGTTTGGAGTTCGGTGATTGGCATTCAGAGTTTGGTGTCTATAACAAATGGCGGGTGGTGACATTTTGCATGTTAATGCCTTGTATATGCATGTTAACAGCCAAAGATGCTTTAAATGTCGTAAAAATACTATCTCATGTTTAAAATAAGGCAAAAAAGGAATGCAGCAGTTGGAAAGTCTCCATGAGTCAGTACCTCAGACTGTATGAAATTCCAGAAAATGAGGCACTCATTCAAGTTTAGAGATTCAAACGTACACGTAGATATGACCAGAGGAGAGAATTTCTTTATATTGATCTGCATTATCAAAACAAAACCTGGTGGTTTTAGTTTTCCGACTCAGCTTTACATAAACAGCATGTCATATATTTGAAAAATATTTAACAACTGTAGTTGTAAATTGTACATAAAAATTGTACATAGTAACGTGATTGTCTATTTTTTATTAAGAATTGCACATATTGTAAATCATTTCAAAAATATTAATAGACCAATCCAGTAAATCATGTCACCTTTATTAGTTGTGATGTCATTCTTTCATTTTCAGGGCAGAAATAAGAAAAAAGGTAGACCAAGTAAAATCTGGAATATTTTGTCATGCAAACTTATAAGGTTCCAGTTGTACACAACTACAGGAAAAAGCTAAAAAATCTCTGAAATCAGAGATATCAGCTTTGCTTCAGATGATAACAAGTTACATTTTTGTCAGTGATGAAACTAGATAAATGGGGATGATACAAACTGTATTGGAAAAATACATGGTAATCTCATCAAGGTAGTATCGTCAGTGCTGGATAAATTCATAAGAATAAATTCATAAGATAGTATCTTCATCCATTTGAGTTAGGATCATCAAAAGGGAAGCTCCAATTTCAGAAGTGTTTTCTTTTTACTTGTTTACAAACTTATTAGTTTGCATGAAGAAGTATTTGGAACCAGATTTTACTTTTGTTATGTACCTAATATAAGGCAAATGTAGACATTGTGTTAAGAACAGCATAATATATTTGACACATTTTATGTATGGTACATATATGATGACAGATCTGTACAAATAAATAATGAGCTATATCATTCCATATAACATGTAATTTTTAAGTATGCTTTGATGTGTGTACATCTTCAGATAAAAGATTATCCAATTGACCATTAAGTGCAGACATTTTGGCAAAAAACAACAAAGAAAATGCAGATTTACTTTTGCAACAATTTTTTACTAAAGGACGATTCTCGGTTTGGAAAACAGCCTCCTGGGCTAAAAATTTTTTCATGAAAAATATAGAAATATTACCCAAATTAAACAATGAATATTCAAAAGAGGACAATTAAATCTACAATATGTAAAAATAACAAATTGGTCTGAAGCAGGGATAATGCTCAAATAGACCGATTCAATAAAATACAAGTCTCGATTTGGGGAAAGAAGTTCATCAGTGTACTGCGCTAATATTTTTTTGCGAAAAATCTAGAAATATTACCCAAATTAAATTATGACTATTCAAAAGAAGACCTTCAAATCTATATTATGTAAAAAAAATCAAATTTGTCCGAAGCAGGGATAATGCTCATTTAGATTGATGAACTTCGTTCTCCAAACCGAGAATCGTCCTTTCATCTCAATTTTGACTCACTTGATTCTCCAGAGATTCCTTCAAAAACAGGTCAAATTTTATTGATTTTTCAAAACAAGATGTTAATAAAATTTTGTGTGACCTTAATACCTCAAAGCAGGATGGACCAGACGGAATAACAAATAAAATGTTGAAAATGTGTTGCAACAGTATAGACCAACCATTATTTGACCTTTTCAAAAATGTAATAGAATTAAATACATTTCAGAGTTCTTGGAAATTAGGAACTGTACATGTAGTTCCAATTTACATAAATAAAGGTTCCAAATGTGATCCCAGAAATTACAGACCAATTAATCTCTGTTAAACAACATTTCAAAAATATTTGAACGATTGGTATTCAACAATATGTTCAAATATGTCACTGAAAACAATAACAATAGTCAATATGATTGATGAGCAAATGGATAATAACTGTGATGTAGAATCTGCGTATGACACAGTTCCACATTATTTATGTTAAAGAAGCTAAAATCATATGGTTTTTCTGATACCATCATTAACTTGATTAAATCTTACTTGTCAGATAGATGTCTCCAAGTCAAAGTTAATGGGGAGTTCTCAGAATGTTCATCCTTGGTCCAAGGGTATTTCACTTCTTTCCAACTGAATTTAAGCATAAATGAAGTTCTTTAAAGAAGGATGAGAACGTTCCCCCGGATAAAGCTCAATACCTCAAGGTTCCATAATTGAACCACTTTGCTTCCTCCTTTTCATAAATGACCTTATGAGGTTCTTAATCATAGCCAATTATATCTGTATGCAGATGACAGTTCTATTTTCTTTCCTTGGTAAAGAAACAAAAACATCTTTGACCTCCACAAAAATTTTCAACCTGACCTAGACAAACTTTCAGAATGGTCCCTTAAATGGAAGTCAATTTTCAAACCTTCAAAAAGTGTAAAAATTATTTTTAAGGGGTCAAGAAGGAAACAACTACGACACCCTCCTGTCTTTCTAAGCAATGAAAAAATTAAGAGATCAGTTCACCGTTAACACTTGGGAATAACATTAGATGAACACTTATCTTTTAGGCCTCATATACAAGAAACTGATAAATGTAATGCAATGTTAAATACATTGAAATTCCTAAAAAATAAAAAATAAGATCAAAACATTTGGAAAAAATGTACCTCTCATTTATACTCTAATACTATCAGATTTTAAAAAAATGAGTTTTTTAGTTCATGTATTAAAGCTGAACATTCAGCCAACCATTGCTCCTATGCTGTTGCACGACACAATTGTTTGCCAGTAAACAACTTGATCAGTAGTTTAACAATGCAAGGTTCACTGACTTTTAATTCAGTGCATTTCTATTCAACTGGTCAGCTAGGAGGAGGTCAACATTTATTATACTTTACTGAATCAATCAGACTAAAGCCTGGATATTGGCAATACTATCATGTTGTTAAGGCTCAGCTGGAAAGCAACATTTTGGTAAAAAATTGCTGTACCTGTACATGTTATTTTCTGGTTCAAAATTAAGTATGAAGGCATGTGCGTATTTCCTTGCTTTTTTCAGGAAAGTATCATTACATTGTCTACTAGTAAATCTGGAAACAGGTCAATGGTAGCTCCTGTGCTGTCTGGAAACTTTGAAAGAAAATTTGGAAAAATAGAAAGTGTGAAATATCTGAATTTCCTGGAGTTCTCATTGACCTCTTACCAGATATACTAAAAGAAGACAATGTAATGATACTTCCCTGAAAAAAGCAAAGTAATTACCACATACCTTCATACTTTATTTTGTACCAGGAAATAACATGTGCAGGTATAGCAATGTTTTACCAAAATGTTATTTTCTAGCTGTACCTAATACAATAAACCTTTAGCAAAATAATAGGCAGACTCCTCTCCTCTGGAACCCCAAAAATGGGAATATTATAATCCCAAGCCTCAAAGCAGAAAAGTATGAAGCAAACATTTAGACATTGGGACTTCTGACATGCTGATTTGGGATAAAATGAGACCATATTACACTTTACATGGTATGACACACAGCTTGATTGCTGGTCAACTGCATATTTTAAATATATGCAGTCATATTGTAAGGCCAGAGAAAACAATTTAAGTGTTTAACATTCATGATTAAAGAAATTAATAGCATTTATGTTATTTCAAATGAGGATCTTGAGAAAAAAACTTTTTTTCCTCTTCATCCTAGATTTTAAAGTATTATACTGTCAAACCAAATAAATACCAAAATAAAAAATAAATATAACAGAGCATGTTGCTGCTGAAAAGGGAGACCTTGTAGCATGATAAAAAAATATTGCACACATTATCTATTTAGCCTGGCCTAATCAACTTATTATATAATAGATGTGCATTGTGCACTACTAAAGTAGTTGCCAATTTGATCACAAATTTACTTGGCGTGAACTTGCTGGATGTATTTTTATCATTAAATATACGCCTGTGTCAAATGTAATATGGTTTATTCTATGAAATAGAGTAAAATTGAGTAGGTTTGTTACTAAAGGACATTTCAAACCTTAGTTATATTATCAGGCAAGTAAAGGACTGGAGCAATAAAGATGATGAAGTTATGGTGCATAATGAAAAGGAACAGGTTCAGTTTGATGAGAGCTTTCTTGACCTTAGTTTTCGTTGGATTTCTACTACGCTTGATTAATTACTTTAGGATTGCAGGTACAGTAGTGTTGCGTTGATGCAGTTTTAGATATCCAAGTACATGTCTTTGATTTATGGGGTCATTTCTATAGTGTACAGTAAAACCTGTCTCCTCCGAACACCATAGGGACTGGCTAAAAATGTTCGGATTGAAAGGTGTTCGGATTTCGAGGTTTTTCCATCCGTAAGATTATGAATTTTAAATAAATATAAATGCATTCTCAATGAAAATTAATATTTCTGTTGCCAACATAACTTTTTGCTATTCCAAAATCTGATTCAAATGAATTTAGTCATGTTAGAAAGGCCCATTATGATTGAGACCATTTGATGTTTTTTTCAAAGTATTATCATAACAAATCAGTGTTAATTGAAAATATTTGAGCAGTTTTGTAAGAAATATGTGATATTTTGTAAAAAGTGTTTAGATTAGACAGGTTAATTTTTCAAATATGAGTGTTTGGATTAGGTGTTCAGATTTCAAGGTTTTTTAACATGGGAGGAAAAAATGGAATTGGAAAAAAGTGTTCAGATTGGAAGGTGTTCAGATTAGCCAGGTGTTCGGATATACAGTTTTCACTGTATACAGGGTGTCAAATAAATATGTTCTCCCTCCTCAACTTTAACATCCACAAAATGTTGCATAACTTTTCTGTCTGTATGATATCTGAATTGTTCGTTGGCACCTTAAAGCTAGGCTTCATGTAGCAACTCTACAATAAGTTTCAAATGACTAGCTCAGCTTTGTGGACTTTTATGTACAAAAGTTCATACTCTTGAAATCAAGGGGAGAACATATTTCTGAAAATGGATACTGAGTTATGTCTTCTTCACTGAATTGATAATTTTTAAAATGTACAATATCTGGATTTCAAAATTTTTCAAAATACCTCATTTTTGTTTTCAGATCCTATAGACTCTGAGAGCTTTGAAAATGGCAATGCTATAAACTATTATCCAACTATTGCAATAAATAAGCAACTTGAAGAATCCCAAAAACAGCACAATGTGGAACCTTTGAAAGACCCAATAAATACTGTAAGCAGCCCAAGAAAGACTATAGAAAACATCAAGGAAGATGCTGTTAATGACCCACAAATTGATAAGCTTGAGGTTGATAGAAACATTGGAGGAACTAATGGTGACAATGCAGAAACAGGTTTTGACAATGAAAAAACTGGGCCTGATGCAGCAACAGGTTTTGAAGATGCAGGAACTGGCTTTGAAGATGATCAGAAACTTGGCCATCATAACAGTAGAAATTTACTCCGGGTTGATACCACTAAACTATTGGTGTATGGCTACATGCGTGGAGGGACAACTCTCCTGGGTGATATATTTAAGACTGATCCTGGAGCAATGTACTGGTTTGAACCTCTGACTGGATTCTACGATAACCTGTATGGATTACATTACTATCTGAACCCATGGGGTATAACACATTATCCCAATGGCTCACTCAGGTAATGATATCTTTTTCTTCAGATTTTAAAATATGTGTTAACATCACCAAACTTAAAAAACACAGATATTGAGGCACAAGGGATTTAAGAGCTTCTTAAAGCATTTTGGGTCATTGATTCTGTGCAATCATCTCATATGTAGCACACGTACAGTAAAACCTCCATGCATACCCTACTGACTTCTGTATAAATTACGCTCTATGTAGTGAACACTTACCAATACTGACCATTTTTCTGCGCAAAAAATGTTCAATAGACACAGGTTTAACTGTACTTGCACTTAAACATTCAGAAACTTGGCTTGAGAAATAAACATTATGTGTTTTAAATTTCAGAAATATCCCAGCATATGAGGAAAAGTTTGTAGCAGAAAAACTGGATAATCTGTACAGATGTAAGCTGGATGAAACCCCCCAAGAGGTGTTCTATCGTGTTGAAGATCTCCCTGGAGGTGCCTTAGAAAAACTCCACAAGTGTATACAAATCCATAATGGTGGTCCATTTGCTCAAATGTTCTTTAATTGTAAAAAGCACTTGTCTGAAACTTGCTCACACACATTTCAATTTGTATCAAAATTTGAACAAAAATGTTTAAATCCATATCTGAATATAGGAAATCCTGGGACTACTGCTTACCTCAGTGATCAATATGAACAGCATGAATCGTGTATGAACAATTTAAAGCCTTACTTACAACGGTGCATGCATTTGGTTCAAGCACCATGTAATAAGAGTTCACTAAGGGTTGTGAAAGCATTGAGGATGACGCTAAAAGGGATTAAAGGACTGATGCAAAGGGACTCAGATATCAAGATGGTGCACTACTTCAGAGATCCAAGGGCAATTCTAGCCTCTAGGAATTCACTCGGAGGATTACAGGTATTATACACAATAAGGGGCAATAAAACTCACTATAATGGGCAATAAAACTCACTATAAGGGGCAATAGAATCTCGCGATAAGGGGCAATAGAACTTACAATAAGGGGCAATAAACCTCACTATAAGGGGCAATAGAGCTCACTTTAATGGGCAATAAAACTCACTATAAGGGGCAATAGAATCTCGCAATAAGGGGCAATAGAACTTACAATAAGGAGCAATAGAGATCACAATAAGGGGCAATAGATCTAACAATGAGGGGTAACAGAACTCACAATAAGTGACATTTATCTGGGTTTACAAAAAATTATAGATCTTTTTCATAAAATGTATTAAATGTAATTATTTGACAATGTTTGGTTACATGAATACATTTTCAAACTTAAAAGTCATGAATATTTCCATTTCAAAATGAATAATCCATCTACAACTACAACAAAAGACACCGATGCACAAGATACCCTTGATGAACAAAATTCACCAAACAACACAAACCTTTGTATATATGACAATGAGTATTATATTTATTCTTATTTTACAGATGGATAAAAACCTAACATTTGCTGCCAAGGCACTGTGTGATAAGATGGAAATGGACTACATATCATATAACTCACTTACATCTGAAGAACAAAAACGCACACTACAACTTAAATATGAAGATCTGATCCTTGAACCAACTGATACGCTCCATAAATTATATGACTTCATTGAGAGAGATTTGCCTGATGAGACTCTAACATGGTTAAAGGAGAGAATGAATTGTAAGGGGCATGAGAATGCATATTCAACTTGTAGAAGTAATGCCAGAATGACAGCCTTTGCATGGAGGACAAAACTTGGCAACAATGTAATCAAGGAGATAAATGATGTTTGTGGTTCACTGTTAACATTATTAAATTACCCAATTACATTTTAAACAATTACATGTAAATAGTAATCAACCACCTATAAGAGGGCAGTGGGAATTAAATTGAGCTATTACATATAACTACATACTATAATATCACACCTGAGTAGCTCATCTCATGGTATTCTGGTATTTGAAAAAATTCACACCCACATGCATAGGCATGATGATATTTTATTGACTTTTTTTTCATCTATTTTAACAATAACATGACATAAAAATAACTTATTATGTAAAAACTTAATAACATTCCTTTGGATTTCACTCAAAATTGCCGTCAATGTCATTAGACTTTGGCAATTACCCAAATGCGAGTAGGTAGTTACCAGTTTTACCACCAGATGGCTGATTCGGGTCAATTAACATGGCAGGTATATAAGAAAGTTCCCCTAAACTTGAATATTATCAATTTAAGTGGCTCAATTTTCATATAACCCTTATGCGTCTGATACTTATACTAATGAAAATATGTCCAGTAAAGCAAAATATTATCTGTCCACTAAAAGAAAAGATATTTCATTTTTTGTGATTTTATAGCATTGGGTCTATGGGGATTCTCCCCGAGCTAGAAGTCACATTTTCAAAGAAAATTAATTTTTCAAAGTTGATAAACACTTTTTAAAACCACATTTCTAGATGTAATTTTACATGTAGATTTCAAATATGATATTACTTTGACTGAATTTTTAATGACGTAAATCAAGATTATTTCTACTCGCATCTGGGTTATTGTTTAAGTTTGTATATCTGTATTTTATGGAATACAATAAAGATGATTAATAAAAAAAACAAAAAAAAAACATGCATAGGCCAAGGGATGATTTTTCATTTTGTGTTTACATTTTAAAAAATTTTACTACTATTTTTCCCTCAGCCTATGCCTATATGCATCATACCAATCGTTGTACCCATGTACTACTGGTACCATAGCATACCATTTGTTTTCTTTAATATGAAAATTAAATGTTTTTTTATTAATAATTTAAAAAGGTTGATATTTTATATCATTAATTGTATGTTTCAATCAGTTTTTGCAATTAAATAGTAAGTTATCAATAAAATTGCAGAGCTCTTCATCTAAGGAAGGTCATTCAAATAGCTATTGTAAATAAAATAAATATGGATTTTGAGAGATTTGTCTTTTCTAAAGGGAATTATAACATATGTATCTAAAAATAGATGGATATTGTATGATAATCAGAAAGTGCATTTCACAAATGAATTCCATTATAAGTTAGTTACAGTATATTGAGTTGTATATTAGGAACTGCATGCCTTATTTATAAAATAAAACGTTGCATTATTTTAAAAGACACTTCAAACTGACACACATTGACATGTTTGACACATTACATAAGACACTTCAACATACCTCTTTTCTGTATTTTGAGCTATCAACTTTCGTGAAATTGGCCTTGAACAATGTTGTTGGGGTGGAATATAAAAAGTTGATCAATATTGATATCTGATAAGAGTTCATAGTTAAAGTTCACATTTCACAGAAGAACATCATGTTTTATAGATAGGCTATACAGTACTTGCCCGTAGCCAGCTTTTACCAGGAGGGGGAGCTTTTTCCAGGGGGGGGGAGCTTTTTCACAATTTTGGCTAAAAATCATGCGAAAAATTCTCAGAATGGTGAAAAACTGCATGATTTTGAAAGAATTTCTGGCCAGGAGGGGAGCTTCCGCTCCCCCAGCTCCCCCTCTGGCTACGGGCCTGCAGTAATATGTGTTAAAAATATCCAAGAAAATATTTCGTGATTCAAATTGACATTCTCTATAAAATAAGTGAACAAAAAATGATACTGTTCCATTCTATGTCACCACCTCAAGTAAAGACATATTGGTATAGTATCCAACTTTTTGTGAATGATGGTGTTGGTATTTGGTTTTGGTGTTTGATGTCTGTAACAAATGGCAGGTCCATGTGGCATTTTGCATGTTAGTGCCTTGTCATTGCTTATTGTTAACAGTTGTATTTACAATTCATGTATTTGTTTTTTATTTCATTGTATGTTTGGCCAGAGGGCATTTAATTAGTACAAAAAATTGTAATTTTATGTAATTATATCTCAGGTCAATGGCCACAGTGATGTGGGCAGGAATGTTCTGTATTGGGGTGCTTCACTTGTTGCCATACTAGGGCTGAATAGTAGACCTGTGAGTAATTCCACATCCTTCAACCTGGCCCCATTGTCCAGTAAATAGTCTTGCATGGTGTAACAATTCACTGTAGAGTTCATATGTGGAAGGAGGAATGATAATATTGATGGATTAGCACAGTTCCAAGTATCACCAATAGGTGTAGACACTGCATCAGAACATTTTTGGACGATCACAAAGAAATGACTCGCTATAGTACTTGTGTTGGCCTCTCCACTGAAAAACATCATTCCAAAATAAATAATAATGATTGCACATAAGTTTGTTTCTTGCGATCAGACCATAGGTACTAGCTAGCTAAAAGAAAGATGGCAGGGTTGTTCATGTAGCTCTTTATGTGTAATACCATCTTTCAATCAATATAAAAATATTTCTTTAATGGCCCCTCAGCCTATTAATCGTGGAGAACATCATACATGAGATGCGACACTAAACAGTACATATTTATGGACAAATGAGGGATGTATGCTTCAGAATACTAGTTTTCAACTTAACTGAGATAATATTCATCCCAACTTTAAACAAGCAATAAAATGTTGAACATGTATTCACTGAATGCCCAATTGATTGCAATCTTTATTATTGCTAAGTTGCTAGAGGCAATAGAAAGCAAATAAACAATGTATATTTTGTGTATAAAAATCCTATATCCATGTGGTAGGAAATATCTTCATGTAATATCCATTAACCAGAAAACAAATAGACAACGTAAAATATTTTGTGTATAAAAATCCAATATCCATGTTGGGTAGGAAATACCTTCATGTAATATCCATTCCAAAAATGTCTCATTTCACTTTACATATACTGTACATGTATGTACTCACTTTGTCATGTTACCACGGAGACCATCACCATCATAGTCAAACACCTGTCCCACTTTGACATGGATCTTGTTGTATAGTGTAGCCCACTGTTTGAGGTAGCTCAACACTTCTAGCCATATTCCTGGAGATACACATATATGTGTCATAGGCTTTGGTTACAGGACATTTCATGGGGAAACTACTCAATGCTATGACTGATGGCTGACATTAGGGGGCCATTTTACTATCACTGAGGGCATATAACAATTTGCGATAACTTACAAAGTGGTGACATTTTGTTATATACAATGGATTATCCTACACTTTGTGTACTAAATGTATAATAACATTAAAAAATAAATTTGATATTTATTGGCAAAATGAATAACCGGAGGATATCATGATGATATACTCCGGGCGGAGGATATCGTGACGATATACTCCAGAAAACCCAATATGCGGAGGATATTGTGACGATATACTCCGCTTGTTGATTTCCCGCCAAGTAGACTCTTTTTTGGCATGAAATTCATTCTGCAATGATATCATACATTTAGTACACTCCTTTTAAGTGTAGGATAATAAGAACATCCTATGATTTTTTTCAGAATATCATTTTAATCTACTCGGTGATATTGATATATGCACTCGTTCACTTTGCAGATATCAATATCACCTCGTAGATAAAAATGATATTCCTCAAAATCATAGGATATCCTATAAATATTTATATTATATACAATATCCCTTTACCTTGGTGGAAGCCTTCATACATCGGAACCACATTAGTTGTGATCAGTGCATCCATTTGGTGGTCTCTGCTGGAACTAAAATCTGCAAAAAGGTCATGGACTATCAAGGTCAACAAAACAATCGAACTAGATCAAATGCAAGTAGCGTATTTTGTAATGAGGATTCTTTAGTTTAGCACTGAACACCTTTAATCTATTTTTGGCTGAAATTAATTAGGTCCATTCCATTATTAACTAAATCATGTAAGCATGGGGTTTCAACCTGTGGGAAAGAGGGCTGCTTGAACAGTTGTGTTGGATGTGGTCATTGAACAGCTGTATTGGGACTCTGATGGAACTCTCACATCTCCTCTCAAACAGCTGTGGCTTGGTGGATCAAGACTTCCCTAGAAATACAAAATTATAATTTTAACAAAGTATACAGACAATACAAAAATACATGAAGAAAGGCATCAAAATATTAAGCATGTAGACTCTTAAACTAGAATTCCACCAGTGCTTCATACTTGTTTCAGGGAATAACAAAATGGTACTGGGTTATGGTAAAAAGGTGGCATTATGTAGACATGGTGACCTTTATACGTATATGTGAGTCACATTAAGAGAATTACAATAAAAATGCATGAATAACAAACCAGATTTTTAGTTAGTGTGTATGCTGTCCAAAGTGGCCGTTTCTCATTGAGACTATATCCCATTACATAGTCCTGCTGTGTAAGAACACATGCGCTCTCTGCCTCTAACAGCACTGGTAGACCATCAGGTACTTGCTCAGTGATCACTGCTTCTGTTTCAGCCTTAGTTAGGTTCAGCTGTTTGTCATACTCCTCTACATCTTTGGGGAAGTCATTCTGAAATGTATAATAAAAGCAACATATTATACATGGGCACATCATAAGAGACCTGCTCAGTAATAACTCCCATCTCAATATGAGTCATGTTCAATATTTTTCATCATACTACTCAATATCTTTTGGAAAGTCATTCTAAAATGCAATGCAATAAAATGCATGCAATTGCAACCACATAATTATAAATTCTACATGTATTATACATGTAGAAGGCAAAGGGTGAAGGATATTGTATCTATAAAAAATGGCTGATTTAAAATCTAAAGTCTAGTCATTTGTAGATTTCTATACCAATATAAACACTCCTGAAATTTTTTATCTTTCAAGAATTTATTGCTTGTTATTATTCATTCATTCAATTCAATATATTTATCTATTATTATCAGTTTATTTGTTGTCTGACAATGTGTAGGCAAATAAAGCAAGAGGCTGCCACTTTTAGGTACCTTAAAAATGAGACCAGATACTATTATAGTGAATTGGTGCACTAAACAAGTCATTTCATTAGAATATTAAGAATGCAAGATGATGTCATGTTTATGAGCTCTCATCCACCCACACGTTTATCATGAAGTATGTTTCTCCGAATGAGGAAGTACTTCAGTTTGTTATAAAGTTCTCAGTGACCTATGAGTGTAAATATAACAGATATAATAATAATACCTTGTTTAATTGATACACTGATATGACATTAAGAAAATCTGAGAAAGAACCTTCTTGTTATGCACCATTTAAAAATTTGTGTGTTAGACCTCCAAGTGGGGAGGGTCAGGAATTTCACATGCAGTTTTTCTCCGGGGGATGATATTTGGAGGGAGTACTTTGTCCCAAGAGTAAGGAATGTATAAAATGCATATTCCATTATCAGAATTTTGACTATATTTGATCAGCTTTAATTGCTCCCAGGGTGAGGAAATTGACTCACCATGTTGCTCCCGGAATTTTGTCAAAATCCCTACCCATTCACACATTGGGAATCTCACACAAACCTTTGAATGGTGCATTATAAAAAATAACTAGATTGGTAAATTGAACAAAGTTCAATTTAAGACTCCAGATTGATTTACTTGAGTAAAGAGCTGAGTAAGTAACTGAGTAGGAAGCTGAGTAAGTAGATGATTATGTAATTGAGTAAGTAGCTGAGTAGGTAGCTGAGTAAGCAGCTGAGCAGGTAGCTGAGTAAGTAGCTGAGTAGGTAGCTGAGTAAGTAGCTGAGTAGGTAGCTGAGTAGGTAGCAAAGTAGGTAGCCGAGTAGGTAAGTAGGTAGGTAAGTAGGAATTTTTGACCGGAAGTCGGATTCAAATTTGGTTTGCAGATTTAGATTCCTGAGAAAATTCTACCCTTTATTCATAACTCTAAGTTAAATTATGAGAACTTTTTTTTTTTACCTACTTTACGGACACCATATCTCAAAAGTGGGTCAAAATACTTTCTGACGGCAAAAGGCTCTCACTATTAGCACACTATTTGCTACCTGTATACAAATTTTTGAAGCAAATCCTAAAAGTGTAGTGCCAGAATCGCAAAAATAAGGAAAAACTATGAATTTGACCTAGATTTTGACCTAGGCATTTTGGTGTCCATATATTGAAACTAGGTAGCTTTTGAGGTCCCTTTCTTTTATAGGAATTCATTATCTTAAGCTGTACTCAATCTATATCTCGTATTTTACACTTCAAAAAAATCTTTTTTCCTTGACTTTCTATAAGGATACCATCAGATCGATTTTCCGAAATTTCAAAACGCCATAACTTCCGAACCGGAAGTAGGATCGAAATTTGATTTAAAGATTCGGATTCCTGACAAAATTCTACCCCTAATTCATAACTCATACGTTAAATTTGGCGAATTTTTATTTTGACCTACTTTTCGGACACGCCATAACTTTGGAACCGGAAGTCGGATCGAAATTTAGTTTGCAGATTCGGATTCCTGAGAAAATTCTACTCTTAACTCATAACTCATATGTTAAATTTGGAGACTTTTTTATTTTGACCTACTTTTCGGACACCATATCTCAAAAGTGGGTCACAATACTCTCTGACGGCAAAAGGCTAACACTATTAGCACACTCTTTGCTACATGTATACAAAATTTTGAAGCAAATCATTAAAGTGTAGTGTCAGAATCGCAAAAAGAAGGAAAAACTATGAATTTGGCCTAGATTTTGACCTAGGCATTTTGGTGTCCAAATATTGAAACTAAATAGCTTTTGAGGTTCCTTTCTTTTATAGAAGTTCATTATCTTTAGCTATACTCAGTCTATATCTCGTATTTTACACTTCAAAAAAGTCTTTTTTCCCATTGACTTAACATGAGGCACCAAATTTAGCGATTTTGAGCTTTCAAACCGCCATAACTTCCGAACCAGAAGTCGGATCGAAATTTGGTTTGCAGATTCGGATTCCTGAGAAAATTCTACCCTTATTTCATAGCTCATTTGTTAAATTTGGAGAACTTCTTTAGTTTGACCTACTTTCTGGACGCCATATCTCAAAATCCGTAAGAGTAATCAAAAAACGGATGGCACACTCTCGATTTGTTTTTTTCTAAGCTACATGTTGAAAAAAAGATGAAGGAGTAAGGACAAACACCAACGAAGATAATTGACAGATTATTGATTTGACCTTAATTTGACCTAGTTCTTGACCTTTGACCTAGATAAAAAATTGACCTAATTTCCCAGAAACTAGGTTGATGGGCTATGTTGGCCATGTAAGTAGGTTAAAGTAAGTTCTTCTAGTTGCTGAGAAAAAGTGTTCGGAAAGAAAGAAAGAAAGAATAATAAGAAAACTGGCAAAAGCAATAGACTCCAGATTTTCAATCTGGAGTCTAATAAGGAGAAGGTCAATCAACAACACAATATTGATTATGGTGAAGATGAATCATGTAAAGTTACATATAAAGCAGCATCAAAATGTTCTTTTATTCTTGTAAATGAAAATGAAACTGAAAACTATTGATTCCATTTCCTCGAAACAAAACTCACAAAACTAAACATATATAAGGTTGGTATAAAGTGACTTATCTTTGTCCTTTGTACTTTGTCCCAAGAGTAAGGAATGTATGAATATAAAGCAGCATTAAAATGTCATACCTGTTCTTTTATTCTTGTAAATAAAAATGAAACTGAAAACTATTGATTCCATTTCCTCGAAACAAAACTCACAAAACTAAACATATATAAGGTTGGTATAAAGTGACAACCCAACTATGTGGCCTGAATTAGAAAACTTAAGACATACACAATTTATCCTACAACACTAACTGCAATTTGTCAAAGAATCTGAACAAATATGAAAGTTTATCATTACACTTCAGAAGCCGGCATCAAAGGCATTAAGTCATCAATGAAGATAAAACAATCAACTGATAAGAAGAAAGATGCAATGCTTGGAGAAGGGGTTTATTTTACAACAATGACTCCAAGACAACACTCCAAAGAAGAGATAATCCGAAATAATTGGGATGGTGGTAAATACTATTATTATGATAATAATTGCACAATTTAGTACTTTTTTATGTCAAGAATATTGGAAATAATTTGTTCTTTTGAATGAATGGTCTTGTGGATTTTGGATAGTGATCATTCTTGAAGGATTGAGAAGGGGTTGTTAGGTATTGTTCCTTTGTACATTGGATGTGCCTTTATTTTTTCACTTTGGTGCTTGCATGTTTATTGAATTGGACATTTGTAGGGGACAAAAGCTTTCTTTATTTGGTTTACATTTTTGAGCATCTCCATCACTGGCACCAGAACAGATAGTACAAATGACTGAAATAAAATTTCACCCTATTAACCAAGGACAGTAGGAAAGGGGGGGGGGGGTGGATTGTAGTTTTTCATTTCTGTCGATTCTATTGTCTGTTTGGTGACTGTGATCTCTACTACTGTAACAAAAAATGATATTTGCAATGAGCTACCAGTATGATCTATGATCCGGCTGATCCAGTATCCATTTGAGTCTGCATTGCTTAACTTTGTAACATATTGGTCTGTTCTTTGGTGGCTATTTTTTGAGTGTTTCTTTAGATTAAATATTATTTTACCACCATTTTTAATTTAAATATTTTTCTGTTTATAATAAATGGGAACCTGTCACACTTTTTAAGATTGGGATGAGAACACTGAACTAAGACTTTTTAAGATCAATCAAAACATTTAAGGCTCTTGTTTGCCCTCTGCAATCATACATCAGCAGGTAAGATAACAAACTATTATTATTGTTTATAGCTGTAATGGCGATGCATACAAACAGATTGGATTGGGCAATAGAGTTGGACATTCCACGAAGTCGACTAATGAAGAACGAAAGTGATGGGAGAGATATATTCGCCTTCCCTGGAGATGTTAACCTGAATGATTTCCCACATCAATTCATCAAAGTGGATGAAGACCTGAACATGACGATCCAACCAATGATCATGTAGACTTTGATGCTAACTAACTATGGATTACAAATAATACAATTAGGACTCATATAAATGATGTAAAAAATATAACAAATAATATACACAAATTAAAAAGATCTTCTATGATCGAGGACAAATACATGTACATGTATAAGATTCCAGGTTTTAGTAATGATGTTTATTGAGAAATAAAAAAGATGGTTAATGTTTAGAAAAACATTTGGGTCAATTATTTCATTCAAGCCCATCTATAAACTTTACTTTTAGCAAGGAGAATCAACTCAAGCCTATTCACCATGATCTTAAAACAACATGCCATAACCCCCCCCCCCCCATCCTCTACAAGTCTACTTTTTGTGTCTTCAAAATTTCAATTGTTAAGAGTATATTAGTGGAAAAACGAATATGTTTCCATTTCTGAGAATAAGGAAGTGATTGATTGTAAATGGTGAAAGTTCATTGCAACCTTGATATATTTCATGAATCATATTCATGTAAGTTTGGAAAATATATGTGACACAGAAAATGCATGATGGGATTCCCGAAGGATGAATTATAGTATGAACATTGCACAATTCGAAAGTAGATAGAAATAGTCGACCTGAGGTAGACTATAGGTTCTACATTGTGATTTTAAAGCATAGGAAAAGTGATATTCAATTTCCACTATTATTCATTCATTACAATTATAGACCAAGACTACTTGATTCATACGAAAAGGTAGACTGATAATATGAAGATTAACCATTTTAACCTTCATCTAATCTGTGACCTTTCTAAGTGCAATGTACAGTACAATGTATTTCCTGAATGCCAACACGGTGAACCCTAAATGGGGATTCCCCTTAACTAAATGGTTTCTATTCCGATAAGTCTTTATATGAAACAAAAGAAAAAGAAAACTGGTAAACGTAGACTAAAATAGATCTTAGCTCTCTCACTCCACAGTCTGCTGCAGTGAACGATCAACAAAAAGAAGATGAAAGTTTATCATTACACCTCAGAAGATGGCCTGAAAGGCATACAGTCGTCTATGATGATTCATGAATCTACAGACACAACTAAAGATGCAATGCTTGGATATGGTGTTTACTTTACAACTATGGATCCTGGACAGCACTCAAAAGAAGAAATTTTACAAAATAATTATGATAGTGGTAAATAAATACTGCAAAATATTGTTAGCTAGTAGTATATATAGTTTAGTTCTGAGAAAACTGAGCAAGCAATATTTAAGTTATAGTAAAAATGGTGGGCATTTAGATAAGATTAGTAAGTGGCCATTTTGAAATGAATAACTGCAAGAAATTGATTCCTATGCCATGGCACCATGCCATGTTTTGTAATAACCATGAATGAAGCACTAATTTGAATAAAAAAGCTGTTAGATTTCCAACACCTATTCGAAAGTGTAAATTTTTTAGCAAAAGATGGTGGCAATTATAGAGAGAGATGACATAAGAAATCCTTTTTTACTTGCAATATTTTTTGAGTTAAAAATGATTGATTTATTAGATGGGATCTATAGGAAATCTCCTATGTGACATAAATATTACCAAAAATACTCCTGGGACTCTGTTTTCATGGAGTGCGGACAGAAGGGACCTTCAGGTGCCAAATCTTAAATAATGTATGAATCGATTTGGTTGTAAATAATTTTTCCTGAAAATATTCCCAATTATCCTCACCTGTTTTTATTCCAATCTAAGTCTAGGCAAATTAAATATTCCCTAAAAATTCCAAATGTGAGAATTTTGTATTTCTATTTATAGCAATAAGGGCAATGCATGTCAAAAGAATGGACTACGCTATAGAGGTGGAGATCCCAATAGGCCAACTGAAAGAAAATCCAGGAATGAGAAATGTTTGGGTTCATCCTGGATCTGTATATCTGAATGATTATCCACATCGATTCATCAGAGTCAGTGATGATCTTAAAAAAGTGTTTGAAAAAGGGTCACTATTGAGAAATGTATTTCTTGGAGGCGCAGTTGCAGTTGGAGTTGGAGTTGCAGCTGGAGTTCTTGGAGTCGGAGGTGTAATTGTAGCAGGAGTCTTAGCCTTGGGAGCAGTTTTTAACTGGAACTAAGGTTTATTTAGGAAACCAGCTGATCAGAACATGAATTATACATGTAGAAACAAATCTGAACAGAGAACAATAGTGAAGTACATTTGTTTAATTTATCTGATATAATAGAGTCACACATCTTTAAGAGATTATCACCCTCATATATATTAGGCACTGCTGTCCCCCTCTCAAATGGATTTTCAAAGGGACCTCTTTATGACTATTTCTCTCGATACTCAGTATACTTCATTGGACATAACTATGATGGGGAGAACTAACACAGGACAATAGTTCTACACATTCACACAGAGGTTCTCTTAAAAATATGTGACTCACCTCCCTTATAATATAAGAACTTACCCCTAAGTTGTGACAGTTACATCTTGTGTCATTGCCAGCCCTCTGCTGATACTCCTCGTCATTAGGGAAGCTACAAGATGCACTGTATATAGCACTAGGTGTATCAGGCACTTGAACAGGGCTACGTAACATGTGGTTCAGGCTTCCTATTGTTCCATTGTTTGGAACACCAGTCACATTTAATAAACCTACAAGATATTTAGTTCTTATGTTTTGAATAATGACCTCAAAGTATGATTTGTGATGACAATTTATAAAGTACATCAACAGTTACACAACTAGTTTTTAATTTATTCATAGAGGGGATACGGGTACTGAACATATATTGAGTTTAAACTTATATTGGAATTATTTGCCATTTGACATTGAATCCAGTACATTTAGCTTCTTTTGTGTTGTAAAAGGTGGCAGGTTTTATTAGAAAAGTCTATTGCTGTTGTACCTTGAAATTCCTGATACATCATTTCATTATTCTACAGTATCATATTATGTCATTTTAAAATTGTTAAATCAATAAACCAGTGTTCCAATTCTTTCTCTTTACTAATTTTTCATAGTGTTAACTTACTTGTCAAGAGATTATAAAGCTCTATATTCTCAAATGGTTCCACTGTGAATCCTTGTTTAAAGTGGGGACCATGGGCCATAAATAGAGATTCCATACTTTTGTCAAGGTTGTCGTAACCATGGTTACCACCTGTACATCCCCTGTAGCTATACCTACATGTGAAAGAAAAATTGATTCCCATTTTTGTTAATTACTTTTTGATTGTATATGCTGTAGTTATATCAATAAATCTTTATTATCATATCACATTAGATTGTATTATGTGGTCATTATTAGCAGACACACGCAGTCTTTTATCTGAGCAGCAAAGTGACTTTTAGATGACATATATTCTTCTGGGATGGTTTCAAATTTTCTAACCAAAATGGATATGAACAAAAACATCTAAGTGCTAACAGCTAGCGCACCATCTGTCACTTTCAGATAAGTGAGCGAGAGCTTGCCCAACATGTCAACAGGTTTGGACCAAAGGGTAAAGACGTATGGAAACTCAAATACCTCCCAACCAGCCATTCAGCATCCATATCCAAGATGACATCATCAATACGATCATTGTTAGCATAATGATGGCGTTTAGGAAGCCAGTGTTTGTCAAAGACTTTCATATGCTCAGATTTACACTTTAGATCATCCAAAATCTTTGAAGTAGGAGCTGAAAGTTAAGGAGGTTCATCAGGAATCATTAATATCTTCAAATTTTTGTTTGGTCATTCAGACAACTGATAAGCTTCCCGTATAAAAACAATATGGCAGCTCCATGTGAGTCAACTGGATCAGTCCATCTTTAAGGGATAAGGGGAGTTTTGTAAAATCCAATTTATTGAAATTGTCATGGGGATAAAGTAATCCATTTAAAATGATTCTGAAAACATTATTGGGAGAGTAATTGTTCAAATAATGCAAATAATGCAGGTACAATAGCCAATACAAATCCTTGTATTAAAACTCCCAAAATTTTATGTAATTTTGGTTTTTATAAGTTAATTATACTTACCTATTATGTCATTACAATATGCTAAAAGCTACCATAGTCACCTTTTATTGGAACAATTATTTTCTACTTTCACTTTCACTTTCGGTTTCCCGGAAGCCCCGCCCACTTTACGTCATAGTTGCGCATGCGCACCATTCATTTTTCACTAGGTGAAACGCTTATTTTAAAGCTGATAAGCGGGGTGGCAAGGGAGGGCTTTTGATGTAATGACATAATAGGTAAGTATAATTAACTTATAAAAACCAAAATTACATAAAATTTTGGGATTTTACTACGTAAATTAATATCACTTACCAATTATGTCATTACAATATGCTGAATCCCACCAGAGCAGGTGGAGGGATATTAGCTTAGAAAATAAAATACTCCAAAAACAGCATTAACTGATTAGAATTCGTACTTGAATCACTATCCTTACCATAGGATATTAAGTTAAATAATTTTGCAACGCAAAACTAAAAGTAACAAGTGAAAATAATTTATCCAAGCACACTCCTTTGTTATTCATATCTTAATTATTGATAACAAATAAATGGATATGAACAACAAAAAACTTTCCACCTTTTATTGGTAGGATAATGAACTATAAGACTTTTAAACTTACTTAAACAGTTTTGTTCGCAGCAATGAAGTGGTTGCCTTCGAAGTCTTTCAAGGACACTTCCTTTAAGTAAAATGAAGCGAACGTGTTAAAGTTAGTCCATCTTCCAGCTTGAATAATCTCGTCTAGAGTGCAATTCTTCGCAAAAGCAATGGAAGTTGATAAGGCTCTGAGTTGGTGAGTTTTAACCTTATAAACCTGCTCAGCATGCTTGGGAAAAGACTGTAATGCCTTTGCTACACAATTCTTCACCCATGAAGTTATTGTGTTAGCATGTATCTCTTCTTTATAGCCTTTCTTGTATGATATAAACAATCTTTGTTGTTTATCTCTCATGGGCTTTGATCTTCTCATATAAACTTTTAATGCTCTAACAGGGCATAAAAGCTTATCATCTTGAAGATCTGGTGTCAAAAAACCTGTTAAGGCTTTTATCTCAATGTCCTTCAGGACAGTACCTCCAGCCTTTAGTAAGGTCTTGGGTACAAAGTCAGATTTGAATCCTAGAAAAATGGATTGCCAGTCAATACTATGTGACACCTTCTTAAGCACCAAGGCATGTATCTCACTGCGTCTTGCTGCAGATGCTAACAGAGTGAGAAAAACTGTTTTCCACGTGACAAATTTTAAATCAACTATCTCGATAGGTTCAAAAGGAGGTCTCATAAGACCTTGTAGGACCACATTTAAATCCCAGTTTGGAATTTTATTAGAGATATTCCTCGGTCTTTCTTGTTTGAAATTAGATAGCAAACAAGAAATCAAAGGATCTGAACCAATATCTAAATTCGAAGTTTCTTTCAGAGTATTACCTAAGGCTGTTCTGTATCCTGCTATAGTAACTGGTTGAAGTTTTCTATCTTCAAATAACCAATTCAGAAAATCGGCTACTACAGTAACAGAAGTTCTGAATGGATCTCTATTCCGTTCAGAACACCAACCAGCCCAGACTCTCCATTTCGAGTCATATACCTTGATCGAGGAGTTTCTTTGAGGTTTTGCAATTCTTTCTGCAACCTTGTTTGAAAAGCCTTTGTTTTTAAAGGATTGTTTGACAGCCTCCAAGCGTGAAGCTTGAATATTTGGGGATTTTGATGAAATACCCATTGTCTTGTCTGTTTCAACATTTTTGGAACTACTGGAATGTTTAGAGGTTTCTCTACAAGAGACTCTAACAGTCTGGGATACCATGCTTGTTTCTCCCATAATGGGGCAATGAGAATCATTTCCACATTTGTCGTTTGCAACATCTTGTTCAGAACAAGAGAGATTAATGGTGTCGGGGGAAAGGCATAAGCCCACAGACCTTTCCAATCCATACTTAGAGCATCTACCTCCCATGCTAGCGTATCCGGGACTGGTGACACAAATAGAGGTAATTTCGTGTTGTGTCGTGTCGCAAAAAGGTCTATTAGAGGTTTTCCCCATTTCCTGCAAATTGCATGGAAAATTTGATCTTTCAGACTCCACTCTGTTGACAGAATCTGAGACTTTCTGGACAGAGCATCTGCCAGAATGTTCAATCTCCCTGGAATATGACGTATTGTCATTTCTATATTGTTGACTTGATTCCATAGCAGAATTCTTTTTGTTACCTTGAATAACTGGTAAGAATGTGTGCCGCCTTGATTTTTCAAATAGGCCACAGTGGATGCATTGTCTGAGGATACTTGTATCCTTTTCCCCTGTACTTGAGGTTGAAAATGTTTGAGACTTAACTCTACTGCCATCAACTCCTTCATGTTGATGTGCAGGTTCAGATCTTGTTTGGACCACATCTTTGAAACTTCTAGATTTTCTAAATGTGCTCCCCAAGCTGTCATTGAACTGTCTGTGAACAGTTTTAGATCTACTGAATTCTGCATTTGAATCGGAACACCTTTCACAAGATTGTCCTTGTTTAGCCACCAGACTAAGTCTTGTCTTGTCATTTTGGACCATGGAATCAAAATGTTCATGTCCTTTGAGGCATTCCAATTTCTCTGGAGATCGTATTGCATCTCCCTCATGAACAATCTCCCTAATGGCACAATTTTCTCTGTTGCCGCTAGGAGACCCAAAATTCTTTTCCAGAATTTTGCTGTTTGTAAAGGTTTCGCTAGGAAACGCTGTATCTCTGTTTCGAGTAACTTCACTCTGTATTGAGTGGGTAAAATTAGACCTTTCTTTAGGTCGTAAAGTGAGCCCAGGTAAGTAAGTTGCTGAGTTGGATTTAACTCTGACTTCTCCAGATTTAGGAGAAAGCCTAACTTTTTCGTTAAGTTGCACACAGTCTTTGTGTTCTCCGAACTTACTTGGTGTGATGATGCTATTATCATCCAATCGTCGAGATACTGGAACATCTTTATATTTATTGAATGAAGGAATTTTTTGATCTGAGAAACTATCTCTGTGAAAATTAAAGGAGCTGTTGCTAGACCAAATGGAAGACATTTCCATTGGAAGACTCCCCGATTTTTCACGGCAAATCTCAGATATTTCTGGTGAGACCTGGCGATAGGGACATGCAAATAGGCCTGTCGAAGGTCTATAGAAGTCATGTACATTCCCTTCTCCAGATTTCTTTTGATGATTTCTGGAGTGTCCATCTTGAATGATGGGACATTCAGAAATAGATTTAGAGTTGACAGGTCTGTCACGGGTCTCCATTTGTCGGATGACTTTTTTGGAACCAGAAATATTCGACTGTAAAACCCTGGGGAAGAAATGTCTTCTACTTGTTCTATAGCATTCTCCTCTAGGAGAGTGTTGATTAGGTCGAAAACTGCCTCTCTTTTTAGAGGATTGTGGAATTCTGACCAAAGGGGAGTCTTTTGTAACTTTGGCTTTTCTTTGAATGGAAGATAATAGCCTTCTTTTAAAAGGTTTATCACTTTTGCCGAAGCATTTATTTGACTCCATTCCTGCCAGAATTCCATCAACCTCCCACCCACTTTGTCGTTTGACGATGTATGGAGGTAATTTTCGACCTGGAATAAGTCACTGTTTATCAGTGGACTTTCCTCTACCGACAGATTTACCTCTGCCTCTTCCTCGAGGAAAACCCTTTGAACCCCGTCCTTTTCCACGAAAAGAACTATCTTTGTTCTGGAACTTATTGGAAGTTTTGGGTTTGTTTTTGTCCTCCTTTTTAGAGGTGTAGTCTAGAATTTGATTCTGCGCTATATCATTTTTAGCTTTCCTCAAATTTTCTTTCACTTTGGCCAAGTTGTCTTGAAACAACTTCCCAGTTTGGGGCTCAAGAGTCATAAGTTCTTTGAGATCTGCAAAGGGGATATCTTTATCCGCCTTCATGGAAAGGTAAGAATGTCTCCTGCATGCTACTATTTGATTGAGCAAAAAAGCATTAAGACGATACCCATCCTCAATGCAGTGACCAGCTGCTTTAATTAATGTCAAAGCCTGTTCTATTTTCTGACATAAAGAAGGATCCATTCCTTCTTCTTTTAACAGATCCTCAAACAGTGGTTTAACAGAACCAATGAACCATTCAGTGTGAGAGGAAGTAACTAGATTTTCTCTAGACACACCCTCCCAATCTGTCAATGTCTTCAATGACAGGTTCGCAAAATGAGGGTCTAATTTGGCCTTTTGCGAATCATTCTTCTTGAATGGTTTGGCAATGGACGAAAAATCTTCGTCTATTTTGCAGGGTTCAAACTTATCCTCATCTGGTACGATTTGGTATAAGGCTTTAGGAAGTTTGTATCTTTTCTTACAAAGATTTGGTAAATCTTTGGAAAAGGCATCCTGGGGTAAGTCGTTAAAGATTTTGACTCCTTCAATCAAGTTATTCTTTACACCTGGGCAAAGTGGCAGTTGTAAAGAATTAGTCAATACTGAAGGTTTATCTTTCACTAGAGACCAAGATTTGACCTTATTCTTAGGTGTTGACATCTCTGCTATCTCAGGGAAAGATTTTTTAACGACTTCAGTGGCTGCCAAAAATTCTAATTTGGCTCTTGCCACCTCATTTGATGGCTTAGTATCAGGATCTTCCTGTTCACCATCATTCTCCAACTCTATAGTAACTGAATCATCATCTCTATTAAGAGAAATGGTTCTTGTAAGAGTAGGAGGTGATTTAAATTGTTGATCATCATTTATTTGAATGTGATCATCCTGTTCTTGTATGTGATCATCATTTACTTGAGTGTGATCATCATTCACAGACCATGGCCTTGACTGTGTTCTCTTGGAAATATTTTGAGGTATGTATGCAGATGATCCTGCATACATCGCTCTCAGAACTTGCTGGTCTTGCAAGAAATTCTGAAACATTTCCTGTCTTTGATCAATTCTCGGATTGATAAATTGATCTCTCTCCCATTGATACTTATCGTACCTGGGTGAATCTTTATCATTTCTGTAACGTCTCCTTTTAGGACTTATAGAAGGAGATTGTTTACGATAGTACCTCTTCTTTGGACTTAAAGAAGGAGATCTATGAGACCTATAAGCAGATCTATGATGTGAAGATTTGTGTCTTTTCCTCGGACTTGAGGACAAAGACTTTGATCTAGACCTGGACTTTGATCTATGTTTGTACTTGTATCTAGACCTGGACTTAGATCTAGACCTTTTACGATTGTGAAGTCTATCTTTAGATCTGTATCTCACCCTCGGACTTGAGGAATGAGAACGTGATCTCCTTGGTCTAGACCTGGATCTAGACCTGGATCTCGATCTGTATCTACCCCTCGGACTTGAGGAAATAGATTTAGTTCTGTGACGTCGCCGTTTAGGAGAAGCCGAATCTCTGTGACGATGTTTTTTACGTCTTTTAAACGAAGTGTCAGAGTCTGACCCACTTGAAGTTGAATTACTTCGACTTTCTCTACGGCCACGCCGAACTTTTTCTAGAACTTTAGACTTCACAACCGGTGATTTACCTTTGTCCGAGCGCGCTGGGCTAACTCGCTGATCACCCTGGGTATTAACCCCTTCTGTTGTATCGAACTGCGTTGTATTCGTCGACATAGTAGACTTGTAACGCTCGTTTTTGGACCAATTTATCGCACTTTTGAAAATTTTGTGTGACTTTCAAAATGGTAGAAAAATGAATGGTGCGCATGCGCAACTATGACGTAAAGTGGGCGGGGCTTCCGGGAAACCGAAAGTGAAAGTGAAAGTAGAAAATAATTGTTCCAATAAAAGGTGACTATGGTAGCTTTTAGCATATTGTAATGACATAATTGGTAAGTGATATTAATTTACGTAGTAAAATGCTTTTTTTCATTTGGAGGATATTTCATATGCCAAGCTGTGTTATACTTTATGGGGAAATTTAGATGACAATTTTTCCTTATTATACACAAATAGAAGATCCCGAAACTTCACCCAAAAATGTGAAATTGATTTGTCAAAATAAAAATCTCCCTTTAATAGATGTATAATATACTAATGCTATATAACAGTTAGAGGTGTTGACTCAATGACCTCGAGCCCGTGAACCCTTGAGTATTGTTCTGGGATCGGGCCTTTTATACTAAACAGTGTGCAACACCAGAAACGAGCATTCGATTTGCTAAACGATATGTGCCACCCTTTAAGGCCATATAGATAAATACCTTCTCTTAAGGTCTTCACACACACAGTCAAGTTAAGAACAATGTCAATACAAGACAACAACCTTCCTTGACTTGATTTTACACCTTCAATATTATTTCTAAATATATTATAAGTCATGATTCTTAGATTTTTCTTACTTTGCTCAGTTTCATTTAGAGGTGCCATACCGCCACTGGAATATTTGTACTTGTTGGCTATGCGTCCAAATGGTCCTTCCCAGACATACACATTGTTCAGTGGATAATGCCAGTCTTTCAGAACCACAACTTGGTCACAGTTTGTTTCAGCCATTCCTAATATACAGATATAATATTGTAAAGCCTTGCTGAAAAAAGACCTTTTTGACTTTGAGAAGGTCATTGAAGGTCAAATCTCAAATCTAAAGTCAAAGAACTTCTGAGAACTTGTACATGATTTTGAAAAAATTGAAGTCAGTCTAAACAGTATTTGTTAAGTTATTAGACATTTTTAGAATTTGTTACAGACACCAACCACCAACCGCCACCCGCCGCCTGCCAACCACCAACCCCCATTACAAAAAAAACAGAAACCATAACAATATGTCACCACTTTTGTTGGTGACATAACAATTCAAATTCATATCATCCATGGATATAGTTCCCATACACAAATCTCAAATGAATACTAGTTCTAAGGTGAACCATATGGTTCGATCTCAACTTGATACGTTTATATAAACCTAGGTCGATCTTTTATCCTCAATCATTTTAATTTAGTTTCTATTAGTACATACCTTATGGCAATCCTTTATCACCAAGCATTATAAGATTTTTCATTAAAAAGAATTTTTGTAATCATTACAAATCATAAAACAATCAAAACAGGTTCAAGAATGAAACCTATATAAACAATAAAGAAATAATGTGAATGTACCATGGTCTGCTACCACTATGATATTGACACAGTTATGGAGATCTCTGTGTAGTAAACCATTCATCAGTTTGCCAATATATCCATCCACCTCTTCCAAGATATCACGCATCTGAAAATAAAACAATATACATTATGCAAATATTTTGTTGCTTTGAGGGGAAGACCTGGAGGACAAGGGGAATATTATTTATGAAAGTGACACAGGAATTCACCAAAATAGAGCAAAATATTTTATTATTTATACTTTTATGTTTGACTCATTCTGTAACAAGGGAGGCTCATTTATTTACCAATGAACTATAAGCACCACAGGGAAATATCACAGGATATTTATGTTGTGTGATATCTGTTCAACAAATCACAGGATGAGAAATATGGCAATGAGATAATTATAGTGCATAACCCAAAATGAAGGTTTTGAAGAAGTTTGACTCAAATGCAAATACCTTACTTGATATGAATCCTGGGATATGAATACTCAATTTCTTAAATAGTTTGAGGTTATTTAATATTCTCAACATCTGTTTGTCAGTCATTCCACATATAAGCAGACATTCGTGTCGCCAAGGGTTTTTTCTCAAGCGTTAATAGATATATATAGAAACTTTTTAAGAACATCTACTTAGGACCAATACCCACTTGTACAACCACCATACAGCAAATTTTAATTGTTTGGTAGTAAGTGAGAATTTTTTCTAACTTAATTTGATGACAAATTCCTCAGGTACGTTATGTCGCCAGAGTGCCTAGTGATGTTTTATAAGCATAACTGAAGTAGTTATAGATTTCAGAACACATCCAAACTTCCTGAAAAGATACCTGTGGGTATATACTTTATTTTCCCAACTTTTCGAGTAATTTAATCCTTTCCAACCTAATAATCAGATGCCCGGAACCCATGTCGCCAGTTTTTTTCTAAAATACCACTTTAGATATTTCAATTTCTAGAGAATGCACGAATTACTTAAATGTTTAACCCAGAGTGATATTTTATCAGAAAATGATTTATCAAAATGCATGCAAAGTTTAAAAACTGTATTCTATCCAGAACAAAAGTTATAGGTCATAAAGGTGTCATTTTTCAATTCAAAAGATAAGGATTTTAAGGTACGTTACAACATTTCCCAACATTTTGTAATATCTTGATGGAATTAGCGAATAAATTCTTGAATATGAAAAGGCGGACATTCAATACAATGTGCTCATTACCTTTGTTCGCTCTGTTATATTGCTTTATTGGAACATGTAATGAGTTTTCCTCATGTACGTTGCAATAAGGTACGTTACGGAAAGTGCGAAATAAGTTGATAACTCAGCAATAAATGCTACTTACTCAAGTGGAGGAGGTCATCACGTGATCTCATGATACGCCATACTTTATTTGCAGTCTAAGGAGTAGGGATTTCTTCCTAATAATCCCTAAATAATACAGCAATCGCGTAAGTACAACACCTGTATCTTTTGCCTAAGCAAAGCTGGTTAATCAAAGATCTAGGATATCCCGATTCGGTTGAAAGATATTCTAAATAAACAACTTAATTGGTCATTGTTAAAACATGATGTCAATTTTTTTCCCAAATCACATACGACTTGAGTTTTATATCAATTAAGGTACGTTGCTTTTGATAACGTCACTTAATACTTGTTTTATTTCTGTCTTAACAGTGGTAACTTACCCGGGAATTCACAATTTGTTGCAGAATATGGCCAAGACTAAAGCAGAAATTCAAAAGAATTATACAGGGCGTATCAAAAAAACGCAACGAGTTGTTATCTCGTAAAATCACAAAACTAGTAATGACTACATCAATTTCATTTAATGTACCATAAAGCCATGTCTCGCCTGTTTGCAATGATATGTCATTCATTCACATGTGGTAATGGTTGGGTGAGAAATCGGCTCTGCGCCAAGTTTTAGATATTGAAAAAATCAGTACAAGGGCTAAGTGCCAATGGAAGTTCCCCTGACTTTAATTGTTGTGACTTTTTCTTTTGGAGCTATCTCAGGAGCATCTGTCCTCACAATTCCTCCACCAGATATTGCAAAACCTCGAGAAAGATTTGCCCATGGGCTGCTTTTCTTTGCTTTAACCCACACATGATTTAGGGCTGAACCATGCATGACGTGGACAGATGAGCGCATCTTTATGTGCAAGGAAGTGGTGGCAATTTGAAGGGGTATAGGATGTATTCTTGCAAGAGTATGAGTATGAACACTTTACTGTCTATGCCATACCTGTCACACCTTCTTCCAATAGCCCCTATGCCCCTTGTACTGACTTTTGCAATGTTTTAAACTTGGGTCCGAGCTGAATTTTGCCCCACTTTGCAAAATTAATGATTATTCGGACAGAGATGACTCCCTGTGAATGAATGATATTTCATTGCAAAGAGGAGTAATTTGGCTTTTTGGTACATGGAATTAAAAGGATGCAGTCAGCATTGGTTTTACGTTTTCGTCCAATATTGCATCGGGCTCCGTAGTCCGTACACTGACTTTTGCAATGTTTATAACTTGGCCCGAAGCTAATTTTGGCCCACTTTTCAAATGGAATGATTACTCACCCGACCATGACCAAATATCAATGAATGATATATCATTGTAAAGAGGAGACACATGGCTTTGGTGCATTGAATGAAATCAATGCTGTTATCACTGGTTTTGTGTTTTTCCAAGATAACAATCTGCGTTTTTTTGATACGCACTGTAGAGAAAGAAAAGAATTGAGGGACAAAAATACCTTGAAAAGGAACGTATCAGAAGAAGACGATACTATGTGCCCCCTGCTGAGCTAAATGGAAAACAATTGAAATAAGATGATGAAAATCGCCGCCAGTGACATGCAATTGATCTTGCAAAAGTGGAGCACATCTAGTGAAAACGTTGGCTAAAGCCGTATTCCGGCGAAGTAAACATTTGACATTTGTAAAGGAAGATTTAAGCGACGTTCCCTTTCATTTGCCTCTGCTATTATATATGAAGCATTTTATGTTTTGTTGTTTAAGAAGTTGTTTTTGTTTGTAGTTGGTCATATCACGAGTTTATATTCTTCTAAACAAATAAATAAATGATATTGATCGAGTTAAAATGTTTTCATAATGATATTAAGATACGTTATTATTTTCAAAGTAATTTTTTTATCTCTATTAATAGATATAAAATGGTTTATGGTGACAATACAATGGACAGGAGCTTGTGTTTTAAGACTTTGATCGAGAAAGATTCGGTGGATTAACAATTGCGTCAATTTTTACTTTAAGCGACGTTGTTTTGCACTGACAAGTTTAACTTATTTCTGATTATTACTAGATGTCTTTGCCACATACAAATATATGATGATTTGAAAGCGAAATCTCATAGTTTCATTGTATGCCCAAAATAACTTTTCACATGTTGTGTTAAACATCATGAGAATACAAGACAGTGTTGCGTTTTGTAAAATAATTTTTTTGAGAAGCGACTGTATTTATGCATTACAACGTAAATTTATGTTATTTCTTGATTAAAATGATTAGTGATTTCCCAAATGCAATTTATAGTTTTGTTTCTTAGTGATCTATAGAAAAGAGATTACCTGAGGAAGACATCGCATACCAAGTTAGCTAAAATCTCCATAGAATAAAAGAGGTATCGAGAACGAATCTTAAACTATACGCTTTTTATAATTTTACACCTCTTATTTTCAAAATAGTGTAACTTTTGATATATAAAAGTTAAAATGCCAAAACTTTGGGATTCTATAGAGGATACATAAAACAAAATCAAAATCTTAAAATGAATGCAATGAAACGAAGTTCATTTTTCAAAAGTTTGGAACCTTAAATGTCTCCTTATATGTGGAATGACCGTGTATGGAAGTTTTCTTTTCCATGAATGCTTTGTTAATATTAGTTCTGCACTCCAATGGTAGCTAAGTAATTGGCTTATGACACATTTCTATTGTTTTATTATGTCTCAATCTCACCATAATTACGCTTTAAACACTTAAGGAACAAGAATTGGCAGCTTGCACCATATTTTCAGATGTAGATGAAGCACAAGTCCGATCTTTAATTAAATGAAATATTTTCAGTAATGCAAGAGAAACTATTCTAACTTAAACGGAAACTGACATTTCAGACAATGGAAGCATCAGAATTCAATGAACAGCACATATGTTATGGGATTATAATGAACATTATAATTGTGTTGGGAACAATCGGGAACATTCTTGCGATAATAGTCTGGTTACAGCCTGGCCTGAGAAACACCACTACCGCCACCTATCTTACAGCCTTATCTATTGCCGATTTGTGCGTTCTTTGGACTGCGATTTTCCGTTATGAAACATTTTCAATATTTTGGACCAGATGGGACTATTTCATGTATGAGGTCACCAACAAGCCATACATTGATGTTTATCTTGAACCATTTCATTGGATTGCACTAGGCACCACAAGCATGTTGACTGTTGCACTGACAGTTGAGCGCTTTTTAGCAGTGAAATTTCCCATGAAGATCAAACCATTTTGTAACAAATCAGTAACATTTTTTATTATAATACTAATATTGATCACAGCTTTGGCTTTAACAATACCCAACTTTTTTGACTATAAGATTATATCACTAAAACCACCATTTTTGAATCAGACAATCAATATAATAGATGCAACTGATTTTAAGGAAACTTCGCACTACACATGCTTTTTCCATAGTTACATCATTCCAATATTTTGGTACCTGATACCCTGGGTGTGTTTAGCAGTCTGTAACGCATTACTGATTCACCATGTTAGGATGTCAGCGAGGCGTATCAATGCAGTAGCAGTGCATGACTTTGTCAACATGAATCCGCATCGTCATCTCACTAGGCTACTTATCGCCATCACTATCACTTACATGGTGTGCAACCTCCCACTCTGCGTCATCGTTATCATCCATGTGAAGAAGGAAACAGAGAATGATGTATGTGAGCCTGGATCTGAGAGCCCCTGGGGGCCTGATGACCCTTACCAGGTTGCTAGGGTGTTTGGAAACACCCTTAATATCCTCAACAGTGGGATCAATTTCATTCTCTATTGTACAATTGGAGCGAAATTTCGAAGAGAATTTTTGAGGACTTTTTGTAAATGTTGCAAAAGAAAGGCACATGTTCCAGCTACAAATGTCATACATATCACATCTGAAGACTGATTACATAATGTAAATGACTGTTACATAACAATTAATATTAAATGATTATGGAAGGAGACTTCTAGGAGACTTATGAAACATAATTTGCACTAATAAGTTATATTCAGTAATAGATTCAGACCATAACACAAAAGCTAAAAGGTTCAATAAAGGAAAATAACAATATGGAAATATTAGCTGAAGAGAGAAATATGACAACAGAGCAACCCACATTGGCAGCATGTATTTACACACATATGACATTTATGAAAGTTTGTTACGCACTTTGGATAACAATGGCCATATTTGGACTAATTGGCAACACTGTTTCAGTGATAGTGCTAAGTCGGAAAAGGTTGAGACTTTCAACAACTGCGACGTATCTACAAGCACTTTCGATAAGTGATATGTTCGTTGTGCTGACAGCTGTGTTCCGCTACAAAGCCTACTACATTCTACTCTCAGAGGAGAGTTACATGGAAGCACGCTTCTGGCTGAATGGCTATGTGGAAGTCTACATAGAACCATTTCATTTTATCTTTCTTGGGGCCTCCAGTTTGATCACTACTGCTTTGACAACTGAGAGGTACATGGCAATCTCGTGCCCACTCTCTATCAAGAGACATTGTGATGTCATCTTCACCCGAGTCATCATTGGTGCAATATATGGCATCATCACCATTGTTACTCTCCCAACTTTCTTCACATATAATGTCATCTCAATGAACTTAGATGGACAACGTATCACACTGACTCAGGCGACACCTTTTGGCCTGAAAACAAACTATGAGTGTATCTTCCACAAGCTGTTGATTCCTATCTTCTGGTATATCGTCCCCTGGCTTTGTATCGCTGTGATGAACACACTCTTACTGGTACACGTTAAAAAATCTGCCAAAGTCAGTTCAAGGATGCTGAACTTTCCACTGAGGTCGAATCGCAACCTCACTGTCATGTTAATCGGGATTGTTCTAGTATATATGGTGTGCAATCTACCAAAATGCGTCTCGGTCTTCATGGATTTGATTCAACGTGAACTGTTCAAGTCATGTGAGATAGAAGTCTGTGTCCTACCACAATCATCTCGTGATCTTGCCGACACGATTGCCAGCCTCTTGAACACATTCAATAGCTGCATCAATTTTGTTCTTTACTGCATACTGGGGGACAAGTTCTTCCAGGAGTGTAAGAGAATGTTCTGCGGTAAATGCATGAAGAGGTCTGTTCGTCGAGTTGGTTTCATTGAAACAAGTGTTAAAAGATCAAGGTCTAACTCAAAAGGACCAAGTGTTTTGCAGTTTCAACTTAAAGGGAGGGAAGAATCAAGTGGCACATGTATTATGTGACATACAATAGTGTATTACAAATAATGAAAATATGACAATGTTAGCTTCCTTCAATGTGTTCACTGTATGGAAAGATCAGCATATTTCATATGAAATACGTCTAGCTTGAAAAGATATTCGAGACGAGAATTAATTGCATTTGAAAGCTGACATTTCACGCGGTTTGATTTATAGCTGCCAGAAGTTGAAGAATAATCTGTAGATAAACTGTAATAAAGTAACCCCTTAACTATATTAGATACACTTATTAATTTACTGAGCACTTCAGATTCCCAATAAATCTGAAGTTCAATCTTTATAATATTGTGACTCCTTAACATTTGCAGATTGTTCACCAGTTAATTAATTCTTAAGATAACATTACTTACACTAAAAATATAAGGTGGTTCAGTCCATCAACTTTTGAATATGTCTATGTTGAATTGAAAAAGCTTTGAAAATATTGTAATATAGATTTGTAGCTTTGAATATACAATATATCAAATTCCTTCAATTAACCGAACACATTGATTCAAATTCATGGTTGTTGATTGGCATTTTATACAACCTCTGATTCTAGCTTAAAGATTACATAACTTACAGCAGGTTTATTCTCAGGGCCCCATATATGCCCTGCTAAATCTGGTTCATTGAAGTACAGAGTGAGGAAATCAGGCCGCTCCCCTTCAGGTAAATCAAGCCAAGTCAAAATCTGATCAATACGGGCCTGGTAGGAAATCTTTCTGAAATAAAAAAAATATTTATCAACAAAAAATTTAGGTAAATGAGAAAGTTCACAGACTTGCAGGTATATACAATTTTAGAAGTTTCCATTCAATTTTTCTGTCTTATTTCATGTATCTTTTCAGTTTCTAGCCCAATTTTCAAATTTTCAGTCTGACTTTTTACAGAATTCTCAAATTCCCTGACCATGACAGCCAATTTTGAAGAAATTCTGAAACCATCTTAGTTGTACCATGGACTCTCAATTTCTAGTTGAAAGTCCATGGTTTTAGTGACTTTTCCCAGGCCATTTCAATCCTGTTAAAGATTCCGCTAATTCAAATAATGCTTGCATAATTATGGTCTTGTTATCGAAAGGGATTCACAAATATGGCCTTGAAGGTTTTAAAGAATAAGAGACAAAACACTATATCAACATTTTTGACTACAAATTATAATAATTTAGGCCTTCTGAATAAACATACATACCCATCATAAGGTTTGTAGTAGTTTGGATACATTCCTGAAATGCAAAATATTTCTCATTATTTAGTGCATCATTTTTTGACAAACATTTCAAGACCTCTTGCAAAATCTGAAAATATATTTTAATCATTTAAATATTATTTTTCATTTCTTTTGAATTTGTTTTAGACATTTAAAAGAATTTAATTTTGAATTAAACTTGTTGGGAGTTCTATTTTTCCGATATTTGAATTTTCAGCCATACTAACTACAAGAGATTTGTAGATCTTATAGTGCCACCATATTATTACACCCAATATTGCTATGCAATCCAATGATAAAATTGTTTAGTAATAATTTCCAGTGAACAGGGTAGAGATCAATTGAGTTAAAATGTCAACCTATTTTTTTATTTGCTCTTGAATTTATCTGGACCAATAACTTTAATTATTTTGGACCAAAAAGTCATTAAAATCACTTTTTGAAGTTTTTTGTTAACATTTAGTAAGACCCAAATGTACATTAGCTAAAGGGGATCAAAAATGTTAGAATCATTTACTATTTATTAGTTAATATATTCTAATATATTGATCACTGAGAATGTTATGCCAAAGGGTATTAAAATACAACTGTTGATTAACTATCCAAAGACCAATAAGTAAATAAGTCTAATTCATTAACAATGAATTAAACCTTGTTGTTTTCATGTTTCGAAAATGTTATGAGATGTTAGATATTAGGAATATTGAGTCTTCAATGATTAAGTTTATTTACTAAAAAGAGAGCTTAGCTTTGTGGTATCCACAGGCTCAACTATCTCTTGAAGACAGCAGGTAGATAAAGAGCCAAGAGGTACTAGTATTCTGCCCAATGATACACAATATGTCATGCCCAATGATATACACAACCACTTTGTCCTGAACTTTCCAAAGAAACCCATAGCATTAAACAAGGTGCTTAGATGACAAAATGTCATCATCTGTTGTAAGGATTTGTCACAGACACCGACTGTGACCGCCAAACACCATCCAACAAAAAGTTGCAGACTATAGCAATATGTCACCAGTTCTGGTAGTGACATAATAAAAGGGGGTCTGCTAGACCAGTTCCAGTAAATAAGAATGGATTTACCTTTTATCTTTACATCTGAGCCTGGCCAGAAGAATGTAGCTGCAGTTTTGTTTTGCTTTTGAAGGGTGTTCCAGATCTAAGAAAATAAGCGCTGACAGTAATTCAAAACGTCTGATACAATGATGATTACATTTCAACTTAAAGGATGAGTGTCTATAAACACACATTAGAAATCATGAGAAAATATAAAATTCATTTTATGACGTTGAATTCTAAATAAGTGCTAAGCCTACTTGTTCAAGTTCAAGTTAAATCTCAAATTGTTTGAAACGGATTTCTTAGCCTATTCAAGACCAACGGAAAATGTATTAAAAAATTTTTTTTTTGGATAAAGAATCATTACTTTAGATCAGTGAGAGATAAAGTAATGAAAGCCCATGATAAAGCTTATCATATCATTGAAAAGAGGATTCCAAATTTTCTAGATTCAATGACTAATTTATCATGACCATAAATGTGTAAATCAATGACTGCATAAATTTCCATGATCATAAAATAGGTATATCAACATTTAAAGTTTCATGATGGTTTATTGTGAACTTTAACACTCAAACAAGGATAAAATTGAAAACTGGTAGATATAGAATTTTCTCTTACTGGTTCTCCCTTCCACCATTCTGGATTTCTTGCCTCTGAGCTGCTTATGCTAAACCTTTTGTTCATTTTCATATCATACATGTTATTGTCAATGATCCCATGAGATTCTGGATACAAGCCCTAAATAGAACAAGATATAGAGCAGTAGAGCAAAATGTCACAACTCACCATTTGTTACAGACACTGAACGCCAAACACCTACCACAATCCACAAAAAAGTTGGAGAATATAAAAATATGTGGCCACTTGTGGTGATGACATAATAAGCTGAATAATATTAGCAGATCCGCCCTACATTTACCCACTTTGAATAGTCATAAACATAGACCATTTTCCATGTGACATCTATAATTTTCTATGACATGTAATCTTTTAATGCCATTAACAATATACAAACCCCAGAAACAATGATCATGTGCATATAGTGAAACCTGTAAAAATGAACACCTCTAGAAGTGGAACACTTTCCAGAGTCCCAAGATCAACTGACTTAATGATAAATAAACTTCTAAAGTGGAACACCCCCAAGTGGAACACTTTTGAGGAGTACCAAATGTGTACCACTTAGACAGATTTTACTGTGCATCAATTAATCATAACTTACTGTTACTATAGAATAATGATTTGGAAATGTCTTGGTTGGGTAGACAGCCCGCATATATGGGGCATGGGTCCCGCAGCTTGCTAGCTTGCCCAAGGTAGGTGTGAAGTTTCTCAACAGATAGTCAGCCCTAAACCCATCAAGACAGACCAAGATAACAGGAGGGAGGGAGAAACTGAAAGTAGAGAGATAAGTAAACTTGAAGTTCAATCTAATATCATTAAGCTGCAGTAGAGAAGCTCAATGGGGTATAACACTGTGATTGTAATACTTGAACACTTATGGAGATTACAAAAATAAAATGTATATAAATTGATTAAATCAAAACATGACAAAAATACAAGATATTCTAAAGGTATTATGACCAGAGAGAAAACAGAAGGCCCACTGATGGTCATAATGATGGTTATAGGACCCATATATGCCATTATGACAGTTTAGGCAAGTCTTGCTTCAAGACTGTGGACCTCCCCCTTATCTACTTCACCAACACAACTCAACATTTGTGGGAAATGTATAGAAAAATAAAGAAAATTTGTTAAAAATTAACAAGAAAGGTGATTCAGAGAAAATAAAGGACCCACGGTCCTGTGCTCACACAGTTTGGAACCTTCAGAGGAATGTATATCCTGACTTTCAAACAAAAACGTTGATTTGGATTTGTAGTCTCGAGTTTTGAGAAACTTAGTTAGCACAGTTGTGTGACCTGGTTTGATGACCTTTGACCTTGAAAATTTTACTTATTCAGAGCTCAGTAAGGTCTTTTGTGATTAAGCTGACCAAAATTTACATCCAAAAATCCTAAAACTAATGTCAGATTCGAACTCCTGGCAACTTGTAGATGATTTTTAAAAGAAATTTGGTCAAATTGAAGCAAGTTGAAAAATAACTTATTTTTACTTGAACAGAATACACTTTTCGAGATGAAAAATTCAAAATGGCCACCTTAACATTTACCCAGACTGCCTAAAACTAATCAGTTCTAAACTTTCCATACAAACATCTCTAAAATTTTAGGATGAATCCATGAAACCTGTAAACAACTCTCAAGAGACACGTTTTAAGGTATTACTTCACAGAGTATCAGCTTTTTTTCTTCAATTCAGATTTTCCTGAAAAAAATCCTAGTAAAAGATATACTGATGTATTACAAAATATGTGAAAATTGGAAAGATTGACTTCTTAGTTATTTCTAAAAAAATGTTTTAATTTAACATTGATCTCAATGATAAATTCTTTTTTATTTTTTAAAATAAGCCTTCACAGACACGATTTTAGGACGAAAAATCCAAAATGGCCACCTTAATATTTACCAAGAATGCCGAAAAACTAATTCAGTTCTAAACTTTCATAGGTAGAAACATCCCTGAGAATTTCAAATGAATCCCTTAAACGGTTTGGCTGGAAACCTGTAGACAAGCCTTGACAGACAAGATTTTAGGATGGAAAATCCAAAATGGCCGCCTTAACATTTACGCAGAATGCCGAAAAACTAATCAGTGCTAAACTTTCATAGGTAGAAACATCCCTGAGAATTTCAAATGAATCCCTCAAACGGTTTGGCTGGAAACCTGTAGACAAGCCTTGACAGACAAGATTTTAGGACGGAAAATCCAAAATGGCTGCCTTAACATTTACAAAGAATGCCGAAAAACTAATCAGTTCTAAACTTCCATAGGTAGAAACATCCCTGAGAATTTTAAATGAATCCCTCAAACGGTTTGGCTGGAAACCTGTAGACAAGCCTTGACAGACAAGATTTTAGGACGGAAAATCCAAAATGGCCGCCTTAACATTTACCCAGATGCCGAAAAACTAATCAGTTCTAAACTTTCATAGGTAGAAACATCCCTGAGAATTTCAAATGAATCCCTCAAACGGTTTGGCTGGAAAACTGTAGACAAGATTATTCGGGACGCCCGCCCGCCCAACCAATTACAATATAGCACCTTAGGGTGCGATAAAAATTTGATGCTGACATATATTGAGCATGCTTAAATGCTTAAATCTAGTAATGATGTAATTCATTGCAAGAAATGATCAAGTATAAGGCAAACTTTGAGAAACTTGTCAATCACAAAACCTGCCATTGACTTTATTCATGAGAACGTTTCCTGAAAATGACTTTTAAGTCCTACTTTTTGTCAAATTTTATAGAGTAAACACCAAAAACTGTAATTCCAAGAGCTTTGAAATCTTCAGAGGACATAAGTTGCATATACAGCAACTACTACAAATTATTTGAAAGTTCTACATCAACAAAGTGTCTAGTATTTACAGAAAATTTGACTTTTTGACGTCAAAATCAGCAATTTTTCCTTGCAGATAAAGACCGAAAAGAGGGATTTGAATTTAGCACATTTTTGTCTAAATCTTAGGCACACTTCTGACTTTTGCCTGATCTATGCAATTGAATAGAGAAAAATAGTGTGTTTTACAGTGTTACGTGTTGTAGTTGATGATCTAACAACTTCTGTTTCTAAAAAAGTAAAAAATTCAAATATTTGAAAATTGTAAGAGGAACAACTTATTTTTCAGTCATGTTTTTCCAAAAATGTAGATAGTAATGTAAATAGTTTTTCAAGTCATAAATAACAATTAATACATGAATGATTAAACTATATTTTCAGCCTTTACATTGGACCTTTAAGACCACTTAACAAAAGCTTCTATTCAAAGTTTTTTATTTATTTCAAATTAGTCTGACATTTAAAAAGCAAGCTGTGTTAGGGGGATGTCTGAGGGTCAAAGTATGGTAGTTACAAACGTCATTGATCTAACATTGCTACGCTGCATGCTTTTTAGATTTGTCACGTAATCAAGCTTAATAAACCAACAGCAAACATGCCAAACAATATATAATATAGAAGAAACATATAGGAACATTTGAACACCATTTTTTAAAGTTACGCATTTTCCCCCAATGACTACTAGGTATTACAGAAAGAGGGTATTAACCCTAATTGTTGTACTGTTTTTTAGTTACGTAGTTGTATATAAATTTACAGCTTATAATAAGAAAGAAGACACTGATCCAACCAATAAGAGTCTTAGGGCAGAGGAAATTCAGGAACTGTACAGGAAAGATGATGATTCTATCACAGAGATTGAAACTACGATGCATGAAAAAGAAAATGTGAGCGAAGAGCAAACATTCAAATACCAAGATATTGAAGCAACTGATGCGAGTCTTAGTGCAGAGGAAATTCAAAAACTGTACACCAAGGAGGATTCCATGACAGCGATTGAAACACAGGTGCAAAAAGAAAGAAATATGACTGAAGAACAACTAATCGGTGTAACAAAACGCAGACTTGCTGATGTGATCCTCATCGGAATGTTTAAAGGAGGAACTGGGACAATAACAGTATGGCTTTCACACTATCATCCACAGGTTGTGCATCTTCATATGAATGAGTACTATGCTAATAACTACATTGTTGGGCCTGAACAACACATGGCCACAATACCCAATGTCTCAGATGACAAAATCATTTATGAACGATGCACAGTCTGTTATACACGCCAAGAGTCAAGAGAAAGGATTCTGGCTGCATATCCACAAAAGAATGTGAAACTTTTGGTCATGGTCCGTGATCCACTAGAGCGACTAATATCTATTTATGTGCAGACAATACAAATGAAAGAACAAAAAAATGAGACTTTTGAAGAGTATGTATTCCATGCTAATGGGACATTGCGTACTGAAGAAAATTATTTTCAACATTGTTTTTATGTGAAATATTTCGCAAAATGGCTAATGCTATTCCCAAGAGAAAACATACATTTAGTAGACGCAGATATGTTTATCAAAAAACCATGGATAGAACTAGAAAAAATTGAAAAATTTCTTAAAATTGAGCAATTTTTCACAGAGAAGCGGTTTCAGCCCAACCCAGATAAGCCGAAGTTCCATTGCTTATTACTTGAGTATAGGAAAACAGGATTGCATTGTATGGGGCATACAAAGGGAAGATTCCATCCTACCATTTCTGATGAGACATTGCAAAGGCTGAGGAAACATTTAAAACCATATAATGAACAATTTTTTACCTTAACGGGTCAAAGGTTTTCGTGGTATGAACACTATGATTAATGACTATAAATTCAGTTTAAGAAACCTCCTAGCATAATGTTTTCAATGCCTAAATTGTTAGGCCAATGAAACATTGACTAGCAATTTACATTTTACAAGTAATGGACGACACAACAGACATGTAATTTTGATGATGTTACACACAACAATGTCATTAATTATTAAATCATCTGGAAAAACAGGCATTGCAAATTGCCTTTGACTAGTCATTTTTTTGTGTTACATGGGCCTACAGATGTGTCACACTTTTGGTTATAGGGTATATCATGAAAAATCAAAATTATAGACATATAAGGATATCATTGTAAGAAGCTGCGACAATTCACGATTAATTTTAGGACGAGGACTTGATTTATGAACTCCTTTAGCGAGTTCCTTTATTTTTACTTCAGCTTTGATCATTTTCTTGTTATTTTCTAATTATATTGCCCCATTATGTTTATTTTAAGGTATTAAAGGTTATAGATGGTTTTGAATATAATGAACAGTTTAATTGTAATAAAATGAAAGTATTTCAAGAATATTTTGTTTTTTCTTATTAAAAATAATTGTGTAACCTGATTATTTATTTATTCACGAAGCTGTATACTAAATATTGATTCCTCCAAAATAAAAATAAAACAAGGTAATATGACCTGGGACAAATGGTTTAATTTACCAGCCTGGACCAACATAAAAAGAATACAATTACAAGCACAGGATCAGACCTACATGTATGGCAATTTTCATATATCCACAAATTATGGCAAAGAGATTGATACTTTGTATTACATAGATGCAGACAGATGAAGGGGTTATTCCACAGACTAATGTTTATTATCCTACCCCCTAAGTATGGAATTTATATTGTATCAAAATTGGACAATACACGATCCATGTTAAAAGTCAAACTATATGATTCGAAACTAACATCATAATATGGGAAATAGACATCATCATCTGGGAAACTTGCATCATGGTATGCAATTTTCAATCTATGTTATACCAACAGTTAATTTTCTTACATAACTTATTTTCATTCACACATGCATTGGTTCTATCAAGTGTCACACAACCTCGAATCACTTTGCAAAAATCCAAAGCAATGATGAAATGTCACACAGATTGTGTATACATTATACCTTCTAACAGCAAACTAATTTTCTAGGAAATCTTACAGAATGGACGTAATATCATAAACTAATATACCAAATCAACAAAGTAAAGATCAAATTCTGTGATCAAATAGCACATCATGTAATCAAATGCTACACCCTGTTATCAAATACCACATAGTGTTCATCAAATAGCACCCATATCATCAATTGGTCTACACCCTGTTATGAAATACCACATCCTCTTCATCAAATAGCACATCATGTAATCAAATGCTACACCCTGTTATCAAATACCACATCCTCTTCATCAAATAGCACATTATGTCATCAAATGCTACACCCCGTTATCAAATACCACATCCTCTTCATCAAATACCACATTATGTCTTGAAATTCCTCTTCTGTCATCAAACCACATACCATCATCAAATATTACATCATATCATTAAATACCATATCCTTTCATACCACATACTCTCATCAAATATCATACTACATTCTTCCATCAATTACTACATCATGTCATCAAGCACCACATCCTGTAATCAAATACCACGCCATTTTATCAAATACCATGCCACATCATCAATAACCAAGCCATTTCATCAAATATCACAGCATGTCACATCAAGCACAACATTCTGCCATCAAACAACACATCTTGTTATCAAATACAACATCATTGAATCAAATGACTAATGCTTAAAGATAATTTGGATGGTTTACTTCTAATATTGTTTAAATAACCTGACAAATTAGGAGGACTGAATTAAGAAATATACACCAAAGAGCAGGTGTTATATCGACTAATTCAAACAGCAGGGCAAGGCACAAACATTTTCTGTAACCCGAACGACCGAGGGAGTGAGGGGTTCTGAAGCTTTTGTGCCTAGCCCTAAGGTATGATTCATTGATATAACACCTGCTCTGAGATCTACTATTATGATTCGAACATGAATACTCGCCAAAAGTTTCGAATATTCATTATGGCCCGCAATTACTACAGCCGCCGTTATGACAAAAACATACTGGGTGACATATGGACTTTGTTCACAGTTTATAGAAGGCGTGAATATAGTCATGTTCGAATGAAAATTATAGGAACAGGTCAACTTGACAAAGATTTGTAATTACATGCAATTGTCATGATAACATTTAAAAAATAATAAATTCAGATAACAGCATAGCTAACAATCTGGCCTCTTTGAACCTTCCTCCAACATTACCCTTTGTGTTTTACTCCAATAAACCAATCATTCAATTGCAATCAATGTGGAAATGTATAATTTCAAAATAGCTAACCTTATATAAGTAAAACGAAGAAACATGCGTTTCAACACCAGGCATTATAGAATGAAGGTATTAATCCTTACTATTATTGTGTTTTTGAGTTATATTATTGTATACAAAAGCACTACTTCCAAAATAATCAACAATCTGAGGGAAGACATTGATGCTAATCTTGATGCAGGGGAAATTCAGGAACTTTACACAAAGAATTATTCCATGCTAGAGATTGAATCCCGGGTGAAGGAAGAAAGAACTGAAATTGAGGAACAGCTATCTGGCATAACAAAACACAGGCTCTCTGATGTTATCCTCATCGGGATGTTCAAAGGTGGCACTGGTACCATGACCTCTTTTCTTACTCATCATCCACAGGTGGTGGAAGTTACTTTAGCTGAGTTCTATAGCACTTACTATAAATTAGGACATATAGAACACATGGCCCACATGCCCAATGTCTCAATAGACAATGTCATTTATGAACGATGCACACTTTGTTATACAAGCCAAGATGCAAGAGAGAGGATTCTGGCCGCATATCCAGAAAAGAATGTGAAATTTTTGATCATGGTTCGTGATCCTATAGAGCGACTTATATCTGGTTATGTGCAGAATCAATATTATGGACAAAGAAAAATGTCATTTAAAGAGTATATATTCCACATTAACAATAAAACTTTAAGAACAGGAAAAGAGTATTTTGAAAAAAGTTTTTATGTTAGCCACCTCGCACGATGGCTAATGTTATTCCCTAAAGAAAATATACATTTGGTTGATGCAGGCATTTTCATAGAAACACCATGGATAGAACTTGAAAAAATAGAACAATTCCTTAAAATTGAACATTTTTTCTCAGAGGATAAATTTCCAGTCAATCCAGAAAAGCCCAACTTCCATTGCCTCATTAAAGAGTATCACACAGGGATGCGGTGTATGGGACGCACAAAGGGTAGATCCCATCCTGAAATTTCTATTGAGACAATGGAGACACTAAAGAAATATTTCAAGCCGTATAATGAACAATTTTTTACATTGGCAGATCAAAGGTTTTCATGGGAGGAAAATTATGAATAAAAGGAGGTAAACAGTATCAAAATGATTCTTTTTTACCATTTCTCCGAACCAATTATTTTCTCATTTAAATAACACAAAATTGATATTTGACATATAACAGATATATAACAAAGGGTGCAACATAAAAGGCGTAATAATTAAGTATGACATATAGAGGTTCAGAGGTGGCAGACATAAACTGCGCATTATATTGTGAATATATCATGAATTTCTAATCTACACATCTCTTATATTTATTATGTCACGTCACCCTAACTCTATTGAAGTGCATGCCCCAATCAACAAATTAATTTCATTCAATGATGATTTTGAAAAATTAGATTGATACCTCTATTACATGATTTCAAAAGATGTTATCACATTTTATCTTTTACCTTTCACCTTGATAAAATTGAAGCATAATTTAATAATCAATGTATTTTAAACTGTACTGGCTATTTTGAATGTGTTTTAAAGAGCCAAAATTATCTTATGATCTCTTTAATTAAGGATTCTTTTTAATTAAGGAAAACTGACAAAAGCACCAATGTGTTCAGGTTTGGCAGTACCCTGCGTGCAGAGTCTAGTTAAACTACACTCTGCCTAGTAGAGACCATATTACAGTTTAGTAGCCCCGCCCTCATATATTTTATGAAAAATAAAATATTAGACATTATCTTAATCTGAAACGTGGTACCACTGTGACCACACCAAGCACTTGAATTAAGGGGGAATCTCCTGCACTGTCAATATAAAAAACAATATGCCAGTTGACATTTGAATCTCTATGTCACCAATCTTGACATTCAATATCTTTGAGCTGATAACATGGAGTTGGAAATACCATCAAGTAATATACACTGTAATCCAAGAGTCGTGCTATTAGGTAGCGATCTGAGGCACTTGGATCAGGGTGTTGTCGGGACAATTTCTCTTGTGACTTAGGTTATGTATTTAGGTCTATCTCAACAGATTTTTCTGGTCTTATGCGCCGCAAATGGTGCGAAAGATGTTAAAATTGCATTTTCGACCCTAAAATTCAGATTTCTTGGGGGTACATTATTATCTAGCTATAAAACAAAAACTAAACAACCAATGCTTCTTTCTTTTGGTGTTTCTGTTAAGAGTAATCATACTTACAATGCATATGTAAAAAAATTGAAGAATTTTAACTTTATTTAAAAACAGCAACATTTTTTCACCCTAAAATCATAGAATTTAGGGGGTTGAGAGACACTGATTGGTATTGATTTTTTAACTTCTCAATCAATCTCAGTTTAATATTAATGGAACACCCCTAAAAGTAGCACCAACATGTCCCCAACACATTACCATAAAGAAAAAACTCAAACTCTAACATGTTTTTTTGCCTATAGGGGTCAATTTACCTCTCCCTTCTTTCCCTTTTTAGATGGGCGTGGCCATATTGGCATGTTCATCTAAAAATAAATACTTCATGTTCATATCCATCCTCTGATCACAGGGCTTCAAAATCCAGAACATATTCTTTCTTTTTACCCCCAGCAATAAGCAGTTACCATTTCCCCGATTAAGAACTCGCAATCTGATTGGCTGTCGCAACACTGTGACAGAAATCATGTATAAGTCATTTTATCAGAGCAGCATAGTATCAGTCTAAAGCGAATATTGGAATATCCCCGAGTCCAATACCCTGGGCTCTTGGAACACCTGATGGGCACTTGGTTAAAACAGAAAAGTCAAAATTATTACATGAGCTGGAAACATATAATATTACATGGACCCAAACCAGAAAAAACAATTATAGTCTATGATGGCAATGCATTGTTCCATATACTTCCTGAGCAACCCAAAACATTTGGATTATTGGCAGAGAGGATCCTTCAGATGCTTCCTATAAGAAAGATTCAATTAAAGAACCAGAAAGAATACGCAGGCGTGTCTCCAAAAAGCTAATAATAAAAGGACCTAATACCAGGATTCCTAACAATTGGAAGGAATTCCTTTTAAATGATGAGAATGAAATGCAGCTGAGTCAGTTGATCCTTGAAGAATGGAAAAAGATAAAAATGCTCCTAAACTCAAAGAAAGACAGATTCATGTGGTGAGATCTGTACAGTGCACCAGTGATAGAACTACTGTTACACATAGAGTTGAACCTAGTCTGAAATCTTCCCACAAAGAGGCAGATATAAACATTATACTCCATGCAATTAACATGAAATGAACCTGAAAATACAGAAAAAAACTATAGTTAGGAGATCCCCAGGTAGCGATGTTTTTGTACTTCTTGTGCACTTTCCAATCTTATTCAAACTCCATTAATTTTCGACACTGGTAGTGCAGACCACATATGACTCATTAAAGGTGCAACAATTAGTGCAGGGGGGGGGGGGGCATTCAACAATCATCGACCAGTGTCAAAATATATTTAAGTTTGGATATTTCATCAAGACTAACATATATTTTTATTATCTACAAAGAAACCCCCTGGATGAACATAATTCCAGCTGATATTCCTCTTGAAACGTGGTGAATCTTAAAAATCAAATATAGAAGCTTTGAACTGAATTTACACTTCTAAATTGAGAGTTTATCCATACATTTTCAGAAAATAGGTATGTCAAAGAAGATGTTAAGCCAAATATTGACCTGATAGCTCAGAAAAAAGAAAGAAATTCAAATTTTCTCTCTACAGTCCTTGTTGCCCCTTTAATGTAAAGGAAGTAGGAAATGCGCTCAGTTCAGACATTTGTAAATTTGTAATGCTTTACCAGCCTTCCATTCATTCACTGGATGTGATTCCTTCAATGCCTTTGTGAGAAGGGGGAAACTGTCCCCCCCCCCTAAAATTACTTATGATATCTGTACAATTTCAAAAAGGTTTCAGCACCATTGGAGGGGTCATTAGTGATCAAACTGCTAAATGTGCTGAGAAGTTTACTTGCCAGATGTATCGAAACAAAAAGTGTTCAAATATAATTAAGCTGAGATATACCTTATCCAAGACCAAAATCTGCTCCAAGTGTGATAACAAGCTATGAAGGCACTGACATAAGCCTCCTACCCCCATGTAAAGATTCATTACAGAAAAGATTCATTCATCTGGCAAGGGCCAGTTATCAAGCACACATATGGAATCTTGCCCACATCCCCTACCCATCAATTCCCTCCCCTGTGTCACATGGATGGAGGATGAAAGATGGCCATTTTGATTTCAATGGGTGTCAAATCCAGATAAAATTCTACTACAGGACCTGGTAGATGTTATCGTATAAGATGATACTTTAGAAGATCAAAATGAAGGTTTATGAAATACAAAGCTTTGTGGATCAAATATATTCTGGTGAATAAAAACTACATTTGTGATGACAGAAATTCATACAATGAGTAAAATCAATATTATGACTGAGTTGTGAACTGTGTATTAGATAATATTCAACTTCAGATTTTTAATATTCTTATATCTCGAGCCTACATAGAATAAATATTGTATTATAAATAATTCACAGGTATGTACTATATGTATACACCTAAGTGAAAATATCTTATGGTAATATATTTGATAAAATACATGATATGTACATGTATTCATTTAATGTGACATCATGCTACTGTTTAAATCCACGTGTATTAATGGCCACACCCCTTTTATAAGGGAAAGAGGGGAGAGGTAAATTGACTCTAATAGATAAAAACATCAGAGTTTGAGTTTTTTCTTTATGGGTAATATGCTGGGGACATGTTGGTGCTATTTTCAGGAAAGTTTCATTTATATTAAACAAAGATTGATTGAGAAATTAAAATATCAATTCTGATTAGTGTCTCTCGACCCCCCTAAATTCGATTATTTTAGGATGAAAAAATGTTGTTGTTTTTAAATTAAGTTAAAATTCTTCAAATTTTTTACATACGCATCTTAAATATAATTACTCTTAACAGAAACACTAAAAGAAAGAAGCATTGGTTGTTTAGTTTTTGTTTTATAGCTAAATAATAATGTACCCCCAAGAAATCTGAATTTTAGGGTCGAAAATGCAATTTTAACATCTTTCGCACCATTTGCGGCGCATAAGACCAGTAAAATCTGTTGAGATAGACCTAAATACATAACCTAAGTCACAAGAGAAATTGTCCCGACAACACCCTGATCGAAGTGCCTCAGATCGCTACCTATATGTGGTTGATAACCCATATTATCACTGCATAAGAGATAATATGCAGATTTTACTTGCTACCATGTCCCAATTATCAACCACACCTTTTAACAAAGCATTAACATGTAAAATGTCACTACCTGCCATTTGTTACAGATGCTGAACTCAGAACGCCAGACACCAACCATCGTCATAAAAAAGGTGGAGACTATAACAATGTGTTACCACTTGTGGTGTTTACATAAAAATATAAAATAATATTACTTTTTATGTCTATTTTACTTACCCTGCGGGGCATTTCATTTCCTCCATACAGGGTTCCTCCACCCAACTGTCCCTGCTCCACAGGTGACCCGGTAGGAACGTTCTGATTTTAACAGCATCTTCAAATGATGTGTTTACGAAAAATTCAAACCCAGTGAGGAGCTCAATGTCTCTCACACGTGCAACATGTTCTTGCAAATAATCAATTGATTTCTGGAATTAGAGAATATGTCGGGATACATACAGTATACAATTATTGACCTCTCCAGAGGTTTACTGTAAACCGAATGGAGAGGTCTATAATTGTTTTGTTAGTCCGAAGAATATCTTAGATTTTTCTGACCCTTGAAGTTGACTTGAAGTTGGATCCAGAACCTCGAGACGTTCATGTTGTATTTCAGTATATCGGCAGTAAGTTCACTCAATGGAGTCAAATTACTCTCCTGGGCGAAGTCCACTAAAAGCTTTGTACAAAGTTTTAGATTTTTCTTCGTATTTTGACTGTCTTTACTCTCTAAGAGACTAATAATATCCTCATCTTCAACATTTTTGAAACGGCTAGTGCTAGCGGCGGCCATTTTATCGTCTGATAATGACGTCATTTTAGTGGAATGCTGGGAATATTATTCACCGGCAATGCATTGCGCGGTGTACAGTTAAAATTATTCACCGCTCGTTGACCAATCAAAATCGAGTATTTCAACTGAGGTACTAACAATATACAATTGTTGACCTCTCCAGAGGTCAACCGGCAAAATTGTATACCGAGACTGTAAACCGAGAAACTACTGTTGACAGAGACCGAAGGTCGAGGTCAACAGTAGTTTCAAGGTTTACAGTCGAGGTATATGGTTTTGACGGTTGACCGAATGGAGAGGTCTACAATTGTTTTGTTAGTCAGAAGAAACTAATAATACACATATAGACGACAGTCATCAATCATGGCTTCATTTCACAATCTTTTCTCCGAACCACGCCAACAATAATTTTTTAAGAAAATCTTAAGACAGTGGTAGCTAAACTCTTTGTTTTTGGCACATAACTGCATACTCACTTGTAAATTAATGTTAATTTTTCGTTTCTTTTTGTATTTTTGCTATACTTGTCGTCTAGCAAAGTCAAAATATCACTTTCATCAACGTTTACGAAATGTCCATCTACCATGTTTTTTCTGTAAACATTATGACGTCATATTTCCCATAATTCACAAGTGTAGTACAGTAACATAAGCGGTCAATAATATGATATCCCATGATGCACAGGTGAGGTACAGGCAAAAATGTTGACCGCTAATTGACCAATCAGATGCGAGTATTTACACTGAGGTACTAACAATATAAATTATCTCACATATTTAAGGCTGAAAATATAACACATCTTACAATGTACATTAAGACTTTTATACAATGGACTTGACAGGTTCTGATGGGGACTGTTTGCTTTAAATGGTGAATGATTCTCATACATGTACCTTGTGATTTCACCTGTGCACTGTGACTACTCCCTGTACATTGTGATTATAACATGTACATGGTGAGTTGAACCTGGACATGGTGACAATTACCTGTACATTGACTTGAAAATGTACATGGTGATTGTTACCTAGACATTATGACTAATTTACCCTGTCTGGTGATGATAAGCTTACATAGTGACTGATACCTCTACCTGGTGACTATAACCTGTGCATAGTGACTGTGACTAACTTACCATACAGTTCATAACTTTCTGCTTGTGGGGAAGGATAAAAGACTGGACATCTAGCTCTCCTGTACATTGCTGAACACTATCCCCAACTCTACAGCGAATCATACTCATATAGAAGTGACTGGGGATGGGTACGCCACTGTCTTGTACCAATCTAAAATAGTAATATGTCAATGTTTTTCATAAATCAAAATCAAATCTCAACATTGCACTGCACGTACACTCTGTCTATATAGGTAACATCTACAGTATAACTTCATTCAATTACAGGTTAGTTAACGTAGTACTTTGGAGTTTTATATCATATAATTTTGTCGAGCTATGAATTCAACCAATTTACTACACATAAAATCTGACTTTAGATGCTTGGGGTCCTCTACAAGGATGTGAATTCAGATTGAATCCAGGTGAAATGGTAATATCCTTGCTTGCCTGTAACTCTACAGTCTTTTTACAGCAAGTCTTTTTGTGTGTTTTATTAACCTACTGAGTTATGTTGTTAATGTCATCTGGCTTGCCATCAGCATCATAGTCCCAGGCTGGACCAACCATGACGTGTATGTCAGAATAGTGCTCCCTGTACTCTTCCAATACATCGTACAGGAATTTCCAGATACCTATAAGTAAAAACACATGATGGGTTTGCTATTTCAATGCGATGTAAGTTCAACTATTTTAATCCCATGAATGTTTCAACATTTAATGAGGTAGTGAAGCTGTTGGGGAGTGTGCCATAGAATTAAGTTAATTACTTATTTAACTATTCAAGAGTGCACTGTAGAGTTCAGTTCCATATGATTTCACATGGGTGAGATATTTTAAATTGGAATTGCATGTTATTTGTTAACAACAAGGCACTTATGTGCAAAATATCACAACGTGCCATTTGTTACAGATGCTGACCCCCAAATGCTGAACACCAACCGCCGAACAACACCCACAAGAAAATAATAGCCAACAATAACGATATGTCACCACTAAATGGTGACATTTAATCAAGTCACTTGTATGATGTATGACTTTATTATTATAAATCTTCAATTAGAAAACACTGATTCAAAATCATTGATTAATTAAACCTAATGGAAATTACCTGACTGGAATCCATTGTACATTGGAACTAAGTTAGATGTTATAGCAGCATCCAGTCTTCCATCATCAGTTGCTGACACTCCTATAACATTAAACCAATGCATTATCAGTTATTAAATTTAAGCATTATGAATAATCAAAAGTTACATTCAAGCATAATGCAGATATGACAATTTACGCATTATGCATAAACTGATATTCTACAAATATTTCATATTATTTTTGAAGAGCCAGGGGAATACACAGGTTTCATCAAAAACAGTATGAAATATTTGTTTTATTATTCACTGATATATTCACCACTCTCTTGCTGTTGGGAATGTCTTATAAGAACAAGAATGATTAAATTTTTTGTATCACTTTCATATGTACACTGGACAAAACGACACACCTGGTGAATTAACGACTGTTGAATACGACTTTTTTCTGATGTCACAGGCATGGCCTTTGAATACGTCTTATTATTTCATGTCACGTGTAATGTGTAGACCAATGAGAGAGTGGGGAATATGACAGTGATATAATAATGTGTTTCATTTGGTATTATAAAAAGCTAATTTCAAGATTTGATGACAAATTCAAAAGTTATTTTGTTGACTAAAATGAGGAAAACAATGAACATCAACAATGTATCAATATTTCACATCTATACACAAACCTGGAGGATAGAGGAAAGCATGTGTAATATTCTGCTCTTCAGAAATGAAGTCACTGCAGTTTCTGCCATTTTTAGCCCTCGGGTCTCCACGTACACAATCAGAGGGAAAAACACTGGGCTAAAAATCAAAATCAACTATTAGCAAAAAATTATGAAATCTTGGTTTTCAGATGGGGGATGAGGATCTATTTCTAAAATGGATATTTAAGAAATACTGTACATCTTTTTAAAAATTTACATGGATATTAACACCTTATAGAATGCACATGTTCAAAATCAAAATATTTTGTTGAAATTATATTGAAACGTCACTTTCCCAAATTTTTCAGTTTTTCTGAAAGTCTGAAACTATCTTAAATTTCAAACCAGATGACTTACCATTTTATCATAAATGAAGGTGGACAGAAGTGGCATTCTGAATTGGGCATTGTATGTATTGACATAGTCCCTCTGTACAAAATAGCAGCTAGAATTGGGGGAGTTAATACCATAGGGATGATGTTTGCTCCAGGACTGAGTCACCTCCTCTGCTGTTAGTTTAAGTTGTTCATTAAGCTCACTCTCAGATTTCATTGTTAGATTCTGTAACATACCAAAATACAATATTGCTATACCAGTAAATTACTTATAAATAAATTATGTAAAATTGAAGGAAAATCGTATATTCTAGTGGCTAAACAACAACCTGAGAATGTCCCAAAGATTTGCAATTCATAAAAGTCTGACAAAATTATTTTCTGTAAATTTCGGTAATATATTAATAAAATATAATAATTTGAGAGGGATTGATACTGCCGACTAGATGAACTAGAAAAACAGCAACTCCACGGAGTAGCAAATCCCACCAAACAGCCACCTTGAAAATTTCTTCTCAAGCAGAGCTCCTTTATCTAAAGGCATCAGTATATAAATTTGAAGTAAATCCGTCCAATGGTATTTGAGTTATCAAAGATTACCTTTTTTATGAAAAATGGCAGCCATTTTGAAATTCAACTGACCCCTTTGAAATTTCTTCTGAAGCAGATCTCCTATTTCCCTAAACATCAGGATATAAAATTGGAACCAAATCCATTCACTGGTATTTTAGTTATCAATGATTATGTTTTTTTAACGAAAAATGGCGGCCATTTTGAAATTTAGCTGCCATCTTGAAAATCCCTTCTCGAACAGAGCTCCTATGTCCCTAGGCATCAGCATGTAAAATTTGAACCAAATCCATTCAACAGTATTTGAGTTATCAAAGATAACATTTTTTACAAAAAAATTGGCCGCCATTTTGAAATATGGTTGCCATCTTGAAAATGTCTTCTTGAGCAAGGTTCCTTTGTACCCAGGCAACAGCATATAAAATTTGATCCAAATCTATTCAATGGTATTTGAGTTATCAAAGATAACATTTTTTTACGAAAAATGGCCGCCATTTTGAAATATGGCGGCCATCTTAAAAATGTCTTCTCGAGCAGAGGTCCTACACTCATAAGGCATAAGCCTATAAAATTTGAATGAAATCTGTTAACTGGTATTTGAGTTATTGCCCAGACACACGGACAGACGGATGAACGGACGGACCAACGGACGGACGGCTTTTCTATATCCCGCTCGAACTTCGTTCGGTGGGATAACAATTTCTTCAAATTCTACTAATAAATCCATGATGAGGTAATTCCCAATTCCATTAATTTTTGTGTATTTTAGGATCAGTGTTAGAGGTCGAGCAACTTTAATTACAGTATGTATGGTGAATGTTTTGATATTTATATACATGTAGATGTACATAGTACAAGCAAGTAATTTTTCAAAGTTCAATATCACATATTATATTTACCCTCAAATTATCACAGCTACAATCTGTTACCACATCACTTTGGAAATCCCCAGAACATGACACATCAGACACTTCTCTGATTGGCTGTGGCTTTGGTGATGTCATAATATAGTTGAGAGACCCCTTAGTGCCATTGTTAGAAGCTGGCTCAACATCTAGTAAATCTAAAAGTAATGAAAAACATTTGCATCACTTACTTAACTGCTTCTTAGGCTTTAAATGTTAATTTGATAATTTACAACATTAATAAAATGTAACCAGTTGTGATTTTTACATATTGATTATAGAGCTAATCAGTCTATTTTATCAGGTACAAAAAGGACAAAAGGTAAGTATGGGGTAAATGATAATTCAACGCTGATGATAAGTTACCTGCCATCATGTTATACAGCTCAATATTTTCCAATGGTTCCATATCAAACTGGGATTTGAATCCAGGACCATGAGCAGTAAACAAAGCCTGAAATACAGTATATGTACATGTACTGTGCATTCAATGAGTATTTCACGAGAATCATGACAATGATTACCATATAGACTATACAATTACTTAAATAAACATACTGATTGTCAAGAAGAGCCAGGGGACTGTGACTATTCTCACTTAAAGTTGCTTAACTTCAAAACATTTCTTATCTTAGTCAACCCATATATGGACAGGGCTACAGCTGTGCCTTCAGATATATTGAAACACTTACATGCATGGCATCAAAATTGTTGTCCCATCCATGTGCCCCTTGATTGTTGCAATTGTATGACCCTTTCCTAGAAACAAAATACAACACAATGTATTTATGACTACTAATTGTAAAATCAAACATGATATTTCCAACTAAAAATCTGGCGCTTATAACTGATATGAACCCAGAATTGAAATACATTTATCACTTGCAAAGGTGTACTAGCAATGGAACTCAGGGTAGAACTAAACAAGCCATTAAAATGCAAAATGTCACCATCCGTGTCATTTGTTACAGACACCAACCACAAAACACCAACTACCAAACATTGTCCATAAAAATGTTGGAAACTATAACAATATGTCACCATTTCTGGATATTATGAGGTTATATAATGGTTGATTCCCTATATCGTGTTTATACTCAAGAGAGTATATGATATATTCACGAGTGACCGAAGGGAACGAGTGAATATATCATATACTCACGAGAGTATAACGATATACAGAATCAACCATTATATGATCTTATTATCCCACCCTAATCTTTAATCAATAAAATGTTAATCTAAATTCATCAACAGTTGTATATCAAGTCGAAGAGTTGTATACGCTGCCCAGGAGTTGTATACGCTATCCAGGAGTTGTATATCGTTCTCAAGAGTTGTATACGATGAGTGTTGGTTTTATATTGCAGTTATACAATGCTATTATACAATCATATAAAGCACTTAGGGTGGGATAATATAAAATACAACATACACCAATGCTGTACCTAAAAACAAGCCATTTGTCTTTGTTCTTTAAGAGTACTTCATCAATTCTTTTGTTATTTGCATGGTGGAGTCTTTTAGGAGCATCTTCTTTCTTATACACCAACAGTCTTTCATCTTTACACTCTAGGTGAGCAGTAATGTTGTCTGCTGGTTCTAGAAAACATAAAATCTATGAAACAAAAACCGACAAAACGATAATTTCATACATAGAACTGCACATACATTCACAGGGCTCTGAATTTGTTTCACCGATGAAAATCATAAAATGTTTATGTTTATAATCTAAAAAATGTGCACATTTTGAAGAAAAATGCCAACCTTGTCTCATCAGAAAGATGCTGCAAATCAATGAATCATGCATTTTATTTTCTCTTATTCAAATGAACATATAACACTGACTCAGAATTTTTTCAAGTTATTTTCATGGAGAGTGATTGGGGTTGAGATTCCAAATAAATTCCCCTTTCATCTTCTTGAAAGTATCAACTACTTCATGAAACAAACAAAGGAATGAATGGGCAGACAGATGCACGAGCCAAGTGCCAGTTTTAATAAATATACCTATAACATGTATAACTGTTCTTGGTGATGACAGAAAAATTAAATTCTGATTCTGAGGAGACATTAAGTTATTCCATTTAAAATGGACACAAACCTGGATTATCGACATGCACATATTCTCTATTCTTGTAGAGATACTTGCTGGTAATCCGACCTGCCTGGCCCTCAAATATATAGTAGTTGTTCACATCTATCCAACTATCCAGTCTATTTGTCTTAGAGCAACTTGTCTCCTGCATTCCTGTAATAAAAACACTCCAAAATACAATGAATAAATGGACATGTACTGCAAATTAGCTGTTTGCCAACAATGGCCAACACAGGCTTATTAAATCCCTTTAAATTTTACATGTACGTTATAATCAATTTCTGGATAGGTTAGCAAAATAAATAGCTCAAGGCTATAACAGAACACAAACCTAAATTACCGGGCATAGAACCCCCTCCCCCAAAAAATGCTAATAAGTTTAATATCTCTGAACAACATTTTCGTACAAAAACACTACTGTATCAACATTAGGTATCTCCATTAAAAAAATAATTACATTTGTAATATTCAACAAACAGTCAACAAACCAAAATTTAGATACAAAAATAGACCACCAAACACCATCCACAAAAAAGTCCACAAAAAAGACTATAACAATATGTCACCACTTCTGGTGCTATCATAAATCATTTAAAAAACAGTTAAAAATTTGGAATAAAATAAAATAAAGTCCAAGTACAACGCTATCACAAATCCTTTAAAAATTAGACTGATCATACATGTATATCTACCAATTAATAATTAACTTGTTGAGTCACAAATCTCAAATTAAGTTCAAATGTACTAGGCCAATTAATTATTAAAAACTTAAAAACAGGATATGATGACAGATTTATAATCCTCAAGATAAATTTAACTTCAATTTTAGAGTAGCTCTCCATGGCCACAAGTGTGCATGCTTAAACATCAACTATAACAAATTGGGACTTAAAATCGTATGCCACTGTGTATTAAGGAATAAGGATGTAGAAGAGTTAGATTATAGTACAATGGAAACTAGCATAGTAAAACCTGCAGTTTAATAGAATTGTTTAGAAGTATTATTCATACATTATATCATCATGGCAGCTAGTAGCAGAAATAGACCTAATCATAGTAGTGACTCAGATTCAGACAATTATGTGAAAACCATTCCTTTAATGAAGAACACTCTCACTGCAAATGAAGAAGAAAATCTCTCTCATCATATAACTGAAATATACAACTCAGCTAAACTGAAACACAGCCAAGAAGAGCTAGACAGACATGTAGAATACATCAAGGCTCGAGTTATACAACCAATTCTTAATAAATTCAATGAAATGCAACCAGCATTAGCAGTGGATGACGTACATGTACTACTGAATGGAAGCATGTCAAATAGAAGTAAAATAGGAACACCATGTGAGTGTGATTTTGTCCTCCCCATGGTGCTCTCCAGACATGTACTGATATCTCTTATAGATAGTAAATCACAGGAATACGATTTTCCTGGTCAGTTAGATGTAGAGTTACCTGATGATCCTCACACAGATTTACAAAATCTCAATAAGAAACATCCAGGGTTAATAAAACACAATTCACTTGATTCGGAGGAATTAAATAGGCTCATACTTTTAACTGTTTCAAATTGTTTGTTACAACTATGCACTGAGGGTATACTGGTCTACAAGAGAGAGATATATATAAAGAAGCCTGTATATGTAGAATCATATCAGCTGAAAGAGAACGAAGTTATCCTGTATAACAACTCACAAAGTCCCTGCATCCAACTAACAGTGTGGGGACCATTGTGTGTAACAGACATAGACCTGGCATTTTGTCTGAAAATACTCAAAATACCTCAGCTGCCTTGTAATAAGGACAGTTTCTATATGGCATTGCATGGCAAAAACGGGTGGATGAAATCTTTTTATGAGACACCAAACTTGAGAGCATCAAGGATAGATGATCGTCACAGGACTGTACTGATTGCATTAAAATCCATGCTTTCACAGTATCAGAAGGCAACTAGTAATAAAACAAAGTTACATTCACATGCACTGTTCACCTTAGTAAGACACCACCAAGAGCAATGTAATAGCAGTGCACATGAGCAACCAATTGGAAATTGTTACATTGACATCTCACACAATCTATGCAAACTGCTGTTAAGATCTGTACAGAATAACACAAACATCGAGATAAGTAATACAAAATGGCTTGACGATCTCTTTGATAAAGACAATCCAGATATGTATATTTATAAATCAGGTGATGATACTCACTGGTCTGCAACACAATTGTTCCTACTTGTAGTATACATTCTCACAGAACTACTGAAATCAACATGTGTTAGTTCTCATGCATACTACTGTGAATATCTGGAGCTGTTGTCTAAAGAGTGTGTGCTAGAACACATGAAACAAAGTATACTCCAGAATCCAGACAATGCTTTTACTTTTAGTGAGAGGGAAGAGATCCTATCTCATGAGGATAAGAGAGAAATGATTATAAAACAATATAACCTTGCAAATAATTATTCAGTTGTAGTTGACACAGAGAGAATTCTGACAAGATTGAATCTTAAGAACAGCTAGTTGCAATCCAACGTTGATTTTAATAACATGGAGTCAAGAGTTAGGTGAGGACAATACTGAACTTTACTCATATAATCATGAACTTTTATCTCAGACAATCCCACCAGAATCAAGCAGTTCAACACATTGCATAGAGCCCAGTGTATGTGAAGACAATACAGAGCTACAAGAACTCATAGTATCAAATGAATCTGAGAATGAAGTTGGACTGAAGAATAGGAAACGTAAATGGAAGTGAGATAATTATAATTATTATATCATTGCTAGAAATCATGTGATTTGATTGTCTGATTAAGTACCGTGTGATCAAAAATACCAAAGCATATTTCACAGCTCCCTCAATTTGTGGATTATTGTCTGGCGTATTGCCCATCTGGGAATTGTGACAACTGCACTGGACAAAAATAAAAGTGTACTATACAATGATACTTGTACGTAATTATGTTATCTTATGGGTTTATGATATATCTATTGATTATAATAAATGTTTACAGGTTAAAACAAATATTTCATGTTTCTTTAAAATGCAAAGTGATCGCAGAGAATGTCTAGCAATGATATAATAAAACAAATATTTCATTCTATGTTTGGACAATACCTAATAAACGAATATGTTGTAAAACCCCAAAAACAAGTGATGGCTGCATTGATTTCATTCAATGTTCCATGATTTCTCCTCTCCACTGATATGTCACTTAATTATTCATATGTGGTAATGATTGAACTAGAAATTGGTAACTCCACGGAATAATATTCATGAATCTGTATATATCAAAATGTATTATTTACCATCATCTACTGTACCCATGATTTGCTGATAATAAAAGACAGATATTGGGGATATATAAGAATTTCCCCAAATTATTATAAATTAAGCATTTAAGTGACCATTTTGGAGTTTTCACCCTTAACAGTTAGGCTTAAGAGAATTACACCAATGTTAAGGGGGGATCAAATCTATGATCCTGAAGACGAACAATCATATGAGGGTGGTTTAGGTATCATTGGAAAGGTTATTCAATTCCCAGTATTTTGAACCTACTTATTTATGAAGAAATTCATATTCTAAGAACATAGGGGTTTATTGTTTTAAGACAAAACTATTGACAATTTGGGCATATCAGTAACTTTAACCAACTCTAATAATTTTTTCTCTAAAACATGACTTATTCAATATCAAGGTAAGCCAGAAACAGGTCAAAAGACCAAATAAGAAAAAAGTTATCAAAAAACCCTTAAATCCCCTAACTGTTTAAGGGTCAAAGGTTACAAATTAAAAAGGCAATGTAATTCTTGAGATCTAGTGTAGTACAATGTAACCATATTTTGAAGAGATCTCTTAATTATAGCAAACTCGCGATTTAGGCAGCCACTGTGAATTTTCTATGGCACAAATCAGAAGAGCAATATCTTAATTGTGATCTACTCTAAAGTTCCTTCAATTTGAGTATAGCATACCATTACTATAGATTATTATGAGGTTTTATAATGCTTGATTCTGTATATCATGTTTAGACTCAAGCGAGTACGAGTATAAGATATATTCACAAGTGACTGAAGGGAACGAGTGAATGTATCATTTACTCACAAGAGTATAACGATATACAGAATCAACCATTATATGTTCTTTTTATCCCACCCTAAGTGCTTTACAAAAAGCTTTATATGACAAAAGAAAAAATCAATAAAAAGTTATCTAAATTGAGCAGTTGTATATCAAGTCAAAGAGTTGTATACGCTGCCCAGGAGTTGTATACGCTATCCAGGAGTTGTATATCGTTCTCAAGAGTTGTATACGATGAGTGTTTGTGTTATATTGCAGTTATAAAATACTATTATACAATCATATAAAGCACTTAGGGTGGGATAAAGAAGAGATACACAACCCCTATTCATATATATACACCTTTTCACCAAATATTTCTTAGACGGACAGACAGAGTGACGGAGGGACAGATGGGTTTCCATTGTTCGTTGAGATAAGTAAATGATCCAGCATCTCAAAGTGTTCACCAAACCCTCCAAGGCTATTTAACAACTTAGTGGTTTTAACATTAATATGATACAAATGACTGTACCATGATCTGAGACCAAGACTAGGTTAACACACTGGTCCATCCTTCTAGCCAGCAGACCATCCATCAGTTTCCCTACAAGTCCATCCATTCTGGCCAATACAGGGGGAAGCTGAAACAGTAAAATTGTCAGTATGATGAAGTGAAACATTGAAGAGTAAGTATGGTCAAACAATTTGCAAATTTAAAAAAAAAATAGCCATCAAATACTCTCCGACATACAAAGGAAATGATTTGTTTAAAATGAATTTATTTCAATTTACAACAGTAATAAGAAAATAAAAAACATTTAAATGCTTCAATAATTTTGACCACAATATATCTCACCATATAATACATAAAGCTATTTAATTGTCAGCATAACGAACCTCAGGTCCAAATGGACTTTCTTTATGGCCAGTAGTGTCAGGCTCAAACATATACATAGAGATAAACTCTGGCCTTTCCTCCTTTGGTAGATCCAACCAGCCCAACACCATGTCCACTTGGTACTCAAATGATATGGAACTGACAAGAAATATTCATAATATACAGGGTGGGCCAAAAAAAAACGCCACTTTTTTTTCAAGACACTACAACTTTTTTATTTTCCAACCTACATACCCCAAATTTTGCAGTTATATAGTGCCAGGGGTTCTTAGCAATAATATAATGTAACAAGTCCTTCAACATGGATTATATTTGATCTGAAAGAGGAGTTCAATTGGTCCGCCACCCTATTTGATGATCGATTTTAGTTTTAGTCTCTTTGCTGATATACCAGTATCAATGAAATGTTAGCTAAGTTTTTTTCAACCTGTCCTAATTGCCAGCTTTAGTTGAGTAATTTTTTAGAATGGGTGCCTTAATACAATCTCCTGGAGACATTCCCATACCCTATACTCACTGGGGTTTGCATCAGGCCCATTAGCTTGGCTGTCATCAGTTCAGGAACATTTTGCAAATTATGCTTATTTCTCATGGCACATCACATGTTTAAGTGAGACACTGGTGACATATTTTATTCAAGTAAAAGTATATAATTCATGATCCATGGCTAGACAACAACTTCAAGTTTCATTTGGTATACAAATTATGATTTTGTATCAAAAATTAAAAAAGTTATAGCATTTTGAAAAAAAGTGGCGTTGGCCCACCCTGTACATGAACTATCAAAAGTATCGAAAAATAGAATTCGAATTTTGTTAAAAGGCTTAGTGTTGTGCATTAGAGAGTTTTGTAACAGTTAAGTTATACAAGATAAGATATTTGATCCAAACATTTATTCTAGTTTTTTATATTGTTCCTTTACACATTTGTGACAATATGCTTAACTCACCCATTATATGGAACATATATATCTGGATACATGCCTGAAAAATAAAAAACAAAGTTTCTTTTGTGTATGCTAAATGTATGTACTTTTGTATAATGCTTAAACGTTTATCCAGGGAAAGATAAAGAATATATTCTGAAGGAAGTTATTTTGTATTGATGAAAAACCATATTCCAGATTTTTAAAGTAGAATGTGCCTTATAATTCCCAGGCATTCATTAAAAATTTTAAAGTACTTTGAAAAGGAAACACATTTATTTTGAGGGAAAAGAGGTATAATTTATCAATTTGTCCAGTCAAATATATACAATTTTTTATCCTCAACAATAAATAATCTCCAGGTGACAAGAAACAACATTATTAACAAAGGGAATTAATAACAGTTTTTAAAAACTGTCAAATCTGCATTTTATTGAAAGTACTTTCAGAATAATGCCTATGGGTATTTATTACAAAGGAAACATAGGCCTTAGTTTAATTAAAATGTACATGCATCCAAAAAGATATATTAAGTGTGTGTATGTGATGTCACCTTGTATCTGAACATCACAGCCTGGCCACATAAAAGATGCTGATTTCTTGCCCTGTTTCTTCATAGTATTCCATAACTTCAAGAATAAAGCAAAAACACTGAAACAATGCACACAGTCAATAATATTGTTCCTAAATGTGATATGTAATCTTTAATTCTTAATAAATAACTAGAAAAACAGCAACTCCACGGAGTAGCAAACCCCACTGAACAAAGCAAATTTTGATAATTAGTGGCAATCTTAAAAATTTCTTCTTGAACAGAGCATATCAGCGAATTAAAGGACGATTCTCGGTTTGGAGAACGAAGTTCATCAATCTAAATGAGCATTATCCCTGCTTCAGACAAATTTGATTTTTTTACATAATATAGATTTAAATGTCTTCTTTTGAATAGTCATAATCTAATTTGGGTAATATTTCTAGATTCTTCGCAAAAAAATATTAGCGCAGTACACTGATGAGCTTCTTTCCCCAAATCGAGACTTGTATTCTATTGAATCTGTCTATTTGAGCGTTATCCCTGCTTCAGACCAATTTGTTATTTTTACATCTTGTAGATTTAAATGTCCTCTTTTGAATATTCATAGTTTAATTTGGGTAATATTTCTATATTTTTCATGAAAAAAATTATTAGCCCAGGAGACTTTTCTCCAAACCGAGAATCGTCCTTTGAACCAAATCACTCAACTGGTATTTGAGTTATCAAAGACTTATGTTTTTTCCGAAAATGGTGATCAATTCAGAAATTCAGCCACCATTTAAAAAATCTTCTTGAGCCAAATCCATCAACTGGTATTTGAGTTATCAAAGATTACATTTTAATGTCAAATGGCAGCCATTTTGATAAATAGCAGCCATCCTATGTTTGGACGGACAGAGGGCTTCACTATATCCCTACTGAACTTCATTCATTGGGATAATTAGCAAATCAGTCTACATACTGGTTCCCCTTGCCACCATCTTGGGTCAAACTTGCTTGGTCTACTAAGCGAGAATCTATCTCTCAGTTCCATGTCATATATTGAATTGTCAACTATACCATGTGACTCTCCATATAAGCCCTGAAAACCATATAAATACCATTGATAAATATGTACGTTTTATGAATGATCATATATAGTTTCAATGTATAATGTCAGAACAAGCTGGGGAAATAAATGCTCGATGCTAGGGGAAATAATATTGTCTCTAGTCAACAAAGTTTCAAATTTTAGACAAACCAGCCAGGTAGATATTCTTTTTCTTAATTGCTAATAAAAGACATTTTACCTTTTTACCATTTCTAAAAATAATTATTTATGATCCCATTTTCTTTAAATATTTGATAGAATAGGCTGTTAAATGGATTCATATATGACATAGATAAATACTTACAGTGACTATACTGTAATGATTTGGGAATGTCTTGGATGGGTAGATAGGCCTCATATAAGGTGTCCTGATACCACATTCCTTCAGTCTATTTATCACAGGAGTCAGCTTCCTATCAATATATTCCATACGGAAGCCATCCAGAGAAAGCAAGATCAATGGAGGAACTCTGAAAGATAAAATAAATGCTACAATGGCAAAGCTATGCTGAGATGAACGACGGTGATTAAGAAGCCATAGTTTACAGTTGAGTGACCCGATCAATAAATGAATATAAACTTAACAGAGATGATGGTGATATCAACCACAAACCAATGAAAAAGATGATCATTTTTACATACAGATAGAAATATATTATTATGGGAAGTTTTGCCCCCAAAATCAAACACTTGAACCATTTCATTTGGGGATCATGGAACATTTAAATATGCTTTAAATTTATTTTCATCCTCACAATGGGTTTTCGGAAATTAAGTGAAACTTAAGGCATAAAAATATTTCAAAAAACAATGAGAAATCCATAACGGGGAGCACAACACACATGATTTGGCATAAACATTGGTCTTGTTATTGTCTAGGGATTTTACATTAACAACTAGTTATATACAGCATATTTTGTCACTTACCCTGGTGGACATGTTGGTGGATCTGGACCCCTACATGGCTCAAACAACCATGTAAAATTTCCTGGGTTCTCAGTGGAGGATGGGATAGTAACAACCTCCTCTGTTGTAACAGTTGTAGATGATGGGATAGTAACAACCTCCTCTGTTGTAACAGTTGTGGATGATGGGATAGTAACAACCTTCTCTGTTGTTCTAGTTGAGTTCCGTCCCTCCAAGCCCCCAACCTCACCACTTTGATTTCTCCCAAAATGGACTCCAAGGCCAATTGCTAGGGCAACAGCTACAGCAGCCACCTGTAAATATCGAAGGATCATTGGGATTACCTTTAAGTGTACTTCAAATGGTGCAATTCTCAACCATGAACCAGATAATCGTATGTGGTTTTGGAATGGTTGAACATTGTTTCTTGCAAAAGTCTGAATCTGACAAACCATGAATAAATTGAAGTTAAAAATGACAAGTCTATTTGCATCCAAGGAAAAGTAGAGGGGTCATATTTTGCATCATCATTTCAGAAATATATGTACAATATGAGAAAATTAGGATTAAGCGAGCCATGAGCTCTATTTTGTCCTAATAAATTTATTCTATGACTTACCACAAGTAAGATAATGAGGAGACATTTTCTCTGAAGACAAGCAGATTTCTTTGATGGCTAAAATAAAAATAGAACATATGCTACCATCAATAAATAAAGTATAATTAAGAATAAATTTATTACAGTGAATTAAGTAAGATATATAATGCCTTTAAAATGACACCCCATCCCATAAATCCTACAGATAGCACTCAATTTGTGTAAGATTAAATTGCATGTTGCCAACATGTGAACTTGGTATCTGTAAGTAAAGTTTCAAAAAGTTCAAAAGGGGTTTGATTTCAAAATGGGATTTTAACTTCTATTTCAGATGAATATTTGGTATCTTTGGAAAGTACAATTAATGAATTCCTTTAAGCATGCACTACTATACATAGTACATATATATATTATCACTCTGCAAACTTGCTGTGAAAATGTCCATTTTTGTAGGATAAGGTCATCACTTTTATTGAAATACATGTACTCTAGATATTTGACACTGAGTAGTGATAAACTAACTTATATCAGTATAACATCAAATTTTCAAACCTTTGTTTGTTTTATTCACTACCATTTTATATTTTCACTAAAATTCATTAGAAGAGTAAGCAAAGTGGTCAGATTTTTCAGCAGAGTTTTTCCTTCGTAATATTGGATATGCATAATTTTAAAGGTGCAACAATTAGTGCAGGGGGGCCATTCAACGATCATCGACCAGTGTCAAATATATTTAAGTTTGGATATTTCATCAAGATTCAAGACTAACATATATTTTTATTATCTATAAAGAAACCCCTGGATTAACATTATTTCAGCTGATATTCCTCTTGAAACGTGGTGAATCATTAAAATTATTTAGAGTCCCAATTGTTGGATCATACAATCACAAATCAAATAGATTTTAATGAAATTATCTAAATTATCAACTGTGTGCAGAGTCCAGCTGTTTCAATGGTGGGTAGAGGGCAGGGGGATGGGCGAGATGGAAGCAGCAGCTTGCTTTTACATAGAGTAAAAGAACCTTTGAGCATATATAATATCATAATACCTTAAATTCATCAATCGTCAATGGCGTCAACTGATACTTGCTGCTATAGTAGTCAGAGCTCTGAAAGTTTTATCAAACATTTATAAAACTTCTTGGATGGGTAAATAAATATGAACATTTTTAGAGTTTCTACATTTTACTTTTCATTTTATGAGTAAACATAAGTTGTACAAAATAAAAATCTTTAAACCAACAGTGACAATACTGATTGAACCTGACCTTAGAATAACTCTCTATTAAGGCTAAAATGAAGCTGTTTGATAGGATTCTTCATGGTGTTAGTGACTAAATTTTGTGATACAAATTAATGGGATTGTATGAGTTTTAAAACCTGAGCATTCTTTATGCAAATTCAAAACAATTTACTTTCATCTTTAATTTGACAAGTTATCTAGTTTTTTGCTCACTTCAACATCACAGTATGTACTCAAAAACAATAGAAAGATATTCAAAATCTGATTTAGTTCTATCTACTTTTACTTATCATCAAAGTAACAAATGCAATACATGTATAATGATATATACTTACAGACATGTTGACACATGAAGTCCAAGACCAGAGATAAGTAAAACAACTTGATGTATCACAATATGACTACTTGAAATCGAATACAGGTTACTTGAATCCACTGTTGAATTTGCCTGTATTTACCCCTTGCATTAAGTTGAACTTCACATGTTTCATATATTTTGTACTTTTTAATTTCAATGTTATAGTGAATGAAATCTAAGTGTAAAAAACTGTATGGAGTGTTTACCAACTATAGGATTGTAAATTAATATAATAAAAATGTAAATAAATAAATAATAAAAAAATCTGCATGTAAGAATAATGTAGTGTTTACACGTATGTGCCCAACACCCTTATATCCATTAATAACTTTCTGAATGAAGAACCTGAATTTAGAGATAATGCTTTTATCTTTATTCCTATATTGAACTTGTGTTACACACCAGTTAAGTTAGGCATATTGGAAAGAGTAATGTAATTAAAGAGATGTTAATGATTAATTTTTTCTTTATTCCTTTTTGTTTTGAATTTTTTATACCATAACATTAACTAACTACTCAATATGCAACTTTTCACCACGTAGAATTTTAAAATATTAAGTTTTATAATTTAGTATGATTCAGAGAAAGGGATTATACAGAGAGATTAGCAATTTATCTATTATCTTACAATTTAGCTCAATTCTTAAATTTGAAGATCTACTGCTATATTGTTAAATATGCATTATAACAGATCGATTTGATGGTAAGAACTAGTATGTGATATGATTGATTTTACCTTTTTGTCATCATTGCTAAGGAATATAATAATACCATTCCAATTAATGATAACTCACTTATTGTATTACTTCTGCTTGATACACATGCTGGAAGATATGCTTTTAAAATTAGTAAACCATTACCAAAACTATGGTTACCCTGTAGTAGTGAAAGGCACATTAAAATGAATATCACCCCCTTCAATCTATTTTTACAGGTTTTTATGATCATTTCACATTTTTCTATAATTTGCTTTACCAGGACGGTGAATTTTCTTCATTTTTCTTCAAACATTTCGTCTTACGAATATTTATTATATCTGTCAATTCCAAGAAAATCGCTCCGCTACGTTTGAAAATAATCCAAGTTATGTCATTTTTCCCATTGAGCTCCATTATAAAAATGGAATTTTCAAACTTAATATTTTAAAATTCTCAAGGTGAAAAGTTGCAAATTGAGTAGTTAGTTAATGTTATGGTGTAAAAAATTCAAAACAAAAAGGAATAAAGAAAAAATGCCACGGAGAAGTCTCATTACATCTCTTTAAAATGATATGCCAATATCAAGCCATCAATCTATTTTTATGTACAACAAAAAGGTCTCTACCAGGAACCACTAGTGAAATAGCTAATCAATAGTGTATCATCATACACGAGTGAAATATGCATCTCTAGCTCTGTCACAAGTGAAATTGAAGTGTCTAGAGAAATCAAGTGATTGACAAGTGTGTGTGACTAGTGCTATCACCAGTGAGTTCTATAGTCACTTAGAGAGACTTCAATACTAGTCTCTGACTATAGCCCTTTCTACACAATCATATTGGCAAGTACCATGATCTTTTTTGATTTTTTTTATGAATACCATAATGGCTCACCCTCAATTTGGTATATTTAAAGAGACAGTTTGTAGCCCCTATCCTAAAATAACCCGAAAAATGTATAAATATGATATAAGTCTTTGTTAATTACTTTTTTCTCATAAATATAACAGCTTCAAAAATCCTCAATCGGAAGTTCGATAACTGGCACACAATTTTGTTAAAGCTTTGATGTTTCCAAAAAAAGAAGGTTAATATATAAGTCTATTGATGGCGAAAGTTACAGCCAATTATAAACTAGACAACAGCAACGCCAAAGCGTAGCAAATCCCATCGAACAGCCATGGCTGGTATTTTTACAAACAAAATATATAGCAAAAATGGCAGCCATTTTTCAAAATGGCCACCTTCTACCAAAAGTGTCATTAGGCAGTGTGCCATGCTTATAGTATTCACATACCAAATATGAACAAAATCCCTCCACTACTTTTCGAGTTATAGCAAAAATCGTAAAATAACAAGTAAAGGCCACCATTTTTCAAGATGGCTGCCATGTGCTTCTTAAATAACTACATTTCTAGATTTATCAATGTCCTATATGATTTTATTACATTTAAAACATATTGCTATTACAGTTTTACATATTGCACCTAAATTACTGTAAAATAGCAACTAAAATGGCCACCATTTTTAAATGAGTGGCCATTTTGAAAATCGCCTTTCGAGCAGACTTTCTACCCCCATATGGTATATGTATACAAAATATGAACAAAAATCGGCCCAACGGTATTTGAGTTATTGCCTGGACGGATGGACAGATGTTGGACGGACGGACGGACGGAGGTGTTCCCTATATCCCTCCGAACTTTGTTCTATGGGATAATTAGTATCAGAAAGACCCAATCAAAAAAGGTTTACTACTTTTCAAGTTCAATGGTAAATTATTGAAGGGTATGGGAAGGTCATTAACACTCACAAGCTGCAACTATGCGAGGTCACACAGGCCCATAGCCAACATTTGCAAAGGGGTATACTTTTAAGAAAATTCCAGGAGGGGTCACCTCCCAATGTTTGATAACAGTTTTCAACTTTTTTCCTTCTCACGCCTATACTGTATTCTATAAATTGTGATGAATCTACTTAATACCTAAGCTCATGTACTGTATTATTCTCATTGGTAAACAAAACTGAACATGTTTTAAAAGTGTGATAATGCTGTGACAGTTATATGTTGACTCAGTACCTAAAGGGGCTGAAACAATGTTTGATAAGTCCTCCAGATGTAATTTATGACATAACTCACTGATAGATGTCACATGCATTCAGGAGTGTTGGGGCCAACAGCCAACCAGGCATTTACATGCAAATGTCACCACATGCCATCTGTTACAGATGCCAAACTCCGAACACCTAACACCAACCACTGAATGCTGGCACAAAAAGTTGAAGATGATAACAATATGTCACCACTTTTGGTTGTGACATAAAAATCATATCATAAAACATATCTCATTCAGAAAATCATCTCATTCTTATGTTTTCAAACTATTAATACCCTGTACAAGGGACATTACAGACTGTAAAATCAGTTAACTGCTTTTATGGGATAACTTTTTGTCACTCGATTAAACATTAAATTGAACAAGGGTACATCCACTCTCCAAATACAAAGGTCCATCCACCATCATAATAACACTTGTTATGATTTATTTCAATTCAGATGAATTCAACAAACAGAAGTTTACTATAGAAAACTAAGGCTATATATTTCAAGTTAAGAACTTATGAATAAATATTTGCGTAGTATGCTAAGAAATATACATGTATAGTATAACCTGTAATAAAGAAATCTAGGATGAAATGTTAATTGTAAAATGACAATATTTTATAAAATACATTTTACATTATGTAGATGACCACAAAATCGTATATAATCTCGTTGTATGTTGACTGACTGTGTACATAAACTACTAAAATAATATCTAAATACAAGTATGAGAGCTATAAAATGAGATCTAAAATATGTCAATATATTGCTATTATAAATACAGGTACAGGTACATTACATATTGAACATACATGTAGTTTCTATACTGTACAGTGATCTCCACAGGATTTTTTCTCAAGTGGGTGCAAAATTCGAATTTCACAATTCATACCAAAATTGGTCAAAATATGCCAATTTTTCATGGTTTTTTCCATTTTCAAGTGGGTGCAAATGGATTCTCAGGTGGGGTCAAGCCTATTATCAAAATCTCAGGTGGGTGCTGCACCCACTTGCTTAATGCTGAGGAGATCACTGATGTATGTTTTCCTACAAAAATGTTAGCTAGCAGTTATATGTATACATTTAATATTAATGATTACACTTTATATGTAGAATTTATTCATTATATCAGAAAATATCATCATTGACAATGTTCCATTAAAATTATTGCGAGTATTGTTTCGGAGTTGATAAGTTAATTTATTATCATGGCAAACATATTACACTTTGTTATTTATATGATATCAAGGCAGGAAAAAATATTATTTGGCAAGAAAAATTAAAGTTTAAATTACGAAGATGTTTTATATTTAAATGAAATAAGTTCTGAAATAAACAAAAAAATTGGTCGACAGCAAGACAGCTCTCTTATACTGCTCATTTGAATGTGTCATAAAAAGAGATATCTTTGACAGACATAAATGGAATGAGTTATAAACTATAGTTATTTGAAAAATTTATTCTCTAGACTGAATACCAAGTTTCTTTAAAGATTGCAAAAATGATTGACATTCTCCGATTCAGAAACGATTTGAGGATATTTAATAATCTCACGATTAAGACTTTCTCAGAAAGTTCATTTTTGAGAAAAGAAAGTCATTTCTCATAATTCCACTAGTTTTAAGTTTAATATTAATAATATAAATATATACATGTACATGTCAATTATTACTGCAGTTTTAGGTTTACATTAAATGTGACAGATTACATTTTCAAATATGCTCATCACTTATGACTGCTTCCCTTCTAATGCAATGCCCAAAATGTACCTCAGGGGCTATTTTACAATCAGTGATAGCAGCTGAAAATTGTTCAAGAGATTTACATTGATGTTCCAAAATGACCACTAGACAAGAATAAAACATTGACAATCATGCATGCAACATTATATCAGAGATTATCAACATCAGAACATATGAACATAAAAGTAACAATAAATATCTTATTCTAAGCACCATATTGGCATACATTCTACAGCAGTTACTTAGTAATATACAACTGCTTTCTACTGAGGTCCCCCCAAAAACATGGAACAGCTGCTTATTCAAGAGCAACAAGAACCTACAAATGTATGAGGCAAATCACAGCCAAATGGGGTGTAATCCTAACACTCATATTCATAGTTTCAGTTTCATGTATGGGCGTTTTCAGTAAAATTTTGGCCTTTGATTTTATCTCAAAAGAATGGAAGATCCTTTTTTGAAGACTTTGTCTCCTGTTTTCTGGAACATATTTATTGCTCGTCTATTCAACGCAGTTGTTGGCCACTTAATACATCTCCCATCAAATACTGTACAAGTGGTAATTTAATCTGAATGGTTAATTTGCTCAATGGTCAAATTTTATCATTTTCCTAATTTTAATTTCCAAAATGACAAGAAACTTCCCATTTGATAAAATTATGAAGATTATATTTCCGACATTTGATTTTCTGAATCTGGCAAAAATTAGGCAATAGGCAAATTAAATTATTAGGCAAAATTACAACTTTTACAGTATCACATGGCTCCTAAATATTGCTGTATAAATGTAGTAATGCTATTAAACTGTGTTAACTAAGTTGTCCTATATAATGTTAGTTAACTGCTTGCTTAGATTTGACAATAACCACCAAACTTTATAGAAACCATTGGCACCAGTTATCAGCAGTCAAAAAATAATAAATAATATTCTTTACCATAATATACAACTAGTGATAACTTTAAAACATGCTTATAATAAGTTTGGAAGTAATAAAATGTGCTTATTATAAGCTTGGAAGTTAAATATATAGTTAAGTTTGGTGATTATGTTCAACAATTTTTTAAATATCGCAAATCTTGGGGAGTTTTACTAATCTGATGATTCTTGCATTGTTCTCCAATTTTGTTCTTGTGGCGCCCCCTTTAGTCAGCAGCAGCTTTACGGGCGAATGAAGCAAGTGCTGAAGACTCAGAAGCTATTTGAGTAAACTCGATCTGTTCATCTAAACTGTCATCTATAACAAAATATATGTTTCCTTAGTGATTGGGTGAAAACATTCTATAAGATGAAACCCAGAGTAACAGATATGATACATTGTAATCCTTGGGTGGGGTGGAAGGGATTTCAAATACCTTTCTTCTTTTGATCAAAAATAAGGCTTTTGTTTGTTATTACAGAATAGATTGACTCCTCTTTATGAATATCTCACTACTGACTCTGTTTTGATTTCAAAATAAGTAGAGTTTCAAATGGATATGCCATAATAATGCTCAAATGTCAGCATGAGAGAAGTCTCACAAGTGCAGTCCATATTAGTCAGCATGAAAAGTCTCAAAAGTGCAGTCCATATTAGTCAGCATGAGAGAAGTCTCACAAGTGCAGTCCATATTACAGGTTAACCCTACAAAATAAAGGGTTTCAGTGACCCTGGAGTTCCCAGGTGTGACTATTTAGCATGAATAGGTCTCATTGTAAATTTTGTTGATTACACAATAACAACACTTATATGCAACCCAATTTCTGTTTTTTTTTAAAAAATTCATCATTCTTTGCAATTTCAATCCATATATTCTGTATTCCGCAATTTCAATCCATATATTCTGTATCACAAAACTACCATTTCTTCCAATAAGCACCCTTGTGTGATTTGATTATTGGCCCCTATGCCAAAATGTAAATCCTCACACAACCAATTTCATGATGTATCTTTGTCCAACCTCTAAAGCCCTTATGCGTGAATCTTCTCATGTGCTTGTACCCTCATGTACTGCATCCTATTAACCTCATACCGATATAAAAAGCCCCTAATGGCTTTTATGCCTTCATGCCTGTATATAAATGAAGCCCCGAGTCATGGCTATATGCCTTCATGCCTGTTTGTGAAGCCACTCATGTCTATTATGCCCTTACGCATGTACATAAATAAGCCCATCATGGCTATTATGTCCTCGCGCATGCACATAAATAAACCCCTCATGGCTATATGCCTTCATGCCTATTTATAAAGCCCCTCATGTCTATTATGCCCTTATGCCTGTATAATTGTAATAAGCCTCTCATGCCGATGATTATGCCCTCAAAGTCTGTATATAAATAAGCCCCTAGCTGGAACTAGTAAGATAGAAATGAATACTTGATAGACACTCATAGACCCTTTCTCAGGCAAGGCAATTGCTCTGGCCAACAAATGTTTTACTCATACTACTGTGGTGGGAACTTCCTTACATCTTGTATAATACTCGTGCGAAGTAGAGCCTCTAAGTGCTCTCCTTAATTAAAAATAAATGCCAATATTTGTCCTAAGGTTACAATACACCATTGGAAAGTTGAGAGTGTCAGCTTTCACTTTTCCAATGGTGTATTAGAACCTTAGGACAAACAGGGGCATTCGTTTGACCCCACTTTGCACTAGTACTATGAATGCTGAACTAATTATGCATTCCCTTAATTATAGATGTCACTTAGGAAGTAAAGACTATTCAATAATCTACAATAACTACAGAGCGTAAAAAGCACCATTTGGTAAGAAAGCAGAATTCTCCAAAATAAGACAAAAGTAGGCACATTAATGAACCCTGTGGTTTAATTTACTTCAATTTTACTTACCTTCATCTGCCGCAGAAACATACTTGTGAGAGGGGGCATAGAGGACAAGTAGAGCTATAACATACAGGTTCCACATTCCATACACTCCTGGAAACACATGTCAATGACAACAGTTAACAACAATAATCAACAAAACATTAGGATGCAAAATGTTGCAAAGTGCCATTGTTACAGATGCCAAACACCAACCACTGGATGCCAAACACCAACTGCTGAACACCAAACATTGAACACCAATTGCCAAACACCATACACAAAAGGTTGGGGACTATTACAATATGTCAGCACTTGTGGTGGTGGACATAACTTTGTGAGAGTTAATATAACCTGATCCACAAATGAATAGTTCAAATAGGGTGAAAAACTTTAAGGACCCTATATGCAGAAGGTACTTGTATGCAATATATGCATGCAGTGTGGAGTTGCTATATTTGGTACTTAGTTATATTCTTTACAGTCTCAATACACAAGTAATGTACAGTTACTAGTTTAGTTTAAAAATATTTTATTTCTGTGTCACACTGGTTAACTAAAATATTACAAGTAAAATACATGTGTTAAAAAACCCAACAGCCGACATCGGCTTATGAGACACCACATAAATATACAAAGATAATCAATAGAAAAATATAGCATTGGTATGTCGAATAATATCACAGAGGATGTAAAGTAAGTTTGCAGAGTGTGAACAATTCATAGACAATATGACTAGAGTTAAATAACATACAATATAAACATGTGATTTCAAGATGCAATAAATGAGAATACAGTAATTATGACTTTGGTTGATAACATTGCACATATTTAATTTCACAAACGTTTGAAGTTAAATAAACATTTTGAGAACATTTTAAATAAGGTACTTTAACTTTGGCTTCCTGATACAACATGTCTCTTAATTCTGTATAATGTGAACATTTAACACGAAAATATAATTCATCTTCAACTTCATTTGAGTCACACAATTTACACTTCCTTTCTAATAAAGGTGTGTTATTATACCTTTGTGTCTCAACATTAAGTTGAAGGGACCCAGTTCTAAAGCTAGCTAGAGTTTTTCTATGATGTCTTGGCATGTAAATGTTATTATAATGTTCAGTTACTACTCCGTACTTGAACTGTCTATATGTCCTCAGTTTATTACTATTGACTAGGTTATGTTGATCATTCCAAATATTTGTAAGAAATGGATCAGTTTGTTGAAAATAATCACTCATTTTTCTCATGAAGGGTTTACATGGGGTTTGTGTCCCTAAATGTTGTTCAAGGCCTGCTAGTTGTATTATGTGCTGTGTTCTGGAATCCCAGCTTGAGTGTCTTTTTAGAGACCATTTGTAGATCTTATGGTTCAATCTGTTGGGGTTCATGTTTCTGAGTCTAATAAGGTGGCGTACACATTCAATTTTCTGTTTGTCCTTTGCTTGTGTCCAACCTAAATCCCCTCTTACTGCTTCATTGCTGGTCTTTGTCCCAACTCCCAGGAAAATCTTTCCAGCTCTATTTTGCACTTTGTTAATACAGCTATGTTTTGACAGCCTAACAATTGAGGATCCATAGTTAATAATAGGCTGAACCATGGTGTCATACAATTTGTTATACACTGAGAGATCCATTCCACATAACTGTTTATACTCAGAGATTATAACTCCAAGGGCACACTTTGCTAATTTGGCTATTTCTTTTGCAGTTTTATTGTAATTGATATGTTTATCTAGCCATATACATATAGGTATTTATAGGTGCTAGCATATGATAATTTCATGTTGCCACAGTTGAATTGATGATTACTACGGGGTTTTGAAGGTGGGCGATAATGTACTATTTTGGACATTCTCTGGTTGATTTTCATTCTCCACTTCCTGCACCGTGTATTTACAGTGTCAATCACTCTCTGAAGGTCTTCTGCAGAGCTGGCTATGAGGGCTATGTCGTCAGCATATAAAAGTATTGAGACATTAGTGTTGTCTGTATTGATCCCACAGTTCAGTTGTTTTACTTCTGCAGCTAGGGCATTCACATAGATCGCAAATATTGTCAGAGATAATAGACAGCCTTCCTTCGAAACCTTGCTGATGGTAAACCAGGGTGTTAAATATCCATTGACACGAATGGCTCCAGATACATCCTGATATAATGATTTAATTCATAGCCGTAGGGACCGGGGGTTCGATGGGTTCGGACGAACCCCCGGTCTTGATTTCCCCCAAAATATATTTGTGGAAAAATTCATTGCAATAACCAGAAAAATATATTCAATTTATATGACCAGTAGATAAAAAATAATAAAGTTACACTTCTCTCCAAGTTTGGCAACATTAGGCACGGGGTGGTATTGTTTAATCTTGGGAAGACCCCGGAGCATCATGACATTAAGCAAAAAAAAGAAATATCAATTATTTCGCACAATTTATTTTCCAACTTAAAAGGTGCTCCATCTCCGGTGAAATAAACCAACTGTCTACATACTGATGAAAACACATTTCCGTCTCCGTCTTGCTTTATTTCAAACAAAAAATTCTTGCTAAGTCGCCGGGGCTGATAAGTCCCCAAGAGCAAATATTAGATAATAGAAACATTTTCACCTTCCGTTTATGATCTAATCCGTGGTAATGAACTTGTTGACATTACCACGAAATATAACTGATCATATCAGTAAAAATGGTGACCTTACCCTGCAGAAATGGAGATAATGTTCCACAGCTATTTCTGAGGGTGATACAACAGCGCCCAGTCTCTAGGGAATTGATTTTACTTTCCAGAGATAACAAATCTATACCTGGGCATAGTGTGGTTCTAAAGCCTTAGCGAAGTAACCTCCTTTGCTTACATTTGCCAAACCGTAAATAATTAGTTATTAAAGAGACTCTATTGAGACTTCTCTGTGGCATTTTTTCTTTATTCCTTTTTGTTTTGAATTTTTAACACCATAACATTAACTAACTACTCAATATGCAACTTTTCACCGCGTAGAATTTTAAAATATTAAGTTTGAAAATTCCATTTTTATAATGGAGCTCAATGGGAAAAACTACATAATTTGAACTATTTTCAAACGTAGCGGCGCGATTTTGATCAAATTGACAGATATAACTAGAAGATTGCAAGCAATCTTACGGAGGCCCCGTAGGCTTTTTTTGAACATTTAAAGGTCAGCCAAAGGTCAAATCTTAAATACAAGGACATATATGAACTCCAGGCATCTTGTAGATGATTTTTAAAAAAAAGTTTGGTCAATTTGAAGCAATGTGAAATTTGACCTTGAAAAATTTCAACATTAGACCTTTTTCAGTTTTTGAGGTCCAATATCCCAAAACTGGTGCAGAATTTTAATAGATAATCAATTGTTATTATGTGTAAAACCTTTAGAGGAATATATATCCTGACTTTAATTCAAAAATATTGATTTGTAGTCACAAACTTTGAGAAACTTAGAAAACACAGTTTGTGATCTTGTTTGATGACCTTGACCTTTGACCTTACAGGTTTTACTTTTTTAGACCTCAGTATATCTTTTCTGATTGAAGAAACCTAAATTTGAATCCAGAAAATCAATTTGAAAAATTAACTTTTTTGACATTTGAAGGTCACTGAAGGTCAACTAAAGGTCATAGTTCAAAACTAAGGTCAGATTTGAGTTCCTGAGATCTTGTAGATGCTTTTTAAAAAAAAGTTTGGTCAATTTAGAGCAAGTTGAAATTTGACTTTGAAAAATTTTGAAATTTGACATTTTTTCAGTTTTTGAGTTCTAATATCTCAAAACTGGAGCAAAATTTTAATAAATAGTCAATTGCTAATATGTGTAGAACCTTTAGAGGAATATATATTCTGACTTTCAGTAAAAAAAATTGATTTGTAGTCTCCAATTTTGAGAAACTTAGAAAACACATTTTGTGATTTCGTTTGATGACCTTGACCTTTGACCTTGCAAATTTTACTTTTTTAGACCTCAGAAGATCTTTTGTGAATAAATATACCTAAATTTGAATCCAGAAAATCGATTTGAAAAATCAACTTTTTTGACCTTTCTGGGGTCACTGGAGGTCAACCAAAGGTCAAAGGTCAAAAGTAAGGTCAGATTTGGAATCCTGAGAACTTGTAGATGAGTTTTAAAAAAAAATTTGGTCAATTTGAAGCAAGTTGAAAAAAGACCTTTTTTGACCTTTTTTTGACCTTCAATATCTCAAAATCTAGGCAAAATTTCTCTAGACGGCAAAAGGCTAAGACTAAAAGAATACTAATATCTATCTGTGTGCAAAAATTCAGCCAAAAATATTTAAGTGTAGTGTCAGGATTTGAGAAACTTGAAAAAAACTTAGATTTGACCTAGATTTTGACCTTTGACCTTGACCTAGATAAAAATTCCTTTCCCGCCAAGTTCAGCCCAGGTCCCTAGTAGGACTATGTAGTACCTAGTTGAAAGGTAGTTGGAAGTAGGAGAAAAAGAGGGAGGAAGAATAAATAATAAAGAATAAAGAATAATAAAGAATAATAATATCTACAAAATTGATAGGAGGCCCCCCGATGGGGCCTCCTAATAAATATTGGCAAGACAAAATGTTTGATGGAAAATGAAGAAAATTCACCGTCCTGGTTACGCAAACTATAGAAAAATCTGAAATAATCATAAAAACCTGTAAAAATAGATTGAAGGGGGTGATATTCATTTTTAATGTGCCTTTCACTACTACAGGGTAACCATAATTTTGGTACTGATTTGATTTTTCAATGAAAATCATTTCTATAGTGTATAGTCAGTTTAAATAATACAATTGGTATATTTCTTTACTGAACAGTGCAATCATTTATTTATTTATCAACAGTAATGCAAACTACATATTATACAGTTAGTAAAATATTAAAATAATTATATTAAAATTAAAGCATTGCCAGTGTGTTGACAGCTGGCAAAAAATGAAGAATTTGAAGAAAAATAGCCACCCAAAGACACTTACACCTGCTAATTGCCACTTTGCAAAGAGTTTATTCAAGCAGGAAAACTATTTGGAAAAACGTAATTTCGGGTTGAACATGGTACCCACCACTCTGGTTACCTTAGCAACCATCTCTCAAGAACCAATCAAAATTGAGGTCCCAAAGGACCTTATACACCCTCCATTGGGATCTCCCCATGAGAAAAAATAATTCATCTGATTTTTCAAAATGAGTATTCTGCTTTAATTATTACATTTATATGCACACTAGTATCTTGTTGACCTATATTCAGCACTGTATTGATGTATAGGCCACTTATTAGGGTCATAATTCAATCATGAAGTGTAGAGGCATATGATTCCAAACCAGGAAGTATTTTTGTGTCTGTCAAAATCCATTTGCATCCTACGCATCCCTACATCTTATCCAAATATGTTACTACATAATGAAATAAAATAGTATATTCTTTGGTTTTACAAAGTTGTATGATTTTTGATAAGTGTAAAAGTTGTTTTTGGAGCATTTTTCTATAGCCATTTTGTAGGGAAAAAATGATGAAAAAATGATGAAAAAATGTACAATCTTTTAATTTTAAGTATGACCTGAATCGATTGCAAACTTCATATTTGCAAATTTGATGAGATAAACCATTAGTCATTTAGGGTTACCCAGTAGTTTACAAGCTGACCTTTGCAAAATATATTTCACTTACTATCCTCATTCGCTATCACGCTATCTAGTTTCTTTCCAAATTGGCCTGGATTGCCTGGTTTATTGGTTTTAGCGAACCGTCCATTTCGTCGAACCATCATTTTGCTAAGGTTGTTTGTGATGAATATACAATATTCAGTTACATATAACTGTACAGCAACTTTATGCAAGGGAAGGTAATTGTGTGAGAGCACATAAAGTACATGAAGTATTGACCCACTTGTCTCAGTGAATCTTATAAACAGTGCATAAAGTTTTTTCTATGCAATGATTGGCTCACAGTTACTTATAGTGTAAGTTATTTTATTTCTATACAGTGTAGAATAGAGGGTATAAACTTTTACAGTTTCAAGCAGGTTTTAGTGTTTTCTGACCAATGATATATTCAGACTTATTCATTTCACGATTATGTAATACTGACCTACATATCTGTATAACATATCTTTAAGTACAGATTATTTTTTATTTCCATTTCAAAGAAAGAACAAATAGGTCTTTTCAGCACTAGGAGTTTTTTGTTGCAAGGCATTGAAATTTAAAAGAAATGCTTAATTTTAGCGCTTACGGAGCGCATGAGGTTGAGCACTCTTCTATTAAAAAATGAAATAAAAATCTTTTGATTTTGGAATCTTTTCAAAGAATTCAATTAGTACTAATCTTAGTATTAAAGTGTGGGAATTACATGTTTCAGAATTTGACATATCTTTGAATGCCTTGAACCCTAAAGAATGAATTAGGAATGAGGATTTCAAAACAAAATAGCTCGTTAAAAATATGTTCCTTAAAGATATGTTAGGATTTGCCCTTAACAAAAGTTAGCTCAATGTATTTTTTTTTTTTTATTATTATTATTATTAAATTTATTTCAATAGAATACAAAAAATGTAAATACAGACATGTAAATTCTTAAATCGCCACAATGGCATTATATAAGAATAGGGGGCAGGTGGAAGTAGAAGTGGCAGAGCAGGCAGGGTCTTGGACTAGGGCAAGTGTGACGGGACTTGAGGATACTAGAGATGGATAAGAAGGAGGGAATTAGCTATTGTCTTTGATAAAATTAACAATGAGAAGTAGTATTTGGGAATTTGCATCTATGTTTAATTTGGGAATTCCTGTTTTCAAAATAGCTATGAAATCAGTTTGAGAGAGCTTATGACTGAAGATGTTTGGTTCGAGATCAGTGAGTTTGTCCATGAATTGCTGTCTTTGTATAGTAAGTAAGTCACATTGAAAGAGAAAATGTTTCAGAGTTTGTGGTTTTCCACAAGTGCAATTAGGGCTGTCAATAGACTGAAAGTTGTGAGCGTAGAACTGGGCTTTGAAGTATAGGTCAGCTCTCACTTTATTGAGAACTATTTCTTGAACCCTTGTTAGATTAAGCTGGCTTGTTGACAAAATCGAGGGCGTTTTTTGGAAATGTACTCTTTGGTGTTTTTTAAAATTCGAAAGAGTATTCTTAGATTTAATAGCAGGTGGAAGATTGATCCAATTTGAAATTGCAGCTGGTATTGCTGAGGTGGAGAATCTATTTGAGCATCTAATGGGCATTTTAAATGCTTCATTATATCTCAATACTCTGTTTGCATGGTTTCTAAATTTGTCAAAAATATCAGTTACATAGGGAGGACTTGTACCATTTACAATTTTGAACATAAAGTTGTTAATCTGGATACTGCGTCTTGATTCAAGAGTTGGCCAATTGAGTAGGTTTAAAACCTTTTTTGAACTGCTCCCTTGGATACACCCAGAACAATAAAGTGCAGCTTTATAATAAAGACTGTCGAGTCGTTGTAATAGGAACTTTGAGGCTGTGCTGTACATGATAGCACCATAGTCAAAATGGGGTAAAATAAAGGACTTAAATATGGTTTCTAGATGCTTACTACCTAACTTATATTTAAGTTTCTTTAAAGGGTTCAACATTTTTCGTATTTTTGATATGATTTCTCCAATATGCTTGTCATATGATAAGCTTGGGTCAAAAGTAAATCCCAGATGTTTGTGCTCGTGATCTCTGGTAATTTCAACATTGTTTAACTTTGAAACAGAAACATTATCGACTTTAGATCTGGATGAGTGGAATATCATTTCAGAACTCTTTTCAGGTTTAAACTCCAATTTCCAGGTGTCAGACCATTTTTCAATTTTAATTAGGTTAGATCTGGCTATTGCATCTACTTCTTGTGGATGCTTAGGGTCAAAAGGATGATGTAGAGAAGTGTCATCCGCATAAATATAGCAATGCCCCTCCAGATTGTCTGGAAGGTCATTAATGTATAGGAGAAATAATATTGGCCCAAGTATTGAGCCCTGGGGGACACCACAATTGATAAAGTCATTTTCAGAATAATTTGAAAGTTCCCCAGATATCTGTACAGCAATTTTTCTGTTAGTAAGGTAAGATTTGATAATTTTTTGAATTTGCCCTTGGAAGCCATATGCTGAAAGTTTATGAAGTAGTAGCTTATGTGGTACTCTGTCAAATGCAGCCGCTATATCTAGAAAAATTGTTTTGGAAGCTTTTCCTTGTTCAAATGTGCTCTGAAGAAAATGTTCAATCGATAAAAGTTGATGAATAGTACTATGACCTGGTAAGAATCCGGACTGATGTTTGAAAAGAAGATTATTGTCAATTAAATGCTTCCTGATTCGATCAGCTAAAACTTTTTCAAATACTTTAGAGATACAGCTTAAAAGAGTGATAGGTCTATAATTGTTGATGTTTGATTTGTCACATTTGATTTGTCACAAGCTTCGACACATTGATTTGTCTTACAATAAAATGAACAAAATGCCCATTACTATGTTCAGTAAGTCGAATGCTCTAATAACAATTAACCTAAGTGGCAACAATCTTAAACAGTTGAACATTGACGTCGAAGAAGCAATAAACTTGGAAAAATTGGACATATCAAATAATCAATTTTAAAACTTTGCCAACAAATGTTCAAAATATTATTGACCGTTCAAATAAAGTCTCAAATGTAACATTGCAAGTTGGCCTAAAAGGAAACCCACTTGTATGTGGGTGTAATTCGTTCGATATCATAGCCTGGATGAAAGACCACAGCAAGAACATAATGCAATGGGACAAATTAGAATGTACATATTTTAATGATTCCAAAGTTAAAATGCATGCCATCCATTTGGATGGATTGAAATTTTCATGCTGGAAATCTGTCATATTGGCAGGGGTGATACCCTCTGGAATCATGCTATTGTTTGTATGTGTAGTGATTCTTACATACTGGAAAAGATACAAACTGCACTACTTGTACTTACAGCTACGAGCTGCATTGAAGCGACACGACAAAGAAAACGATGCATTTGATTTTGATGCATTCATCAGCTACAGTTCACTTGATAAAACATGGGGCCAGGAAACATTGTATGCAACTCTAGTAGGCAATCATCACTACAAAATATGTATTGATGATCGAAACTTCCGACCAGGGGCTTTTATCTCCAGCATCATAGTTGATGCTATCAACAGAAGCAACAAAGTCATTCTCATCATATCACAGAACTTTCTCCGTAGCAAGTGGTACACTTATGAACTAAACATCGCAAGAGGAGAACTGGCAAATAGGGGGCGTGATTGCATAATCCTCATTCAAGGAGCCAATTAATGTCCTTCCAAAAGAATTAATCACCCCTACATTGCAATCACTTCTAGACACACGGGTGTACCTGGAGTGGAGTGATAATGCAGACAGACAAGCTTTGTTTTGGAGGAAGCTATGTGATGCCCTAGGTGATCCTGGACCACAAAATGAGGAGCAGGGAGGCAGTGAATATACAATGCTTCAGAATGAAGAGGATGAACAACTGGTACAAGACTTTTTAAGAGAAAACAGACCACTATTGGAATGACATTTCAAAATGCAAGAAATGGTATAAATACATGAAAGTGATGAAACATGTATATTTTCGAACTACTGTACATGAAAATCAAAAACATGTACAGGTAATTGTGTTATGGAATACTCAGACTGCTAAATATTTATCAACTTATTCAAGAACATGTATTAGTAATTGTTATCGGAACAGAGAGACTGCTTCACATTAATTAACTTATTCAAGAACATGTATTGGTAATTGTTTATAAGGGCCATGCCATTCGACCGAAATTGGTCTGAACCGCGAACCTTTGCTTGAATACTGGTATTCGGAACTTTCATATCATGTTCCGAAGGGATTCGGAACAAACATCTGAACCTTACCTACTATTGGCTTTGAATTGTTAATATCTCAGTCCAGTGTTTACCTGGTAATGTTTCCTTCATTTATCAACTTATTCAAGAACATGTATTGGTAATTGTTTATGGAATACCCAGACTGCTAAATATTTATCAACTTTTTCAAGAACATGATTTGGTAATTGTATGAAATACAATGACTGCTACATAGTTATTACCTTATTCAGGAACATGTATTGGTAATTGTTTATGGAATTAAGAGACTGCTTTACATATATCAACTTATTCAAGAAAATGTCTTGGTAACTGTTTATATATTTATTTATTTTTATTTATTTATTTGGAAAACGCTTTTTTGAGCAGCGGCACTCAATCGGTGCATCCAATACATCATATATAAAATATAAATGGGATAAAACATATCATGCAAAAGGCCACTAAAAACATGCATGTGACTATTGTGTGCACTGTACATGTATTTTCTTTAAAAACAATTTGACATATTTGTCAAACTTCACGTAATTATCATGTCCCCACAAGATTAAAGTTTCATCTCCCAGAGCCCAACATGTTTTTAGTTGTACACTTCCTGCTAGAAAGTCAGAGGAGAGTTGGTGGTTGCAATTTGACACAACATTATTGAAAAATACATTCCTATCACTACCAAAGTAGGGACAGACAAAAAGTCTATGCTGTATAGTATCTTTAACATTGAGGTTACAAAAGAGACATATACCATTGCCTTGACCCCATCTTTGAAGGTCGGAGCGAAGGCCAAAACATCCCGTTCTGGCCATGAATTTAAGTTTATGACCATAGAAATCAAAGTCTGAGTTCATATAATTTTCCTTAGAGAGATTACTTTTCAAACATTTGTAAAGATTTAGGGATGACTTCTCCCCTATTGAAGAGAAGAAGGCTACATGGCTTAAATCATTTGAGATCTGGATGTATGTTTTATACCAGTTATCATCCTGCCTTTGAAGGATGCCATCCAGACCATGTTTTATCAGGATCTCCTGAATATTGGCAAAATAGGGGAAAGCTTTGCCTTCCTGACCATTTATGTATTTGTTGTACAATGTGTTGAAGATAGCTTTGTGAACTGACCCTTCTTTAATAGAGTGCTTTAAATATAAAAAATAATCGATTTGACGTTTTTCAATGACATCTAGAATAGGTCTTAATCCTAAATCTCCTAACAATGCCTCTCTTGCAGGGCGGCATCTAAGCTGGAGAATGGCTCTTGCTACATTGTACTGCATTGATTTGAATTTTTTGCAAGTTGTCTTATTCAGAATCAAGGTGGAACATCCATGTAATAAGGCTGGCAAAAACATTGTATCATGCATTTTAATTCCGAATTTGACTCGCATAACATTGCAATGCTTGGTTAAGGTTGAACTTATCATTCCTTGTACTCTTTTTGATTTAGAGCTTAACATATTATTTATGTGGAAAGAATCCTTCATGGACCTGTCAATATGTATACCCAAATATTTATAGTTCTGAACTTCGGAAATATGAGTCCCCCAAAATCCAAGTTTTTTGCTTATCTAGACGTTTTCCTACTATCATAACTTTTGATTTTTTTAAGCTAAATTTAAATCCCCATTTGATTGAGAAATTATCTGCAATTTTTAACATTTTGTTTAAACCCTCTTCATTGTCAGCAAGTAGTACAATGTCATCAGCAAACATTAGAGCTGGGATTTTTTGCCCCTCGAAAGGAATGCCTGTTGATTCTTCTTGGAGCATTTCAACTAGTTCTGACATTACAAGGGAGAATAGGGTCGGGGAAAGACAGCAGCCTTGCTTTAGGCTATTAATGGAACTACTTTCTTCCCAATTAGTTGAAATTGATCCAAATATAACTTTATTTTGAACACCATTGTATAGTTGCCGTAGGAGTCTCCACACTTTACCCTGAATCCCTTTCTCCCATAATCGAATGAATAATAAGTCCCTATTTACAACATCGAATGCCTTGGATATGTCCAAAAATGCTAGAAATGTCTTCCCATTGTTACTTTTACGCATACTGCAGAGGCCCTTTAAAGCAAACAAATGGTTTTCCAATCTTAGCCCTGACCGAAATGCACCTTGCAGATCCCCAAGTAGATTGTTATCTTCACAGAACTTAATGATTCTTGTTTCAATTACAGAGGTAAACAGTTTATATACATTTGAATTGATAGTTATTCCTCTATAATTGTCCAAAACTTCCTTATCTCCATTTTTATGAATTGGGAACAGGAGACCCTCTTTCCATTCTGAGGGCATTTCCTCTCGTAATTTGACAAGATGAAAAAGATCATGGAGTGAATTTACTAATAAAGGCCCCCCCTGTTTGAGAAATTCATTAGGACTTTGGTCAGTTCCGCAAGCTTTGCCATTGCTCAAGCCTTGAATAAGTACCTGTATGTCACTAGGATTGAAACATACTTCGAACAGGGCATTATCGGAGAATTGTGATGATGAAGCTAGATCGTTAAGTTTTATAGAATAGTCGATTTTGGCAGAATTCATGTTAACATTGTTGACCCCTACATTTCTCCAGTATCCGGCAATTATATCAGAGACTTGTTTAGGATCAGTAATGATATTATTTGGGTCATTGGGATCTTTTATTTGTATTGGGTGGTCTGCTTTGGTGTTGAACATTTTTAAGGTCTTCCAAAATGACTTAGAATTAGATTTCTTATATTTCTTATTATAAAACAGAGACTGCAACACATTTATCAACTTATTCAAGAATATGATTTGGTAATTGTATAGCATACAAAGATTGCTACATTTTATCAACTTACCCAAGAACATGTATTGGTAATTGTTCATGTAATACAGAGACTGCTACACATTTATCAACTTATTTACTTATATTCAGGAACATGTATTAGTAATTGTTTATGTAATACAGAGACTGCTACACATTTATCGACTTATTCAAGAATATGATTTGGTAATTGTATAGCATACAAAGACTGCTACATTTTATCAACTTACCCAAGAACATGTATTGGTAATTGTTTATGGAATACAGAGACTGCTACATATTTATCAACTTATTTACTTATTCAAGAACATGTATTAGTAATTGTTTATGTAATACAGAGACTGCTACACATTTATCGACTTATTCAAGAATATGATTTGGTAATTGTATAGCATACAAAGACTGCTACATTTTATCAACTTACCCAAGAACATGTATTGGTAATTGTTTATGTAATACAGAGACTGCAACATATTTATTTACTTATTCAAGAACATGTATTGGTAATTGTTCATGGAATACAAAGACTGTTACATATTCATCAACTTATTCAAGAACATGTAATGTTTTTAAAATTTGTATTATGGGATACCCATAAGACCAATTGAAAATACCTGAAAACACAAAATTTGCAGATCATTGATGCAGAAAATTTGAATCTCAAGCAAGATTTGAACACCTGACACTTATAGTTCCCATCAGTAATATATAAGTAATAATTTAAACAAGGAATTCAAAAACATGTGAACATTCCTGATTGCATCACTTGATGTATGGAGCTGAAGCAAATGTATAAAATCATACAAATGTATTTTTTTCTGACTGACTCAACACCTTTCCATTTCCTTATGGGTAGTACCATGATATACCAGTATGAGGTCATAATGACCTATATCAGTGGCGTAGCGTAGGTATTTTGTGAGTGTACGCCGCGAGTAAGTGAAATATACATGCTTTGAGGGAGGTTCGGGGGAGGTCCCCCCAAGAACAAAAAGAAAGTGAAAAATAAAATAAGATAGCATTTGAAGCGTTCTGGGGCGTTTGAAATACGAAATTCCGACTATTATGGACGAATAGAATGTAAATTATTAGCCATTTTTGAAGTGTGGGGCAAATCAATATAAAAAATTAACTGTTTTCTAAATTTTGAGAGTACGCCATGGCGTTTTATGCGTATATGACGCTACGCCATTGTATATACTATGACAATATGCATACAGCAATAAATAAGTGATGAAGTATTCCTTAATCATGGTCATTTATTGGCTAAAATTCTGAGTCAATTGGGATTATGACAAAAATCGTAAAATAACACACATAAAAATGGCCACTATTTTCAAAATGGTCGCTCATTGGCCATATTGTCATAAGAAAATGGTTGCCAACTAAACAAAGTGTCATAAGACAGTGTGCCTTGCTCATGAGTATTCACATAACATACAGGTTTCATATCCCATACACTCCTGGAAACAATGAAACAATTAGCCAGGCTTGTGAGTGGTAAGTTGTGTAATATCCCCCAATCAATAGAAACATTCATATCTACTGAAATTTTATGACTGACAGTACAAAGTTACAATTAGATTAATTTTATCTCCATTTCAATTGCCCTTCCTTCACATGACATGTGTTGGTTGGGGCTTGCATGTTTTCCTCCAGAGATATCCTCGTGGTTTTCCTGAAGGAAGTATTCAGAGAATGTTCATACAATGAAATAGAAAATAGCAACTCCACAGATTAGCAAATCCAACCAAACAAAACATGTTTTGATAAATAGTGGCTTTCTTGAAAATTGCTTCTTCAACAGAGTTCCTTTGTCTCTACGTAACAGCACATAAAATTTGAACCAAAGCCTTTCACTGGTATTTTCATAAGATATGAACCAAATCTGCGACTGGTATTTGGGTTATCAAAGATTACATTTCTAATGACAAATAGTGGCCATTTCGATAAATATGTTAGTAGCCATCTGGAAAATTTCTTCTGGAGCAAAGCTCCTCCTTTATATCTAGGCATCAGCGTATAGAACTTGAAACAAATCCATTCACTGATATTTGAGTATCAAGATTACGTTCTTTTACAAAAAAATAGTGTCCATTTTGAAATTCAGCTGCCATATTAAAAGTTCCTTCTCATACAGAACTCCTGTGTACCTAGACATTGCATGTAAAATTTGAACCAAATCTGTCTACTGGTTATCAAAAATTACGTTTTTAATTAAAAATGGTGGCCATTTTGAAATTCAGTGGCCATCTTTAAAATCTCTTCTTAAGCAAATCTCCTTTGTCCCTTGACATCAGCATATAAAATGTAAACCATATCCATCAACCAGTATTTGAGTTCTCAGAGGTTAAATTTTTAACTTATAATGGTAGCCATTTTAAATTGAGTCAAGCCATGTTTAAAGTTCCTTCACAAGCAGAGGTCCTACATCCAAAAGGCATAAACATATACAATTTGAATCAAATCTGTTGACCAGTATTTGAGTTATCGCCCGGACACATGAATAAATGGAAGAACAGAAAAACAAATGGATGGACGAACAAATTGATGGTTGGCTTCTCTGTATCCCTACGAACTTTGTTCGGTGGGATAATTATAACCAAATGTCAAAGATTGTAATGAGGAAAAATTGAATGCAATAAGGTTCCTTACATGCATTCAAACAGCCAAATAATTAGGAAACAATATTAACCAGATCCTTCCAAAAGTCATCATGTTATATTTGTATTAAGGAAACTGTCATTATTGAATAAAACTTGTCACTTATTCTTCATATAATAAGATTAAAATTTGATTAATATCAACATTACATTTGGTGGACTGATGCGTTGCAACTATTACAGTCGGGAAATCACAATGTTATTTGAACTATTTCTCATATGCTTTATTTCCACCCTACAATATGACGATGTTGCAGGGGTGCAGAAATATGAAAACTCAACTAGTCTTGGGTGTAACAAGTGCAAATGTAATGGAACATTTGTGGATTGTGCTAATGTTAAGCTGGACTATCTACCAGGAGACTTCCCATCAAACATAACTGGTCTTAGTCTTGCCAAGTGTGGACTGACAGCATTGAATGATACAGAGCTTGGGACGCTTTACAAACACTTGAGGCACCTGGATATTCGAGACAATAAAATTGCTGAATTAAAGAATGCTACATTTGCTGGACTGAATGAGTTGGAATACCTAGATATGGGAGGAAACAAATACAGAGCTGATAAAATAGATCCATTTGTATTTAGCTCACTGCCTAATATCTTAGAAATCATAGTGAGAGGATATGGAAATTATGACCAAAACAAGGATCTAGAGCGGAACGTTTCGAAAGCTTGGTTCGACACGTTTAAAGGACTGGAAAATTCAACAATAGAAAGAATCACTTTTGACGCTATTACAGTGAATCCCATTATCCTTGAGAAAGACATCTTCATTCCATTAAGTAATACAAAACTTAAGTATCTTAGACTTTATAATATAAGATTAGTGGAAATTGATATGAATAGTCTCTTGTATCTTCCATTTCTTGAGGAAATAGACATATCAATGAATAGTCTACAAATGGATCTTAGATATCTAGATACTTATAGAAATTTGTATAATTCTAAACTCAGGCATGTCATTTTCCATGATAATGTCCAAAATTATAAACCACAGAAGCACTACGAACTTTTACCAGAATTTATTGCAAAATTCTTTACAATAAATTTCCCTAAAACTATAGAGGAGATCAACTTTTCCAAATCGACTATGACCCGTGGTGTCGGATGTTATATGTCATATGGATTCAAACTTGAAAGAGATAATGCAATAAAAAAATTTGATATATCCAATTTTAAATTAATGCAGAGACTCGGTCCTATGCTGGGACTAGTTCATTTAAAAGAATTTTATCTACAAGGTATAGGTTCTGAATTGTTTCCATCTACCGTCACCTGTGATAATGGAGCATTTGAATCTATTGAAATGCTGAACATGTCACACAACTTTATGAATTTGAGTGATAAAACCATAAACGATTCATTCAAGATGTTCACAAACTGCACAAAGCTTCGACACATTGATTTGTCTTACAATAAAATGAACAAAATGCCCTTTACTATGTTCAGCAAGTCGAATGCACTAATAACCATTAACCTTGGTGGCAATGATCTTAAACAGTTGAACATTGACATTGAAGAAGCAATAAACTTGGAGAAATTGGACATATCTAATAATCAATTCCAAACTTTGCCAACAAATGTTCAAAATATTATTGACCATTCAAATAAAGTCTCAAATGTAACATTGCAAGTTGGCTTAAAAGGAAACCCACTTGTATGTGGGTGTCATTCATTCGACATCATAGCCTGGATGAAAGACCACAGCAAGAACATAATGCAATGGGACACATTAGAATGCACATATTTTAATGATACCAAAGTTAAAATGCATGCCATCCATTTGCCTGGATTGAAATTTTCATGCTGGAAATCTGTCATATTGGCAGGGGTGATACCCTCTGGAATCATGCTGTTGTTTGTATGTGTAGTGATTCTTACATACAGGAAGAGATATAAACTGCACTATTTGTACCTACAGCTACGAGCTGCATTGAGGCGACATGGCAAAGAAAACGATGCCTTTGATTTTGATGCATTCATCAGCTACAGTTCACTTGATAGAACATGGGGCCAGGGAACATTGTATGCAACTCTAGTAGGCAATCATCACTACAGAATATGTATTGATGATCGAAACTTCCGACCAGGGGCTTTTATCTCCGACATCATAGTTGATGCTATCAACAGAAGCAACAAAGTCATTCTCCTCATATCACAGAACTTTCTCCGAAGCAAGTGGTGCACTTATGAACTAAACATTGCAAGAGGAGAACTGGCCAATAGGGGGCGTGATTGCATAATCCTTATTCTGAAGGAGCCAATTAATGTCCTTCCAAAAGAATTAATCACCCCTACATTGCAATCCCTGCTAGACACACGGGTGTACCTGGAGTGGAGTGATAATGCAGACAGACAAGCTTTGTTTTGGAGGAAGCTATGTGATGCCCTAGGTGATCCTGGACCACAAAATGAGGAGCAGGGAGGCAGTGAATATACAATGCTTCAGAATGAAGAGGATGAACAACTGGTACAAGACTTTTTAAGAGAAAACAGACCACTATTGGAATGATATTTCAAAACACAGGAAATGGTTTAAATAAATATATGTAAGTGATGAAACATGTATATTTTTGAACTCCATGAAATTCAAAATCATGTACAGGTAATTGTGTTATGGAATACCTAGACTGCTTTATACTTATCAACTTATTCAAGAATATGTAATCGTAACAGTAAATGGAATACCAAGACTATATATACATCAACTTATTCCAGAATATGTAATTGTTATTGTAAATTGAATACCCAAGAACATGTTTTGGTATTTGTTTATGGAATATAGGGACTGCTACACATTTATCAACTTATTCAAGAAAATGTATTACTAATTGTTAATGGAATACAGAGACTGCTAAACATTTATCAACTTATTCAAGAACATGTATTGCTAATTGTTTATGGAATATAGAGACTGCTCTGATTTATCAACTTATTCAAGAACATGTATTGCTAATTGTTTATGGAATATAGAGACTGCTCTGATTTATCAACTTATTCAAGAACATGTATTTGCAATTGTTAAATGAAATACATACTGCTACACTATTTATCAACTTATCCAAAAACATGCTTGCCTGGTAGCCAGTTTTTACCAAGGGAGAGTTTTTTGAAGAATGTTTTGGCTAAAAAATCATGCAAAAGTGCTCAGAATGGTGAAAAAATATCTAGCCAGGAGTACCCTAACCTTGCTCAAGTCTCTTTTACTCATCTTGATTTCTACTAAGATTGATTGATTTCTCAATCGGACACCCGGAGGTGAGATGATTTCAACAAGAAATGTTGAAAAGATCACTGAAATGATCAAACATGATAGCTATACGATCTAGGCTGAGAGATTCCGATCAATCACTGAATCATATCGAGGACTATATGGACTAGGTCTTCATGAATTTTCATCGCAAATTTAAGGAATAAATAATGATAGGCCATTCAATATGGTGAAATTCAGCACGAGTTGGACAGAATGTTGTACAAAGCACGAACCGAAGGTGAGTGCATTTGTACTAACATTCTGTCCAACGAGTGCTGAATTTCACCATATTGAATGGCCTATCATTATTTATTCCGATTCAAACATAAAAATTAGTAAAAGCCGTGTCTGTGGAACGGGCATGAAGGAAGAATACGCATATGCTGTCAAGATTCTGAAGTCGGCCGGAAAAAATTTAGAATTTGTTTGGGCTGTTCTATTTTACTCCCCGTTAAATAAGACTAGTTCACCGGCTGCAAACTTGAAGTCAGCCATAGTTAAATAGTTACAGTAGTTACGGAGGGAGTAAAAAAGAACAGCTATCCCCGGACAGAGCCCCAGATGTGCAGCTGAGATGTGACGTCACTCAAAACAATGCAAATTGCAGATTGAATAGAGCATGGTCGTGCATCTATGGAGAATTAGAGAACATTCTATATTGGCTATGCTGCATTCTGATTGGTTCGAGAATTTCGAATAGAGCACGGTCATGTTTGAATCAGTTTTAAATCAACATAAAATCGCATGATTTAATTTATATTAATGCCTGCTTACATTCCACTGTACATTTAATGACAGAATATATTGTAACTGAAGAATTGCTCTATCAGATCATTGAAAATTTCAAGTCATAGACAAGTAGTTTGCTTTGTTCATGCAGGTAAACCTGATAACGTTTTAATTGGTCAATCAGCCTGAAGTCAGACGTCGTGTCCACATGATCTTGCCTATCAATACGGTTTCGCAATACCCCTGACAGCACAGGAATTATGGAAATCTCGAAACTGCTGAATAACTTATCATAGTATCAGCGATGATGCATTGGATAGTACAAGGCGGTAATATATCAAGATCAGATAAGTAAAAAAAAAATACTGACTTGGGCAAGGCTAGGACGACCCAGACTGCTACATATTTTTATCTACTTATATTCAATTTCATATAATGTTTATAGAATTTGTTTCATGGGATACCCATTAGACCAATTGAAAATATCTGAAAACACAAAATTTCTCAAGCAAGATTTGAACACCTGACACTTGTAGTTCCCATCAGTAATATATATAGGTAATAATTTAAACAAGGAATGGTTAACATGACTCAAAAAATGTGAACATTCCTGATTGTATGCATCTATAGCAAAGTTTACACCAAATTTAAGTGTTTCCGAGTGAGTGATTTGAGCTATCACTTTTTTCTAGCTCAACAACTTTGAATTCCTTGTGGGTACTAACATGACGTATGAGGTCATAATCACCTACAAACTATGACAATATGCATACAGCAATAAATAAATGATGCTGTATTCCTTAATCATGGTCATTTATTGGCTAAAATTCTGAGTCAATTTGGATTAGTCAGTACACATGCCAAACTAGACAACATCAATGCCGAAAGCAAATCCTATCAAACAGCCATCGCTGGCACTTTTACAAAATCCTTCTACTACTTTTTCAGTAATAGCAAAAATCGTAAAATAACACATATAAAAATGGCCACCATTTTCAAAATGGTCGCTCATTTATAGCGAAATTGTAATAAGAAAGTGTAGTAATATGCTTCTAAGTTGGTACATATAAAATTTCAACAAAATCACAAACACATACTTATAAATGGCAGCTATTTTTTAAATATGCCATCATTAAGAGTGTTCACATATCAAATATGAAAAATATAAACAAAATCACTCTTTTACTTTTTGAGTTAAAGTAAAAAACAAAAATTAATGCTGGACTAGGGATGGGATGGGAATGGCATGCCAAAGGGGAAACTAGAACATGCTTGAATATCAGTGTGAGGTCGGGTATGGCCATGTAAGCACCTCCTGCTGTATACTCCCTGCCCATATGCAAGCATAAGTGCCATTTAGATACTATAAAGAAGGCATAACTCACCACATAGAAAAGCACTTGTGTACTCCAAACTGTTCTCCTCGCCCCATTTCCACTGGCTCTCACTGACTTGACTGATGATGAAGAATATAACAGTCATGGCAGCACAGATCAGTGTGGACAACATCAGGAACTTGAATCTGTAGATCAGGCCCTAAGAACCACAACCAGATTTACAGATAGCAATTGCATTTAGTTTAATTCAATAGTACATTGTAAATAGGAAATTACTATCTTTAAGTGCACTCACATAGATATATTTCACCTCACTATCTTACATGTCAACTCACCATGTTATACTTCAACTCACCATATAACACTTCAATTAACCATGTGATATCTAACTCAACATATAATACTTCAATTCACCATTTAAAATTTCAACTCATCATATAATACTTCAACTCACCATGTAATACTTCCTCCTGATCGCACTCATCTGTGGCAAAGAATTTTTCTTGGCACCAATGTTTCTGAAGACCTTGAAGATCATATAGCAGAGGAAGATGAAGTACGTACAGGCGGCAATACCAGCCAGAACCACAAAACCAAGCTAGCGAAATGTTAAGGCTATTTACATCTTCAACAAATATATTGGACTGTACATAATTACCCTTTACATTCGTTTGACTTCACTTCTTAAAAGAGAGCTTCGTCTTCACTCTTTCAAACTAAAATAAACGTATGAACTCACCGCGCCAATCAGTGTTTGTCGGCCAAATTTGACCGATGTTCTATATATGGGCATTCCTTCTGACGTCATCGTTGAGCCCGGAACTGACCAATGACATGCACATATTTAATTAGAATGCATTTGGCGTATGTTTCTTCAAGCTCGCTGGTTGGTGGATGAAAGGTCAGCACGTAGGTCAGAAGTGATTTCCTACCCAAACTGTCACCGGTACCGGTCCTGGGGGTGGGGCTGCTAAACTATAATATGGTCTCTACTAGGCAGAGTGTAGTTTAACTAGACTCTGCACGCAGGGTAGTACATAATAGGGCCTATGCAGGTGGTGCAGAACAGAAAACATTTTTGGGTAGTATATACACTATGTACAGCTGTACTCTACAGCAGAAATCAATCTTAATTATTTTTATGTCATATTCTAATTCATGGATTTTTTCAGAGCATCAATCTCAGTATGAAATGTGAAGGCGCATTATTTACCAAGACTCCGCTTAACTCAGTCTCTGTAAGTTAATTGAGCTTCTTTATCAATCAAGTAAAGCTAATGTGATTCTTTGTGGTAATATGTTATGATTAAAGGATACAGCCAGCTTGGATCCCGCGTCAGTGCTCCAGATACTGTAGAATGGATTCGTCAGCTGGACACCCCTATAACATTAGTAAGCCCATTCAATCATGTAAACAAAATGGCCAAAAATTTGATGAAAAAAGAAGGAAAGAGAGCAAACGATCCCCTGTTGTATCAAGACCCTATTTTCATGCAGATATGAGCTTCTATTTGATCAGTGTATGACTATTAACTAATAGTGGACCACTTTTTGAGATACCAAAGGTGTTCCATTTACAGAGATTTTTCCGTATTCATGGTATATTTAGATGATTGAAAACTTTATTGTGAGATTAGCGAGTTGAAGCCCATGATATAAGCGCTGTTAAGCGCATAAGTGTTAATGAAACAAAACCTTTAAATTCAATAATCAAAAATGTCTAAAACATTTTAGTCATGAGAAAATAGTATTGAATGATTAATCATTATTTTCAACTTGCATGTAATATTTTAAGTGGCTTGACACAGTAATACAGCTGAATGGAATCAATACAATATAAGCTTTTTAAGATATCTAGATACCTACCTTTCACACATTTCAAAGACAAACAGGCAAATGCAGCCAAAGAGAACAGCACTAAGATGTTTCCAGTATTGTACAAGTCGACTCCTCTCTACCTGGTCCTGTAAGAAAAACACATATGCAATCGCTTATAATGATTCAATCTCAGGACCTATGGTTTTGGATTGGATTGCTTTATAAGACCCAAGAGCCCAAACATACTTCTGGATTTTGAAATAAAATTGGAGCAACACTATATGTTTTAATCAATGGTCAAAACCGATATCTCATACATATTTAATTTTCCCCTTTTCATGTGATTATGACTCATAGAACAGCATCTTTCATTCCCCTTAGTTTGCTTAAATAAACAGAATCATTAGCTATAGTAAGCAATTGGCTGACTCACCATCATATGTTCGCCACTGAATATAATCCAGAAGCACATGAGGAAGGAGTAGAAGACACCCTGTCTAATGTCACTCAAAAGCAACATGAAGGGGAAGTCAAACCACAGGGTGAACCACTCAATAGGCACTGAAATAAGAGCAAATGAGATTAGTTCTTTCATATAAGCATTGGCAATGCATTGCTACAATTTTACAGCAATATGTTGAAATGAAAGCAAATAAAAGCAAATGAGATTAGTTCTTTCATATAAACTTTAGCAATGCATTGCTACAATTTCACAGCAATATGTTGAAGTGAAAGCAAATAAGAGCAAATGAGATTAGTTCTTTCATATAAACTTTGGCAATGCATTGCTACAATTTCACAGCAATATGTTGAAATGAAAGCAAATAAAAGCAAATGAGATTAGTTCTTTCATATAAACTTTGGCAATGCATTGCTACAATTTTACAGCAATATCTTGAAATGTGGGTAGCATCAAAGGAAATCTAGAGGGAGTCCTTCACTGTATCTTCAGCAAGTGTCACAGTTTTGATAGTATTTTGCCCCTAAACATGTATGCTCCAACTGAGTGGAACAGTTGTTGTATCTTATTGATGAAGGGGACTGCTTTTATGCAAAGCTTTTATGTTAGTTTATTGTTGTATACGTGTAGCATTATACTATACAAGGTAGAGGTGTCAAGTATTAACCGGTTAACCGGTTAACCGCCGATAATGCCTTGACCGGTCTGCGTTTTTATGGGTGGTTAGTTGACCGTGTATAATTCTGTTATTTCCCGCGCTTATATTGCATACTAATCTGTTTGGTTTTAAAGTGTCAGTTTCACGTAAGCTACTCATACATGTCATAAGTCCGGTAACTCCTTAAAAACATCCAATCAGCAACTTTAATCCCTTCCACATTGCTTTCCCGCGCTTACTTTGCATGTTAATCTGTTTGTTTTTCAAGCGTCAGTTTCATGTGAGCTACTCATACATGTGATAGGTCCGATAACTCCTTACAAACATCCAATCAGCAACTTTAACCCCTTACTTTGCATGTTAATCTGTTTGTTTTTCAAGTGTCAGCCATGTACTTGTGTAATCAACTCATAGGCCAGATAATTCCTTTAATTTTACAAATTGCAAAACAATTTCATAAGTAAATTATATGCACTTTTTAATTCGTCAGTTTTGTTATTGTTGTCTATCAACGTCGCCAAAATGTCAAAAGTCAAAGCCTCGCTTTGGTAGTGAGAAAATTAAAATTAAAATAAACACTAATCAGCTGCAATTCTCGTTGTTTCGGTGCGTTCGTGGAGATTCCAAGGGTAAACCAATGTGGTAAGTAATTTAGAGGTACCGGTTGTCAGGTAGTGTATGAATAGAGTAAAGCTTGACGAACGTAAAAAATAAACGCCGATATATCATTTTTCCAATTTTTTTCAACTTTCAAGATCGAAGATGAAGATTTCATTTGGAATTATCAGTTCAAATTTCCCGCCGGTTAACCGACTTTAACCGGTAAAAACACCCGGTTAACCGGTTAATGCTCAAGCAGTTAATTGACACCACTGATACAAGGTGCTTGTCCTTCTGTTTGTACCAGGGCCAATTCAGTATACAAAAACGATCCTTGCTAAATATTAATGTATGCCTGGTCCTAAATTGTAACAGTACAATCAATTTTAAGGCAGCAAGAAATACTGGGATGTGCTGTGATAAAACCAAATATAATGTTCACTGATGTTGGTAAAATACATTTATATTAAAGGGAATTGAAGAATTAAGAAATAGGCACTTACAATTCAACTGAGTGAGAGCAATTCCAAGGCAAAGCAATGCTCTGAAAAAAATCACAAAATCATAAACTACAATAATTTTAATATTTTGAGATGTTTTATTACAAAATATTCTCCATAAAGTGTTCATCTATTATCATTTTGAAAACATAATGTAATATATTGCAATTACACTTTTATTACAAAATTCTACAATGATCTGTTTTTAAGGGCCAGAATGTTTCAAACATCAAGAGGGATTATGAGCTATATTCATAATGATTGGATGTGTTAAATATTCTCACTTTTCAAGGAGATTTGGTTTGCGTTCCAACATCATTATGCGTCTCCAGAACCAACAAAGGACCATTAACACAGTGGGGAACATCAATGTCTTCATGGAGAACCAAACTTTTGTGAAGCCTCCATTCTGGTTGATGAACTAAAAAAGAACCAATACATTAATGTATTTCAAATGTATTTCATATCAACACTATAGGACAAGATTGAATACAAGGCATTAACATGACAAAATGTCACCACCTAAAACAATTTGGTCAATTTAAAGCAAGTTGGAAAATACCTTTTGACCTTAAGAAGAACTTCTGAGAACATGTAGATGATTTTGAAAAAAAAATTAGTCAATTTGAAGCAAGTTGAAAAAAGACCTTTTTGACCTTGAGAAGGTCATTGAAGGTCAAAGGTCAAATCTAGAGTCAGATTTGAACTTCTGAGAACTTGTAAAGTCAAATTTGAACTTCTGAAAAGATGTAGATGATTTTGAAAAAAAAATTTGGTCAATTTGAAGCAAGTTGAAAACAGACCTTTTTTTACCTTGAGAAGGTCATTAAAGGTCAAATGTCAAATCTAAAGTCAGATTTGAATTTCTGAGAACATGTAGATGATTTTGAAAAAAAATTAGTCAATTTGAAGCAAGTTGAAAAAAGACCTTTTTGACCTTTTTTGACCTTGAGAAGGTCATTGAAGGTCAAATGTCAAATCAAATGTCAAATCTAAAGTCATATTTGAATTTCTGAGAACATGTAGATGATTTTGAAAAAAAAATTTAGTCAATTTGAAGCAAGATGAAAAAATACCTTTTTGACCTTTTTTAACATTGAGAAGGTCATTGAAGGTCAAATGTCAAATCTAAAGTCAGATTTGAATTTCTGAGAACATGTAGATGATTTTGAAAAAAAAATTTAGCCAATTTGAAGCAAGTTGAAAAAAGACCTTTTTGACCTTTTTTGACTTTGAGAAGGTCATTGAAGGTCAAATGTCAAATCTTAAGTCAAATCTAAAGTCAGATTTGAATTTCTGAGAACACGTAGATGATTTTGAGATGATTTTTTAGTCAATTTGAAGCAAGTTGAAAACAGACCTTTTTGACCTTTTTTGACCTTAAGAAGGTCATTGAAGGTCAAATGTCAAATCTAAAGTCAGATTTGAAGGTCAAATGTCAAATCTAAAGTCAAATCTAAAGTCAGATTTGAATTTCTGAGAACATGTAGATGATTTTGATAAAAAATTTAGTCAATATGAAGCAAGTTGAAAAAAGAGCTTTTTGATCTTGAGAAGGTCATTGAAGGTCAAATGTCAAATCTTAAGTCAGATTTTAACTTCTGAGAACATGTAGATGATTTAAAAAAAATTGAAGTCAGTCTAAACAGTATTTGTTAAGTTATAGGAAGTTGTAAGAAATTGTTACAGACGCCGGACGCCGGATGCCAACCTCCAACCGCCGTCGCAAAAAACGGAGACCATAACAATATGTCACCACTTTTGGTGGTGACATAATTAATATACTGGTATATCAAAACACCGGAACAGCTTGACAACTGTGATGTCAGATTCCATTGTCCAAAATGGCCTTTTCGATTAGATTTTCTTCCACTGCATGTTTAATAGAGCTAAATATGTTTTCACATCAGGAAAAATACATTAGAGGCCCCATATGAACTTTAAACCACTTTGGCTTATATTATAGTCCTACCTAATGTTATTAAAATATACTATATGAAACATTTTAATATAATTTCAAAAAGCTGATTTTGAAGGACTTTTTGTTTCATTTTTCATGGAATGTCTTGAAAAAACAACCATGTACTCAAAAATATTTTGTTAGACATCTTGAAAAGAGTAATGTTAACTTGACACAATTTTTGTCAGAGCTCTGAGCAGAACTGTCTTGGAATGCTTAGTATAGTGTTAATAAAAATAAGTAACAACTTCGGTGGTGACATAATAGGGTTACTAATAGATAGAAGTAATTACCACTGTCCATATATCAACAACTTTTCCAATGCCAGTATTTTTTCCTTCGACATGCTCTTCAGTAATTTCATCATAGTCAAACGTAGGAAGACGCAGGTTCAAAAGGTAGAAGGAGTAATGGCAACTTCCCAACTCAAACAGTGGTAGGACACTGCAATTGTATTGCTGGCCGTGTGTTTTCTGGAACAAACATCAGTCAAAAATAAGTGAATTTTTCAATGGACCAATTAATAATTTCAGTATGTGTAAGAAAATAATATATATCATGGCCTACACTTCTTGACTCGAAAAATAATTAGTTAACTAAAAAAAGCCAAAAGTCTCCAAAAACCTGCTAAAAATATGTTGGATTATTAAAACATTGCAATGGGTGTCAGGACTGAGGACTCATATAGATGGCAGTAAACTAATTTGCTAAAGTGGGTTGTTCTTCATCAAGTCCCATTGGTTTGTGTATAAATGTATAAATCTTAAAACTTCGAATACATTACTACATAATAAATAAAATTAGTTTCACATTTTCTCATCATGGTTTTTACTATCAATGTTTTAAGTTTCAATATCATGATGTTTTGGATATTTTCTTTGAAACTTAGAAGATTTTTGAAGCAATTTTATTACATATTATTGTATACAGTTAAACCCACTGTATTTTTGCCGTCCATTGACAGTCTTTAAGACCATTGTACTGGTGATCAGGCTTTTCCCGACATAACACACACTGGTCAACGACAATATTTTGCATGCAATGGACAGAAGTTATAGGAAAATTAATGTATTGTACAATTGGGCTTACTAATGATTGTTCTATTGAACAGTCCAGAGTCCTGATCTCCTCAGCAGCTGCTATTAGAGTCCATGGCTCAGTATCCTTGTTCCTTCCTCCTAGTTTCAACTCCAGGCTCACCATAGCATTTTCCTCTGTAAAATCATATTCAAAATAACAATTCACATATTATTATTAATGACTAATAGCAGCCAGGGGGGGATTAACCCCAGAGTTCAAAGATGACCTATGCTTATAATGTAAACCTGTATTGAGATGACCTACGCCTCTGATTGCTCAAAATTGACAAACAAAAATGGCAGCTTCAAAATTTCCAAAATACGCTTTGAATAATATTGATGTTCATCATTCTGATGTGTTAACCAATTAGCTTCTTATTACTAATCAAGATAAAGAAAGGTGTACGGAATATGAATATCGAAGAGTAGTTATTTGAAACTAGCCAGTGAAATTTTGAAACAAACGAAGATGGAAAGCAAGAGATGGGATGATGTCTGTTAGCCCTGGGGCTTTCCCTCCTCTTAATAGTAGCTAGCTCGCTGGCGGATTGATTGAGAAAAGGCTAAATTGGTAGGGTATCATGGGTACCAGTTGTGGGGGTGGAGCTGCTAAACTGTTATATGGTCTAACTAAGGCTGAGGTTAGTTTTTAACTAGACTGCACACAGAGTAAACCAACATAAAAAATTCCATAATGAGTAACTTACTGATCTCATTTCCCTCCTGGTACTCTATATTGATATCAAGCACTGATGTTATATGTTGGAACCAACTTGACATCTGTAGATTGTGACCATCTCGTGGTAGAGGTATCATGAAAGCAAACACCACTTGGTTATTATGGACATCAGGGCCTGAAAGATATTCAAAAGGCTAGTATACAATATATTATTTGGGTATAATTGCTCGATAGGGTGATGTTTTGTGGTTATTGAGAAAAAATCTGGTGCGAAGAAAGGACTTACAATATTGCTAAATCTAACCACATTGGTGGTGCTCACCAGAGTGTGAATAAACTCATTCAATCTAAATTTTTTATTTATTATTCAAGCATAAAACAAGCCCTAGACTTAGGACTTATCAAATTGCATATGACTCATTAATAACTTGCATGATTTCCATAAAGTAGTTTCCATAAATGTACATCCCATAGAAATGGGTCAAAAAACACTGACTGACTACATGTTTTGGGTGGCCAAAAAACAACTGTCTAAAAGTTTAAATATTTCTTTCTTTAGTTAATACATATGCACCCAACCTTATTTTCCAGTCAAATACAGAAACTTGTGTCTATTTTGGAATTCTCCCGACTCAAACAATTTTTGGAAACTTTTTAAGAATGAGTTCTCCATGACAGTGGTAATTATGAGGTCTATGTGACCAACTCTCTGAATTAAATAATATATGAGTACAATGATCATCACAAAAATATGTGATTGTCAATAGAACCAAATATAGCTGGTAAATGAAAAACGTGACAATCTCACCTAGCTCATCTAAGGTATTAGCAGATTCACATTTGCCCGGACCCCTGGGGGTATACCAAGTTTTCTTGTACCAGGCAGCTGATTTGGTGCGACTTTTTTCTTTACAGATAGTTCCCAGCACATTGCTGACATTAGATGGTGTTGGTGCTGAAAAATATAAGTTACTTTTGTATTCTAATTTATATGTTTTGTGGTAGAAAGAATCAAGGTGTTCCTCTGTGTAATTATATAATGCATTTCTATGACAAATATTGGGGACATGGAATTAAATATGTTTGTTTATATCTGTGATGTTAACCTTTCTTGACCTCAGTCATGTTGATCTGGGCCTCAATTTTCATATGTTTAAATAAATAGGGATATGTATTGATTGTCATCACATTTCCCCATATGTGAATCTGATGTACAATATATCCATCTACAGAAAGGTCAGAATAGATCTCAATTATATATTGGAAGCAATAGACTTAACTAGAGTTCGTAGCATGATAAGAACTTAGAATGTTCTAAGTTTGTGCTAACCAATTGGCATGATTCCATGTTGATTTTAATGACTATTATTTGATGTGGTGTTGAATAGCTTGTAACTAAGATATTAGCTGGAAGTCATCCTGACATACATCTTGTGCAAATATGCATCCTGCATCCCCTGGTTTTAATTCATACAGGTTCTCTTTTATTAACACTACCTGATGCAATCATCTTGAAGGTACATACATGCTGCACCATTCAAAAGTTTACTGGCAAGGGTGGGGAATTAAAACAAAAAATATTTTGTCCTGTCAAATTCCTTTTTCAGAGGCCAAATTAATAAGTCAATTTGGAAAACCTGGAAATTAATAAGTTTTGTTAAATATTCCCACCCCTGGGTCCTGCCCTTGAATTTGCTTACTAAAACATCTAATATCCATGTTAGTCGGCGAATGTTGAAAGATACATGTGCACATTGTGGCGTACTTTGTATCAATATTTTAATTAGGGATTACAAATAGTCACAAGATTCCAAACGGAAAGCCAACGAAATGTGTTTGAGGTGACATTGAACTTCACAGATCTTTAGAGGAAATTTGAGAATTTAGCAATTTTGAAATTTTCAACTTTTCCTGAGAGGTTGTTTTTATTTCACGGTGTGTGTGCCCTGTTAAAACAAAGGCTATTATCTTTAACTCTAAATCAGATGAAACTTTTAAATTCAATAACGAAGTGATTGAATGTGTTGAAGATTACAAATATCTAGGGTGTATTTTTAACAGGAATAGTAATTTTGATAAGCAAATAAGCTATCTTAAAGAAAAATCCAGAAAAGCTCTATTTAAAATAAAGCAACAACACCATAAGTTTAATGACATTCCTATATCTGTTGCATTACATTTATTTGATTCACTTATCCAACCAATTCTAATGTATGGTTCAGAAATATGGACAAGTAAAAAACATATTAAGACAATTGAAACTATCCATCTTTCCTTTTTGAAAAACATTCTTGGTGTGAAAACATCAACTGCAACACTAGCAGTTTATGGAGAGCTGGGTCGTTTCCCTTTGAGTCTATGTTTTGATATTCAACTTATTAAATATTGGATAAGGCTTATAAAATTGTGTCCAGACAACGTCCTTTATAAATCATATCATTATGATTATGAAATGCACAGTCTGGGTTTTAAAAATACATGGTCAAGTAAAGTTTATAACATTTTAAAAGATTGCAATCTTCTTTTTAACTGGAATGAACAAATTGTTGAAGATGATTTCACATTTATAAATGTTTTAACTAAGACAATGCACCAAAATTATAAGGACAAATGGAAGTGTGATTTACAATTATATCCAGTTCTGAGAACATATGTTAAATTTAAGACAACTTTTGAATTGGAGCAATATTTAAGCCTTCAAAACAAAAATCATAGGCAATCCTTTACCCGATTAAGGTTAAGTTCTCATAAACTTCAAATAGAACTGGGTAGACATGTGAAACCACGGCCAAAACCTGAACATGAAAGAACGTGTAACGTTTGTGGAGAAATAGACAATGAAATTCATTTCATGATAAATTGCCAAATACATCAAGAAAATAGAAAACTATTGTTTGAGAACATCAACAGCAAAATTAAATTTGATAAATACCATCCTGAAAATGCATTCATAATGTTAATGTCCTCAAAAGATAAATATGTCCAAAAGCAAGTTGGCATTTTTATAAATAAAGCATTCAAGGTCATTGAACTTGTCTGAAGAACATTCTGGATGCATCACACTGCTTTAAGTATTATGTATAGTTAAATACATGTTAATAACATGTTTTTGTATATATTGTATTTGTATAATAATAGTGTAGTGTAGTGTAATGTAGTGTAGTGTAGTAAGTTTTTATTTTATTTTTGTACTGACTAATATGTCATACTATGACATTCTAAGAGTCAATAAAAGATATATATATATATCATTATAAAAACACATTAAATCTGTGCAAGTCCTTAAATAGCAATTGTTGAACAAATGAGGGAAATGTTGTACAGGAATACTTACTGTTCCTGTCAACTGCTCGGATTGTTGGTGACAAAAATTATTTTTACAGGAACATTTTTCTACATTGAGAGATTCCATCAATTCTCAAGATGGCGTTTGGATTTAAAAGGGGATTCCCCATTTGACTGGCCCGGAAGTACCAATAAATGGAGGAATTTGACGGTTGAAATAAGTTTAATATTACACGCAAATATTGCAATCAAAAACAAAAATTCCTTCGTTCTGCCAATAAACCCAGACAATTGTGGATTCAACTACACGAAAAGAATGCTAAAATACCAAGGAATCTATTGAAGTAGGTAGAGAAGTTTTAATCATACAAGTGCAAAAGATAGCGCACAGTCAAGGACTATAGTCCTGGAACGGGATAAACCCTGTCCAGGGGCATAGCTACATATACGCAGAATACGCAGCTGCGTACTATTGAGAGTCAAGACCACCATAGAATATCACATAGAAACTCTCAAAATGCGCCAAATAACTTCCAAAAATCCCAAATTTTTGGGGGAACATACCCCTTGACACCTTAGTTTTGCTCAGCCTACGGCCTCGCGTACTATCACTTCTAATTCTGGCTACGCCCCTGCTGTCTCTTATGTTGACTTTACCCCAAACGTTGATGTTACACCAATTTGCCCTATTTGTTCAACAAAAGTAGAGAATATAGTAGTAATAAATATCAACTCACCAACAAGACCACCCACAAGGAAAAATGTCAAAAGAAGCAAACCAAGAAGCACTCCGAGTCCTATCAATTTCCTGTTGCTGAGGTTCTCTAAAATTACTCCTCCCATGATTCAGCCGATAAAAAGTTTGTGAAAAATAATTCCTATCTTCTCAAAAAGCCGGGTTTTTGAGCACAAGCCATAAATTCATAAAATATCTTCCGAAAATTTTCAACAAAGTTTTTAATTTTTCACATGGAGGCTCATTAGAGTACAGCGACATCTATGAGTAATTTATTCATGAAAGGGGTGAAAGCATTCATAAGAAATAATGTTTCATGTTTTTTAACGATAAAGTTAGGTTCTCGATCAATTTGAATAAATAAACCAGTTATTTTATTGTATTTATAAGAACATAGATTTGAAAATTATCTTGTCTGAATAATTTATTTTATAATCTATTTATGTTGAACACAAAATAAATAGACTCGTCTAGACTAATCTTACAATGGCGGCAGATTTGAAAATCTTGAAATTTGACAGAAGAGAATGATTGATTGTCATTTTTCCATTTTCAGCAAGAGTAAGATTCGTATATTATTGGTCGTCTAGTAAATTTCAGGTGAGTTATTTCTAGCATATTCTCGTGTATAATGAATGACTGAAGAGAATGGAGACAGGTTCAGTACTCGGTCAAGATCACACCACTCCACTGTGACTGTGACCGACACTCACTGCTCATGATTTACTGAACGCAGCTGGCTCAAAAGCCTTCTGTCAGCTCGGTAGAGTAACTCATGATTGTGATTCAGAGACCTAGTCTTTAAGGCTTAGGCCAAGGATGAACTGAACAAAGTTGATACCGTGCTGAGAGTCACTGTTGGTGTGATTTCCTTCTAAAACAATGGACTTAGATATCTACTAAGAGTGGTAAAATTAGAGTATGCAAAATGATTGTGCTGATGGTGATCAAAGTTCTAAGATCATATCAAAGTTTAATAGTGCTATGGAGAACACTGAATCTAATTTACCTTCTTCCAAAGTAATTTTTAGGCATAGTAATATGTATGCACCTAGTTTGTGATTTCTTGCTAAAATAGGGAGCTAGTTTGTGTTCATTTCTTTTTTATCTCATGATCTCATGTGAAATATTTTTTTTTGTACTGGAACTGGGTAAAGAACTGGGTAAAGATATACCTATGAAACGAAACTCAAGTATTTTCCATTTATTTGAAAAGTTCGAGATCGATTAATGTGTTAGTCTTCGAAAAGTCCAATGTTGCTAGGCACGTAGTTTGTGATCGAAATAAACTTTGTACCTAAGTTGGCATGCAGCTTGAGTACCTTACGGTGAAGCTGCCATCTTTAGATAAAGATTTTAGTATAATAAAATAAAAATTTTTTGATGTTTTTAAATACATATTTTTTAAGAGCAGCCAATTCTCGTTACCAAAGATGTACCAGCATAATTCAGTAATTGTGTATTTATTTTGAATTTTAGTTTGTTCACTGAAAGTTTATCCTCTAAAGATGGATTCTGAATATGAGTCTGCTCAACACATAGCAGCGTCATCCCCGATGGACCACTTTCATCAGAATGATCCAGATGGTCGCAAACATTCAAAGTAAGCTTTCAACGTAAACTATTCCCAATATTTGATTATTATGATAATACTCCTGTTGCTGACGGGGTCCCACTGAAAATGTAAAAGTTATGGAATTTGACTCTTTCAACCATTAGCATATACCCTAGGCTCCAAGAATATATGAGGTGCTTGTCTCAAAAGTGGTCAGCGAATTTTTAATTAGCTATTATAGTGGCGCCCTCTTTCCATTTTCTGACATAGGGGTGGCTTGACAAAATATTTTTTTAAAGTTGTTTCCTCTATGCCATTGGAACGATGAATGTATATTATTGAATAGAAATGTTTGAAGTATCCTCTGAATTTTTTGGGCATTTGTGTGAATAACGGTTCTAAATAATTAACCCTTTGAATACTAAAAATTGGTTAAAAAGCGGGGCTATACTACATATCTTTACATCGTATGGGTAAAACAAAAGATTTTGATTCTCTTTTTTAATTTTATTATAAACTTGGTTTAATAAAGGATAAAATGGCATGGTATTTGTTTTTTTCGAAAATCATTGATTTTTTCAGAAAAAATATCCAAAATTTGCCATATTTTTTTAATATTTCACTATATTTCAAAAGCTCATGACAGGAAAGTTTTTTAAAATAATTTACAAATAGATAATGTTAATCCAACATACACAGTTATATAATGTGCTAATCTACGTAAATGTTTATGCTCTTCTCAATTGGATATATATTGATTTAGAGGTATTAACCCTTTAAACACTAATATTACTCGAATTATTTTCATGTATTATTCTATTCAAAAATAGTATTATATTATAAATATCCAATGTTCATTTATCTTCATTTACAAATTTGCAAATGACACATACATACATTTTATATGTTTCTAGACTACTGATTATGTATTTCTATACTAGTATTTTAACCCTTAGGGCACCAATACTGATGAAAATGTTTTCATGTGTTATTGTGACAATTGTATTCAGTTGTAAACATCCAATGTACATTAAGCTTCATTTATATTGTTTCATATATACATTTTATAATTTCTAGACTACGGATTATGTGCTTATGTACTATTTTAACCCCTTGAACACTAATTCTGATAAAATATTTTCTTGCATTATTCTAGCTATTCAAACAATTGAATTAAAAAAATCCAATGTTCATTTATCTTCATTTACAATGTTGCACATATAGATTTTATCATTTCTAGACCACTGATTATTTGTTTCTTTAATAATTTAACCCCTGGAGCACTAATGTGGATGAAATTGTTTGCATGTGTTATTTTATTGAAACAATTGTATTCAGTTGTAAACATCCAATGTTCATTAAGCTTCGTTTACATTGTTGCATATATACATTTTATAATTTCTAGACTGCGGATCCTATGCTTTTGTACTATTTTAGCCCTTTGAACACTAATGCAGATGAAAATGGTTTCATGTGTTATTATATTCAAACAATCATATTCAGTTGTAAACATCCAATGTCAATTTATCTACATTTACAATGTTGCAAATATACATTTTATAATTTCTAGACTATATTGGGTGTGAACCAAATTAAGTATGACAGTTGAACGCACAGGGTGGGGTTCAATACGAGGATGTTAAAATTTGAGCAAACTGATGTTTCCATAGTTTCAGTAAGATCTAGTCTAGTTTCTAGATATTTTTATATATAATTGTCTGTAACAACATCTTAGACAACTTTACAGTGAATTGCTTAGTCAAACCAACACAAACTCCAAATGTAGTATATGGTGAAATGTGCGTGTACATCTACCTGAGATATTGTACAAGGCAAATTCAAGTTGTTTGTTTTGTACCTTACCATAACCGGGCATTTGTGAAGGTTGAACTATAAAATTCACAGTCAAGCTCACTGTCTAGGATGCTGTGACAGACATTTACATGTAAAAATATTTAGAAACTAGATCAGATCTTTCTGAAACTATGAAAACATCCGTTTGCTCAAATTCCATCACCCTTGTGTTTTACCATACCCTGCCCCTTTAATTGTCATGCTGAATATTGTGCACACCCTGTTGACTATGGATATTATGTTTTTGTACTATTTTAACCCTTTGAACACTAAAACAGATGAAAATGTTTTTATGTATTATTCAATTCAAATAATTGTCTTCAGTTGTAAAAATCCAATGTCCATTTTACAATGTTGTACATCTACATTTCATAATTTGTAGACTACTGATTACATGTATGTGCTTCATTGCTTCTGTAATATTCAATGTCAAATACATTCTTTTTATTTTTAAACATGATGAAATAACCTTTTCAGCCCTCTGAAAATGTGACAGAAATATAGCTAAAAGTAGAAGCTTAGGCAAGGTCACTGAACAGAATCTTTTGATTTTTTCAGAAAATATGCCCAATATTGTTCTTAATGATGCAATCTTTGAAAAAACTGAATTGAAAAGCAATCTATTTTCCTTTTATAACATTCTCAGCAGATTTCACAGCTTTTATTAAATTTCGTATATCCCTTGCTTCTTCATCTCTTTTACAATTTGAATTATGTGTAGATTTTGGCATATCCTGAGTCAATCTAACACCCCCTTGTGTCACTCGCACCGTGCAGTTTTTACTGTCGATAAAGAGTTCCTCCCCATTTTCTGTAATAAATTGAGGATTGACGCCTATATCTATTTTGTTAAATTCGAAATGTCCCGATTTTTCATTCAACCCCTGTTATACGCCTACCACCAGTGATTTGTCTACATGTTTTACGATATTGAACAAATATTTCACTCTATTGAGGTGAATACCTGTACATCTTTCACAAGTGATATTCCACGAAGCCCGGAGGGCAAGTGGAATATCACCTTGTAAAAGTGCTACAGGTATTCACCGAAAATAGAGTGAAATATTTGTTTTATTATATCACTGTCTAGCTAAACATCCCTAATATTATTAAGTCATAGCTAGGTCATAAGTTAACATTGAAATACATATATTTTTACTCGGTTTGTATGCCATTTTGACTTACACAAATTATTGACACTGAACGAAAACAAATTCTTCGAAAATTCCCGGGAGCGTGGGATATCGCTAGATATCTCACGGTTGTCTTATCTGATTAGCATTGCCATTGAATATCGCCAGATATCCCACGACATGTGACCCGGTTTTGACCAATCATACTGTCGCTAGCTAGATCGTGATATAATAATGTGATTTATTACATCTTCGAAAGTGTGAATATTTGGATTCTGACAATGCCTGACACAAGTAAAATGCCCTTGTTCCATATGGTAAAGACGTGTGATCACACTGAAATAAGACAAATCGCTAAATAACTTTAAGCTTATATAATGTTCCTAAATGGTCCTCAAAAATACAGGAAATGTTGTTATTTAGTATACTTTACATTGATAACAACACAATTATATGAGCTACGATTGCTACGTCGTTTCTATCTACTCTTAGGTATTTGTTACGTTATCACTATCACTTTGTTACGTCGAAGTATAATAATTTGACAGAATGACTGATTTGTTAAAACAAATCTTCCAAATATACTATCTGACCGTTCTACTATCTTACCTTAAATTCTACTTTAAAGTTGCTCATAGGAAGGAAATATGCTGAAAATGCTGAATGCTGAAAATCTTACAATATGCAAAGTTACTCACCGATCAACGTGTATGCTTAATCTGTAGCCAGTTTATTAAATCATCGGTATACTGATTAAAGTCACATTACTTGTGCTTGAAAAAATACACCAAAGGAATTATATAAAGGATTTAATAAAACCTCATAGAGATACATGTGCCATGAGTTTTGTGCTACTGGGCATGATGTTTGAGATACGTTAAACGCCAATGAGAAAGATCTGATCTAGTTTCTAGATATTTTTTACATGTAAAATGTCTGTCACAACATCCTAGACAATGAGCTTAACTGTGAATTCTATAGTTCAACCTTCACAAATGCCCAGTTATGGTAAGGTACAAAACAAACGACTTGAATTTGCATTGTACAACATATCAGGTAAATATACTCGCACATTTCACAGTATACTACATTTGGAGTTGGTTTAACTATGAAATTCACAATTATATATAAAAATATCTAGAAATTAGATCTTACTGAAACTATGAAAACCTCAGTTTGCTCAAATTTTAACAGCCTCGTGTTCAACCCTTCCCTGTTCGTTCAACTGTCATACTTAATTTGGTTCACACCCAATATAGTCTAGAAATTATAAAATGTATATGTGCAACATTGTAAATGAAGATAAATGGACATCAGATGTTTACAACTGAATATAATTGTTTGAATAGTGTAACACATGAAGACATTTTCATATGCACTAGTGTTCAAAGGGTTAAAATAGTACAAAAGCATAGGATCCGTAGTCTAAAATCATAAAATGTATATATTAAGCAACAATGTAAACGAAGCTTAATGGACATTGGATGTTTACAACTGAATACACTTGTTTCAATAAAATAACACATGAAAACAATTTCATCCATATTAGTGCTCAAAGGGTTAACATATTAAAAAAACAAATAATCAGTGTCTAGAAATAATAAAATCTATATGTGCAACATTATAAATGAAGATAAATGAACATTGGATTTTTACAACTGAATACAATTGTTTGAATAGCTAGAATAATGCAAGAAAATATTTTACCAGAATTAGTGTTCAAGGGGTTAAAATAGTACAGAAGCACATAATCCGTAGTCTAGAAATTATAAAATGTATATATGAAACAATATAAATGAAGCTTAATGGACATTGGATGTTTACAACTGAATACAATTGTCACAATAACACATGGAAACATTTTCATCAGTATTGGTGCCCTAAGGGTTAAAATAGTATAGAAGTATATAATCAGTAGTCTAGAAACATATAAAATGTATGTATGTGTCATATGCAACTTTGTAAATGAAGATAAATGAACATTGGATATTTACAATAATTCTATCATTTGAATAGAATAATGCATGAAAACATTTCGAGTAATATTAGTGTTTAAAGGGTTAATACCTCTAAATCAATATATATCCAATTGAGAAGAGCATAAACATTTACGTAGATTAGCACATTATATAACTGTGTATGTTGGATTAACATTATCTATTTGTAAATTATTTAAAAAAACTTTCCTGTCATGAGCTTTTGAAATATAGTGAAATATTAAAAAAATATGGCAAATTTTGGATATTTTTTCTGAAAAAATCAATGATTTTCGAAAAAACAAATACCATGCCATTTTATCCTTTATTAAACCAAGTTTATAATAAAATTAAAAAAGAGAATCAAAATCTTTTATTTTACCCATATGATGTAAAGATATGTAGTATAGCCCCACTTTTTAACCAATTTTTAGGATTCAAAGGGTTAATTATTCAGAACCGTTATTCACACAAATGCCCAAAAAAATCAGAGGATACTTCAGACATTTCTATTCAATAATATACATTCATCGTTCCAATGGCATAGAGGAAACAACTTTAAAAAATATTTTGTCAAGCCACCCCAATGTCAGAAAATGGAAAGAGGGCGCCACTATAATAGCTAATTAAAAATTCGCTGACCACTTTTGAGACAAGCACCTCATATATTCTTGGAGCTTAGGGTATATGCTAATTGTTGAAAGAGTCAAATTCCATAACTTTTACATTTTCAGTGGGACCCCGTCAGCAACAGGAGTATAATAAAGGTAAAGGCCTTCTTGTATTGTTAAGTCAATATCAGCTTGGCAGGTTGTAAGTGGGCAGTGGTGTCTCATTTTTTGTCTGTCCATCTCTGGACAAAAGCTCATCTCAGTGATTGATTTAAAATTTTCAGAGATGTTTTCAGAAATTCAAGAATTGCCTAGATTTTAGTCATGCTGGGTAAATTTCAATGTTGATTTTTAGGTATGATATTATTCACCATATTTAATGTCTTTTCAGCCTTCAACAGGTGCCAGCCTATGCAATGAATGAACATGGAGATCACCATGGTCACAGTAATACTCCAGATGCCTACGAACAACACCAAAGTAGAGACCAACAATATTCATCAGCAGACCCAAACAACAACTTACCCCAAGATCAAGCCATGGCTAACAAACCAACATTAATATACAGCCATGAAATGCTGAGTCAGCAGGCCCAAAAGCTCATTGATGACATCAATGAGAAGAGAAAGCAAGACACTGTACTTATGGAAGACTATAGGAAATCATTGGAATTAAATGTAAGTTTGGAATTTATAGAAAATAATAATATATATGAATACACAATATAAAGTCCTCAACTGTAAGGTAAGATAGTCACAGGTGACTCTAGAAATATAAATTATTTACTGGGTATTCCATAATAACATGTTTTACCTGGAAAATAAACAGGGAATAGAAATTATATTTAAAAAATCCAGTATCAGATTCCATATCAACCATAATCCCGGCAGTATAAGATCCCATATTGGATCCAGTATCAGCCAAAATCCAGTATCAGAACTATTTCCAAGATTATGGAATAAATAGGTTATTGATGGTCAATATGATATTTTCCTTGGGCAATATCATATTTTCCCTTGGAATAAAATTTATATTTCAAACTTGAAAATGAATAAGTTTCAGATAAAAGATTATGGAATAAATAGGTTATTGATGGTCAATATGATATTTTCCTTGGGCAATATCATATTTTCCCTTGGAATAAAATTTATATTTCATCCCTCCCATTAAGTAACCTCTCCATATTTCATTGTGTTTCAGATAACATTTTTTTACTTCTTGATTGTTTTTTGTGGATGGTGTTTGGTGGTTGGTGTTTGGCATTGGCATTTGTCATCTGTAACAAATGGCAGGTAGTGACATTTTGCATGTTAATGCCTTGTTGGAGTTTTGCAATGATGTGTATTTTGTGATTTTATTCAGTAATAAAATAACAAACAAAAAAATCCCCAAAGCTTTTTATTTTGTTCATTATATTATTTGTATAATTGACCAACACAACTCTGCTAAATTCTTTTCCAGGTCCAAAAGCAATGTGCGGCTGTAGAGGAACACATGTTTGGTCTCTATGAAACAACAGGCAAAACCATCCAAACAAAACTCCAGGAACTTTATTCTACATTTGATCGTATTGCTAAGCTGGAGGATGAACTGAATCAATTTAAAAGTGCCCTTGGGATGCTATATCAGGATGTCAATTCTTCTGAGTGACAGTAAATGGGCAAATTAATTCTGGTAAAATTATTTCGAGAAACATATAGTGCTATTTGTCTCTCTGAATTACTAATCTCCATGGAGCAAACTATAAAATTCTCATTTTGGTAATCTTTCCAATCTGGGTGCAAACTGATCCTCAACTGGGTGCAAAAATGATCCACAATGGGGTGCAAATTGATCCTCAAACTGGGTGCAAACTGAATAATCAATTCCACTTATATATAGTTATGCTGATGAGACTGCCACAGTAAGTTTAAACAAGGGGAGAGTATGGCAATTTCAAATAAAATAACCACAGAGATCACAGGCTCCTGATAACCAACTGATTATTCAGCTAATCTCATTCTAAATGCTTTAATTTATTGATTATCTTGGTGGAAGTATTATTACCAGAATCAAAGTTTTGAAGAATTCAATATTTTATGACATTTCACATTTTACTCATGTTTAAAAAATATAATGTTAGCTAATAATGTACACAAATCACAAAGCAAATTTTAAGTTCATATACTCCTCTTCACAGTTTAAGTATCACTAGAGATGAGAGCTTGAAACAGGATAAAGTCTATGTCCATAATTCATGAAGAGATCTCATGACTCTCCTTTGGAAAGATGAAATATTCAAATACCTTTGATGAGTCAAGATGGAATGTCTTTGTAACTAATTATTATCATTCGAAAGAGCCTATTACTCTTAACTGCTGATATAGTCATGTACCATGAAACATGATAGTTGTGATTCACTGCCAATAAATGGGTATAGTATATTTTGCTTGATATTGAGGAATTTATGGTGTAGTATCTTTTGACTTGCAAGTTCACATTATTTGATTACAAATAAAACACTAGAATAAATTTTGGGATGAAACGAGACAGGTCACAGATGATTACAGGTAAGGTAGTGTTACACTGTTCACCCTCCACACAAAGATAGTATAGTAAAACCTGTTTAAGTGGAACACCTTTGCTACCTCTAAAAAGTGTTCCACTTGTGAAGTGTTCCATTCATAAAGATTTATTTAACATTTAGTCAATTGGTCTTGAGACTCTGAAAAGTGTTCCATTTCTAGAGGTGTTCCACTTCGCAGGTTTCACTGCACTTTGTTCGGTGTACTTAATTTGGCAGCCGTTTTAATTTGGTAGATCCGCCAATTGTTAAAGTGCTAAATCAAGTAGCCGCCGAATTCCCCGGTAATTTTAGTAATATGTAAATAAGAACCATTAGTACAATGTAATACTGCAAGTCTGCCAAATTAAGTAGCAGACAAATGTTCAAAACAGCAAACCCGCCTAAATAAGTAGCGCTGAATTAAGTAGAAGTACAGTATAACATTGCCTATGGACGTTTCATCAGTGTCACTTATATCATTGTAAGAGCTACACCATAGCTTTCAATTAGGCATTCATATCACGGCAGAGTGTCTGAATATCAGAATACAGATACATGTATGCAGCCTTGCTTCAGGACCTTAGACCCTGCCCCTCCCCCTTATCTACTTTGTTAATAAGGGGGAGGGGCAGGGTCTTGAAGCAAGACTAACAGATACAGTATGTTATAGAATTTAAAGTGGGAATTATAGGATACAAACTCTTTGTATACAGTAGGGAATATAGATATATTTTTGTCAATCGATGAAGTCAACTTAACACCCTTTTACGAAACAATCTGTACTGCTCTATGTATTAATGAATGATAAACATGATTGTAAGTTAAAATAGAGCTTAAAAAATTGCAGATAAACAGATAAACTATGTTCTATTTTAACCAAATTGTAATGTAAAAAAGTTAATGTTACACTCTACAAAAGAATAAATGTTTCATAAAGAATGAAATTACACTTCGTCTCATTTTATAGATTTATTTATGACTTTTGCACGCATTAGTTTCCATTAGAGGAATAAGAGAACACATTAACCTTGTGATGCATCAACATTGATAAATCAAACTCCTGATTCAAGAAAAACATTACGGATATAATCTCAAGGGGACATATCAAAACAACAGTATTTGAAGAGGATGCCTATTCTGTTATTATAAAATGAATTTTTCAACAATGTCTCATGGTAATTTAGAGGTTGGCAAATAAAAATGAAAGAAATTTATTAGGGAATTTGAAAATATCCATTAATCTCTATCGGTTTGATAGTTTAAAACTATGTATAGTGTGTTCTATTGAATTAAAAAAAATGTCCACTTAAAATTTTGGAAAATATGACCCAATAATTATTGGTACTAATCATAAATCACAATTAGTATTCTTGCATCCATATTTTGTTTTTAAACAAAATCAGAATTTGAGAATATTGCACTTGATAATTTGACACAGTCCCTAAAACATGTTGAACTAGAAGAGGAAACATACATTTCCCCTCATACCAGGTAACTCTTTGGTTTGTGGTGTTATTGTGTTCACATCTATGCTTCACTTTCTCGTACATATGTGTGTATTATGAACACATTTGAGCTCAAAAGTTCACCACAGTGGTTTTTATTCAGAAGTCAATGGAGTATGTTCTGAAAAAATGTGTCCATTAGGTATACACCAGAATAATGTTTACTTATAAGGTTTAACTGTATTTCATTTTGACATTGAAGTACGTACACTGAAATACAGTGTAACAATCCATACTCCAAGATATTCTTAGAGATGGTTATTTAGAATTGATGAGATCATTACACTTAACCTCAATCATAGTCTTGCATCAAGAACCTTGACCCCCTCCCCCTATCTAATTTGACAACATTGTTGTAAAGTAGACAAGGGGGGGTCCAGGGTCTTGATGCAAGACTACCTCCATCGTCTTGGAAAGATTTGTTTTTCTGCAATGGTGATGACTTAGACTGGAAGAACATTAAAATTCTTATATTTGTAAATAATATTTCTACTACCCATGCACCAGGGGGACACAAACATGTAACCCACTAATTTTGGAATAATGATTTCTGAATATGATAATGGATGAATGTTCTTGATTTTATTTCTGTAGATAGTGTTCACAATATTTGGGAAGCAGTGGTGTCCTCATACAGGATCTACAACTTTGATATTTAAAGCTGAGGTATCTTGCTTTAGGCTTGCTATCGTATCAAGTTGTTCAAACATATAAGTTTTGAAGCTTGGTTCATCTTTAGCAAATCATTTCTGGTTTGCATCCTGACACTTGAAGTGAGATGTAGTGAATACTGGTGAATGATTTTAATTGAGTGAAACTATATTCGAATTGTTTAAAATTGTTCAAGTTTAACAACGGTGTTTCACTTGCTGGTTTCCAATATTGGTATTTCTGATGATATATGATGTAAATCGGTTTAATAATCTCATTAAATATTACGTCATCTTATTATTGATAGCAAAATAAGCATTTAATACAGTGTAAACATGACCATAGCTACCATATTATTAATTTGGTATCTCAAAAATATCATATCACATATTGCAGTGAACCCTCTGTATTACAAACAGCAATTTGTGATGCCCCCTCTACCAGAATGAACTGTTTCATCTCCCCGGATATGTTTCAATCACAAGATACCTCACATTCTTTCATGTTCCAGACTCACACTGTAAACAAACTTATTGACTTGTAAATTCTCATCTGTTATCTGCAGGGCCTTTAGGTCTCTATAGATCTATATATTACTACATGCTAGAGTACATCAGTATTGGTTGGATTTAAACAGAAACACAAGCGGAAATTATTCTGATTTAATCAGATCAAACAAGGTGATCATATTTTCACAGAGCAGAGTAAACTGGATCAATGCCATTTGGTGTTGCAGACAGTCAATGTGAGAAAAATCCATACACTTGTAAACAATTAAATATCCATATACAAGAAGTGTACTGTTAAATTCTTTATTTTTGAGAGGTATATCCAACGAGAACCTAATTTCCTTGTTATTCAGCAAATCTACTGATGAAGATGGGTAATGGGGATAACATATAACCAAATATGTTGAAAAGGTCGAGGGTCAATCTAAAGATAGCAGAAGATTATAATGAAATGTCACATTCTCTATGTTTTATATTTCAATACAAGTAGATGGTACTATAGATGGTACTCTGTTTAAGGGAGAATATTCTTATATCTTATATATTCTTCTTCGTTTAAGGGGAAATATCTCTTCAAGAGAGAGGATCTTTCTCTTTTCTAGAGAGAATACTCGGTCCTCTGCTCAAGAAAGAATTTTGCTCTGTTCATGAGAGAATGCCCTTCTGTTCAAAAGAGAATGATAATCTGTTCAACAGAGGATGCATCTCTGTTCAAAAAAGGATGTTTCTCTGAATGATCCTCTGTTCAAGAAAGGATGAATCCCTATTTAAGATTTAATAGAGAAAGATCCTTTGATCAATAGAGACTATTCCTCTGTTCAAAAGAGGTTGCTTCTCTGTTCAAGAAAGATTGCTAACGAGGCATTAACATGCAAAATGTCACTACCTGCCATTTGTTACAGAAGCAGAATACCAACTGCCAAACTCCAAACGCTGATTATTGAAGATCATTCACAAAATAAGTTGGAGAGAATAACAATATGTCACCACTTTCGGTGGTGAAATAAAAATGCTCCACCATTAAGAGAATACACATGTACATACATTTTCAACAATAATTCTTATCGAAGATTTTATTACAAAATGTTATTTACATAGTGTACATTTACATTCTCTAATCTTCCAAATAAATATATAATACAATACATCAACTGTACAGTGTACATACACACAAAAATGTGCACAATGTGTAGTATCCTATACCATCAAACTCCTCAAAGGTATATTAATTGCGTATCACACTTGTAAAAGTAGTATCATAAACAATATGTATATATTTCATAGTAGGGGCCTACAGATTAATTGACAATTTAGTGGGAATCATATTTTTTGAAAACCAGTAACTTTTTCACTATTATTGCAAAAATGTATGTCTAAATAACAGTAAGGCATTTACAAGATGAAATACCAAAGATGCTGATTACTGAATGCTATTTACTAAGTAATTCACAAAAAGGTGACTAGCAATGTATCATTATTTGACATAAAACACCCTTAAATACTTAAAAATGTAAGAAAAGTGGTATGATAATAAGGTTTTCTGATGCCCAAGTATACACCACTAAACAGTAAACAGACAGTTAATTTGTATGGCCTGACTGACAATAAAGTTTTCTCTTTGCGCAAATTGCTCATTGAGGAAGCTCACAAGAAACATTACTTGATAGTTAAAACATGCGTAAGAATGTTTTGCAAAAATCCTAATAGGATGAGGTGACTCCTATTTAATAGTTAACGAGTAATTTCATAATGAGTAACTTTGCAGCACCCCTTATTATGTTTACTATATTTTTGTGCTGTAATTTTTGCTTGTGAAATTCATTCAGACTGTTATTTGCAAATTCATGTTGTTACTTAAAATCTTCAATACTATAAGTTATTGAATGATTTGAAGTGCAATACCTGCTCGAGAAATTCCATATTGGAATGAGACGAAGTCGAGTGCCAATACAGAATATTGAGAGCAGAATATATCCTGTATTGCACTTCAAATCATTCTATATCATTTTTGTTGTGTGATCCTCTGTATTGCTATTGAGAATGTCCCATCCGTTCCAATATGTGACGGAGATGATCAATGGGGACAATCTCAGTAGCAATACAGATTGGTACAGCACAAGAACTGACCAATCAGAAGGCTTCATTTTACAGATCATACGATAAATTAACATGCATATTTCAAATGACAGATTTTAGCAAGATGTTTTCTTACAACTACACGAAGTTCAAAATACAAGTGCTTTTTATTAATTCTCACAAAATAATATGAAAAAATGATCATCTTTAATTTGGTTCATACAGAACAAATGACCAACAAATTCATTCAAAGAATCCTCACAATTATACATTTATTTTGTATAAATTCAAGAAACAATAATTACATATAGGTGTACAGTAAAACCTTATGAAATCCCAGCTTTGAAATTAAATCCAATAGCCAAAATTGTAATGTCTATCTTTAGTCTCTGATAGCTTTAGGTCTATTTGTGTCTAAGAGAGAATTAGGAGGGTAAATGCAAGTCAGGGACTTGACCTGAAACAAAATTGTTTGGGAATTTTTTCATGAGAAGAAAATGTTTAGCTCAACAGGTTTTACTGTACTGAAGTACCCTGGGTGTTGTACTACAATTTATATTTCAATAACAACTCGAAGCAGAAATAAAATGTGCCCATTTAACAATTAAATGTATGATACCACTTGGTACTTACGTCGATAAACAAATGCTGTACAATATAATAACAATATTTTACATAACTTTTTGTGCGTTTATTTTTAATAATGCGTTAATTGGCACACTCATGCATCATTTGGCCAAATCTATGTATCCACATATACACAAAACTGTTCCTTAACTGGCAAATGTAATAATAAAATTCCTACACATAGCAATACATGTAGATTAAAACATGTCATATTACAGTTGAGCACAAATGGAGCCCCATCTTGCCCAAATGGAGCATGGAGCCCCCTCCCCCATCCACTTGGGCTGTGCTACTATATCACTCACCAAGTGTTTCTCTTCAGATTTCTGGCTGAATATTTGACAATATTACAGAAATTTAGCAACAGAATATGGTTTCAGTGTAATAATATTTTAAAAAAACATTCAAACCCTGTGCTGTAGGTGGATTGAAAATCTCATCATCTTTAGGGAATGCCTCAATATTCTGATGTTTGCCAAAATTGTAGTTAATAAGTACAGTAGCTTAGATTCATCCCCTCCCTCCCCCAAATGTTAATATTTGTTTATTATTGCAAAATGTCATAGACTTTTATCCCATCTTCCCATTGTTGGTTCCCATGCTCAATCACTATGTTCTACTTGTCTTTCTATAATCTTTGGACATGTCCGAAGCTTGATGAAGCAAGATACCTAATTCCTTGAAATGAATTGATTAGATTTACGGCTAACATCAATATATTGAGGTTGTCCCTAACCAAGGTAGTTACGGTTATACAATTTCATCCAAATGGCCTAAAAGCAAAGAAAAAATGAAAGTATATTATAGAGGCCTAGAAAATAAAGTTTAAAAATTTAAACAATGTGTTTTTCTTGGTTTCTTATAGAACACATCTTTTTTGTGTTTATAAATGTTTTAGATGGTTCTCATGACTTTATTGAAATGATAAACCTGATAATATAAAATAGTATTTCTCAATTTTCAACGATCTATGGTGAAAACGATACTTGAGAAATAAGGTTTTGAGGTAGAATTAAAATGAGACAATACACCAATACTTCTACCATCTGCCTAGCAAAATTTTTACAAACTGTGTACATTCTTCTGAAATAAACACACTTTGTCATGAAGTTGCCATAAGAACAAAAGGAACTCAAAGGCTAATATGATTCCCATTGGTCTCTCGCAATAGTTTGTGTAGTTACCATGCTGATGGGTCTGTCAACAAAGGGCCTTTTTTCATTCTGGATCCCATCCCAATAATCAAGCTGACACAGAACAGAATAGAATGGAATCAGAACACATTTTGGAATTTGCTCTCAGAATTTGAAATGTTTTCATTGTATTGAAATATTGTGTATTAAAAAGATACTTTATATCTTACTTCTAATGTATTCAAAGTTAATGACCCTCTAAGGATCATGAATGGTGATATATTAAATCCAATTAATAGAACCAGTACTTCTGAGAGAATACAATTACAATACAAAACAATAAGTTTCATTCCAAAGGGATTGTTTTTGTCCAAAGGAATTGTTTTTGAGACATACAGAGGGGCTTGGAATATCCCCACTATAAATTTTGTTTTTTGGGATAATAAGCTCGAAAATGAAAATCAGGGACAGGTTTAATAGAGCTCTGTGTTTCTAACAAGAACTTAATATTCTGGAGGCAGTTGTGTTATTTACTTCACAAAGGCTCTAACTTCTCTTATATTCCTGTCTATAGCTACCCATAACACATAGGCTCTAAGTTCCCTTGTACCAGCCTTTAGCAACCCACAGAGGGTCAAAATCCCTTATCCCTGTTAATAGCAACCTATAACACCCAGGCTCTAAGTTCCTGTCTATGAAAACCCATAACACATAGTCTCTAACTTCCCTCATTCCTGTCTATGAAAACCCATAACACATAGTCTCTAAATTCTCTCATTCCTGTCTATGGAAACCCATAACACATTGTCTCTAACTTCCCTCATTCCTGTCTATGAAAACCCATAACACATAGTCTCTAAATTCTCTCATTCCTGCCTATGGAAACCCATACCACAAATAGGCACATAAAATATACCAAATGAGACATAGCCTAGACTCGAAATTGATAATATCACAGGTTCAGTCCACAGTAAATGGCGAATAAGATCATTCCACAATGCCAATGTGAACCAAAAATAGCGATTTGTACACGAGACAGATTCTTTTGGTTAAATTCTGTGCTAGGATTTGATTGGCTTAGAGCTGATTCCATTTTTAATTCCACTTGACGATTCTTTTCGTTCCATCTTTTGTCCATCAATGGCATCTGCCATTTTTGTATAATAGTCCAAAGCCCAATTCACAGGTCGTATAAGGTGTTCCTGAAACACATAGAAAGTATATATTTATTCATAAGGCATGTTTAATTTTAAATCACCAAACATGTACGAACTGACACAATGTCTCCCTTCAATATCCTCAGAAAGGATATTATATCTCCATGTGCAATTTCTCAACAATATAATAATACATGAAATGCATGATAATAAATAAATGCATCAAAAGCTTAATGGACAGAGGGTTAAATATATTTTGCAATTTTCATTGCTATTGAATTATATCCCCATTCACTTTGGCATATCATAACTCAATTTAAATTATATTATGTCCTACAATGTACTTAAGAGTTTAACTAGATTCAGAAAAACATGGTATCATAAAGTTTGAGAAAAATACCTCTATAGCTGGAAACATCTCCGCCAAGGCAGCAAACAGAGGCAAAAGTACAAATCTGATGAACCCTATTTGAGAGGAAGGTTTTGTTACTTTGTCTCTATCCATGAATGGTGCTACTGGCAGTCCTTCAAGCTTCTCCACGTCACTCTAGAAACATTAGAGTAAGATTATACTTTAGAAACATGACAGATGAATTATACAGGGTGTCAAATAAATATGTTCTCCCCCTTAGCTTTAACATTCACATAACTTTTTGTATGCATGACATCTGAATAGTTATTGAGCCAATTGAAACTAGGCTTCATGGACCAACTCCAAAAGAAATTTCAGATGACTAGCCCAACTTGAGGCACATTTATGCATAAAAGTTCATACTTTTGAAATTAAGAGGGGAGAACATATTTACTTGATACCCTGTACTCTAGAAACATTACAGCTACAATGGTTGTACAAAACACTTCAGCCACATTATACTTTAGAAATGTTACAGCTAAATCTTACTTTAAATATGTTACAGCTAGATTATATGAAATGAAATTTGAACATTTTTGGCTGCCATTGTGTGGATGCCTCGAACACTTTCAGACAATCTGAATACGATATTCTTAACGCTGTCACTCAAATTCTTAAAGGTTTTTACAAATAATTTTGATAAAAATTGGTATCAATGTTTTTGTATTCAGGCCTTGCCTTGTTGAGTCAACAATCTTCAAAATGTTGATTAATATAATAACCACAGTAAGAAATAGATCTTATTTAGGAATGTCATGCAAGAAAAATTGTGAATGGGAGGATGACAGAGGGACAAACAACAACACAGAACCTTAATTTAATAGAAAATAAGATTTATCTTTATTTACAGGTCGGGAAAAAGAAAATTGTAAAAGATCTAAGGATTTTGTACATTTACTTAATTACTGTTCATAATTACCAAGGAGGATTGGAAGCCGTTATTGAAATTCGATACTCCATTGCCCAGAGTAGACCAATTTGGTTACAATATTACTCATATTATGAAGACTAGAACTGCTGAGGAAGCTTGAATACTTCCAAAATATTCATAATGACCACCTTTCAGTGAAATACTCCAAAGAGAACCTTATAGAATTTTTTTTACTAAATTGTTCCACTGCAGGCAATGGAGTATAGAGTTTGAATAATGGCTGCCAATCCTCCTTGATAATCACATAATAATATTGTACTACCATATATAATTGTGGTCTATTTTCATGATTTCAATATTGAGAATTCAAAACATAATCTCTTTTTTGTATTATTATCATCCAATTCCATTTCTTGTCTTGATATATCAAATACAATGGTATAACCTTGTAAAAACAATAGTAATATGTTCATGAGACACCAACGACTGTGGTATCCTACATTACGGACCTGCATGAAGAATTCCTGTAGAAGGCAATCGAGCCACGGTTCTGCAACCTCCATAGGACGGGCCTCATTTGATATATCAGCAACTTTCACTAGTATTTGTAGAAGCTAAATAAACAACAGAGTGACAACACATCTAGAATATTGAGTCACTACGACGACACAGTGTACCAATATAACTATACTATAGATGTGCAAGGGAACACACTGAAACTCCCTCTGTGACTCTCACATTATTGAAAAGGGTTTCATTCTTTCGCTATGGCTGAAGTGTGCATTTTCATTTGTATCCAGAATGTATCCAGAATGTAAGATCTTTAAATACACCTCTGTAAGTAAAACACCTACATTACATGTAATACTTTTAAGAGTCCCATGACCCATTGGCTCAATGTTAAATGAACCCGAAGTCCAACATCTTTTTTATGTCTCAGTCAGAGTCACATAAGGTAGTTTACAAGCCACATATTGGGAAAGGTAACACGCATAAAGTGCAATGAGGGAAGCAATATCTTGCAAACCATGCAGAGGTAGAAAGCCGTCATATCTATATATTTCTACAACGGTGGGAGACAAGCAATGGAGGGAGCACTTGGAGCAATCAGAAAGTGTCAACTTTGATCCATCCATGGCCATCTCCACCCACACTGTTTCCCATTCCCTTTAATCCAATCATTGGGGTAGGCTGGTACATGCATAAGGCTAGGATAATCAAATTATATGTTCAGATTTTTAATTTTTTTTTTTTATTATTAAATTTATTTCAATAGAATACAAAAAATGTAAATACAGACATGTAAATTCTTAAATCGCCACAATGGCATTATATAAGAATAGGGGGCAGGTGGAAGTAGAAGTGGCAGAGCAGGCAGGGTCTTGGACTAGGGCAAGTGTGACGGGACTTGAGGATACTAGAGATGGATAAGAAGGAGGGAATTAGCTATTGTCTTTGATAAAATTAACAATGAGAAGTAGTATTTGGGAATTTGCATCTATGTTTAATTTGGGAATTCCTGTTTTCAAAATAGCTATGAAATCAGTTTGAGAGAGATTATGACTGAAGATGTTTGGTTCGAGATCAGTGAGTTTGTCCATGAATTGCTGTCTTTGTATAGTAAGTAAGTCACATTGAAAGAGAAAATGTTTCAGAGTTTGTGGTTTTCCACAAGTGCAATTAGGGCTGTCAATAGACTGAAAGTTGTGAGCGTAGAACTGGGCTTTGAAGTATAGGTCAGCTCTCACTTTATTGAGAACTATTTCTTGAACCCTTGTTAGATTAAGCTGGCTTGTTGACAAAATCGGGGGCGTTTTTTGGAAATGTACTCTTTGGTGTTTTTTAAAATTCGAAAGAGTATTCTTAGATTTAATAGCAGGTGGAAGATTGATCCAATTTGAAATTGCAGCTGGTATTGCTGAGGTGGAGAATCTATTTGAGCATCTAATGGGCATTTTAAATGCTTCATTATATCTCAATACTCTGTTTGCATGGTTTCTAAATTTGTCAAAAATATCAGTTACATAGGGAGGACTTGTACCATTTACAATTTTGAACATAAAGTTGTTAATCTGGATACTGCGTCTTGATTCAAGAGTTGGCCAATTGAGTAGGTTTAAAACCTTTTTTGAACTGCTCCCTTGGATACACCCAGAACAATAAAGTGCAGCTTTATAATAAAGACTGTCGAGTCGTTGTAATAGGAACTTTGAGGCTGTGCTGTACATGATAGCACCATAGTCAAAATGGGGTAAAATAAAGGACTTAAATATGGTTTCTAGATGCTTACTACCTAACTTATATTTAAGTTTCTTTAAAGGGTTTAACATTTTTCGTATTTTTGATATGATTTCTCCAATATGCTTGTCATATGATAAGCTTGGGTCAAAAGTAAATCCCAGATGTTTGTGCTCGTGATCTCTGGTAATTTCAACATTGTTTAACTTTGAAACAGAAACATTATCGACTTTAGATCTGGATGAGTGGAATATCATTTCAGAACTCTTTTCAGGTTTAAACTCCAATTTCCAGGTGTCAGACCATTTTTCAATTTTAATTAGGTTAGATCTGGCTATTGCATCTACTTCTTGTGGATGCTTAGGGTCAAAAGGATGATGTAGAGAAGTGTCATCCGCATAAATATAGCAATGCCCCTCCAGATTGTCTGGAAGGTCATTAATGTATAGGAGAAATAATATTGGCCCAAGTATTGAGCCCTGGGGGACACCACAATTGATAAAGTCATTTTCAGAATAATTTGAAAGTTCCCCAGATATCTGTACAGCAATTTTTCTATTAGTAAGGCAAGATTTGATAATTTTTTGAATTTGCCCTTGGAAGCCATATGCTGAAAGTTTATGAAGTAGTAGCTTATGTGGTACTCTGTCAAATGCAGCCGCTATATCTAGAAAAATTGTTTTGGAAGCTTTTCCTTGTTCAAATGTGCTCTGAAGAAAATGTTCAATCGATAAAAGTTGATGAATAGTACTATGACCTGGTAAGAATCCGGACTGATGTTTGAAAAGAAGATTATTGTCAATTAAATGCTTCCTGATTCGATCAGCTAAAACTTTTTCAAATACTTTAGAGATACAGCTTAAAAGAGTGATAGGTCTATAATTATTGATGTTTGATTTGTCATTCTTCTTAAAAATTGGGCAAACATTTCCAATTTTCCAGATATCCGGGTAGGTACACTTTGATAAAAGTTTGTTGAATAAGTTGGCTAAAGGTTTTGAAATGGTATGGGCTGTCAAATTCAACATTTTGTTGGTGATGTTATCTGGGCCACATGCCTTTGAGGTGTCTAAGGACAAAATTATTTTCATTACCTCGAATTGATCGGTCTGGGCAGAAATGAGTAGAGAATTAGTCCTAATTGGGAATTGGGGCAATTGATCAAAAGTTGCATCAGTATGATTTTTTGAGGCAAAGAAACTCATAAATCGGTTAGCTATATCAAGGTTGTTAGATAAGTCGTGTCCAGAGACATCATCATAGATACTAGAAATATCATTTTTATGTAAATTGTTACCAAGGAATGATTTAATTAACCTCCAATAGTTTTTATCAGATTTATTGAGTTGGTCAATTGATGAGATAGTTTTGAGTTCATGTGCCTCTTTGGCTTGTTCAATTAGTTGGGAAACTTTAGAAGCTTGTTGATTATAATTGAATTTGTTAACTTGATTAGGAGCTTTTGAAAATTTCTTATATAAAACTTTCTTTTTTGATATTTCACGTTTAAGATTATCATTGAACCATGGCTGGTCATTTGACCTTACAGTGATGATTTTATTTGGAATTTTGGATTTGTATATGTCCGAGAGTTTTTCAATAAAGTTAGAGGTAGCTAAGTCCAAGTCTATGTTTCTATCGATAATATCTGTCCATTCGGTATTTCTAATTGCATCATTCAAAGTTTCAAGATTAGCTTCATGGTATTTCCAAATGGTTTTTTTAATAGGCTTGGACTTAGTCACACCAACTTTAATTTGAGCTACAATTGTGCTGTGGTCGGTTTTTTCAATGGGATCAGTGACATCCCAGTTGTCAAAAATATCTGGAGAATCAGTCAAAATATGATCAATGCAGGATTTGGAGTGATCAGTTATTCTAGTTGGTTCACTAACAAGTTGTACAAAGTCTTGGTTATCTATGGTTTCTAAGAGTTTAGTTCCTGCTAAGTTTATGTCATCATTATCATACCAGATTGAATGTTTTGCATTCAGGTCACCCATCAGTATGACATGGTCAAAGGCCGGCTGAGATGTTACTATTTGATCAAGTTGAGTTTCCAATAATGAAAAATAATTTCTTGTTTCTGTTGCATTCTGACTGGGTGACCTGTAGCAAGTGCCAAATAAAATTCGTTTATGGTTCACAATAACAGTTACTAACAGATTTTTAATTGCCTTGTCCTTGAAATTAATTATGCAAAATGACACATACATGGATATGTCAAAATGTAAAGTGGAGAAGAAATATATGGTAGAATCACAATAAATGCTGAATTGAGCTTATTTTTGATGCTGTATTGAAGTTTTTGACTGAGAAGATATGCTGAACATTTAATTTTTTTCCCTTGGCCTCGCATGCAACAATTCATGCAGGCAAATATCTAAACAAAGTAAGACTCCTGGATGAACATAATGGATATTTCACATTTTCTTTTGTTTTATTGTATCGGCAATTTTCATTGAAAATCACTGTGAATACAGCCCAAGGAAAAATTACATTAATTTTGCAAAAATCATAGAATTTCATTATGCTCTAATCACAAAGTGTACTTACTATACAATATACACAAGCTTACAATACAATATCTATACAACAACTGCATGCTTTAAACTGAAGTCTAATCATGCATTTTGAAAGCCAACCTGGTTAAAAAATTCTTGAAGTAAGCAATCAATCCACGGTTCAGCAACCTCCATGGGTCGAGCCTCGTTTGAAATATCTGACACTTTCATCAAAATCATCATAACCTATTGTAGAAAAGCTATAGGATTAGACCTAACAGAAGCAACGTACTGGGCTATACTGGGGTGTGGAGGCATTATACTTAGGCTTGTCCTCAGCTAAGGTATCTGCTTCAAGCATTTTGGTATAAAGAACTGGTACATTTGTATACTGTAGGTATATCAAGCAGGATCTTACTAAATATTAGAAGCGGCCATTATGTTACCATGACAACTAGGAATACAAAAATGTCTCCCATTTTTTTGTGTAGCAGGAGACCGCTTCAATCCTGCAATGTGTGAATGTAAAATGCAGGATGGGGATCATTATTATCCACGAGTCAGGGCTCCTATTCTAAACGAAGCAATTGCATTCAAGTATATAAATATTAATGATTCGCTAGTCTTGCATCTTGCCTCTATTGTGTTTATGTTGTCACAATCTCTCAAAGTCTGGCCAAGAGCAAGATAGAGTAGGAATCAGAGACTTGACGCGAGACTAGGGAACCACATGCAGATACAATGCAGAAAATGTTCATACAAAACTTTGTAGCTATTAAAGAGGCAACAAAAGAAACAAAAGAGTTGATGGAAACTCGTTGAAAAACTGTCACAGTTTTACCGAACTGAGTTTTTGACCTCATTTTAAGAAAGTACCTTGATTTTTAAAGTTATCTTAGAGAAAATCTCCAAAAGTCAACATCTTCTGCAGAAAATTCTGCATCTTGAACTATCAGGTACTTTCTTGTTTGATCAAATACTGAACATTCTTAGATAGCATCATTGGAAAAAATTATTTCCAACTTATTACAATCACAGTATACATTGCTGCCACTTTAAGGTAGGCTAAGTAGAGTCATCTGACAAAATAACTTTCAAATGCAAATTCATTCCACAGTGACTACCTTAATGCTTTGAACTTTCGAAGCATGTTGATATCATATCAGATATTATTCAAAGATGACTCTTGTTATTTATAAAATAAAAAAATATAATAAACTAATGGCAGTTTTCTGTCATGGATTGTTCTCAAATGAGAAAAAATACTGATTTCTTGTTATGACTTTCCAAATTTCAACTGGGTACAGATTGACACTCAATCGGGTGCTGCACCCGGCTGATTCAATGTTATGAATGCAATGGATACCAACAAGATTTTATCTTTAAGATCTACGTACCAATGATTTGTGCTCTTTGTTGGTAAAATCTTTGTTGGGTATAATGGCTTTGAAAGAATTGAGTATGTCTGAATGTTTGGCCATGTCTGTTGCTAAAACACATCTGAAATGAACATTTCAAATAAGTTGTTATTATAAATTTCTAAATGATTCAAAGATTTGATAAAAAGAGTAAATATGGTATGTTGTTTTAAAATGTTGATTACAACACCAAAAAAATCCTCTCTAATTGTGGTAACAGAGGTTTTGATGCAGGACGTTCTCTCGAATATGTTGGATGGTTCAGGAATTTATTTTCTCTATACAAAGACTTAGTATTGTTATTATAAAGAGACTTTATGAACACCCTGTATATCTAACAAATATTAAGAGTTATAAAATCAAAAATGGTCGGGTTCTTCATACTCACTTGATCATTCCCTCTCGGACCTTCTTGAATGTCTCTAGTGGAAGATTTCTGAATATATTTGCATGATTTTTCTCAAGAATCTCGAAGGCTTTGGAGCAATGGTGGTTTTCCAGTGGTGAAATATCATTGTATCTCATCGCTAATTCTGTTCTTGCGTTGATCTGAAGGAGAGAAGATTACAATAATTCTTTTTTTACAGTAATTCTTAATTGAAAAATATGTATCATGTCAGACTTGAAATATGTAAATTTTATATAGAGATGTCCACCTTCCATCCAAAGAACCTCAAACCTTTCTAAAATAAACAGTGGAACCATTAATGATAAGAATTCAGAATTAGTATTAAAACCAGGGCATAAACATGCAAAATGTCACCACCTGTCATTTGTTACAGATGCCACATGTCGAACACCACCATGCACTGGACACCAACAGTGGACCGCCGCCACAAGTTGGAGACTATATCAAAATGTTAATGGTGACATTAAAACCATTGCCAGGGTAGGAGGTCTGAATGTTGTTGGTCCAAATCACAAGAAGCATTACAGTCATGATTCCTCTGCAATGGGGTTATAGCAAAAAAAGATGGAAACCTTGTGCACTGTTCTTCTATTATACAGATTACACAAACAACAATTATTCTCCTTTACCTAGAACTATGCTATAATCAACCTGGAAAAGTCTCACGCTGTGTCTACAGACTCATATTTCAATATAACAGGCATCAATATTTAAAGCAGATTTGACATAAGCTCATGTCATTATTGACAATATTGTGCAACTGTAATAAGTCAATCAAGGCCAATACATTCTAATGAAGTTCAACATCAGTTTTATGTGTATGGTATGTTATAGTCATCTAAATTCTATCATATCAATGTTTTTGGTGTCAATACAAAAATGTTATGCCCAGGAATGTCTGTATTTCATGAGGGCCAGCCTGCTGTCATGGGAATCTACTACAAAGACAAATCACAGTATGTATCAACACAACTCCAATTGCACTGGTGATCCACTCGATTACGCTGCTTACCGAAACGGTTCGTTTTGGTAACAAAATGTCGGAACGTCGAAGGTACGATTTTTCACAACGGTTTTTCGAAAAACAGTTAAGATCTGTCCTTTTAACCCAAATCTTTTATGTAACTTAAGTGAGGAATTAAATCGATGATTCTGTTGTCTTCTGAGCTATTTTTTCGCAAACATGAACTTTTTCTAAAACATATGATACTGATACACGTTTGTGTGAAAAAACGTCATGGGGATTCTGCCTACAACGCGTGAAATAAGGAAAACAGAAAAATCGTACCTCCGACGTTCCGACCGTTTTGGTAACCAGCGTAATCGAGTGGATCACCAGTGAATTGTCTCTCTCAGGAGATTCCTTCTTATGATCAGCATCATCCAGCATTTAAAACTTACATTTACCCATTGCAATCAGCAAACAATCTTTGGTTTGGCTTGGTAAAAGAATTGGGAAACTAGTTGCCAAAGGGACAGTGGGGCTGAATGGGGCACTGAGGTTGAGTGGGCAAAGCAGCTGAGTGACCAATGGGGTTGACTAAGCAATGGGGCTGAGTTGCCAATGGGGTTGACTAGGCAATGGGGCTGATTGCCAAACTAGAAAATTGTGAATATCCTATTAATGAACCTTATAAAACACTGACCTGATAAATGAAAAATACCAAGAGGTAAATATATTGAAATAATATGCACTCAACTACATTTGCACATTAAGTATAATCCATACGCAAAAATATATGACCTCAGCCAACAAAGCAAAAATGACTCAAATGAACAAAATCATACAAAAGTAAACTAACACTCAATGATCCTGAGGTCAATGAACCTCTTGGATTAATCAATAATGTAAAAGATCTAGATCTTACAACAATACGTGCAAGAATTGCAAATCCTGAAAAGCTAATGCAGGCAGACAATAATTGTCAGTAATTGTGAATGTCAACAGCCTTCCATTGAATTGTAACCAGATATTTGACACAGTTGTAGAAAACAACTTCAGGACACCTAGCTCCCCACAGTGGATATAACCTTCAAGAATTCTTAATCTATACACGAGGTTCATGTTTAAAAATAATAAGTCATTGACAGTGAGTGTCTGCGAAGAATGTAAAACAATGATCATGTTTCAATTAAATGCACACAAGATCAAACGAGTGAATATAGAAAGTAATAACATGATGGAGAGGACACCTAGATTTCCTCTATGACTCCATAACTCTCAGAATGACTTCTAATTAAGGTCCTGCTGAAGATGTGCACGTGATAAAATATGAGAAATATCTTAAAGGTACTATCTCTACTGAGGATGTGCTTGAGATAAATGCATGGCTTGAGAAACATCTTAATGGTACCATCTCTGGTGAAGATTTGCATATGATAAATGCATGGCTTGAGAAACATCTTAAAAGTACCATCTCTGGCGAAGATGTGCATATGATAAATGCATGGCTTGAGAAACATCTTAAAAGTACCATCTCTGGCGAAGATGTGCATATGATAAATGCATGGCTTGAGAAACATCTTAAAAGTACCATCTCTGGCGAAGATGTGCATATGATAAATGCATGGCTTGAGAAACATCTTAAAAGTACCATCTCTGGCGAAGATGTGCATGTGATAAATGCATGGCTTGAGAAACATCTTAATCACTTTGAAACAATTAAAAATTAAACTTTTGATAAATTGGCATACTGAACTAATATGTTAGGGTTCCCAATGAGACACAATTGCAAATAATTTGTTGAAAATATTGGTGAACACGTACCCATTTCTCAGAAAAGTGACATCATATACAAAAGGGTAATTCTTCGTGTAAAAAACATTCCTGTATCTTGAATATTAACATGCAATATTTGAATCATGATAAAAACTTGTTGCTTGTATAATGTTCACATTGTGCTTTTACTTTTCAATACCAAGAAATTGGATGATACAGTTATACCAAATATTCCTGTTTTGAACTAAGGCCGTAAGAATTAGATTCTTTGTTTTGCGTCCCCTTGCTTGCATGATTTTGAGTAAATCAGAAAAAACAAACACATCCAAATAGCAACCACAAGGGTCTGAAAGTGACATTGCATTTCGTTCAATCAGAATCAGACGAAATGGCGGATAAATTGATGTGCGTCAAAATTGACAGTGTTATTGATTACTTGGGTAAACATTGTGTATTTTTTTTATTGTTTTCCCTTGATAATACCTATATTTAAAGATGTCATTTTAAAAGCAAAAAAGGCTCCAAAACGTAATAAAATATGTAGTTTGGATGTTCATTTATGTCTGTGGATTATATTTTATACCACAAACACTTATAAATACCTGAAATTTGCAATAAAAGTGCCCAAAAATTGTTGTTTCGAAATTCCCCATTTTTCCTGTATCGCGCTAGTCACGTGACCCTTACGCGTAGCAGGCAATGCCTAGTATTACAGATATTACAGCTCAGTACATATTTCAACATGTTCAATATGGCAAACATCAGCGATTCTGACTCCCGGGTTCTGGGAAATGGCTATATATAAATCGGCGAGAGGATGTTATTTAAGGAGGACAATTTAAGGAGGGGAAATATGTCCAAGTATGCCAGTAAAAGAGCAGATATGGACTTTAGACAAGTACTATGACGGAGAATCAACTAAAAAAATGTGCGTTCTGGAATGAAGACCCGTTGCCATTGACTGAGAATCCCAGCGATCCTATAATCCTACTCAGTTTGAATTTAGACGCGGAAAACAGGTTATGAAAACGGGCTCTCTGCAAAGTTATCAAATTTAGAAAATATGGATCTTGTTTTTGAGTGGCTTAACAAGCATTCGGATACAAGACTTGGCGCTATCTCTTGTCAAATACACGCAGACTTGCAGTAAATTGGCCATTGCAAATTGCAAAATCAGATCGTCAAATAAATCGCTTCGTTTTTAAACGTATGCTTCATATCTTCATCCAAAACTTTAGGATTCGATAGAGATAAGTTAAAACTTGTACAGGAAGAAATGGGAGATCCTACCTTAATTTAGAATCGCTGATTTCTCTGGACAAATTCCGAGAAGAAATTGTTCAACATCGCGATCAGCTCAGACTAAACTTACATGTCGTGCATGTCACTCTGAACTCACGTGATAAAATACGGCATTTTGATTGGTTACTACTCGTGTTGTCATGACGCGAAAAACAATAGTAAACACTGAATATGTTAGTGAACTGTCATATATGGAGCAATTGTCTTTCTGATTGGTTAACTTTACACGCCTCCTAAATGAATATAGTAGTCGTAGTAAATGATTCATTGATAACTCTGAATGTGGGCGTGACCAGCTTTATTTTGACACCAAATTCAAGATGTTTCAAATAAAAATGGCCTCGCAAGACGAGGTTGAAATATCGGCAGTTTGATACTGATATGGTCTACGATAGATCAAAATTGACTGCCCCGCGTCATATGTCACGTGAGCCTATATTTGTTGAAAAATGAAAGAGATAGTGACACTTTTTAATCTTAAGTTAATACCAATATTACAAACACATATCTATTTTTTTCATTAAATATTTATTTCTTCATTATACATACATTTGTTTTACACTGCATTGATTTATTTTTGCAAAACCTTTGCTATTAGATCTTTAAATATATTGTATAAAATGTATAGATCTGTGTTTGTATCACTGCAAATTGGTATGTCATCCCTTTTAATGCCCATAAAATGTATACATTTCTCAGCAAACAAGTTTGTGTTTTTTCTTGAGTTTGTGTTTGTTTTCCTTGTAACCTTGCATGATTTGGATTTTGCCAGGACGCAAAACAGAGAATCTAATTCTTATGGCCTAACCATCATTACCCAAGATAAATTGCTAAGCTTTATCAATCATCATCATACTGAAACCCAAGAAAGTCATTGACCCAAATATAATTGATATAATTTAAGGTAGATTTATTAATATCAAAAAACAAAGACATTATGTTACTGAAGGGCATTCAATGTTTGCTATTATTACACACAAACTGACCTTCAAACCATCTTATTAAAGCTATCTATCTGAGTAAGCCTATCATCAAAGGGAGGAAAACTAGTAAAGCCAATCAGCTATATAAATCAAAGGGCCATCTCTTTATTGTATCTTGCATTTTGGATCAAAATATCAATCATTTTTTATAATTCTGCAGAAATCAGATGAAACTTTGATCAACTGTGAATCTTTAGTACATGAGAGACCAGGCCCTGGAAATATTTGTCTAGGAAAGTATGACAAGGCCTGTGAACTCAATTAACACCCTTTTACTTTTTTATGGCTAGATATGCCCGTCTATTTGATACTGTCTAAATTACAAGTTAATTCTTATTCAAAGCAGACCTCTGTAAAACAAAAGAACTATTATAGCAATGACAATAACAATAGCACTGAACTGAGGAAGAGAATTACATTAACCGATTATTTAGGTTTAAATTAATGTTTATGAACCTTACCATTTGCAATGCGGATCTGAGATCTTAGTCGAGATACTTATCAAGTGTATAATTAGAAAGTGGATCAAACTGATTGCCTTTTGTAAAGAAATGTCAAAGACAGCTACAGTTATGTCAATAAATTGCAGATCTAGTTCCTACTTTTCAAAGTGCAGTTAACCCTATTTGAAGGTGGTACAATATCACATTTAATCTATTATTAACCTGATATGTAATATCCCCAAATGCCAATACCAAATATCACATTTTAACCCATTAGAAACCTAATATGCATTGTTGTATCCCCAAATATCAATACTAAATATCACTACTAAATATATACCAAATATCACGTTTTAATCCATTATAAACCTAATATGCATTGTTATATCCCCATATATCAATACAAATATCACATTTTTAATCTATTACTAACCGGATATACATTTTAATATTCCCAAATATCAATACTAAATATCACATTTAACCCATTAGAAACCTAATGTGCATTGTAATATCCCCAAATATCAATACCAAATATCACATTTTAATCCATTACTAACCTAGTATGCATTGTTATATCCCCAAATATCAATAACAAATACCACATTTTAATCCATTAGAACCCTAATATACATTGTTGTTTCCCCAAATATCAATACCTAATATCATATTTTAATCCATTATTAACCTAATATGCATTGTAATATCCCCAAATATCAATACTAAATATCACATATTAATCCATTAATAACCTGGTATGCATTGTTATATCCCCAAATATCAATACTAAATATCACATATCAATCCATTACTAACCTGATATGCATTGTTATATCCCCAAATATCAATACTAAATATCACATATTAATCCATTACTAACCTGGTATGCATTGTTATATCCCCAAATATCAATACTAAATATCACATATTAATCTATTACTAACCTAATATGCATTGTTGTATCCCCAAATATCAATAACAAATACCACATTTTAATCCATTACTAACCTAATATGCATTGTAATATCCCCAAATATCAATACTAAATATCACATATTAATCCATTACTAACCTGGAATGCATTGTTATATCCCCAAATATCAATACTAAATATCACATATTAATCCATTACTAACCTGGTATGCATTGTTATATCCCCAAATATCAATACTAAATATCACATATTAATCCATTACTAACCTGGTATGCATTGTTATATCCCCAAATATCAATACTAAATACCACATTTTAATCCATTACTAACCTGATATGCATTGTTATATCCCCAAATATCAATACCAAATATAACATTTTAATCCATTACTAACCTGATATGCATTGTTGTATCCAGGATGGTCCAAGTCATGGCAGATGGCGGAAGTTATGAGAATTAAGACATCTATATCATCTAAAATTGTTGGCAAATCAAGCAACCATGTCAATCCATACATCTGCAACATATAAATACATGTAAATAAGAAATAAAGCTTGCTGATACTCATCACATCTTTCTGATTTCAAACTAGCAATGGAAATATGGTAAACTGATAAAGGGCTTGGATCTCTCATATCGGAGATGCGTATCTCATATGTTTCATTAAAGTATAACAATACTTTTCATAATTTGATCTATTCATTTATTATATTTAGATGACATTCCTAGTTTGGAGAGTAATGATTATTTTGAGGTATTAATACCGTAAAATTTTGCAAAATATTTTTCTTCGTAAACTCTCACTTCACAAAAATTATGTTTCTAAACGAAATTGACCTAGATGAGGACATCAAAAAATTTAATACGGCACTCTGATTGGTCAATCAGGACAAGACTGTGAAAGTCATGGCTACTTGCACATCAGTAAGAATTAGATTCCAATATCCTTCAGATTTTGAGATAAGTAGAATTAATATTGGATAACAGGGCTTTAGATAAGAATTAACAAAATCCAGGGCTTCAATGATAGCCATAAAGGATGTCTCAATACAGTCTCTGAGCTACGTCACAACCTTGGAGTGGGACTCTGAATGATTTAAATCTAACACCAATGTGTCAAGACTGGCCTGCATTCAAATGTTTGAAAAAATACAAAATAATATATTGATTGTAAATTGTTCCTTGGCATAATTAGTGAAATATTTGTATGTCAGCTAGATGTTAACATAAATATAACATGAAATACATAGCTGTAAAGTGGAACAATACATGTCAATTGGTTGAATCCGTTCTAAGGACACTTACGTGAATAAGACAACTTGAGTATACTTTACATCGATAACCTGTTGACATTCTGCGATGCTCAAGTCAAGCCATGCTGATCCTTACACAATTACTCTATCAAGTATTCAGGGAGGGACCTCCAGAAAAAAATTAGCACTCAACCTTTTCACAATTATTCATACATCAATCACCAAAAGTTGAAGGGGCACTTTGGTGTGATTTTGGAAAGTCTTTTACAACATGAAGTGACAATTGATGTGCCATACTGAGCTTTTACTCTTATGTCAAGCAAACTTAAGCATATATTGGGGTAAATTTATGTGACCCAATCTTGCCAATCTTGAAGCACACTTGACATGATTATATGCCAATCTTTTGTCAGTCTCTTGTGACCCCATGTGCAATTATCTCACTAACTCCACTGACCACATATGACTGTATAGATCTTGCTCGCGGGCGAAATCATGTACAAAAATGCAGCCCAAATGAGGGAAGGAAGAGTCGGACTCTAGACAAGACTAAATCACTCCACTTTCTTTCTGATTTTTATAAAATTGGTTACCATGACATTCCCTGTCAAGCAAAGTATAAAAATGTGGATGGAATTGAGAGATTAAGATGGATATCTTAAATGATGTAACAAAAATTAATTCAGGGACGTGCATCTAACTAACTTTCCACCAAATAAGTACAACCTAAATCCCCAATATATTCTAAGATAAGATGTCTCGTGCCTTTCTCCATGAGCCTGATTCAGTATTTCAAGATGTCACATAAGCTTTAGTTCTCTATGAGCCAGATTCAATACTTTTATTTGTAGTAGTCTTGCATTAAGCTCTTGTACCCAGATTCTCCCAAACATTCTCTGTAACGCATGTAAGGAAGAGAATGGGGGAATGGCCAGGAATGGCTCTACATGGGCTTGATTTAAGACCACTGCTTGAAATGTTCTTTTTTTAATTATATACTTATAATGTAAAATGTTAAATTTCTACCCTTAGAAATGAAACATATTCTATTTTGAATAGCAATTTCTCAATGAAGCGAACAATTTAACATAGGTTTGCATAATTTTGTGTGGGATAAGCAAGATAAGATGTCCTGTAATACTGTACATGCACAAGGCAGTGACATATAAAATAAGTAACCATAGATGTTTCTTAGAGATGCTATAAAAGGTTTTAACATTGCATCACAATGTGCGTCATTGAACCGTTTCACTGTTAGTATCAATTACAAATTATAATATAAAAGGCAATCTTTTTAGGTAAGCTAAGATTCAAAAAACATTGATCTTCATTCACTCCCTCAGTATGATTTAGACTTTTGTGAGAACGACAAGATGTTGGAGGTTGGTAAACGTCCTAAATATATTTATTATTTTAGTATGCCTTTCCTCTTGTGCCATATGAATTCAAAGTGCTTTTAAAATAAATCAGCTGCTTTTCAAAAATTCAATTCAATTCACATATAAAATATTATTAACATTAACATACATTCATATCCTATCTGTGAAATAAGTATTAATTAAGGAGGGGAGAAAAGTGGTATTCCATAGGACAAAACCCATATCAGTGACCTCAGCATAAAGGGTCACAATCATCGATATCTCACACAAAACAATGAAGATTTATATTGACGAATGACTATAAAATTATTGTTGATTTGCTTGGTAATTATCTTGATCAATCTCGATTTGAAAAATGTTTCTCCATAAGTACAAAGACTAACAAATTAGGTGGAAATTCTACAGCCATAAAGTACCATAAAACATGAGTGAATCAGGCTATAATTTTCCGAGACTCTATGTATAAAGTGACACAGTACGTCATGCCTGTCTAACGGATAATTGCACCATGAATGCCAAGCTTAGCTTAACTCTTGCTTAAGCCATGGGAGAATATAGCTAATCCTAAAAGGGATGTTCACTTTTATTGATATATGACAATTAGGGTAAAACTATATTTAGACTCACAAGTCTGACGTCATAAGGGTTTAAAGGTATAGACTATACAGATACTATTTTCAACTTTACCGGATGTATTTTCGCATCAATCATTATGGATGGGTCATCTCTAAATCTAAATGGGTTAAAACTTAATCTAAATAGATGTGTCAAGATTCAGGAAATACTGATTTCCCTATGGTCTTTGTAACTTTATATCCAGAGGCATTAACAGTTAGGTTATTTTTAAAATCTGAACCATAGACTTTTAAGACTTTAGAGAAGACAAATTATGACCCGAGACATTGTCTGAGGATTTAGCCAACCCTAAGACAATAACTAAAGGTTGAGATGACAAGACATTTACTGAGGGTTAGGGAAAGGAGAGTGGCCACGAAGCAGTGTTTGGAGTTGTGAAATGGTACTATCTTATACTCACCATTTGTGTGACCATGAAGCAGTGTTTGGAGTTGTGAAATGGTACTATCTTATACTCACCATTTGTGTGACCATGAAGCAGTGTTTGAAGTTGTGAAATGGTACTATCTTATACTCACCATTTGTGTGACCATGAAGCAGTGTTTGAAGTTGTGAAATGGTACTTGGTTGTAACCTCTGTAAATTTCAAACAGCCATTGTTCTAACACTGAGATCTGAAATAATAAGAATCAATACCATATTCTAATAACTTTTAATTGATTAATATAACATACTAGCAAACATTAAATCTAGGCCTGTGAAATTTAGCTTTAACATGACAAAATGTCACCACCTAGTTGCTCACAATATTGTTACAGACAATGATCGCCAACTGCCAATCGCCAACCGCCATCACAAAAGATGGAGACCATAACAATATGTCACCACTTTTTTACAAATACATTTGTATTATATAAAATTGCACATAGTATAACAACGATTGTAATTAAGTTGATACACTAAAAAGTATGAATCAATTGATTATACCAATCAATGTCAGACACATGGACAAACATTATATCACATTTGCACTGATTGTTAATATTGACAGTCAACTTGATCAATAAATTTACATTTATTTTGGCATGATCGGTCAATAGAGACTTAAACATTGATATCAAACTGTGGGTTAAACTTGCAGGGAATCTATAGTATGTATATCTATAGTACTATTATATATATTACATGTATGTATATCTAGCTAATGTTCAGGAAGCAATGTGTGTTGTATGTTGACATTCGGATGTTTCTTCCAATATCTCTGTTAAGTGATGTACTTTTAGAATAGCCAGGAAAGTTGTCCAAATCAATTGTTCTTTGGGGCCTTTTACCTAAACATATAGCATCCATGTATCCTGATATTCTTTGAAAAACCTCAGTCTGTAATCATTCCATATAACGTCACCCATTGGTGTCATTCTCATGTGTCATTCCCAACTTTATATTAAGATTTAACCACAAAATTACTTTGAATTGTAATACAAGAAAAAAATTGGTGATAAGGATGGCGCTTGACGCAGCTGTCTGGAGGCAACAAAGTACATGGTTATCTATTACCCAATAATAAGACTGATTATTGAGCCTTGTGTCTTTCGTTGCTTTTATAAAGAACCTGATTAAGCACCGTAGGAGCACAATGGTGATATCATAATACGGGGATTATATCTTATGACTCTACTGTTAGCAGTACTTGGCCTGGAGAATTGATTAACTTGAATCAAAAGGCTAGATCTGAATCTAGATGAAGGTCAAACTAAAATTGGTTAAAGTCAAACAGAAATTAGTTAAAGTGCCTGGGAAAATAGACTGCAAAACAAATTATAAAAGATAAAAAGCAATTTCCTAGTATAGTAGTCATTTAAGTTTAACCCTTCAATTGATTTCCCTCTATGTTTTTAACTAAGTGTTTACTAGTTCATGACATGCCATCCAACAATCAGTGATCATTCTAATCCTTAAACAATATCAAACAAAAATAAATTTGCTTCGATTACAGTTATATGTTCTTATCACACAATTTCAAGTGCTACGCCACAAGTTTCTCACATTCTGTTTTCAGTGTGGCAGTGGAATCTTTGTAAATGAGCGTAGTTGGTCCTCAGGCTCCGGAAACAAAAATTGAAGGTATAAAGGTATAATGCATCATTATTGTAGAAATTTTGTTAGATTAACGTGGTTTGAAAAATAAAAGTTAATAAAAGTTATAATGTAAGAAAAAACAAAACAAAAATGTTTTTTTTAGAAATAGAATAGTTTAAACTGGAATATTGACAAAATAGACTTTGTTACCCCAGTCAAAAGAAAACAAGTCCCATGCATTAAAGAACATCCAAACTGGATCACTTTCCCAAATCGCAATACGTAGGAACCCATCACCCACTACATGTAGGGTGATCTATTAATTGAAAGATTTGTCTAACCTATACTCTAAGACTGTTTCAAATTGTATCCTCTAAAAGTTGAGCCTTGTCACAATTCCTTTAAAATGCTAATAATGAATGCAATTTTTCTAGTTATATATATTATACAATATGTGTCAAATTTTGCAAAATTAGTTTGGACAAAAAACATCATCATCAGTTGAACTCGGAGCCTGGAGACCGGCTACACAATGGTTCCACTTCGACCTGGTATGTTTTGCAACTAGCAAATATTTTTCTATAAATGAACTGAAACGAGGCCATAATGTCTCACAAAGAGTGAATTCGTGTGAATTAAGCCAGAATAGAGGAAATTGTTCCCAAGATAATAATTGTAATATTGACCGCAAAAAAGTTCCAAGTTCGTCCCAGTATGCATTAAAATTTAAGAGAAAAGAAAATCGTATTACTAATTGACCTGTGTGTATACCTTTGAACAGTATGACAAATAATGATGATTTTCTTAGCCTCTTAAAGGAGTATGTATTATTAAAAACATTGAAATAAATGCGAGGACTGCATTCTGATACTCATAGCATCTCTCTCTGTTGTATCTTCTCCATAAGATGTGGATTACTCGAAAAGAAATTTAATGTGAAATAACCTAGTGAACAGCTCTAAAATCTGAATAACCCTTAAGTATATATAAGGTGAATGGATCCCAAATGAGAGTCAATACCATATACATGTACAGTATATATGACATTTTCAATAAGAGGATTATGAAAGACATAAACCTACAATTGGAAGTTTTCTATTACTATACAGTCAAAACAATCATATTGTATAAAAGAAAATTTAGATTTTCTTCACATTCAAATAATCTTCAATTCAAAATAAGATTTGGCTTGTCTCACATCTCTGCAAAATTTAATCAGTAAAGGCTGCATTTGATCCAAGTTTAAAGGTTCCTTTGTAATCAACCATTGAGCATTGTTTCCCATTGGAATTATTTGGACATCTCTAATTCATATGAGCTTTTTTCTCTATTCCCTCGATTCAATGAATATTTACTTGCTGTAGCAACAAAATCTAACACTTAGAATCTCTGATGTTGTAATGAGAAAGGAATCTTAATTAGAAAAGTGAATACAAGACATTAACATGTCACAACATGCCATTTTTACAGATGTCACATCATTTGTTAGACCCCAACCACCGAACACCAACTGCCGTCCACAAAAAGAGACTATAACAATATGTCACCACTTGTGATGGTGACATAATATCTTAGATCTTCAACTAATAAGATTCAACAGCAATCTTTGAGGAATGTTGATGCATATTTAAGCACAAACAAAGAGAACAAGCATTTGAAAGTCTCATAAGGCATTTTTTTAATGATTATTCATTCCTTTATTCCTTTGTATTCCTTTGAAGTTGAGAGGCATTATACAACTTCTTTATAAACCTACTTACCTCAATATTAAACTTGGCAATAAAGCCCAGATCTATATACATTTGTCGGAGAAGTATCAACATTTCGCTATCGTCCCACTGCCAGTTGTCAAATGTAGGCTTCCTGAGATATTGTCGCACTTCGTCAGTTACTTGGACATGTCTGAAACACACAATTTACACAACAAAAATTAATTTAGCATACAATACCAATCCAGATGTTATTGGGCTTGATTTTTAGAACCTTTTGTTGGCTCTATATGAAGTGAATATCAGGACAGAATATGCAAAATGTGAACACAGCCTATCAATTCTTTCTAGAATATTTCAAGTTGAAAAACAGCAAAATGCGATGAATATCAAAATTGTAAATTTAGATAGATTAATCGATGGAAGTGGTGATCAACATCACAAAATACGGACTCACACTCAACATTTAATGAGAAGGATTAATTTTGAGATATCACAAAATGCAGACTCATTCAACATTTCATGAGTAAGTATCAATTTTGAAATTGTTATATCTGCTGAATGATATTTCATCAAATGCAGAACTTATCCTGCTATATGTGTTTATGAGGTTAGGGTGACCATCTCTAGTTGAATAATGGGGGTAATTAATGATGTGGTACTTGTATAACCATAAAGTATTATGCTCATATCAATAACAATGAAAAGGAGGAGTTCATCACTGTTCTCGGCTATACTGTTCAGTATAATGAAAAGCCCCTAGAAAACAAAGAGAGTGCTAATTTGAAGTATTGCACTTTGTAGGTGTCTTGCATTACACTGGTGTTATAGGATTTCTTTCATATATAATAATAAATATATTGAGTTTTTATTGCAGGTCTTACACCATTAACAGTAATGTAGAATATTATGAGAAAAAAGCTCAGCGAACGTATCTCTAAATGCTATATAGGGCTCTTATTTTAAAATGGTTGGTTAGAAATAAAATGTTATTCAGCCATCAGAGATTTATAAGAGCCATTATATTCTGAATTAAAGAATAAAAGTCTTCCATGATATATTAAATACTTTGACTAAATATGCACTTAAGATGTCTATTTGCATTAAATTAAGACAAATAGTCAATGATTGCACATTAATGGGATTTGCACTATACCCTAGAGATGTATGAAATCATTGTTTATAGACAAAAAATGTTGATAGATAAGTTTGTACATCGTACTGTGTAATAGCATTGACGGAATAAAATATGATGCCGTTCTTAGTATAGTGATAGGTACTTCGCTCTGTTTTATTCTGATTACCTAGCTTTTTAGATAGATCCATAGAGAATATGTTTCACCTATTAATAAATAAAATAGAAATTTTTAACAAATGAGAACAGGTTGTCTGACAAGCATCAAATCAGTAAATTACTTATTTGATTCATGACAAGAATGATATGTAACAACTACAAAAACATATGTAAGTGATCAGGATAATTGCCGTTGCATGTAAAACATGGATGGAACAAACCATCGATACACGATTCATACACGATTTACACGGTTCATTTTAGGAAGTCAAACCAGATTGTTATGATTGGTTTTTTGAAATCAATATGTTGGCCCAATTTCCATACTACACAAACATGCAATCATCCACGAAGATCTGAATTTAATTACCATTTCAAACATCACAATAGAAAAAAAATCAGTGGGAGGATTCAATGTATAATGATGAAGCTTTTTAGGCTTCCAACCCACTCTTACATCTAGGCACGGAAAAAAACAGCTCAATTTGTAATAAGGAGAAACTGACTTATTAACCATCATCCAATAGTGTAATAATATATTTTGCCATATTTTAGCACAGTTGGGTGAACTCAACATCTTGTATTGTCATAAAGCTGTCAATCATTGCTCTGGGGACTTTAGCAATCCCAAGGAAGTCAGCAGTCTCATGATATAATGGTAAGGCTATGGAAAGTTTAATTATGATTTGAAATGATTTAGGCAAAGGAGTGGTATTGATATGGAGAACTTTTTGGACACACGTTTCTCTTAGACCAGTCATAAAAAAATCTAAAAAATTTAACACATCGTCAATTTAATAGTCATCTTTTGAATGGTAACAATATAATTTGAAAAATATATATATACTTTCATCTATATAGTTTTAGAAAACACATCAAACACTTGTTTTGTTCTTGGTATCATGCTTCCAGAGTGAAATAAAACATCTTTCCGAACCTCATTGGAACAAAACGACATAAACACAATATGTTTAGGTCTCTAAATATTGTAATTGTACAAAGGAAATTTTGGTCGATTTTAAAAAAGTATCTTGTTAATGAAATAAAAGGCTTATCTTGATTTTTATCTTTTTTGGGGAGATTTTGTTTTAATATTTTGAATACTTTTTTAAAATCAACCAAAAATTCCTTTGTATAACTATAATATTGAGAGGTCTAAAGACATGTTGTATATGCTGTTTTGTTCCAACAAGGTTCAGAAAGACATTTTATTTCATTCTCAAGAATTTGGAGAAAGGAGCAAAAACAATTGCACCAAAAAAACAAAAAATGTTAACAAAAACAGTTATATAAAATATTTCTAAATAATTTTCGCATTAAATTGTTGTCAATCAGTCAACATTACATAAAATACCGTGTTTTTTACAGAATGTTTTCAATGATTGGTTTAAGAGAAAAACATTGTTGAATTCAGTTCTCCATATCGATACCAATCCTTTTCAGAAAACAAACGAAAATGTTAAGTGCCCATTATATTATACTTGTAATCGATTCAAATGACAATATAAACTTTAGAATTGTGATTTTAGATCATGTTATTTCAATCTGAGTTCTTAGATTGAAAACTACATAGCATCAGTATTGTCTTCATTAAAATGTTTAATACTCAATGGTGTGTCACTTAATCAATCACTCTTGTTTTTAAGTGTTATAAATTTTTTGTTTTTTAAATTTGTTTGGTTTTCATGCATCTCCCACCCTCCTAAGATTTGTCCCTTCATAGGGACATTAAACATACAATTACCTTGAATGGCCTAAGGGATGAAATACAGAGGGATCATGCAGACCCAAGTGAGATCATATTCTTAATGATGTACAAAGCATTGAACTGAGTTAATTGAAAGGTGAAACAGATCAATCAGTGAAGTTTCTTTAGATATAAATGAACCTCTAACAAAGATGCATTTTTATCTGCTGTATAATATAATTAATAATAATTAAAAACATGGCATTAACATGACAAAATGTCACTGGTAAATGGATGTTCAAAGTAAAAATTTAAAGTCAGACTAAACCATCCTCCGATCACAGGGCTTCAAAATCCAGAATATATTCCCTCTTTTTACCCCCTGCGATAAGCAGTTAGCATTTCCCCGATTAAGAACTCGCAATCTGATTGGCTACAGTAATCTTGTATAAGTCATTGCGCATAATAAGATCACGTGATTCAGTTTAATCGGGCGCTTCCAAATTGGTTATAGCAGGGGGGGAAGAAGGAGGTACGGATTCTGGACACCTGCTTAGGAGGATGGAAAACAGTAATGAAGTTATTGCAAGTTGTAAGAATGTGTTACAGTCACTGAACACTGACTGCTGAATGGTTACAAAATGATACAAGATCACTTAGTTGTTGACATGGTAACATTTATTGGGAGATATGTGTTGGAACTAATACAATGATTATATTTTACAGTTAAAGTTTAAAGTCAGTCTGAACAGTACTTACTTTAATTAAGTTATAGGATTTGTATGAATTTGTTACGGATGCCGACTGCCATGCCGAACACCATCCACAAAAGTGAAAAAAACAACAACATGGCATCACTTCTGGTGGTAACAAAAATCAAATTTATACAAAAGAAAACCTATAAACATACATAATTCATGAATTGTAGAAAATAACCATGCTTGATAAAATGTATAAACCATTTCTAAGCAATCAATTCCAAAATAGATACAAGAAACTCATCTATTAGAAATGCAATGGGGCATTCTATAACTAAATCATGTAAGGATACATTAAATGGAGTTCCTCATTGATCATAGTAATCTCTACTATAAACCTACAGGATTAACTGGCCATTCCTTTATATAATGTCCACAGTCCATCATTAGCCATAATTCCATTTTACCAAAAATATTTTTCGCAAGGAGGGATACAATGACATTTAAGATTTAGAATAAAAAATATTATATTTATATTTCATCCCCAGCCACTCATAAAAATCATAATCCAATTAATATTTCATTATAAAACGGAAGCTATTTTTCAAATTCATAATTCCCCTGGCGAGCTTGATGCCATTGCGACACTTTGGGATTGATGACACTGTGGGAACGGATTCAATTTGAAAACTATATTCATTCTTGGTAGCTCTATCAGTACAAAAACTGGTCTTCCTAGAGGCCCAGTAATAATTTACAATTATTTACAATATGTACAATTATACAACATATAAGACAATTAATATATATGCATCTTCAAAAGTATGAACTTACACGAATATAGAGGACAACTTATTAAGAGAATTTCCATGAATATAAAGAACAACTTATTTAAGAATGCATTTACATGAATTTTCACTTTAAGAACACAATCAATGTAATGAGATGGAAAAGCCAAAGTGGGTTCTCAGGAGAGAGATTGAATAAGGTATCTACATGTATTCTAAGAAAACATTGAGTCATTTCCTGATGGAACAAGATAAAAACGTTTTGTCCCAATATAAATATATTTACCAGAAATACATAATGTAACATATGGTCTGTCTGGAATAATGCCTTCATATTAGAAATACATCTGACTGGTTCTTGACATCATGATAAACCATGACATCTCATTTCTTCTCAGCCCTGAGATGTTACGGGTGAAACAGAAAGATGCTATGAGTATCAGAATGGGTTCTTGACATTAGACAAGAAAGAGAATATGATGCTATTCTGTCAGGACTAATTTTATCATGGTAGGAAACTTGATGAAAACATTGTAACATGTTTATCCTTATACTTCATTTCCTTATAACAAGAATTAAATGCTGGGACAAGGATAAACTTGCAAAATGTCACAACCTTCCATTTGTTAGAGACACCAACCGCCAAAGACCAAATACCAACCACCAAATACCAAACACAATCCACATTATTGTGGTGGTGATATAAAATGCTGAAGATCTTTTGCAGAGTTAACTTAAACAAAACACTTTGTGATATTGTAAACAAATTGTTACCTTACAATTGGTACGTGCAATTAGATTATACAAACTTTAGTATAATTGCCAAATGCAGACTGATACGTTAACAAACACAATTTTGAAACAGTAAATCCATTTTGAAGTAAAATGCGAAAACATAAAAAATTGTACGTCTAGGTATTTTGTTTATTAATTTAAACTTTCATATTTTTTCACGTAAATGAAGTATTCTACTCTGAGGAAGGGGCCAAATTCTAAATATACAAATTGAAATAAATTTCTTCAGAAATCGTGCTGAAGAAATAAGAGATAAGTAAACAATGCAAAAATACAGGAACAGCTCATAAATATACAGTACTTAAGACCCAAACCCTCATGGGAAATGTAATAATAACTATAACTTAATCATACATATTGTCTTGTCAAAATTGGTGTAAATTCTGCTGATAATGTATGGCTTTAGCAAACATCCAATTTTCTTAAATGAATTATTATCGAATGAATATTTAATAACTAAGATAGAAGTCAAAGTATGATATAACTAACTGGTTGAGAGCTTCTTGCTTCAGGAGACAATAGCTTTAGATGATATATGTGAAACAAGGCAGCAAACTATCTGTGTGTTTATTGAAATGTTGCATGTTGTATCATCATAACATCTCAAAGATTGCACCATTCAGTCGGCTCGCATGGTGATTCCTTATTCCCATTCTGTCATTCACAAGTTACCAACAATTTGGTATACTTTTCTTTTGACTGTAAACATCAATTGCAGGGTATATTGTTTGATTTTGATTTTGAAATACTATAAATTACACAGCCTTGTTTTGTTTATATTTTGATGACAAAAAGCTGATTTCTCAAAATTAAAGCAGAAATTGAAGCTAGGACCATTAGTACTCTAGTGTAAATTAACAGTATTAAATCAGACCCTCTTAAAGTAGATATGAGCATCAGATGAATGGCAGTTTTAGTTTTAAAAAATATTAACGGATGCAAGACAGGACAGGTAAACAGAAAGACAGACGGATGGGCAGATGGATGAGTGGGTGATACAATAGTCTCACCATAGGGAAAAGACTTAATAAATTACAATTGGTTATCCTACTTACATATGGAAATCAGACTAGAGAGTTATCTTGTAACATTCAGAATAAATTTATAAGATATTCCCAAATGATTTTGGTGTACATAACAATGTCATTGCCCATGAACAGAATGTCCTTATTAGACAAACAAAGGAATGGTATCGATATGGAGAACTGAATTCAACGATGTTATTCTCTTAAACCAATCATTGAAAACATTCAGTAAAAAACATGGTATTTCATGTAATGTTGACTGATTGACAACAATTTAATGCGAACCAATTTAGAAATATTTTATATAACTGTTTTTGTTAACATTTTTTGTTTTTTTAGTGCAATTGTTTTTGCTCCTTTCTAACAATTCTTGAGAATGAAATAAAATGTCTTTCCGAACCTTGTTGGAACAAAATAGTATATACAACATGTTTTTAGACCTCTCAATATTATAGTTATACAAAGGAATTTTTGGTTCATTTGAAAAAAGTATTCAAAAATTAAAACAAAATCCCCCCAAGATAGATAAAAATCAAGATAAACCTTTTATACCATTAACAAGATACTTTTTTGAAATCAACCAAAATTTCCTTTGTACAATAATTATAATTATTACAATATTGAGAGACCTGAACATGTTGTGTTTATGTCATTTTGTTCTAATGAGGTTCATTTCAATCTGGATATGATGATACCAAGAACAAAACAAGTGTTTGATGTGTTTTCTAAAACAATATAGATGAAAGTATATATATATTCTTTTCAAATTATATTGTTACTATTCAAAAGATGACCATTAAATTGACGATGTATCAATTTTTTAGATTTTTTTTATGACTGGTTTAAGAGAAACGTGTGTTCAAAAAGTTCTCCATATCAATCCACTCCTTTAACGACTCTGTCATCTCTAAGGTTGGTCTGTCCTAACATTTCTTAACTTATGAACCTAATATAAAGTTGTGTCTTGTTAGGAGCACAATGACATTTTTTCATTTTATCTAGGCAATTTCTAAGCAAAAAGGTATGGTCACTTCGTCTTTTCAGACGGAAATCTAAATTCACATGAAGGAAGGGAGCAATTATCCAATACATCTTTCTCCAAAGTATGTTTCAAAATTTGTGGATATCCAAAGATATATATGTACGAGGAAGAGCTAAGTTGCAAGAGACAAATAAATTAGAAATTTTTTATCTCTGATGAGAAAAGTAAATGTACAAGGAAGATTTAAGGTACAACAGACAGACAAATAAATAAAAAAATGTTCAGATCTTGGTGACATAAATGGAACATTAGAGCAGAAAATAAACAAGTCAATATAATTGAATTATAGGTGAGAATTATTTTTCCCCAAAATACACAGTGACTTGAATATATGAAGTTTGTGACCTTAATATAATTACAAATACTGTATGATCTCAAAGTGGATATATTAACATAGCTATCCAAGGTAAAAATACCCTTTTAAACATTTAATGTAGAATAACAAAAAATAATGCACAATTTCCATTTATAAATTCTGGTTTAACATTGCATGGAATTAAGAAATATGTCATTAAAAATATGACACAGCTATCAACCAATCAAATTGCAAATCAAATGTGCAATAACATACATGTACTTTACTTTGGAAAAAGGCCTGTACCCACTGGACTCAAACACCAATTATACCAACATGAAAATCATGAAAAATTTGGTATTTTGACAGCCTTTAATCAAAGTTGTAAAAATTTGAATTTTGTACCACAAAAGGAGAATTCTGGATTTGAGGTAGTTTAATAAAATGCTGAAAAAACCTTCAGAACTAACACAGATCTAATTTCCATGTTACCCTTAAAGCATTATTACTTCAGCTTCATGGAACAAGAAGCCTCAGATCACAGAGAATCAATAGTTAGCATGTTTTGACATTTCACATCTGAGATACCTCTCCAGTAAATAGTGTCAAAAATAGAAATCTAATTGCGGCACTGTATTGTATGTTTAATCAAGCATGTCTATATTTTGTATTCTACATTGTTGACAACTATGCATACGTGTTCGTTGATATTTGCAAAGTGTATTAACATTTTTATGTTTTGTCATCTCCTAAAGCAGTGGTCCATTTGAAGTGTCTGGGCGAAATTAGGAAGCGTGAGATCACATTATCAGGCTTCTAATTTCACAGCACTTAAAAGCCATATCCGAATTGATGCAATAAAGCTCTTTTGAGGCATAAAGTGACACATTGCAAGATGAATCTTTTTAATACATTATTACACAATAGTCTCAAATGAATTCCCTAGTCCATAAAATCCGATTGGATTTGGGGAAAGAAAGAGGACAATTATCCTAGCTGGTGGCTTAAAAACAACTTCAAATTAATGGCTGAGTAAATCTCAATTGCTCTTGGTACTTAATCATTAATTTCAACAGTTTCAGTACAAAGAATTCTACTTCAAGATACTCTTCTAATTATGATATTAAAGTGCAATTCCATAAACAGTGGACAATAAACACTGGATAATAACAAGTTGTCAAATGACTGCTCCAAACAGATGACAATAAATACGAGAAAAGTTATGAAATCACAGTATGTACATGTATGTAATATCTATAAAAAACAACACATTCCGAATACTATTCTATCACTTCTAAAAGTGATTTTCTTTGATTAATCTAAAAACATGCACCACAGAAGAGAATGGATGGACATAGACTTGATGCAAAACAAACCATTGTATTCTTCTCTATTGGTTCTGACCAAATCATGAGTTCTATTGTCCTAAGGGAGGCGAGGCTCTGTCCACCAGATAAGGTATCATTGCCCACAAGATCTAACCAATAATGTTGGCCAATAAGCTATTAGAAATACAAGAGCACATGCAGACTCAAAGCCTAAAATTACTTGGTTGAAAATGGATACGTCATTGTGTATACTTACGTCATTTTTATAAATTTTTCAAATACCCTTTTGTTCACTTCAGCACTGCGTCTCACAGCGCTGTTCTTTTTATTCCAGAATGGCTGCAGTGATGTTCCACTGGAGATGTCTTTGAATAGGCCTAGCCAGCTTAAATGTTCTACACTCTGAAAAAAAAGAACATCAGAATCATTTATCTATACTTATTAATATACATATGATTAATAAAGTACATCTCCAAGTGCATTATTATATGAGAATACGGGAGATATGTTTGCAGGAATGATTCACATATTTAACATTCAACTCTTAAATTTAGTTTTTTTTAATTTAAAAGAATCTTTTGATTATTGGCTTTCTAGGTTCATATTGTTTGTTAGGTATTGTTTTTCTTTACATGTAGTTGGTGTTGTCTCTCATGTTTCACAATTAGTTATTTTTACTACAGGATTTTTTTTGATTGTGTCCTACCCTTTGCAATACTTTTCCTCTGTAGAATAGACTTCATCAATTGAGTGTAATAATTTGCAGTTAGAGGGTAGTAGCATAAGCTATTAGACTTGGGTTTCTGGGTCAAAATCAAATAAACAGCGATACCTCTAATTTTTCCCTGAAGTGTTCTACTTTTTGTTTCATATCGTATACAAGTTTTGGAGTCTCTCCACTGTCTGTAAGGATATTTCTCTCCAAATGCTGAAGTCTGAAATCATAGTAAAACATAATTATGCTCAGGTATCCCTATTAACTCTTAGATTTCAAACAATTGTTCTACATGTTATCAAATGCATGGTACACTGCATTAGGCATGTATATTAGACACTCTTTATGCTGTTGATTAGGAGGAATTTTAGGGGACTTCTTTTACTTTTTGTCAACACTTTATTTCTTTTTCTTTTCTTCAGTAATTTCTCTCCCTTCTTGCAGTTAGTTATCCAACATTTAGTCCTACAAGGTACCTCCATTGAACTTTCTAGGAAATTATTTATATTGAGGTCATGGTCAAAACAAAGCAGTCCAAAATGCCATTATTTCAAATAATTCATTTGTATCTAAAATGAAAATAAGGATCCAAAATATAATTCCAAAGGTCAAAGATCAAGTGCCTTGTTGGGCTCCTGCAAAATGGCCTTGGTCCAATTTTAGTTCTGGTTAATGATTATTTTGGAAAGTGCTTCAGGTAAAATAATCCCATCAGCCCAATAGAGAATTATTATCAAAAACATTAACAGAATAACAGACAATTAGCAAATAAGTTCTTTTGTATTACAAATCTTATTAAAGTTCTGATCATTTATTAATCATGAGTCTATTGAATATATTGTATAATTGTTTGTATACCTTTCTGCCATTATTGATCCCCAATATGAGACTTCATTGGGTTTATGATTATTTGCAATGGTAATATACATCAAAGCCTCCTAATATTCTTAATTGGATCGTGTAATTATGCTATGATATTAAATTTTCAAGACTTGGGTATTGTCCAAGTTAGACCCTATTTTTATCTCAGGTAGTTGACTTATTTCAAGATTGTTTCCATTATTGCATCGAATGCCTTCAAAGAATTGGTGTAACATAGTAGCCAATAAAGGGGCAGATTTTTTCATGTAGGAAAACTCTTTGTATTGACTTCTTACAGAATCGTTAGGATACTTTATCTATTTTGCTCCCACTTTATGAATTTCCGAATCTGCTCCAGGGTTCTTGTTCTGGGCATCTTGCATCTCAGTGTCTTACAAAAGAAGTGCATTGAGAGTTCACAACAAAATCTGGGTCTCTATCGAATAATATCTTATATATCTGGGTTTGCTATATGTAAGGTTAAAGTTCTCATGATATAACAGTATATACAGGGTGGGCCAAAAAAAACCACCCCCCTAGCCAATATTTCTGATAAATATTCAATTTCTAACATGCACACCAACAATGATATATCATTTTAAAGATAATTTAATTTGTAACAAAATGATTTATAATAGAACAATTTTCAACAACTCTGGCTCGAGATATAACCATTTATGTGACATGGGGGTCAAAAAACACCTTTTCAATTTTCGTCGATTTTGCAAACAATTGTCTATTTCTACCAAATTTTAGTAAATTACAACATTGTCATGAGTCTTTCATAATTAGATATTATATATTGTTTTCATTCAGTTTTTGAACCTTGCATGCTCAATATACATGTGTATGCTTATAAAACTAATTCATTTCTTCTTCAGTCTGTCCAAATATGGCTCAATAGACTCACCCCCTGACCCAACTTATGATTTGATTTCTCGCTTAAAACGCGAAATCCATTGGTATAATTGATGAACCTCTGCAGAAGTACCATACAACACCTAATTATTCATTCTTTCAGTATGTCTACACCCCTGATAGGCTAGGGATCTCCATAGACCAACTGTTTTAAATGCCCCAAGTACTATACATGTAATCAAACGGCTATACTCTATATCAGTAAGCAAGAATAGTGACATTTGCCCTAAAAGGCTACTCAAATTGAGATGACATTTTTCTGAAAGGTAGGTGGTGTCCACTCAGTGTTTCCCAAAAAGGAAAGACCATACAGGCCCTGTTTTTTGAACCAGGAGCAAAAATATACTCTGAATGTTAATGACACGAGGTGGTAAAAAGGACTCCTCAAGAATATAAAAAACATGTGAAAGAAATTTCATTTTCTGATGGAACAATGCTCTATCACACAGGTCCAATGCTACCCTGGAGTTTTTGGAGATTTGAAATGTCACCATCTCTAGCCCAGAAAAATGGCTTACTGGCAGTCGAGTTGCCAATAATGTTGATTACCATATCTGGGAGCATCTAGAACGGTTGGTATTTAAATATACCCAGCCTATCAGGGATGTAGAGGAACTAAAAGAAAGAATAACTAGCAGTTGAATGGTACTTCCGCTTACATCCATCAATTATGCCATCAACCAATGGCTTCCACGTCTTAAGCGAATAATCCAATCAGAGGATGGGTCCGGGGGTGGGTCTATTGAGCTATTTTTGGACAGACTGAAGAAGAAATAAATTAGTTTTATAAGCATACACATGTATATTGAGCATGTGTGGTTCAAAAACTGAATGAAAACAAGATATAATAGCCAATTATGAAAGACTCATGACAATGTTGTAATTTACTAAAATTTGGTAGAAATAAGCAATTGTTCGCAAAATCGACGAAAATTGAAAAGGTGTTTTTTGACCCCCATGTCACATAAATGGTCATATTTCTATATGGGGTTGTTGAAAATGGTGCTATTATATATCATTTTGTTGCAAATTAAATTATCTTTAATATGATATATCATTGTTGGTGTGATTGTTAAAAAATAAATATTTATCAGGAATATTGGTTAGGGGGGTGGTTTTTTTTGGCCCACCCTGTATATGATATAACAGTATTCAGGGTTTCAACTTTAAAATTCCTCATTTACAGTAACGCCAGTCAATGATGAAAACAATTTATGATTACAACTTTTTAGCATTTTTATGTAACACCTTTATGATGTTTACGTGATACATAAATTTTAAAATAATTACTAATTAAAAATGAATTATGCCGAGTCATTCAAACAAATCACATTCAGACAAAGCTCATTTTCATACAGTTATATAACTATGTCCCTTTGCAATGATTGTTCATGATCATCAGATTCTGCATTAGGGATGGTATCCCAATTATCAACAGCTGTGGAATAACAAAGTTAGTTCCATTGGGGGCAAATGATGGTTTCATAACAGCGAAGTGTGGATTTTTTAATAATCAAGTGAAAGACAATTTAACATTTTAAAATTTTGTTAGATGGAGGCCAGGGGAGCATAACAAAATTAACTTCAGTTTTCTACAACTGTTGATAATTTGACACCATCGTTCACCTTAACAAAATCAATCAAAACTGACAAGAAAAGCCAGTGTAATACAAATGACCCAGACAGATATAATTGGATTACACAAATCCTGACATAGACTGTGCCTAAATTGAATATATCTGGCAAACTTGAATTCTTATGAAAGATTTCAGAAAATTTCTCCTTTTTATTCTAGCAAAGCATGATGTATATGTCTAATTCTTTTTCGATGGCAGAAAAAAGATGCTATGAGTGAAGGGTGAAATACAAGATCTGTAAGTTTGCTATTTCTTTCAGTTTAATTGCATTTATATGTACATGAGTAGACTTAAATTTCTGTTTTCTGTTTAAAATCTTTTTTTCTATGAATGAACCTTTCACTGTATTTTCTATTTTCCAATACAATACATAACAAGGCATCAGCATGCAAAATGTCACCACCTGACATTTGTCACAGAAATGTTGGAGACTATAACAATATGGCTCCTATTGTGTTGGCCATAGCTCCACAAAATCGATACGGATAATCTACATCATACTGTTTATTCCTATATTTTATGCTTTTTCTCTTGTACAATGTTTTATGGTCAATTTATGATAATAAGGGTTTTCTGAAGTGATTTAACTGGGTTGCCAAAAAAGTTTGTTTGGGGAAAAAATTATATAGGCTCATTCAGCGAGGGTGCATTGGCTTAACATGGGGTTGACTCTTCACTTAGCATCCGGATACCATCAAGTATGTCCCAATGCATGAATGGGGATACATATAGTTGCATAATTAATTTTTTCCCCAAAGTTGATTTTTGGCAACTCAGCTAAATCATAAACTTCATAAACCCGTAACGATAGTGACTGCGCAGTAAAACATCATACTTTTAAACATTCATACATTCAGAAAATGACAAATGAACTATTAGGTATAATAGTGTTTTTAGTTTTTGCTACTTGTTTGTCTTGAATGATCATGCTATAAGTTCCTTGAGTGTATTCTATTTTGTTCAGGTCTGTTGTGATTCTGAGCCTACATTACTAAGAAATTCTGTAAACAAGTTGGTAATGCTAAGTAGTGTAAGAAAATCAAATTTTCTTAACAGGAAAACTCTGATAAAACTGCTTGAATAACACTTACAGTTACTAATTAGTAATTTTGCAGTTTGATTACATTTGCGACAAACTAATGATATTTGATGTAATGAGTATTGGCTATTCTTCAATATGTATTATAATGACTTCAGTATGAATAAAATTTCTCTTGGTGTAAATGGTCTCGGATTGTTATATTGGTACTTGAATGGTGGGGAGGAAGGTTATTGGACAGTCTCGTGCCATGTTGGATTATGATTTGGGATAGTTGGGGTTTGTCTTCCTTATGACAGGTATACTCTTGGATGTTTTCTTTTTCTTAGTGTGTTTTGTGACCGTTTCTCATTGGCACTTGCACATACATATTTAGGACATTAATATGACATAAATGTAAGACAGAACGAAATGATGACTTCAGAGCAAGACATTAAATACAGGCATTTTGCACCTTTTTATCTTAATTATCACATTTCTGTCTACAGATAACATATAATCATTCTTAACTATTTTTTTTTATAAATAATGACAATAAAATTAATAATAACAATACAACCAGAAACCAGAAGAGAAGTACAATCAAGTCAGCTAGTAAACTGGTGTTGTCTAAAATACATCAACAGGTAGTGGCGAATAATTCTTCAAAGTAAATTGAAACCTTGAACATAAATAACATCTTGAACCACACATCTCATTCCGAGTAATTTTCTGTTGATGATACCCTTATAAATGTCCTGGAATGCTAAGAAGGAAACAATAAATTATTCCAATTCATATCAATTTATCATTTAGATCACATTTGTGGTGATTATTAGATGATAAAACACATATATTTCTTCAACGTAAGTGCTGAACATACCATTCATCAAACTAATGTGTCTCTTACACTTAACAGAATCTACATGGTAACTTCAAAAAGGATGTCTATCTAAAGCCAAATGTATGGTGAACACCTTTACTCAATCTACTTAAAAACAAATAATTTCTATAAAATGGTGAATCTATATCAAACATATTTGGAATTGTAAATCTTCCCAATTACCAAGAGTGAATTGATATTATATTCTAAAACAAACGGGAACTCATTCAACCTTAATAAGAGTCCCTCATTTCCAATGATATAGTATTATTACTAATTTTGATATAAAATACTGCACTCTCAAATTCTCCTTATTAGATAACAAATCACCCAGTTATGAAGAAACACTGAGGATGTAAATCAGAATTTATGAGTATGCATAGGCGTAACATATCTTTTACTATTATCAATGATGCAAATAGAACATCAGTAGGATGATACATTTTCTGCTTTGAATGATACAGGGAAAGGGTCTGATGGAAGTTATTATTATGTAATCTTTTATAATACTCAAATAAGACATGTATCAAAGGATTCATATCTTATCTCATAGAATTCGTAGAATTCCCTCAGCTCAAAGACATTCTGCTGAATATCTGTATGACTTTCACAAATTAAATATCACCTGGCCATGTGGGGAACTAGACACTGTACTAAGCAAACGTATAGGCAGGAAATATGCCTGGTCATTTTGCCCATAAGTACCCTTTATTCCATAAAAGGCATTTATCGATGCATCCTTAACATATGAAATAAGTAGATGTGCTCGTATATTTTGAGTTCATTCAGACATACTGCTTGACCAAAACACTTATTGATTTTTCAGTCACCATCTGAGTGATTCCTATTTAATTACACATAGAGATCTTTTTCGTATTATTTGTAAATTAGTCATACTTAAGGAACCTGCTGTTTTCCAAGCAATTTGACTTTTAGATTTCCATTTCTATTGTATCACTAATTTCCCTGTCATCCCTGACCATGAACATTATTGCATTAATAGGAATACTAACATGCACTTCTAGATTCCAAACCTTGGGGCATGGGATTGAAGGTAAGGTAGAGGAACGCCATCTATTAAAACATATAGACAAGGCACTATTTAACAAAATGTCACAACCTGCCATTTGTTACAGACATTGAATGCCAACTACTTAATGTTTCCAACTGCTGAACACTGTCCACAAAAGATTTGGAGACTACAACCAGATATAACGATTTTTGGTTGTGACATAAAAATCTATATGAATTCACTGTATCAAGGCACTTTCCAAGAACTCTCCGTATACTGATGTTTACACAAAGAAAAAGTAAATACGTAACTCTGTTACGAAAGAAGTAAAGCACAGTTCAAGGATGTGACGAACAAAACACAATACTAACGATCCATTCACAAAACAGTGTGTTGATTACTTTCAATTAATTAAATGAGTTAATGCTTGAATGATGCCCTGTGCATTGTTCTATACCCTCTTTGAAGTACATTCATGTTTAATCAATATAAAAGGTTCAGCTTAAAGGAATAGCTATATCAATAACAATATTGATTTTTATATCTGTGATGTCACCTTCCTGTTCTTTCAATTAAGTTAGAACATTTACCTGTACCTGACCATTTACATGATCCAGGTGCAACATACGTGCTGACACAAGGACAAGTTGCATGCCTAAGATGTAACATTTAGAGCTGACCCACCAGTTACAAAACCCAAGGTGTAACAAAGGACCATTACTATGACCCTATATGTGACAAATGTGCTACGGGACCATTAAAATGACCTAATATGTGACAAAAGTGATCACCTAGAGTACCAATGATGTGACCTAATGTGTGACAAAAGTACTAACTTAAATGATCTTTAACATGACCTAATGTGTGACAAAAGTCCTAATAGCTTAGAGGACCAAGTACATGGCCCAGGATGTGACAAAAATCCTAACTTAGAGGACCAAGTACTTGATCCAGGATGTGACAAAAATCCTAACTTAGAGGACCAAGTACTTGACCCAGGATGTGACAAAAATCCTAACTCAGAGGACCAAGTACATGACCCAGGATGTGACATAAGTGCCGACCCTTTTAAGATGCAAAACAGATAAATAATATATATTCCATCACTGCACCTGTTTCAATATATCCATTCCATGTTCTATGTGGGTCTACATGATGTTTATCATACAACTTCGAGCCATCAAAGTATCTGGTGCATTTAGTACTTGAGACTGCATACTGACACTGAAATTATGAGCTCATTTGGATGGAATTATATCTATCATTGAAGGACACTCCCAATCCTACCTAAAATCCATGACTTTCTCCGCAAGGTAGCTACCTCTGTAAGGTAACATGGCATACAGAAAGTTCCCCCTGAATAGAAAGTCCTGGTGTTAGAGGTATCAAAAACTAATTTGTCACTTTCGCTCACTTATCGATACATGATGATGTATTGCCTAAGACACTGGCACAGGCAATGATGCACCATTTCCTTCCTTCTCGAAAAATACATCAGAATGTATGTTTGCATAAGGTGATCATCCCCTGGTCTATTTCTTGATGTTGTATGAGAGGGAATTAGGGGGCATAACAAAGGGGCTCGGTGCAAGATTCAAAGAGTGTGCTTGATCCTACTTGCAAACTCATTTATAGCTGTTTAGATGCATCATGATATATCAAATCCTCGTTTCCTTCTCTTTGAATGTGCCATTTACAAGCAGTATATAAAAGACAGATTGGTAAATCAATTTATTTCTCTTATCACCCATTATAGTATGGAGAGTTTAACAGATGTGCTAACATACTGTACATGTAATGGCATAAAATGAATTAAATGAAAGGCACAATTCCCATTTTTTGTTGAACAATTCTCAGTAAGATATTATTAAGACTTACCTATTTTCTATTGCACCAATGTCAAAGCCCAACTGGGCAGCTATATTGGCATCTGAAAATACAGAGAAGAAAAACATGAAGAAATAGCAAAATATACATTCATAGGATGTAAGGATGTTGTTATACCCAGGGATGTTTTTTCTGATGCTTTGTTCTCAGATAGTTCATAATATTGACTTTCCCCATATAACGAGGGAAACCATATGGATATGGCAAAGGATGAGAAAACCTGAACAAAAATCAAATACGAATAATACAAGGGGTTTTCATGTCCTATTTGTATAGTACTTTACCTCATCCATATGGTTTCCCTCTGCACCCTTAGTCAATGGTGACTTAAAATGTATTGAATCTGCTCCATTCCATGGATATGTACTCATATACTATGATTCTTGAACATAAAATAATGGATCGGAGCAAATAAGACATATTTGATAGGACTAGGGGCATCATAGATTTCAATGGCATTCTCTTCAGTTTGAATCACAGATTGCTAAGAAAGAGATGCAATAAATTTGAAAATAGATACAGGGAGACAGTTTGAATAGTGACTTGGACAAATAAGTCATTCCACCATCAAATTCCATGGAAATGTATTGTTAATATGCTTGTGCAAAAGTAATGCAAATGTAAATGTGAAATTCATTAACCCTTATCGAGTACTCCAGATATCAATTACAAGGTCTCACAAATTGAAACTAACAGATGAGAAAATTTGGACCAACTGGCCTATAGATAATTATATCCTATTATATAATTCAATGCTACTCATTTACAAAATACTAGTGCACAATAGGGATAATAGAATCCTACAGACAGATTAGTGCATAATAATAAAAATTAGTGCATTAAAATATATATTGTTACTAAAATATTATAAGAAGCAGGGTGTCAGAAAAACAAAAGGTATGAAACCATTCCTACTTAGTTTGTATCTCATTCCTTTAATAAAGAGGTGTCATATGTAACATAATTGGCAACTCTGATCAACAGTGATCATAGAGTTGATCCATAGTGATCATATGGTTGATCAACAGTGATCATATAGTTGATCAAAAGGGATCTTATAGTTGATCAGCAGTGATCAAATAGTTGATCAACAGAAATCATAAAGCTGATCAACAGTGATCATAGAGCTGATCAACAGGGATCTTATAGTTGATCAGCAGTGATCAAATAATAGTTGATCAACAGAAATCATATAGTTGATCAACAGTGATCATATAGCTGATCAACAGTGATCATATAGTTGATCAACAGTGATCATATAGTTGATCAACAGTGATCAAATAGTTGCTCAACAGTAATCATAGAGCTGATCAACAGGAATCATACAGTTGATCAACAATGATCAAAACGTTGATCAACAGTGTTCATATAGCAGATCAACAGTGATCATATAGTTGATCAACAGTGTTCATATAGCTGATCAACAGTGATCATATGGTTGATCAAGTGATCATATAGTTGATACACAGTGATCATATAGTGAAGGTTTACTGCAGCAAGAAGCAAACAAAAGTGCTATGGATTACCTAACTGCAGAATAAAAACAGATCATGCAGTATTAACTCACTTTAATGAATTACTAGGAAATCATACTTATTCGAATCCTAATTACGAGGAAATCAAACTTATTCCAAATTACTCAGAAATTAAACTTATTGTGTCACATCGTCTCACTAAAAGAATATTTTTAATATTCCAACATATATTTCTTACATTTTTCTACGATGCATAAATAAATGTTAGTGATCGTCATGTCTTTCACGTATATCCTATTTAATATACAATAGTTCCCATTTCTTCTAAACAAAAATCATTAATTAATCCCCCCCTATTGAAAAACATAAACCATGACTATGTAACATTTATAAATGTAGATAACTGTAGAACTCAAAGCAACAGCTAAGATCAAGCAAAAGCAGTAAGCAACCCAGTATGCAATATGCTACCTACAAAAAGTATAAATTAAAAACATGGTGTCAGACAGAAGCTGAGGGGGAAGTGCGAGGAAGAACAGAAGAAAATGTCACATACTCTTTTTATTACAAGAGCATTCCACTGGTAGCGCCACAACCTTGCCATTGTCATTGTTATTCTGCTCTTCCCCTGCAAAAAAACATATCGATTAAAGGGGGAGGAGTTAAGCTTGAAACCAAGGTACAAAATGCCATGTCGGTCTTGCTGTATACTTGTATATATACGAGAAACTAATTATGTGCGTTATAAAACTAATCAATCAACCACTGGAAGTGTTTAACCAATCAGAATAAAGTGAGATCAAAGGGCATTAATTTTGATTATGAGCTGTAACTGTAATATTGTAGAAGTACAGTCCTAAAATTACAATATTCATGCCAGAATTGGCAGAACTTTGTCGTACGGATTTCTGATTTCTACGATACCTCCAGAACAAGATTGATTAGATTATGCTGCACATTACTCCTGTTTACGTAAGGACTCAATCTGGTATATAGAGTTTTCAATTTGAATTCAAGAGGGTGGCATAATCTATGACGCAAGACCTGTATGACGTTTCTTAACCAGCAAGGCTACTTACTTACTTAACTCAAAACATCTCTGTAACTCTGAAGAAGGAATAAAGCTGAAATAGACTCAGTTGTAAAATAGCTTCAGGAAGAGAAAGATTTATTTGTGACAGATTAATGCCATTTAGACCCGAGAAAGGAGAAATAAATAGAACCTGGGAAGAATTCATTGTAGGTACAGTAATACTAAATAAGATATCTTCATTAAATAGGGTGGGGATAGTTTATAGGCCTATGCTGTAGAAACAACATAATTAAGAGATTGTTTTCAAGATACGTCAACTCAATGTTCTGTCAAAAATATATTTAGTATTTGTATTTAAATGATGCTTCAAAGGATAACTTTACATTCATATTTCCGACGAATAATTTATGTTAGTATTTTTGAGCCACCATTTTTTGCCTTTGTTGCTTTTTCTTCCTGGCCATGCCACTGATACAAGTTGAAAATCAAAATATATGCATGCATACTAAATGGAACTACCAAAAAGTGATTGTGAACAAATAGACATATCATAAACCAAAGATTTCTTAAGTAGAAGACAACAACATTTTAAAATAAAACTAAGAGAACCCTCAAAGAATTCAAACCATTGTATTAAGAAAGTAGTTCACAGTATTTTAGAAAACAATGAGATAACAGACAAATAAATAAGACAAAGAATGCTGCAAGTTGTACGCCTAACTTAGTTTGTATTCTAAATGCATAGTTTCATTTTCATTTCTTTATTTAGTAGGTGATTTGTTTATGTGTGCCCAGAATGGCAATCATCACAGATTGTTTTATAATGCCTGGCGACCAACGTTCCAATTGTATTTTGATTGTTAATTGTGATGCGGCAAGAATCATCACTGTGACTTGAATAAAGAGTTCCGTCCATTAATCGTAACGCTTAAATCCACAGTAAGAGTAGCACCTATTACATTAAACAATCCATCCATCTGAAACCTTTATAGCAAATAACTTGCAAAATCAGAAAAATCACAACTGACTTAAACATGTATGTAGGGGGCCTTTCCCTATATCTTATTTACACTTACAAAAATATACAATTGTATATGAAATAAAACCAGAACAACGGCAACGCCAAAGCGTAGCGAATCCCATCGAACAGAAATGGCTGGCATTTTTACAAACGAAGCGCAAATATCATAAAACAACACACCAGAAAGGCCACCATTTTCAAAATGGTTGCTCACTAGCCAAGTTGTCATCAGGAGAAATAATATGCTTTTAAGTAGCCACCTCTAAAATTTTTGAAAAATCGCACACATGCTTGTTAAATAACACACATAAAAATGGTGGCCATTTTTCAAAATGGCCGACTACTCCCTAAAGTTTTATTAGACAATGTGCCATGCTTAAAGTATTCACATATCAATTATGAACAAAATCGCTCCACTACTTTTCGAGTTATAGTAAAATACGTTAAAATGGCGGCCATTTTTCAAAATTGTTTTCAAAATGGCCGCCTTCTACCAAAAGTGTCATAGGACAGTGTGCCATGCTTATAGTATTCACATACCAAATATGAACAAAATCGCTCGACTACTTTTCGAGTTATTGTAAAATACGTTAAAATGGCGGCCATTTTGAAAAATGGCCACCTTCTTCCAAAAGTGTCTTTAGACAGTGTGCAATGCTTATAGTATCCACATACCAAATATGAACAAAATCGCTCCATTACTTTTTGAGTTACAGCAAAAATCGTAAAATGACGAGTAAAGGCCGCCATTTTTCAAGATGGCTGCCATGTGCTTCTTTAATATCTACATTTGTAGCATTATTAACGTCCTTTATAATTTTTTTACATTTAAAACATATTGCTATTACAGTTTACATATTGCACCTAAATTACTGTAAAATCTTCACTAAAATGGCCGCCATTTTGAAATGAGCGGCCATTTTGAAAATCAGCTTTCGAGCAGAACTTCTAACCCCATAGGGTATATGTGTACAAAATATGAACAAAATCTGGCCAACCGTATTTGAGTTATTGCCCGGACGGACGGACGGACGGACAGACGGACGGACGTACGTACGTACGGACGGACGGACGGACGGAGGCGTTCCCTATATCCCTCCGAACTTCGTTCGATGGGATAACAAGCAAATAAAACCTGTAAAAGTGGAACACCCCTGATAGTAGGACACCTTTGTTAGTAGAACACTTTTCAGAATCCCAAGACCAAATAACTTATGTAAAATGAACCTCTATAAGTGGAACACCTCCAAACTGGAACACTTTTTAGAGGTACCAAAGGTGTTTTGCTTAGATAGATTTTTCTGTAATATGATTGGCAGTTTTGTGCTCAGACATGAATTTCAGCAATCTATTTGATGAAGATATAAACAGATAATATGGAACTGGCTTAATTTTCTCAATTTTTTTTTCGTACACATACATCTAAAATACATAATGCAGAAATAATTACTGAAAACTTGAAAATGACACCAAAAGTAATTTGTGGAAATCAACAGTGAGGTTAAGTTTCATGTCTTTAAAAGAATTTGTATGTCAATGTGTAATATTAGGACCTTAAGGGATTACTGTACCTCTCTCGATTGTTTTTTCTAGGGACCTTATGAGAACTATTTTCCTTATACCAATACACTCATATTAGAAAGAAAATATGAAGAGGAGAGCCAATCACTAGAAGACTTTACAAATTGGCATACAGGATCTCTTAAAAACATGAAGCTGAACCTCCTTGATATGATCTCAATCTGACATAGGTGGCAGAGATGACCACACAACCTGAGGATGCATACATAAACAAATCTTTGCATGCTGATTTGAATGAAACTTTCCACAGGCAACTGTACCATCTATTTGTTAAGTGTGCTGAAATGAATTGAATCGAAAGAAAAATGTTTTCTATGTTATCTTGCTATTTACGGTTCTACAAATCCCTATTCACCCAATAACACTTCAAAGTTATCTATAAACGCTTGGATCTCACATATGTTCCGGAAAGGTGCAAACCAATTTTGTAATATAGGCAAAGTTATTTATAATGTTGCTTCGGTGTGTTAGAATTGTGTTTTCTGAGTTCAACCAATTACAACTGATGGCAAAACATTACATGTTTAGTTTATCATTAATTACTACCATATTTGGCACTATTTGTCCTCAGCGCCTAAAAAGGAATCAAATAGCATCTTATAGTAAGGAACCATGAACAAGGGACCTTAAACAGTGAGGGAAAATGAAGAGCCATGAGTGAGGAGGAAGGGAGCATTAACAGGAAGGCTAGAGAGGGGGTGGAAAGGAGAAGAAAGAGCATTAAAAAGGAGCTAGAGGGGCCATAAAAATCCTATCCATCTCCAAGGATGGCCATATTTTCTATAATGTTAACTTTAGATCCTGTTTAGCCCAGTCTTTATTTTAAACAAAGCAAGATCTCCATCTCAAATGTACCTGTCTAGTTTGTCTACATCATAAGATCTTGGAGCACTCTGTCAAAATCTTAAAATTATCTCATCATCTGAGTCTTCTGAGATGAACTAAAGGAGTGCTATCAACTGAAGGAGTGCTATCACTAATGTTACCACATTCACTGGATCAGAATGAATGTATCCTCCTCTGTTACTGATTAAAACACAATTCATTGGAGTGATCAGATTTGTTCCGCTTCTCTATTCTGTTAAGCTAAGTTACTGCTCGGAATTTCAGATTAAAAGTATTCTCATTTAACATTAATCAAGGTGTTTCAAACTCCTGATAGTGGGATTGATAGCCTTCGTGAAGGTTCAACTCAACATGCCTATTGCCTTAAAACTAAGCTAAGTGCTGATTACATGTTTACAAGAGAGTAATTCTATCAGGAAAAACTTGAAAACCGATCATATTAAAGTGTTTTGAACAGAGATCAGAGAGTGTCTTACATTCAGTTTTGTGTGGGCTTACCATAAAACAGTTCAATTCAAGTGGGCAATTTTCACAAAGTTCACCATTTCTGGAATATTTTGTGTAATGATGAATTCACTATTTCAAATTTTAATTTATTGAAATTTATGGTCAAATTATTAATTTGCAACATGTAAGATTCGCAAATTGAACCATAATTGAATTTTAAACACTGCAAAATATAACAAAGAAACTAACATGTTTTACAGTACATGTATTTTGTATTTTATTTAAATATGAAGTCATAATATTTTCAATTCACATAGGTCTGTTACTTGAGGCTCCAAGGCAAATTGAATCAATTGAATGCAGAGCTCAGTGAACAATAATGGTGCCAGGTTGTCAAGAAAATGCCTAAGGTTACTCTTTGTTTTTCTCAACTGTATCAACAACTTCATCCAATCTGTCAAGATACTAGATACAACCCACTGTTTTTTTTTACAGAAACAGCTTTAATCATTTCTGGACATAAAGTCCGTACTGAGAGTGATATAGTGATAAAATTATTCTCACAAAGTGATTTTAGCTTATCATATATACATGTAGATGCTCATTAGAACATTACAAAAAAATACATGTATAATCGATTTAGAAAATGATCTGAAAACACTAAGAAATGCTGAATCTTCTAAGCAAGTAGTTCAAAGCTGAAAGCATCAAAGTACAGCATCAATCCTGACTTGAATCCTCATTATAACTTTATCCCACATGGGGCCAGACATATCAAAATCGCTGACAGCAAGCTTTCAACTACGATTATGGTATTATTGAAGTATGTATGAACATATCAGTAACAAATTGATTTTTCAGACTGGCTTTGTTTTTGTGCCTGAATAGCCAACTAGCTAGTAAAATACAATGTAATGAGAAAACATAGAAGTTTTTCATACTTAAATTCCAGTTCCTAAAAAGGGACGGCTTTGTCTTGTTTGGTGTAAATGTTGTCAGTTCAATGGATGGTATCGCCTTGTTTGATTTAGGAGTTAGCAGTTCGATAGATGGTTTTGTCATGTTTGATTTAAATCAAACATCAATGTGTAACATCAATCAACTAAGTAAGGCATCATGGAGGCATTTTGAAATATTTCTTTTGCTTTTGGCAATCCTTTTGAAAAAGTGGCCATTTGATAAAAACAATTCTGCAACATCTATACTCAATAAATTTTGCCACTTTAGGTTTTATTAACAGGCTCGGGAAGATATAAAGTAAAGTAAAATCAAATCAAATTCAAGATTGGTGATTTGTGCATCTATTTGTTTCTGTATCTTCATCTAATATTTTGATGCATTCCCTCACTTGACTTAAAGAAGATTACTTAAATATGCCAATTATCAAACACCATAAAACATAATCTTGGCTCAAAGGATTTCCTTCTGATCAACAGCAAGTCCCTGTCCTGATAAGTAGCAGAGAAAGATGCCATCAGTAGCATATTATTGCTAAGGATAAGTATAATTATACTAAAGAAACCTGATTATGCCCTTTATGCCTCAGATCAGAACAAGATAAAACTTGTATTTTGTTGCTTTTATTACTTAGGAATTCACCTGCAGATCCGGGAGAATCAGAAATGGTGATTGCATTTTTACTAGATAAACATCTATTGAATATGAAATCGGAACTTAATCTATAAGAAACACAGAAAGGTGTCTTAGGTGACATCTCAAAATGCTCCCAATGAAGTATTATAGATTGATAAAGGAGTCCAAATCCCTACAACAGGTTTGAAAGACCTTTTGTTGACATTAACATGAAATTCATTTTCGAATCATTTTCTATTTTTACGAAGGCCCCCCACGAAGTGGGCGGAGCCATTCGTTCTATGGACCGACTGTCGACCAGTCACGTGACCAAAAGTCCGCCATTATTACCTTATATGGCATATCATCAAAGCAACGATCACGACGTCATATGTTGTGTTTGTGATGAAGATATGACGTAATATAACATAAATTATGACATCAGTTACTTATTGCCCTATCAACTAAATAGACAAGAAAGCTAAACGTCACACATCACAGTGTTTATTATATTTTAATTTGTGACGTCATTAACATGTTACCTAGCAAACAGAAAACAAGCAGTAAAATGTAGTTTGTTCATTGTCTTTCTCTGTGGTATTTCCATAAAAAGTGGATCAATTTTGTCAAAATAGCATTATGGCCTTCGTATTTTTCTAGTGTCATTTTCACTTGATTTTCTTGTTTCAGATTTAAACTTTGATTGACCATTTACACTTTCATCATCTTTTGTGTTACAATAACATAACAGATCCGCACATAGCTAGCTTTTGCAAAGGGGTTAACTCCAAAAAATCAAGGGCAGGTTCACATTTGACAATTTTGGCCCTGAACTCACTTGAAAAGTGCATGAAACTCATAGAAGTGCTCTATGATCTATCACTTTGTTTAAATGGTAAATTATGGCTTTTCTGACCTAGCTTATCTGGACTAATGAAACAGCCATTAATAATATAAACTGACAACTTGACACACAGATTTGTACCAGTTCTTTTTTAACCTTATAAACACTGGATTGTGATCTTGATTATGCTCTACCCTTTCCATTTGTTCAACTTTGTTTCTTAAAAAACGCTTCGTATTCACTCTTTCAGTTTACAATAAATCTCTTAACTCATTTAGTATATACGGGGCAGAGGGTAGTGTATAACTAGACTGCGTGCAGGGTAAATTCAGAATTCTGTCATAAATATATGTAAACCAAATGAATCTCATTGTTAGTATAAAAATATTTTAGAGACAACTTTCCAATGATGTATTAAATTTGAAAGAAATGACCACAGAGGCTTCATCTCAGAATCATCAAGTGTCAATTATACAAAGCCAGTGACGAATAAATATTGACTCTGTGTTAAGTACAACCCACAGTGTCCAGTATTTGTATTCAATTCCAAAATATCATTTCGTATTTGTCGATCTGCATATGATGTTTACATATTGGAAAACGTTGGTACATTTGAGATGATCGATCGATGCACAGAAGAAAGAAGGTGTGTATTTTACGTCAGTGTGACACTTAGGTATTAAGTTGATTTATTTGTGATTGTATCGCTGAGATTTGTATTGATGGTGACATTGACACATTTCAGTTAAATGATCCTGTGAACCAAATACTTAGCCTAATCCACAATGCGTGGTGAACTGTCAAGTTAAATAACCTGAGGGTGAAAAAGATCTTTCTGAACACAACAGGCACGCAGCCAGTTTTTGCCAAGGAGGTCTAACATTTTAAAAAATTCTATGGGGTTCACTTTTGACAACTTCAGCCCTAAAATGACCAAAATCACTTGAAAAATAATCAGAATGGTGAACCCACCAACCCCCCTACCAAGGCTATGCACCTGCACAGTTTCGTTTTCTCTCCCATTTAACAGATCAAGATGAAGCCCAACCTGAGGAAAATGAGATGCATATACAAGCTTAATCTAATGGATGACCACTGATATGCTGGTATTTTGTAATTAAAAATAATACGATAATAACATTGCTGAATCAGTCCATTAATCATACTCAGCCATCATTCCCTTTATTCATAAATACCTTAAGACAAGTCAAGATAGCATGAATGCTATTTGTACCTTAGCTAGAGTCACAGAAGCAGAAGTTCAATTAAATAAACACTATAAGTTGGAGGGACCTTGAATACCAAATGGGCTAACATTGTCAACCTTCAGTACGGTACAGCCTTGTTGAAAAGTAACAAATGCTTACTCAGTCCATGTATTGAATGCATCCTTTAATTTTCATCCTCTGAACACAGGCCTCCAGAACTCGTACCTTCTTCTTCCATAAGGAAGGAGCATAATGGATGATGTCTGGGGCACTGCATTCGGAAGATGTTAATAGTGTGAGGCAAGAAAAATATGACTCTAAATGGGTTTGGTTACTCATACAGATGGCAGATTAAGAGGGAATTGTTTGGAATTTCCTGTTCAAGAAGATTAATCAAAATTTCAGTGTTTTTGGTATAATCTTTGAGTTATTTGGAGTTATATTGAAATGAAAATGAAACAGTCGACCTCACGACATTTTAGGCCATTTTTGAGTCCTTAAGCACATTGGCTTGGAATGAAGTTAGCTATAAGAACATATCAATTATGGTCCGAATCATTTCATCAGACCTAATGAGATTGGCAAAACATGCTGATCCCAACTTCATAAGGCATTTGACATGACAAAATGTAAGTTATTGCAAATTGTTATACGCTGAACTCCAAACCCAAAAGACCATCTCATCCTCAAAAAAGTTGGAGACTAATAATGTTACCATTTGGTGACATAATGAAGACATTATAATTAGCAGAGGTACAGTTATGGTATTCCATGACAATATTTATCAGACTGGTCCATAGAGTTATAGGATTATTTATGCTTGATTTAGACTTTCATCTATTGAGAGTCCTAAAATACTGTCTTTCAATGAGAATTGGTATTAAACATGAGAATGTACATGTCAGAATTAATTTCACCAGATCTGGCAAAGTCTATTGATCCAAATTCATATTAGGGTCATAGTTTATAGGTTTATCTATTTTCTATTTATGATCTTGATTAGTAAATTTGGTCACTTCCAGCTGACTTGTCTATTCTAAAAAATATCAAAATGGCAAAAACAATATAGTTTACAGTCATCATCATCAAATTTTAGGAGACTTAAGAGTCGGAAGAAATCTCTCTTGGGAACATTGCAAATAAAACCCAACTTTTACTTTTAGGGACTAATATAACAGCAACGCGTAGCAAATCAAAAGAACACTCATAGGGCGCCATTTTTCAAAACGGGCACTTGCTATAGTCAAACTGTGATTAGAGAGTAAAATGTGCTTCACACATAAAATTTCGGCAAAATCGCTCTGCTACTTTTCCAGTTATAGCAAAAATGTAAAATAACATACATAAAATGGCATTTTCCAGAATGGCTGCTCACTAGCCAAATTGTCATGAGAAACTATAATATATAATTGATCCACTATTTTTCGAGTTTTCAAAATGACAAACAGTCATACGCAAGGAGCCATTCTCTGAAACATCAACCCCCAAACATGAGTGACTGACAGACTAGACTGAAGGTATTTCTGCACAGCGTAGTCCCATAACAGAATCTTTTGAATCTGAAAGTGCCAGAGTAAAAAGTTGCATTGAGATCCTATTTGTATCATTAATATCAAATCCATAACATATTCCAGATTAAAATCTTTACATAAATAAGTCAATTTGATTTTTATTGATAGTGACCCATTTAGCAAGAATCCCAGTTTTTAAACCAGGATATCAACTAATCACTGATACATGGATTTGTACAAGGATGTCGGTTACATTCTCTAGGTTTACAGCTGATATTTTGAATCTGCATCAAATACTCTGTAAGATTATATTGAAAAACACTCAAGAATATAATTGCTTGAATATAAGTAGGTTTTCCTTAGTGCCTCATATCCTGATTGAGCTAGTTATTTATATAAATAGAATCAAAACAGATCAGAAACAATTCATTTTTCGATCTGTGGATAATGATAATCTATAGTGACAATAGCATATGTGGAAGCTGCTAGGATTCAAGAGGCATTGACCTTTTCATAAGACAACAGACCAAGTCCTCGAAATAATTCCTCTCAATACTTCGTAGAACTACCTGGGTATTGATTGCTCCTAAAATGACTACCTTCTATAAGATGTAAACACTGACCCTTCTCATCAGACAACGGACCAAATGTTCAAGCAGGATACAATAATTTCTCACTCTCGCAATTAAGAAAACAAGTGCCTGGACATGGCTGCTGTAAGAATATTCCTCTGACCATCCAAACCCAATATCCTGTTGAGTACAGAGCTGATAGATCAATCAGTTGAGTAAATCATCTTAAATGTATTTCAATTTATTGAGCAATGTTAACATGAAAATGCCAGAAATCACCATTAGTGGAACAATGAAATTCAATTAAGTCCATTTATTTGGTTAGTTCCGACCATGTAACCTCTATTTCCCTCCTAATATTAGATATAAGTAAGATATGTTCTGCACTTAGCAGAAGTTCCGCCAAATATATATTTAGAAGTCTATCTGGTACCCGGACTAGTACACGAAATGGTATCTTTCTGATTTGTCTAATACTGTTCCCTCAGTAAATAAACAGGGGCTCATTACCAAAAACCGTCATCAAGTTGAGAATTTCTAAATCATTTTTTTTGTAGCCATGGATATAATGATGTCATAGGAAGAGAACACTCCAAGGCTCAGAAATTCTTAAACTTGATGAAAGTTTCAAGATACTGTAAATACTATGGTGATCAATAATTTTGCAACCACAGTCCCTGATGTGACTTGACTGACTGGTCTATTCAGAAAACTGACAAATTCAGATATTGTACAAAATTAATATAGTGTCCATTCAGTGACAAAGACATAACTATCTGTTTTCAAATGTTCATAAAGGCTAATTATCTAAAAAGCATTAAAAGTAAAAATCAAATTTCTGCTTCTGCTTCCACTAAATCTGGACAACAGGTCAATTTCTATTCAACATACAAACAATTGATACAAAGTAAACCTCTTATTCTCAAAATGGACACTCCTTTAACTTAAAAGATATCTGGCTTTGTCAATATTTTCTGGACAAACATAGAAAGCACGACCATGCAATAACTCCTCCATTTTGGTGTTGGACTATGGTCAAAAGTTAAGCCAATCAGAGTCAATTGCTGTGGCTTTGATCGATCATTGATCACTGAGAATACAAATCAATGACCAATTTTGATATTATGTCTTCAACATTCATGGGCCAATCAGCAATGATAAGTCTCTCGTTTGTTGCATTATCTTGCACAAGAACAACAGCGTCCAACTTTGACAAAGATCCACCCCTCTCAAAAATGACTTACATTTCAGCAATTAAATTCAGCAAAGACTAAATTGACTCCATTCTAAACTTACATCACACGAAGGCCTTAACCCTTCAATAACATCTATTAGACTCAGACAGGCATGATTAAATACACGCAAATATAGAACCTTAGCCTATATTAGATCAACAGATGTGCAAAAGTATACACTGATGCCTGGCATAACATAATTATCTCAACTTTTAGAACAAATATACATTTATTTGGTTTTATTGGAAATTTGCAGAAATGGAATATCCAATAATTATTTTATTTTCATAATCCAGATCTAACATACATATTTTATGGCTACAATAAATATAGGTTGTGTTATATGTCTGAAAAAAAGTAAAGAGCAAGAATCTCAATATGCCCATTTAACATAAGCTTTACATCTAATAAGAATTTTTGAAGGTACATGTACATCCAAAAGATATGAAACTATATATACATGTATAGGAAAAGAGACAAGATGTCAAACAAAATCTGTTAATTTAGCCTCTGGACCGTAACTTCTATCTACTTCACCTCCTTGTAGAACCTATAGAAATAAATCCAGGCATTCAGGAGAAGTCTCAATCGTACACTGGGCACAAAACTGCTGTTGAACGTGTGTACAGTAAAACAGCTCTAATTTGATCGATAATGGGTTGGGCCAAAGTGTTTGGATTAAAAGGTGTTCAAATTTCAAGGTTTTTAAGGATGAGAGCCACTGTAAGTGAATAAAGAAAAAAAAGTGTTCACATTGAGAGGTGTTTGGATTAGAGAGGTGTTCACTTATACAGGTTTTGCCATAATACCTTGTAATACAAGGTTTCGGTTATGTACCTTTAAATGCAAGACAACGACACATCTCTGATGTTCAATGATCTGCTAAAGTAATCTTAGTCGAATTGAAGGTTGCCGTAATCACAATATTACACTAAGGCTTATTGATTGACACAAATACATGGTGTCCCGGAACTCAAGAGAATTTAGTTTTCTGATTATGTAATATGAATAAGATATTCAATTTATTTACATGGATGAGACTTAAATCAAGATTACAAATTTCTAGATAACTTGTGCATGGAATAATAAAGGTTCCTAACAGATGAAACATAACCCAATAGAATTTCCTTTGTACTCCACATTGAATGAAATCATTTTCAAAACTTTGAATTGCCATTGTTAAATTGATACATGAACAATATTTAATAAAGAAATCCCTATTCAATTCTCCCCACCATAATAGTAGGATATACTTTACATTACAAAAAAATGTAAACATGATTTGATTTGTTATCAGCAAGTCTCTTTCTTATACAAGATGTTTAAACAGTGAGGTAGAAAGCAATAAAAACAAGTGACAACATGCTTAGAAACACTATGCTATTCAAAAGTATTGTTTTGATAACCTAACTAACATTTACACTGGCCTCAACCAACGTCTCATTTGTTGTCATATGTCAGTTGCAAAATAACTAGATGTGATGGATTATGGCTCAGAGAGTAATAATTTCAAGATAAGCACCGAAGTAAGATGTTATTTCAAAAAGTATTAGGTCAAAATAGTGAAGACTAACACATGTGAACCTACTTTTCACTAGATGTTTGTATTATTTCATTGCCGTAGATTGTTTTTATGAATTTGAATACTAAAAGAGTACCTTCACTTCTACCGAAAGTATTCTTAATTAATACCTCCTTTATGTAACTCTTTGAACTTCAATTTTCATTTCAAAATGATCATATTATTTCTCTTTATGTATACAAGACAGAGTATAATAGCGCAGTGTAAGAGGTTACTTCGAACTGTGAAAGAATTAGAACTACCGTACAGTATGAACTATGAAGAACAATTTGCCTTACACACAAATACTTCATCGATTTGTAACTGCGCGTGCCATACTGACATACAGAGCATATGGTCTCATCTTCCCATATTTCATACCTTGAGTGTCTTTCTTAAGCTAAGAGGAAATAGTCCAATATGAGTCAAGTTCCAAGAGATACCTGGAGGATCATATTTAATACAACCTTTTCTCTTGCCTTTGATTCCCTTGAAAATGATTCTTTTGTCTGATGTATCGATTCTAAGAATTAATTCCCAGCTTAATTCCTTGTCTGAATGATCTTATACAAGAGACTTCGTTGTAGCGCATCTTTTTGTATGTTCTGCAATGATATAGCCTTGATGCAAGTCCACGCTATTTACTTTAGTGATAAGTTGATACAGACTAAGAAAGAGTAGCATAGATACTGTCTTTGAAGGATAATGGAAGGAAAGTAGAAACTGAAGAAAAATGTCCAGGGTATGTTTCATGAAAAGCTGAGTTGCTATATCTAGTTCTTGAGTATACTGATCAAAAATCATTAAAGTAAATGATAGAATCCAGGGAACATCTATAATTTCAAGGCATTATAGAAACTCAATGCGAATTGTATATCAGCAGTTAATAGATACGATTCTATTATTATTTACTTCAATGATTTTGGATCAGGATAGTCTAGAACTAGATATACATTTGTAGTTTGTACAGTATCTCCATTTCCACCAAAAGATGTCCCCGAATCTTGGAATGACTTGAGAAACATACAATAAATATTATGAAGAATATAAAGATGGCCAAATCTCAAAAGTGGGGAATAATATGGGAACTAAAAAGAATGACCAAGTCTCAATAATGGGAGAATGACATGAAGAATATAAAGTGTGAACAAATCTGAAGAATGGGAGAATGATATGAAGAATATAAAGTGTGAACAAATCTTATGAATGGGAGAATGATATGAAGAATATAAAGTGTGAACAAATCTCAAGAATGGGAGAATGGGAGAATACAGGAGAACTAATTATGAAGAAGACCAAGGGAGTGAAGGAAATTGAAGAGCTCTCTTCATTTTGATTGATGTTATTTCCAATCTTAACAATCAACATTCTCTTGCAGAACACATCTATAAAGAACAAAAGTTTGAAAGTCAATATTTCAATATCAGGATATAAGATTAATAGCAATGACCCGGTCAATGATCAAAATATATCAAAGTCAGGCAAAATGTCATAGTTTGAAACTCAAAACACACAAGAATTTTCACTTGCCATGTTTTACAATCAAAAGTAATTGAAAGGAGGGAAATCTGTAAGGCAAATGTGATAATTATTGTTCTACCAAAATACAAATATCTTGGAAATAAAATACCTTATGGAATATGACTAAAAACAGAGATGCTTTATGGCCATACTACTAGCTACAAAGATTGAATATCAATTTGCCTTTTAGCGATATGCTTTTCTGAATCGAATTAATTTCAATGTCAACACTTCTGCAAACACGAAGTTATCGATCATGTCAGCTGTAATCAATTAAAATGTAAATGATATTTTAAAGAACAATAAAGTATGTTTTGCCTCAGATAGATGTGTCAAAAAGTAATTATATTTAGTATTTCTAAGTGCATACCAAGGCTTTATAGAATAAATGATGACATTTAGTATATAATCATTTATCAAAAACAAAACATGTGAGTTTTAAGTCTCAAGTACTCGTGGTTTTCAATATCTGCGGTTTTCATGTAATCCCGGCATAGTACTACATGTAGATGGCTAATATCAGGCATAAACTTATTTACAATGGATAATTTTCTGCTAGGCTTGCGATAAAGTAAATATATTTTCAGATTATCATCACTGATGAGGAAATGGATCTTTTTCCAATATTTGAATAAGTTCAAAAATATATGAGGCACAAGGATATTGTTTAAACAGTATTTGCAATTGGCCTTGGAAAGATCATACTTTGAATACTTTAGGAGGTCAAAAAAGTTTGTAAACAAAATGACAGTTTTATCACTTTTCTCTAAGGCAGGTGTCCATACAGACAATAAACCACTGAATTTACAGGAGATAATCAATGGTTTGTTTTCATTTATCCCCAAGGTAACCATTTTTATCAATGATCAATCAATGTGTTCAAGGACACGATACTGTTTTTGGGAAATACTGGTGAAAAATCATGCTAGCAGGGTCTTTAGGGGATGTGCACAACGAGAAACACTATATAATAAACATCAATACGACGAGATAATAGATTTATTATCCAAATTGAATAATAACTAATAAGATCAGTTACTGTTGAATAACATTCTGCCTGGGATTTGTTATTAATCATATAGAAGTCTTATCCGAACAGCTTACATGTACGTATTATCCGTTGCGGCGATTTACAATTTTACATATCTAATTAGCAAAGTAAATAAACATGCGTCGACGCAGTCGCAGTTGACTATGAAAAGCTCAATCATCAATCTTATTTTTATTTTCTTGATTTAAAGATTTATTATGTTTAAAAAAGAAAATGTTTGATTTTTAAGTTCAACCTTTAATTCTTATTATCAAGAACGCGCATGCAAATTCGCCAACCATGTACATTGTTTGCAGTCTGAGCAATTTAATGTAAATCATTGTATATTTTTCGATATACTGTAATACTATTCATTATTTGTAAAATTGAACCGAGTATAATCTAAAATTAATCAGCTTTAAATACATTATATGTCATAAAAGTTGCCTTAAAACAATACAATTCGTGCGTTTGTAAATGCTCTAAAGCCCCGCTAGTATACGAACGAATCCTAAATAGAAATGAGTAAAATTCGTTCCCATTAGTGTGTACACGTTCTACACCGAGACTTCTCCTTTAAATCAAATCAGTCCACTAGTATGAGTTTAGAATGGACAGAGGGACGGATGTCTTCATTCAATGGGATGATTAAGATATTTCAAAAGCAGTGTCATTCTTCTATGCATACATCACTCCAATCATAACATAAAACAAGCTGTTTATTTTAAAACTATTCTTTACGAATTTATGATAAGTGTATAATGTTCAATCATACAAATCGCAGTCAGTGATTGTTCTCCACACTCACCCCTCCCCTTCCTGACATGAACTATTTTGTAAAACCATTGACAGTGTGGAAAGGATTCTTACACTCGAGTGTCAAGGGGGGGGGGGCAGTTACAGAAATATACAAGGCGATGGTTCAAATTGGACAATTTTCAAAACTGCTCAACATGGTGAAAACTTCACGTTTTTAAAGAATGCTTGCCCGGCGAGTGGTTTGCTCTGGATTGCGAGAGAACAAAAACTTTGAGTTAGGATTTTTCCTAATACTATCTATACTAAACAACTTTTTAAACCGTCTCTGACTACATATCATGCCAATTAATACCATTATTGTGTTGACAGGATTAAATATGATATCTATGGAATTATAATTTAATGAACTCAATAGTCTAAATGATAATAAGTTCATAATTTAGTCTTGGCTGACTAGTCTTGCATCATCAGAGTTGGATTGAAAATACCTCCCTAAATCAAATATTTAAAATTTACAAATTTACTAGTGTACGGGGTGGGGAAACAAGTCTCCATCCAACCACTAAAGTTTAAAAGGAAGACTATAGTGTCCCGTGAATTCATTATAATTATCTTAGACAATAGTGAAGCGGTACAATCATTGGAGTGTTAATTAATCGGAATGCAAGTTTGATTTAAAATAACTCTTTTGGATCAAATATTTAAATTCTACTAGAATGCGGGGAGTGGAAACAAGTCTCCATTCAAGCACTAAATATCAAAAGAAAGATTTCAGTACCCACTAACTTCACTCCCGGACTTCACTATTCACCACCACCTCTCCCCTTCCCCAAGTATCCCTTATGACCCCAGAATGTTCGTTTCTGTGCCCCCCCTGTCCATGGCCAAGTAATCTATGTGTATATTGGCTCCCTCCCAAAGGTGGGAAAACCAGATGCAGGCATAGACATTGACAAGGTGAGGGGATTTAAATATAAAAATAGTCTTGTTTTTGGCCCCGACTTATATATTTTGGCACTGTTTAACGAAGCCGGTTTAAGGAATGAGAGGCAGAAATAATTCCTAGAAATAAGATGGCCTAATCGCGATAGCCGCGACCCCTTTGTCTTTATCCTTCCACAATCGGCAGATAAGAGTGGCTCTGGCATACCAGAATGAGATGGCCTGTCTTTACCGTAATCAAGATATGGTACCTAACCGCAGGTTAAGATTGTTAAAACGCTGAAAATAAAACTTGATTCCTCTCAATTTACATAAAAATGAAACAGATTAGATTCGAATCTCAGTCACACCAGCACCACTGGTCAAAGGAAGTACAAATATCTATATTAATCAAATGTCTGAGAATTTGATAACTGTCTGGGATCCAATGTTAATTTTATTGAAGCAAACTAAGAAAAGATGAATTTTAAACGTTTAGAGGGAAAAGTCAAATATGCATTGATACCCTAAAAATAATTCATTAAAGTGTCGTACACATTTTATAACATTTATATAAATAAAACAAATAAAGCACAACCCTAATGCCCTATAATGAATTCATATCGGCGCTAAACGGCCCTTGCAATAAAAACGCATCGAAGCAGGGAATGCTTGGAAAATTCTTCCGAGACTGACTTTTGTTATTTCAAAATTGAAATATGCCTAATTTCTATGAACACGCGATCTTTTTCCCTGGGTTTTACTCTATTTTAGATTTACTAGAAAAATGTTTATATGATGATTGCGTTTGCTTCTCACGAGTTCATTGAAACGTTCAGTCGTAAAACTTTAGAGATCAAAAGACTAATTAGGCACCTGATTGCGAAAATTTGATTGCATTTCGATCGCTGGGATTTTACAAACGTATTGTTTAAGTATCGATCGTGTTCTTGGGATCTTGATAACTTCCTATTTTAAGTTTTGGGTTGAAAGCAATGAGTATGTCGGACTTTCTCAAGTCCACATAATGAAACAATATCCCTTTATATTAGTCCAATCGGAATTTGCATAAACATACCAGTTTTATATTGCAAAAAGAACTGTAATTAATAGCCTACATAAAAGCATCATGATAAATAAAACATTAAAGCATATATAAAGCCTATTGTTATCGCACCCATCGCACCCCCCCCCCCCCCCTCCTGGCTACGCCTATGGATATTTTGGCAACTTTCACGTTTACCCCGCCCCCTAATAATTCTTGCGCCCCCTCTAAATATCAGACCCGTCAGGCGTTGAGGCATGGATCAGGATACCCTGACTCCCAAGCTGTGCGACTTCTGGTAACCGCTACACCTATATTCCCGGGGAAAACGCTTTTAGAAAAATTGTCAAATATGGTCGTGTGTGGGCGGAGGAGGAGGAGAGGGGTGCGTGCATTGTGTGCGACCCTTCATCAGTTGTGTACCTTATTTTTTGTATGAATTTCTTCCGAATAGTTATGCTAGAGGGGTTCTGATATTTATTTCTGTTTTCAAATGAAATAATTTCACCCTTGCCCGACTGACTTGTAGATAATGCACGAATCAAATAGCATGGAGATCAGATAATCAGATTGATTCGTATTTTCGCAATCAGATGAATTAACTTATTGTTTTCTTTGATCAAAAGGCGGTTTGAAGCTACTTTTACAGGATTTGTAAATTCGCAATCAGACTAGCTTATTTTAATATTTAGTCAGTGCAAGAGGAGGGGACTATAATGTAGAAAATTGTTTTGATTTCGACACTAACTGAATAATTTATCACAATTGTTAAATAAACAAACAGAAACAAGTTTAAAAATGAGAATAGAGGCAAAAAAGTCTATACATAAAATGTAATTAAAACCCGGGAATTAAAAGCAATTTTAGACTGTTAGATGATCTCTTCTGTAATCAAGGTAGTGATGTTGGTACACTTCCGCCGTTAGAAAAACAAAGACTAAGACAAAGACTATAGCAATTAATCCTTTTGTAATCATTAAATGTTAGATTCTTATTATTTTGTTGGACAATGTTCAGACTTCTGACTAAGATTAAATCATTTATGTTTGTATTTAAAAATAGTATTTCAATCAGACAGACGTTCTAATGAGTTAGAAAAATACATTTGTCCATTTCCTCTCAAGAAGTTTTCAAAGGTAATCAAGTCGATTTGTTTGAGTGTTTAGCATTGTTTTTCATAACTTGACGCTTCCATGAACAGAATGACTTTGAAATGAGTTTTTATAATTTTAGCTTTTATACGGACATGCTTATTGTATATTTCTATATGAACGTTGTTATGTGATGTAACATCGCCCCCCCCCCCCCCCACCCCAATTACAGGTATACAAATTTAGGTCGGAATGCATTAACTTGCAATTAAAAGCAATTTTAGACTGTTAGATGATCTCTTATGTAATCTAGGTGATGTTGGTACACTTCCGCATTTAAGAAAACAAAGACTAAAACAAAGAGAACTAAGCAATTAATCCTTTTGTTATCATTAAATGTTAGATTCTCATTTTTTCGTGGAAACTCCCATATTCATTCACATAATGTCTTACAGCTATTTCGCAAATGACATAATCCTAAACAACATAATATTGCAGAACTGAGCGAAAAGAAAGGTGGAACAAATCAGATTAAGATATTTTATTTTTGAAATGCACAAAGGGCAACAGTTGAAGAACAAAAGTTAAAGGCGTTGTGAAATAGATCGTGCTTTTATATGATCCCCTTCTATAGTACCCTACCCTTTGCATTTGTTCGACTTCATTTCTCTAATGAGAGTTTCGTCTTCTCGTAGTTTATAATTAGACTCTGCACGCAGCGTAATAGTGCCCCTATTATCCATGTTCATGTTCTCATTTGATTTTTCATCAGTTATGACTTGGTAACATTTGCTCCGATTTTCATTACGGCGCCCGACCGATTGAGTATTTTGTTCAGAATTGAATACAATTTTGAACAAAATGCTCATCGGCCGGGCGCCGGTGCTGAAAATCTGAGCAAATGTGACCACGGCATTATAAAAGCATACTCTTTAATACACGAACAGATTCAAAATGGGACTTTATCTATCAGAGAAATAAAAATGGAAAATTTGTATTCTGAAAATATTAACTGATGCATTGGAGTATTAAATATTAAGTTTTACAGTATGTACGCCAAATAAATACTTTTATAGTTTTATGTGCATTCAAAGGACCCCGTTTGTAAAATTAATAGAAATGAATAGTTTTATTATCGGGAAAAACTGAGAAATATCTACCAGATTCGCCAGAATAGTCATCATCATATCAGTGCGAAATATTAGCAATATTTATTTTCTATGCGATATACACCTGATATTGATAGCCTTCCACGATCATGGTCCGTTGACATCATCAACCTTGTGATTTGCCATAAGTGATTAACCAACATTTTTTAATTAAAAGTCGGGGTTGACGTTTCTTGACTTTTCACACTGTCATCAAAACAAAACATAATTTGAAAATAAAAGGCATAAAATAACCATTAAAAGTACATTTTTGAACAAAAGTATCAACTTATATTACACTGCACGCAAATACAAAGTGAAAAGAACGTGTTCCCGGAGATTGAAATACGGATCGGTAAGTCAACAAATCTAACTGTTAAATAAACAAGCTTAACCTATGTCTGCGATTGTTTGTCTGAGTGGCCAGATGTTATCCGTTTCGGATAATAAATTTCTGAGAATACTACTGATATCTAAAATACATCTTCCGTGATATTTTTCATAAAACAGGCATCTTAGCTGCAATTTTGAATAATAGCGTAATTCCTAGCACAATATAAATTAACCCGCCTCTGTTTAATTCAAATATGCATTACCCTTAAGATTTATATACTTAGACACCTTTTCATTCTTGATTCGGATTTTTATCTTGTCTTCATCTAAATCTGTGGATTAATAACAGTTTTTAGTATACAAATTGAACATACAAAATGTAGCGTATTGATTACACGTTACAGTGGCGTAGCCAGCTTTCAGTGGGGGGGGGGGGGAAGGGGTGCGATCGTGGCATTAAAAATGTTTTTGAAGATTTGTTTTGAATTTTACAAAAATTGGTGCAACTTCGTTCAAAATCGAGCTAGAAGCTTCAAAAAAAGCATTTTAAGACTTTTCTCTTCTATCTAATGGTTCTATTTTCATTGGTTATGGAGGGGGGGGGTGCGATCGCATCCCATCGCATCCCCCTGGCTACGCCTATGCGCTATATTAATATAACAAGGTTATCAATATCATGCCAATAGTTACCCTGCGTGCAGAGTCTACATGTAGTTAAACTACAAGACGAAGACGAAGCTCTATTTTAAGAAGCGAAGTCAAACGAATGCAGAAGGTAGCCAATAGTTAGATGGTTAACTAATATTAACACAAAATAATAATACACGATAATCAAAAAAATAAACCTCGGTATTCGGGCCTAAAATCCAAGGATACGTGTACCATTACTTAAGTGTAAGCTGCAATACCATATCGGATACCTGTACCATTACTCAATAATAACCACTAGTAAGACCATAATACCAAGTTTAATAACCATCTTATTGCAATTTATTCCATACGATTTTGTCTTGTGGTGGGTAGTTTTTGTTTGTTTGTTTACTTGTTTGTTTGTTTTGTTTTTTACATCGATTTAAACAGTTATTTACTTATCATAACATAATCATGTTATTTTTGTTTTCATATTCTTGAAACAGATAAAGACAAGGTTCAAATTACTCTAGTTGCATTTAAGATGTCTTCATACATTACATATGTGTATAAGTCAAGAATATAGAATGGCCCATTGAAAATGTTATGATCAGCAAATACCTTTACATAAAGGTATGAGAAATACACAATAGCAAAAAGTCAAGTAATGCTTGTCAGTAGTGTTGGATAAATTTCAATCTTACAAATCAAATAAAATACAATACAAATACATTATGTTCATATTCTATAGAAAATTCAAAGGAGAATGGCAATGTTGAAAACACTGACTTGGAAAGAAGAAAGGACACCTTTCAACATACATAATCTCATACCCAGGCTGGTAAACTAAACGAACATGTTGAAGACAGGTAGCCAATACCTGTTGAAAGCAGCCAGTCATCTATTAAATACATTTCTTTTCAGCTCACACCATATAACAGAAAAAATTAGTAAATATTTTTTTGGTTTCTATAGCAACCAAATTTTCCCACATCAGTCAAAGTTGTTCCCAGCGCTGTAAAATTCATTTAAACAAACTCCTAGGTTAATTTAAGAGTTGTAATGTTTGTTGGATAAATTGATGAAAATAATACCTATAAGATATCAATAAATCATTAGTTGAATAAAAACATCATAATTTAAAAAGACAATTATTGTAAGTTTTCTCACGATCATGTTTCCAAGGTTTACTACGTCAACAAGATATATGATAACATAGTCAGATACAACACGTATGCTAAAATAGACTGTGTGGAAATAAATAAAGAATACTACAGAAAGGCCAATTATTTCTATTATCCTGTATGCATCTATACTGCAAAACATGTTTTTTTAATTCTTGCTAATAACTTTCAAAATTGTAAATTTTGCTGAGTAATGATTTCTACCATATTCACCCTAAACTTGTTGTACAACAACATGTTATTAAAAGACACATGTCTCCATTTAAGCATCAAACACTTTTGGCTAAAACCTTGTGTAATACTTGCTCAATCAAATCTAAGAAACTGGACATAAAGTGAAGAAAGTACAGAAGATAAAGTAAACAACAAAGATGACAGCCTTTAGATAACAACAACAACAACAATTGTGATATAGGCATTCATTATAAAATAGAATCATAACAAAAAAATAATAAAATAAACCAAAATAAGGAACATGTGGTACTTGATTGTTAAACACAAGATTGATGGGTATACCTAACCTACCTGTACAATGGGCAGCAACTACCTCTAGCTTATAGCGGGAATCTGGCGTGTTCTCTGTCAATTTAGGCGAGATATTGATAATGCTTCCTTTCCTGTTGTATAGCTTCAGTATGTCATTGGGACCTGCTTCAGCCGCAGCTCGGAAAATATCTGGAAACAAAACAATTTTATATCTATTAATCTTCATTAACATAAGGATTATCGAATAGTACATTGTTATATTGAGAAATGAGGGGCACATCTACAAAAAAGTAGAAAATACCTACATTTTTATGTAACAATGAATAGCTATATGTTCGCTATATGTGTGCTGAACCCTGAGATCATAATCATGAAGAATATCATTATTATCCTCGTAAGCTTGGGATAAACTTGGTGGTGTCTGAATAAGTGACATCAATCCCTTGTCTATACCCCCTCTCTCTTTTTACCATTGGTAGAAGCAAGTGAGAAGGCACAGAGTGAGGTGTGCAAAAATATTTTAGTCTTGTGATTTTTTCAGACTTGCCATGGTTTATCATGATGGCATATATATTGGATTTAGTATTGGAAAAGCTGAATGAAGAATATGTGTTCTTAATGATAGTTTAACAAATTAACAATGACAGAAACCAGATAATACAGATATTACATTAATAGATTTTCTAACATTTGAGTGTAACGAATCAGTTTGAAAATTACTTTAAGTATTATGGAAGACGAATTGTTTACTGCGTAGCATTTTTATTAGGGTGATCGTAGGTGGTAAGTGAGTAGGGTATTCACGCTTGGAGTATTTCATATGGACATGTGAATTATGTATGTAATGTAAGGTCATTCTCGGTTTACACGCAAGCGAGGTATGACAAAGTTACACAGGCAAATGTTTTTAGAAATTTCATATTCGTTAAATTTTCAAAATACCAAACATGGCATTGTTAAGAACAGGTGAATCGTTTATTGAAGTCCTCGTATGTAACTCTGCTTCAAATCGGATCACGGGGCCGACTTTAAAGTGTGCGCCCGACCCGGCTACGTATAGCACAGAGTTTATACTGGCGGATTAGACTAGTTCATTTTTTATATGTGTGTGAAAGCTTTCTCTTATTTGCGTTTTTTTCGTTTAGTACGGTTCTGTTATAATTGCCGAGGTCATATAACCGGGATAAAACAATGATTATCGTTGACTGCCCACACACAAAACATACGTTGAGTGAACTACTAGTGTTATTACAAACAACAGACTTTAGAATTCAAAGCGTAGTGTGATAATAAGCTGTACACTACCACTGCTGCATGTACATATTACTAATTTACTAGGGCTCCCAAAGAGTGGATAGGGAGGTTGTGTTTGTCACTTTTAAATTTTACATTTCAATTGTCATTTTACATGTCATAATTTGTTGGTTTCATTCGTTTAGCCAATCAAAACATTGTAAAACAATAAATCGTCTGTTACGTACAATCAATTTTGTTCAGTTTTGATTAGTTGTCAGAATAAAGTTTCGTTCATCTGAATCCATGTATCAAAACAAAAAACCTATTTTCACTTCAAAATACTTCAGTGAGATGAAGGCTCGGAATTGCCACATGCAATAACTTATTGTCGTATTCGTTATTTTATCTTCTCGATAGTAGCATTTAGTCGCACATTTGATGCCAGGTCACCTTGTCGCGTACCTCTTGGGGAACCCCACATTTATGTGTGTACTCATGGAAGTAAATTCCCCGGTGTAGCCGAGAGCCACAAACTTTTCAACAGGTTCGAAATGACCAATTTCTCTCATATATACTCTAAATATTTTATTGTTTAGCACCTACAAAGTATTGCTAATAACCATATGTAATTTCAATAAGGAAACTTATCTGGCTACATGTAAATTCAATATCAACACTAGCTGTTCTCTCAACACGTCCTAGCTTACCTTGTGGTGACAAACCCTGGATTTTCGCTATTTATAGTTTATCAACACCTGGACGCATGCGCATTTTATAGTTTATCGGGCACTTTAAGTTGAGTACCTCCTCCCTCCTTAAAAAAGGGGGTTAAGGTTGGGTCACCGGAAGTTGAGAGATTTTCAATTTAACTTCGTTTATTTCATGTAATAACACTTGTTTTATTTATATTAATTGTTACGAGCTTACCGTAAGTTCAGGAATGACTAGAAAAACAGCAACTCCACGGAGTAGCAAATCCCACCGAACAAAACATATTATGCTTATTATAGCTAGTGCAAATGTTGAAATGTTTGTGCACTTTGTGATAGAAGCATGAAATTTGGCACAAAGTTAGTTTATACCATTGTGAACTAGGCATCATCATATGAAATTTGAACCAAATCCGTTCACTGGTATATGAGTTATCAAAGATTACGTTTTTTACGAAAATTGGCCGCCATCTTAAAATTCAGCCGCCATCTTGAAAATTATTTGTTGCACAGAGCTACTGTGTCCCTAGGCATAATCATATAAAATTTCAACCAAATCTGTTCACTGGTATTTGAGTTATCAAAGATTACGTTTTTTACGAAAAATTGCCGCCATTTTAAAATTATGTGGCCATCTTGAAAAAATTTTGTCGAACATAGCCACTGTGTCCCTAAGCATCATCATATAAAATTTGAACCAAATCCATTCACTGGTATTTGAGTTATCAAAGATTACATATTTTTACGAAAAATGGCCGCCATTTTGAAATTAAGTGGCCATCTTGAAAATCTCTTTTTGTGCAAAACTCCTTTGTCCCTAGGCATCAGCATATAAAATTTGAACCAAATCCGTCAACTTGTATTGGAGTTATCAACTATTACATTTTTTACGAAAAATGGTGGCCATTTTGAATTGAGCGGCCATATTGAAAATTCCTTCTCGAGCAGAGGTCCTACACTCATAAGGCATAATCCTATAAAATTTGAACCAAATCCGTCAACCGGAACTGATTCGGTTGAAAAAGTACACTAACGCTGTCGGTCAGTTAGGCTACTACGCCTTTACTTATTACTCAGAACAGAATTTTATGATTTACTAATAGCCTTCATAGTGCCAAGCGAATATTACAGAATTTGATATTGACACGATGCTGTCGGTCAGCAAAAATGTTGCTCAGAGTAACATTCAGATGTTGAGATTTGTGGAATGGAACGAGATGTATAGTTGCTTGATGTAAATGGACTGATGAATAAATATCATACTCGCCCACAAGGCCATTACTATTTGAAAGTTAATTTAGTAGTTGTGTTCTATGTTCGTGGTAAACGTGGAGTTTAGTTTACTTAATAAGCATTCATAATATGAGAACATATTTCAATCATCAATATTCTAAATGAATGCTTTTAGTATAATTAATTAAATATATATTTTGTCATGATGTGTATCCATCATTCCATGCAAAAAGAGTCCCACTGTTATACAAGAGTAAGTCGAAATTAATTAATAAAAAAAAAATACTGATTGTGTTATATAAAGCTAAAGAGTAAATCCATCAACAGCGTATATATAATGGAAATGATAACAATTTTATTTATCTATCCCTTAAATGCAAAAAAGTCATTCATTTTTTACTTTTCAAACAACCTTTTTTATTAAACTCCAAAAACATTGTCAATGATTAAAAACAACATATTTCTTATCATTGAATAATATATTGGTTTTTTTAGACAAAAATTATCAAAATAATTAAGGATGCCCTCTAGATATTTCTATTTCAATAGCTCAGTGGTAGAGCGCTCGCCTAGAAAACAAGGGGTCATGGGTTCGGTCCCTATTTGGGTAGACAGACTCTTTCATATAAGCCTTTAGCAAAAGATTTCATTCTGTGTTTTCATAACAATTTTCTTTTGACAAAACATTTTAAAATAATAAAGGATGCCCTTTAGACAAAGTTGAAAATATTGACATTGACGCTTAATTTTTACTTTTAAAATATGAATTTTTTTATATACCATTTCTGTTTTTGTGAGGTAGAAGACATTTAATACTCCAAGGTATGTTTTGGGTTGAAATTTGAATTTTATATGGGATCTAATAGAATAGAGAAGTCCTCAATCCACTTTTGTCAAAAATGATACATCAGCAGATTAACTTGGTTTTTAAAGTTCTAATATTCACCCTATGCAGACAGAGCCTGTGGGAAATATTGGGTGCGGAGCAAATGAGCGGAGGGTGCGGAGCTAACGGTTATTTTTGAATTTAAATTTGGGATATTTCTGAAACTAAGCCGTTTTGGGACTTCAAATATACCAAGATATGTGTATTTGACACCAAAATCAATACAATTGTGAAAATAGTAGCGCAATTCATTCTTTAGCGACGCAGTGTGCCTTAAACCTTTCCCAGACCTATATATTTTGAAATTATCCTTTTAATACTGAGTCCCCAGCATTCATAAAAAATGGTGTTCAAGGTGCACTATCTATACAAATTATTTTTGCATCTTGGAAGCCAGGCAGTATCTGTGTGATTTTATAAAAATTCGGAAATGTTCTTCAGATATGAGCCCCTCTAAATATTGGGTGCGGAGCAGCTCCATAAACGTAGCTCCGCACCCAATATTAAGAGGGGCTCATATCTGAAGAACATTTCCGAATTTTTATAAAATCACACAGATACTGCCTGGCTTCCAAGATGCAAAAATAATTTGCATGGGTAGTGTATCTTAAACACCATTTTTTATGAATGCTGGGGACGCAGTATTAAAAGGATAGTCTCAAAATATATAGGTCTGGGAAATGTTTAAGGCATACTGCGTCGCTATAAAATGAATTGCACTACTATTTTCACAATTTTATTGATATTTGGTGTCAAATACACATATCTTGGTAGATTTGAAGTCCCAAAACGGCTTAGTTTCAGAAATATCCCAATTTTAAATTCAAAAATGACCGTTAGCTCCGCACCCTCCGCTCATTTGCGCCGCACCCAATATTTCCCACAGGCTCTGTCTGCATAGGGTGATATTACTGTAATTATTGTCTGCTATGATCTCGGTCAACTATATCTGAGAAAACATTCCAAACCTCAAGGGAACATCCTTATGTGAGATTAATTGCATAAAATAGTTATCATATGCCTATTCACAATTTCAACCAACTGTAGAACCTGTGTAAGTGGAACACCCTTGGGACCACAAAAAAGTGTTCCAATTGCGAGGTGTTCCACAATGGGCAATGGGCAAATGAACAAATGAACGCAGCATACAGATTTTGACAATGACAAGCCAAAAATAATTATACACATACATATTTTTATATTTAACATTTTCACAAATAATCATTTTACCATTATCTGATTTTTTCGGGATTGAACTGCAATAATAAAGGCAATTGAATAAATAGAAAAATTTGCCAAATTTTATTGACCCACCCTGTACATGGACAATATTCAAATTAAATAGAGACAATAACATATAATACATTTACATGTACATGTATGTTGTAAATTTTTCAATTACTCAAGCCTTATACAAATATTACATATTTTTTAGAAAGATTAAGATAGGTCTTCCCGGCCTCCACCAGGCCTCCAATATCATTTTGTAAGAAATTCTTTATCTTAGATTTCTCATCTCATACGTAGACTGTATATTCGATTGGGTAATTGTGCCTAATTACCGATCAGTAATGCATCATATACTCGTAAACTGGCTGATTAGTGTAAAGGTCAGACTCGAGGACAACAATTATGACGTCAATAATGCGAGTGATCAACAGCAAGATCCAATTAATTGGCAACCTGAGAAGTAAATGGAGGAATTCCTTTCTTATTGTGATGAACTATGATCTGCACCAGTTAGTAATTTAATATATAAGAAGTGTCCAATATCATAACTATGTGTCATACACTGTTGCTCATAAATATGGAATATTAGATTTGGCAACTCAGAATTCAAAGTTTGGAGTAAGAGAACATTTATTTGGAGTTGGCTCAGACATTTATTTTCTAGGCAAATCATAACCACATATTTCACCTACAAATCAACATTTTTTAGAGAAAAAATATTAACATTTAAGTTTAGAAAATTACTGTTACTTAAACAGGGGTACCCTAAGAATTTTTGCATTTTCAAAACACCCCGATCCAAATCGTCATGTAAAACAGATCAAGCAAAATAAACATCTGGTCATGAAGATTGAAGTGTCCTCTATCCAATGATAGCACTAATATGTGTTATGTCCTCTTTGTGCTGCAATCAGAGCATCAACCCTACGGGACCAGTATTGAATGAAACATCTGACCTTTCAAAGTGAAATAGGGCCCCATTTCTCAATCTGGGCAGTGCGTAACGTGTCTAAATTTTGAGGTGGGGGTCCAAGTCACAAATCTCATTACCAAGGTCGTCCCACATATGCTCTGCATTAGCCTGTTTGGCTGACTTTTGTGCCCATGGTAGCTGGTCCACATTGCCTGCCCTGATGTAATCCAACACGATGCCACTAGCATATGCAACAGCATGATCATTCTGCAGTTGAATGTTGCCCCAAAACACTCTGTTTACATGTGGTACTTGATGGAGGTCCAAAAGGTCAATTTACTCTAAAATTATGTTTGGGAATCACCAAGGGGGTGCAATTTCTGTAGTACTGCTCCAAACAACCTCTGCAATACTGCTCCAAACATAAATAGGGTCGCCTTCATGGACTGCCACATCAGTAAGTGTCCTTATTGTCTCTTTCCCCTGGTCTACGACAGTAACGAACACAATTATCCACTTTGTGGAGGACACATCTTATTTCTTCACATGCTGTCATATGACACCAAAGATAAGGTCCAACGCTTTCCTGCCTATTGAAGGCACTTTTCTTTGTTAGGACCAGTCAGCTGTGGTCTCTTTAAAGGTCTCATGGCCTTGCATCTGATATAAAGAAATCACTGGTTGTCTATAGCTCTGGAACACGGGTTTTGAGGTGAGACAGCCATTCATCTCATAGACTACTGGTTGACTTAAAGCGATGTTGATGACATAAATGCAGCAGGTGGTGGTCTTTTCTTACATTTTTCTCTCTAGGGCTACTATTGCTGTGACCTGGAGTCATATTCCAGTGCCTTTGGTACCACTGCAAAATTTTAGGGACTGTTCCTGACACACCCCTAGGGTCCTGGCAATGGCAGTTTGTGTCATGCCAGAGAGCGCCATCACTATGACCTGACATGCTCTTTTTCACTTATTCTATGGAGCATCCCTTCTAAAAACTTGTCCAACTCTAAATTAAATTTTTATAAAATGTGCACAATGATTACAACTAAGATTTGGACACCTCTTACAAGTTACCATATCATGAGGTCATGGGGTCAACTGAGTGAATACAAGTTTAATCAACCATAAATGTTTTAACTTTTCATACCAATCAGTTTTATATGCAAAACTGATAAGGGAATGAGAACACATTAAAATTTTTCATCAAAATGTTATAATTTTGTAGAAATTCCATTGAACAGTTCGTATCTATAAAATATTCCATATTTATGAGCAACAGTGTATGCAATTTGAATGAATCAAAATACGAAAAGGCCCAATTTTATAAATATTCTGATGAACTCTTGAATGGACATGAAAAATGATTGAAATGATTGAAATTTTAAAAAAAACATAAGGACCTGTAAAGTGGAACACCCTTAGGACCATAAAAAGAATTTCCACTTGTGAGATGTTCCTCTAACAGAGATTTTCTACTTTTCTACTGTATTTGTAATTTAACAAAATATAGAAAATTCCGAAAAGAAAATGCCAGATTTGACATTAAAGGCAATGCCATAAAAATATATTTAAGACAAGAATTAGTTTATGACTGAAATAAATTTCAAGGTCACATAAAAGAACTTCAGAAATCTTGATACCGCACAAAATTCTACAAAAATTGATCAAAGCTCTAGAATCGTCTATTATTGTGATAACAGAAAAGCAAATTGATATCACAATCACAGTTTAGATATAAAACTTTTTTTTAGGAAGTGTCCCCTATTTTACAAAAACAACCCTTTCACGGACTAATGAAATATGTGAAACAATTAATTAATTTTACATACTGTATTGTGTTTTTCTAACATTAATAGTATAGAGAATAGCAGCGTAACAAGGTTAATCATTCCATCTACAAAACGATCAATAAAACTTGCGATTTCCGATTTAAAAAACATGTTTGAAGATGAAATATATACTAATACTGCAGTGTTAATTGATACACTAAAGGATATCTGAGTGAAACCACTTCATTTATAGTGTTACATATACTTAAAAATGTACCAAGGACAGGGGCACTGGAGTTCAATTGCGACTTAAATGATTTTATTGCAGACCTAAAGAATTAAAAGAAAATAAAATTTATCTGAAGTATAATAAATGGCATTTTGAAATGAAGTTTTAGATAAAAGGTACAATGACCTACCATAGTGAAATCTATCCATCCCCTGTGGCTAAGCAAATTGAAGTAAATAACCAGGAACAGAAATCAAAGGGATTTTTATAAAAAGGTCACACACCTGAGGCGGGATTTAAACAGCTTTAATTCCTGAGGAAAATAAATATTCTTCCCTTGATACCTTCAATCATATAATCCCTCATGATAAAACTGCATACAGGGTGTCCCAAAGAAAGTTACAAAATAAAACAGGACTAACTCTTTTTCTTTCATCAAAAGGGAGCTGAACTTTGGACATGATAAAGATATATCACTATTCAATTTGCAGTCAAAAATTCATAGAAATTGTAAATTACTTACAGAGAAATTTTATATTTAAGTTGATATGCTCTTAATGATTTCCATCAGAGCTGAATGCAATTCCAAATATGGAAAAATGGGCGAGGGTATTATCAAATAAGTATTTCTCTATAACTAAAGTGACTTGGCGAAACTTTTAGATATTTATGATAATTAAACTGTTTGTCAGATGAAAAAATTTAAAGAATATTCTTTCATCTACAGGGTTATTCCATTTTTTGTTTCAGGTACAATTTACTTTGAGACACCCTGAATAATCCTCCCCTCTCTCTCCAGCTGAAGCCAAGCATTGAGTTAATAAGTGTCAGGATGTCTGAATCAATTCATAATCATATTTTATTGCATGTATACCCCTATCAATTTTGATCTCCCTGGAGATATTATCAGTTACATATTTCAGAATGTCTGACATCACATTTCATTATTATAGATGATAAATAAAACATGGGGAAAATTGGTATTTATTAATTGCATTCCAAGCATTGAATATAACATGTGCTAATCTGTTCTCAAAACATTGATATTCTAATTCAATCTCTTCAAATATATCTCTTAATAATTGAATTAGATGATAACAATAGTAAAAATATGGCATTAACATGATAAAATGTCAAGTTAAAATGACAAAATTAGGTAAGTTGTTACAAATGGTTACAAAAGTGTAACACATAGTTACAGACACAGACTGCTGAATGTAAGTCACAAAAATAGGAGCTAAAACAATGTCATCACCTCACTAAAATGAAACACATTTGAAATATTGTCATTTTTATAACAAAGACTTCAAGTCAAAACTACAGGGGGTAACCTTATGATAAGATGTTGTAACTAAGACTAAAGACCTTCAGCAATAATGTGTATTTCTTCAGAGAGTACTTCTTCATGTCAAAAATATATCTGAATACTCTAACGACCCATCAATAAGGGTTTTACTCTGAATTGTGAATTCCTATGTATTGCCGAGGGGTATATTTCAAAAAGGAAAATTTCCAATATTTCATCCAGTAGAAGATGACTTTCTCCCCTATCTGACAGCTAGAACATGTCTGTGTGTCTACAACATATGCAGATGTAGAAATCCACCCCTATATTTTTCATCTAGTTGTCAATAATCAAGACTTTTATAGTACTTCTATCATTAAGATGTAAATTATGCGAGCTTCTCCATTTCATTCTGACTGAATATCACCAGAAACCTAATTGCAATTAATACCTGAAATAAGGTGAAAATTTGCTGTAAATTACAAATAAGATTGCAATTTTACTAACATTTTACTTATATTCATAATTAGCACTTGTCTAACAAAAGTATGTGTGTATGTATATTATAAGGTTGTTTATGCGCAATCAAGGTTTACAAGACAAGGTTACACTTGTACAGACAAGGTTGCACTTGAACAAAGAAGGTTGCATTTGTATAGACAAGGTTGCACTTGTACAGACAATTTAGCACTTGAATAAAGAAGGTTGCATTTATATAGACGAGGCTGCGCTTGTACAAACAATATTGCACATGAATAAAGAAGGTTGTATTTGTATAGATAAAATTGCACTTGCACAGACAATATTGCACTTGACAGAAAAGATTGCACTTAAACAAAGAAGACTGCATGTGTACAGACAAAATTGTACATGTACATTGTTGCACTGGTAACAATGAAGTACTTGAGAACCTAAGTTTGCACTTGAACAAGAAAAGTTGAATTTGTACAGACAAGGCAGCACATGCAGACATTATAGGGTTCACTTATACAGACAAAGTTGCTAGTGTGCAAAGTTGCACTTGTACAAGGTTGCACTTATATAAATAAGGCTGCACTTACAGAAAAGGTTACACATTTATAAACAAGGTTATACTTATTAACTAGACAAGGCCACAACAGACAACTTGACACTTGCTCACATCAATCAGCAATGCTGTACAAGAAAACTCTTGATACCACCCAATAACAGCTTCTTTTGTTTATGTTTACAAAAAGGTAACATCTCTTTCTTCCAAGAAACATATCAGCTCTTACGCATGGCTGAAGCCCCACAAAAGAATGTAGAATATATAGTTACACTGAAAAAATATACAATACTTGGGAAAACAAGCCCACAAGCAGAGATGGCCAAATTGCTAATCACCCATCTTCAAATGAATGAGCAGCAGAATATATCAGGTAAAACCACATAAATGCCTGAGTAAGGAATATAATCGTGAATTTCAACAGAAGTTATATTTTACGGGAATACATCAGGTGAGATCATTCATCAAATGTATTGACGTAATGTCTTATTTCCTCGGCAGAAATCCTGTCAATTACGTACATGATAGACTCATATAAATATTCCAAGAAATATGACTATGACACATCACGTTTTCATCAATATACTGCAAAACTGAATTATGTGAAGCAAGTACCAACGTGTTGTTATATTCATCTTAATAAATCGCAGCTGAGTTTCTACCTTTGATTAGAGGCTCATCAATCTAAAGAGGAACATGGAGATACCTGAATTAAACAAGCCATGTGTCTTATCTGATTACCTGAGTCATTGTTTTTTGAACTGAATTGTTTATACACTTTCTCACAAGGATTTTCTCATCAACAATTCAACATTATATACCCACTTTAAGTTGTGGATCTCTATGCACTGTTGCAAGAGTGGCAACATATATATGTGGGAAATAAATATGGAGTCCCTGACAAATATGAAGGATGAAAAAAGAAACATGGGATATGAAATACTAACTTCTATGTCCTCCCTCTTTATCTTTGTAAATGGTATTTGGGGATATTTGTGGCTTGCTCTATTCACCAATATATCTTTAGTTTGGATATCAGCTACTTAAAAAGAAAAAATATTAGAAAAACAGCTATTCTAATTAATGAGCTAAAAATGCTTTCAAGCAAGTTTATGTTTTTATACCTTGATAGATGACATTAATTAAATGATCAAAGATGGAATATTATCATATCATAATCATGGGAGATTAGGTAAAGTTACAGTCTAATGAAGAAATTCAAGAAGTTTTTCTTTGATAAATGTGTATTTATTCATCCAAAATTCTTTTGAACGGCTAGTGACGGAGGAATTACCACACTCATATGTAGAATTCATTGATCTTAACTCTGCCAGGATATAATAGATTTCTTCAATCAAACCCTTAATGTATTTTCAACGATATATAACATGTTATGACGTCAGTTGCAGAAAAAATCTATAAAGAAAACCCCATGTGGGTGGACATGACCTGAATATTTACTCAATGAATGATCTAAATTCGCACCAGATATCTTACCAGATCTTTTCCAATGATGCAAAGATGATTTCTCAATTCTACATAATGTATTAAAGGTTAATGAGAACACAGAATGAAATCCTGCACTAAATGCTGATATGAAAAAGTCCCTACGTGGGGACTGAACCCAGCACCCTTCTTCATCAGGGTGAGTGCATGCTCATTGTTGAACAATATTTGTCAGGATAGTTATCTTCTGTATTTAGACTTAAAAACATTTCAGTAAAGGGAAATCATTTCTGCTGAAAAAATTGTTTGTTGTCACTCAAGATAAAGGATGACCAAAATAATTGTTACTCTCTAATTTTTGTAATTACTTTTTCAGTTGCAGTAGACTTCTCAACTTTTTAATGTAGATAGAGTGTTTAAAGGAGCAAACTGTGAGTGATATAGGAGTATCACTGTTCGCATAGGAGAACTTAGATTTAACATATGACTTTCAAAAATTTCAACATGATTAAGATTCCAACATGATTAAGAAATTTCGAAATTAGAGGGGTCCTATTTATGGGTCACCCTGTACTTGATTTTTTCATAGATTTTTCAACAAATTTTTTTTATCATTTTGGATTTATTTTATCTGTTTTTTAAAAATATAGGAGTCAATTAAAGAACAATTTTGCCGAAGAAGAAAACTCACTTGAGGAAGGTTGTTAATTCCAAATGGGTGCTCTCTAGGCCTTTTGTTAATCTTACTATTATTCAGTCATATTGTTATAAGCTAAGAAATCCAAATGCTACAGAAATATTTTTACACTTTAAAATAGTAAAAACAAATTAATGGTAAAATAAAACACATGTATCTTAGCAAATAATTATAGCTAATCTCTTTATTATAGCAACAACTCTGAAGAAAAACTGATTAGTAGTTTTTGTTTATCACATTTAATGGACAAAAAGTTCTTGAAATGATAACCTTTACTTATAGTTTACATGACATTGTATGTTTGTTTACCTTTCTTTCACCCTGTGGCACAAAGGCCCAGAGTGGCAATTATTACCCTCTGACAGCGTCAAATAAATATACAGTTTTGATGCTGATCCCAATGGTCCCAAACGAATATATAGCTTTCATGGCTTTTCATGGGAGTTTTACAGTCAGCTGCTCATGAAGACAGACCCATCCTCTGAACACGAGCCTCCTGAACTGATACATTGTTCTTCCAAGAAGGATAGAATGTAGTAGATGATGTCTGGAGGATAAGCCAGACCATGGCAACAATTTCAGATGTATGATTAGTAAAGGCTAGATGAATTGATTATCTCAAGTACAAAGTATAGATGAAGTTCCTTTAAAAAGCAAAATCAAAGTAATGAAAGGGAAACCTCTCTTAATGTATATTACTTTTTTTTATTGCTGCTTTAAAAACACATAACCCCTTGTGCCAAATTGCTTTCTTTCCCTGTTCTGAAGTTAATAGATTTTATGTGTTTTTAATATTGTTCTGTCTGTTAACGTCCCCAAAGACCCTGATTTGAATAACACAAATGGATGCTTTTAAGGAACAGGGGAGTGTCTTACAAATTGATTAACTATATTGAAGTCTTATTTTTAAGAAAATGCTTTAATGTTCTGTATTATTGTAGTGTTTAATCCATTGATCCATGATTTCTTATTGGGTACTCACTCCCTTAATGATATGGAGTGATTCCTAAATTCAAGATCGCCATGTTGTTCCAGGGAGGTGACATAATCGCCCATGATTGTTCTTGGTCTCTTTCCCTACATGTATACGACATTGCAGCTTTTTATTATACTTTTTATCTTCAAATGAAAATTATGAGGTATTTGAAAATGGTGAATCTCAGCGCTCTTTCTCCAACTTAGTAAAGTATAAGTGAAAAGTACAAGTGAGATATAGTACCATAGTGAATTACTAAGTAACCAGTGTCCAATGGCAGCATTATAGTGCCAATAGTGTCACACAGACACTTAAAATGATCAAGAAGAAGAAATCTGTGACCTGAAGATAATATTATATGTACCCATAAATACACCCACTTTGTACGACAAAAAAACATTTTCCTTTACAATTTGGCATGGCGCTGTAAAAACTGACAGGGACGCATTCACAAATTCAGAGCATTCAACACATTAGAAGTCGAAAGTAAAACTGGGCCAACACCATTTCTATTCTGATAAACAACATCTTACCAAGCACCCAAAGCAATGTTCTGTGTAAAAATACCAGACAGTTTGTAAACAACTAATAATTCACTGATAACTTTTACACTTTAAAGTACAGAAAAAAATCTTCAACATGTCAAATTCTGAAAAGAAAAATCATAACATATTTTTACTTACCTCTCACGTCATCGCTGGAGTCATCACTTCGGAATTCCGCTTGTTCTTCGCATCCTCCAATGGAGAAATATATGACTTTTGTAGCCATATTCTGTTTTACATTGTATAAGTCCGTTTAATTGTAAAATTGCTGTAGATTTTGTTGGCTCTCAGTCAATCTCTCTACTCATAGTTGTGAACGATCTGTTGTACAAGTTGTAACTGTGTGTGACTCAAAAGCAGATTCAATTAACGAGTTACGAATGGTGATGATCTTAGTCAAGTTCTGGTGTCACAAAACTTCGATTAAATATTGCATTTCTTAGTTAGTAAAATTCCATGTATTTTTAGCTTTCATTATGTACTAGTGAAAACAGTTAATTTCAGAATTCAAATTTAGAGATGATATATCTTAGTAATTGGTTTATTTTAGTTTGCTTTTGGTTTTCTTAACTACGCACAATGTCACGTGACTTATATCTACATAAGGCCAAGGTAGTTTAGCAAACAAACTTGTTAGGTTCACACTTGTACTTTACAATTATATATCACAGAATAATATCATCTTGATTTATCAGTCTCTCTTTATCGTAAACTATGTCAAGTTCCAACGAATAGTAGAGACTGCAAATCCCACAATGGGATACTATAGTCCCATAAAGATATCATCAAGTTATAAAACTTTATTCATAAAATTATTTATTCTTTATTCATTTATCTTTATTCATAAGCAAATTTTTTAGACCAGTTTAGGGTTAGCTCAATTACTATCTCAGGAAAATGCCTAATTTGATCAAAAATTGAAGAGCCAATCTCAATGGAATTGAACAATGAAGAGCCAATCTCCATGGTGCCTACGCATGGTATATGAACAAATAATCATGCTCTGTCATGTACTGTAAAGTGTAAAAGTTATGTTTCCATGTCATATAAGCCTGATATATAAATAGTTCAAATATCAAAGCATTAAGTCAACTATAAAAAGTTTTATTTCGATGAAAACAAAAAATACCGACATCAACACTAACCATCCACCATCTTAGATGTGAAGGTTACTGACCAGAGAACATGAGGAACAGAGATCAGAGTTGTTTTGAAAAAATTGTCACAATTTTACAATAAATTTTGCTTTTGTCATTTTATGTTATTCACATTATAAAAGTCTAACAGTTATGACTTTATTACCTGAAGATCCTTCGAATATTTACGATAAGCTGACTTTATCATTTAAGTATAAGAAAAAGGATGTCCTATATCTAGACCCATACGGATCCAAATTGAGGACAACTTCAATTTGGAAAATATCTAGGGGCTGTTCCGGGGCTGTAAGAACATGATGTACGTACAAGCAGAACATCACAGGTACATCAACCTTAAAATGTCAAAACATAAAAGCATGAGTCATTAAATAGTCATTTTATTTGTATCAGTATTCGTCAATATTGTAATAATACAAAAAATTGATTTTATACAAAAAGCCCTAATACGCATGGGAATTCATACATGTTTCACAATAACTCAGGACTACTTGAGTCAATACAGCATTATACAGAGCAGACTTCAAATACGAAATAAAAAATAATAATTCTGCCCAGTATCTCTACATGGAATCAGCTTGAAAATGTGAGGTCCTATTTACATAATATCAGTTTCAAAACAAAAAATAAATATAAAATACATATATAACTATATGAATGCTGTTCTATGGTAGCAGGTATGGTAAACATTATTCAGATCAGATGTGTGTACCAACTTAGCTTACAGTAGTCTGAAACGAGAGGTACAGTGTGCTCTCATTGTCAAATATGAACAGTAAAACAACATGGATAAGTGGAACACCTTCAGTGCCTCTAAAAGTATTCTACCTGTGAGGTCTTCCACTTATAAATTAAGGTTCATTTAACATTAAATCAATCAAGGCATATGATACTCTGAAAATTGTTCAACATTCAGAGGTGTTTCATTTACAGGTGTTCGTTTACAGGTTTTACCGTACATGTATTTAAAAAACACATCTAAACACACACATGAACTATCTTGGTTTAATCAAATGAAAATGAGAGAAATCAATCACAAAAGTCAAGTTAATTACTTTATACTTGTACTTAAATATAAAACTGTTCCAAATATGATCTTTTGACAATGGTATTTCTCCAAACTTAAATCAAATTTGTCAAAATGAATGAACTTGAGGGACCCCTCCAACCATATTTGGGTAAACGGCATGCTCTCATAACTGACCTTGAATATGAGAAACTTTCCAGGATCGATATAAGAACTGTACACCAGACTGTCATATAGGATATAATTGAGTTATGCAATACAATTCAGAATATAATTGAGTTAGTCTTCCATACAAATATTAATTAATAATAAATGAGTTTATTGCCTATAAAGCAATTACTCCTTTATCCCAGAGACCACTCCAGATGGAAATTGCTCTCAATGGACTCATTCATAATGCCAAGCAACAAGTAAGAGTCTTTATGCTTCCATTCAAATGAAGCAATTATGAACCAATAAAACATGTAAAAATAGTCATCTTCTTTCTTGTCAAAACAAAATAACCAGAAAATTAATGAGTGAAAATCAAACAGCAATTAATACTCGTAAACCTGATAAAATCCAGTTCAGTTGAATAAACCGATATATAAATATATTTCTAGGGAATAGAAGCTAGATAGTCCAGTGACCAAGAGCATTAATATATCAAAGGAATAAGAAATAGGAAATAGCTAATAACATGACATGTACTGGTAAATCTCTTCATCCTCAATTATTGGGTTTTCTAGTTTGTGTGCAAAATATTTTTTCTTCCACCAATATGAGCCAGGACTCATTTAGATGGCAGTTTACTAATTTTCTCTAATGGGATATTCCTCACACCTGTCCCATTGGTTTATGTGTAATTATTGCTGTCTTAAAAATATATTTAATCAATCAAATTAATACTAGAATCACATTTTCTCTTCAGAAATATTTTCTTACATGTTCTAAGTTTCAATATCATGAAGTTTTGGATATTTTCATTGAAATTTAATTTAGGAGATTTTTGAAGCATTTTTACATGTTAAAGTACACAATTAAACCCACTGAAATTTTCGCCATCTATTGGCAGTCCTTAAGGCCATTGGAATTAAATTATCGGGTAAAGAGGTAAAAGCATACAATGTGTATCGTAAATTGTAAAAATAATGAAAATAGAAAACACACATATGACATGCATATGCCCAATAATGGGTTAAGTTTTAACCTGAATAAGAAATAAGAATGGAATTCACTTGCCCTTACATTGAGATTATTTGTAAAATATTGCTATTCCATATATATAAACTTATTGTATACATACTATAAATGTAATTAAAAAGCAGTTTTATAGAATAGAATGATATATAATCACTCATAAAATGTCTGCACAATATAATACAAACAAGTTGATGATATGTACGTAAATGCAATAAATTAGAATTCATGAATTTTACATTTTCTTGATTTATGTACATGTCAATCGAGAAGCTAGTCAAAAGCAACTCATGCATCAATGATAAAAATGAATTTAATTTAAATCATTGATTTTTCCATCAATGAGAGCTGGGTGACCTGGGGGAATATCTCATTCAATACCACTGACAGTGAGTTATATCATGAATTCTAATAGGCTGCATTCAACCATGTGGTACCTGGGTTCATGAAAAATTATAGCTTTTCAGTTACATATAGGCATGAAGGGCAATTTGTTTTATGGATAAAATCTGACAACTTCAGATTGAATTCCTTCATTTACATAAAGTGCAAATGCACATTTGTGTTTTTTTCCAACTCTTCTATTTGTATAAAGGGAGAATCAGATAAGCTACTTTCAAGTACTGCCTCGATTTTATAATCCGATGTGCTTATACCATTCATTGTCATTTTCAAGAAAACTTAAATGATATCCCATTCAATACAAGGGAAGCCATCAATTCTTTCTCCTCATAGAAATAAAAATATGAGTACATATACAGTAAAACCTGTCTAAGTGGAACACTTTTGGTTCCTCTAAAGAGTATTCCACTTGCGAGGTGTTCCACTTATAGAGTAACATTTAGTCATGGGAAAGTGTATCACTTACAGAGGTGTTCCACTTCTAGAGGTGTTTCACTTCACAGGTTTCACTGTATTTACATTTTTCATTGCTCCTGTACAATACATCTGATTCTAGCTTTAAACATTCTGCATCAAAATATATTTTTTCCTTCATCCGCCATGTATGCAGCAATTTCACATACTATAAATCACAATGACAGTCTTATAGACACTACATGTAATTATCAACATTTATATATTTTCCCATATACATTTTCATATAAAAACTGTTATTTTAGATTTCACTAAGTATTGATTGAAGTTACATTATATATGGTTATGGTTGGGACAAGGTACTGTTACAGACATTTCAACATGCTAAGACTATACATATTAACGGCATAACGTTATGGGATATGTTCCAAAAATCTCCAAGTACAAACTGTATGAGTCTCATTTGATATAATCACTTAAAATGAAAACATTTGTACCTGTATTAATTTATCATGGTTTACAGTAGTTTCGTTTACTTTAACATCATCAAGACAATTTTTATACTCCTCCAATTTGAAATTTATGTATTAGTAGATATATACTAAGAAGCACCGTAGGAGGGTAGCAACATACAAATTATTCAGATAATACACATGCTATAAGGTAAGTAATGCACACAATAATACAAAGCAAACAAATACACAGGAGATTTCTTAAAATGAGAACTACTGTGTGTATTATTACATAGTACTATCATCTAGACTACAAATGACAAAGATGTCCATAAATAAATTTCAGAACAAATCCCTACCCTTGTAGGTTTTATAAAACATTCTCAGGTATTTCCGTTTCCAGAGATTTAAATAATTTTCAAAGTATTTTAATAAGAAAACTGAGAAATACATTCTTTCTGAAAATTCTGTTTTTAGGTTCTCACCTTACCTCATCTTTAGTTCTGATTACCTTTATCTTTAACTGTCATATTTTTATTATCAAATAATGAGAAATGTTACGACAGAATCAGCAAGTGTTAATACATCATTTATCAGCTAATGAAACCATTATTATTGCTTTTATTACAAATGTCTAACAGGTGTGAAAAAATCATTGTTTACAACATACAATATAACATAGGTTATTACACGGTAGAGGAGGATGGATTTTTTGAATGAATAAAACTTTCTCAGAAAATAAAAGTGATATTTGAAAATCCCATATTTAATCCTGTATTCACAAAATTCCATGTTCAATCCTGTATTCACAAAATCCCTTATTCAGTCCAATTTTAGTCTAAATTCTGTATTCACCCATAGCCAAGACTTTATGAGATTTGGTATATGACATTGAAGTCAATTTTCTCACATAGCTATGAACTTATTAATATCGTTGTTTTGATCTCATACCTACAATTGTAACTTCTCCATTCTGAAGTATTTCCTATACTCCATTAATACTGGTATATGTTGCTTGATCCTCAAGACATCTTTGACACCATAGCATTTTCTATTGCAAGCCAGGTGCCAGGTAGGGCATTCAAATAATAACAATGTTTCACATGAGCTGACACAATCTATATGTATTCATCAAGAACTTGGCAATCTTCTCCAAAATAATTTGAGTGACCTTTGATACAGTGCAACTAACTTTGTTAAGCCTTCCACCACATTTATATACTAAGAACATGATTTTTCCACAGTAAGTTCAACCATAATTCAGTCATAGTGGATTTCCTGAACTGTCAACAACATCAAAAATCACTGTTGTTTGCAGCTACTGCGTTTTGAATTTCCAGGGGTCTTTTTTCCACTTCCGCTGTTTCGTTTACTCTTATCAGGAGGGGTCCTTCGTTGTCCGGCAACAGGCATCAGAACAGGAGAATCTGGTCGCTCCTCTTCAGGAGTATCATCATAACTTGTAATGTGTGGAGGGTCATTTACTGGAAATGAAATCACATGTAAATGGGGTCATTTAGAAATATAAATCCTTGAATAAATCCTCACTAATTAATGCCAAAATCAGCAAGAAATGGATTGAGTATACAATTAAGCGATCGATCGAGACATGAAACGAACACATACAAAAACAGCGGCCTTATGAGAAAAACAACATTCATGACAACCTATGAACTTTATCTCAATATAGTAAAATACAATGTGAAATGGGTCAAGGGCTTTACAATCAATAACATATCAAAAACACCATGTGTATCTTGGATAACACAATTTGATGTGCAGTCTGAGCCTGTATTTGTGAATGCAACCTTCGGCTATCGGCTACCGGATTGACCAACTATTTTATGGGCAACTCATTTAAATATGAATAGTAGGCCTCCCTGCCACTTTTCCTTTCATATTCAAATGAGTTGGTCATAAATAATTAGGTTAATCGGCAGCCGACATCCGTCATTTGCATTCGCGAATACAAGCTGAGTTTGAGTCTGTGCTTGACTTTAATGCAAAACTCCTTGAATATTTTACATGGTCGGAATACCTTATTGTCTGAACTGTCTATCTTGTGTACTAAAAACAGTAAGACATATCATCATACATTCCTTTTGCACTATATTTACATAAAGATAAGTTTCCCTTTCTATCAATCATCTAGCAATATACCAACACTTATGGATGTAAACAATTTAATATTTAATTAATAAATGTAAATAGAATATATCAAAAATGTTCCATATATAGAACTACTGTATTATATCATGTGTCATGAATCTTTTTGATACAAAAATGTGTAAATTAGATAAATTGGCAAAAATTAGTAAGATTAGATCTGAATTCTGGTAACTAATTTGTTGTTAGGAGGTTATGCAAAAAGTATGACACCTTGTCATTAAAAACAACATTTTGGATATAGAACCCTTTCTCAATCTTAAACTTATTTTCTTTTAAAAGTCAGACTAGCAGAATATAACAGACTTTCACCCCCTTCCCAAATGTAAGAATATATATATTCTGTAGTATAAAGTATAGATACAATGAGAAACAAAATAGATACAATGAGAAACAAAATAGATACAATGAGAAACAAAATAGATGCAATAAGAAACAAAAGTTCATTTTCAATTTTTATCTTTAGGAATTTAATAGATAGTTTATTTGTTGAATATTATCTCTAAAGTAAATAAGTAATATAGTGGATCAACTGAAGAGCATACACGCTTTGATAAGAATTTTAATAGTGGATGTCAAATATCATAACTTATCAATGGCAATCTACTTAGTAATCATAAAATAGTACCCCAGACTGAAGTAACATACTCCTATCTAACTTACTCCTATAAGTTGACAAATGAAGAGCTACAACAAATCTGAATGCATATTTGGAAATTATATTAAGTAGACAAAAAATATTTTAAATTCATCCTCAATACTCATCCATGAAATTCTATAAAGAAGTAAGATGAACCAGGAAAATAAATATATGTATATGTTTATGGATACGCCTCAAGCACCTCTCATTAAATTACTGATAGATTATTGAGAATGTATTTTCAGTTCTTTTTGAGACACAAGTTGATAAGTATTTCATGTTAAGAGTATTTCAATAAAGGTTGTACAGAAAACACACTACTTCTGTGCAGCCTACTACATGTAAACAAAGGAAACAGAGATTAAGAACAAACAGAGATCTCAAATGTCAATTGCAATAAACTTGATGATAACCGTTAAGTATTAAGCAATAAGCAATAAAGGTGCACAAGACTATTCCCAATTTATTACTTTAATGTTACATCCAGTACTTCCTTTCCTTGTAATAAAGACAAAGGGGTCGACTCAAGACTTATTTTACAAATAATCATTAATGGGCCATTTCCTGTAATTCTGATCCAATATTTCCCCAAAATATTTTCAATTTGCAACAAACAAAATCAATAAACCTTCATTTCTGTAAAAATATGAAAGCTTAAAATATCACTCATGCAGAAAGTGAATTATATGTTCCTTAAGTTTTTTTTCGGAAAAAAGGTTCACTAAAAATGTTTTTATGTGGAAAAGCTTGCTTTTGACCTTTTAAGCCCATTCATCTTCATAATATCATCTTTTTCATGAATGAAAATACTAATTGCAAGAATGTTTCCATTTCTGCCTTTCAAAATTTATCATTTCACCATTTTATAGACTTTTCACCAATGCAGGAGCACTTTGTATCAATGAATATGTGTATAAATGAACGCTAATATGTTCTCCCCCTTGATTTCAAGAGGATGAACGTTTGTACATAAAAATGCACAAAGTTGAGCTAGTCGTCTGGAACATCTTGTTGAGTTGCTCAACGGAGCCGAGTTTTAAGTTGCTAAAGAACAATTCAAATATCATTCAGACAAAAAAAGGTATGCAACATTTTGTGAATGTTACAGTTGAGGGGAGAACATAATTATTTGACACCCTGTATACTTGTGTTTAAATGAACACTTATATAATTGAACATGTGTATAAATGAATGCTTTTATAAGTAAACAAATGAACACTTGTATTTATGAACACTTGTAAAAGTGAACACTTGTTATATAAATATACATTTGTAATGTACACTTGTATAACTAAACACTTGTACAAATGAACATGCATTTATTATTCACCTGGTTGCTGTGCATAATCTCTGTAAGCAGGATTCCATGTGTTCTGCCCTCTATCTTCTGATTAAAACATTAAAAACACAAGTGTTAGGTACGTGTGAACACTGACTACAAACAACATTGATATAAACTACACATGTGATATTAGTAAAAAATTAAATAATACAACATAAAAATTAAAGATTAAATACCAAAATATTTTTTTATGTTATTTGCATGTGTTTTGATTCATAATAAGATACAAACTACAAAATCAAATACAGTGTGCACAAAAGAATGGAATAAAGGGTACATATGAACTCAAAGCAAAGCAATGAAGAAATACTGTTGTTTTTACCTTCGTTACTTTGGTTTGAAGAAACAGGGTGGTGATCCCAAGTCTGCACCTCTAAAGGCTCAGGTTCACTGGACTCAACATAGGGGACTCTGGTATCAGGATTTTTATTTCTCCTGAAAATATATTCCTGTCATTTTCACCATGGTCATCTTCGCATGCTCAGTCTTCACTGCGTTCATCGACGGGAGCGGGGTGAACGAAGAAGACCATGGGTAAGATTGTACTTAATCCAGCAAGATATTATCTAATCAGCGTCTACTGTCTAGACTCTAGACATGTTTAACTGAGATTTATATTCTAATTTCAATTCAGATTAATACATATTACTGTCTTACCATACATTTGTACCTTGACTACTGCACATGGACCATCAAATAGATGGCCTAATTTACAGATTGAAGTTGTACAATTTATTAAGGTAAATTCAATGCTGTATATGTGAATATAGATTTTTTACAAAACATAGATTCTTTTTAATATTTAGATTTATTGGGCAAATACCATATTGTATTTTAAGTTCTTTTGAGTAACACTAATACAAATTAAATATAGTTCAAATATACCTAAAAGTTGGATCAATGACCTCAGCAATGTTGAATGGGCCGGATGAAGCTCCAGTAGTGACCTCTGGTGAATGACTCTCTTCTCTCCTGAAGAAAAGAAACCATTGATTTATTACATTTTCAGGGATGTCAGCAAATGTATTAATTTATAAGGCATTAACACGCAAAATGCCATTTGTTAAAGATGCCGAATGCTGAACATTAACTGTCTAACACCAACTCCTGGCACAAAAAAGTTGGAGACTATAATTACAATATGTCAACACTTGTGTTGGTGACATAATAAATTAACAAGGCATAGAGGCTTCCTCTTTCAAATGGACCAATGAAATTGTTAGATGCATGCACAGAGGGTATGATGAAGAAATGAAAGGGATTTTTCTTTCATGAGTACAAAGGCAGAGAAAATTCCAACAATTTGTGGATGAATCCCATATCAAAGAATCCCTCTATACTATATGAAAGGATTGATATCAGTATGGCGAACTGAATTGAACACATGTTTCTCTTAAACCAGTTATCAAAAAATTCTGGAAATTTTACACATCGTCAATGGTAACAATTTAATTTGAAAAACATATATCTCCTTTTCTCTATATTGTTTTAGAAAACACATCATACACTTCTGTTGTTCTTGGCATCTATCCCAACCTCATTGGAACAAAATGATATATACACAATGTGTTTATGTCTCTCAATATTGTAATTGTACAAAGGAAGGTTTGCATGGTTCATTTAAAAAAGTATCTTGTTAATGAAAAGGTTGACACTTTAATATATCTATTTTTGGTGGTTTTGTTTTGATTTTTTGAATACTTTTTGTTAAATGAACCAAACTTTCCTTTGTATAACTATAATATTGAGAGGTCTAAGAAAATGTTCTATATGCTATTTTGTTCCAAAAAGGTTCGGAAAGATTTATAATCATACCTGTAAAGCTGAGTGCCATTACTACTATGGCTGGGGCTGGAGAGTGGTTCAGCCTGAAATCGTCTGGGTGAGTCCTGATCTACACTACTGAAATATAACACAGGAGGTAATTTTAAAGATATTTTTGACTAAACTGTCTTCTAATAAAATATTTGGAGAATTACGGCATTACAACTGGCATTATAATGTTATGTTGATTTATGTATATGAATAAGAACATGTATATGAATATCAGTCAATAAAAGATACTAACATTTAGGATTTAAACACAAATTTTTGTGACAATAAAGTGGTACTTACTTATTTGTATTTCTATCAGATCTATGCCTTCTCTCATTTGAGCCAAATGAAGGTCTTTCAGATCTCTCAATCGATCCATGCGATGGTCTTTCCAAGGAGCTATTTGAGTGTCTTTCCCCACTTGCTTCGATGACCTCTTGAGCAACAAGGTCATGACCTCTTGGCCTTGGCCTATCATGTAAACTTCGTGACCTTTCAGGACCCTCTGTAGTCTGGGGAAGTAAATCATTTAGATGGTCAAGATGGTTTGTTTTATGTCATCGCACAATATAGTCAATAAAGTTGAAAAGGGTGAAATGAAGATGAGATGAAGGTAAATAAGCTTGCAATAAACTGTCACAACCTGGTAGGTGCAAATGGTTTCAAAAGAATTACAATTAAAAACAGATACCAAACACTAATACTGAAGTTGACAGCTGATCTGTGGTTATAAATATAGTAATACAATCACATCACCAGTTCTTGTGGTTGAGTAATGAAACAAAATGGTTCATATAACTTTTAAAGAAAATTTTTTAGAATAAAACTTTTTGTCAATGTTACACTTTATCAAATACATGTACAAGCAAAATGGATGTAATTTTCATTTATACAGTAAGTAATGCACTGTAATGCATGTTAAATAAATATGTAGGTGTAATAAATAAATCTCTAAAAGATTCTCCTACCTGTTCCTGTTTTTGTTGTAAAGACATTTGACGCTGTTTGTATTTTTCCCGTATTTTTCTCGCCTTCAGTTTTTCTTGCTCTTGTATAATTCTTGCTAATTCTGCATCTTGCTGTTCAATCACTTTCTGTGTGTCTTTTGTTGCACTTGCCCCTCTCTGTAAGAATAAAACAGAGTAACTAAGAGTCAAGTGTAAGCATGCAAGAATATTGCATGCAAGAATATCAACGTGCTGTGAAGATGATGTCAGATTTTCATCTGTGGTTAATCTTCTAAAATTGTTCGCGATTGTTTGATTAGTGGCACTTTCATGTACATGTTCGTTCAACAAAACCAGATATTCAGATATATTGATTGAATTCAATGTTTCATTCTCTTCCATTTCCCTCACCCTGAACTCACTCTTATTGATGAAACTGATTTTATGGAAGTGCAAATTTAAAAAAAACAGTACAGTAAAAAAAGATTTCCATTCTGCCAAAAATGGGCTTTTACTATCAATCAACAATAAACAAAGTGATTATTCGTAGAATTTAGTGCAAAACATGTGAGACATGCCTTATAGTTAGAAAAAGTTAATAGGTCTACTGTACATTCTACTGCAGCAGTACATTGGGTCTTACCTTATGTTCCTGTTCCTGTAGCAGCCTAGCTAGCTCCTGGAAAATGAATAAATGTGCATAAGTACATATTAATATTTCAGACACCAGGTCGCTCCTACAGATGTTTTGTTTGTGTAAAATCAGTTAAACTATCATTTATTTAAATTCACATATGCAAGTGGGTGCAAATGGGTTTTCAAATTGGTGCAGAATTGTATATCAAAAATTTCAAACGCAATTTGCTTTCGTGAAGGAGATCGCACTGTACTTTATTTCTTTTTTAACAAAAAGTTTCATAGACACAACACTTTCAAATGGAATAATGAGATCCATAGATAAGATAGACGATCCTTCAAATCTCTCACCTCATCCTGGTGACGCTGTAGTTCATGTTGTTCTTCTTCAGTCATCTCAGTAGAGGGTTGAACATAAAAGTCTGAGAAATCACCCCTATCTTCAATCTTCCCATCATTCCGCAGGGCTCTAGAAGTCAAACAATACATAGGTTAAGTGTAAAAACTATAAAGTACAATTGGCATCTACATCTATCTTAATCCTTAGTAAGGTACTTAATTCTTGCACATCACATATGTATTAGTCATGGGTGCATCAATTTTCAATAAATTAATGTATTTCTTGTAAAAGTCCTGAGAATCCTGGACAACCCTTTTTACTATCATTCACTATTATTGCAAACATTACATTAATAATAATAATAATAACCAACTAAAGTAAAAACTAAATTCTTTACCTTTCAGGACTTATCCTCTCTCTGGTACCAGCTGCTCCAATACCTAGAGTAAATAAGCGTTAGGGTAAGACTTACAGGTCATAAATTGTATCCCATGGTTTAATTTACTAATCTTAAACACAAGCTAATCTTTACTAAATTTCACAATGCTTTTGCAAAATATGTGCATCCAAAGTTCTCAACTTGAAATTTCATACACATTCATATCACCCTGAGTTTAACTTATAGTATGTTTCTTTTCCTTACAAGGAGAGGATTGCAAGGATAAGAAGGATGATTACTATATGTTTATAATATTATATTAAAAAACAAAAATATTTTTTCACCTGGTGAAAGCTGAGCTGCCGTTTGCTCCAGCTCCCTCTCAAGTCTTTGACGTTCTTTTGCTAACTCACGTTCACGTCGTCTTTGTAGATGTCGCTCATATTTTGCTTTCTCCTTTTGTTGTAATTCCATGGCTATTTTCTGTAAATATGTGAGAAGTAACGATAAGTTTCAGAGCATCTAAATTAGAATCTATATGCACCTACATGTACATTAGAATTTGGGATAATGATATCAAATTAATCAAAGACTTATTGATAATGTAAAAATTTTCAACAAATTGAAAAAATAAACATCTTAAATAAAATAATTTTAGTATTTTACTGCTATTTATGAGATACATTGATAGGGATGGGGCGTTGCCTGAAACTACTTGCAACAATAACATTTACAAGTTGTCAATGTTAGCATCATAATGATTGTTCTACTATCTGAAGTAAATTAGGTTCCATTCATGTTTCATACTAGGCCTATATAATACCATTCATTTTTGAAGTTTTTTGTTCTGTTTTTTTTTGTTCCATCCCTCATGATTTTAAACTTTGATTTGGTCCTCATTGAATAACTATATGTTTTTTTCTGTCCCATCCCTCATGATGTTAAACTTTAATTTGGCCCTCATTGAATAACTATATGTTTTTTTCTAACCCATCCCTCATGATGTTAAACTTTGATTCGGTCGTCATTGAATAACTATATGTTTTTTTCTAACCCAAACCTCATGATGTTAAACTTTGATTTGGTCCTCATTGAATAACTATATGTTTTTTCTGTTCCATCCCTCATGATGTTAAACTTTGATTTGGTCCTCATTGAATAACTATATGTTTTTTTCTGTCCCATCCCTCATGATGTTAAACTTTGATTTGGTCCTCATTGAATAACTATATGTTTTTTTCTGTCCCATCCCTCATGATGTTAAACTTTGATTTGGTCCTCATTGAATAACTATATGACTAACCTGGTCTTCTGTCTCTGTGGAATCAGATTTCTGTTGTTCCTCCAGCATCAGTTCTGCCATCACCTGTCTAGCAACTATCTCATCTTCATGGGCCCTGTAAACATATGTCTCCTGTTTATACTTTCTGATTTATATTATTAAGAGATTAGCACTTGCATGTCTTGATGTAATGTTGTATATCGGTCCCTTAATTTTATAGAGCCACCACTGTAAACATAGAGTACAGTTTATACTTCCTGTCACACATTTTTGAATTTTCCTGAAAGAAATCAAATTTGAAAATTCCGTCAAACTTTGGATAAAAATAAAAATCTTATAAGGAAAATTACAAATTAAAATTGGAAACACTACAAAAAGTATATAACTATGGAAATTTAATTATAAAAACTTGAAAGCTTAGAGTTCCATCTGTCGTTCAACATTTTCTCTGAAACTGCATGGCTGTTAAGTTTTGCACACAAATAGCACAGAGAAACATTTAATAAATCAAATTGAAACCAAGCAAAACCAAACTGAGGCAAACCAAACACCAGTGTCAAGTCAACCTACGTGATTTACTCAAAATTTCTTTTTGGAATTTTCAAAAATGAAATTCAGACACTAATCTCATGTTTCATTACATTGATTTTCTATTGATCTAAATGACATCTACTTTAAGATCCATGCAGAGTACTCATAAAAGTGTTCATTGAAGGAACAGTCCAATTTCATATCATTTTCTCAGAAATTTTTATCTTAATAAAAAATTAAACTGCTTCATAAAAAGTGGGAGGTGATAATTTGATAAAACAGATCTCAATTTACATATTTGTAATAGTAATTTGTGATGTCATAAATAACAACTACAATTACTTTTCTTACTCCAACTCCATCTTCTTCAAAATGAAATATTCTGGGCCTAATGAGTTCTTTAAGCTGAGGGAGGTTTAGGTCTAATATTTAGTAATTCAACATTTGAACTGTTCCCTTGAAAAAAGAGTAATCAAAAAATAAAGAAACATACTTTCGGACTCGTTCCTGCTCGGAGAGAACCATATCAGTCATAACATGACGGGCGACATCTTCATCCTCCAAGGCTCTAAACACAAGACAGGTCAATCAACAACATAAATAGCGGGTTTACACATAACAAGATACAACAACAATTCAAAGCAACAAACCAAAATCTATTTATGTATTCTTCTAAATATAGATATAAACACAAAGAGACAACAATATACACACACTATAGTGGGATCCCTTATAGAAAGCAAGATAGTAAGGTATGAAATAGGGATTGGAGCAAAAAAGGTAGTAAGAAAACAATTTTATCAATAGACTAGATGCGAGTAGAAAAAATCTTGATTTACGCCATTAAATATTCAAAATTCAGTCAAACTGATATCATATTTGGAATCTACATGTAAAAGTACATCTAGAAATATTGTTTCGAAAATTGTTTATCAAGTTTGAAGATTTAATTATTTTTGAAAGTGTGACTTCTAGTTCGGGTTGATTCTCCATAGAGCCCATGTTACAAAATCACAAAAAGTGAAATATCTTTTCTTGTATTGGTCAGATAACATTTTCATTTACTGGACATATTTTGATTTTCATAACTATTAGATACATATGGGTAATATGAAAATTGAACCACTAAAACAGATGTAATTTAAGTTAAAGGGAACTTTCTACTATACCCGCCATGCTATCTGACCCGAACGAGCCACCTAGTGGTGAAACTGGTAACTACCTACTCGCATCTGCGTTATTGGATAAGATCATTTTATGTCTTAAAATTACAGTATTGATTAATCTGTTAATTGAATTATGGTTAGATCCATGTTATTCTTTCCCTTATCCTCCTTTCCGTTATCAACATAAAGACATGCAATGCATTGTGGGTGACTTATACCTTCTTTGTTGTTCTTGTCTCTCAAGTTGCAGGCGTGCATGTATCTGCTTAGCAACTATTTCATCATTGCGTTCCCTAGAAAATACACATGATGGGTAAAAGAAGCCTGCCTAGTTAATATTGCGATGGATTTTGTAATTAATTTCATCAAGTCATCTTTGTATTTAATATAATATAAAGATTAAATTAAAATGACTGATTTTTTAACCCTTAAGCATCTAAGCACATTATGCATGGCCATACCAAGGGAGGGGGTTAATGTATAGTTGCCAATATTTACTTGAGTATCCTCTGAGCATTCCAGGTGTGAATTGAATAAAAGTGATAAATTAAAAGGTTTAAGGATATTTTGTTCAGCTTTGATTTATCTCATCCACTACCTCAAGGCATAATACTAATGAAAAGGGAAATTAACGAAACGGCAAATTAGCAAAAAAACATATTTTCCTTTTCATTGAACAATTTATATGTATTATTTATATTATTTCGCAAAGTTCAAAATGATATTTTATCCTAATTTTTTCTGATGGCCTCATCTTTTACCTTTTCCTCTCATAAGACAAATTACATTTCTTTAAGTAAAATGAACTGCGAGACTAATTAGGGACATGATCTAAAACTAATGGCTGAGCTTTTGAAGCACTTCAGTGCCTGTCTGAATGTGATAACATTTAATGAGCAAACCACCAACCTTATCAAGAAAAGTTACCATAAACATATTTAGATTGTTAATATCGGGATGTGAGTCATTCATTCAGTGTAACAGTAGGCCACATATTGTGATGTAATATGATATAACTTTTTCTATATTAATAATATGTAATAATTTTATGCAGATGTTTTTCTTGATTAAGATTTTTCTTTGTGTTAACGACAATGTGTGATTGCTCTTTAGTTTTTATCTAGTCCTTTTTCATTTGAAAATTCATGAATTGTTTTGTAAAGATTCTGAAGATGAAAAATCTGATATGTCATTTCCACTGGGTCTAATGGTTCAGAAGCAACTGTAACAATGTGAATCAAGATAAATATGAGATGAGCATTAGATGTGACCCTCCCCCTCCTTGTGTTTGCTTTGCTGTTTATAACACTGAGATTGTGTAATGCTCCATAAACAAATAAAGCCAGAATCCAGATAGAGTTTCATGAATGGAATACTGAGTTGTACAATCCAGAGCCTACATTGAAGATGCTTTCCAGGCATCAATTTGTATATTGGACTAATGAAACTTTTCAGCTTATCGTTTTGGGATTTATACTTTTTCTCATCTATTTCTATTTGGGTTACTTCCTAAAATAGGCCAGTGTGAGATATTTCAAGGTTTTGCATAATTGAATAAATGTATGTTCAACTGTTATATTTTAGTTCTGGGACACAGTTGGTTAGCATCCAAAGTGTTACATCAAGTTCAAGAGTCTAAGGGATAATCAGCAGAGAATGAGAATACATAATATGTGAAGTATATGTTACAACATGTACACATCATTCATTATGTAAAAACATCTAAACACTCTAGAAAGCATACAGTTACCAGTTTGAACATTTTCGTTCTAAAAATAATGAATCCAATTAAGAGATATTAGGTGTACTGATTATTTCTTCATAATTTCAACATTCTTTGAATATGATGAGTCTAAGGAGGGTGGGGCTTATAAGAGCATGGGGCAGTTTTATTATGGGTGATGTTATATACCACTAAGAATGGGACGCACAATGCGTTTTACTTGGATATTCAATAATATTGGAATGTGCAGAGCATCATAAAGAATCGGGACAATAATTTCCATCAAAACTTAACTGAAAGGATTCTGGGATTGAAAATGTTCAAACTGTCATCCAGGGCTCTGTTAAATACATAAATATGTGGTAGCAAAGTACATACTGTCTCCTCAAACTCTCTAGCTGCCTCATTCGCTCCATCTGCAATCTCTTCTCTTCCTCTGTTTGAACCACCTTGGCAACTGGAATGTCTTCTCTGATTGTACGATTATGTTGCCTGTTTAGTCCACAATGTTGGTTGTCTATGAAAATGGAAATGTCACAAATGATTTAAACAAGGCATTAACGTGAAAATGTCACTACTAACCATTTGTTACAGACACAGAATGCTGAACACACCAACACAAAAAAGTTGAAGACTATGAGATTGGGAATCATAATAATACAGTAGAACATGTGTAAGTGGAATACCCTTGGGACCACAAGTGTTCCACTTGCAAGGTGTTCCACTTACAGAGGTGTTCCAGTTAACAGTTTCTACTGTACTTTTATAATATTTTTGAGAGAAAATAAGGCTTTTTGTTAATATACTTACATTCTTCTTGCTGTAGTTTATGTGCCATTCCATGATCAATGTGAACTAGCAGGTCTCTGCGCACTGAAACACAAGGCCACAATTTTTATAATATTGGATAGATCAAAGTGGAGAGGAAATATGGGACCCTCTCCAGTAATTATTTTGTTGTGGTAGAAACAGTGGAATGGTTCTGTCATATGGATAATCATACTTCATTTTTATTTCACTGATTGTACATATCATGATATTATATTTATGTGCTTATGCAAGTTCAGACTGTGATGCAAAAGTGAAAGGCCAGTAGAAATATTAAGATCATCAGTTATGTTTCACATAAACAGCACGGAGTCATAGAGACATACTGAACAGGTTATTTATGAAGAAAATAGAATCAAAAGTATTGTTTTTGGCATATTGACAAGCATTGTCCAAAAGGAGACATTGTTCAAACACTGACAGATATCAGGTTACGGATCTGTTTATTTTATGACACTATGTTTACATGTTCAATGTATACTTCATAAAAGTCACATTTGATTTTTCTTGATAATAGTAATGTTTTAGATTGTATTGAGAGCATTATTATGATTAAGTAGGGTTCAACAAAAGTTTTAAGGTTGTGACTGGTGATCTATAATAACTTGAATGAATGCATGTAATGTGCCAGGTATGTTAACTTACATACAACAAGACTCACTTTTGACTTCAAGAGGTGAATGCTAAATAAACATTTTGGTCATGTTAAAATCAACAAATCCTGAAATGTATATTTGAAAAAATACATCATATGTGCTGTGGCTTTTAATATTTACTTTAGGCTTAAACACAACAGACGGTTGTGGTAAACATGGACTTTCAGAAATGTTTTGCTTCATTTGTTCAAAGTGTAAGTTAACAAAAAGTATACTAATTCAGGATGCATTGAATCTATAAATGGTTTAAAATTAAAGGGCCTCAACCTTGAAATAACTACCTAAAAACAAAATTTCAACAGCAAACTTATTTTATATTCAAATTATGTTTAATGAAATGGCAGGCAGAAGAAGTTAGTAGCTCCCATAGGCGTAGCGCCCGGTACGCTGGGTACGCACAGGTGTACCAGATGGTTGCAAATTCGCTCTAAATACAACCAAAAACGCCCATGGCTCCCATAATTCTTTAGTAATATATACTTGATATCAGGGGATTCTCTTAGGATTCCCTACATGGTCCTACAAGCCTTATATGGATTTATCAACAGATACTACGTGACCCAATACCAACACTGAACTTTGGAACTTTGGGACTCGTCCTTTTCAGGCTCAATTTTCAGGCTCGTTTTATTTTAGTTTTCTACTTTTTGAATTTCACATTTATACAAAGTTGTTCATTTAGATAAAAATTATAGACTATGCATGCCCAAAAGTACAAAATTGAAAAACTTTTGAAAATTTCTGTTAATCTGTATTAAATTGTTATTACAAGAATAAATAGAGGATTTGAAGGCTACCGGATTTTCTCGCATATACGCCCCCCTAAAGGACCTTATACACCCTCCATTGGGATCTCCCCATGGGAAAAAAATAATTCATCTGATTTTTCAAAATGAGTATTCTGCTTCAATTTTTACATTTATATGCACACTAGTATCTTGTTCACCTATATTCAGCACTGTATTGATGTATAGGCCACTTATTAGGGTCATAATTCAATCATGAAGTGTAGAGGCATAGATTCCAAACCAGGAAGTATTTTTGTGTCTGTCAAAATCGATTTACATCCTACGCATCCCTGCATCTTATCCAAATATGTTACTACATAATGAAATATAATAGTATAATCTTTGGTTTTACAAACTTGTATGATATTTGATAAGTGTAAAAGTTGTTTTTGGAGCATTTTTCTATAGCCATTTTGTAGGGGAAAAATGATGAAAAAATGTACAATCTTTAAATTTTAAGTATGACCTGAATCGATTGCAAACTTCATATTTGCACATTTGATGAGATAAACCATTTGTGTCGTATTGTGAAATTATTAAATTTGCAATCGATTCAGGTCATAGTGTATTTTTGGTAATTCTGTGATAATCAATGGAAACCAATGGCCTCTATTGGGATCTGCTGATATCCTCATGTTAAGTCAATGGTGCACAGCCCCATGTAAGTCAATACAACCTTACTGAACGAAATGATCCTATCTCAGCTTATGTGTGTCCGAGCACTTTAATATTTTCCAAAGTATTATATGACATTTTATTCTTCATGTTACAACTACGAATGATTCATTTTGACCATAGGGATATTTGTCAATAATTGCACCTTGTCCTTTAGGCCCATGGGCCAAAAATCGAATGTAGTACGCTTATACGCCCATGGGCCTATACAAAATGACTATTTATTGATTTTTTCAATAAATTTTGTCACTGGCAGATCGTTCTGTCGTTACTTTGTTTCAACATTAAGTTCAACGCTGTGCCGTAAGTGGCAGTGGTGGATCGTTCTGTTGTTACTTTGTTTCAACATTAAGTCCAAGGTTGTAGGTGACATTTCCTTTATAATTCTTACAAAACATGCGGTAGGACTACAACAGTAGGTATGGTAGTCTTTGAGGAACAATTGAGTTCATCAGCTCTTCTCACCTTTACGCCCACTGGGCCAAAAATCGAAAGTAGTACACTTATACGCCCATGGGCGAAAAATAAGAGGTAAAATAACAGACGAAATTACCCCTTCTTTCAGTTATACGCCCAGGGCTTATATGCGAGAAAATCCGGTACTTACATGGTATCATGTTGATAAATAATGTCTTGACAATACAAAAAATCGTAAAAAGGTGACTAGTAAACAGTGAATATTTTAGTACAAATTCCATGTGTTTCGAAAAATAATACCACCACGAAAGATAGGAAGGCTTGTCTGATTTGCTTAGAAAATAAGAAAAAAGCAAATCTCAGGCTCACTCCATTTTTGGGGGTAGTACAAATGGAAATAAGTGAACATGTTGATAATATTCGAATGAATAACAGGCTAGTTTCAGATTCAAATTTTACATTTGCCCACTGTAGTGTAGACTTTTACATGTATGAGAAACTGGCCATGGGAGTTTACATTCTCTTCTTTGATTTAAAAAATCAAGTTGAACTGATCAGAACTGAGAACAAGAGTGCTAACAAACTTACCACTTTTTACCCTTCCTGGTTCAGGCAGTTGTTCCTCTTGACCTTCCCGAGGACGGACGGAAGCCATGTTATTATATTCAGCTCAGTAAGAGCTCCAATCCTTGTAAATCTACATAAATTTAATAAAATGAAAATATTCTGAAAAAGTTCAAAACACGGAAGTAAACCTTTGCGCACGCGCAGGGCTAATCACACTGAACGAACTTTGTCCTTCACATTTCATAATATTTCAAAAAGACATGTAATTTACTTTTTGCTTGTAGAATAGAATATAATACAAATATAGCAATGTTTAACTTGATAGGAAGGAGATCATGTGGTTTCTCAAAGGCTGTTAAACAGATTTACTGCTCTCAGCATCGGTATTCTTCAAAACAGGTGAATTCCAATCGAATTGAAATTTTTACAATTTTAAAATTTTTTCAACAATCTTTCAGTGTATTTTATCCATTGGATCTGTTGGATCTTGCTGTCAAATAAAATAAAAACATTTTGGAATCACTCTTCAGTACAGTTACGCATGTATTCGATCAATACAATGTGCTGTACTTATGCATTTACCCCTGGCATTTACTTATCCAAGACGAATTCTAGTCTTTGGAGCCTTCAATAGAACCACACGTTAGATTTCAAAAGTTAAAATCTAATGTGTAATCTATTGCCCAATTTAAAGATTGAAGTGTATATCTCTGCAATTTGAGACAGTCGCTTCTGTTTTTGGGTTTGAGAGAATGTTTAGGCTCACAGGCATCGGAACAGATAGAAGTTATCCCGTACCAGGACTATAGTCCTGCAATGAGAGCATTCTTTTGCCTGTACGATTACAACTTGGGAGAATTATCTACGCCCCTTACACTTAAGATACCAACTTCAATTGATTCCTGGATATTTTAGCATTCTTTTCGTGTAGTTGAATCCACAATTGTCTGGGTATATCGGCAGAACGGGAACATTTTTCTTTTTCATCGAGAGATATTCCATCACTTTCCAAGATGGCGGTTGGATTTAAAAGGGGATTCCCCGTTTGACTGACCCGGAAGTGGCCCGGAAGCACCAAAAATGGAGGAATTTGACGGTTGAAATAAGTTAAATATTACACGCAAATATTGTGATTAAAAACGAAAATTTCTTTGTTCTGCCGATAAACCCAGACAATTGTGGATTCAACTACAAGAAAAGAATGCTAAAATACCAAGGAATCTATTGAAATAGGTATCTTAAGTGTAAGAAGCGTAGAAAATTCTCCCATGTTGTAATCGTACAGGCAAACGAATGCTCTCAATGCAGGACTATAGTCCTGGCACGGGATAAGATAGAAGTACCCTCCCACACTCAATGTACTAATATTATATACTTAGTACACAGAGTGGGGGGCGGGTAATTCTATCTGTTCTGATGCCTGTGTTTAGGCTGGTATTTAGAATCAATTGAGATGAGAAATATGTGCGTCGTCGGGGCAAGACCAGAATGGGATTGGAAATAGATAAGCATTTACCTGTTGTGATGTTGTAATTTTGTTTTTTACTAATATAGATATTCGATTCATGTAAGTACACCCCTGCGAGTATACCACTAGTAGGTAGTCTAGCTCTACTTGGTACTAGTTGTAAATGTAATCTAATCATCTCTAATCTTACAATTACTTATAGTCAAACAGTAAAACCTGTCTTAGTGAACACCTGTCTCTAGAAGACACTGACACCCTTCCTCCTCACATACTCATTGACTTCTGTATAAATTAACCTCTCTGTTGTGAACGCCTACAATCAACATTGATACCCAAGCAAAAAAAGTTCAATATAAACAGGTTTTACTTTACATATATATTTTGATTCAGTTGTATTCAAATATTCTTGAATTATTGTTTAGCAATTGTATCTTAAAACTATTATCATAAATGGCATTGTTTGTTCCAGTTATCTTCTTCAAAGTTTCTTCACCTATCAGCATTGGGAGAAGAATCCAGTCTCTGTGTAAACTGTACTGCTCATAGGTACCTATCCACAAGCGCAAGACAATGTGCTGACAAATCTGGGCAGCCAGGTGACCCTATGCAGGGCAAAGGGGTAAGTTCACTTAAAGAAAGAATATTTCAGCATTTTGATTTTCAGAATTTTCTGACATACATGTACTTGTACATGAGTTTATCCAATTTGTAAATAAAAAAATTCAGGGTATTGAGAGTATGTAAACATTGCCAAATCTTTGGTCAAGAATTAAGAAATACAACTTCTTGTTTTTAAATATTTTCAGCCTATTTCCTGGAAGAGCTTGTTGGTAGCATTAGGTCTCGGTGGTTCACTGCTGTTCTATGTGCAGATGGTCAAGAAAGAGAAAGAAAAAGGTAAAATATTACACTAGTTATGTCACCTCCAAAAGATGATGACATTTTTTTATGGTCTCTGTTTTTTGTGACGGCGATTGGCGTCTGTATATAAAACGGTCTTGACATTTTGCATAAATGCCTTGTTTATTACATGTGTTTAATTGACTATGTGGGTAACTAACTAGGTATATGGGTAATAGCAGAAGAGATTTCCCTTAGTTCAACTCAACTTATCAGTGGTTGTCTTTTTGAGGGCAAATGACCCATTTTTCAATGAGACATTTGATACTACATCAGAACATTCTCTGTTGTTAGCTGCTCTCACAAAGCTTACATAGTTAATATTGATATTGAGAACAGAAATTGACATTGAGAACCCATTGTTGTCTTTATCCTTCTGTGATGAAACAGAGAGAGATGCTATGAGTATCAGAATGTTGAGAACCGAAATTTTGAATATATATATCCACTTCAGAGAAGGATAAAGAAAGGAAGCGGGCAGTAGGAAAGGCTAAGATTGGTGGAGAGTGGGAGCTGGTGGACCACAATAATAAACTACGTAGCAGTAAAGACTTTCATGGCCAGTGGTGTCTCTTATACTTTGGCTTCACGCATTGTCCTGATATCTGCCCTGAGGAACTTGATAAGATGGTCCAAGTTGTAGATGAAATAGGTAAAAACTGTTATGATTTTTTTATTGCAATAATTTAGAAATGTACATGCTTCCCCAGAAAAAGGACAGTAAAACTACATGTATATTCAATTCAATTTACCTTTTGAATACCAAAACATTTTTCATTTTCCACTTACTTTTGCAATATTTCTGTCTTAATATAAAATGTTTATTTTGGTAATATTACTGATCATAGAAAAATTACACACATATAAATACATATTTTGTGTAGCTGAACAAAATGTTATCAATGTTGGAACCATTTTAGTGAGAATATTGTGAATAATATATCAGTCACTCTGAGTATTCAAGATGTCTGAAATTAAAAGAAAATGGGCAGACCTTGAAATGCTTCACATACTTCTGTATTTCTTGGCCCAGTTGCTCTGGCATGCCTTCTCTGACTGTGTCTTTGAATAAATGTAAATGTACATGTTCCAGATGCCATTAAGCAGATACCAAACGTTACTCCATTGTTCATCAGTGTTGACCCTGAGAGGGATACTGTCCCAGCTGTTGCTGAATATGTTAAAGGTATGGCTCATGTCTTAGGGATTGTTTCAAATGTATCACACTAAATTCTGCGTATAACCAATGTTATGAACTGCTGGACCACCCTTCCAACCTTGCAAAAGAAGCATCTATTTTCTATTTTAAAGCTTTAATTTAACTGGAAAATTGCACATTTAGTTAAAATATGTTGTCTTTTCAATCCACTAAAGGAAATAGATTTTGTGTAAAATAATACAAAACATACATGCATGAGATGGCATGTTGAAGTCACTGCAAAACTGTACTACAAATGAAGGGAATTGCAACCAGACATTGCTGTAAGCATTATAAATGAATTACATTATTCATAATACTGATGTAACATTTTGTCCCAACTATAATGACATCTCTAAAAAGTGTATGTTTTAAACCTCTTGAAACTCAGGTTCTAAAATCGTTAGAAACCAGATAATTTTTCATTTTTGCCAGCTTTTTACATTTTAGACTAGTGCATAAATATACATGTACGAGGGATGATGCTCATTTTAGTAAAATTAGACGGCGGAGATCATTTCTTGACACTTGAAACTTTGTGACAGATTATCTTGTAACTCTGGGTTTCAAGGTCATTTCTGAGGTGACGAGAAATCTTGTCACTCTGGGTAGTCCAGGGTTTAAGGTAGTTTGTTGTAATTGCAGAATTCTCTGACAAAATCATAGGACTGACAGGCTCAAAGGATCAAGTGAATACAGCAACCAGGGCCTATAGGGTCTACTATAGCGAGGGACCCAGGGACGAGGACAATGATTATATAGTAAGCAAAAACATTTCAAAGTATATTTAGCAGTGGCGTGTTGCTGATACTGTTTGGGGCTTGAGACATTGTCCTATTCGCAAATATTGAAACAGTATGTAATTAATTTCATTGAAGTTTGAAAATAATTTAATAAAGTTTCCTTTATAAATATTACTCAAAACAAGGGAATTCTATTAAGAAATGAACTCTATAGCGTGAGACCTCTTTTGTTGCAATACAGACTGATAAGTGTAAATATCATTCTAATAAGTCTGAAGCAAATTTGGAAACAATCTGAAACAGATTTGCATATATTGGTATAAACTAAATAGATCCTAGGCCCTAGATACATTTTGATAAAATTAGCTTTGAATTTTTAACACCAATATTACTAGTAATCTCTCCAGCATCAAGCAGGATGGGGGGGGGGGTGGCACTGCATCCACTTGAGAAAAGATCCTGGGGAGAACACTGATTACTTTTCCATGTTCTACATTACAAGATACGCTCTTATATTCCAGGTTGACCATACAATTATCATGTACCTTGTGAATCCTGATGGTGAATTTGTGGATTATTATGGACAGAATAAAACTGCTACCATGATAACAAGTGGCATAGCTATGCAGATGCAGAAATTTAAGAACAGATCCAGTTAACACCAAGTGTTTTCTCGAGGGAGTTTGTCTGAATATAATATTCCAAACATTACCTGTGATTGATATTCCCACGTGGGTGTTCATTATATTGTGTATGATATTGCATGTGGTAATTGTGATGAACTGGACTTATACTTGGCTGTTTGCTTAATTCATTTTTGAACTAGTTGAACTAGTTTTTCGCCCCTATACGCAAGTTTGACGATCGATTTGCACGTCAGAATCGCTACGGACTTCCATCAGAGTTTCCTCTGACTTCGTCCTGCTCACGCATAGCTCAAATTTGAAAAAATTGAAAAAAAGAAAAAATGTGAAAAAGGTGAAAAAAGAAAAATTGAAAAAAAGAAAAAAAGAGAGAGAAAATTGAAAAAATTGAAAAAAATGAGAAAAATGTGAAAAAAATTGAAAAAATAGAAAATTAGAAAACTCTACTTGGTATAGGATAAAGCAGTTATGGACGGTCGGTTTGGATATAGCGTTCATCCCTCGTGAGATATGCACATATTCGGTCCCTACAGTCCCTCAGGTAGATATGCATATCTCCCTCTGGATAAACCCCATATCCAAAACCTCTCAGTATATAACCCTTATTTATCACAAACATCAGTTTCACTTTCTAATACTGTGTGTAACTACTAACCAGATGGTCATATTTTGTTACATGTCTTATCCACTGAAATAGTTTCAGTCTCATGTGTGAACCAATTTTATGGAACTTGATCTTTTCCATATTTTCTGATCATAACAGAACTAAAAACTCTTACTCTGGAATGCTTGGCTGATTTAGCATGTTTTTATCGCTCTTTGAGAAAGTGCTATATTGTCGGGCGGGCGGTCCTGCTTGCATGCAGTGTATGGACTGGCGTCGCCATATAAATCTTGTCATCAAAATTCAAGGAAAATCGTCTATCTGCTCAACTTGGAATTTCTACAAAGCAGTATCAACTTCTGATAAGATTTTGGCCATTCTAGGTTAAAGTGTGATTAATGTTATAGCCACCGTTTTTTGTGATCGGCGTTCGGCGTCTCACTCTGTAACAGTTTTCATTTTTGAAATAATATGTTTTCTTCGTGTATAGGAAAATTAACAGGATAGAAAAATACCAACTCTCCAAAATCCAATGTTTAGAATCTCCGGACACTTGTCAAAATGTCGGATTTATTTTCTAAAAAGGATCTTAATTTCTCTCATATCGTCTCATGTCAACAGTTTCTTAAATCGCACTGGTCAGTAAAGTGAATATATAATCTATAGTATCATGTTTATATCACCACTACAAGTAATGACAGTCTCCAACCTTTTTGTGGACTGTGTTCGGCGTTTGACGTCTGTAACAAATGGCAGGTGGTAACATTTTGCATGTTAATGCCTTGTAAGATTTAATATTTATTTCGCCTCCATTTTTGGACATAATAATGTTTAATTGTATTTAATCAATTAGTAATAATCTTGCTATTAAACTATTTATGTAATAAAAAAGGATGTTATTTTTAGAAAATAAAATCACTTTGAAAAATATAGGTAGGGTCCTAATCCACCTTTTCGGAGATTCCGATCGATAATTTTACTATCCACGGAACTTTACTTGGTGGGAAACAATTATTCTAATAAGAAATATATATGAGAAGATCGTCAAAATTACTGTCTAAAATTACTTGCCATGTACCATACTCGATTCTTTATTTTTATTTATGAAGAAATACAGTTTGAAAAAGGGTATTACAGGGTATGCCCAGAAAGTGTGAAAGTAATATTCTGAATAAAAAATTAAAATCATTTTAATTTTATTTTTGTTCTCAAACCCACTGTTATTGAGACGAGTGGGAACTTTTCAAAGAGTAATTGGAAACTAATATTATCATAGATATTTTTGAAGCGATGCGTTCTGGTTATGTTTCACTGCATGACTGACTGTTACTCTTGTCAGGTTCAAATTGTTGTCTTTCAAGCACTGACTCCGTGCCAGTACACACCAGAATCGTGCGGCTTGAAGATCAAATGTAATGGAATGATGAAATTGATAATCCAATAATTGCCGAAGACCCCTCTTATGTTCCTCCTACAACTGTTTGTATTGACCACCTTGATTTCGTTACCCAGCTCAAACGTTGTAATTCCATTGCTAATTGTGTAAAATTGGTCGAACACGAACTTCCAACAGATTGGACAGAACCATAGCAAGGAGTAACCAATCGCGACGAGGAGACATTTGAAGTACGATACGTCATAACCCATAATGCAACGGAAGACGGTCACGGGTAAGATAACGTCCATGCACCAGGAATCTGCCAGAAAATACCAGTAACAGTAGGCTATGCCATGTACCAGAGAGAATGTCGTTGCTATTGCCGTCCACCATACAAATACCACAAAATGGCGTTGATTGTTGAGCCCGATGCAAGTGCCGGTGAAAAAGCAATGGTGGTCACGCTTGAGTATACAGGTTCTGCACACGTGACAGTGGTGCACCCTGGGAGGTCTCTCATGTTGGCACGTGATGCAGGGTTTCCAACTCCAATATGGATACGTAGACTTTTCGACACCAAATTCCGTCTTTCGGTGAATAGTAACGACATACACCTGAGTTTTCTTTTTGGTTGGCTTAGGGTCAATGTTTCCATTAGTTAATGCTTTTGGATTTGGAGTTGTTTTCGAAATTACATTTTCGTGATCCTTTTTATGATCTTTTATCATCCCATATTTGCCATTTGCCAAAGACAGCAGATTTATATAATTATACTCAGGCGTCATTAAATCTGGATCATAGACATATTTCGTGTCTACCAATCGAACACACAACCAATTGAGCAACATTTCCCCATAGACGAAACAGGCAAATATTTGATTGAGTTTTAAAGTAATAAATTTTGTATAGAATAACGGTAGAATATATCCCGTGCCTATGTAGAGTGTGCTCGTCATTGTCACGAGTAGCCATATCGGGCCTATGACAGAGGTGCGCTCTTGCCACCGGTTGCGTCTCAAGTAGTGCGTGTTGTGCTGCGTTAACCACTCCGCGTCTACCTTGATGACGCGCCTTGGCAAGGAAATCGTGTTTGACATATTCTCTGGCCAATCTTGGTAGAATGTTACCCTCGTTTAGTAGAACTATCTCTAGTAGCTCAAGAGACTCATATTTCTGAAAACAAATTCCAAAAGAGTAATGTAAACGTCAAATTTCACGCATTAGTTTTGCAGTTGGTTTCAACTCGCTGTAACTGAATTCGTATAAATACATGTCTGCGATAGAGTTAATTAATTGTGCATCCAGTTATTATTAAACTCGTCTTCAATGACGAGCGACGATCTCTTTTAGAAACATCGCTTTATTTGACCATGATTGATATTAGGTTTATCGGGTAACACTGAACGGTGTCAGTTGTAATTCAGTGTATTAATTGGGATATCCGGGGATTCAATTCTCAACACTTCGTAACAGACATCTTCATCATGTTGCGCTCTTATTTAATATATTGAAGCATATGGAGATAGATCTCAATTATGCAAACCAGTGTAATTGTTCAACATTTCAATAAACGTTACAATAAAGCTGTTTAACAACATTTTGTACAATCCCAGAAAGATTGAAATTCGTTTAGTTGAGTCAGTTTCAATGTTAAATTGTCAACCTCACAGTAACCTGTGATATAACCATTACTAGACTGCAGATACTACGCTTCTTATCCAAAAATACCCTGCACCTCAGACTCTTATAGTTTATATTAAAAGGAATTAATTTTCTGTGAGCATTTTTAAGCTCTAGTTATTATTTACAGGATAAGAAGATCTGTAACAAAGTTTGTTGATATTGCAAGTTTCGGGTCATTCTGGCTTTTGTTTTCAATTTTGGTACATTCTAGGGTCGGAAATAAACACCGGGGCCCTTTAATGAAAACATATTATTTTCAATGGAATAAAGATCCCGTGTTATTAAGCTATGAATAATTAGAATAATAAATCCACTCACCTTTCCCAATGGAAATGAAGAACATCAACTTTTTACCGATCATCGACATTATGCCTTGCTTCAACAACCATCGAGTCTAAACGTCCCTGCCAAAGTGCATCTGATTTGATTTAACAAAAATTCGACATTTGGAAGAAATCCCAATGATAAATCAGTCTAAGCCCCAGCTGCCTAAACAGCAAAGCAAATACAAAGTTTAGCAAATCGAATTGCCACCCCATTGGTTTTCAATTATGCAAATGAGCTTCAAGCCTCATAAATATTATTTGATTTCATTTGACTATTTTCAGCTAATGTTGACCAATCGACCTGGTAAATGTATAGGAAGCTACTCCGGTGGTTTAATGTTTAGAAGCCCCAGCAGGTCAGTCATGATTGATATAATATCGGCTAACGTACAGATATCTATATCAATATTATCTTATAGACCAGAAGACGTGAAGGAATTGGTCCCCTGATAACTCTTCTCTCCTCAAAGGATCTCCAAGATCAACCGAATTAAGACAAAAAAATATGATGCATTGGCTTATATTATTCCTTTTGAGATGTTTTATGGGGGTTTGCGGGTTATGTAGCATATATTATTTTCCATTCATTATCTAAACGGTAAAATGAAATAAATGTATAAATAATATGCTCCGTTCAATCCATCCGTTCAATTCATTTTGGAAGTTAAGTTACACGTTTTCATTGCTTTCATTCCATGGTCTGAATATTCTGCGACTGCCCCTTTGTCTGTTATTATAGTAGATGAATACCAGGATACTGGTCTATAGAAATCGCTGTGCTTCAAAACTCCTGACAAACAAGACTAACATTGTCATCTGCATGAAAAACTATCAATTATCAAACTTAGGATATTAAACAGTTCCTCGCATTCTCAGTCGTATAGCACATCTGTAGGTAGAATCGTATGACAGAATGCCGCAAAGAGAGTCGTACGGAGAATACACCTAGATGGGCTGAAAGGGGAGTCGTATAACACACCTAAGTGGGCTTAACGGGGAGTCGTATAACACACATAGATATACGTCGGAGAATACACCTAGATGGGCTTGAAGGGGAGTCGGAGAATACACCTAGATGGGCTTGAAGGGGAGTCGTATAAAACACCTAGATTGGCTAAAGGAGAGTCGTACACACCTAGATATTCAGAGAGTAGCGGAATAACATCATCGCAGGAATCGTTTCAAATTTTGGGAATCGATTTCCGGATGGTGAATAACCGAGTCTGTCTCAAGTTGGTATAATCATGGACCTCATGACCATTCATGAGAGAAATGACAGATTTACAACAGATGCAGTTAAGTAACGAACGTATGTCCAAATTGGTCTATTCACAATTATTGATTCGGATCGCCCTCCACAAGTAAGATGGTCGTTAATGAGACAAATGCATTCTGTAATCAACTAATATATTAGCTTTTAGTACTCGTCTTGTCAGCGCAAAGTGGAATTTTAGGCAGAACTCGGACTACTCTCAGAAACATACGAGGGGTGATCAATAAGTAATAGACGCTTTTTTAAACAGATGCTTTTATAGACCAATCCCTTTAATTTTCTTACCAGTGATACATCATTCAATAATCTATCAGCTCTAAAGATTTGAAAACAAAACAAAAATGCATGTTGATATATCTTTATTTCCGTGAAGGAGGTATAGGTACCCCGGGACCGACATTTACGTCAAATATTTGAACCTATTTTACTTTGTTTAACATGCAATGCAGTTGAATGCAGGCTGAACGAAATAAACAATGATGGTCATGAATTATCCCATTTTGTTGTCATCGTTGATTTTGAATATTTTATCATCACTATGTGGTATTTATGCCACATTCATTCTACAGGAACCTCTACATAGTTCCATCAAGTGCTACATGTACACACTTCCTCATCCTCTTAACCCAAGATTGTGAGACAAGGCCGAATCCATTCTCTGCCATGGTAGCAGGATTCAGTTGCATAGCTTGTTTTATTTCATCAATGTCATTAAACCTGTGTCCCTTCTCTAAAGGAATAAGTTGTATAGAAATAGATAAGTCACATGTGGGCAGACCTGGACAAAATGGTGCATTGGCCAAGGGCTCAATGTTGAGTTCCAGGGATATTGTATTCTGAACATTTTGAAATCTGTTGGCAGGTGCATTGTCCATATGGGGTAGGGTGTTCCCTTCTCTCACTAACCCCTTCTCTCACAATGCAATTTCTCATATTGACCTGCAAACCCGACCATACAACACTTTGACATCACAGTACTTACCGTTTATGTGTTACCAGTCAGGAAAATATTTCAAAATTACACGTAACACTTGTTGCATATAAAAAAGTTCAAATCTAACTGAAATATGCCAAACTGGCTAAAAACTGAATATGTGACGTTAATGTCGGTCCCGGGGTACCTGTACCTCCTTCTCAGAAATAAGGATATATATATCAACATGTATTATATATTTTGTCTTCAAATCTTTAGAATTGATTGATAATTGAATGATTTATCACTAGTAGGAAAATCAAAGGGATTGGTATATAAAAAGTATCTGTGTAAAAAAGCGTCCATTTCTTATTGATCACCCCTCGTACATGTAGAGTGCTTCCTTTAGTGAATATAATTTGGTCAAATGATTTATAGGCACGATTCCCAGTTAAATGTCTACGGGATGAATGGCATTAGTTCCAAATAAACGATAATGTCCCATTTTGTTTTATGATGACCTAATTATTGTAAGAAATTGCTCAATAGGTCAACTCAACTCGTAATAAATAGCCTATTTTAATTTGTTTTTGAATTTGATTTTTATGTCATCACCAAAGAGTGGTGACATATTGTAATGGTTTCATATCTCATGTTATTGTTGTGGCGGCGATTGGCGGTTGGCGGTTGGCACCAGTAACAAATTCTTAAAACTTCCAATAACTGTTTAGACTGACTTCAATTTTTTTGAAATCATATATGTTTTCCCGAGTTCAAATCTGACTTTATATTTAAGGTGTGACCGTCAATGACCTTTTCAAGGTCAAAAAAGGTCAAAAAGGTATTTTCAACTTATTTCAAATAGACCAATTTTTTTCAAAATCATCTACTAGGTCTAAGAAGTTCAAATCTGACTTTAGATTTGAGATTTGGCCTTCAATGACCTATTCAAGGTCATAAAAGATCAAAAAGGTATTTTTGACCTTGTTTCAAATTGACCATTTAAAAAGAATCATCTACAAGTTCTCAAAAGTTCAAATCTGACTATAGATTTGACCTTCAATGGTATTTCGGAGGTCAAAAAGATTTGACCTTCAATGACCTTCTCAAAGTCAAAAGGTCTTTTTCAACTTCCTTCAAATTTACCAATTTCTTTTCAAAATCGTCTACAAGTTCTCAGAAATTCAAAACTGACTTGAGATTGAACTAATAATATTGTGAGCAACTAGGTGGTGTCACTTTGTTAATGCCTTGTTTTATTTGCTAAAGGTCGCAAAAATGATAATGTGAAAAGTATGCCTCATATATTCTTTAATTTATGTTTTGAAAATAGCAAAATACCAAATGTTTGGCTTAGAACTATTATTTATCCTATACCTAAAGGAGGTAATAAAGATAAGCGTATACCTCTTACTAGGAATTAGCATATTATATTGTATATATAAGCTTTATAGCATTGTGTATTAATAACAGACTTGTACAATTTTATGATTCAGAAGGTACTCTGGTTGATGAACAAAATGGCTTTAGACAAGGAAGATCGTGCAATGATCACATATTTTCTTTAAACTCCATTGTTCAAAATTCCATTTGCTGGGTTCATTGACCTCCAGAAGGCGTTTGATTTAGTCGACAGGAACCTCCTGTTTTATACTCTCCTTAAAAATGGCATTAATGGCAAAATTTATCATACAATTTAAAGTATGTAGTAGTACATGTACAAAGCAACAATGTCAGCAGTAAAGGTCAATGATTTACAGTCAGATAGGTTTGATACGTCATCAGGAGTACGTCAAGGTGATACATTATCTCCAAACTTATTTTCTTCGTTTTTAAATGGCCTTTTAAAGCTGATAAATGAATCAAAGCTGGAGTTGATGTAAATGTTAACACTAAGGTTACAGCATTAGAATATGCTATGACATTTCACCTAGCAAGCTCAGAGGTAAATTGACAACAGATCTTAGATATTGCATATAACTGGTGTAAAAGTGGCGGCTCTGTGTAAACATTGATAAGTCAAATATTGTACATTTTAGGCACACAACTGTTAAACTCTCAGAGTTCGACTTTAAACTTGGGAACTAGTCTTTAAAAATTGATAAAGATTACAAGTAACTTGGTATTATTTTTTAATGAACATGGCAGCTTTGTAAAGAAAGCCACATCGTTGGTTGACTCTGCTGGTCATGCACTAGGCTCTGTGATTCAACGATGCAAAATGTCGAATGAGTTTGGTTATAAAACCTACACAAAATTATATAATACATGTGTTTTACCGATACTAGGTTATGGTGAAGGAGTTTGGGGATTTGACAAAAATGTTCATGATATCTGTAATAATATTCATGCTTTTGTGCGGAGAAGGCAATTCTTTTACAACATGTGATATTGATTTTCGTGTCTTAATTTTGTATTTCCTGTTATTGTTAACAGCGGTTAATAAGCCCAAGGTGAGCTGGGTAATATTGTAATTAATTTTTTAAAATATTTTATTGAGTTGTAATACTGACCACTATAAATAAATAAACTAAACTAAATTAAACTATCTAAACAAAACTAAACTAAACTAAACTATTATAATATGAATGGTTCGGAAAATGGGTTTGCTAAACTTTTTTAAGGGGAAGGAAAATTGTATTGAGAGGAAATAAAAGGAGTGATATCGATATGGAGAACTTTTTGAACACACGTTTCTCTTAAACTAGTCATAAAAAATCTAAAAATTTAACACATCGTCAATTTAATAGTCATCTTTTGAATGGTAACACACATCAAACACTTGTTTTGTGCTTGGTATCATGTTTCCAGAGTGAAATGAAACATCTTTCCGAACCTCATTGGAACAAAACGACATAAACACAACATGTTTAGGTCTCTCAATATTGTACTTGGACAAAGGAAATGTTGGTTGATTTAAAAAAAGTATCTTGTTAATGAAATAAAAGGTTCATCTTGATTTTTATCTTTTTTTTTGGGGGGGGGGGCTGTTTTAATTTTTTGAATATTTTTTTAAATCAACCAAAAATACCTTTGTATAACTATAATATTGAATATATAATATAACAGTCAACATTACATAAAATACCGTGTTTTTTACAGAATGTTTTCAATGATTGGTTTAAGAGAAAAACATTGTTGAATTCAGTTCTCCATATCGATACCAATCCTTTCCCATATTTTCTCTATGTGGTTATTAACATTTGTTTTAGAGAGAAAAATCACAAAACAAAAACTTCTCTATAACTTCAAGGTATTGTAGAACTTCAGGAGGATTGTATATTAGCAGATAAATCGATATTACGTAGAAATGATTTTTATCAGTATAATCCATAACTAAGCGATATAGCTGCGCATCTCAAGTTCATCACTGAATCCTCAGAGGCGCTTTGTCCAAATTCAATTCATCTATCTTTCATTCTATAAGTGTCAATGTCATCATGACTCCACGATGCCCATGTCAAGCAGCGTGCAGTTTGAAACTCTGACAAACTGCGCGCATATTTCAAAATGTGAGACGGGGAGGACACGACTCCCAAAAAGAGCCAAAATACGAAAAATACAAGGTTAGTCTCGTTCTAAAGATAGTACCATTCTGTGAAGATGAACTTAATTTACTCATAGTACTCAATGTTTTTCCCGATGTAAACCTAGTTATCTCAATATAAGGGTCTTAAGTAACTTCTGTGTTCAAAATTTACAGTGTGAAGTTATATCTATGTCTTTTTATCGTCATTTGCCGTTTATTCAGCCATTGTGTCTGTGTATGCTAGAATATATAGGATCACTCCATCTGATTAAATCAGCAAAGTTTGTATTCAAAACGATAATACGCCATAAACGTGATTTAAACATTTTTCTTGTCAAACTGCGCGCCTATATTCACTTGTATTTCCCAAACTGCGTGCCTAATATTTCCAAACTGCTTGCCTATCCAAGCTTGATTTGTATTATTAGAAAACATAAGCGCCATACAAGGCACATATGTGTCTAATAGTAGAACCCCATAATTGAAACACTATGAGAGTCCATCCACCAAGATGGTGATCTGAAAATAAAAGTTTTTTTCGTTCCCAACTTGTCACTTCTATTATACATTTTGACTTTCAATATGAAAATATCATAAAATCTGACGATAAAGCAAAATTTCCAAAGCTACATGAAAAACACCTACACGTGCCTCTGTAGAAATTCCAATGATAATATATATGTAGTTTTAATAGTGTATGCGCACAGTTTGTAATTTCTGGCTAAAATAGGCGCGCATTTGTGATTTATTTCTTTTTAATCTCCTGATTATCTGTTTTATCTCGAAATATTTTGAATGATAAATACATGATAAATGTGTAAGGAATTAAATATAAAACGAGTCTAAAGTATTTGTCATTTATGTTTAAAGTGCTAGATCGATTTACGTATAAATTCCCGTTAAATCAGTGACGAAAATGCCATTAATCTGCTTATGTTTTACAACTTAGATTCATTTGCACATAGTTTTTGCTAGTATTTGCAAAATTCGTATATTCGCCACAGAATGAGCGCATTGAACAAGAAAACAATGCAGGATAAATGTCTTTAAATTACGTTTCAAAATACAGACTCCAACTTAAATGATGCAATGTTCTTAGGCACGCAGTTTGTGATCGAAACAAACTGCGCGCCTAAGTAGGCGCGCAGCTTGACATGGGCACCGTGGACTCTAAAGGTAAATGGAAATGCTGTATGATCATTGCATTTACCGCACTGTCCTTAAGTACATTTGCCCTTTACTAACTTTGCCCAAGAATACCAACGAGACACCCAAACAATCATTTACCAAATGTAATCAACAGTTTGCATCTTGCCCTTAATAAAAGCACGCGCCAACTGCCACGATGCCAGTTATCAATGCACAGTGTGAACGTTCATACATGTGAAATTTCACTAGAAAGACGAACGATATATAATCAGTGGAAATGTAAGTCTCAGCTGTTGCTTCTATGTGAGAATCCTCTAGGAATTCTTATCTTGCTCCAACACTCGCAAACGTTCTTATGAGAAAATTGAAATTCACATTGCATTTAATTAGTGTTGCCAAATGATCACTTTGGGGCAATAACTACAAGTGAACCCATCGTTTGTCTTATTCTTAGTTCAGATTATGTAAGACAATATGAATCATAATTGGGGATGACGTAACTGCGAACTGCGAAAGAGATAATTGCAATTCGTTTGGTTTTATTCCATTAAGAATAAACGTTTCTCGATAATTTGTCAATATTGCTAGAGTATGTTGGATAAGACTACTTTCTACATCATATAAGTTCACTGTACTGGATTGATGACGTAAGTTATATCGACTATATTGGCTTAGCTATGTCAGTATAGTCTGGATTTAGGGGAAATGTCACCAGAACGTTTCATTTAGTGATAGACAATTTAAAAAATTAATCCGTGGCCGCAAGCGAATCTCAACTCTTTCGTTCATAAATTCAAGATGGCTACCGTGGTATCATGCAAAACTTCAACGAACGTACCATATCATATAACGTACCATTAAAGGCCCACTTTGCGTATTTTCAACATTTTTGGGCAAAATAAAGACTTGCATTTGAATGTCCAATGTATTGATAAGAACCCAATCTTTCATTTGACACCAACAACAATCAATCCATAATACCCAAATCTAATCAGTACATAATTTGAAAAGTGTGTTCGAAGGTTTACAGACGAGATGCTAGGACAATAAATCGCCTTAAAGTTTTCCTAGATATGGCCAAAATTTGATCAGTTCTAAACGTTCTTATCAAGAAATAATTAAATTTTTTTTTAGATCAATCCATAAATCGGTTTAGCTTACATGTAGACAAGACTATATACCAGTCATAAGAAAACCAAACCTCATATATCCCACCCATATATCCCAAAACTATGATCTAACCTTAAAAGAAACGATGTCAAATACCCCCCTTCCCCTACCATTCAAGAACCAATAATCACAATCCAAGACCAGAACACCAAGGTTCATTTTCATGAAATCATGACAATACATTTTATAAATAAAAATTAGAAATTTCTAGCCATACAAGATGGAGCATTCAGTTTCAAACGATGTGGGATTGACAAATTGCCAGTTTTAAGTCAATTGGATCAACATCCATTCAGATAAAACACAATATTTCATAATAGTCATCAGGATTTTAGGACGAAAAATCCAAAATGTCCGTCTTAGCTTTTACCTAGAGTGCCCAAATCTAATCAGTTCTAAATTTTCATTCCAAGAAGCATCAATAGAAATTGGAAGCCAATCCATAAATCGACTTGGCTTGAAACATGTTGACCTCCAGACAAAAACTTAGGAACTTAGAAAACTCAGTAGGTTCAAAATCTAATCAGTACTAGATTCTCATCCAAAGAAACATCCACACAAATTCCTCCAACGGTGGAAACACGTAGACACTTAGATTCACCAAGAACTGATCACCATAGCAACCCAAGGGTGTGATGACAAGGATGCGATTGTGAATAACTCCACTTTTTAAATTATTTCCTTTTAAAAGAAGATTTGAGGTATTGGAAATATAGAGATTGTACATGAAAAATGAGGATTTAGGGTTGCCACAAGCAAAAGGGAGTATGTACACTCCCGTTTCAAAAGTTTGGGAACCTTAGCTCCTTCATTGAACTACGTGTTAAAGCCTCATGTTTGAATTTTAATTTACATAACTGCGAGAAAAATACTTTAAATATTGATGGAAATGTAATTTGACTTCATTTCCAATGGCTCCAGATTTTCCCACTTTTTTCCTCGATTACAAGGTCGAAAATTGATGATAAATCTGATAACTTTTTGAAAATCAACATTCTCATGTACATGTAAACCAATGGAAAATGGTAGGTTTGCCGCAAGTCAAATGAAAGAATATCTATCAATCCGAATTCTTGCTAAAAATACAAGTCAAAATTATTTTTCAAAAACTGCTCCCATTGAAATAACACAAGAGGCGGAAAATGATTTTCAAAAATGACTTTGAAGCTCTGTAACTTTAGTATTCATAAAGTAAACCGAACGCTTAGCATACAAAAAGTTAGACAATTCAATTTTCTATATACTTTTTGTTGGTGAATCTTTTACTGGACAGATATCCTAAAATCAGATTTACCCCGAACCCACCACTTCCCATTGGTTTATATGGACATAACGACAAAAATTCATTAAAATCATCATTTTCGAACTATTGTAATTGAGAAACAATTTTGGAAAATTTGGAGGCATTGGAAATGAAGTCAAATTACATTTCCATCAATATTATAAGTATTTTGTTTACAGGTCATGTAAATAAAAATTCAAACGTAAAGAGGCTTTAACACGTAGTTCAATGAGGGAGCTAAGGTTCCCGAACTTATGGAGGGGAGTGTATCTCGAGGTAATCAATGGCTTTCCAAACTAATGCAGGGGAGTGTACTTTGCGAATTGTTTAAAAAGCGAAACAATTACTTACTTTTATTTTTAATATCTTGATACAGTGTTTGGTTTGGAATTGGAATATAAAATGATCAGACAATGGTTTTATGCAAGATATATGATATGTTAAAATGTAATTAATTTAGTATTCTACGAAGTTGGTGAGTCGCTGGTTCGAAGACGGAAGCCCCATCTGTATCTGATCGATATTTAATCTCTTTCATCCGCCATTTCTGCTATAAAAGCCTAAAAGAAAATCCCCCAAACAAAATCCTATTATCTTTAAACCCATCCGTATGCTCTAAAAGTTTGCTGATATCAAATCCATCATTATTTGCTCAAGCAAATATTTGCTCTTTGTTTTCCAGTCGGGATTTCTTTATTGATCCTGCAGATACATCTTCTGATATATCTGTTTCACCAAAAATACCAGTTACAAAGGGTCGATTTACTTTCCAAGTACGCACCACGAGTTTAAGACGATGATGCTATCCAACAAGTTTTTTATAATAACAGTGAAAGTCAGGTAGATTCCGAGAAATATGGCCATCTTGAATAAGTGTTATACTGTAGAACTTCATACATTTTAGATACTTTTTTTGACGTTATCCTTTACTTGGTACACTTGGTAAACCTCTCATTAAATAACCTCTATATATCAAGGACAATTTAAATTTCACCAAAACGGTTTATTTAGAGATTTAAAATCAAAACTATTTAAAGTACGAGTAACTATGTATCTAAATTGGATTCTGGCCAATATAACATTACTTCTTTGATGTTCCAAAAGGTGGCAGGGTTTATCGGAAATGCCTATTGAAAGCGGGAAGCAGACTTTTTTGAAATAAACTTCTGGGGAAAAACTTGATGAGATATAATATTGAAAGATGGCAGCTCATTGGACATGAAAATCACTTCAGTCTAAAAAATCAACGTTCAACATGACCAGCTCTTGTACCATACCATTTTATTACCCCCCGGGTATTACCCCTAGGATGTATACCAAGGATCCGGTGTGAAGGAAATTATGGTCCCCTGGGGATTATGGTCCCCTTTCCATACGTCCCTTACTGGCCCTGACTGTGTATAAATAATAAAGGAAATAATTGTAATTAGGTCACCATATAAATCAATAGAGAGTATGACCAACATTTGATAGGACGACCTACCCTTTTACACCTGGCCAGGGGTGTACTACAGGTTATTGGATGTAAAGATACAACCTTGGTTTTATGTTTAATAAAGATGTCGCATAGTTCAATTGTCTTACTTCAAAAAGCATGGTACTGTATATTCACGAAAGCAAAGATGGTCCAAACCATGGCTACATTTCCTTTCTTAATGCATGAATTGCAATTTGTTGAGGAGATATTGTTTAATTTTTAGTGTGTATTTGTTTGTTTGGAACTGGTTTTCAAAGCAAGATGCAGGCCCATAGCCAGGATTTGCCAATGAAGGGAGGGGGGACACTTTTTAAAAAATTCCAGGGGATTCACTTTTGACAACTTTGGCCCAAAAAGGGTCAAAATCACCACCCCCCTGGCTACGGGCCCTGAGATTTGTATTGCCGTTCCCAAATATGCGTCAATTGAGGATAGCTCAAATGAAGCTTTGGGGTGTTTTACTCTAAATTGTATACAAAAATTGCCATACAGACGTATCACACTTTTTACAACAAGGTTTTAATGTTCCTAAAATACTCTCTCCCCTGGCATCGCTGATGCTGTGTTATGAAGTATGGTTTTAAAGACACTATACATAACATTTTGGATTGTAACAATGAGATCGATAAGTAAAGAGCAATGGAAAAAGTGGGTTTCGTCAATTTATCACACATTCAATTTTACAGTGCATCTGTTCGATCAATTTTGTATAGCAGCCAATGGGATTTCATAACATACAAATACCTCCTGTAAATCAAGGTTCAAATTATCAGTTAATTAATACAGTCGATATGTTACGACATGCGCAAAGCTCTATTTAGTGATATTTTAATTTCAAATATGGCGGCCAATCCGATGTCTTACAACCCTTACAAAGAATCTAGACAGTGTGCATTTTACCTCCTGTGAAATAACAAGTGGAATTTAGTAGTTGTTTTGTGTTTTATTATCATTCTGCATCGTAATTCTATGTGATGTGGTGTTCAACTGTCTGCAGAAATACATATCCATACGATAATCGAATGAATTAGATAACAGATTTTTCGAAAACCCGTCTCCTGCTAAGAGTGTAAAAACGTGTATCAACATGCTCAAAAGTGCCAATGGGCACATCAATGTCAAGCTAAATCAAAGTTGTGTCTAAAACAGGTACCTGATCCACTCAAAACAGCTTGTCATTCACGTATACACGCTTAGCAAACATGGCGAAATGATCTGAATCTTGGAATTTCGTTCGAGAGATAGCTAGTAATGTTTGCTGCGGTCTTCGTCATAAGTTTTCATCAGAGTTCACGCATGCTCAGGAGAAAACCATAAACCATAACAAGAGGAGGGAAAACCCCATGATTCAATTGATGACACACGATTTCCTCCTTCGCGCACCTCCTTTCCCGGAAGTACGTATCTTTATACTTACCCCTATCTTGGTTTTCAATTAAAGTTTTGAAATTGACCTCGTTTTAAACCAATCAACGATCGAATCGCTAAACCAATCAGCGACGATGTCTTCTCAATACAGATTTACATTATAAGCGTATGTCATCTTTGAACCCTGGGGTTTCTCCCCCTCTTAACCATAACGTTTATAAATCAATTTTGCGCATGCGCCGTACAAGGGTAAAGGAATTCGTATTTATAAACGAACCAATTTGAGATAACCCGATATCAGTCGGAGAAATATGACGATCTACGAAACTCACTTCAAAAAATCAAATGCGGACTGACGGCGTATTCTACTATGTTTGGATCTAAGATTTTCAGTATAGATAAAGTCTTTTATGATCTTTCGAATGAGGTAAGTCTCTAGTTCGAAAGAGAATCGTATCAACTTTAACATGCGCAGAAGTCCCATTTTTGTTGTACCATATTGACTGAATAAGATAGCGAGAGTGAGGATCTTTCGAAATAATGCAGCAACAAACCCCGGGCAAGAAACAGTCGGTAGAATAACATCTTCATTCCGTACAATAGTTGTTTATAGATATTTAACAGGCTTTTTATGTTTCATAGAAATAATGTATGACAACCGCTCATGGCCCTTTTCTCAAGATGTAAGCTTTTCTTGAGATGAAAGCTTTTGAATATATGATCTCAATAGATTCGAGGATTCGATTGGTTGCAATTAGAGAATTTTCCAATTTTTTGTCAATGTCACACATCCTTTGTTCAAAGGACTTCATTTATGTGTAAATTGAATGTACTTGTAAAATACCCTTGCAGCAAGGATGATTTAACATGTATCTCGATGGACCAAAATTTATTTTCTAAATAGTAATTATACCACTAATCTGATTTCGAAGGGCAACACAGTGAAATCTTGGTCCAAGGCCACTCGGCCTGAGGGCCAGGATTTCAATATGCTGCCTTCTGAAATGATGTTATTAGTATTATAAACACCTACTAATTAGATTCAGCTGGCCACAATTACGCGGAAGTTGATTTTCATTAAAATGTAGTGTTCTCCGGTTGGGCCTTGAACTTGGTCATTTGCGAGTTTGTTTTTCTTTTTTTTGTCAAATCTATCTCTGGAACGATTAAAAGTCTAAGATAACGGATAAGATAACACTACGTTCCTGATAGATAAGAACTCTTAAAAATTTCCCACCTTTGATAATTTGCCACTTGCATCTTACAGCGTTGTTCTCCATGTTTATAAATTGGTTAATTTAACACTTCAAAGTACATTTGAACAGTTATCTAATATGTTTAAGAATATCCCATATTTTACAATCAAGATCTTTGAAGACGTCAGTTATGATAAAGCTGATTAATAATCGTTCTAATTATCTGTCATGGGCATTTTTAAACTAATATATCGCTCATCATGATCAAAAACTTTTCATCAAGCATATTGTTAATATGAAAACATATGATCAAATCCTATAAGGGCTGATGTGAAAAAGTCACTCCACCCTGGTCGGAATCGAACCCAAAACCTCCCGATTGTCATATATTTTAGGGTTAAGGGTCCCGACGTGTTCTAGCCTATAAAAGTGGATTTATTAGATATATATTATTAGCAATCAAATTGTAAATGAGACCAGAGGAAAACGGGATACAGCTTACCGCCGGGGTAATGAAGGACATCCCGGACAAGACGAAACAAGCGCCCCTTCTTCAGGCGGTATGATTATTTAATTAATATATACTTGCACTTGAAGTATTTAATATTTGAAGTCGCATTACCTTAGATAATAAACATATCATCAATATCCTTTTTTTGCTTTCGAGCAAAATCTCTCCAGAGGACACAGTATAAAGCATGAATAATAGTGGGCAAATGGTTTTCCCGAACAGACCAAAGGAGGCGTTCTCTACTGTAAAGGTATCGAGGTAAATATGATCACTCTACAATCTCTAGGGTCTCTAGTCTGAGCTGTTTCATCTATTTGTATACCTTCTAGACTTTCAAGAGTCTCTTGAAAGTCCATGATCAGATTAAGGCTAAGAATATTCGACTTTGGAGTTTCATGGTCAATGACTGAGAATCTGCGCAAAGACCCACGCTTTTCCAACACGGACGTTACGTATATATCACTATGCAGCAGGGTGACAGGTGTTTAATCAACTCCGACTGACTTATCGCCGTTATAACGATTGATAAGTAGGAAGGGGACCCCATGAAAATGAATGATGGAAAAAATTAACTACATGCACGCTAGTATGAATAGGTATTTAACTTTTGATGGGATTTAGACTTAGTCGGCCACAATCATACGGAAGTAAGTCTACCTCTGCTGAAATGATTCCACGGGTGATAGTTCCGCCATTTCACGTTCCACCTACTTATAGATCACACTCAGTTCCTGATAGATAAAATATATTATAGGAATATCCTATGGTCTTGAAAAATATCATTTATATCCATGAGTGGATGTTGATATCTGCATGAGCGAGCGCACCGAATAAGTGAAGAATTGATATTTTTGAAAAACCATAGGATTGTCTGTTTATCCGATGGGAAATCATTACCCAGCGAAAAAATGTTGAAAAAATGTTTTTTTTATTTGTTTTTGAAAAAAAATCTTGAAAAATTAAAAAATCGAGGCCATCGAATATCACTTTTTGAAACCATCAGATATCCTTTTTTTGCTAAAATACATAATCCAGGTCCACATGTTAAATATAGCTTCACGTGAGATTCGATATTTATCCTTGTAACCATGGGACAATAGATGAAAGAGCTTATAATAGATGATATATCCTCCACGTAATAATTTACCACGTCCAAAATGTCAAGCTCATTATCTTACCTTGATACAATGATAATGTTAACAAAAATTATTGAAGGATTAAGGGGGTTTCTCATTAGACGCCGATGACTTATTTGTGATTTGAATGACTCCACATACAGGAGTGTGGACTGACCTTGATGACATCATCCTGCCGTATCTGTATGTTTACCATTCAGTCAACATGAATGGGGGGTGGGGGGGGGGGGGGGGTAGGGGGGTGGGGAGGGGGGATTTGGCCTTCGGCCACGCAATCCGGCATCCCCGAGTGTGCGTACCAACTCAAAATATTGACAGGGGGGGGGGGGATTTCCCAAAGATGACCTTTCGTATTGGCACGTTCGAAAACGTGAGTATATACTCTACAAGTATGGATCGAGTAACTTCAATAGTATTACCGTAGGTTTGAAATGATGATGTTGAACTGATGTTAACGCCATTCCCGATTTCAAATTTAACTTTGCGCAAAGGCAGCACTGAGAGAGCACGTGCTCATGATTGTTCAGGTGATCACATCAGGTGCAATTTGATTGGAGATGATGCGGGAAATGACGTAATGGGGAATCCACATGACTTATAAATGGAGAATCAAAATCAAAGATGAGAAATTCTGTTTTAATTGAAGTTCAGTGAAGGTCTTGCAGATTTAGTTTAGCTTTGAAATTGTACATCTTAAGCTCGGGGAGTTGATATTACAGCTTAGTAAGAAATATATTAGCAACATAACGCTTCTTACATTTGAACAATTATATTTGTTCTTAAATATTCCATAGTTTAATTACAATCAAGATCTTTCACCAAGACGTCAGTTATGATATAGCTGATTGCTTGAGTAATCTCCTTGATGATCTGACTTAGCATTTAAAAAACTGATGGATAGCTCAACATGCTTAAAACATCCACAGCATGTATTATGCATTGGGCGAATGTTCGGTGTGTTTAAATGTCAGTTTCCTGTTCATGGAGTTTCTTCACCAGCAAAAACAAGGATACGCATAGAAAAATAACTTTTTATAGAACTAATCCATCGACAGAGGCAATAAACAATACACAATGTGTTTCTATAGATCGATCGATCTAAGAAGCTGGATGAGCAAATATTATCCAACTGATGCATCAACCTGTAGCATCTTCAGAATTATTCAGAACAATTACATATATTTACACTTTGAATCACCTATGTCACATACCAGATCATACATAAATAAATGGCGCACAATATTTGCCCAGTACACCCTGTACTACCGATGAGCCCACTCGATGGTCTTTTCACGTATTTTCTAAATCCCAAACTCCGTAAAACACTTTATCCATGTTATTGATGGGAAAAATACAAAGAACAAGTAAGACTAAAATATGAAACCTAAAAGCAATGCTATTTTCATAGATGTTACTGGTATTTCACCTTGGAAATAGCACCCTCGCAAAAACAAACATGCCTGATTGATTTCATTCTGAACTTGATTAACCCAAACTAACATGGCATTATTTGGTTCTGGAATGAATATGCTGGTCATTGACCTGAAAATATCTCGCATACAAGAACTAGTTCACAAATGTTTTTGTGCAAATTGAAATAAGACTCACAACGGATTCTTTTTCTTTTTTATACAACGCATTACCCCGAATGCAGAGGTTAGTTCTAAACTTATGAAGCCATTTTCTGAAAAGTTAATCCAAACAAAGGAAACGGTGGCTTAAAATCACAATACCAATAAACAACCTCTTAGAAATTACAATTAAAAGTGAAAATATAACAGCTATTAAAGTTTTACCAAACTCCAACTGTTTATATGACGTGCACGGACCTGGGGACAATTCGGGAAATACGGGCTAATCTCAGCTTTAAGCGTTAATATCTGGCTTATTTAAAAAGCTAACCATGTCCATTATATATCATATTGAAGTATTTTTTATTCGCATTTCACTGAAATTATTTTTCCTTGAAAAGTGTGATGGGATCTACCATACTTTTGAAGTTAAATGTACTCCGACATCGTCAAATACGCTGTAAGGCGTAACATTTCACGCTTACACGGTTCGTTGAAATCGGGATTACTTTTGAAATACTGATCAGAATTTTACTAAAATTTCACATTTTATTCATTAAAACATGTGCTTTTATGACGTCACAATTGCCTAGCGGCTACAGTTCAAATCGTCTTATATGAACGCTTTTAAGATTTCCAAAATTGTGTAAGGTTTTGAAGGCGAAGGAGACAAGCAATAAGTTTACCTTTATTTAACCTTCTAATTTAGGTCTGATTTCCAAAAAAAATTAACTGCACAATATTGTCATGGCGAAATTTACAAAACAATAACTGATTTCTTTATTTTTCAAATAATAAGAGAATAAGAGTTGCTTTTAGAGACTTGAAAAAATGTAACGCATCGACTTTTTACCACAAATCCAATACACATCAATTTTTACTAACGCCCCGAGTGGATTTCCTGACCGTTTTTCAAAAATCAAAAACATTTTAGCAATATTGTCCTCGAGATCTTGTTGCTCTGTGAATTTTACCAGGATGGAATAAGAATAAAGCACCTTATTTTTAGGTTGACTAAACTTGACAAAATGTAACGCTTGTCGTTTTTGACGTTATAATGCTGATTGCGCCCTATACTGCCCATTGTATTGTTTTGGAATTTTGACGCCATAATGTTACTCTAATTGTCCCCAGTTTCGTGCGACGTGTATTAGTGTTTATTGGTTTATGAATAAGCCCTCAACTCATTATCTTATGAAAGGTATTCATTTATCTTTGAATAAGACAAAAATTATTTCAGAGTTACGAAATAGTTCAAGTATTGACTTTGACACGATTTTTTGTTTAAAACCGAAAAAGGAAGAATAAAAAGGGAATATTGCAAACAGTTCCATAGCCACTATTTTTCAATATAAAAATAAGAGAAAGTGAGAGTTTCTTTGTATTTGTAATGAAATAGTTTACATAAAGGGAAAATGGACAATATATTCCAAGACAATAATTTTGTCCTCCTGTTTATGTGACCAGGAACATTTTTGTCTTGCTTATGATAAATCAAAGTCTCTCACGCTTTAGATAAAGAGGTACTCTGATAAACCAGAATGACGATGTTCAATTACACGTGTACGTGTTACATTATGAATAATGGAATACGGAGATTGCTGTTCCTCTTCTTTCTTTATGTAAGAACCTAATTACACCTTTTTCCTCATACAATTATTGTCAATCGGTCAAGTAAATGACTCGAAGAGGAAAATATTTCAAAACAGGATATTATAAATTTACACGTTTCACGATCACGTTATTCAAAATAGTGCTACGCCTTCCTCACATCTGGAATACGCTGATCTATTTTCAGGTCAATGCTATCTGATGCAGTGGTTTGGCACCAATCAGATCTGCTTTATTGTATTTCCACTCTCCTAGATTGATTAATCTTTTTCAAATGGTAATTCGGGAATTACGCTTATCTGAAAACAAATAGAGGATTTGGCTTGTTTTACGGAGATAGTAAATTTGGCTATTATATCATCCTTAACGAAAGTCCCTGTTAATCCTACAGCTTGGGGCGACGTATCATTCAATGAATCAAGTGGATAGCAAATCGAGTACTCTATGGCTTACTCTACCGAGCTGACAGAAGTCGTTCAGTAACCCTTGGCCCTTGGCGCAATATAAACCCATTTAGTGCCTCCTAGTTACATATATTGGTTTGTGAATGTATACTTCCATTAGGTACAATATTAGGGTCTGTAAGACAGTGATACGTCCCCGATACGGTCTGTTTCATTTCATCTAGAAGCTGTTCCAGTTCAATACCCCCAAGTGGATCTTGGTTTTCATTATCAATCATGCGCAACGACGTGCCGCTGATCTCGCTATTTGATCGGCTATGGCTTCGTGTAGCACCAGGTTCCTGGCTACTACCGCCCTGGGGACGATTCCTATTGTTATTATCGGGGGAATACCCAACAACCATTGTCACATTTGTATCGGTGTGACTCTTGTTAAATCTATACGTCACGAACTGGGGACGCTTTCTCCGACGTCGACATGGTTTAAGGATTGTACAAATGAATGCTTGTCGAAATTTGAGCGACATAATGTTATAAAGGATGGGGTTGATTGTTGAGCTCACATAGTATAGTACGCCTGAGATGTAATAAAGCACCCCTTGGACTTCCATTAGCCGTGGTGTCCAATTACGTACGTATATGACCATTAATCTCTGCGCGTGGAAGGGTGCCCAGCATACAAAGAAGGCGACGACCACCGCAACTGAAAATAAAAGATAATCCATAAAAATTATAATGTAAGTTTTAATGCTCGAGTATATGGTCACTTTATCATGATGTATTTAAGATTAAATCGTTCATCTTAGAATAAGGTAATTGTTTCATGACGTGCGTGAACTTGGTTAATTGCCCTTGACGATGACAATGCTAGGGTAGAGGGGATAAACAAAATAATAGATGACTTCCATCCCCTTGGGCTTATAAAATGAAAGATCTACGAAAGAAATCTTCAAGTCCTTGCAAAGAGTGATTACAGATTTTTAAGAGAGGAGCTGATATTTCTTTACCAAACCAAACATATATTCGATATATTACACCTTGTGTACTAAGTATATGTGCGCTGTGCAAGTGTCCCATTTTTTAAAATCAATGCTGAGCTAGCTTGTGCGGTGTACGTGACGCTCGAGACTTCATCGTCAAGTTAATAACACCTTGTTCCACATTTTGCTCCCATTTGGATTATGCATCGAACACCTACAACCTGTTGCATGTTGAACCAATAGGAGAGGAAGGTATTAGCAAGCCACAGTATAAATATTCATTATAAATATCTAACAAGTGTGATTTCTTTTTCAAGAATTCCCTCACGAAACCAAAATAAGATAAGTGCTTTTTTATGTCTCATCATTAGCTCTGCCTCAAAGACAATGATCTCATTTCAGAATCAAGCATTCTGTCAAACTGTCTCATAATATGACAAATTACAGGAGTTTATGCTGTATTTTCATTCGATTGCTAGTTAGCCTTGTTGATAGCTTATTGATAGGGAACTAATGGACTTTTTGCGAGAAAGATCTTGTTTTGTTCTTCGAGGCGTCTGAAGACACGTCACAGTGCGGAACAGACGCTTATCTGTAATGAAGAGTAAGTTCCTATGGCAAAACTGCCCTAATTCACGTCACCATACTAGTCAATGGGCAAAAGGGCAAACGCCTGACTTTTTATCTCGAGTTATGGATTTATGTGGCCTCACTGGCCTATCTGAGGTTCTAAAGCTATGTCTAAGCTACATCTTGACACTAAACTCAATAGGGGCCAATCATCTACTTTTTGAAATAATTGGTCAATTGTGACACTACCCCCTCTCTCTGCAGACACAAATTGAAATTCACAAAAATGAAGGCAAAATTAATACGCCACTTGACTCGAAATTTTCCTTCAGATAACCCAAATAAACGCATTTTCAGAAGAAATGGCATGTTGCCATTGCAAAAAGATTACAACTGTGCCTACATACTAGCTTACTGACTCGTCATGATCACAATTGTGTTGGGACTACATTTATTTTTGAATACTACTTTTTTCTATTCAGCGGAAGTGACGTATTAGGGCATTTTGGCCTAATAGCCACATGGTTGGATGATTTCTGGCTTTAAATTGCGTTTTTTCCAATTTACTAGAGTTTTTCAAGTAGTTTTGTGCAGTTTAAGAATATTCTGACAGCAATTATGAAAAATATGGCTACTTCATTACCCCTGGGGTCATTTTTCCAAGAACCCAATGGTTTTCCTTAAATTTGACTAGTTTTTCATTTACATCATGAAATCCACTGCCTGATGGTGACATTTTTCAGTATCGTGTCAAGAAATTGAGTATTTTATTGCATATTGCGATTTTTAGCCAAAATCACTGAACCGTGAACCAGAAAATTGGACAAATTTGGCCCACTTTTTGGCAAAATCTTACTAAAATCATCACTTTTTCATACTTTATTCCATTCAACAACCTCCTGATTTGAAAAATGATGACAAATTTGATCAGTTTTGACTCTGGCCTAGAGAATTGGGACTTTTGAGATATTTTTAGCTCGAATGTAGTCATTCAGAGTGAACAAATACATCAAAAATTGACACTTAACTCACCAATTTCTGACTGCACCCCCGATATGTACCTTCTTTCTATACTGGAAACCATAAGATGGAAAATTCAATCTTTATGATGAATAGCAACTCGTTGGCTTCCCCATTTACGACAACAAATGACATTTAGGGGTCACTAAGGACAAAATTGTAGCCAAATAACGTCAAAATCAGTGGTTTTTGGGGTAAAAAGCGAAAACGGCTGATTCAGCAAAAACATTAAATTTGTTCATGAAAATTCCCCTTTTTGCCTCCGTCCAAAATATGTTTCACACTAATAAACTTCAATTCTGGGCGATTCTGAGTAGTTTTAAAAAATTTTGGTCACTTTTACATGTGACTAATAGGCAAAACTGCCCTAATTCACGTCACCATACTAGTCAATGGGCAAAAGGGCAAACGCCTGACTTTTTATCTCGAGTTATGGATTTATGTGGCCTCACTGGCCTATCTGAGGTTCTAAAGCTATGTCTAAGCTACATCTTGACACTAAACTCAATAGGGGCCAATCATCTACTTTTTGAAATAATTGGTCAATTGTGACACTACCCCCTCTCTCTGCAGACACAAATTGAAATTCACAAAAATGAAGGCAAAATTAATACGCCACTTGACTCGAAATTTTCCTTCAGATAACCCAAATAAACGCATTTTCAGAAGAAATGGCATGTTGCCATTGCAAAAAGATTACAACTGTGCCTACATACTAGCTTACTGACTCGTCATGATCACAATTGTGTTGGGACTACATTTATTTTTGAATACTACTTTTTTCTATTCAGCGGAAGTGACGTATTAGGGCATTTTGGCCTATGTCAGACCTAAAGGTCAAATGTGAATGACCTTGACTTTCAAAAATAGTAGCTATAGTTGAACGTGAATAACAACAACGACAAGGACTATGTAGTAGACAAGTTAACCAACGTTCTAAAATATTGCCCTAATTTAAGTTTCTTTGCCAACGACATTCTACGTCACGCTATTAATTTTAAAAATCCGAACAGTTTTGACATTATTTCATGATAATGTTTCAAAGGTTATATTTTATATTCCATCCAGTCAATAAAAAATGGAAAGCGTCTGTAAATTATTTAAAAGATAATATAGATATGCTGTAGATCTATAAACAAATAAGTATTACAGTTTTGTTTAGTATTAACATTTATAGTATTAACAATAATAATTCCAGCATTTCATGATACAATTTTACCTTTAATAGCCACCGCTGCAAACAGGTGAACTATATTTATAGAAAAATATCAACATGACCGGTGCAATATTTCAGAATCGTCAACACAACAACATATACTTTTTGGACATCCTAGACTAATATCATCAGGGGAACGACAATATATCCTGGTTCAAATAACAGCCAAGGAGATCATTTTGCACATTATATTAAAATAAACAATACATGAGTTTTTACATTTGTTTTTAGTAAGAATCAACATAGTAAAGCTAGAATATTGCAAAAACTCAAAAGTAGAACTCCACAATTCAATGGATATTTTACACCAAAAAGTAAATTAACGTGAATTGCTCTAGCTATTCGCTATGAACCTTTCACATTCGTTTGGCCCGGCTTCTTTAAATATAGCTTTATTCCATCATGCATGCAATTTTGAAAATCGACATTCCCATGTTCAGTAGATAATTGTATTTGGTCACTTTATCTTACATAAATCAATGTGTTTCTTTAGACAACATGGCAAATATCCTTTCATATTCTCAGAAACAAAGACATAATCATAGCTTCGAAAAGACAATCCAATATATTTAGAATAAACAGCAAGTAAATATCAAACAATTCATGTATCCTCCGCAATGGGGTTTGGATTTCAAACAGACAGTACTACGTGAATATTTTTTTGGGCTACACCCAAGTGATAGAGTTTGATCTTAGATGAACTAAGGATCATGGTACAGTGTGAAATATTGTTCCCACTCTAATTAGAAAACATGTGAGCTGTGAAACACGCCTTAATATAGATTACCCGAGAACATAAGACGTGACGGACTTTAGTAACGTGTCCTGTTCGCACAAACGCCAAATCAATTATAGATGACCTTAGAGAAGAAATGATAGGAAGGAATTCAGACTCTACTTATCTATTAACATGATTGAAAGCTTAATGATACACGTACCTGCTATTATTGTTGCAGTATCCTTCAATTAGGATCGAGTTACACTAAGACTCTTAAAATAAATGGGCGTGCAGGCAATTCAGACCGTTTTTGAAGAAATGTTCGAACATTAAGTAAAAAATCATTTATAACGTCCTAGAAATAAATGGCCGGATTAGCGTAATGAACTGAATGTGTCGCATTGTATAACAGCGTGACTGAGATAAACGCCTATACAGAGAGAGTTTGTTGAATTTGAACAAAGTCAAATTTATGAAAATTCAAATTCTTGACTATCTTGCAAAAAAGAAATAAATGAACGTACAAATAACCATCTGCAACGTGTCACGAATCATTAGGGAGTTTACGCTTGCAACGTGAACGGAAAATATTTAAGCGATGCATTTGTATGGGCGATTGGTCGTTGGCGTTTCGATTTTATATGCAAGCTTAAACTCCCTATTATATTGCCGACCACGTAAATACAAATCGATTCCAAATATCTAGTAAGCCATATTCTCTAAGATTTGTTTCATGTTCCTCCTATTGTTGCGATGAACCTTTGTCTTGATTTTGTTGTAATGTCATCTTAACTTAGGATATGCCATGAGCGTACTCTCCCTTTCCATATAAAGGTAATGACTAGCCATTATGATGTAACAAATGGCCATGTAAGCTATTATACACCTTTGATAACACGAAAAACGTTTTACCATTTACGATGAGAGAGTATGTTTCGTGCTTAAGATTGATGTTATACTTATTTTTCCGTGAAGTCAAAATGGAAAGAAAAAGCCTGGGAGCCAACAGAAAGATTGATAATGCATATTTGTATTGGATAACGTAATACCTTACGCGTAGGTGCTTTTAGGTAACACATCATGTACGTTATTTTTATGCGCAACATATCAAAATTTCTCGCAATTCTTGTAAATTGAGAACTTGTATATTGACGGTTCTCCCGGGATCACAGGGTGGTAGTTTTCCTACGCTCGCCGCAGAAATTCACTGATTTAATTGATCTGTGGTCGACGCACGGCTGCCGTACGACGAATGTGTGTTAGGTAACTCTAGATCTTGTGACCAGAATTTAATCCCCAGTCCCAATAACATAATAATGATTTACCTGATTACACAATAGGATCAGTTGACTGACGATATTTCAAAACTTGGCACAAAGGCCTTTCACCCATGCGCGAAAAAACAATGATTATTCAGTGGTCCATTACGCGAAAAAACAGTGATTATTCAGTGGTCCATTATCAGATATGAACAGATGACATTCCATTGGAAAGAGGAGACAAATGGCTTCATGGTAAATCAAATAAAATTGATGTTATTATCACTACTTTTGTGGTTTAACAATGTTTTTGCTTGTTGCATTTTTATTGGGACGCACTGTAGAGCTGCACAATAAATGATGACGTAATCAAGCTTCATATAAGTTATACGTTATTTAAATATCTTAACGTTTTACAAGGGTCAATTTGTCTCTTCTGTTTGTGTAAGTCGGTAATATGGATTGTCACCTTGACAACCATACAATACTTGACATTTGACCTGCATAAGTACGTAGTTTTTTATTCCATATGATGCTATTTATAAAGTTTTACTCAAATATGAACTTATCAGCTTATCGGGTTCATTAGTTTCAATATAATAGCATGAAGTTATTTGAAATAGCGTGTTAGGATTGGCTGGAATCGGACACACCTTACCTAGCTATGTCTGAAAGGGGAATAATAAACATGTTATAACTGAGATGTGAAATCTCTCTAGATGTAGATATTAAATGTTCATGGAAAAAACGATTGGGAGGGGGTCAGTACTCCCCGAAGGTCATAATATTTTACTTTCACGTAAAAACGTGAGCATGTCAATGTTTCAATCAGAGTAATGTTCCTTAATTATATTAGTCTGGACGATCACAAATTTGATGACTTTCTAAAATCTCCAAACATAAACAAGTGAGTGACGTAGTGACGCCAGGTGATCGTGAAAATGGGACGGAGGGGGGTGGGGCAGTCAAATTTTGCTAGAAAATTCAAGAAAAACAGTCTACACACGACCTGTAATAAATACTTAAAGTCAAATCACATCTCTCATCTTACATACATATTGCTCCATCCACCCTCCGTCACCTCTCCCCTCCGCCCCATTTCAATTGTTTTCGATTATGTTTTATATAATGTTTGGAAACTTATTCTATTTAATCAGCAATGACATTAATTTAGTTATGATAACGTCACTTACAAGTTTTTATTACAGGTCGTGGAGACCATTGTTGCTTGATATATAGCAAAAACATTGGCATTTTCACGTTAGCGACGCTGCGCCTTTTTTAATAGATCTTATATCTTAGAAACCCATTAGTTCAAAAATCCTAGAAGACCTAACATGTTTCCCCGTGTCTGCACGGGCGTAATTTTACATCTGCACGAGCGTAATTAACGCCTACACATCCGTAAACAACCCCTGAATACTCTGGGCGGGTAAGCCAACCATAGCTAATTATTAAATGTAGTATGAGGTCCTAGGGTCAAACGTATGAGACACTCCCTATGTATATCTTGTCCTTTAGAAAAGCTCATTGCAATTCCAGGGCTTTAGGTCAACTTGACTTTCTAATATATTTTTATAGCTTACAAAATGCCTTTTAATGACGAAAAGAGTTCTTATATAAAACTGTATAATCATGATTCTCCATTAATGACATTAATGTAGTTAGGGGGATAAACTGATGAATTCTAAGAGAAAACCTTACAAAAATAGTTGCATGGAACTAATCTTATTCGGATCCATGTATAGAATTATTCAATTAGAACATACGTCATTCAAATCCATGATAAGCCCCAGGCCGTAAACAAAGCCCCAGACCGTAAACAAAGTAAAGTCCACGTATTTAGGGATCGATTTTCATGGTGAGGAATTCGATTTGAATTATAGGTCAAAACCATGATTATTTCGAGTCCTTTTTATAAAAATAACAAACAGGAAATAATGAGTAACACATGTCAAATGATTATTCATGTTTCTACCTTATTTTGCCCTGAAAATGTTTGAGATGAAACTTAACTCCAAAATACACATACTATGATAATATAAATATTTTGAGGGTGTTTTGATTTTGAATCTTCATTTAATAGGGCAAATACTATCACTGGTTTTTGAGCGTAAAAAGTCCAATCATTCTGGTTTGGTAGAGCACTGACTTTACACTAGCGACGATTAAAAAAATCATCAAAGTCCAAAACCAAATTTCCGAAATGCCGATACTTTCGATTGGCATACTTAAGGAGGGGAGTGAAGGGATATTTTGCAACCTGCTGCGTTATTTGATTCTTGTCATCCGAAATAAATACAATGTTTGAACACGTTCCTCTGGGCGATCCTAGACACTATTACGTGAAGAGTGACGACACACTATTGAGCAGGTGTATTAGTCGGTTATACACTTATTAAAAAGTCAATGTAAGGAAGAAATTAGCTAAAATGGCCTTTGGGCTATCAATAAAGCAGTTTCATTTTGAATTAGCCTAGATGTATCTTATATCTTTAATAAATCATGAACATGCTTATATTGTGCAGTACTTCATATAAATTACAATATTTCGTGATAGGTTAAGTTCTACTATTCAGTGATTAGCCGTATCGCAGATTGATTCACTGCTAATGACTACTGATCTTTACTATTAGTCCAAGAGGACGTAATGTATCATTAAAAGTTGTTTCTAGTCTTTAAAAAGCTAACCGACAATATTGTTTTCGAATGACAAACATGCAAAAATAACACCTGCATGGATGCTTGTATCTATGAGTATTCTGTTAGTGATTTTACAGATCTGATGCATAAGTGATCTTACTGACCTCAAAAGCAACTTCCATGGTAGCTATTCATTTTATTGGCGTGTCCTTATATCTAAATATGAAATGATGTAAGTTAATTATGGGTAGATAACAGTCCATTTGCTCATATTCCGATTGGGCAATCATTTTGGTTTATAATTCGGATTAGATATATCTGAATTATTTCTCATTAAAAAAATGTTGAACAAGCCAACATCTTGCAAAAAGCTCACTTGAAACTAGTAAATGATTTCAGCTGTCAAATACGTAAACGAATACACACCGTCATCGAATTAAGATAATAAGTCGTTTGGGATTCAATTATTAAATTTACAGTACTCAAAGAGAATACTGATGATAAGGTGAACTTATGGTGCGTTAAAAAAGATAAGTACTGTGATCCATTTATTGCTTATTCTTATATTTTCACTGTCGCCCACAACATGCACAATACAAGTATAAAAGTTGTTCGAAGCGAATTTTACTTCATTAAAGAAATTAAGCACATGATTCAATGCTTTGCCCAAATCCAATAGGTTAATGTTTAATGATGGTATATAATATAATTTAGTGAGCATCACTCACAAAGCATTATCAAGAGTTATGTGCTTATATTAATCCTAGGACATTGTTACAGAAATGTAGATATAAAAATATCTAGAAATTAGACCACATCTCTCTGAAACGACAACAGTTTGCTCAAATTTTACCATCCTCGTGTTGTACCTACCCTTTGCATTCGTTTGACTTCACTTCTTAAAAGAGTGTAGTTTAACTAGACTCTGCACGCAGGGTATGTTGTACCTTAACCCGCGCGTTCAACTGCCACACTTAATTTGGTACGTGCCCTGCCTTAACACAGATTCGAGATGAGAATAGATTTTAACGGATGTTGCTTAAAATAGTTATAATGTAGTTACTAACGTCAGGGACTCCTATTGTGACGGACAAGAGGCACAAAGGTATTAACAAGAATGACTAGCTGAGAATAATTAATTACCCAGTGCATATTTTGTTTAATATAGACATAAAGAGCCATGGAAGGCCGATATATAATCATTTTTCCTTTACAAACATATTACAGATTGTAATGGATATTATTTCAATAATTTACCAGTAAATAATGTAGAAATTACACACTAACGTGATAACTCAAAGAAAATGTCATATTAATTAAGAGCTATGAGGCTTTTACGATGTATAGTAAAGAAAACATTTTGTCAAACGAACGAATTGAATATCTGTAATTTCATGACATATACAAGTTGTATACAGTGCGCCCCTAAAAAAACGTAACAAGCAAAAACATGGTAAAATCACAAAACTAGTTATAATGACATCAATTTCATTTAGTTTACCATGAAGCCTCCTCTTTCCAATGATATGCCATTTGTTCATATGCGATCATACACCACTGAATAATCATTGTTTCTTCGCGCATGGGTGAAAAGGCCTCTGAGCCAAGTTGTTAATATCCCCAATCAACTGATCCTTATTGTGCAATCAGGTAAATCATTATGTAATTGGGGCTGGGAATTAAATTCTGATCAAAAGACTTACATAACACTTGTTTCAGATTTTGATTGGATTGACATAACAAACATGGAAAAAGAAGTGGCATTAACAGTAGTCAGTTAAGTCCCAATCATTGTCATCTAATGAAAGATTACTTTCCATGCCCATTCACATGGCCACCATTTCTCTACACACAGATTTGCTCGTCTCTCTATGTAAGGGGCACCTCTGAATCATCTGTGGACTCTGGCAGAGAGCAGCAACCTCATTGGTAATTCTCTGTTAACTGTTGCAATGTCTAAAACTTGGTCCAGAGCAGATTTTGGCCCGTTATGCAAAAGGAATGATTATTCAGGGGTCTGTGGTCGTATATGAATAAATGACATACCATTGGAAAGTGTAGACATGTGGATTCATGGTAAACTAAACAAAATTGATGTAATCATCACTGGTTTTGTCATCATGATAAACCATGCCATCTCAAATCTTCTCAGCCCTGAGATGTTTCAGGTGAAACAGAAAGATGCTATGAGTATCAGAATGGGTTTTGTGGTTTATACAATGTTTTTATTTGTTGCGTTTTTTGTTTTTGGGACGCACTGTATAAATGTAGAGTTGATTTGATATTTGTTTTTCTCAATTAAAGAATTAGCTCTTTAAAGATTACAACATGTAATGATTCAAAATGAACGTTTTATTTTGACAAACATTTACGGGCCGACAATTGATCAAGAGAAATTACCCTTTTGGACTAATATTGCCCAAAAGATTGAAAACCCGACACGAGAAAATACACGTTTAATAATAGGAGGAGACTTTAATGTCATATTTGACGAAAATCTTGACAGAAAGGGCGGGAATCATAAAGTAAACAAACCTGTAATAGACTTTTTTAATGAGTTCAAATTGAATTTAGATTTAATTGATATTTATAGGGTTCGTAATCCAGACGTAAAAAGATTTACATGGCGACAAAAAAAACTAGCAATAATGAGTAGACTGGATATATGGTTATGTTCGGATGACCTTCAAAATGATATTGAAAAGGTGGATATTGACACTGGTATTCTTTCTGATCACTCTCCAATAACTCTTAATTTAAATAATCTTCATATCAAAAGAGGTCCAAGTCATTGGAGATATAATAACAGCCTATCAAAAGATAAAGATTTTGAATCCGAATTAATTCAAAATATTGAAATATGGTCAAATGAGTCAAAAGATCTCAAGGATAAACGAGTTGTTTGGGACTTCATAAAATATAAAATTAGAGAGTTTTCAATTAAATTTTCTAAACAAAAGGCAAAAGCTAGAAGAAAATGTAGACAAGATCTTGAAAATAAACTGATAAAATTACAAGAGCAACTTGATAATAGCCCCAATGATATGGCCATTAAAAATGAATTTTACAAATGTCAATTTGAGCTTGAAAATATATTTGAGTATATTACACAGGGAGAACTGATTAGATCAAGATCGCAAAACTTTATTGAGGGCGAAAAAGGTACAAAATATTTTTTGCAACTTGAAAAGAAAAATGCTGCAAAAAACAGTATAACACAACTTAAAAATGCAAAGGGTGATATAGTTGAAGATTTTTCAACTGTTCAGAGAAACATTTTAGACTTTTATAAAAATCTGTATTCCAAAAGTAACGCAAAAGTTGACGACAATAATGCAAATAAATTTTTTAAAAATGTTAACATTCATAAATTGTCCGATAAGGATAAATTATCAATGGAGTCCCAAATAACAATCGAAGAATGCTTCAAGACAATGCAAACGTTTCAATTAAATAAGTCTCCGGGAAGCGATGGACTGACAATAGAATTTTATATTTTCTTTTGGAATAATATAAAGAACTTTTTTATCGAGGCAATGAATTTTACTTTCACTAAAAAAGAAATGTCAGCATCTCAAAGAGAAATATTAATGAAACTTATTCCAAAAAAAGGTAGAGATGCTCTATTTTTGAAAAATCAAAGACCTATTTCCCTTATTAATGTCGATGCAAAAATAATAGCTAAAGTAATTTATAAAAGAATTGAAGCTTTTTTGGATAAATTGATACAATCAGATCAAGCTGCATTTGTGAAAGATAGACATATGGCCGAAATAGCAAGACTCATTGAAGATTCGATATTTTATACAAATGATAGAAACACAGATGGCGCTCTAATCGCAATTGATTTCCTCAAAGCTTTTGACTCATTAAACCATGATTTCCTCTTTCAAGCATCAGAAACATTTAATTTTGGTGACTATATCAAATCTTGGATTAAAATACTTTATACTAACATACATGCCAAAGTTATGAATTTAGGATTTAGTGGAGAACAATTTAATATTGAAAGGGGTATTAAGCAAGGAGATCCTTTGTCCCCCATACTGTTTATTCTCTCAGTAGAGTTTCTGGCACAAGCAATTAGAGATGATCATTCAATCAAAGGAATCAAAATTGGGGAAGATAAGGAGATAAAACTTAGTATTTACGCAGATGACATGACACTTTTTGTAAGAGATAAAGAATCTGTACACCAAGCTATGAGAGTGCTAAAAGACTTTGAAAAATGTAGTGGGTTGAAAACTAATTTAGAAAAAACTGAACTCTTCACTATTGGCAAATCAAAAAATGAAACTTGGGAAATTGGTGCACTTAAACAGGTTAGAGAAATAAAAGTTTTGGGTGTTTTCTTTAACCATGATGAAACCAAGAAATATGAGCAAAATTTTAGAGTCGTGATAAATCACTTAAAACAAACTCTTAACCTGTGGAAAACTAGACAACTAACAATAATAGGGAAAATACAAATTGTGAAAACATTTGGGTTATCAAAATTCAATTTTATTTGTTCGGTCATAGATACACCAGATAGATACCTTAAAGAAATCAATGATATTGTGTTTAAATTTTTATGGAATGGCAGGGATAAAATTAAGAGGAAATCATTAATTTCCGACTTCAAAGAAGGGGGCTTAAGAATGAGTGATTTAAAAACAAAAATTAAAAGTGCCCAACTAAAGTGGGTTCAGAAATTAATTAAAGATACAAACAAGAATTCTCCATGGACTGTCATTCCAAATTATTACCTTCGTCAAAAAGGGGGCTTATTTGTATTGAATTGCAAGTATGATATAACTAAATTGAATATTGATATTCCAAAGTATTATAAACACATGCTTCAAACATTTATTGAATTGCCTCGTTCACAAACTGATATACCAGAGGAAATAATATGGAATAACAAAACAATCACGATACAAAATAAATCACTCTTCTGGATAGAATTTTTCAATAGAGGCATAATAAAAATTAAAGATTTATTTATAGATGGATCAATTAAAACATGGCACCAGATTAAGGTACAAACAGGTCTATCTGATGTATACATGCTGAAATGGTTTGGAATTTTAAAAGCCATCCCAAGAACTTGGCTTATAAGAAATAATATATTTGAAAATAATGTCAATTTAGATGTAAAACACTGTAATTTTGATATTGTACATGGAAAAAATATATATCAGTTTAACAAATGTACATCAAAATTATTTTATTCTATTTTATTGTCGCACATTGTTGAACAACCAACAGCGAAAGGAAAGCTTAGTATAAAATATGAATTAAACGAAGAAGACTGGAATTTTTACTATACTTATTATCATTACATTTTAACGTATTCTAAACACAGGGCTTTTCAATTTAAACTTATAAATTGCATTTTATATACAAATAATGATCTATTTAAATATAATGTAATACAATCGCCGATGTGCGAATTCTGTCATACTGCATTTGAAACGATTGATCACTTGTTTTATCTTTGTGAATATACAAATCAGTTTTGGAACAGTGTTAAGCAACACATTTTGAAAAAACTCAAATATTTTGATTTAAACAATGTGCTCTTTGGCTCAAAAAAATGGAGCAAATACGAAAATATGATTATAATTATTGCAAAATACTTCTTGTATAATCAAAAAATGCTACAAGAACTACCAGTGTACAAAAAATTCGAAATGTATTTAAAATACTGTAAAGAAAATGATAATAAGATATGGAATGAATGAAGAAGGATGTGTGTAAAATGGAGTGAATGTGTAAAATATACTTTGTAAGAATATATTACAGAAGTCAATATGTTTTTAAATAAATTTTAAAAATTAAAAAAAAAAAAAAAAAAATGTAATGTTTTGACATAAATTGAAAATACCTACCTGGCTATATATTGCACACATATTTAAGAATTTCAATTCGTCGACGAACATATCATTCTTAACAATGATAATGTGGTAAAGGAAAAACCAATGACAAAGATATTTCATTCATATTCATATATTTTTGCGTATATATATATCTTTTGCGTATTTGTTGGCGTAATTAGGCGCAACATACGAGGATTGCCAAACTAGGATGGTGTTTCTACGTTCTACGTATACTTTCACCCTGGGTTCGAAAACGTAAATCTCTCATCCTTCACCACAGGGGAAAGCATAAATGTTTTTGAATACTCATGAACATGAAAATGGCCTTTCAAAACTTTGTTAACTTTCCCTGGCCTTACAAATTGAAAATACGATGCCAATACTCCAGAGGGCGCTGTTGAAAAGGTACAAGAGAAAAAATCTTAGCTTGTATTCGCAAATGCAACTAACGGCTAGCGGCTACCGGATTAACTTGCTATTTTATGACCAACTCATTTAAATATGAATGGAATAATGGCAGGTACTATTCATATTTAAATGAGTTGGTCATAAAATAGTAATCTAATCCGGTAGCCGGAATATTCATATGAAAGAACAATGACGCCTTTTGATGACGGATGTTTTATACTGAAGTGTAACAATCTATCAGGCAGTCTATCTATCTTTATCTTCACTTTGATTTCACAATTTTCATGTCACGAAAGTTCCAATCACAATGAAATTCCTTTTTATGGCGGACAAGCATGTTTCTAAAACGTCTTTCTTTGTCGGAGTCATTGTTCTCTGTTCCTCCATTCACTGCATCTTAATATCAAGACTACACGGAAAGCTTCCGTCACTAGATATTGCTAATGACTAAGTGGAATGTCTACCGTATTATGAGTTAGCGAGTGTTTATATGGTTTTAATGAACAATTAGTTTATGGATCAATGGATGTTAGACAAGTCCTAGAGGTGAACTTGACGAGGTTTTACAATTATCACTTGTTGTTGATATCGAGACACAGACTAGGACGTCCTATTGTCAATGTAATATCATATAACATTGACAATACGAGGCATATTTTGATTTTGATTAATTCTTGTTCTTGAGATTACTGTTGAAATATAATGAAAAAGTATAAAACGAAGACTTGCGAGTCAGACCTCCTTCACCTGAAATGATGCACTATTGATATATATATGTATACGCATTAACACATGCGGACTATCATTGCGCGGACTGTAGCTGTTCAAATGAAAGTTGAAACCCCCCTCTTCAATGAAATTAATGGCGCAATTTGTGTTAAAAAGGTGAGGGTCTAACATGCTAACGGAGATTCACCAGTCACAAAGTTGAATAATTAACCCTTTCATCATCAAGGGATAAATTGTGAGAATAAATTATGATTTCTAAATAACGATTTTTATTATTTAAACGTCCAATGTAACAGATATACTACACTAGGATGATATATGAAACAATTGGTTAGCTTTTTAATAAGGCGGGGGTTAACGCTAAAGGTGACATGAGCACGTATTTATCGAATTGTCGCCAGGTCCACGCACGTCATTACAATTGGTCTCATTCGACAGAATCCAAGATTCTTATCTCCAAGGTCAATGTGTACTGCATATATTAGTCTAAATATTTTCTTATGTTGCAAGTCATATTCTGTCTTGTTATTAGCGTCTATACTAGATTTGAAATTATTTTTGATTTTACATAAAATGATCCCTTGGGGATGAAAGGGTTAATTAAACAAGATTGTAACCACTGGAGCTCCGTTTCAGAGTCTTTATTTCTGACAATTTTCACTGTCCATTGGTTTATCAGACCCTCGGAAAAATAGCGTCATTCTCTTGGCTTCCATTTGCTCAACTATACATAATTGTGTACTGTCGTTCATGTGGCCTAACACGGCGATGAGTTTGTCAATGAAGCGAAGATGATTATTTTCTTTACTTCTTTTGTCTAAAGATCAAGCTTGCTTAACTTACAAATTCCCATTCTTATCCTAGACCCAAGACACTGCCGTCAAGAACTGAAATGGAACTCATCTTATCATTGATTTATAGAGTCCAATTTCCAATTTGTCCAAGGTCATCCACAATGAATTGTTTTCGTAAAGAATAGCCCTAGGAAATATAGTAAGTTCATTATTTTTCTTATAAATTGATTTTTCTTTTAATTTTCAAGATGAGAGTAAATCAATATTAGCACTTCTACGGAGGTTAAAATAACTAAACTTTTAAACTATATCAATTACTTTGCAGAACATTTTATTAATTTTTTTAAGTTATAAATTCAATCAAGAATTCTGCTTGTACCGATATATATTGTCGATTTCATATTCAGTGTTGATACATTTCAAAATAAATAGATTATCTTTCTTATTTCTCATGAGATAAAGGGCATACACGCTCTCATTATTTATCCACGTAATGTAGTGTGAAAACTCCATTTATTCTGTTTAGTGGTTTGGGTTCCCTTGAGATTTCAAGACATATCGCAGCCTCTTCGTTCCTTCATAACAGAATCATTACTTCTGATAAATGAATCTTGAGCAAAAGAATGACAAGGATTTCAACCCCACAATGTACTATGTACCCTTGCTGCAAGGATGATCAACCCGATTTCGATAATGTATTTTAATGTGTATTAAAGGCAGAATCAGATCTATAGGGGGTGACAAAATTGCAAGCAACATGTACAATAACGCAGATGCGAGTAGGTAGTTACCAGTTTCACCACCAGGTGGCTCGTTCGGGTCAGATAGCATGGCGGGTATAGTAGAAAGTTCCCTTTAACTTAAATAACATCTGTTTTAGTGGCTCAATTTTCATATAACCCTTATGTATCTAATAGTTATGCAAATCAAAATATGTCCAGTAAATGAAAATATTATCTGACCAATATAAGAAAAGATATTTCACTTTTTGCGATTTTGTAACATGGGCTCTATGGAGAATCAACCCGAACTAGAAGTCACACTTTCAAAAATAATTAAATTTTCAAACTTGATAAACAATTTTCGAAACCATATTTCTAGATGTACTTTTAGATGTAGATTTCAAATATAACATCGCTTTGACTGAATTTTGAATATTTAATGGCGTAAATCAAGACTTTTCTACTCGCATCTAGTCTATTGGCCTACCAATCTACTCTCTTTATGATCTCAAATACAATATCTCCAAAACGATCGGATATATGTATAAATTATGTTTAAATTCTCCCAAATAATAAAAGTGAAAACCATAAAAATAGAAAAATAACACATGATAGTAAATAAAAATTTAAAGATTTCCAGGAATAACCATGTACCTGAAAGATTTTTAGAAAATAGACATGACAGGGAATTAGTGGAATACAGTAAAACCTGTGCATAGTGAATATTTTTTGCCGAGAAAAAGTTCTTTGTTAGTAGGTGTTCACTAAAGCGAGGATTGATATGCGGCATTTTGCAATATTAAAAAAGAGGAGGGATTAATCAATTTATTTGTATTTTCTACCCATGATAACCCATGACACTCTAGCGATAAGTTTTTGATTTGTTGTTGTGTCATATACTTATTTTAGACTGACGGTCATCTGAATGGTTCATCCTTTTATTATCAAATTTTAATCTCTTTTTATTAATTCTTTATAATCTCATCAAAATGGAATCCTTGGCACATTTGAGTCAGTTAAATGACTTTATTGAATTAATTCAAGGACATGAAAATCTGCGAGAAATCTTATATCTACATTCATTGTTCACTAGAGACAGGGTAATTGATTTTGCCAAGATTTAGCGTTCACTGTTTACAATAGGTATGTGTTCACTATAGGATTTTCCTTGAACATGTGCGTCAATGGGAGAAAAAGGTTTTGCCGAATAAAAACGCTCACTGTTGATAGGTGTTCACTAGAGAGATGTGTTCACTAACTCAGGTTTTACTGTATTATGAGCCAAAATAAATATTCTAAAATTGAATTTAGTTTGCTCACTAGTTACGATTCTCTGATTCTGCTTCTAAAATTAATTCTAAATAATTCTAAATAATGAAATTATTTATTTTCATCTTCTCCCACAATCGTACATGCACCTGTATATGTTTTTAACAATTATTCAGCGATAAACAACTTAAACCCTCTTAAACAACTTAAACCCTCTTTACTAAACTGAATGATTATGCTTTGACCCCCACATAAATATATTCCTTTATTCCTATATTGAACATGATCATCTCTATCTTTAACGTCAAAAGTGATGACATAAGTACTCATGTCATCAATTAAGTATTGACATTATCTGAACATCTCTTATTTTCGTCTTTTGCATGTTGTAATGTCATAAATCAGCTTCAGCCTGTCAGTTTGACTGATAGTTAATAAAAGTGTTACAAGAAGTTCAACTCCTAAATTAAGTATAGGTTTCCACTGTACATGCATGAGTGAGTTCTGGATGAGGCGTCCTTAAACCCCAAGAGGAGAGAATCATACCATTTATCCTTGGATGTGTTTACATTTTGTACTTGGGTTGGGATGTCATTAAAAATATAAACACGCAACTATTTGCGATAATTTCAACGCATTTGCACTAGTGTAGATAGAACTCTATATACTTATATTTTTCATTTTAGAACTTTTTTCTCATTTTTCACTGATCAGCTAGGATAATTTCGTCCAATTTTAGTCAACATAATTTTGCATTCTATACTTTCTGACCAATCAGATCACAGTATAGCCATGCTATACTTTAAAGACAGACTTGGTTATTCTGTGCATCCCCCTGCTGTACACTATGATTAAATGGCACTCTACTTGGCCAGATGTCGAAATGATTTGAAATCCAGTGTTTTCATATGGCGGTTTTGCCATATAATATGTGAAAGCGGTTAAAGAACAGGATATGATTGTCGTTTATTGAATGCTTTCCTTTACTAAATTATGGAATATTGTGTTTTATATCTTTATCGTATGATCTGTAAAATGAAGCCCTCTAATTGGTCAGGTCTTGTGCCGTAAAAATCGTTATTGCTACTGAGATTGTCCCCATTGATCATCTCCGTAGCAATACAGACAATATTGATACGGAGGGGACAATCTCAGTAGCAATACAGAGAATTCAGAATATGTCCAAGGGATTATCTCCTAAGTAAAATGTATTGGTCTATGATCACACGATAAAAACGTTATAGAATGATTTGAAGTGCTATACAGGATATATTCTGCTCTCGATATTCTTTATTGGCACTCGACTTCGCCTCGTTCCAATACAGAATTTCTCGAGCAGAATATATCCTGCATTGCACTTCAAAGAATTCAATAACTTATAGTATTGCTATTAGTTAAGTTGGTTGAATATTAGTAAAATTCACAAGAAGTCAATAGGGTAGCATAACCTCAGTTTATATCTTTGCTCTGAGCACTGATGTTATCTAAAAGGGACAACTCCAGAGGGAGAGTGTGATAAGCGAGGATCACAATCTATGTTTAAAGAAGTGAGATTTTTTTATGATTGTAAACGACATGAAAATATTGAATAACGTCTGGCATTTGGTATCACGAGACTGAGAGCCGAGCTTAATTGCTTATTGTGTTCTCTTTAAATTAGTGTTGTCCCTTGCGTTTTTCTATGACTAAAATTATGTCGATTATGGTCTATAAAAGTAAATAACGTCCTTATAAATATGGGTCTTAATCACCTCACAAGGTATTACGACCACCATAATAATATACTGGAAAAACTATGTATCAGTTTTACGAGGTTATATGGCGACATATGTTCTTCTAAATATTTGCAGACCCATGTTTCTAGGACCGCAATTGAATTATTTGTCAACATTTATCAGGATATTATAGGCGTCTAGCTTGTATTTTTGTCTTTACACAGTCAATAGATTTGGTTAAAATGTGTTATTATAGTTGATGGACTTCCTATTAAGATCCATTAATTATATTAAAAGGTGAACGATTCTCTAGTATTTAACAAGAACCCCGTTTTGCATATTACCAAGTTCAGTCACACCGACCTGAAGAAATAAAAGTGCTTACCAGTGAGGGGCAAAGATCTTGATACGGCGGGGCCACCGTTATTTCCGTGGACTCGGATAAAACCACACGAGCCAGGACATGAATCTTCTGCAATTGGAAACGGAGAAAATTGAAGAAAGGGGAGTTGCTTATGTAACGAGAAATAACAATCCAATAAACTCCAAAGAGATCCCTACCCAGGGATCCCAAGTACAATACGGTCGTAAACGGAGGATAGGAACGTCATACGTGCAAAGGAAAGAACTCTTAGAGGGAGGGAAATTCAACAATATGTGTGCTACACAAAAACATCGAACTCGTGGGGAGAAGTGGGTACAATAAAGAAGTAATAGCTTCAATATTTATTCAATTCAACCCCTTGAAGCAAATTGCAATCTGATTGTTATTTGTTGTTATACACTTGACTTTCTCGTATATCCAGAATCATATCAACCATGTATAAGAGAAGTTATACTCCAGAGAAATCATTTCAGAATTACGATATATGACAATAGTATTTCCTTTTCCTGTATCTCCTTTTTAATAAAGGGCAATAAATGTACTTTTTGCTTTCCGTGGACGTCTGTGAATTCTCGTTTCAAAGAATTATATTACAAGCTATTTCGCTAAGAATTAAAAATGAAATGAAACTCAGTGAAAATGCAATAGAGCGTTGGATACCTTCTTATAAAAGGATGAGCAAGATGTTCTCTTGTTCCATTGGATTAATTGTACCTTACTTAAAAATTAATTTATCAACTGACAATATTCAATACTCATGCGCGTTATCTTTATTCTCTTAATAAATCTATTTCTTTCCTTATCTTTTGCTAAATCAGGAAAAGTGACTTATCAGTGTTTTGAGTCCCATTAGAAATTCTCATTGCTTGAAACTGACATTTTTGTAATACATTCTACAGTGGATTTAATCAAATTGGCTTTTGTTACATAATTGATCGTGCGATTCGAATTTATCTTATGAAAAACAATCGTGGGAATCCGTTGTACTAATTTTATTCTTTTCTGCGTTTTTATATAATGATCTATCTTGGTGGTATTTACTTTCAGCCGATATATGTTAAATATCTGTAATTGATCTAAGACCAGTACTTACTACTTATACTTATAATTTAAAGGTGATCCCCCTGATGTGTTCAATATTTAAAGTCACATATTGTAATATTAACCGATGTTATCTAAATGTGATATGTGAAATTTTTTATTTTAGTTTCAAAAAGTGCTTTTAGAAGGACTTTTCTTTCGAAAAATCGTGAATTTATTTCAAACTAAATTCACAGGTAAAAAAATTCACATGTAAAAAACCATAGGTATCTATTAGTAAGCGATAATTCGGACCGATGCATCGCATTGATCAATAACACGCGGTCCTAACTTCGACCGTTAATTTTAATTTTTGACCTACAGGATGTTTGAAAATCAAGGATTGCGACTCTCACACTGCACCGTTTTTCTCCAAACTTATACCATTAAAAGCAGAACAAAATTGCCTTTCTGTCGATGCATTACTTATTGTAAAGAGTCCCTCGTTCTAGCAGCGTTTTGGTCCCCAGCTGTTAGAAGGCCTTCTTACAGCTGGGGACCAAAATGCCGCTGGAAGTAGGGACTAAAGTAGAGAATAATGTACCATCAGAAAGGGATTTTTGTTATGCTTTGAATGGAACAAGTTTGAAGAAAAACGGTGCAGTATGAGACTCGTAATCCTTGATTTCCAAACATCCGGTAGGTCAAAAATTCAAAATAACGGTCGAAGTTAGGACCGCGTGAATAAGCGAGACACGAACTTATCTCTGTTTGAAAATGGTTCAGAGAAAAATCCATTTTAAAATTTGATTTCTCAAAGTACTAGTCAAACATTCTTTGCAGCCATTCATAAGAACTAAAATTCCAGGTTCTCAGTTACTTTCAATCTACATTGATTTCAAGTGAAATTGATCGGACCTTGCGTAAAGGATAATATATGGTATTAGGATTAAATATTTTCTTTGACAGTATTTTTCACATTGCAAATAACACATTTTACTTTCTGTACACGGGCAAGATATTTATCAATATACCTGTTTCTATATACTTCCATTTACAATTACTTCCTGCGAAAGCTATTTGGATTTTGATATAATAGCTTTCCCACGGAGCATTTGGACAGCTCAATGATCGTGACCTTTGAAATCGAATTAAGTCGATCCGCGGCTTACTTTGGGTATCTAACTGTGTCTTACATCAGTATCATCAATCCGTGTAAGTATTGGAGCGCTGGAGTACTTCTTTTCCGATCAAGACTTCTAATTGTTAGTCGAGTGAATCGTTTTACTGCCAAATTCCAATATGGCGGTTTCTGCTCGGACATTTTCGTAAATCTCCGGAGGTCTCAAAATTCATTTCGTTCGTTGCGTATCTCGCACCTAGCAAACCGCCATATTGGAAATAGGTCTAAAAAACGTTCACTCGATGAACAATTTACAAGTCTTGATCGAAAAAGAAGTACTCCAGCGCTCCAATACTTACACGGATTGATGATACTGATGTAAGACACAGTTAGAGACCAAAAGTAAGCCGCGGATCGACTTAATTCGATTTCAAAGGTCACTATTGATCAGCTGTTCACTTCTCCGTTTGAGAGCCATAAGTTTCAAAATCTAACATGGCTCTCGAAGTGAGTAAATTTACAACACTTTTCCCCCTTTAATATCATGCATTGACACCCGAAAAATTGGTCCCGATTTAATCCTTTTTAATTAAACGTCATAGAGCGGTGTGATAAGGAGGATATACTTTGTCAAACAAAGCTCACATTAAGACTTAACTTAGCTCCAAAGGGAGATTACGGGTGGGTGGTGAATCAGAATTATGACACTTATCGTCTTTAGCCTCTTACAAATGAGTTGTCATGGGTCATCCAGAACCTTCTATGATCAAACTCGTTTCTTAAAATTTAAGGATTACTTAGTTTGATTTTGCATGTCTTTTCAAAATAATGTATTTTTAGAGAAAAACCAAGAATCTCTAAAAAATCCACTACCCAGTCAACTAAGGGAACTTACACATCGTCAAATCACTGACAAATCAAACCTTACATATTTTCACAGTGTTGGCGTATACCAGAAAAAGAAGTCTAATCGGACAAATTTCAAAGTCGATGGCCTTGTAGGTTGTGACGAAGCACTTTACGTGTCCCCTCTCTTCACCTCTGTGGGAATAAGTATAATGATTGACTTTCAAACTGCACAATTTAGATATCTCACATTGCGTTTCTATTTCCGTTAGTTCGGTAAAACTACTACAGTAGAATATAAATGAATCTTTAATACGAAGAGGCAATTTATTGTAAGTCAGGCATTCTAAATCTCTTCTCGTTGAAAATGCGAAACTAATGCATTTTTGGATGTGTAATGTCAATAACTGCAAACAATGGACCCAATCCAATCAGTCTTAAATAAATTGTGGATTAGCAATGTGTTCACTGGCAAGTATTTACACACATATAAGAATGCAATGATTTTTTCAAGCCAATTGGAACATGTTTTATCAGTACCCTTTGCATTCGCTTGACTTCGCTTCTCAAAAGAGAGCTTCGCCTTCAACCCTTACAATAAGGTTTTTGAGTCGATTTTCAAATATTTTACATATTTTTTTTCAATGTTTTTAATGAGTGTCAGGGTTTTAACTGAGTGAATACACCGACTCTAGTGTCAAACTTGGACTTCCACCCTCGTTTAGATTCAAACAACGGCGAATAATTCTGGGTTGACCTTTAACTGCTATTGGCAATATTTTTTTATTTATTTTTTTTATTTTATTTATTTTTTATTCAAGTACTCATTTAATACATTTCAAGTACAATATATAAAAGAATACAAATGTAATTTCACAAAAGTTTTATACGTAGAAATATGTACTATAAGTTTAAATAGATAATTATAATTTTACATGATCTTACAACTTGAACTTCATTCATACCCATTCAAATTCATTCATTCATGCATTCTCCCACTCACACGTTGACTTTTACATTGGTATATCTCTTCAATTAGAGTCCTAATCATTTATTTTTATCAAACGAAACAGAAAATGTGGTGTTTTATTTATTTTTATTTATAAAAGTCTATATAGTGCATTTACATCGATACCCCTTGATCTAGGTGCTTAATGCTGTCTAGATACACTCTTAGATAATTGATACATTTGAAAAAGTAAGGTATTTCACTTTCTAAAAATGATTTGTATAAAATATATTTCACAATCAGTATACATAAGTTATTGGCAATATGCTAGCCTATTAAATTTCAGATATAACACCAAGAATTATAATCTTTGTTATCTATACATGTTTATGATCGTTTTATTTAACCAATAACATGCTTCCATTCTAATCATGTTCCATTAAACGCTTGAATGAAGGTCTGACAAATGATCATTGCAATCAAGGAACTATATTAATATTATTTCATAAGTTAATCAACTTTTCAACTTTCAGACGAGAATAATGTTATCAGAGAATGTTACAATAGCCTTATCGGGCATGGGAATTACAAATTGTCTTTGGCAAGACCAATGGTTAAGTAACTGACATATTCATATTTAATCGTATTATACCAACATTGCATTGCTTTCGTAATTCCCTCCAGGATTTCGCATTAGAACTGAGCATTAGCCGAGCTCGTTTTTCTTGCACTGTTTTCACCTAGGCAAAGGCTTAAATCGTGATGTTCTTTACTTTTACTTTGATACCTGCTTGATCAGGGGGGGGGGGGGGATTTCTCAAAGATGACCTTTCGTATCAGCACGTTCGAAAACAAATTCTATAAACAGGCCTCATTTGCCATTGAAATGACTCTCAATGTTCGCTATTAATTTATGAGTATTCTCTACAGGTTTGGATCGAGTAACTTCAATAGCATTACCAGCCTTGGTATACGCAGCTAACGAAAATTGACCGGTACGGGTCAAAAGCTGGACCGGTACGGGTTAACGGTTTTATTTGAATTTAAAATAGCCATAACTTGCTCAATATTGACTTCCTCGTGTCTATAATTTGAAATATATGATGCCTCCCGATGCTTTTAAGTACCCCAATTTTTTACAGATTTTTAAACGGACCAAAACTCTCTAAATGTGCATTTATGCTCTTTTCTCTCGAGAACGACTGTCTCATTTTCACGATAACTTTTATTTAGTACTTCTAACATATAAGATCTATTTTTCCCCATCAAGGTATGATGCAAATGACATGCTATTTACATCTTGTGAGTTTCAATGACGCGCGTTTGATTTTATAAAAAATGCCAAACTTTGTGACAAAGAATTTCATCCTGCTTGCAGCGAGAAGACGGACCGGTTCGGGGCAATCTGCTTGCAGCGAGAAGACGGACCGGTTCGGGGCAATAGCTGATGAAATGCTTTGTCACAAAGTTTGGCATTTTTTATAAAATCAAACGCGAGAATGAGACAGTCGTTCTCGAGAGAAAAGAGCATAAATGCGCATTTAGAAAGTTTTGGTCCGTTTAAAAATCTGTAAAAAATTGGGGTACTTAAAAACATCGGGAGGCATCATATATTTCAAATTAGACACGAGGAAGTCAATATTGAGCAAGTTATGGCTGTTTTAAATTCAAATAAAACCGTTAACCCGTACCGGTCCAGCTTTTGACCCATACCGGTCAATTTTCGTTAGCTGCGTATACCAAGGGTGATTACCGTAGTTTTGAAATAATGTGATGTTAACGCCATTTCCACGATTTCAAATTTTACTTTGTGCATGCACGGCACTGAGAGACCACGTGGTCATGATTGTTCTGAAAGATCAACAAACCCCAGACTGAGAATGAATCCCACTCTCAGAATGATGACTATTTTTTGCGCGAACAATGTTTATACTAGCTATTTGATGACGCATGTACTATATTCTGCAACCCCTCACACCCACCGTTATAGAACACACGGGGGGGGGATTTCCCAAAGATGACCTTTCGTATCAGCACGTTCGAAAACAAATTTTTATTAACAGGCCTCATTTGCCATTGAAATGGATCTCCAAACGTTCGCTGTAGTTTTATGAGTATTCTCTACAAGTATGGATCGAGTAACTTCAATAGTATTACCGTAGGTTTGAAATGATGATGTTGAACTGATGTTAACGCCATTCCCACGATTTCAAATTTAACTTTGTGCATGTGCAGCACTGAGAGCACGTGCTCATGATCCTGCAATTTGATTGGAGATGATGCGGGAGATGACGTAATGGGGAATCCCAGAATACGATAGAATATGAAAGAATTGTGGGAGCTACTCACAGTCTTCTTCTGAGAACACACCTTCAGTTGAAACAAGAGATAAGAAGGATGACCAATGGCTTATTTAATACCCGGGCCTTAGTATGTGTACCAAACGAAATGAAACGACTAGACACATTACACAAGATATCTATCAGAACAACTTTACCAGATGCGTTCAAATTAGCCTCCAGAGACGAGACAGGCATTTTGAGGATGTTTTGTAAAATAGCTATAGAATCTTGGTCATTTGGAATAGATCGATGAAATTTGGATGAAAGAACATTGAAGAAGGTTCAATTATGCCTAATATGATTTTAAACCAATGCTGGATGATCAAGTTATTAAAATTTGTTTGGGTTAGCTTTTTTGGCTCACCCTGTACCTTTCCCCATTTGCTGTGATCCATTTCAATGCAATATGTTTATGTTTCAAGCCGCTCACGTTTGCATAATGAGTTATTGGTCTGACATGATAGCTATCTTAGAAACTTAATTTAAAAAGGCACCCCCATAAAATTTCTTTATATATTCATTAAAACTAGAAATATGGTACAATAAATGAAATCAGTTTGTGTTTACAACTCTTCTATAGCTCAGTCACTATCATTTTTATGATTAATAGTTTATGGGGCAATAAAGATACCAATTTTGAATAACTTATAAGATTTAAATCTCATATCACAAATAAGTTGATGTAAAATTGATCCACTCAATATTATAGTTTTTATTTATTAACTCAATGGCAAAGACCGCGTTTGGAATAGTTCCTGATGTGTGACGTCATTTCTATGTTCAAGTGGTAAAAATCTCATCATTAGCTGATGTAATGTCAAGATTGCCATGAAAACTTCATTAAAGATATGGTTATAAAGGAATGGGAAACGAAAAGGGGCAAAAATAGCTTCTCATTTTTGGCTATATAACTTTGCTTTTATTTCCCGTAGCGGAAATTGAGATTGAGATAGATACTGCTGAATTTACGGGTCTGGTAACAACCTGCCGAAGTCTCGGAAACAACTTCAGACTCTTGTGCCTTCGTAACAACTAGCACTTAAATATATTACTTTGACAGCTATGTACTGAATTATGTAACTGATGACTTTTCATCAATTCTTGTTATGAATAATAAAACATGCGACTGTATTAATGAAATCGCCCTCACTTAGAACTCTATAAACAACTTATGAAGGCATTTTTAAATTTTTTGAAATTCAATTTTGATTCTTAAATTTAAATTATAATTACAACTTAAGTAAAACCAATTTGGCATTAAATGACAGAAGATCATATTTTAGTTTATTTATTCTTGTGTAGCATTGCCATGGCGGTCCTTATTTTCATGTGTCATTTGGGTACGTCTTGAACTACAGAACGAAACTTACTTTTCATCGCCGTGCATGTATCAGTGTATTCATATATCATACTCCGACTGAAAATTTATCATTTGACCACCATAGAAAACAGACTCGTCGCTATGGCATCATAAATTCGTTATATTTTTAAATACCAGAACAACCGTTACTATTTATAGTTTTTCGAACACCGATATCATCACGCCTTTTGATGATTCTCGATCGTGAAATACAATTAAGGATTGTTTGTTAAGCAATTGATTTTTTCTAGTCTTACTTCGTTGAAACTTTATAAAAGCAACGTCTTTATATAGAGTAGAGTAGATAGTATTTCGAAAAACAGTCAAGATCTGCACTTTTAACCCAAACCGTTTCTGTAACTTAAGTGAGGAATTAAATCGACGATTCTGTTGTCTTCTGAGCTATTTTTCGCAAACATATACATTTTCTAAAACATATGATACCGATATACGTTTGTGAGAAAAAACGTAGTGGGGATTCTGCCTACAACGCGTGAGATAGGGAAAAAGAAAAATCATACCTTCGACGTTCCGACATTTTGTTACGAAACGAACCGTTTCGGTAACCAACGTAATCGAGCGGATCACCAGTGCAGAAATCGAAGAAACTTTAATATTGTCATATACGGTGACATATCTATCATATCTTAATTAATATTTTCAGGCATACAATATGTAATATATCTGGTTCTGTTACATCTAAGTGTAAATGTCACATCCGATTAAAAGGTACATCTGGTATAACTACCTTGATTCAGATGTCCATTTATCGAAATGACAAATGTTCCAATTAACCTTCTAAGAGTCATTTCTACACTATTCATCAGAGAAACGAATCTGTTATCCTCCTTTGTATACACGATATGCTCTTTAATTAAAAACCAATAACTAAAAGGTAGCTAATTAGTACCCTATACCTTTGCCGTGATTACCCATTTTCTCTTTGAATGGAGGAAAGCAGATTTGTAACGATGATGATTTCATAACCATTTCATGATTTGATGACATCATGCATTATTCCCGTTAAAAGCACGTGGTTACACAGAAGCATTATGTTATAGATAAACGACGAGTCTTGGGTGAGAGGAAAAATAATGGCCAAGGTACGATAGCCACGAGGGCATTATTTTCTCCTAAGACCCAAGACGAATGGTTTATCTAACTTAAACCACACACTGTGCTCTGAGTCTAATTAAAGGTAAATGGCCCATGACCCAATGTTAGGAAAGACATACACGATAACTATATTACATTTTCCATAACTTGAAGTCGGCAAAGTAAGAAGATGTGCATGATTGTGTAACATCAGATCATGTTGCTATCGAAGGAAATAGAAGAGATGAGTATTAGATTGAATAATATAATGGATCCTTATTATAACAGGTAAAGTTAGACGAGGTTTAATTGGGATCATGTACATGTATGTGTATGCCCCAACTATTTTAAGTAACCCAATTATTCGGATTCTTGAATTCTTCTGACTTGACCCAAATATTCCTTTTTACACAAGGAACAAAACAATACAGGAGTAAGGGGTTTTGATGCAAGTCTAGGCTTCAGTACATTGCATGTGCGTACAGTACGTGAAACATTGTGCGATATACTTGATGATTTGCAGATAAGGTGCAGAGTACATGCTGTGGAACAAATTATACAATATGAAAACACAATGAAGCCCAAAAGCAAGTTAGTGATTACTAATTTAGAAAGCTTCGTAATCAAAGAAGCAATACCCAGACTACTGAAATAAATCTCAAGACAAAATTCTTCACTTTCGACGATTGAATATCTCAGGACCAATTCAATGATTTTGTATTCAAATTTATAGTAATCGAAAACATTGATATGGATCCAATTATCTAGTTAACACATTAATAATGGTGCAGTATTAACATATTTTACAAATCGCCTCGAATGAGATTCTCGATCTAGGTAGTTTCAAGGTAAATAAAGCAAGTTACCAAAACATTGATGAATGAGGTTTAGAACATGTTATGAATCTATACTTTTGTTTAAAAGTATTATGAAGTAGCATATTACCTAACATCTTGAGAACAGATCGTCTCGCTCTAGACTGGTGCACCGCACGTAACTCCGTACCATTCGGCCCACTTCCGGTTGACGAGTCAGACCCCGCTCGGGACAAACTGGACCGTCTTATAGCAAGCCCTATTAACACGTACAACACAGTGATAACGGTCATGGGTGCCAAAAAGAACAAAAATGTGGCCACTTCAAATGCATGTTTATAGACATGATCGTACTCCTCTTTAATGTTACAGGTGGCAGAGTCTAGAATGATTTGATCATTTCTATCGTGTTTGTAAACGATCCCAAACAAGATGACAATAGGAATGGAGAGGATGGCACTGACGATCCAAAGAAGTACGATGACTTTGACTGCGCGGGAAAGACTTGACAACGTCTGACATTTAAGAGGATGACAGATAGCGACATATCTTTCAATCGTGAAAGCAGTGATCGTCAGGATAGACGCATATGTTGACGTCTCCGCTGCCATTGTGCGGATAACACAAAAGCTTTCACCGAAAATCCATGGGTAGCTGCTCCAGAAGGAATATACTTCCTGTGGAAGGCCTAGAACTAGCATCAATAAATCAGCTATGGCAAGGTTGAATAAGTAATAGTTAGTGGCTGTCTGCATGTACTTGTTTCTTGCTACTACCAAACAAGTACATATGTTACCAACTATTCCGGTAATGAATATTATACAGTACACAACGGTAATTGGTATCACCTTTAGTAAAGATTGCCTCCTCGGTCCAAGTGCGATAAATAAAGATTCTTCGATGGAGATATTTGATAAAGAATCGTTAATAACATTATCAAAGTCAGAATTTGAATCATACCTCATATTAACTGTTGCTATGTTTTTATTGTACGTTTCAGATATAATACTTTTAGTATCCAACAGATAGGTCGAAGTTTCCACCATCGTAAAAACAAGGCTTTTTCAATTTACTATTTAAAGTAGACAAACACAATGTCCATTCCTTTTAATTTAGACGGTCCTATTTTTCCATTCCTTTTAGGCAAGTCTATTTGTCCATTCCTTTTAGACTATTTCAGTGGAATGTAAAGGCATTTTACAAACTCGAAAAACATACGGCGAATCCATGCATTGAGGTATCGGCCAATCAATTTTGGCGATCGTCGACTTCTTGATTTGTTTTTAAGTTATTATGAAAAGGGTCGCTGAACTTATTATATCGTTTGACCGCCATATAATTCAATAAATAACAGTGTACATGGTAAAAGTCGTTCAATCACTATAACGTATTATTCCATTAAAACATCAATCAGTGTTCTTAGTTCTTTCCTGATGTAAAGCCACCGACCTGTGCCGGGTTTATATTTCTATCTGGTTAATACGATTTCCCAGTTTTCTTATTTACCTGTGAAAGGTTACTTATACACTGATTAAGTGCATATCATCTGCGAATCATCTGTCTTCACGGCAACTGAAGCAAGGTAATGTAAGCTTACGTGTTTGGCTCGCCTGTTTATGATATTCACAAAATGTTAACTCCAATTAGCGGTTTTGGTATATATTCTAATATCTTCCCTGCACGGCTTCAGGTTGTGAGATGTTTAATCCTAGAAGTGCTAGTTAGCGTCCAATCTAAACTTATTGAATATTCAACTTTCGAGTAGTTATTTTGCGTCTCTTATTCCGCTATCTGTTTCTTATTAAAACAAGTCTGCGATTGTGCTCGTTAGTCATAAATATAAAGATGCACAATTTGTTTGCCCATAAATGAGAAGTTATTGTTCATAAAAGTAATCTCATATCGTCATTAATAAATACCTAACTAGATGATACTATACCTCATAATAAGCTATTGATTATCCAATCTCAAGTCATAACAATGGTGATTTGTAGGAGAATGCGTTTTAATAACAGAAGTTTGTTGTAAAACTCAGAGGCAACGTCAGAATCCTAAATAAGACGAGTTTTGCATCTTAAATATGAATGTATTTCCATATTGTAGTATTGAACTTTGCTCCTTTGATAGCTTATTTATTAGGTTTGATTGGTATTAGATTTTTATTGCCTTGTACTGTATGGTTCAACTCGTTTCATTTGTATCTTCAATTGTTTTTAAAATGTTACGTTTATGGATATCGATCTTACTGTCAGGGCTGCCAGTTTCTCTACGATGATGACCATTCTTTAGCGTGCAAATTGCAATGGCGTTTAGTGAGGTTTCAAACAATACAGAGTCATGACTAGTATCCAAGAGATTACACGATCGAGCCACTTGCTATAAGTCATGGTATCGTGTATCCCGCCCCGATGATACAAATACTAGGAGAAGAAGTGAAGCACATGATATCATGGAGACATTCGAGATTTGGTGGACATGCAGGTGCCCAACTGAGGTAAGGAACGTAATATCAAATTATTAATCATAACAATTTTTTATGTCACCACCTGACCAAGGCGACATATTGTTTTGGTCTCCCAACCTTTTTGTGGACAAAGGGCAGGTGGCGGTATGGCGCCCTTTTATCCCCCCCCCCCAAGAAAACAAGCATCATTGGCCATGAAATTGTAAAGGAATGATAAATAACTTAAATAATTGCTTCAGTAGTTTTTGACATTCAACCTTTCCACTTAGGTCATGTCAAGGTCGACATTGAAATATGATGATAAGCTTTAGTAAATCAATTTATAGTACTGGAAATGAGTACACTTCGCTTAATTGATTATGACTAATAATAAAACATGTAAATAGAAGTAAAACAGCATGCATTTAATATATTTTTATGGGCATTAAATTGAATATGTTTGAAATTCAATGTCCATATAGGATTTCTATAGCTAATGATATTTTTCATTTAAAGTTTTCTCTCTTTATGCCCTTCCCATGTTCAATGCATACATAAAGAATTAGATGATCTTTCCATATTTTTCTCGATTCAAACTAGCGAATGCCCATTGGCATTTAAATGATCGCTATATTAAGTGGATATATGCATAACTTAATGCAAATGGATGTTAGGCTTACTTTTCATAAATGCCCTTGGACATTTACTGATCGGTTTTAATCAAATTAATTTTTTTCTTTTTGGCTCTTCTGGTCTGCTGTTTTCAAAATTACGTATGTTTTTAAGAGCTTTAGACTTGCTTTCAATTAATGCCCATGGGCATTTGGATGAAAATGATTTGAACCAATAATTTTTCGGCCCTACAAGTGTTTTCAACATCTCTACCTTACTGTACAATACAGGCTTTTTAGAGCGTGTGGTCATCAAGAATGGTGTACATATTATCGTATTCTCAGAATTTCCAGAGCGGCTGATAATGCATTGCATACAATCCATACAAACGTGAGCCCACACTCCCACAGCAATGATATTTGCAGAGAAGCTATACTTTACAGTCTCTGCATTTAACAGTTTTCAGTCTTTGTGGGAGTGTGGACTAACAGTTAACTTTTCAATGAAAGGAAATGAGCACGATGCTAAAACTTGATAATAAAGTGAACAAAAATGACAATGTGATCCAGATTTACATAGATAAATTGCACACATAGCTACATTTTGTCAATTGCCTTGCTCAATTTTTCTAAGAAACTGAAAATCTATGCCACTTTTTGAAATTGCACAAATCAAGGGTAAAGATTCATCTTCAACATGCAATTGGTTTAAAAGTAAATAGAAGAATGTTTTTATTGGAAAAATCATAAGTTGACCAATATCCTGTAATATGGACCAGTCCTTTCTTGTAACAATTCTTGTAACAAAGGCTTACAACATCCAATAACTTAACAAGTATTGTTTAGGACAGGCTTCATTTTTTCAAAATCAACTATAAATTCTCAGAAGTTCGAATCTGACTTAAGAGTTACATGAGATTTGACCTTCGATGACATTTTCAATGTCAGAAAAGGAAAGGTCTTATTCGACTTTGGTTTAAGTGACCATTTTTTCAAAATCATGTCTAAGTTCTAAGAACTCCAAATTTGACTTTACATGAGAGATTACTTCGAGTCTTGGTGGACATTCAGTTGCCCAACTGAGGTAAGGAACGTTAAATCAAATTATTAATTATTACAATTTTTTTGTCACCATCAAATTATATATTGTCTTGGTCTCACAACTTTTTTGTGGACGACGTCTGTAACAAACCTATTGTAACAAATTCTTGAAACAAAACCTTACAACATCCAATAACTTAACAATTACTGTTTAGATCAGACTTCTGTTTTTCAAAATCACCTTCAAATTCTCAGAAGTTAAATCTGAATTTAGATTTGACCTTCCCAAGGTAAACAAGTCAATTTTTCGAAACTTGTTTAAAATTGACCATTTTTGCAAAATCATCTACAAATTCTCAGAAGTCCAAATCTGAATTTAGTTCTGAGCTTTGACCTTTGGTCGACCCTCAATGACCTTTGGAAGTAGGGTAATTTTGTCATTTTCATGTCTTGTTCGAAACAAATATTGTAGCAATTTTATGAGGAGGAGTTTATGATTGATTTTTGAGGGTGATTAGCATTTTCCATAAGCTTCAAAATGATATATGGGAAAGTATGATAAATTTAAAGATAAAAAAAGTTAAGGGGGGAGAACAGACTTATTTGACACCCTGTACATCATGTAAAATGGCATTCTTCTTGTTTGATTTTTTCCCTTAAAAAGAGTAAGTACTGTCGCACTTATGCAAAGTCTTAAATCATCCTACAATATAATGAGTCATGGGCTTAAATCCGTTAATATATCATTATCAAAGATTCATACATAGTTGATGGATTTAGTTCAAATTCTATATGCTGATGTCAAGGAACAAATAGGGGCTTTGCTCAAGAAGGAATTTTCAAGATGGCGACTGAATTTCAAATTGACCGCCATTTTTCGTAATCTTTACGTCCGTTCGTTTGTCCGGGCGATAACTTAAATATATGTTTTGATAATCTTTGATAACTGAAATGCTATACGGATTTAGTTCAAAGTTTTTATGCTGATACCTAGTAAGGGACAAAGGAGCTCTATTCAAGAAGAAATATTCAAGATGGCCGCTATTTATCAAAATATGTTTTGTTCTGTGAGATTTGCTACTCCGTGAAGTTGCTGTTTTCTAGTTTTGAGATTAAACAATGGCTCCCATTAGAGCTAACAGTGCTATGTACTAAACAAAATGTACTGATAGGACCTGAGAGTATAAATGATAAAACAATCATTTTGCTTTATTATGGACAAACACGTAGGCGTGGACATTAAATTAACAAACGATTTTTCCTTTGGAACTCCAATTCTTAAAAACTGAAATGTAATCAAACACAGAATTGTAAAATGTAACTGTTCTATGTAACTGAATTGTAATTAATTTAACATATTTTTTGTTCTCTGAAATAAAAAGTAAACTAAAAAGTCTTCTTGTATTTTGCCACCACCCGGTCACAAGAACTTTTTCGCACGGCTTAATAAATTCTCCACATGATTATTGGTATTACCAATACTAATCGTGGGACAATTTGATAGATGCTGTAATATTCGGAGACTGGCATGGTGTCTCTATAAATCAAGATAATCATAGATCCTCCGGGTCCTCCCACGGAATCAACTTTCTCAGTAATCGATTGCTCCGAATCAGTTGATAATAGTACCACTGAAAACCTTTTAGTTAATTAACCATTTCCTTTAAGGACAATGCGAGTTCAACATGGCCGCCTTACATGAGAAATAAAGCTCTGGAATACATTTATTGTACTGATTCAGCTATTACTATATTGTCACTCCATTGTCATTTTATCACCACGTGATTAGTTCACTAGAACATCATAACATAGATTTTTTCCTGTAATGCTTTCACAACGGAATAGCCTGACAACGGTAAAGTCAGATACCGTTGTCACAAATGGCGGACATAACCGTCGCTTCAATTAGATTTTCATGAACTGTATGTTGAATAGAGCGACTAGATTAAATTACTTTGGTACTGCAATCACTCAAAGTGTTTTTCTACTGATCATATAGTTAAATATGTTCTACCATCGAAATAAAGGCATTAGTTTTACCGATCGGAATATGACACAGGACAACGGATACTGTATAAATGACAACGGTAGGTATGCATCAAATGTGATGTAAAATCGAGGTGACAACGGAATATGTATAGACAACGGTAAAATACTTTTACCGTTTTCATTTTCCTATGTTCCAATGCAATACAATACAATAGTCTGTTGTCACATCTTACCATATGCCGTTGTCTTTGTAAATTATTTCAAATTCAGATTCCGTTGTCATTGACAATATCGAAGACGCTATATTGTGGCGATTCACGGCCCAATTTGATAGAAAGTGGGATTTCATCATCACACGAGCTTACACATGCACAGAATTAGGGACAATAAAGTCTCATGAAACGAGGACCAAGTGATTAAAGAGTTGAAGCGACGGTTATGTCCGCCATTTGTGACAACAATCTGACTTTACCGTTGTCAGGCTATTTCGTTGTGGCTTTCTTGAGGACGAATATTCCCCACATTCCGGGCAAACTGCCCTTGCTATACGTCACTTAAGGTTGTTTTAAGAAATGAGTGTTGTCCCAACACAATTGTGATCATGACGAGTCAGTAAGCTGGTATGTAGGTACAGTTGTCATCTTTTTGCAATGATAACATGCCATTTCTCTGATTTATTTGGGTTATCTGAAGGACAATTTCGAGTCAAGGGGCGCATTAATTTAATTAGGAGATGTTTGACCCCTATTGAGTTTAGTGTCAAAATGTAGCTTTAGACATTGCTTTTGAACCTTGGTTAGGCCAGTGGGGCCAAATAAATCCATAACTCGAGATAAGAAACCAGGCGTTTGCCCATTTGCCCATTGACGTGAATTATGGCTGTTTTGTCTCACTCTTTGTTTATCCTTCCTCCTCTACGAGGCCCTTTGGTATGTATGTACTGTACAGTATACCTTAGCCTCGTCTTCTTCCTGAACCAAGGGCGAACGTAATACCCGGATAGTTCCTCGTTCGCAATTTTAATGTATTTCGCGTTCGGCCTTCTACCGTATACTGTTCTATCAACCAATTAAAATGGGGTGCAATAACTTGAATTTGATTCTGACGATGTGTCTTAAGTTACCCCCCTTTGGACATGAAGTCCAGAGCTGAATATGCCCAGCTTATGTTGGTGATTGGTAAGTAAAATCAATCCATCCTTATAAAGCAACATATTTCCTATAGTTTAGTGAATTTTGGTCACGAAACGTTGAGAAACAACAGTTAAAACGAAGATTGTCCGCGTCCGTTTTGATTGTTTTGACGAGAAACCAACGGGGTCACCTTATACCGCGTTAATTTTTATACCGCGTAAGGGGGTAAAATTGAATGACAGAAAACACAATAGCCACTTCAAGTACATTTCCCTGTTTATTCTGTTCGTATAATTAACCCTTATTTATATATCATATATTTGAGTTAATCAATTATGTAGCTTATGATGTGAACGGATTGCAATGCCAGAGTAAAATAGCCGCAAAACGGTGCAGAAAAAGGTACCCAGGTCTGAAAAACTGACCCCTCTATCCACCATTGTGTAATGCAGATCATATAAAGCCCCGGATGTCGTGTCGTTTCGTTTGGTACACAACTTAAGCCCCGGATATTAAATAAGCCCTGCCTGAACGAGGCCATTTAATATGTATGTACCTCAGCCTCGTTCTGAAGAATACCTACAGTAGGTCTGAAAAACTGACCCCTCTATCCACCATTGTGTAATGCAGATCATATAGGCCCAAATGCCCTAATACGTCACTTCCGCTGAAAAAAGTAGTTATAAAAAATAAATGTAGTCCCAACACAATTGTGATCATGACGAGTCAGTAAGCTAGTATGTAGGCACAGTTGTCATATTTTTGCAATGTCAACATGCCATTTCTTCTGAAAATGCGTTTACTTGGGTTATCTGAAGGAAAATTTCGATCAAGTGGCGTATTAATTTTGGCTTCATTTTTGTGAATTTCAATTTCTGTCGGCAGAGAGAGGGGGTAGTGTCACAATTGACCAATTATTTCAAAAAGTAGATGTTTGGCCCCTATTAAGTTTAGTGTCAAAATGTAGCTTAGACATAGCTTTAGAACCTCAGATACAGATATGTAGGCCAGTGAGGCCAGATAAATCCATAACTCGAGATAAAAAGTCAGTCGTTTGCACTTTTGCTCATTGACTAGTATGGTGACGTGAATTAGGGCAGTTTGGCCTATTAGTCACATGTGAGAGTGACCAATTTTTTTTTAAAACTACTCAGAATCGCCCAGAATTGAAGTTTATTAGTATGAAACATATTTGGACGGAGGCAAAAAGGGGAATTTTCGTGAACAAATTTAAAGTTTTTGCTGAATAAGCAGTTTTCGCTTTTTACCCAAAAACCACTGATTTTGACGATATTTGGCTACAATTTCGTCCTTAATGACCCCAAGATGTCATATGCTGTCGTAAATGGGGAAGCCAATGAGTTGCTGTTCATGATAAAGATTGAATTTTTCATCTTATGGTTTCTAGTAAAGAATGAAGGTACATATCAGGGGTACAGTCAGAGATTGGTCAGTTAAGTGTCAATTTTTGATGTATTTGTCCACTCTGAATGACCAAATTCGAGCTAAAACTATCTCAAAAGTCCCAATTCTCTAGGCCAGAGTCAAATCTGATCAAATTTGTCATCATTTTTCAAATCAGGAGGTTGTTGAATGGAAAAAATATCAAAAATAATGATAATTTTAGTAAAATTTTGCCAAAGTAGGCCAAATTTGCCCAATTTTCTGGTTCACGGTTCAGTGATTTTGGCTAAAAATTGCAATATGCAATTAGATACTCAATTTCTTGACACGACATTGTAAAATGTCACCACCAGGCAGTAGATTTCATGATGTAAATGAAAAACTAGTCAAATTTAAAGGAAACCCATTGAGTCCTTGGGAAAATGACCCCAGGGGTAATAAAGTAGCCATATTTTTCATAATTGCTGTCAGAATATTCTTAAACTGCACAAAGCTACTTGAAAAACTCTAGTAAATTTGAAAAACGCAATTTCAAGCTAGAAACCATCCAACCATGTTGCTATTAGGCCCAAATGCCATAATACGTCACTTCCGCTGAATAGTACCCTTTGCATTCGTTTGACTTCACTTCTTAAAAGAGAGCTTCGTCTTCACTCTTTCAAACTAAAATAAACCTGTGAACTCACCGCGCCAATCAGTGTTCGTCGGCCAAATTTGACCGACGTTCTATATATGGTCATTCCTTCTGACGTCATCGTTGAGCCCGGAATTGACCAATGACATGCGCATATTTAATTAGAACGCATTTGGCGTGTGTTTCTTCAAGCTCGCTGAATGGTGGAAGAAAGGTCAGCGCATAGGTCAGAAGTGATTTATTACTCAAACTGTCACCGGTACCCGTCGTGGGTGCGGGGCTACTAAACTGTAATATGGTCTCTACTAGGCAGAGTGTAGTTTAACTAGACTCTGCACGCAGGGTAGCTGAATAGAAAAAAGTAGTTTTCAAAAATGAATGTAGTCCCAACACAATTGTGATCATGACGAGTCACTAGTATGTAGGTACAGTTGTCATCTTTTTGCAATGTCAACATGCCATTTCTTCTGAAAATGCGTTTACTTGGGTTATCTGAAGGAAAATTTCGAATCAAGTGGCGTATTAATTTTGCCTTCATTTTTGTGAATTTCAATTTCTGTCGGCAGAGAAAGGGGGTAGTGTCACAATTGACCAATTATTTCAAAAAGTAGATGTTTGGCCCCTATTGAGTTTAGTGTCAAAATGTAGCTTAGACATAGCTTTAGAACCTCAGATAGGCCAGTGAGGCCACATAAATCCATAACTCGAGATAAAAAGTCAGGCGTTTGCCCCTTTGCTCATTGACTAGTATGGTGACGTGAATTAGGGCAGTTTGGCCATAAAGCCCCGGATGTCGTGTCGTTTCGTTTGGTACACAACTTAAGCCCCGGATATTAAATAAGCCCTCGCTTGAACGAGGCCATTTAATATGTATGTACCTTAGCCTCGTTCTGAAGAACTAATATTCCCTACACCCCAATTCTTTGTTTATTCCTCCTCCTGAACGAGGCCCTATAAACATGGAATATGCCTAAAGCAAATATCTAAATGTAACCCGAGTCCCATATTCACAATCACTCCGGATCCTCCATTTGAAAAGTGTTTGCCTCATTATTCATAAACGATTGTATATAGCAGTTCACACTTTCCAATTATTGTTTAATTTGATATTGTAACATTTAGGAACCATAACATTTTTCAATTAAGTCTTTATATGTTTCAAAAACCATCGACATTTACAAAACTATTAAGTCTGCCCTAGATATCTCAAGCGGCCCAGCGTGTTGTCCTTGTCTGATATATCATCTTTGCCTTGACAAATTGTTACTTTTAATCTTAAGTCGTGTTACTTTCACGATATTCCCTCTTCGGTGTTCTCAATATTAGGTTAATACATCTTTGAATCCTTTGATTTCCTAGGAGATAAAACATAATGACATAATCCATAAAACATAAACGTTTTGACCCTGATAAGGTTAATATTTTTGTATGCGATCAGTTAACGCCTACATATGTTTTAAGAACAAATATAGATGGCATAACGCTAGTTTGTTGTTCTTTTTTCATTCTCATTTGTTAATGTGTAATATCGTCCTATTTAAGCTGAAAAATTCCAGTGCATGTTGTATCATCGATACTCAAAATCACTACCCTGATACTCGGCACATCTTTTTGTTTTCAACGAGAAATATGTTTCTAGAAAGAAAATCATAGAAGGCCATGATTTCAATAGGATGTAGGACATTATGTTCGCGGCTTTTTCAATAACGTCGTTCCAGATTATATAAAAAAGCTTCGACGAATTTCATGCAGAAGCATGATTGACATTGTCCTGTGGCGTAGCCAGGATTTGACAGGAGGGGGTTCGAATATTTTCGGCAAATTTTTTTAGGAGCCACCTAACGATGAATTTGGTGAAATTTGCTTAATCTCTGCCCAATTTGCTTAAACTTTGCCAAATTTGCTTAAACTATGCCTTTCTTGTTAAAACGATCTGCTCCACCCTTTGATCATATTATTAGGTGATGACAAGAAGGGGCAGAGCCCCAGAGCTTAAGAGTTAATCGATATAATTACGTCTCTTGCGTACCACCTATATTTGCGCAACTTCTCACCAGTTAGTTGTCGAAAATAACACGTCGTTGTAAAGTTTTAGTCGATGTGAGCATATTCATTACACCTTACTTTATCTTGATCAAAAATAACAAGCCATGATATAAATCAAAACGCCAGAGATGAACTAATTATTATTCGAAGCGTGTTTCGAAGATTTTGAACCTCCATTGTTCGTCTGTCGATTTGACCAATCAGGACGATGTGTCTCCTCAATACAGATTTAATTACATGTTAGAAATATGTCTTCTTTGAACCCTCATCTTCGACTTCTAAGGTGTTATAACACAGAAGTTGGAGCAACTGGAGCCTTGTGAATCAACATGTGAACCCAGTGGTTATTCCCCCCATGGTGATGACGTACCTGTACAAATGACATTTTACACAATTACACTCCCCTCCAAAAGTTTGGTAACCGGAAGTTCTTATTGCATATCAACACTTGTTGGTGTTTGAATATTAACTTTGTTTATTAATTACAATAGTTTGGAAAATGACAACTTCGATGATAATTTTTAATCCACCAAACGTACATGTAGATAGGCCATGAAGACAGGCACAAGTTATCTGAAAGTGGACATCCGAGTTCCAAACTTATGGAGGGGGGTGTATATAAAGTTAATGCATTTCATACATTTTGCTGACATTTTACCATAATTATCTGTATTATATTTTAATGTTCATAGGCTAAACATATTCCTAATGTCTTCCTTTTAATCGGTGTAGAAGAACAAACAATGGCCTATTTCTGAATAAAGCCAAACATAATTTATTGTTCATGGTGCGTTTTTATGACTTATTTTATTTGCAATATGGCAATATCTGCAACTAAACACGACGCATTAACACGATCTTAATCATTTCTGCAATATCCACAAGTTTTTTCTGATACTTGCTCAGAAACCGAGTATGTTTTTTATGAAAATAGCGTAATTCCACGAGGAATCTCAATAAGGACAAACCTTATTTTGCGCGCAGCTTGAGAGGGGGATTGATGTCAGCAATTTCATTTTATGCTTTTGATGTTTTGTGGCTAGCACTTTACGAAAATTGGAAATAACAATATGATTGATGAATAAACATAATAGGACAGTATTATTGTCGTAGCTCATTGTAACATCATAAGGGGTCTTTAAGAATTAGATACATGCAGAATATTTATGAAAAAATAACGTCTGTGGGTTTTCCATCATTTTATGATAATCTACTTATTCTTTAAAATCTGAAAAATAAAAAAAATATGCCATTTAATAACACAGAGATGTGTTCGATCAAGACTATGGAAATCCACAATAGCTGTGGTGTATTCAAATATGCATTTTCTTGGCGAAATATACACTATAGCGCCTTGCCTAGACTTTTAAGCGATTTTATTTGATGACTTAGTACGAATACTTGAAAGCATAAAACACTTTATAATGCCAGTCAACAAATAAAAGCCTGTATATAAAACTGTTTTCGAATTTTCAAGCCATTTGAAAAAATACTGGATGCTATTAGCATGTCTTGAGAAGATGAAATCGAGTCACTTCGCACTTCTCGATGTTCTGATAATAAGATTTATGTTCTTATTGCAAAGCCAAAATTCATATTTATAAATTGGTCCCATTGGCCAATAATTGTCATAAGTTAGGCCTAAATTAAACTTGCAATAGGTCGATTAAACACGTAAATTGCTTTCGATATTACATTTACCCAAGACAATCCATCGAGAACACAATCATTTTGTATTGCACCAAAGACAAACGGTGTTTCCAAATTGTTTCTAAATTAGCCAATGATTGTGTAATCCAAGTTGATCTTGTAGACTAAATGGAATGAGTGTTAGCGATAGCAAGATCGATTCTGTGTCTTTTCTGAAAGACTTAGCATCCACAAAGTTCAAGCAAGACCCAAAAGGGACATAAAATATTTTTTCCAGGGCTAGACATCCCAAGATTCGTGATATACTGATTTTAGAAAATTGATTTCTTAAATAAATTTTGAATATGAAATCCATTTTTGAATAAGTTATTTTTGAAACAGTTCTTCAAAGTTCTTAAATTAATATTAAAAAGTTGTTTTTATATTCTATTAATCGTTCCTAGAATTTAAAAACATCATAGTTACGACAGAAAGTTATCCGTCCCCTTCCTTGTGAGCGACGCCACAGATCGGGACAAAGTCAATGTTACCCTTTTCTTGTCAAATATGTACACTCCCCTCCATAAGTTTGGCAACCTTTTTTCTCCATTGAACTACGTGTTAAAGCCTCTTTACGTTTGAATTTTTATTTACTTAACCGGCGATGAAATAACTTATAATATTAATTGTAACGTAACTTGTCTTTATTTCCAATACCTCCAAATTTTCTCGATTTTTTCCCTCAATTACAATAGGTCGAAAAGTGATGATAAATTTGATGAATTTTTGAAAATCGTCATTCCCATGTAATCCAATGGGAAATGGAGGGTTCGGGGCAAATCTGAAATAAGAATATCTTTTCAGTAACTAGATTCAGCAAAAAATATTTTTATATAGAAAATTGAATTGTCTAACTTTTTTGAACACTAAGTGTTTAGTTTATTTGATGAATATTAAAGTTACAGCGCTTCAAAGTCATTTTTGAAAAGAATTTTTCGCCCCCTGTGTTATTTCAATGGGAGAGGTTTTTTGAAAAACAATTTTGACTTTAAAGCTCTATAACTTTGTTGAACCTGAAGAAACATATCAATTTTTTGTTAAATAAAGTTAGCAAATTCAATTACCTGCCTAACTCGTTTTTTTTGCAAGGACTCGGATGGATGGATATTCTATCATATGACTTGCGGCAAACCTACCATTTCCCATTGGTTAACATGGAAATTTCGATTTTCAAAAATTCATCATCAATTTTCGACCTACTGTAATTGAGGAAAAAAATTGAGAAAATTTGGAGGTATTGGAATTAAAGTCAAATTACGTTTCCATCAATAGTATAAGTATTTTCACCGCAGGTTAAGTAAATAAAAATTCAAAGGTAAAGAGGCTTTAACACGTAGTTCAATGGGGGAAAAAAGGTTGCCAAACTTATGGAGGGGAGTGTAAGCTCGCGCACTGTTAAAAGTCGGTGTTTTTATTTTATTTTTAATTTCATTATCTATTGAGAATCAAGTTAAATAAAAGATAATACCGACTTGGGCAAGGCAAGTTATAATATTAGAAACAACTGCTAAATGACATGTATCGAGGAAACATTCATATTCATTTGTAAAATCACTGCCGTTGAAATTGAAAATATGACCCGCGTTCAATCCTCACACCGAGTATGTACGACATCTATTTTACTAACATTCCTTTTTTCAGAACATGAAGATCGGAAATATTTTTTTGCTTTTTTGCTTTTTGATATCTTCGAATTAATATCCAGTTTCAAATTTAAAGACATATTTGGGTTAACAACAACACCATAAAATACAACGATATGATTTAAGTCCTACTTTCGTCCTAGATCCAGAAACATACGATGTGTGCCAATATTCAGTTCAATTAATTTTACTGGTCAGCAGAAATAGGCATGATATACAATTACGTAATCGTTTTAAAATCAAACGAGTATTTAGAAGATTTAGTATTCATATTCTTTTATATCAAGAAATAACCTGCGACTCGTACAATTTTTATTGAATTTTTCCAATGTTTTACCCTTGAACAGAATTGATATATCATACATAAGCTTACACTTCCCGCCATAAGTTTGGCAACCCTGATTCCCTCATGATCATTGGATAACATGCTAAAGCCTATTATGTTTGACATTTTATTTGCATAGTCTGTGAAGAAAAGACTACTTTTAGGGCAGGGAACATAAATTAACTTCATTTGGAATACCTCCAATTTTTCTTAATTTTTTCAGCAATAACAATAGGTCGTATATTGATGACAAATCTGATGAAGTTTTGAAAATCGACATTCCCATGTTCACCCTATGCAGACAGAGCCTGTGGGAAATATTGGGTGCGGCGCAAATGAGCGGAGGGTGCGGAGCTAACGGTCATTTTTGAATTTAAAATAGGGGTATTTCTGAAACTATGGAGCTGCTCCGCACCCAATATTTAGAGGGGGCTCATATCTGAAAAACATTTCCGAATTTTTATAAAATCACACTGATACTGCCTGGCTTCCAAGATGCAAAAATAATTTGTATAGATAGTGTACCTTGAACACCATTTTTTATGAATGCCGGGGACTCCGTATTAAAAGGATAATTTCAAAATATATAGGTCTGGGAAAGGTTTAAGGCACACTGCGTCGCTATAGAATGAATTGCGCTACTATTTTCACAATTGTATTGATATTTGGTGTCAAATACACATATCTTGGTATATTCGAAGTCCCAAAACGGCTTAGTTCCAGAAATATCCCAAAATATTCAAAAATGACCGTTAGCTCCGCACCCTCCGCTCATTTGCTCCCCACCCAATATTTCCCACAGGCTCTGTCTGCATAGGGTGATGTTAAACCTATGGGAACTGATATGTTTGTCGCAAGGCATATTACATATATCCATCTATCCGAGTTCTCGCAAAAATACAAATTAGGTAGGAAATTGAATTTGCAAACTTTGTTTAACTTTATATGCCTCCAAAGTCAAAAATATTTTTCAAGAAACCTCTCCCATTGAAATAACACAGGGCGCGAAAATGATTCTCAACAATGACTTTGAAGCTTTGTAATTTTAATGTTCACAAGGTAAACTTAACAGCCAGAAAACAAAAACATTTTTGGTGAAGCATTTACTAAATAGATATCCAGAAATCTGTTGAAGTATTTTCATCGCTGGCTCTGTAAATAAAAATTCAAAAATAAAGAGGCTTTACATGTAGTCCAATGAAGGAGTTAGGGCTGCCAAACTTATGGAGGGGAGTGTATCTTATTTGATATTGATGAATTATTTGGTTTTAAGTAATTAATTTAGCGAGGCGTTCATGAGGAAATGCTCCAGCAATATTAGTTTCATTAGCTTTAATTCGGTGAACTAGAGGAACCCAAAAGTACATTCTTTCAGGAAAGCTATTTTTGCCAAGTTTTAATCTGAGGTTTCTCATACATATTATTTGTGCCGATCATTTGTTATATATATGGGTTTGTAATGGTTTGTGATAAATGTGATATGTTATTGTTGTTGTTGTTGTTGTTGTTGTTGTTGTTGTTTTTATTATCAAATATGTGATATGTGTGTTGTGATAATTTTGATAGCATTGACCTACTTTAAAAGGCAGTATAGGACAAAACTCCGTGTTAAAGCCTATTTATGCTTGAATTTTTACTTGCATAACCAGCGATGAAAATACTTATGATAAAGGGGGAAATGTAATTTGACTTCATTTACAATGCCTCTATGTTTTCCAGTTTTTCTCAATTACCATAGGTCGAAAATTTATGAAATATTTGATGGACTTTTGAAAATTGTCATTCCAATGTAAATCAATGAGAAATGGTGGGTTCGGGGCAAATCAGATTTCTGGATATCTATTCAGTAAATGCTTCATCAAAAATAATCTTCGAAAATTGAATTGTACTAGCTTTTTTTCACGCTAAGTGTTACGTGAACTTTTATTACAGGGCTTCAAAGTCATTTTGAAAATCATTTTTGCCTCCTTTGTTATTTCATTGGGAGAGGTTTCTTGAAAAATAAAAACTTGACTTTGGAGGGAGCCCTATAACTTATTTGAACGTGAAGAAACATATCATTTTTGTTAAACAAAGTTTGCAAATTCAATTTTTACCAAACTTTTATAATTATTTGCGAGAACTCGGATTGATGGATATTCTGCCGTATGACTAGCGACAAACCTATCAGTTCCCATGGTTTAACATGGGAATATCGATTTTTAAAAACTTAATCAGATTTGTCATTATATCCGACCTATTGTTATCGTAGAAAAAATGAGAAAAATGGAGGTGGTCGAAATTATGTTAATTTATATTTCAATCCAATGCAACTCAATGGGGGAGTTAGGGCTGCCAAACTTATGGAGGGGATTGTATAAAACAATAACCTGTTATGCCCAGCAAGTTGACTTGAAACTCACACAGTGACACCTATGTGTAAAGATATGAAAATGAAGCTATCAGATTTAGGAAATATACAGTAGTATTAATCAAATGTTTCGAAAATCAAAATTCGAGCCAAGTATAATTAAGAAATTAAAACACGCCTAAAATTGTAGAAAATCCTTGAGAAATGAACTTGTCCAAAACACTTGTTTATATCGTGTCGTGACGACATGTTTTCATCAAATAAATCACAAAGAAATTGTTTTTGATTGTGTCTTAAAGACCATATAAAATAAATATACATATATCATGTCGTGGGGACACAATGCAACATATAAACCGTTTTCAACACCATATTGTCTACACAACCTTTAATGTACTGATTAAACCGGAAACCTCATTTTCCAGCATGTAAATAATTAAAGCTAAACATAATGAAAATAGAATATTATTGACTCTCGAAGTAATTAGTTTTTGTTCAAATATAGAAATCCAGTGAAATGAAATGGGAAATTGTTAATGCTATAACTCATTACCTAACCTTTTGGAGGAACAGAAAAATACAGAAATCTATATCAGACTTAGGATACATTCAAAGATGCCATCATCCCAACTACCATCAGAAAGAGTGGGGTCCCCAATCAATACAACATGGTACGTCATAAGTTAAATGCACTTTTCTAGTGTTTACTGATTATAAGATTTGGGCATGTCAGTTACGACTAAAACATCCCCAAGTGACATTTCTGCCATGATACGAATTAATTCTGGCAATGTAATGAAAATGTAACCACCTCATTTGGCTCACACGATGCGGAGAAGATTTCTGCGATTATTAACATGCCTCAGTTTTAACCTTGTCCTTGGGCCGCAATAGACTAAATAACTCTACAGATAGCATTAATATGCAAGACTGATCCGATCCATCATGCACTCTTGGCGAGGAAACCCCATACGGCTAGTGATTTGACACGGAACAAGGAACACTAGACATAACAAATTTGACTACATGATCGCACGAGTAAACAACATCACCGCGCTCCGACCTCGATGTTGGATAGTACACATTTTTTACAATTTGCTTGTTTATCTCTAAAACACCATCGGCCATGAGGACTTTGTTTTAATGATATTTATTCGGATATATCCTTATATGACCAATCCATCGTCGTTTTAGTAATGTATTAACCATGCGTACTGGCTATAAGATAATTTCTCATAAGAGCCAGTACAGAAGATTTATAACTTACATCCCACACTGACTCTTATGAAAGGTAAATGGTCCACGATCCATTTAGGTTTATACTATACTTTTCAACTGTAAAGTTCCTTGTATTGACTTTTCAAATATTGATAGGCTTTTTGTGCCACACTGGTTTTCGATAGCTTGCCAAGTGTCCATTCTTTAGAAACAATAGAAAAAGAATGTGGTCTTCTTTTGTTACAACTGTACATTCATTAAAATACTACAATTCATTATATTGCGTTTCTACCTATATCGAGTTTACTATCACTGGACGTATGGTTCTTATGTGACCATGATAACAATGTTCGATATCATGCAAGTAGTTGCGAAAGCGTTGTTTCATTTCAAAATTTCAATCGCGAGTTTTGGTCTTATTTCCACAAAATTCAAAACAAAAAATAAGTGATCAAAATATTAGTTAAAATCTTTTGGATCTTCTAAAAGTTCAAGAATTTCGACTTAATGAAATGTTATGCAGAACTCAGCAGAAATCTTACTTTTAAGATGTTTAATAATTAAAAAATTGTCGAAAAAACGTACTTACAAAAATTGAGTGAAATGTAAATATCTATCTAAAGATAATCTGTGGCGCATTTTTTATATAAATTAGCAATACCTTTATATCATTGTGTAAAATCAAGATTATCTCGTCAATATCACTTTGCCATTTGTAGAATAACACTCATGACGCACCATGACTGGACATCATAAATCTTAGAACAGGCTTTCAAAAGATTTGTAATTAGACTTCATGATTAGTAGTCTGTAAGTGAGTAACGTTGTACTCTGTAGTTTGTAAAAGATGAACATACATCCACATATCGATATTTTATGATATATTCTACAAGGCCGTCTGGTCTAAAATATCTGCGTCGCCAAGGAATGTCCATATAGGCACGTGAAATAGTACAATGGCCTGGGTTTAAGCTATACCAACAAAATACTTGTTTTGATGTACTACTGGATTTGTCAGGTTGAAATTATTCTACTGACAAACATCTGATTCCAAATGGGGGCCTTAAGCACACTGACATATGAGTCTTAAAGTGTTTAGCACCCAGGTTTACGGTTATTCTTACTGTGAAAATTATTTTTTCATTGAAGAGCTGTGCCTCCTCATAGTTGATGGAGCTTTGAATGAAATCCACTAGTGTGACTCAGTGATGCAATGGGAATTTGATGCACAGAGACACATTACGCTTGTCAAATAAAAATGAAAGATGTGACAAAAAGTATCAATTGTACTTAAAAACAAAGAGTAGTGCCATGTCATAAATTGTACACAAAGTTTATGAGGCAGTTAAGATTGTATTTTCCATCAATAACAAAATAAGCATCGCGTCCATAGCTCTTTTTGCAGGCAACAGAGGGGATTGCTACACTTGCAAAATGATTTTTAAATGATGATGGACATAAGGGAGGCATCAAATGTGCGATGTCGGATCGGAAACTAAATAAATCTAGTTTTGACTTTGACCCCCCCCCCCCAAAAAAAAAACCGACTTCCGGTTTGAGAATTTGAAAATTTATTTATTTTTGTTTATTCCTATCGTAGTTTGCTGGTTTTAACAACTATTGATATAATATAATCCATTGGAATGATCATGACGAAGAAAGCATCTGGTAAAATCTATATTTTTAAACCATTCCAATGCATTCCGATTCAAAATTGCAAAAATTGAAATGTTGAAATCTGTCGGATAGCAAATTGAAATTGCTTTGAACTTTCTCCCCGTAACTAGGTTTATTTAATTTCCGGGGAGGATTAGCGTTATTTCAAGGCTAGTGTACTATCCTTACTCGGTTTTTTTATTTCGTGGTATGAGGAAAGTAGTTCTATTAAACATGTTTGGGGACTCCAATGCTAAAGAATCAAAAAAAAAGAATTCCATCAAGACCATGAAATTGTGTCAGAACATCCCAACAAAACAATGAATATGGGCGTCAAAAAAATTAAAAAAATTAATTCCATAAATACCATAGTCTTGTGTATCAAAAAACCCAATACATCCTAACTGAAACCCATCAAGAACATAAAACTGTGTTAAAACATCCCAACAAGACCATGAATTAAATAGATACCATAAACTTGTGTACCGAAATAGTCAAAAAGTGAATTCCATAAATGTTTTGATATTTTTTATGTTTTTGATTTTTTGATATTTTTTATCAATGTTTTGACAATTTTAGACTTTACCCAAGTTCTGGATATATCATTTTTTGATTTTTTATAAATGATTTGACAGTTTTTATATTTTTGATACATATAAACGTTCCATAAATTCATCGCAATGTGAATCAAAGTTACAGCCATTTTTATTCATGGGTTGTCTTGTTTCGGGTCACCGTGTACTTCGTTCTAGATTTTAAAGATGAGTTTTATCATCTTTGCCTTTCAAGATTGGGATAACTAAAATCTTATAAATCAGGATGTAATAATTCCGTTTATTTAATATGTATCATCAGGGCTACTTCATATCTTCCTTGAAATACTATAAAACTAGCAATAAAAAAGATGAACTTTAACATAAAGGGCTCAGTTAACGATGATAATAGTACATTGCATAGTTAAGGGTTTCTCGTAAATATCATGTAAGAAGTGCAGTGTACCCCAATGGAACATACGCACTAGAGACTAATCTAATATTGCACCGCAGTCCAAGTGCTACTTCGCTGTGTCCAATTTTTAGAGTGAGTAAATAATATAATAGGCTAGAAATTGATTTACGTCATCTAATAAAAAAAATTGAAAATGTCATACGGTCACTGGTCCCCACCTGGTTATAAAGACGTTGCCTGGTAGTCAAACTGTAACCAACTACCCACTGGCATCTGGGTTATTGCATTTACTATTTTTACAAACCTTAAGAACTGAAGAACTCAAAAGCATATATAAAAACGTCTGGCTTTCGGGTCGAAAATGTGTATTAATATTATCAATCGTATACTTTCATTCGAAATTCAACAAACCTGTACACAATATTCATGATTGCAAACATATCACTACTATTTAAAACATCAGAATTTATCGCTATCATCACCAGGGGTCAAACAATAAATTATTGTTTATGTTTCATAAAACAATGACAAAAAGGCAAAAGTTAGATTCTATTAAATGTTGAAGAGGTATTGGAATGTTTATAAATTCAAAGGAGATGTCTAAATATCTAAAGGAGGGATATGCAATCAAACGCCTCAGAATCATTATCGACGTTTCTGCTAGCTATCATCACATTTTTGATGATTATTTCTTTTTCGACATTACCGCTAGTTGTCATCACATTTTCACAAAGATTCATGAATGACAGTGTATATTTTTCTCAAAGATTCACTAATTCGACAATGTCTTGGTTGTCTTATAAGCAATTGAGCAATATCTAACTTCGGGCAAAAACATTTTAGCTGTAGCCACAATCAGTCAAGGAAGAGCAATAATTCCCGATTCATTGATAATTGACCCCTGGGAATGACATTTCAAATCTTAAACTTGTTAATTCCCACTTTGTGAAAAACTAACGTGATTTTGGCATTTTTCATTCTAGTACAAAAGTGTTTCTTTTATACCATTTATCTCACCTTTATTTGAGAAACAATGCAGAACATTGATGCACCGATTACATGATTTTCTGCACTTTTGAGAAACCTATTTCAAATTCATAGCTCAGAAATCGAATGCATTTTATATAATTCTCCAAATTGTGAAAATGGAATTTAGTTTCTAGTTTTTTGCCCCTGCTAATGATAGCCATAATTCAGCCTTAAAGCCGGATGTATATTGGACGCGTATAATGAAATGAATACGGGATATTCAAATATTAATACCGCTGCGCTATAGTATGCTACCAGCTCCTTCATTGGATATCATAGAAATTTCATACCATGGACTAAGGATGAGATGTTTGTTTATCCGAGGTGTCCAACCTAAACGCTCTTACATGCATGACGGAGCGTTTCATTACTGAAACTTAACAATGAAACGCTCCGGAGTAGGAAAACTGGCGGGCGGGAATGATTAGGCTGTTTCATTTTTGGAATTTTTTTCTGATCAAGTTGCTATTCATACATTATGATCTATGGTTAGTAGACTATTATAATGACTAAGTACTATTTCATATTTTTAATAACACTTTATAGTGCCCTACCCCTGGAAAAATATAAGAAAGTGGGCATCACCAATTTTATCTTTTTGCAGCATAAAGTTAGAAACATGTATCAATAGAAAGCATTGTAATTCATTTATTACTAGATACTCCACCTATTTTATATGTCAGTTTTTAATTTAGTACATGTTTCATAATTGAATCTAATGTATTCATGCTAAATGTGTCAAATAAAGATGGCTTGAGGGGGTGAGGCAAACGATGTCCGATTTGGCTGAAATCATTTTAGTGCGGTCCCTACTAACCATAGATCATAATGTATGAATAGCAATTTGATCAGAAAAAATTCCAAAAATGAAACACCCTAGGGATTGAGGTATGAGTTACTCATTTCGAGTATACCATTCGATGGGTGTGATATTCATGTTGCACTTGGCTGGCTGTTGACGTTTGAAGCAATTAGGAAGAGCTGTACGAAGCAGTATAGTTATCACAATTCATAAACGTATTTGTCATTCTACCGGTCAAAACCCCTTTGTGATTAATTGAGCCAAGCTTAGAGCACCAACGTATACTTTGGTCAAATTTCAATTCTTCAACACACCATATATTATCGTAATTGTGATTTGATGACCGAAAATCCATGACATGACATTCTCATGTTTAAGAAACGCTGCGACCTGGTTAACACAGTGAACTGGAAACGCTCCGGTACTAGTCTAGATATGTTTTTTAGGAATTAGCTTGACTCTCCTTTTCGGGAAGAGAAAGAAAAGATCTATTATATTCCTTGGCATCAAAAAGAGAAAGATTAATTCACATATAAACTTTTCCTTTTTTTGTCAATAGTTTTATGTTTTAGCACGCATGTAAGCATAACATCATCTAATGTATGCTTAAGTCGGCTTGTTGCACGTTTAGCATCACCAGGTTGGGACGTTTCAATTTCCCTAACAAGTACAACACGTTTTTGAGAGATAGATTCGATTCCGAACTCTTCTCATATAATCTAAAAATGATATCAAAACAATTTGTAAGAGCGTTTCTAAAATTATGTCCTAAATCGACGGAGCGTTTCGAGGAAAACAAGCGATTTCTCGAGAACAAGTAATGTATTTGGACTGGGATTTTAGGAAATGAGAATATAAGAGTTTGTGATCTACTACTTTGACAGAAAGATTAACGTTTTCATATAAATACTAGTTTAATTCGTAATTTGTGGTCGATTCGCCAACTTCAGCTTGATCAATCAAATAACAGTTTACCACAAGAAGTTGAATAAATAATATTTTTGCGCAGGGTATTGTTCATCGAATGGTACATAATATGCCACCATAGCGTATTATATGTAAGAGAAACGAGTGACACAATACTTACGGTCATAGTGGGATCTTCATTAGCCGCCATTTTATTTCACTCCACTGCGTTTCCGCTTGAATGAAACGCTCCGTCATGCATGTAAGGGCGTTTGGGTTGAACACCGTGTTATCATAACTTGAGACTTTCCACTGGATGCTTTTATCATATTGTAAGAAGATCTTTATTCTCAAGATGAAAGCTTTACAGGTATAACCATCAGTTACATCGTGACTTGCTATACATTGTACTATATACAGTATACATGATCACTGTAATCTCGAGGGGAGGGTTGATCGACTATATATAGCTATTTTTGTTTCTAAGAAAAATATAACACAAGTGTGGGAGGTCTAATTTAGCGATTTTGTATCAGATACATCCATTAGCATAGCAATAAGCTCCGGGAAAATTTCTCATAGATCTCTCTAGAGACAACGAGGGGAATGAAAATTACATGTAGCATTATTACATATATGTAATTGTGTTCAACATAAATCATGCAGCCAAGATATGTTTCCGATTTAAAGCTCAACTTTGTGCGAATTGAAAATATACCTTAACTACTACACAAATTACAATAGAATGTTTTGAAAGGTTCAAAGGAAAATGTCCCAGTGATTTGCAGAATTGAATGAAACCAACCAATACCTCAAAATCTGATGTCAGTGCACGAAGGATTAATTGTTATTTAGAAACAATAGCACACCGGAATAGCCTGACAACGGTAAAGTCAGATACCGTTGTCACAAATGGCGGACATAACTCATTTCATGGGATTTTATCGTCGCTGATTCTGTGCATGTATTAAGCTATTTTGTGATGATGTTTCATATGAAATCCAAATTTCGATCAAATTGGGTCGTGAATCGCCACAATATAGCATCTTCGATATCATCAATGACAACGGAATCTGAATTTGAGTAATTTAAAAAGATAACGGCATATGGTAATAATTACAGTGTCCGTTGTCCTGTATCTCATTTTGATCGGTTAGATTAAAGACTTGATTTCGATGGTAAAACATTATACAATTGTTGACCTCTCCAATGTACAATGAGTATTAAGACACTTTGATTGATTGTTGTTCCAAAGGAATTTGGTCTAGGTGCTCTGCTATTAAATATACAGTTCATGGACATCTAATTGAAGCGATGGTTTTTCCGCCATTTGTGACAACGATATCTGACTTTACCGTTGTCAGGCTATTCCGGTGTGAATATGACTGCATGGATATTTACTGGGGCATAAATCAAGCGTTCCTTATCCAGTTATCTTAGAACATCAAGTCGAACATTATGGAAGTAACATATATACAATTACCAATATTTTATTGATAATTTATAATTGCACTCAAGCCTTAAAACGTGTAGGCGCATTTTCCATGAACACTGCACCCAATGTGACTTTTGCCTTTTATTTGACATAAACACCATAAATAAACATTCACATACTTGGCACGTGATGCCATTTCATACTTGTGCTCGAACCTTTAGCTAATGATTAAAAGTGTACAATTTCAAATTACAATTTGTACAATCTGCTCTTAAATACTTAATTCCTGAAATGCAAGCTATTTTAATCAAGCCTATGTAACTACACACAGACATTTTCTTATGATTGAAGATCAGAGTTTATGATCACCCGATCATTTAATCGTATATCGTTCTCAAGAGTTGTATACGATGCGTGTTGGTTTTATATTGCAGTTATACAATGCTTTTATACAATCATATAAAGCACTTAGGGTGGGATAAAATCCAGTAACTGGCATTTAACTTATTATGAGTACAGCATATTTTGTCTTGCAAAAACCGTGCGACCATACACCACGTACGTTTTGGGAACACATTAGAGCTGTTACCGCCACATCCATTATCTATCTAATGACTATATAATTTAAAAATAACATATGGATAATTAGTTTACCAAGGTGAGGTTGGAGCAGCTGAAACCTTGTATGTATAACACAATCTTATCGTAAGATCCAGAATCAAAACAATATTCTTTACACAATAATTTGCAGTTAAAGTATGTCATGACGACCAATGGAGAATGTTTCTTTTCAATCTCATGGAGGAGATTGTATGTACTATTACCCAATTCGCGCCTCTTCTAAAATGGTTGACGGAGAAGACGCGTTTTAAAAAAGTACTAAAAATACAGAAAACACGTTCGTTTCGTTCTAATAAATCTAGTTATTTCAATTTAAAGGGTGACGCATATCGTTTAGCAAATCGAACGCTCGTTTCTGGTGTTGCTCACCGTTTAGTATAAAAGGCCCGATCCCGGAATAATACTCAAGGGTTCACAGGTTTGAGGTCGTTGTGTCGACACCTCTAACTGTTATATAGCATAAGTATATTATAGATCGTCACACATTTATAAAAGGGTGATTTTTACTTTGACAAATCAATTCCACATTTATGGGCGAAGTTTCAGGATCATCTATTTGTGTATAATAAGGAAAAATTGGCATCTAAATTTCCCCATAACGTAATAGCACACAACTTGGCATATGAAATATCCTACAAATGAAACAAAGCAAGACAATCCGGTTTCTAATGCAAGGATTTATATTAGCTGTTGTACATGTATTCTTTGAACGCAATCACTCTTTGGATAACGTTTTCAAAATCATTATAAACGGATTACTTTATCTCAAAGACAATTTCAATAAACTGGATTTTACAGAACTCCCCTTATTTCTTAAAAATGGACTGATCCAGTTGATTCGCCTAGAGCCGCCATATTGTTTTTATACGGGATGCTAATCGGAACCCTTTAAGGCGTCTGACCTAAGTCTCACCTTACTTTCATGTTAAAAATTTACAGTGTTGGGTCATATTTTGTTTATTATAATGAATGATATATGATTGCCGCATTTGGTAATTATAATTTGTGTGTCCCATCTGACTACTAGCTACTTTCACGTGGATTTCCTCAAACATCTTGCCTTTTATACAAACGGCTAGTCTCATAATTGCAAACTGCGTGTATATCGAAGTATTTCTATTTTCTATGTCATTAGAAAACGTAATTGTCATTTCCTAACCATTCCTCTTTATCAGAAGTAACCAAAAGTTTCCCGTTCGTCCCTGCAAGAAAATGAAGAACTAGGCCTACCTGAATATAATAAAGATATAGATGCAAGAAGTAACTCTTTTTGATACCCCCTTCTGAATCATATTTAAACTAAACATCATTAGGAAATGCACAACTTGTAAAATACAAACCAATAAAGAAAACCAGAGGCGATTATATTATTCGAAGGTACTTTAGTGACACATTTGAAAAAACACATTAAAAAGCTGTGATCTCCCACCTGATGTCATTTTAAAGCTCAAAAGAAACACTTCATTGTGTCAATCATTCGTTAGTTTTCTTACCCACGTTTCAACAGATTCCCTTTAAAAAATATTGCACTTCTCTTTTTCGATGCCGTTGAATCCCACTTGACTTAACACAACATACGACATGGTGTATAGTCTTGAGGCCATGGGATTCACGCAGGTTGATTATGAACCAAATTTAGAATTCCTAAGATTTCCTTAAGTTACCCGTTTCAATTATAAACGTTTTAAAGTAACGCGCGCAGTTTGTGAACAAACCAAACGACGTGTTTGAGTAGGCCCGTATGTGAATTTTTAAATATCTTCATGAGTACATTGGCATCGGGAAAAAAACTCCATATATCAGGTTTATTTATATAAGCTTCACGGGTAGTACTTCTTTAAAGATATGTCTAGATATATCTAGTTGGAACTATTAGGCCGCCTAGCACCTGATTTCAAATGGGTGTTCTAAGTTACTGAAATACGAGTCTTTAAAGTGTTTAGTACCAAGGTTTATGGTTATTCGGTAGTTAGAAACGCAATTATTTCAATTAGTTTGAGTGTAAATTATTATTATGTTGTAATAAAAGGAAGGGAGATTCGCATCGGGGTAATAAAAAGAGAAAACTAGAACCGAAACCCATTTCCTCTGAAGATCCATGTCTGCTCGTAGGAAATTGAGATTTGAAGGAATTCGACTAGTTCTACTAACCAACAAAATGGCAATCTGATACATGGAGTTAAAAACATTACATCATCCAGCAGAACAATGAACGTGTGACGAGTGTGACGATAACCTTCCATTACGTACAGAAAAACTAACAGTTCTTATATGAACTAGACAAAGAGACTCAGTTTATGAGGAAGCCAAGATTGTGTTTTCTATTAATCAAAAATAGGGCAATGTCAGGTTTTCGTTTAAGATTTCAAAATCTTAATCGTTGGCGGCCGCTAATCCCAATTAGGATAGCTTCGTTAGCCGATTCTAAAATTCCAGATTGCATGCTATGTCAAGTTCTAGAGAATATGTTGAAAAAATGTGTTATTATCCTGACATTAGACACCTTAATATTGTAAATGTTATGGCAGAATCTATGTGACAGTCAACAGAGCTATAAAATAGCCTTTTCCTGTTCAAATTTGCTTACAAATAGGTTGAAGTTGGGAAAAATTACCCCCCAGACGAATCAGGGGTGTAAGAATGTTTTGAATAATTGTGACAGTTCCTTGTTTGATTTGCCATATCAATCTTCTCCTTCCCCGATAGGTCAGACTACTCACTGTCCAAATTTACTGATACCGGCTCCGAATACATTTTTCGAGATTTCAAGGTCCGTATCATATACATTTCTTTATTAGTCAACATTATTCGTTATTACCCAACGTTAAGAGTAATCCAAGAGTCGTGGTACGTTAAAAAAGGCATGTTTGTACTATGAGATTATGGTCCCCTTTTTGTAAACATATATAATGTATAAACTTCTAAGCATTGAATATCATAAGAAAATAGTTATGAAAATCGATGGTGATGGATTATTTTATCATGCCAGTCTTAAACTAAACAATTAGTCTGTCCATAATAGTTGATATACTGTATATGGTGTGATATTAATGCCACAAAGGCGATTGGCAAGTCATCCTGTATGAAAATATATTGAAACGATGAAGTAAATTGACTATAAATAAAAAAGTGTATAAATTTCAATTCTTTAAACGAAATTATGAGTTTTATTTAATAGTACTTAATTTATTGCTTTCTTTCATTATATTAGACATTATGTTAGCATATTAGTGAAAACTGGGTCACTTTTATTGGTCTTCATGTTTCCACGTACTCTCGTGATTATACGACATTAGTACACATGATACTACACTTCTGATTTGATCATACCTAAAAAGACAACGTTTTCTTTTATAGGGGACAATTTACGATAATTGATATTTTAAACATCTGTTGTTGTATTTATTAGAGACTGCGACATATATGTTGATTTCATGGACATGCGATGTGTTATTTTTTGTTGACCAGACTTTAAGCAATCATTACTTCAAGGTATCTGTTTGGAATATTGCTTATCTTTTTTAAACAATATCACTTTAATAATGGCTTTTTAGACAATAAGACAATTTATTTTTTCGGCAAATATAAACTCGGATTTCTTAACATAAAATGTATCGATTGCGTTGATATTTTTGAGCATGTTAATAAAGTGTATGTTCTATCAGCTCTTGAAAGAGGGGTGTTTGATATGTCTTAGCCACATAATTAAGTATTTTTTACAATATGTATACGATTTGTAAATATTTGTATCCTCCAACACATCGGCCATATTAATATACACTATTGATGCATTATTTTGGTGAAAGCTATGCCATAAGGTACATTTTGATGACATATCTTCGATTGCAGACAATGGAGATATATGATTGAGTGTAGGTATTTTTGTCGTGAATTCAAGTTGTCTAGATGAGGCTGTCCAATATTTTGTATCCTCCAATCATTAAAATATCATCTTTGGGAAAAATATTTTTAGATTATTATTTTGAGAAATGAAAGTACTTAATAAAAGTGTTTAGATCATCCTTATTTAATTTTTGAATTATTTCAATTGTCTTTGTAAAACTTTATTAAGCATTTGTTGGAGGATACAAAATGACTTTAAAATTATGTGAAATATAAAAGTACAATAAAAAGTTAGTTGTATTCATATTTTTTATGTTTATATTTAAATTACAGCAAAAAATGAGTTATTGCCAAACCAAGAAACAATATATTTCACTCTCAGTTTCACATATGATCATGTTATAACTTTGTGGGAATAGCGATGCATGTAACCTTTACATTTCTATTCAATATGCTATGCTTTCTTTTTATTTCCATGACCGACACATAACCATACAACTTTGAATAATGTTTCTCATTCCCTCATTGCCCACGCTGCGTGTTTTGTTCATGATATTATATCTTATCTTGAATGTCGTTTGTCGTACCCTGTGATGAATGTTTGGCCTTTACCCGAAATGATAAATGTTGTTTGCACATCTTAGTCATTGTAAGTGCCAGAATATTTTATATCGATTCCAATTCCATTGCAATCTTTAATACTTCACATGCAATATGAGCAGCATGCCCGTAGTCAGCTTTGGTAAGGGGAGGGGGGTCGAACCCACCCCCCTGCCCGCACATAAACATTTTCCATGCTAAAGCAATACCTTGGGCGATCCTGAAAATTCAGAGGGTGGGAGACGAAAACAAGGTATTAACATGACAAAATGTCACCACCTAGTTGCTCACAATATTATTAGTTCAATCTTAAGTCAGATTTGAATTTCCGAGAACTTGTAGATGATTTTAAAAATAAAAATTGGTCAATTTGAAGTTGACAAGTTTGTTGAAGGTGAAATCTCAAATCTAAAGTCAGATTTTAACTTCTGAGAACTTGTAAATGATTTTGAAAAAAAGAATTGATCAATTTGAAGCAAGTTGGAAAATTACCTTTTTGACCTTGAGAAGGTCAAATATTTTTTTGACCTCGAGAATGTCATTGAAGGTCAAATCTATAGTCAGATTTGAACTTTTGTATTTTTTGAAATATCAATTATCGTAAATTGGCCCATAGAAGTACATGTAGCTGTAAAGTACATGGGACCTCAAACTTGATCTAGGAAACTTATTCATCAGTAAACATCCGTGAGTTGTTATGTTTACATGTTACGTGTGTTACATCCTAATGTAATAAAACGTAGACCGAAATTTATTAGATCGATCCTTGTTTATGCTTAATTAGATCATACGCACATTAATCTCGTTGATGCATTTGGGCAAGATACAAGTACAAGATGTATGTTGCGTGAACACTTCACATTCTCCGAACAATTGATGAAGTGAACAACATTGTTAATCAATGCATGTGCAATGTATAAAGTGAACTTCATTTTTACCAATACGTGGACCAAAATGTTTTCTAATAGTTTATGAGAGTAATTATATTTAAGGATTTAAGCCCTGGACTCAGTGCAATGCGTGCTGAATTATTCCATTGAAGGTGTTGCTTTCAAATCTTTGCATGGCAGCGTGGGAAACGACGCCTGAGTTGAATGAAACAGCCACAATACTGTGAGTCTTGGGCTTAAAATTATTTTCACACGTTGCAAAATATTTTTCTACAAAATCATCTAAAAGATACAAAATTACTTTAAAAGAACATATTTAGACCATTTGCTTTAAAACCTCTGTCGATAGGGTTCCTGTTTTAAGTTATTTTTATTAAACATCAATACAAAAACCTTTGTCTCCTGGTTCAAAAGTTTGCCTATTTTCAAAATTCCCGCACGTTTTGTCTCGCAGTCATATGATATCATTGCAGGATGTGACCAATCGCGAGCACGTGCTCTCTCGGGGCCGCGCATGAGAAAATCAAAATTTGAAATCGTAGAGATGACGTTTATTTCATAAATATCAGTTCAACAACATCATCATTTCTAAACTACGGTAATACTTTTAAGTTACTCGATCTAAACTTGTAGTGAATGATCATAAAACAACAGCGAACATTCTGAGGTCAATTCCGATGGCAAACAAGACATGTTTATAAAATTGGTTATCGAATGTGCCAATAACAAAGAAAGCTTGCCTATTTTCAATATGGCCGCCCATTTTGTCCCGCAAAGGACCCGATTCAGATTCTACTCGTATTTCCGCCTCCCCATTGAAAATATAAATTTACCTGATATTTCAAAATGAATTATTACATTTATGTATCAGTATATCTTGTCGACGTATATTTAGCATTGTATTGTTGAATGACGAATGAGTGAAGATACTGATATCCATGAGTGGATATAATTGATTTATTTTTGAAAAACTATAGGATTGTCCGTTTATTCCATAGGAAATCATTACCCAGCGAAATTAAAATTTGCAAAAATAAAATTTGAAAAAAGATCTGAAAAAAAGAATTTGGGAAATTAAAAGATAAATTTCATTTTTGAAAAAATGTAAAAAAGTGAAAAAATTGTAAAAAATTACTGAGGAAAATTTTGAACAAATAATTTGAAAAAATCGAATATCACTTTTGGAACCATCGAAATCACTTTTGAAACCATTGAATATCACTTCTTAATACGTATGAATATTGACCTATTATCCCATGGTTACAAGGATATAAATCGAGTATCGGGTGAAGATATATTTGATATGTGGATCAATATATCATGCAAAAATCCCCAAACCATCGAATATCACTTTCGAAACCATCGAATATCACTTCTTATTTGCTTTCAGCCATTTTAGTTATCATTGATTTACTCTATCTGTCGATAGGATTCCCGTTTTAAGTTATTTTTGCAATTGTTTAACATCAATACAGGAAACCCCAAAATGACTCCTAATTCAAAAGCTGGCCTATTTTCAAAATGGTCGCCATTTTTGTCTCGCAAAAGCTGGACCATTTTCTCAGTCAACAAAAGTGGAATGATTTAAAACCTTGGTCACTACGATTACTGTTTCAAATTATTTTGGTTAATTTTCAATACTGAAGTCCCTCTTGTGAGCCCCGGTTCAAACACTCGCCTATTCCCAAAGTGGCCGCCATTATAGTCGCAGAAAATTCACTTTTGGATCATTCAGTAGCTTTAAGGATGTTCCCTGGACGAAGTTGAAAACGATGAACACCAACCCCTAATTTTTCTTTTCAAAATGTGAAGTACATAGCATAACTAAGTGTTTCTGTGAGTTTAAGAAAAAGTTAAATATTCAAAAGTGTGTTTTGGGGTGAAAACCTGATTTTTAACATGGGTTTCAATGAGAAAGTGCCACGCCCACTTTTGTCAAATATTGACACTTTAGAGGCCTCTTGCTCAGAAAAAAGCACACTAACATATGGTTTTTAAAGTTTTAATATTCTTTGTTGCCCGTGAGAATCCCAGAAAACCATTTTTGAGAAAAAGTTAAATACTATTGAATATTTTCCTATCTGACCAGGGAACATCCTTAAAAATAATTTTAAGTCTCCTGCATTGTGTAAACACATACCACTGTAAACAGCATGCAGTTCAATGTGATAATTTTGTAAGAAAATTGGCAAAATTTTATATCGATATCTTTTTTATTGTCGGCCATTTTAGTCATCTTTCACTTTTCTCTTTTTGAGCAACACCATGTGCCCAGTGCCCACTGTGCTATTTTTTCTGTTTGGTCTCATCAGGTAAATAATGAATTTTTATTGAAGACTATGCGCATCAAGGAAAGGGGTTTTATGATACAGGGTGGTCGAAAATGAGTGCAACCCATAAATGTGCTTGTCTTTCTATATATGATCTGTCTTTTACAAACGTTTGGAACCGATTTGTTATCAACTGAGCTCAATATATCAGCATATATCTTTTTAGGTATAGAAATGACAAGCCCATTTATGGTTTGCATTTTATCGGGTCACCCTGTAATTGGGCAATATATCATGGGGATGGCGTCAGATACAAAATATTCTTGAACATTAGATTGTAGGATATGAGGATCACCACATTGCAATAACAACTGGCTCAAAGGTAATGCTGTAATCTCAGGATGGGTGAAAGAAGATACATTAACTAAGTGTAGAGTTAAGATGAACTAAGAGAATTCTTCTTTAAAAGACTGATTAATCCTGCCGACTTAATCCGTCAAAACAGCTGGGACGCTGAACCTGTCCCATTGGATGTTTTCACTGAATTATCATGACTTGCTCTATTCATAAAAAGCCAAACTAAAGAACGTTTGGAAAAACGAATGACTTGATGGAATCTTGAATATCATTTTTCATTCCATGATGGTGAAATTCCCTGCAATCCGATTGGTACATGTGACTTAAATATATCCTGTATTAACACGCACTCTCAACTTAGCGTTGGATGCAGAGTGAAAAATGACGTCACCGTTGGAATACGGTTCTGGGGTCCGTTTTTGAAACCATCGTAACTTACGATTTGGTCGCAAGTCATTGTTAATCAAAACAGAGACAAATGGTTTTCTCGGAATCGTAAGTTACGATCGTACGAAAAACGAACCCCAGTATCCCAACGCCCAAGATTTCCATCCGGGATATGACTGTCACTGAAAAATTCGATGGCGATTAGTTAAGCTGTCGCGTGCTAATCTTTGCATTTTGCTATAAATATCTGTTTTAAAGACCAGGGAATGATACTGTGTTGTGATCATCACAATTTATAATTTGAGGATAAAAACAGCATCTTTGCATATAAAAAAACAATTTGAAGCATGCACATTGTTTTCATGAACTAGGAAAAATCCAATATGGCAGACGAAAGTCGAAAAAATGTTTCGCTACACTGCACTTTCAGCTGATGAAATTGAAGAGAAGGACATAAGATTAAATACGTACCGAATAATACAAGAAAGGCAAATAACAAGAAGAAATACATCGATGGGGTGAGTAAATTTGATCCGTCTGAATTTTCTCCGGCCAGGCCAAGGAATTGGATTTGATTTTAGGAGAGTTTCATATGAGTGATCATGCCATGGAATAAAAACGTTATTCACTGATTTCTCGTGAAATACAAAAATATTCTTCCCGAGCGCGAGCGCCTCGTGAAATACAGACTTTCGAGGGAATATTTTCTTTATTTCACTCGAATCATTGAATAACTTATGATATCACGTGTCTTTTATAACTTGTTTTGTATGGAGTGTAATGTGTATGTGGCTCTCTACTCGAAACTCATTATGTTCTTTGATCATAGTTTTAATCTTCTGAAAGGAAATAACGTATACTAATCATAATCGATATCCAATTATGTAAAAGAAGATTATGATATACTTAAATAGATTTTGCCAAGGTGTTATTTGAATACAACGAGGCAACGAGTAGATTTTGGTACGTACATTAAGCTATACTGTTTCATATTCATTAGTGACACAGCTGCAATATAAGTTTATACCAACGTAAAAAGTATAACATTTCAATTATATCCAGTCTCAAGTAATTAATTACTTTGATGCATTTGCTTCCATTTGCACAGTTCCCGTATACCACTCATGATTATTCCAAAAATGAGAAATGCATACCTGTACACCAGTCACGAAATACCCTTATTTTGAATATAATTTGAGGAAAGTCAATTTGAATTTATTTAGCAAAAATGGGGCTTGACATCAGGTAGGGAGTGATATATCTCTAAACGGCAATAACAACAGGCAAGTGTCACAGTTGGATAAGCAGCAATATCCGTTCTCTTTGTGGTATGTCACATACAATTGATGAAGCCGTGGAATCAAATAATACTTGTAATTTCAACCACTTACTGTAAGCCGATTCAATAAGTTAAATCTGACAGGATGGTTTATTTATCATTGCTTGAGACTCTCCATGTGATTCTTTTATCTAATTGATCTAAGATATTTATGCTCAAGATGAAAGCCTTATAGGTTTTAACCTGTAGTTTCATCATTAGCGAATGTGAAAAATAATGGATGCAAGACAGCACGGGCACAACTGTCTTAAGCTTCTTCAATCAGTGGGTTTGATTTATACTTGTTTTTTCTATAGAAAGCATTGATTTTACCTTAATTGTGAACCATTTGATCAAAGAGGTGGTAATCCCTTACTCATTAACCGACATAGTAATTGCAGATTTGGGGAATTTCGTCTTTGATGATATTAATGGCCTACAATTTCAGTTAACCCACCTATTTAAATAACAGTGTTACGAACTTCGCTCATTTTTCACCTTAAAGAACGAGGGACTCAAAGTTGCGTGTACATATATATTAATGTACTTAGTTAAAGGGATACAAAATGATCGATTTTGAAAATGAAATAAAAATGTAGAGTTGAAGTCATATGTGGTATTTTTGATATGATCATCAACTTTAAAATGAACACGGTATCTACTATCTCAAGGAATTTAACATATGAATAAAATCCCCCTAAGTTCTTCTAACTTCGGAAGACTTTACCTCGTCTGATTATCATGATCACATGTTCACATAAGATCGATCAGCTAAGATTATGTTACTTTTAGGACCCAAATAAACATCATAATCTAGAGAGGAATTTCCGTTTGTATAATAAATCTGTGTGTATATAGGCATATTCGCAATTCTATTTTAGGTAAAGTGAGAGATAATAGATATGGAGTGTGAACGTGCTGCTACCGGGATGATACATACCATCGTTTGATCCAGGTAACAATTTAAGATGCTCCCTATTCTTAATTCTACTTGAATGCAAATAATGGCTTTAGTATATATTTAAGGAATAAATAATGATAGGCCATTCAATATGGTGAAATTCAGCACGAGTTGGACAGAATGTTGTACAAAGCACGAACCGAAGGGCCTATCATTATTTATTCCGATTCAAACATAAAAATTAGTAAAAGCCGTGTCTGTGGAACGGGCATGAAGGAAGAATACGCATGCTGTCAAGATTCTGAAGTCGGCCGGAATTATTTTAGAATTTGTTTGGGCTGTTCTATTTAACTCCCCGTTTTAGATTTTATACGGAAACTCAGAGGGGGAGAAACACCAGGGTTCAAAGATGACATACGCTTACAATGTAAATCTGTATTGAGATGACACGGTCGCTGATTGGTCAAAAGTCGACGAACAAATGACGTCATCAATGGCGGTTTCAAAATTTTCGAAATACGCTTCGAATAATATTATGTTCATTTCTGGCGTGTTAACCAATATCATAGCTTCTCATTAGATGCAATTAACGAATCATTTTATACTGGCACATTGCCAACCTCATTTAGAAAAATCATTATTTCACTTTTATACAAAAAAGGTGATAGAGAATTGTTAAAGAACTATAGACCAATAAGCTTATCAAATACTGACTATAAAATATTAGCCTTTGTACTTGCAGACAGGCTACAGTTAGTAGTTGGGAAACTTATCAGTTTACATCAAACTGCATATATAAATGGTAGATACATTGGCAATAGTTGTCGCTTAGTAATAGATATTTTTGATTATTTTAACAACAATAACACGGAACAAGGAACAATTCTATTTTTAGATTTTCAAAAAGCGTTTGATTCTATTGAATGGAACTTTATGTTTGAAACTTTAAAAAAATTTAATTTTAATGATAACATCATAAAATGGCTCAAATTATTATATACAAATCCATTTATTAATATTAAACAAAATGGATGGCTATCTCATAATATTCCTATGGAACGCTCATGTCGGCAGGGCTGCCCCGTTTCTGCAATCGCATTCATATTATGCTGTGAAGTTATGTCTTTAAAACTGATTCAAAATGAAAAAATCAAAGGAATTGAAATTGATAACACAGAGTATAAAATATCACAATCAGCAGATGATACATCATTATTTATGAAAGACAAAGCATCCATAAGTGAAGCATTAAAAACCATTAAACAATTTTCAAAATACTCAGGCCTACAACTCAATTTAAATAAAACAGAAGGAATATGGCTTGGAACCAATCGTGCTTTTGAAAGTAAATTTGAAAATATTAATTTTACAGATGAACCTGTAAGATATTTAGGCATATACATAGGTCATAATGAAAATAAATGCTATGATTTAAACTGGAATGAGAAAATAAATGACCTTGAAAAAACATTAGATTCTTGGAAAAAACGCTACCTTACTTTATTTGGAAAAATCACTATTATAAAGTCTTTAGCCATATCAAAACTTGTATATTCAGCATCTATTTTATCATTTAAAGAAGAAATTATTAAACGAATTAACAATTTAATATACAACTTTTTATGGGATGGGAAGAAAGACAAGATAAGACGAACTATTGTAATAAACTCTATAGACAGTGGAGGTCTAAACATGTTAGATTTTCAATCACAGCTAAATGCTCTAAAAGCTGTATGGATTAGTCGTATATATGACAAAAAAAACACATTTAATAAAATTCCGTACTTTTATTTTAGCAAACTGGCTCCGAATATGGACATTTTATTAAAAATGAATGTTTTCTCTAATGAGCATCTTGATAGACTGCCTGTGTTCTATAAACAAGTTCTAAAAGCATATAATAGTTGTAAAGACCATGATATAATCAATAAATTAAAACACCATGAAATAATCCAACAAACCATATGGAATAACAGATTATTTCAATTAAAAGGCAAACCACTTTTCTTCAAATCTTGGATAGATAGTGATATTATCTATGTCAAAGATCTCATAACTCAAAATGAATTTTTAAATGTTAACTATATTTTTGAAAAGTTAAAAAATAAAAAAAATTGGATTTCTGAATATTTTCAAGTCCTAACTGTAATGAAATCAATAAAATGCTTTATTAATATAGAACAAGTAAAATTCACAAATATACCAAGAAAACCCAACTTTAAAGTAAAAAACATCCAATTAGACTTTAGAGGTAAAAAATCCAATTTCTTTTATACAATACTGAAAAATAAAAAATCTGAAAAATGGTTTACCTATAAGAAATGGGAAAGAGATTTTTGTATAACAAATGAAGGTAAAATAGATGAAATAAATTGGCCAAATTTTTTTACTAGCAAGATAATAAAAGTTAAAGACAAAAAAATTGCCAATTTTAACTTCAAAATAATTAACAATATTCTTCCTGGATTAACTGACTTATTTCTCTATGGGATAACAGATAATTATCATTGTAGTATTTGCAATAATTTATGTGACTTGAAACATATTATTTTTGAATGTTCCTTAGCAAAAGATATATGGGCACTGATACATAAAACGTGTGGCCTTAATATTTCTTACAGAAAAATTATAATTGGTTATAATGGCCATGACTTACATACACATTTTTTAAATTATTTTATCAGCATTGTTACAAACAGTATTTATAAATCATATATTTTAGAATTGAATAGTAAAAAACAAAGAACATTTGAAAGCATGGTTTCATTGATAAAATATGAAATTAATTACAGAAAAAATGTATTTTATTGTTCAAAGTGGAATTTTGTATCAAAACTATTAAAATGAAAATTGTATGAATTATCTACTTTATGTCATTGTTTATGTTATGTAAAATAACCAAAAGTTGAATAAAGACTATTTAAAAAAAAAAAAAAAAATAGCTTCTCATTTCACATCAAGATAAAGATAGGTGTACGGAATATGCCTATATCAATTATAACATCCCATCGAAGTGTAGTATTTGATAACTAGCCGATGAAAATTCGAACGAACGAAGGTGGTAAGCAAGAGAGGTAATTATGTCTGTCATCTTGAAACTCTGGGGCTTTCCCTCCTCTTACGGAAACTTGAAGTCAGCCATAGTTAAATAGTTACAGTAGTTACGGAGGGAGTTAAAAAGAACAGCTATCCCCGGAGAGAGCCCCAGATGTGCAGCTGAGATGTGACGTCACTCAAAACAATGCAAATTGCAGATTGAATAGAGCATGGTCGTGCATCTATGGAGAATTAGAGAACGTTCTATATTGGCTATGCTGCATTCTGATTGGTTGAGAAATTCGAATAGAGCACGGTCATGTTTGAATTAGATTTTGAGGGTGATTAGATGGTGATTCTTAGTATAAATAGGCAATACGAACGCACTGAACAAAATTCAAAATATTTCTTTTTCTAGGCACAATGTAAAATACGCGTGTATACTGTATACAGGGTCACAGGGTTTCCAAAGATAATTGTACTAAGGTAAACATAAGTGATGAAGGAATATTCTTGTAATTCATTCATCTGAAAGACAATTTGATTATCAAAAAACATGGAAAAGTTTTACAAAAAATCTGTCCCCAAAAATTGTACCGAGACAAACATGAAATAACTCTGTGAGTGATGAAAGATTATAGGGTGCCTAAAATGTACCAAAAAGTATATCAACAGAAATATTTCTGCCATCGTCACCCTCAAACTTCTTTCTCTGGAGCTCTGAACTTTATTTAGTTTTAGAGAAAATACTATTTTTGAACTCCAATTTCTTATGTTTGGGTTGCATTTAGCTCTATATGAATAATGAGCTGGTTATCTAAAATGTTAAATCCTTCAGTAAATATAATTCATTCAAAGGAGTGGTATTGATATGGTGAACTTTTTGAACACGCGTTTCTCTAAACAAGTCATCAAAACATTCTGAAAATTTTGCACATCGTCAATTTAATGGTCATCCTTTGGATGGTAACATTATAATTTTAAATATATATACGAGGGGTGATCCAAAGGTCTTTGACGCCCCGCTCTAACTTTGCTATTTTCTAATATTATTAGATGAAACTTTCAGATATCAAAGATCTTAACAACTCTATGCATAGGTTTCACCAGAAAATAATATATTTTAGCTAGTTTTCTAAATATTTTAAATACCGGGTCCCTGCCAACCAGAACGGTATTTAAATATAGCAAATCACTTCACAACTGTTACTATTGGAAATACTTTAGGTGCAGGTGCTCAACACCAGTCATGATATGAGAGAATTTCCGATTTTCAATCCGAGTGTCATCTGCCATCATCATCGTCACGTATAAGGACCTACTTTTCAACATATTTTCCACGAATTTAGACACATTTGCTGCTGAAGTGCCACTTTCTTTCAGCCCTCCTTTTAACTTGGAGAAAAGGAAGACAATCACACGGAGCCATATCTAGACTGTATCGTGCATATGATAGCTGCTCAAGGTTACTACTAGTGAGAATATCTTGTAGTATTCTTTGTTCCACTTTGATTTATTTCATGTTCTGCATTTCAGCAGCCATCTTGGAGCAAAAATGATACCAGAATGGGGGTTTCTTGTCTGATTCAAAATTCAAAGAAAGATACTGGTCAAGACTTGCGAAACAAGTCAAATGGCGGCAACATTTCAGGCTGAAAGTTGCTATGTGCGAATACCGTTCCGGGTGTCAGCGTCCCTATTTTAAAAACTATGTAGAAAACTACATAAAATATATCATTTCTCCATGAAATTAATACACTAAGTAGTTAGGTTGCTGGTCTTTATTACTGGAACGTTTAAATAAATTGTATCCCCCCTCCTGGCCAAAAATCGTTCAAAATCATGCAGCTTTTCACCTTTCTGAGCACTTTTTAAGTGATTTTGGCCATTGTTGGACCAAAATTGTCACAAGTGAAACCCCCCTGGAATTTTTCAAAAAGTGAACCCCCCTTGGCAAATCCTGGCTACGGGCCTGATTGCACTAAAAAACAAAAAAATGTTAACAAAAACAGTAAATAAAATATATATAGATAATTTTTGCATTAAATTGTTGCCAACATGACATAAAGGACCGTGTTTTTTAACATAATGTTTTCAATAGTGGTTTAAGACAAAAACATTGTTGAATCCAGTTCACCATTTCGATACCTATCCTTTCTGGGTAATTTTAACTGTTAATTGGAAAATAATTTTTATACTTCTGTTATGCTGGCAACTTCGATTCATATTTGTAATTTGCGATTAATTTGTCACACGGATAACTCTTGATTCCATCGATTGTCTGATTCAGTGACCGGCTGTTGCCTAGAGGGTAGCGCACTCGCGTAAACTGTTGACTGGCTATAGTTGCTGACCTAGCATAAACATGTTAGTTAGTTAATTAGTAAGATATTTATTAAAGTCTCACGTTGTTTACAATTTACATTCTGAAATATCATTCAATAATCAACATGAAGTCGAGTAAGTGAATGTCAAATTGGCAGCCATGATCTAGCGACATCGCCAGGTCTTACCTTGATTAATTTGTAAATTGCTTTTTTGACATATTAGATGACAAGCTCCAAATGACTCACATACATTTTTATTTAAAACATAAAACCCAGCGACAAATTATCAAACTTCAAAAATATATTATTTTGTCACTCACAGAATACACTTGTGATTCCTTGTTCGTTTCAGTTTTTCGGGACACCCGGTGTGAAAGAAATGATGATCCCCCATAGTCCCCAAGGGACTATGGTCCCCTTTCTTAAGCTTAACGGCCCTTACTGGCCCTAATTGCGTATTGCGTATAAGTATAAGGAAAAGAGTTGTATTGAGGTCACCATATAAATCAATGGAGAGTAGGACCATAATTTGATAGGACCTCCTACCCTTTTACACCGACATGGACGCATTATCGGAAACCTATTGACCAAACTGAATGCCATCATTATAGCCAACAAGACATTTTTGAAAATTCAAAGTTTCATTTTGTATTTATTCCAAAGTTCCATAACGTATTTATTCATATTGATTAAAAGTGATTTGGTTGCTCATTTGAAAATTTCATAATGGCGCTGATACGCCCACTTAGGTTGTCATGTGTAAATGTAAAGTTACATTTGATTTATTTTTATATGACATACTGGAAATGTTCACTTGTACTTTTCTAATATGTCTTATAAAAATAAACTATAACACAATAATGATGTAAAACTAAAAAGGAATATGACACGATGATTTCACCACTTATATGATAAAGCATTCACTCTCAAAATGATGTGGGATAGACAAAATAAAGTGCACAGGGTTTCAGATTCAGCATCCAGCCGCAAATTAAAGCTGGCGCCATAATCCACAAAATAAAACAACCCAGCCAGTCGTAGGAAGAAATTGCGTCAGATTCCGATCACTTTCCCTCAACCATTAATGCCATAACGAGCATACATCTAGATAGACTAAATATTATACTATCCCGATCTTTGTATTTTGAAATTCGTGTTTACTTTGACATGATTTCACTTATTTGTGGAAGCTAGAAACCAGATAGAAATTACCCAGAACGCAGAGTTAGCATTCTTTATTGTGACTTTTTGCCCTTATTTTTTCTCACATAGCGTCAGATATTTAGATACAAAGTGTCATTTTATGGGTTACATTAAATCGTTTTAAAAGGTATATACAAGTTGCCGTTTTCGAGCTATCGTTGGAGTCACCTGTATGAGCATACAATTTCAATAAAAACTTGTATTGTATAGTTGAGTTTTCAATTATTTATTCCAAAAATGTCATCCCTTTTAACAGAGCTTGATAAGAAAATGCTAAGGTTCGTGACAACGTGGACAGCCTACCCACACTATTCCCATTACGAAATGGAAGGAGATGTACGTTCTATAATTGTTATAAATTACTACCTGTAGTCTTGTGATTTTATCATGCTTTGTAATGGAAATGACAAGGTATTAAACAAAATTTATTGATTGTTAGAAAACGTCATTGAGTTTCTCTTTGTGGAACGTCATGACAAGAAGTTCAAAATAAAAAAGGTACTCTAAAAATAGATACACACGGTGTATATGACATAGGTATCAACTACATTAGATCATTACACATGTTGATACACTAGAAAATCCAACAGTGGGTTACATGAAGCTGATACCTGAAACGTAGAATTAGCAGAGAAACTGTTCATTGACTCAAACAGTGTAGCTAACTTTGTAATACACCGTTTGTGGTAGAGGAGATGGAACTATATAGCGCAACTTCTTGATATACGTATTATCCAAGCAGAGAGCTAAACAGTCACATTCGTTTAGAACGTAGAACGCTCGAGTCCTTCAATAATAGTCGCTGTTTCCAGAATCGGAAAATGCTCAAATACTAACGTTATTAGGAATATAATGCTATTACGTGATTTATATCGAGAAACATACGGGTTGAAGCTAATAAAACAGTTGATCCAAATCTCTGGAGACGATCTACTGCTCACGATGGCGCTGTAAGAAGTATTTCGAGGCACTGGGGAGATAACATTTTACACCTAGTCTAGTAGAAAAATGGAGCGGTTTGGGACCTAAACTCGATATTGCTTTTTATTTTCGATCATGTAGGAGATGCTTCAACAATATCTGATCATAATTGGATGAAATGAAGCAGATGTGAGGACATGGATGTAGTAGATAAATCAAAAGAAATTATACAGTGAAACAATAAAGTAATAGGTAAGAGTGTTTCAAATTAGATTTTCAGTCGACTACTAGTTATTACACAAAATATTGAACTCATAATCATTGTATAATTTATATGAAAAATAACTATTTTTGTTTCTACAAATCATTGTACGCAAGTCAATTTAACGACACATGCATGTAACTGCTAATAGCTTTTCCCTTAAAGATACTATTATTAAACGCAGAGAATCTTCGTCGTCTGCATCCCATACTGAGTTCGATCAAGTCATGCGCACACTTATACGTATATAGAATGCATATTTGTATATCAGAATAATTGTTACAATATGCGTCTCCACCCTTCTAAATAAATCAATTATAATCAAATAACTTTTTATGAAACTATTATGGTAACATATGGAAAATGTTTTCGATTTTGTATCAACCTTTTAACAACATTCCAAATAATGGTAATACTCAAATTCATCCGATAAAGGTCTCAAATTCACCCGATAAAGGTGATGTAAATTGTCATCCATCAGTTAGCGCGATTAATGGGATCTTTGTTTCTATTCTCATCTATCAAGAGGAAATAAAAACAAGATAAGGACTGTCAAATAAAAACGAGCTTTGGGCAAATAAATTTGAATAGCAGAATGGAAGAATAAAGATGGATGGATGAAACATATTAAGGTGTCAATGGCTTCTATAATTCTTCTTGGAATTGTTCTTTTGTTGTTATCCAAGAATTAATCAACCTTGAAATATGTCTAGATTCGCATTACACGCATGAACAACATACCATTATGTTTGTAAGTCAAAACAATATGGGGATATTTCATTTTTATTAATGGGATAAGACGTTATCATAATAAGATGATATTGTTAGTAATGTAAGACCTAACATTTTTATCTCCGTTTGGTATTAGATTCTAATTTCTCCCCCACAGGGAATGAAAACGCGTTTAGTATTATCGTAAAGAACATCCGGAAATATTTCATGATGGTCAATACACTTTCAATAGTTTTTTTATTGTTTTTTTTACTTTACTTCCGGTTTGAGAATTAAAAAATATATTTCTGATATAGTCTTAGTCTTCTGATATAAATCTTAGCATAATTTGTAGCTTTAACAGCTATTCTTGACGAAGAAAGCATCAAGTAAACATTTTTAAACCATTCCAAGCCATTTAATTATTTAGTTTTTGATCCGAAATCGAACTATTGAATCATCCCCAAAGGGAAGCACAGTTTTGTTTGTCTGTGAATAATTTGCCGTTGTGTTTTTTCCAAAGCAAAAAATTCGCTATTTTCATCCCCAAAACATAAAAATTGTTACAAAATGACAGCTTTTTATTTATAAAGTGTTTCTAGAATATGGGGTAATATAAACCAGCAACAAATAGTTATTCCTCCAAAATATACTGATTTTTATCAATTGATGAAATTTGCATATAACACATATACAACTTTCAAATAGCAGGTTTGTGCTTTAATTTGACCATTAGTGGAGAAGTATACGTAATGAAATTAACAATAATGCAAAAAAGTGCACGCTACGTTATGACGATGTTTTCAATGGTTTAATCGTGCTATATCACAACTTCCCTTTACATGCTTTGACAACATAGTTTTTCCCACTCATTAAATCTCTTTTTATGTACTGAGTGTTCCCACTCAAAATAATTAAAAAATTCTCCATTCAAAAACTTATTTTGGTCCACTCTGTATCTAAGGGCTATATTTAGCTTACCATTGATCTGTGTAAAATTCTTTGACCCTCCCATTTTCATAGCTAATTTCAAATTGATGAGAAGCATCGATCCAATGAGTCTGGTAACCAAAAAAGGCGTTCGGAGTTTGTTGAAAAACTTTGAGATGTTGCATAGTTTAAAATAATACAGATCAAAAACATTTTTAGTAAATGATAGAATACTGTCTCAACTGCTATAATACAATTCTTCTTGAGTTCTATAATGCATGTATCAGCAGATACTTTAAAACATGGAGATATACAACGCATTGCCGTTTATCATCTTATTTGGAATAACTAATTCGGAGTTAGTTCATGAAGATGTGAATCCATCGATAGACTGTTTCGTTCAATCCAACATCAACTAAATTAATTTTAGAAAGAAACAAGCGGAACTTTTCGAAGTGAGACTTTAACTGGATAAAGTGACATTAATAGGTTGGAATTGTTGCAATTGAAATAAGAGTAATATATTGTCAGCACGAGACATAGAATATATACACGAACTGTTAATTATCGGGTCTTTTAACGCCCTTGTCTAGATACCAGACATGGCCAATCTCATTCCTTTGCCTTGAATTCTTACTAACAAGTGACACAATTGGTTCAATATTCTGATTTGTATAGTGAATAAAAATGGAATGTTTTGTGTCAGCTCTTGAGTATTTCAACGACATTTAGGAGATATTGGCAAATTGCAGCTGATTTGATTACTGTGACATCAAATTTACCAAATGCGTAGCATATTTGTGGTGTGCCACAGGGGTCTATTTTCGGACCGATCTTATACATGTATATATCTGTAGTTATCATATCACTGTCATATTCCTCACTCTTTTATTGGTCCATGTCATACACGTGACTAAAAAATAACTAGCGATATTCAACGGAAGTCACGTGACTTCCGGTGAATATCAAATGATATTCAACGGCCATGAATGGACATTTGAAAAACATTCCCAACCTTGTTTCCCACATGGCCAATACTATGAGTATGAACACAATGGTTCCATTTTCATTGATCCATTGCAATGTTACAATTAATTATAATGTTAACATGAAACCTTAAATTAAGATACTACAATTTGGGAGTTGTTATTTATTGACTATACAATTTGGTAGTTGATATTTATTGTTATATTGAAGAAATATAAATGAATATAAAGAAGAAATATAAATGTATTTCAATGTTAACATATGACTTATTTAATTATATAAGATGTTATGACAGTGATATAATAAAACAAATATTTAATTCTATTTTCGGTGAATACCTGTGACACTTTCACAAGATGATATTCCACTGGCCCTTCGGGCTTCGTGGAATATCACTTGTGAAAGATGCACAGGTATTCACCGAAAATAGAATTAAATATTTGTATAATATCATGACTAATGAAGATGCTTTGTATGCGACGCAGTTACTTTGGTCGTTGATATCAATGTTTTCGTTAATACCCAACTGAGAAAATATTCATATATTTTAAATATAATGTACTTCATATTATTCGGAACACGCATTGTCACATATTGCAACAACGTTGGCGGGAAGTCACAAATATAAAACTTACATGAACAAATAATGACTGCCCCTAAAAATCATGTCTTCATCTCACTCTTAATACATATCACATGTGCACACTTTTTGATAAAAATTACTTACTCAAACGCCCATGGTTAATATGTACATTAATAATGAGTAAAAAGAAAAAACAAGGAATAATTTATCAGTGCTTTTAATAAACGTCACTTATTTTTTCCCGGTCTTTGTGACTTTGAAGTAGTTAAACAAAAAGATAAGTTGGAGAAACTCTAGAACAACCGAATCATTCATAATCTGGTAAGAAAGTAATTACTATCATTCAATTTGATGTATGTAAGTCTTGTCATTGTTAAACAAAATTTATATTGCCATTTCATTATGGTCTTATGGTATTATTTTGGTATCATTTTATATTGACTGATATAACATACAAGAATGTCTCTTATTCCACACAGCCATGAAAATATGAAGAGTAAATTGATTTTCTAAAAAGTATCACCGTCACAGATATCTTCAAAACCGAAGCATTGTTTTTCTTTTAAAGAGATAGAAGGTGTCAATATTGAAACTTGCACCTGACATCCAGACTTATAATCATATAATAGTTGGAATTAACATAGACCTACGTCAAAGCTATTGTAGCGTAGTTTGCCTCCTAATAATATGCGATTGACAGGCGAACAATGTCTAATAAGTGTGTAAATACAATGCATAATGCTGTGTTGATTTGATGCCGACATGGCGCAGTGTACCAGTATCGCTGGTTGTGCTAGCACATGCATAAAGGTGATCAAGAGTGCATCCGTAACAATATTTGCATCCGTGTTTTTCATGTGTCATTGAAGTGTGTGTTTTCTCTGCAAAATCGACATCACAGAGATCCAATCTGAATTAATCTTTCTTGGAGCATGAGATTAGAATGAGAAATTGCAAATGTTGGCATAATCCATTAGAAGATTCCTATGAAACCAAGAACGACATGGACTTTGATGTCACGGTTGATCCGAAATCAATATATTAACTATCACATTGACAAATGATGCATTCAAAATCGAATTATCAATACAAAAATTATTCGATCTAAAGTGATGTTGGTTTGCTTTCAGATCGATATGTGACTTATGATTGGGTCGTTAGATTACAATATGTGGAAGTCGAGTTGATGATGTTCACCACACTATCGAAGCTACGACCGTACAGAAATTGTTACAATACCGAGAAAATAATTTCCATTACAGATAATAGGCATTGAGGCATATACACTATATTTATGTGTTCAATATATCACAGTTACAGTGCATTCGGACAGAGACATAGACATATTCATGTTGTTTTCGATTCCGATTGAATTGTTCAACGAAATAAAGAATAAAAAATCGCCACTTAAATAACAATCAAGATGTCATTGACTCTTAGCATAAACTCCGACATAAAAATGGTAATTGTTATAATGCGAATACATCCTATTCAGAAAGATATTCAGGATAACTAAAGCTGTTTCCGCATTGTGTGAAATTGTTTTAAAACATCGATCACAAACACACAGCAAAATGTTCAATGTGTCTTTCAACGATGCGGACTTAGAGTCCGATGGATCGGCTGCTGAGACGTACGTCGTGATGGGGATGTTGATCTTCTTGTCGGTTGTAGGGACATCTGGGAACATTATTGTCATCCGGGTGTTTTCTACTGGAAAAGACCACTTGACATCAGTCTTCTTCATATTGGTTCTTGCCGTCACTGACCTATTTACATGCGTTGTCATTATGCCATTTACTGTATACATGGAATATGTGAAATACAATACTGATTCTGACTTTATCTGTAAGTTTTACCATATGGTGATCACATCCAACATTCCGTTTTCTGCATTCATCATGGCTGCTATATCTGTCGATCGCTATCTGTGCATCTGTCAGCCTTTTACGAAGTACATGACGACATTCAAAGCTAAAGTAGTGACTGGATGTCTTGCAGTATTGTCACTGGCCCTCAGTATTATTCCCGTCTTGAGTGAAAGCGTTTACCACTTAGAGTATGCAAACACTACGGACAACAAACCTCACAAAACGCCGTATAATGGTTCCCTACATGACCATACTTCACCAACCACTGAGTCGTTTCTGACAAGCACAGGAAAAGTACGTAATAGCTCTCATGTGGGTCAAAGAAAATTGGTATTAAATAACGTAGGTCATTGTAATGTTACATCTCTTATTGTACCGACAGATGTTAGAATAGCCTATAGAAAACTATATACAGCTATATTTCTTGCTTCCGTATTAGTTGTCCTTATTATGTATATTATGATTTACGTTTTCATTGTCCGGCGACGAAGCCGATATAGTGCGAACCGTCCTAGCACTTTGGAAAGCACCTCGTATGGAAAACGTAAGGGTTCTAAAGCAACGGTTGACACTACAACTAAGAATGGTGACGATATAACCGCGGAAAATGAACAAGAACAAAAATTGATTGACTCTAAAATTAGTAGTACACATGCGAGTCCAGATGATCAATCCAAAAAATTAAGTGGAAATAGAAATACAAGCCCTGGCAAAGGCACCGGTGAGGTACTTAAAGAAAAAACATATAAACCACATTTATCAAATGGGAGGCATGTGTCTATTGCATTACCGATGGTAGTGAACAACACCGTTTCTCATCAATTTAGTGTGGAAGATGATAGACCAACAGTTTGTATATCATGTATGCCAATGGACAGACATACGCGAGCCAACATTAAACTGGCTATTATGTTATTTGTTGTTGTAGTTGTATTCCTTATCTTCTACATCCCCGCTTTTATGATGAGCCTTTTCATTATAGATATTAATAAGGTCGTGTTTTACATGTATTTTGCTCATAATGTGGCAAATCCTATCATTTATGCTTACATGAACACTAACTTCCGAGATGAAGCTAGACGTCTATTTGCATCGCGTTGTCAAAACAGTCGCCAACAAAGGTTTTAGGAATGAGAATGTTGTTTTCACTCTTAATGCTTGACAAAAACAAAGGCATGGTATGATGATCGTGCTCATCAAGACTATTTTCGTGAAGACAAAGCTATCATGTAACATTGCGATTACGATTGACAGGGTTTCTCAAACTTTCACTTTGGATTTCGAGGAGGAATTCGAATTGTTCTATGACCAAATTCGCCCAAACTTGTTTAGGCATGAACAGGCTTGCACGGACAGTTTCGTGTGTCTTGGCGTGTCCTTTCTTGCCTAAGCATGATTTGCCAATACACATACGTATACTCAGGTATGATCAACCTTCGCCATGATAGTTAATTCGGAATGACAACGCTCAGAGGTATGACCGATCTTTCATTCGTTGTTATTACATGATTAAGTTTGACAATTTCGCCCAGTATGTTTGTCAAAAACCTTGGCCTAAAGGGGAATTATTTTAAATATGTCGAACTAGTCGCTAAATTTGTCAAAGCATCGTGGAACATTCCAGCGCAAGTTTTACTGTTTGAAGACCTTTTCATGAAAGTTATTAATTCATGATCAAAGATGTACCCTACTTAGAACTTTTTCATATTCGCAAAATTGCAGACAGATCCATTGAAGGGGAAAGATTGTGAAAACAGAAATGTAAATCATACCAATGAGGTTTCGATAGGTCGTAACTCACACAGATATGATTAAGAATGGCACTGAGATTATAATTAGCCATGCATTACCGTTGAATTATGATATTTTAATTGAGAAACATTGCAATGAATTCATTCATTTATTTCCAAAGGTTGTCATTGAGATGCCTATCATCAAAAATATCGTAATTGTAATTACCCTCTGGAGTATTTTGTCTAAAAACAAGGTCGTTTTGGAAGAAAGGATTTGTGATCGTTTAAACTAACACTTTGCTTGGGTATTAAAGAAGATATCATATATGATATATTAATGTCAATCATATACTGCATTATCATTTTAGATTAAGAGGAACATTAAGCTAATTGGATATAGTGCAACAAATATAATAGTTATACATACCACCTACGTGGTAGAATGTTACATTGCTACGGACATGCTTAATTAACCGTAAGCAAAAAAACTATGCTGTTAGTTGCAGATGTACAACAAAGCTACTTTCAATGATTATAAATGATGTATTATAAGTATCATTAGCTCTTGAAGTACTTGGACAGAATATGGTATACGATATGAGCATGCAAGTAGCATTCGAGTGGTTGTACCTTAGATTATTCATCTTATTTATCTACATCTTTATAATGGGGTTAAATCAAGATATGCATGGATGCACATCCAAGGTCTTTTCTAGAATGCTGTAGTATTTAGCTGATTGGCCTTGCGTTGAAATGTCGTAAATCAAAACTGCTCATTTCTAAAGAGACTGGCATTTGTCATACTCTTAAGTGTGCATTTGTTTAAGTGGGATTAGTGGGGACTCTTCAGACCAAACGTTCCGGGGCACTTATTAGATAATAAAGGTTAATATGACTATTGAACAATGCCCAGGAATATAAGCCGGGAGATTTCTACTTAACAAATACACACTTGGATCACACTTAATTGGAGTAAATGTTGATACTTTTTAGTCAAGTAATAAAAATGGGGAATGTTCATTACGAACTTGGTAGGGGCGGATATGATGTGAAATCCGTGTGACAAGAATTCCGCCCACGTAGAATATTGTACACGGCCAGTTAAGTGTGTTTGAATATTTTTGACGATATTTCCATATATTGTATCATTGTTCGTGATGTACATGTACTGCAAGACGTATATAAATACCATTATTCTGTGTTGTTGACGTATATCTACACACACATACCCATCTGTCTTATTGTATTATTCTCGGTGGTATACATATACTGTAACTCATATATTTTTATTTTCATTGTCGAGGAAGCATACATGTACTTACACACACGATATTCTGTCACCGTTGATGACATGATGACGTACATGGACTACCATATGCAGTATGTCATTGTTGGTAATGTATAGGTACTGACATACATACAATTGTTCCATTGTTTTTATGACAAACATACGTCCCAAGTCATATTCTGTCACTGTTGATGGTTGATGACGTATATATGATGACGTACACGGACTGTCACATAGTAGTAGTATATCATTGTTTGTAATATACAGATACTGAGACACAAAATATCGTTTCATTGTTTTGATGGCGTACATACCTCAACACATGGTATTCTGTCACAGTTCATGAGGTATATATGATGACGTAAATGTACTACCACATATATAGTATATCATTGTTGGTAATATACAGATACTGACACACAAAATATTGTTTCATTGTTTTGATGGCGTACATACCTCAACACATGGTATTCTGTCACTGTTGATGACGTATATATGATGACGTAAATGTACTACCACATATATAGTATATCATTGTTGGTAATATACAGGTACTGACACACAAAATACTGTTTCATTGTTTTGATGGCGTACATACCTCAACACATGGTATTCTGTCACTGTTGATGACGTATATATGATGACGTAAATGTACTACCACATATATAGTATATCATTGTTGGTAATATACAGGTACTGACACACAAAATACTGTTTCATTGTTTTGATGGCGTACATACCTCAACGCATGGTATTCTGTCACTGTTGATGACGTACAAATGTATATATGATGACGTAAATGTACTACCACATATATAGTATACCAGTGGTGGTAATATACAGGTACTGACACGCAAAATATTGTTTCATTGTTTTGATGGCGTACATACCTCAACACATGGTATTCTGTCACTGTTGATGACGTATATATGATGACGTAAATGTACTACCACATATATAGTATATCATTGTTGGTAATATACAGGTACTGACACACAAAATATTGTTTCATTGTTTTGATGGCGTACATACCTCAACACATGGTATTCTGTCACTGTTGATGACGTATATATGATGACGTAAATGTACTACCACATATATAGTATATCAATGCTAATATACAGGTACTGACACACAAAATACTGTTTCATTTTTTGATGGCGTAAATACCTCCATACGTGGTATTCTGTCACCGTTGATGACGTATATATGATGATGTAAATGTACTGCTACATATAATATGCCATTGTTGGTAGTGCACAGGTACTGACACACACAATATTGCTTCATTGTTTTGATGACATTGATACTTCCACACACGGTATTCTGTCACTGTTGATGACGTATATATGATGACGTACATGTACTGCCACAGGTATAGTATGTTATTGTTGGTAATGTATAGGCACTGGCACACATACGATTGTTTCATTGTTTTAGTGACGTACAAACTTCCACACATGGTATTAATTTTGTCATTGTTGTTAATGTATAGGTACTCGCACACATACTATTGTTTCATTGTTTTGATGACGTACAAACTTCCACACATGGTATTATGTCACTGTTGATGACTTATAAATGATAACGTACATGTACTGCTACATATATAGTATGTCATTGTTGATAATATACAGGTACTGACACACATAATATTAGTTCATTGTTTTATTTTAATGACGTATATACTGCCACGCACGATATTCTGTCACTGTTGATGACGTATATATGATGACATACGTGTACTGCCACATATATAGTATGCCATTGTTGGTAATGTACATTTATTGACGCATAGTACTATAATATTGTATCATTGCTTGGATAACGTACATGTACAGTCACTCACATATTACATCAAAGAGGATAACGTATATGTAATGTCACACACACACAATATTGTTTCATTGTTAAAGACGTATGGTGTCCTGACACGTATATTATGTTATTGTTTTTGATGAACATGTACTGCAACACATACATGATATGTATATCACATTATTGTTGGTAATGAGCATTTACATCAACACATATATGATATCATTGTTGGTCTATACATTCTGTCACACATATATTGTATTGTTGATATTATTCAGTAAATCATATTCACACATATATTGGCTAGGTATGCATTAGTGCATTCTGACAAACTCGAAGACAGTAGCCATGCGTTATCTGAATGCTAATGTTACGAAGAATGTTGCATACATTCGTGGTTGCGCGGTATTTTTGATACGGGTGAATATGCCATACTTACCTGCGGAGTATGCCATATTCCGCAGTAAATATGAAATACATTGATTTCAATGAATACCCGATACTCACCTGCGGAATATGTCATACTCACTTGCGGAATATGCCATATACCGCAGGTGAATATGACATATACCGCAGGCGAAAACGTGATGCAGAAATACTTGATTTAAATGCGAGAATCAACTCTAAATGTAAAACTACTCTGGATTACTAATATAGTTAGTGAGTTGAGTACTAATATATGAATCCTGGATTGATTGAGTAAGTTTATTACTTGAGATTGGTGAGTGCAGTGAGTAAGTTGATATATTCGATACACTGTACTGTTCAGAAATTCAGTAATAATTTATAAATTTTTAATCGTTCGTTCAAACGATGCAATTGACAATTGCGTAAATCCGTATCACGTTCTCATTGGTTAGTTGTATGTCATATACCGCAGGTGAATCTGTCATACACCGCAAGTGAATATGTCATATTCGTTGCGGAATATGACATATATTTTTATCTTATTTACCGCGTAACAGCTAATGCTTTATTTTGTCTAGGTTTCTGTGTTCAGTCTGGAACGATATACCTTTGTAAAATAATTGAATTAAATTTCTCTCTTCATCGCCATTGTGTAAAAAGGTTTTACTGTATGAAACAATGTACGTATTTAAGCATAATTTAATCTTATTGTGCATTTTATCAAATTCAATTCTTTTCTTAGGTTTTTGTGATTAAATCCTTTAATGAACTTTCAAGGAAAATTAAATCCAACAGATATATAATTACTATTCTGACATTTTTAGATTTGAAGCTAATCTGCTAATTGGGTAAAATTGCAGCTATTACTGTGAATTACAAGAAACAATAAATTTATCCAACAAAAGGCGGTATTTTCGTTTTTATCAAAGAGTGTTATTTTGATGTAAATCACGACTGTTTCGTAATGACACTCTGAGCCTATTCTAGCATGGCATTTTAACTATTGTAGTGAGAGACAGATGATAGATTAGAATCGAGGAAATTCAGTAATTACCACGATTTCTTTTTTTCTAATATTGCAATCTGGGCTTTGGCCTGTGTGATTTATTGCGTGTAAGTTAGCGTTAGTGCGGTTAGACACATGCCCCTAAAGATAATCATCAAACGTGTCCACTGAAAGTTATTGAGGAAAAAAATTATACTGACCTGAAGATATAATATCCCTTTAAAACATCTCCACATTCGTTATTGCTAGCACTTTGAATATTGTAATTCGACTGTCATCAAGATGTTGTCTCCTAAGGTGAAATATTAGAGATGTGATGGGGGATAAATGTGTATTTGATTGCCTCAATTTATTTTATCTAACGATATGTTTTATTGGGTTGTTTACTTATATGTGAATTCCTCCCTCCAAGGTAAGCTAAAATGTATGAATTAATATATAGTATATAGATAAGATAGCTTTATTCTTGTTATTGAGCAGAGAATGAAAAATATTTTTTTAAATCAGGGGACTATTTGGCATGAAGAAGACTGATCGCTTTCCAAACTCAACCTTAAAGGTCCGGTGCCAATAGCTCTGAATCTCAATCAACCCTTATTAAGTAACTACAGGTAGTGACAAAGTTGAAAGCAACATGTACAAGTCCTACCAATTCATTCCTTATGATTACAATTCATATAGTATCTCTCAAAAGATCTGTGATATGTTATTGATGAAATTATTAAGAATTCAAGGTGCAAAATGGAGGGAGTGTTTGAATTCTCCCAAATAATATAAATGGTAGAGATCATAAAAATACAAAATTACAAGCAACATGTACAGTTGACCTACCAATATATCCCTTACAATCTCAAATATAATATCTCCCAACAGATCCACGATATATTATAAATTAAGTTAGGACTCAAAGTGCCAAAATGAGTAAATTCCCTAAAACAATAAAATATGTTACCACATTTTTATAAAAATGTTTTCCTCAAATACACTGTGGGGATATTTAGAAAATAGACATGACAAAGAATCATTTGAGCCCAAAATATTTAAAAACTAAACTAAGTCATATTACAATGCCAATACAATATAACACGTTTGTTGAAACTCTTAATAATATTGTAATGCTTTGCAGATCGTGTACCGAGGTTACCTACAAACTAGGTATATACACCCGATCCGCACAGTAAAATCACGGTACCGCACGGTACATAAAGAATATGGTACCGCACGATACCGTTGGAGTATTGTGCCGTACTATACAGTGTTCATGGTACCGTACGGTACCATTTTAGTCTATTTAGTCAGATTGGCTGTGAATACCTAACATTCTTTTGAGTTTTTCACGTAGAGTATTTCTAATCACTCAAATAAATCTTGGATTTCTCTCCACTTTTTCCCTTTCCTTAAGCCAATAATATCCTTGCACATTTCTTCTTAAAAAGGTGCTAAGGATATTCAATGTATTTTCTACAGAAAGTGCAAAGGACAGACTCGTGTAACGTTTTAAAATATGTTTTATCAATTATTTACAAAGGAGTGGTATCGATATAGAGAACTTTTTGAACACACGTTTCTCTGAAACCAGTCATAGAAAAATCTAAAAATTTAACACATCGTCAATTTAATGGTCATCTTTTGAATGGTAACAATATATCTTGAAAAATATATATATACTTTCATCTATATCGTTTTAGAAAACACATTAAACACTTGTTTTGTTCTTGGTATCACGTTTCCAGAGTGAAATGAAACATCTTTCCGAACCTCATTGGAACAAAACGACATAAACACAACATGTTTAGGTCTCTCGATATTGTAACTTTCCAAAGGAAATTTTGATTGATTGTAAAAAAGTATCTTGTTAATGAAATAAAAGGTTTATTTTGATTTTTTAAATCTATTTTGGGGGGATTTTGTTTTAATTTTTTGAATACTTTCAAGCAAGCAAAAGTTCCTTTGTATTACTATAATATTGAGAGGTCTAAAAACATGTTGAACATGCTATTTTGTTCCAAAAGGTTCGGAAAGACATTTTATTTCTCAAGAATTGGTAGAAAGGAGCAAAAACAATTGCACTAAAAAAACAAAAAATGTTAAACGAAAACTAGAATTTTAAAACGTATTTTTCTCTGAACCACTTTTTTAAAAATATATGAATAAGTTCATTTCTCGCTTATTAATCAACCAGTTATTTAATATGTTTTCGACAAAAAAAACACATAAGGGTGAACACAATAAATTGGTGTGAATTATTACTCAAAAACATACATTTGACCACTAGATTCTACTTTAAAAACAATATTAGGTGGTTTAAACTTTACAGGGGGCCTTTAATAAACGTTGGTATTAACTTTATTGTTATCAACGCTTGGAAAAACTGCTGGCGTAGAAAGTTTATAAATTACCCTTTGAAATTGAACAGATGACTCTGAGAGTAGTGAAATTCAATTTGGAACTTTTCATGCATGGTGTTTAGAAGGTGAGAAATCTTAACACTTTGATACAAAGTCTTGTATCTTGCATACGCAATAACATACAGGGTGGGACAAACATATTATCGATTTCAAAGTCTAATAACTCATCCATTGTTATTGATGGCATGATTTGCCTCAAACCTTTTGAAATGACTAGTTTTGTATATTAGTGGTTTTCATGTACGTCTCTGCCTTTTTTGGTGGTCGCCAACGTTTTAACGAAGTTCACTTTCACCTATCTGAATACATGTATGTCAACAAGCAGCACATGAGATTCTCGGCTGCTAATAACCCTACACAATCTCAAGATGGCCACTCAGTGTTGAGAAAATAACAGTATGGTGTGCTATAGGAAAGAAGGGCATTGTGGGCCCATTCTGGTTCAAAGATACCCAAAGAAACCCTAATTTCGAAAGGTACCAGAACATAGGGAGTATTTCCTGATGATAGGCTTATCTCACGCAGAACCCCATGAGATCAACCAAATACCACTGGACATGATTCGGTGAGTTATTGTTAAGGTGGCATATAACCCTGTTTATTTTTTTCGTGAAGCCACTCAGTAAAAGTATGATTTCTCTGCACTGATATCCAATCAAGATCATTCGAGTATCTATGTGTTCCTGACACGTTTGGACATCCGGGAATGACAACCCAAAGTTTGCACGCCATTTTGACGTAATCTATGAGTGAAATCGGGAAAACAAAATGGTGTGATATTCTTTCAAGATTGCTTATAATAACTATTTACAAAAATGTTCCCGAGACATAAATCTATTTAGGTAAAGTTTTGTTTTCAAGTCAGAAAGCCTCAATGAGATAATACAAACCCAGAAAAAACTCGGAAGACTGCAGTACACTTAATCCCCATATAAAACTTAACTTGCCTACGTGACATGTACTAACATGTTCAAACTGTATTATAGAACCTTTTCAATATGGCATTTGCTCTGTGTTCTGTATATCCATCTACCTGCTTAATAAGGCAATGTATCTTCAAATAAAACCTTAGATAAGGAGATTAGTCTATGGAACACTTTTGTAAATCGTTTTCACAAGCAATTTTGTTTGTTTATCTCAACTTTTGTCTTCCCGATTTCAGTCATAAATTACGTCAAATGATCTTGATTGGACATCAGGGTGCAGAAAAGTCGTAATTTTACTGAGTGGCTCCGCGAAAAAATAAATAGGGTTATAAGCCACGTTAACTTCAAAATACATGTCAAGCACTCGGCCAGCGTTGCGTATGGATGGAACACGCCATTCATTAAAATGGACTTAGTGATTTGATTGACAGCCACCAAAAATCAAACAAAACTTGCATCAATTCTTAGTCATCTCAGAACGTTTGAGACCAATCATGCCAATAATGAATGAGTTATTACACTTTAAAATCAGTAACATTTTTGGCCCACCCTATATATGTTGACTTTTACGTTACAGATCTTTTGTTCATTGAAACATTTTGGGGTTGTTTAAGAATTTAAGAGTGGGACCATTTAAGGCACTGCCTTAAGAGTGAGATATTAAGATTACTTAAGTACTTAATTATTACAACACCAGGTGATTAAGAAAACGTCATAACAAACATGCAAGGTTTTAGTTCAATTGACCTGACACGTCAACCCCCAGCGGTCATTTCTCTTGTTATATTCACGTTAAACAAGCATGATAAAATCTAGTTGCTGTGACTATTCACTGTATCTTTGTTAAGATATTCAATATCGAATTAAGACAAATTGAAGTAAATTGCCAAGGATATTTCTATTCCATTACTGATCGAAGGCTCTATTGAAGATTGATGAATTTATATAAAGAAATTACTTTGGTACTGACTAAGAGATATTAGCCATTGAATTACGTTTGATGCTCAATTTTCTCCACGGTGATTTCGTAATTGGAACTGTCATAGCGTAAGTAAGTTTACGTGTAAACAAACTTACACTTTCTGTTATCCGACAGGCCAAGGGCAATATACAAGTGTAATATATACATAACCTTCCCACCCACCCATACAATTTGAAATATAGCCCTATCTATAGCGATGACACTTTATCTGCCGTTGACATGAGGTCATTGTAATGCGTTCTGCAAATTGCAATATTCTTTCTGTTTAAGATTGTTGAGGATAACAGCATTCTCTCTGTTATTGACATGAGGTTGTTGTTATGTATTCGGCAAAATACGTAAATTTTTGTCATGGACATGAAGTTGTTCTATTGTATTCCATCGTCGCTTTCCACTGGGTCTAGAGACCCCGTGTCATAAAATGTCAATTTGTTTCTCCAATTCATATGTGCCGGTTAATGGCCAGGTGTTAAGTCCACGGACCAAGGGCTTATTTAATACCCGGGGCTTCAGTTGTGTACCCAACGAAACGACAAGACATCCTGGGCTTTATATGATCTACATTACACAATGGTGTATAGAGGGATCAGTTTTTCTCAGACCTAGGTACCTTTTTTCTGTACCGTTTATTGTATTATATGCGGTTATTTTACTCTATGGCATTGCAATCCGTTCACATCATTAGCTACATAATTGATTAACTCAAATATATGATATGTAAATAAGGGTTAATATGAACAGAATAAACAGGGAAATGTACTTGAAGTGGCGATTGTGTTTTCTGTCAGTCAGTGTTACCCCCCTTACCCAGCTCTATAGCGCGGTATGAGGTGACCCGATTATGCAAATGAGAAGACCCCGTTAAGTTGGTTTCCTATCAGAACAATCAAAACGGACGCAGACAATCTTCGTTTTAACTGTTGTTCCTCAACGTTTCGTGACCAAAATTCTCTAAACTATAGGAAATATGTTAAGTTATGAGGATGGATTGATTTTACTTACCAATCACCAACATGAGCTGGCATATTCAGCTCTGGACTTCATGTCCAAAGGGGGGTAACACACATCGTCAGAATCAAATTCAAGTTATCGCATCCCATTTTAATTGGTTGATAGAACAGTATACGGTAAAGGCTGAACGCCAAATACATTGGAATTGCGAAAGAGGAACGTTCCGGGTTTTACGTTCGGACCCATTAAAACGTCCTGATTCATCATGTGACAAAAGGTAACTGGTCAACTCGTACCCAAGACAACTCGTACCCAAGTCAAGTCGTACCCAAGACAACTCGTACCCAAGACAACTCGTACCCAAGTATATGTTTTGTTTTGAATCAAGTGTTGGGATGGGAATGGGTATAGATATACATATTATAATGGTTACATACAGTTCAGAATAGTTTGAAGTATGTAGAAGAGTTTTTGGAAGAAATCGATTGAAATTTGTGACCAAATATATTGGTCACAGATTCAGATGTTTGAGGGAAGAGATTTATGTTTATTCCACATATTCATAATCATTGTTCACAATATTAGTGGTATTTTTGTATGTTAATGAGTGTTTGGAACAAGTATCAGATCTAATTCATCTTGAAATATGGTATTATCAAAATTATATAGATTTTCAAAACTTGCGCCTATTTCTTATTAAACAGATAATCTATTTAGGATTTCATATTATCAGATTAAAGAATGATAATTCTAAGAAGTCACCTTCATAAAATTAAGCAATAAAAAATATTCTAAATAATATGAATATCAAATATTATTTTGATACTTATTCATACATGATATAATACACTTTGCATGCATGTGTTCAAATATAATCCAATTAAGTTCAAAATGGAAAAGAAATTAACAGATTAAAGTTCCCTTATTAATTTTCTCTGAATGCACTAAGCTAAATTAATTGTTTGATTCATTTGTTGAAAAGTTACTGTTGTAATTATATTCATTTATATATATGTATTACAAAAAAAGTTGAGAACAAGCCCTTCAAAGCACTTCAAAGGTAATCCAAGTTAAAACAAAATGCTTTGCTTAATCCATTAAGAAAAAATGTCTTCTAAATTCAGAAAAAATATTGAGGCACATTATAAGATTTTATTTCAATTTGTTTTCTTATATGCACCCATAATACAGAAAATAAACGTGGGTACGAGTTGTCTTGGGTACCAGTTGACTTGGGTACGAGTTGTCTTGGGTACAAGTTGTCTTGGGTACGAGTTGTCTTGGGTACGAGTTGACTTGGGTACGAGTTGACTAGGAAGCTGAAAAAATATTGAAAATGTCTATACGGACTGAATAAATATCGCATCGTTGATTGGCCGATTGGTTTTGTGGCGTCTCACAAAACTCTGCGGGCAACTGCCAGGATGAGCAATATTGAAAGTGAACTCAGCTGGGGTTTATTTACACAGTGGTCGGTTAAATCGGTCAGATTTATCAATGTGTGAGGTAAATTCTCACTGTTATCGAAAAAATTATACTTGAATATTTATACAGCTTTTATAGATGTACATAGTGTAATCAAATCATGTTTATTTTTTGTTTTGGATAAATACCCCATTGGAACACATTGAACAATATTCAATAGTATATTCTTTTCCAAATACCATAAATTAATTATATTGTATTCGGCAAGTTGCGTAAATTCTTTCTCTCATTGACATGAGGTTGTTCTATTGTTCTATTGTATTCTGTAAATTGCGGGGTTTATTTACACAGTGGTCGGTTAAATCGGGCAGATTTATCAAGGTGAGGTAAATTCTCTCTGTTATCGAAAGATGACAATCTTAGAATTATACTTGAATATTTATACAGCTTTTATAGATGTATATAGTGTAATCAAGTCATGTTTATTGTTGGATAAATATCCCATTGGAACACATTGAACAATATTCAAAATAGTATATTCTTTTCCAAATACCATAATTATATTGTATTCGGCAAGTTGCGTAAATTCTTTCTCTCATTGACATGATGTTGTTCTATTGTATTCTGCAAATTGCGTAAATTCTTTCTAACTGACATGAGGTTGGTCTATTGTATTCTGCAAATTACAAGTTATAGTGAAGCTGCAAATGGAGCGGTTACTCTCTATCTTTGCTTCTAGGGCTTTTCTGGTAATAATACAGTGCAAACTGCTCGATGAATCTGTAATTCAACGTATAAAACGTACAGCGTTTGGGTCCCAGTTGTTAGAAGCGCTTTTCACAGCTGATGACCAAAACGCCGCTAAAAGGAGGGACTCTACATGTCAGAATAATATACTACAGAATGGCATTTTTGTTTTGCTTTGTATGGAACAAGTTTGAAGAAAAACGGCGCAGTATGAGACTTACAATCCTTGATTTTCAAACATCTGGTAGGTCTAAAATTCAAATTAACGATTTTCAACGTGCATAATTGGACCCGCATGACATGACATTTTATAAGGGAGCCAATATACGTATGTTGAAAATTCTCATTACTGGGTCAGTATCTATTCATTATCAGCGTCTGAACATGTACATTGTTGTGCAGTCAATAAAGGTTAATAAATAACTAAATAACTAAATAGATGACTCAATCAACGGTTTAACACCCGATGGGCCCTAAATAAACTTAATACAGGGTGACCGGAAAAAAGGAGACCATTGAAATAGGCAATATCTCCTAAAATAGACTAGTGACATCAATGAAATTTTGCATACATCAGGACAGTTCTATGGAAATTTGTTCCTGAAAGTGTCAATACAAGCAGTCAACTGGTTCAGGAGCTATGATCATTTACATAACATGCTCCAAATAGGCGCAATTGAGACCAACGCAGAGCTGGATACATTTGGCAAATACCCTTACATATTCCGACCTTGTTATGGCATTACATTTAGCATTTATTGCCACCTTTAGGTCAGCAATTGTCTCAGGATTGTTTTGGTACACATTGTCTTTCAAATTGCCCCACAAAAAGAAATCAGGTGGATTCAAATTTGAGGTGTATGGAGACGAAGCTTATCTGACCTATGGCTTCTGACTCAGTGGTCCCACTCAGTTACAGTATCATCCTAAGGAGGTTTTGGGCAGCCCTTGGTTTTCATATGGGATTTAATTGTGCCATATAGTGGTTTTAGTAACATGGCACTATGCCCAATACCTAAAGTGACTCTTAAGATTTGGTAAATCAGCACTTTGGCAACAGGATGATGAACCACATGTCAGATAACCCTTCATTGCCATTACAGCCTAGACTTGAATCCTGCTGATTTCTTTTTGTATGGATATTTGAAAGACAATCTATACCAAAACAATCCTCAGACTATTGTTGACCTAAAGAAAGCAATCACTGCTATATGTAATGCCATAATAATGCCATAGAGGGCAGAACATGTAAGGGTAGTTTGCCATATGAATCCAACTCTGCGTTGGTCTCAATTGTGCCTATTTGGAGCATGTTATGTAAATGATCATAGCTCCTGAACCAGTTGAATGCTTGTATTGAAACCTTCAGTAACAAATTTCCATATAACTGTTCCAGTGTATGCAAAATTTCATTGATGGCACTTGTCTAGTTTAGGAGAAATTGATTACTTCAATGGTCTCCTTTTTTTCCGGTCACCCTGTACATTGAGTCCCTTTTACGAAACATTTCTTCTTGATAATCTCCTTTATGTTTCCTTCGTGTCAAGTTGAGCATGAACCTAATTCAAAGGTCTACTGATAAGAAACCCGTTTAAGTGTCATGCCAGTATTGAGTAACAATCGATTGGTATCAAATACAATTGAGCATTATTAGTTTTTAGAAAATCTTGCTGAAGATCAAATGGTAAAAAATATATCATTCTGTCTTTGATTTTGCTAATTTGCCAATCACTGGTTTTGATTTACATCCTTACACCTAAGATCTGATTTGGATACATTTATACAAATTTTTCATTTAATTAGCTCAGAAACTTAGAAAATAGAAAAGCAATTGTGTGACAGCAAAGGATAGGAATGTAAAATATTAATTTTAAAGTATTCTTTATAACCAGTGTATCTCCTTTACAGTTGTAAAAAATATCTGAAAGGGATTTGACAAATCTAAGTAATATAGAATCGTCCAAACTAATATAGGAATGGAAAAGAGACTTACATGTTTTAAATTAGCATCAAAAATAAACTCAAATGCACCCCGTTTCACATTTACGTAATTAAATTAAATAACTAATTCCGTCAAATGAAAAGCACACGGGATATGTTGACATCCCTTGACACAGAGTTATCAAACTCAACTGGAGTATTTAAGACATATCTAAACATTTGATGAAGTCTATCGTGAATTTCTAAAAAATATTTTTTTTGTAATGTTACAAATATTCACGTTTAAAGTTTTTTATCTTAAAGAAAAAGCAAAGCCTCTTTTAACTATATTTTTGAAAGAATTATTACTTGTGTTGTAACACAAGGATCTGTTTTGGGCCCTATTCTATTCGTTCTTTACAACAATGCAAAATTGAGGACAAGAAAAATCTTAGGCTGGTAGAAATCAGGTAAAAATTCATTAAATATTGACAAAACTGTTAACATGTGTTTTGCTGATCAGTGCAATTATACGTTATTCAAATGACGTTAAAACCGTAATTATCTTACAGTATTGTGATTCATTGCTTCCTCTCTTTAAAGCATATCAAATGTAATATGTAAAAAGCGTCTGCTAGATTCTGATACTACTCATCATATCTTTCTGTTTCACTTGTAACATGCTCTGATATCATAAGACACATTTTTGATTAAAGCTTATCCGATGGAAAGAATGCTCCTTGCAAGCTCATTTATCTTTTGATATTGCAGCTATTACTGTTAATATATTACCAATATTTAACAAAATACGGTGAGATGTTTTGATATGGTCAATATTGATCATTTAAAATACAGTCCTCATATCAAGTTGGGTACTTACTAACTTTAATATATCACACAGTTGGTGTCATCGACTTACCCATTAATAGTATAGGAAGGTAGCTTAAACTCACTTCTAGACAATAGACCTTTCCAATAAACCCTGTCACCTTTTGGTACATAAAAGAAGCTATGATATATTGGCTAGATTGGTGATTTTTTCCATTGTTTGTTCTTTTCGAAATAAGCAACAAATTAGCCTACCCCAGTCACATTTCCTACGGCGACCTTGCGGTCTATCATTTCTGCGGCCAGTAGCTTTTCTACGCTGGCCGCAGAATTTCTGCGCTCTCATACTTTTGCAGTCACATTTCCCACGGCAGCCGCACGGTGAATTTTAAATTTCTATTGATAAATAATAGTTTTTTTCATTTTATTTACATCAGGACAATTTATAAATGTTATTCAAAGTGCTAGGATGTAATATCAAATGAAAAGTGATCGTGAAACATTGACAAATAATGATTCAATCTTGTTGAGCCAGTTGATTTCTACGGGGACCTCAGAAATGAACAAATATTATAACTCCGAGTTATAATTTCTACGCCTTCCTTGCGGCCTGTAAAAATCTGCATACGCCGTACGGAGGCCGCAAGGCGAGCGTAGTTTTTCTACGCTCGCCGCAGAAATTCACCGATTTAATTGTTCTGCGGTCGACTTGCGGCCGCCATGCGACAAATGTGACTGGGGTGTTACACCCCAGTCACATTTCCTACGGCGACCTTGCGGTCTATCCAATCTGCGGCCAGTAACATTTCTACGCTCGCCGTGGAATTTCTGCGCTCTCATACTTTTGCAGTCACATTTCCCACGGCAGCCGCACGGTGAATTTTAAATTTCTGTTGATAAATAATACTTTTTTCATTTTATTTACATCGTGACAATTTATAAATGTTATTCATAGTGCTAGGATGTAATATCAAATGAAAAGTGATCGTGAAACATTGACAAATAATGATTCAATCTTGTTGAGCTTGTTGATTTCTACGGGGACCTCAGAAATGAACAAATATTATAACTCCGAGTTATAATTTCTACGCCTTCCCTGCGGCCTGTAAAAATCTGCATTCGCCGTACGGAGGCCGCAAGGCGAGCGTAGTTTTTCTACGCTCGCCGCAGAAATTCACCGATTTAATTGATCTGCGGTCGACTTGCGGCCGCCGTGCGACAAATGTGACTGTGGTGTTAGGCTGTATTTTTGTATGACCACGGTGCAATTGAATTGCATATATAATATTTTAATGAGTTTTCTCCCAAGGTACTTCTTACACACCCTAATGATATATGCATAAATAGACGATGGCATCAATTTCTATCAATTCCTGTGTAGAATCTGAAAATGCGGCAGGCAGCCTCCTGAAAAATGAGCATTTTATTTCAAATGATCAAAGACTATACTAAAACATTTCTCATATTCTAGATCTGTTAAATATGGATATTATATAAATGGTTAAGCACTCGTGCCAAGAGAGAAATGAGAGAAATGGGGTTCCATGGACTATCCAATCAACTTTTATTATTCGTATATAATCGGAATATATTGTATTCTATCGGGGCTGCCATTAGATATAAACACAGGTACAAATGATTAGGTTTTAGACTATGGCTCATTTAAAATGAAAAAGATTATAAACTGAGATGAAAGATCTAAAAATACTTAAAATCTAGGGTTTGCGGATCAACATATCTAACCTATAATGTCATGGCGTATCATGGCTGAGAAGAAATGAGATGTCATGGTTTATCATTATGCTTCAATACGTGCACAGTCAGTCACCATATTCTTTAATTACTGGGACTATGACAAAGTATATATCAATTGCTAGAGAACAGGAAGCAGATGTATCCCCTTTTGCTCGCTCAAGAACTGTGAACTTGCATTTTTTGTGCGCTCAAGAACTGATCTTGCTAACGCATCATAAAGAACACAACCGGAATTGTAACTATAGGCTACTTTGAAATACAATAAATACATTTTGTAAATGGACGGGCACACCTAAAGTAAATGATTACCCAAGTACTAATTCTGTTAAATCAGTATACATGATGAGAAAAGTAATACCTTAGGGACTTTCAATTGTTATTCATGGGATAGACGCCATGAAACTTTGATGAGATATTTCATCAGTTGAACAATTGTGTGAAGTAGACCTAGGTACAGAGGTCGGCTTTATTGAAAAGTCAAATAATACGGTACACAATTATTCGTCGCCTGGATCAGAAACAAATAGAGTGACACCAACGCTCGGGTTATACGTTTGCATCGTTAAATGTTGATTAATTTTTATAGCTATCTCTTTCATCATAATGATCATAAAACACCGACGGTTGACATGACCTGCACAGAAGCTCACAAATCCATCTCTGATATATAAAAAAAACATGATCCTTATTCCCAAATCTTTTGATCTTCAAAAAATAAGATCCCTTATTTTTATGCAGATATGATGTAAAAAAGTATCCCTTATTTTTAGTTTCTTATCCCATCGAACGAAGTGGGATATAGAGAATGGCTCCGTTAGTACATACTGACGTCCGTCCGGGCAACAGACAATGTTTTCATAGCTATTTTGTTAATTCTAATGCTTTTTAAAGACAAACGTACAAGAAGTTCAGGTAACATATCTTCAATCTCTATTTTCGGAGGTTTGGAAGATTTGTACGTATAAGTACATGTAAAACGAATTCTGATCATTCTGATACTCGTCACGTCTTTATGGTTTGCGACTAGCAATTGCAAGATAATCCGGCACAATGAGACTTACTGGCTGATCCCATCTTGATCTGATATCATCGAATGGAAAGAATTAATTGATTGCTATGAAGGCTAATTTGATCGCTCGGTCTTTATCCTATCTAAAAATTCCTACGGATCCATAATCAGCCATAGGAGGAAAACTGTAAATACACCACTTGCCAATATTGTTTTTTATTGTCCACCAGTACAATTTGTCCAAAAACCACTCGAAGCTGAGATTGAACCCAGGACCTCTAGCTTGAGAAAAACACACCACTGCACCTTATAAATTGACTGCCCGAGTCGCATAACCTCATAACCTGAGTCCATTGCGATGTCAAAAAAAGTAAAATAGAGACCCGGGAATAGAGACTATGAACTATGTCTGTTAGATGTTAGGGGCAAAATCTCGTGCTCGTGTAGTTGTTTATTCACTTGTAAAGTAATTGGTAAGATACTTTGTACATTTTATATCCAAATGCCTTGGGTAAAACATGAGATACCTAGGAATAACATTCACATGTTAAACGTAATGTAAACATATTAAAATAAAATCATATTTTTCTGCCGAAACTAGGTTGTCCGTTTAACGGAACGAAGAAAGCAGCTTTTCGTACCCGTCCTTTGGAGCACCTCTTGTCATTGACAGCGAAAACAGAGCCTTGAATAATGGATTTAGCTAAGCTAATTCTGATTATTTTCTCATATCTCTTAATCTGTTCTCTCTGATATTTCCTTAGTCGACAGTTCGTGTGTTTGAACCTCTCACTTCTTTTATTTGATTATTTCAGGTCCATTAGTATCTATTCAATTACGGTTTTATCCATGACTCGTTCACACCAAATGTGTATAAAATATGTGTTAAAATAGGTTCTATAGTCTCCCGTCCGTCCCTAGTTTACACGTTATTGATAGTTTTGCACGTGATAATATCTAGTACTTGCATGTAAAGGAAGTGTAGGGCTGTAAGTTATTGCATAGACACTGACACTATTAATCAAAATGGGCAAAAAGCTTGTGAGAAAAAACAGTACAGCCTGTCTTAAGGAAACAAACCCAATAACCCATATATAGTAATCTAACGAAAAGGCACTGTTCCTCCCTATATTCAAAATGACATAGTCGCAATTAAAATTAGTTATCAGGAAACAAGAGAGCAACATGGATATACTCCAGGATGACCTTGACAAACTGGTCTCAGTGGGCAAATACATGGCAAATGAAATGCCATCCCTCAAAATGTACTGAGTATTGACAGACGTAAATCACCCATCACACACAAGTACACTGTACACTATGTTAGGAGAAGAATTAAAATCTGTGACTCACATTCCATATCTAGGGATTGAAATCAAGAACAACCTAAACTGGACAACACACATACAAACAGTAGTATCGAAATCTAACAAGGTACTATAGGCTTCCTCCGGCGCAACCTCCACCAGTGCCTAGAGAACATTAAAGCCAAGGCATATAAGTAACTAGAACGGCCAAATCTAGAATATAGTGCAGCATGAGTTCCTTACCGCCAGAAAGATATCAACATGCTGGAACATGTACAAAGGAGAGCAGCCAGATTTGTTACCAGGCTGTGTCACCCAAGCTCTCCAATACCTACAGTGGGGATCACTATCCCGTAGGGAGGCTACTAGACTTTCCCTCTTCTACAAAGGAACTCATCACAACTTAGCAGCCATGACTATACCTACGTCATACTTCAGCCCTCAAATAAACACAAACACTAGACAGTTGAAGTTCCATCCTGAGTTGATTTAGACGGAACAAAATTTAGGAGTTTTGGGCTTATTTGGCACCTTCTGAGCGATTCTTGGATCAAAATATATGATTTACGTATTTCAAAAAAATGAATTTTTAGGCTTATTTGGCGCATTCTGGGCAATTCTGTTGCATTCTTAGCAATTCTAGGATCAAAATATATGATTTACGTATTTTAAAAATCGAAATTTTAGGCTTACACGTTCTGAGCGATTCTAGGATCAAAATATATGATTTATTAAAAAGGGCATGCTCCCCTGAAAAAGTTAAGATTTTTGGGCTGATTTAGTGTTTTCTGGGCAATTCGAGGATCAAAATATATGTATATAAATTTATGTATTTAAATAAAAATTGAATATAGGCTTATTTGGCACCTTCTGAGCGATTAAAGGATCAAAATATATGATTAATTTCCGAATCATTTAGTTGCCTCGCTATTCTAGTAGTCAATTTGAGAATTTTATAAAAAGAAAGTGGCAATCACATCAAAATACACCGTACATATGTCACCAAATGTTACCTTCTACCTCGAAATGTCAGAAAATTCTTCAAGAAAGCAAAAAAGGTAGGTCCACATTATTTTAGGAGATATTTGGGGGGGGCTCGCACGAGCCCCCCGAGCCCCCCCCCCCTGGCTACGGGCCTGCTTGTAATGACGATTTAATACGGATAACAGATATTTCTAAAAGGTTTTTTAAATGTGTACTTTTGAGCATGCGCAGTCGATATTATTATCTAAATAACAAACTTCGCGTAAATACGAAATCCAAAAGTAGAAATGGCGGGAAATTTCTCACCTTATTAGAAGGACTTTCAACCTCAAGTTCTATTTTTTAAATGTTAAGGTTCAAATTGTATTCTATTCAAATTATATCAGTGTTAAACTATATATCTGCTTTAAATGGGTGTATTAGCCTTTTGCGGATTATTGATGTAGATGTAGATGTAGAACATCATAGTTCCACCTAGATTAAAAGAGTTGATGTTTTAAATAATGTAGGGCAGACAAAATCAAAACCAAAAGTGTTTATCATCTCATTCCGTATATATAAATGTGTTTCATGTTATGGATAAACAACCCACGTTGACTCTTGTGAAAGGTAAATGGCCCGTGATGTAATTAGTTTAGCTTCAATGCACTGTACATGTATGTAACAGTCCAGGTAGTGTTTAAAATTTGATTTCGTTTGTGTTTACTTTTCAACTATTGAATGAGTGAATAGGTTGTAATTAGTTCAGCTTTAGTGCACTGCGTGAGACATTCAATCATCTTTTTGCCACACTGGTGTTGGATAGCTAGCCAAGTGAAAAAGAATGCACTCTTCTTTGTTACAACTGGTTTTTTTCAAATAAACTACAGTTCTTCGCATGTGGCTACCTAAATGGAAAAGAAAATATTAGGTCCTTACTATCATTAAAGTATGAACTTTATTTTACCGAAATAACATCTCAAATAAAGTGAGGTATCATTGAAATAATTCATACACTGGGCTCAATCAAAGTGTTGCCATGTTCACACAAAATAACATCCACAAAACACTGCAATATATTATAATCCATTTAATTCGCCCAAGTTGATCTACAAGACAGGTATCGAGACAGATTTTCATTTGAAAGCGACCTCCGTTTGAAAGCTTGACGTTTATTTGAAAACCTCTTCCTAGTGTATTTATATATGTTCAGTGACTTTTTTAAACGCAATAGAATTTTAGGTTATTAGTTTTTGCCGATCTGTAGTTTATGTCAACTGTATACAATCCAACTAAGAGGCTTCATTTATCATTTTCACCTTATCTAAGTTTATTAAAAGTGTGAAATTGAGCTGAGTTTGAAGTTCATCTCAAGCCTCATTTTACAATTTACACTTTGATCCCCCTTTGTCATCAATCAACAGAATCAATTCAATGAGAGTATAGTGTCCCTTTACAAAGACTTGTTTTGTTCCCGCTTTTATGGAATCTAACTCTGAGAGGGGTATAATCGACTTTTGTGACGTAAAAAAATTAGTATTTTTACTAATTACTAACTAGCCTTTCTGTAACACAGGTGGGGATAATACTATAGTGCAAGCGAATGCAATTTTTTCCCAAAAAGTTACATTTTCTCGCATGCCTTCTATACAATGTACATCACTTGATATCACTAGAAAAACTGAAATTATATTTAACAGGTTAAAAGTGGACCTATTTTTTAAAAGTCAATTATTTGCTCATCATTTTACAAACATTGACTCACCAGCCTGCAACTGTGGTCATGAAAATGAAACCCCTACTCATTTTTTCCTCAAATGCCCCCAATTTGTAAATGATAGAATCCAACTACTTATAGATCTCCATATTATTGGTTGTTTAGAAAAATTCTTAGATGCTAACTCTGTTAGCAAAGTAAATATGCTTTTGCATGGTAACAGCGAACTTAGTAATGAAGATAATACACTTCTGCTGAAAGCAACTTTAAAATTCCTAAAAGCAACCAAGATTGACGAACATGTATATTACACCATCCCATAATTTACACCACTGCATACCTTTTTTTGTAAAGCATTCCAATATCAGCTTTAATTGTACTTTTTCCTTTTTGTTTATATATGAATAGTTACGAATAATTGTAACAAATTTGCATTTGTTTTGCATATAAGTGTATGGTATATTTACTTCGAAGTTCAACACAAATGTTAATTGATTAAGTTTGTTGAATTTTCATTGTATGATATTAAATGTTATAATATATGAACTTGAAATAAAAATGATTAATAAAAAAAATACAATGTACAATGTTGATGTAGCAGAAATTAACAGTACCAATTAAGTAAGGGGAGTCCTTTTAAATGGCGTTAACTCTTATTGGCGTTTAATTAAAAGCAGTTGTCCACCACGGCTCGATTTGGAATTTTATTTAACTTATACTAATGAAAACAACGACACGGACAAACACTTTTTGCAGACGACAAATCTATACTCGAATTGTCAAATCAACCCAAACTCATCTATTAAATAGAGGGCAGAACGTATACCAGAGACTTTATTGGTAAGTTGCATTTGACTTCGAGATTATGTAAACTTCTTCAGATGTAAAAGTGCAAAAAGGAAACACCTGCTGCATGGGCCCCCTAATAGGCGTACACCAAGTTAAACACAAACACAGTACGTATCGTTATAAAGATTTTACAATGTACATTTGTGTTAAGTTCAAACAATTTTGATCCTTTTTTAAAAGCGACGTCTGATTATATTCTCCTGTCTTATGCTTCCAAATAATATTAAGTTGTTACAAAACGCTAAGTTATGTTGCTTATCAGAATTATCAATTGTATCTCAACAGATTGTAGGAAGAAAGGAGTGTTGTCCACCGACCTATAAATGTTGTCCTGATTTTCAACCCCTTCCACCCCTGATTTTACATTTTTTTATTGCATAAATATGTTGCATCATTTTGACATACAGTTAACCCCTTCAAAGGAAGGAATTCCTTTAGGGGTTTTAAAGATATCCAATATTGGTGACCAAAATTAAGCTGAAAGCAATGGATCACATGAGTTTTTCCCTATGGGAAAATAACCTGGAAATATTGTTTTCCACTTATCAAAAGGGAATTACTTATTCCTTTGAAGGGGTTAACTGTGTGTCAAAACGCAACATACTGATGCAACAAAAATGAAAAAGCAGGGGTCGAAGGGGTTGAAAATCAGGACAACATTTCAGAAAAATCATGTGAGTGGGTTGTTTGCATCTTACCTGTCTCAGAGTTGAAATTTTTTATCACCTCTATGAGTGCTTTTCCTGGATGTAATGCATTTGCCTTACATATGCACCTGTTAAAATCCTCAGAAAATAGCCAAAATCCAACATATGACTGTCCAAAATTTGTTGCGATACTTCCCCCCTTCAAAAGTAATGTTGTCCATTCTTATTTGTTACGCAAGAGTATTATGGTACCACCCTGCTGCAAACAACTGGGAGAGTGTAATGGGTAAGAATACGTGTAATGACAGTTGCTGAAACTGTTGCTAAAATGGTGCAAGATAATGCTTTCGCATTATGATACTCATAGCATCTTTCTGTTTCACCTGAAACATCATCTCAGGGCTGAGAAGATTTGAGATGTCATGGTTTATCATGATGGTGCTTTCGATTCGAACTAATATATAGGTCGGTGGATTGACTCAATAAATCAAACCCCGGTGGTAAAGGGATGCTGTTGAAAAGCTTTTACTGATATTAGCTTATTAACCTTTTTAAGATTTACAAGTTATACGGGATAGACCTAAACATATTATGATTGCTCATACTGACATTGATGTATCCCTTTCTTACAGAGGTATAAGTAACGTCATTGAATTCGTGCAATTGAATAAATGATGGGATGGGGCATATTTCTAATAAAGAATGTATACATTCATGATTCTTAATTGGACTGTCATGTTATTCTTTAATCAAGTGTGAATAGTTATTATGAAATTTATGATGTCAGAAGGAATGTTATTGTGGTTAGTCATACTATCAAGTAATCGGAATGGGAACTAATGAACTTGTTGGTCGACGGGGAGGTCTGAAGACAATACTACAGTATAGTATTACTTTGACAAAAAATAATAAAACAAAGGTACATCATCTTAAATGAATCGAAAAGATGAAGGCAATCCATTGTGTTGATTGTACCGTTTTGGTCGAGGGGGGTCTGGAAGACAGTACCAGAGTGTATGGTATTACTATTACAAAAAATAATAAACAAATTAAGTACATCTCAAATGAATCGAAAAAAACTTCAGGATTTTTACCAAGGCAATCCATTGCGTTGATCCATTATTCAAATAAAATATTCGCCCTGGTTTCAAGGGCACTCAAGGCATAAATATAAATAGTTGACATAACAACCCATGTATTTGTGGGCAAAATATAATGATACAATCTTTATAAGCATTACATAATGTTACATAATCGTACATAATAATTACGTAACTATACTCAAAGTTATTTTTGCAAATAGGGTTAAAAACCGGCTACTAGCAAGAGTAGCGAGATAGCCCATATTTTATCTCCTCATCTTACCATGTCGTGCCTATTTGCTAAAAGACCAACAGTTCTGACTTTATTTTAGGATATTCATTAAAAGAATGGGTCGCCTTCTAGTTCAATTCCATGAATTTGAAACATCAGAGATACGTATGATACGTATCTGAAACATCGTAGATCTCCAATAACTTTTATATTCAGATATAGATATGATCAGATAGCTGAGAAAATAAAGTTAGAATTGTGAGAACAATATCGACATGCATCTTGTAAAGATTACTGCCAATATCTCACTTTTTATTCCCTCTGACTCTTTCATTGCACAGAATTGGTCGAATAGCCGATATATGTCATTCATTGATTAAACATGACGTCATATTTGAGATCTTAAGATAAATCTGACGTCATGACGTCAGTGCCATAGAAACTGAGATTGTCTTATTTTATTTTGACGTCATTCCAATGTAATGAGCCATTTGTTTGAAATGGGCCGAAAAGTTAAAGGTATGAGGATTCTAATCTCAACGGAATCAAACAGATCTACCTTCAAAGTTACAGAAACCTGAGATTACTAAGATACCATATGATTTTAAGTACCTCTACCAGACCGTTGAATATCCTCATTTCACCATTTTGACGCCATTTCTAATGGATTTCAATGGAGTCATGCATGAATTCCTCATGATTTTTTCAAAACAAATGGGCCGAAAAGTGTGCATGTGTACATTGCTTTAAACATGTTAAATCAGTAAAGGTTGATGTCTAGTTATAGAAACCTGAGATTACTAAGGTGGCAAATCAATATCATTCGCACAGTAAGCTTTTATCATTTGGAGGTAATTTTGTATGGAAAATAATGGCGTCATACATCAGATATGTTGAATTTGGATAATTCCAAAATTATTTCGCCGAAAAGTGTTTTGTGCCAGTAATTTACTCTAAATGGATTTGGAAAATTCGTCTTTCAACTTAACAGAAACCTGAGATGAATAAGGCTTCACGTGTATTTTACTACTCCTACCACACCGTTGAAGTTTACTCCTTTCATCATTTTGACGTCATTTTGCATTGACTTCAATGGCGTAATAGGTGATTTTTGTTAATTTATTTCAAAGTTATTTCGCCGAAAATTTTCGACACCTAGATTGTTCAAAGTGGGTTAGATTGATAGGCATTAGTACCTAGTTACAGGAACCTGAGATGAATAAGGTGCCATTTCAAAGTCCCGCGTTCTGTTAACGTTCAAAAGTTTTCAACTGAGGAAATCCCATTGACTTTTAAAAACCGGAAGTCAAGGTTTTGCGCATGCGCATTGTATTTTTGGAAAAACACATTGCTATATAAGAATCAAGACCTATACTACTTATCTTATTTTGCTCCAACAATCGAATGGGACACTGTCTGTTTCAATTATGAACATAACATTACATCATACTATGAATCCCATTTTATTTCATTCTGGTCCTTGTGTTTAAGGAGTTATTTATCGTTAATACAATACAATATAATATATCCTCTCTCGATCGGATACGATGACCCCCAATTTTGTTCCCTTTTTGGACCCTTTTCATGGAATTCCCTTTTATTGGGATCTACTGTATGCGTCAATATTCTCAATACGTATCTCTCTTTGAACATTGGTACTAGCACGTTCATGCATCAAGGCTACTTGCCTTGCCCTTTTATTTTTTCCTCCAGACGATCTATTTCAGAATCTATCAAGTTTAGAAAAGGAAGAATTCGAGTCTAGGAGTCTAGTTTAGGGGACATTAACATGCAATTCTGTGTATGTAAGTATTAAAATGTCAAGTGATTATATATGTCAATACATTGCATTGATTATAATTCAATCACTCACAGATCGGCTTTAAATAAGGTTGTAAATGACTTCTTAATGAGTCTATGTAAATCAATTATTTCATCTGTCCGATACTGTTTATTTTCCAGACAGCTTCAAAAGAGAAACATTCCATGCCAAATGGACAGTATCAACGAGGTCGAAAAAATAAGGTGGACAAATTATTTTAGTTTTCGGTTAACCATCTAAACAAATTAGGAAGATGATTTCAAAATAATTTAGTTCAGTAGATTTCTCTGTAATGTATCCTCCCCTTCTTTTGTACATACCTTGCATTTGAATTGTATGGAAGTCAATGGGAAGTAAGCGGGCAACATCCATCGATACCATAAGATACTACATGAAAAATCTCTAAAAACATTCCAAAAAACATTACTAGTCATGTTGTTATCCAAATATATCTCATGTCACTGAATATCAGAAACAGTGTCTATAACATTATTTTTCACTTACTAATTTCAACATAGATTTTGATATGATGAAACGAATCTGTAATGTTAATTTTGATTGAGTTGTGTGTTTCTATACCTTTGTATTGGTAATGTATTTAAATGTTTAATTATTTGTTATACCCCCACCACATAGTGTGGGGCCATATTGACGGCCTAGGCGCCTCCGTCTGTCTGTCCGTCCGTCCGTCCGTACGTCCGGCAGTTTTCTCCAAAACCGCTACAGATATCACCTTCAAATTTTCAGGGATAACTTATGAGTGCATACAGATGTGGATGAAAAAAATTTAACTCGATACCAACTTCCTGTCGGCCATTTTGAAGTCAAATGCTAAAATCCTTGTCTGCAAACGGCTTCACGGTTGCTTTTAAAACTTTAATATCTTGTTCGGCTCACTTCATTCTACATCTGATTAGGTTTTGGACCTGTTAGCTCAGTCATGTCAGCCATTTTGAATGTCTTAAGAAAAGTTAGCGCGCGATAATACTTTCTATCATATTGAATGGTGTTTTTGAGTTTTCATACTTTAACTTTTCAGTAGCTTTATAAATAATTTCAGGTGTACTTTGTCGTAAAAGTCTATGTTATTGTTAACAGTTATATGTGGTAATTTTGTAAAAGGAAATAAGCAAAAACTCATAATCACTTTTTTATTGTCGGCCATTTTGGATTTTTCAGTCCTAAAATCTTGTCTGTAAAGTCTTGTCTACGCGTTTTCAGGTGAACCGTTTGGTAGATCAATTTCAAATTTTCAGGGATGATTCTTAGTATGAAAATCTAGATCTGATTAGTTTTTTGGCATTCTGGATAAATGTCAAAGCAGCCATTTTGGATTTTCCGTCTTAAAATCTTGCCTGTAAAGTCTTGTTTACGCGTTTTTAGGTGAACCGTTTGGTAGATCAATTTCGAATTTTCAGGGATGATTCTTTGTATGAAAATCTAGAACTGATTAGTTTTTTGACATTCTGGGTAAATGTCAAGGCAGCCATTTTGGATTTTCCATCCTAAATCTTGTCTGTAAAGTCTTGTTTACATGTTTTCTGGTTAACTGTTTGACGGATCAATTTCAAATTTTCAGGTGTGGTGTGGTCATTGCACAGAATTTGTCCAGGTTACTGCGCATGCGCAGAACCATTACTTCCGGTTTTCCGAAGCCTATGGGATTTATAATGGAGACATTTTACGAACGCTTACTGTGCGAATGATATTGATTTGCCACCTTAGTAATCTCAGGTTTCTATAACTAGACATCAACCTTTACTGATTTAACATGTTTTAAGCAATGTACACATGCACACTTTTGGCCCATTTGTTTTGAAAAAATCATGAGGAATTCATGCATGACTCCATTGAAATCCATTAGAAATGGCGTCAAAATGGTGAAATGAGGATATTCAACGGTCTGGTAGAGGTACTTAAAATCATATGGTATCTTAGTAATCTCAGGTTTTCTGTAACTTTGAAGGTAGATCTGTTTGATTCCGTTGGGATTAGAATCCTCATACCTTTAACTTTTCGGCCCACTTCAAACAAAATATGATAACTTTTGGTGATATAGGTTCATTACATTGGAATGACGTCAAAATAAAATAAGACAATCTCAGTTTCTATGGCACTGACGTCATGACGTCAGTTTTATCTTAAGATCTCAAATATGACGTCATGTTTAATCAATGAATGACATCTATCGGCTATTCGACCAATTCTGTGCAATGTATTTTTTGGCATTCTGAGTAAATTTTAAGGTGGCCATTTTGGATTTTCCGTCCTCAAATTGTGTCTATAAAGTCTTGTCTTCTCATTTTCAGGAGAACCATTGGACGGGATCACCCATTGGTGGGGACATTTTGTACACATTTGTGTTCTTGTTTTATTTTTTGGAATAATATTTAGATAAAAAAAATGACACCGTATATCAATTCTAACAATTCAACATTGCACTTGCAAGATCATTTTTCTATTCAAACAGTTCAGCTTTCTGGATGTTGTATCATTTCATCATTGATATCATTTCCTTTGTTTTATAGTCTTTATATACGCGTGTCCCTTGAACTCTTGACATTAGGGCGGTTAAGCTACACGATTTCAATAGTACGTGAACGTGTATAATTATGGTCCTCTAGGGGTACAATTTCCCCTATGTAGTACTTATTTGCCCGCTTGAGTATATAGGTATAAGGAAAATAGTTGCATTTAGGTACTTAGAAAAGAAATGAGAAGGAGACAGTTAATCTCTGGGGGTCATAATATAACACGTTCGTGTACAGGTTCTCTTGAAAACGTGTAGCTTAACCTCCGTATTATCTGGATGACGATGCGATGTGCCAAGAGACTTTCTTTGACAACAGTTATACTGATAAATACGACCTACATTAATTATTAACATGACATTTATCTACGTGGATATGACAAGGGGATGTTCCATCACCGACAGAGATTTGGATTTTATACCAAATATAAGGGACAAACACAGGTTGAATCGACTTACATCGGGACCCAGATATATATTCGATATCTGATATTTACAGTAGATTGCGATCGTCTTCAAATCAATTTTATGTACACTATTACCCAATGGTTTAGACCTCAGTAATTCAACGTGTCAAACTTCGTGACATAATGGTAGAATGATGAAGATCGTGACGTCTAATAGTAGTTACGTTCACTTAGAACCTTAATTATAAATGGATTGGAAGCAGTATGGTTCGCTACGAAACAACTCTGCTTACGATTGGCTTTGGAAGTCTTGTCATATTCAGCCGCATAGGAACGTTCGTTTTCACCCCTCTGTGGATTGATTCCTTGACATCTTGCAACGGAACAGTTGCCAATACTTCAATGGTACCATCGTACCGACGTATAGACACCTTTTTTATTGTGCTATCACAGGGCGTTTCATGCACATCAATCTTCGGAGTATTGTTGCTATTTGTTCTTGTATTTTTCCCCAATAAGATCTCAGAGGTGGAATGGAAATATCCCAAACGCCAGTTCCTCATCCCAGGTACTGCAATGACATTATCAGCCATTCTAGGAAATGCTGCACTAAGTGGGAAAAGAACAGCTCCATATCTTGCTTCCGTTCTGAGCAACTTCAATATTCCCATTACTTTTGTGATAAGGTAAGTCAAAGTCTATACAGTAGGGAGTTTAAGATTAGCGTAAATAACCCATTTACCTATGCACTGGTGATCCACTCGATTACGCTGGTTACCAAAACGAGCCGTTTTGGTAACAAAATGTCGGAACGTCGTACGATTTTTCTCGTTTCCTTTTTTCACGCGTTGTAGGCAGAATCCCAACGACGTTTTTTCTCACAACGTGTATCAGTAACATATCTTTTAGAAAATGTACATGTTTGTGAAAAATAGACGATTCTGTTGAACTATTTGTTCGCAAATATGTACACTTTCTTAAAACATATGATACTGATACACGTTTGTGTTAAAAAATGTCGTGGGAATTCTGCCTACAACGTGTGAAATAAGGAAACGAGAAAAATCGTACCTTCGATGTTCCGACATCTTGTTACCAAAACGAACCGTTTTGGTAACCAGCGTAATCGAGTGGATCACCAGTGCTTTACCTATGAGTAGTTTGTTATTACACTAAGCGGTATTTTACCTAAGTTACAGGGTTGACCGAAGATAGGTAATTCGAAAAAGTATGTTTTTATCCAACAAATTATGTCATTTCTATATCAAGTATTATCCATTAAACTTTAAAATAGTAACAACAATCATTTCTCAATCGATTTGCATAACAATTAAGTGGTCGAACACATTCATTGATGCGATAAACAATGCCATGTGATGATGCATGAAATTGTTGAATTTACACATTCTTCATCAGTTTTGCTTATTGTAAATGTACATAAATCAGCCATTTTCTCGTGCTTTTAATTGTTTAACTTTACTATTTGGTCACTCTCATTGCTGGATCTTAAGTCACTGCCCCATTAGCGGGCCCACAAGCAACACCCCCTCCCAACTACAGTAGCAACACCCGAGCTCTCTGAAGTATATATAACAGTTCTTGGAGGTGACATGTACTGTTATATGCCATATAAGCCATCGCATGGTTTTCATTCTACAATTAGAATGTTAATTTTATCATAAATTGTAGCATGCGGTTTCGTAGCCTTTTACGTTAATCTTAAACTTATTTTGCAATACGCATTACCTACGTATCCGTAACAAACATACGGAAAGGGATAGGTACACGTATATTTTTACGCTAATCTTAATCTCCCTATTGTGACAAAATAGTCTTATTTTGCCATTAACATAAAGCTAGTGTCGTTTATTGTTACACAAATATTCAATGTAATTGTAAGTGCAAGCCCTGATTTTTGATTCCAGATTCATAATTCTAAGGAAAAGACCAACCCTTAAGAAACTGTTATGTGCTATTGTTGTCTCTTTATCTGAGTTCATGTGTCTCATTCCGAGTATTTTTCCCTCTTTGGAGACAAGTAGCCAGCACCAACAGGATGGAGGGGCACAAGGAGTAGCAGGTGTGTTGTGGCCTCTCTGCTTTGTTTCGTCAATGGTAAGATTGGCCTTATTTTAGCCCTGAGGCTAATAGTTTTTATCGTAACTTTGTAAGGTGAGTTTGTTAGGCGGTCAGTGTGTGATGACGTCGGCTCGCTTTCTGTCCGTACATTTCCAGGAAAAGTGAGCGACAGATTAATTCGACTGGTAATTAATCTCGGTCACTGCGTTCCCTCGGGAAATATTGATATCATTCTTGTGATATTCCCCTTATCATATCCCTCCTGGTGAATAATTACTTTTTTATCCTATGGATACGAAATATATATAGAGGATATCCTATGAGTTTATGCTCGTGCAGATATCAATAACCATGAGTGGATTAAAATCATATCACGAGTAAATCATAGGATGTTCTTTTTATTCCATAGTTAAAGTCATCATCTGAATCGTCGGAAATTAAGTCATTTAATTCGAATTTTCCAAACGATCCGGCGATGTTGACACTTAGCCTCGTTTTGAGTCTGAAGTAGCAAAAATCCATAAACCATTGCATACGACGTCGTATGTCATGGCTAAAAAACCGTATGCTATGGTTAAGTGAAAATTTGTCAAAAATATCATATTTTACCACTGATTACAAAAATACCGTTTTTATTTTCACATGTTATCCTATGAATATCATGCTAACTATGGAATAAATGGGGATAACGACATAAGATAGTTTTGGTATGCGGCACTAAAATCGTATCCGACTGATATGACGTGATATTCAATCGTATCTGACGGATACTATTTTTTCATTAGTTTTGAATTTAGCGCCGAAAATTGTTTGACAAGTATAGCAGCCTTGCCTAATATTGAACTTCCAGAATATAGTTCCAAACATTATGTGCTCATTAAAATAATTTAAATGTTTTCATGCAATCACTTTATTCGGTTTACAATGTAGGACCCGAACACAATAAAAAACGAGATATTATATTATATTGTATTTCATACCTACTGAGGTTCTAGGTACATAACGAGCGGGAATATATAGTGTATCTAGGGACAGGGATGGATACACGCACGCTGTATCCATCCCGGTCCCGGCCCTGAAATTTTTTTTCAAAATTTTTTTCAATTTTTTTCCATTTTTTTCAATTTTTTTTTTAAATTTTTTTTTACCAAAATTCAATTTTTTCACATTTTTTTAGTTTTTTTTTAGATTTTTTTTTAAAATTTTTTGAAAATCTCGCAAACTTTAAGACCAAGAAAACGCCTAGTACCTTGAGTATGTTTTGGAATTTTGGATCTTTATAAGGTATTGATGTACCTAGAACCTCAGTAGGTATGAAATACATCTGTTATGTACGGTCGGTTTTGGATACAGGGTTTATCCCGCGGGAAATATGTGTATCTCCCTCGGTCCCTGCGGTCCCCTCGGGAGATACACATATTTCCCTTGGGATAAACCCTGTATCCAAAACCTCCCAGTACATAACCCTTATGTATTGTATTATAATTATATTATATTATATTTTATCCTATGCCAAGTACAGTTTTAGGGAGATCAGTTTGTAAGATATATCCCGTATCCTGATTTTGAGGTTTCCATATCCAGAACCTCCATATCTCCCGGCATATCTCACGCTTCGGTGCATATCTTCCCGCTCCGGTGCATATCTTCCCGCTTCCGGTAAGTAATGGAAATGCAATAAAATGACTTTGCATATGAATGATTTGTTTATTTTTGCACCTTGTACTATTGAAATGGCCATATGCCCCTGAAAACTCTACTTGGTATAGGATAAAGCAGTTATATACGGTCGGTTTGGTTATTGGGTTCAAACCTCGTGAGATATGCACATCTACCTTCGGTGCCTACGGTCCCTCAGGTAGATATGCATATCTCCCTCTGGATAAACCCCATATCCAAAACCTCCCAGTACATAACCCTTATATATTATATTATTATATTATATAGAACCTCATATGATTTCAGATTCCATTCGGATTAACAAATACACTCAATGAGAGAAGTGTTAAAAAGTCAACTGGTAACAGCTCTGAAGATAAGCGATTGAACATAATATTTTTTCTCTTTGGATACGGGTTTTCTCAGTTGATTTCAGCTGTAGTGCTATTTTGGGCAGATATCATCCCCGGCTTTGGCAATGCGTCTGGCATCTCAAATCTGTTCGAAACGTAAGCCCTGTATTGCTAGAAAACATACTTATCTCTGATAGAATTATAAAATTTAATGTTGAATAAAACATTCTTCGATTCATGCAGTAAAACCTGTATTACTGAACACCTCCTATTCTGTCCAAAAGAGTTAAAAGAAACTCGAAATGTGAACACCTACCTGTTTTTGATGGCGCAATAATGCTCAGACAAGTTCTACTTATTTAGAATGATCCATGGCTAGGGTAAAATACAATAAACAACAATAAATATATGTATTATAGACCCTTTATCCGATGAATCAATGTTTCTTTGCCTATCTCATCCCATGTTTTGTTAATACCATAAGAACCATTTTTACCATTTTTCATGCAGATGGTGGTTTAATGCTCAGTGTAGTATTGGGTTGGCAGGATGTAGTGCAACACAAGCTTTCTATTTTTCTGGATTGATGTGGTGTTATATCATTGCAGACATAGGGATTAATCTGTTCCTACGCTTTACAGAAGGGGCAAATTATCTTGTCATGCTTTTAGTGAGTATCTCAAATACAATCTAAACTATACAGTGTTGTAGACTCCCTCCATAAGTTTGGCAATCGTACGGTCCCATTGGATTGTGCGCATAAGCCTGTTCAATTTCGTATACGTTTTTACTGCAATAAGTGCATGGACAATCTCAAACTTGATGAATCGCTAAAAATAATCAGGCTTTAACACTAAGTTAGAAAGACAACTGTCTGTTTCCAAAATTTAAATTAGAGGGGTGTATTAATAGATTGACGAATTATTCCGAACAAATTTAAATACTATGAAATTATCCTAGGATAATTTCATCTGTGAGAATAGGTTCATCAATAAAATATAATATAATAATAATGCATAGAAACAGGTAGACCTAATACATTACGGACAAGATTTTTGCACGAAACATCCAAAATGGCCGCCTTATAGTTAACACAGCATGCCTCAAAAGTATTACCTCAGACCATGAAGCATCTCTGAAGATTTGAAATCAATGCTTAAATGTGAAATTATATTGCTCAAAGAGCAGGGCATGCCATTGCATCTTTGATCATTTGAGTATGTAATCGTACATTTATACCATATTTATGTTTTCTTTCAGACAATACGTACTCCACTTCTCTTTCTATTCTGGACCTTGTTCAGGGAATGTCCCTTCTATTGGGATCCACATGCCAATCTTAGTACTTACTTGAGTATTGGTGCGATCGCTCTTATGCTTCCAGCCATGTATATTTACAATACTGGGTAGGTATATGTTACGTTAAATATCAATCGATATTTTGGCTCATTTTTATAATATACACTCTCTTTCTATTCTGGACCTTGTTCAGGGAATGTCCCTTCTATTGGGATCCACATGCCAATCTTAGTACTTACTTGAGAATTGGTGCGATGTATCATGTATGCTTCATGTTTGTTTCAGAGACCCAGAGCATATTGCAAAAACACCGTCGGAGACAGATGCAAGAAAACCATTATTAGCCAATGACAAAACCTGTGACAGATATGGAAGCAATGTTCATGATATACAATAATATAGTGTTTGTTTTTAATAACCAATTATGAAAAGCATGTTGTTGTCTTTGAGCGGATATACAGATACAGAATGATGTCAATCAATCCAAATACACTTATTGGTGACGCAAGATGATATGCTGTATATTATTTGTCACATAATGCGTTTTAAATAACACAGATGCGAGTATGACGTATACCAGTTTCACCACCAGGTGGTTTGTTCGGGTCGGATGGCTTGATGGCATGGCGGGTATAGTAGAAAGTTACAGAAAACTAAATATGTAAAAAATAACAAAAAAAATATATAATAAAATATATCCAGTAAAGGAAAATGTTATCTGTTCAATACAATAAAAGATATTTCACTTTTTTGATTTTGTAACATGGGGTCTATGGGGAATCAAACCGATCACTTTCAAAAAAATTAGATTTTCAAAGTTGATTAACAATTTTCGAAACCATATTTCTAGATGTAGATTTCAAATATGATTTCACTTTGACTGAATTTTGAATATTTAATGACGTAAATCTAGATTATTTCTACTCGCATCTAGTCTATTAGGATTGTTTTCATGGAAATAATCCAACCTTAAATGTCTCATAAATCATATTCTGAATCGCTAATCACTTCAGTGCGACCCATAACACCCATAAAACCAGTAATGATTACATCAATTTGATTTAGTTTATCATGAAGCCACATGTCTCCTCTTTCTATCAGACATTACCATTATGTGGAGACTAGCTTACTTTTCAAGTAGCACTCGATTTTTTCCTGGTGTAAACCTAGCTATCTCAATATAAGGTCCCTAAGGAGCTTTCGTGTTACAATTTCAATTATATTTATTATACCATCACCCAAATAAAGGGTATTGGGCAAAAGTACATACAGTAAATAAGCATATAACAATTAAGTATTTGTAACAAACATATTTACAATTGCTTCACAGCCTCATTTAAAAACTTACATAATGCTAACAATACTTTACTATCAGATTGTAACAGCTTGGCATATTTAAAAGTACTAATGTTTTTACAAAAATATTGGGGTAAATATTGTTTTCTACATTCTAATATAAAATGAAATTCATCTCCTAATGAATTGTTATTACATAGTTCACAGAATCTTCTATTTCTTTCTACATTTCTATACCTACCCCTCTCAATAGGTAATTTTGTGTTGGACATTCTGTATTTTGATAAAATGACTCTAATTTTTGTGAGGCAGTGAAAATAAGTAGTAACTTAAATTCTGTTTTAAAAATTCTATAATTAAAACCTATGCTACTATTACTTACATCATTTTTTCATTGTTAGTGCTTAATCTATACCAATATTTTAATATACATAAATCAGATTTTACTCTTAATGGCATTCTCCCTAACTCACCATAAACCATAAAGTTTGGTGTTGATGCTTTGACTTTAAGGATTTACTTTAAAAACTTTAAATGTAATTTTTCTATTTTTGTATTGTTGATAAAGCCCCATACCTCACCCCTATATAACAAAATGGGGACAACAAGCGTATCAAAAAGATGTAATTGTGTCTTAATTGGTAACGAATATCTATTACGCTGGCTAAGTATAGCAAACATGGCCTTTTCTGCCTGGCTATATACATTTTTAATACTTTGATTAAATCCATCCTTTTGATCAATAATAACAAGATATTTAAAAACAGACACATTTTCACGTTTAATTCCATCCAAAACTACATTTTGAATACCTCTTCTACCAGTTTTATTATTACTAAAAACCACAACCTTGGTTTTATCTAAATTGATGTGGACTTTCCATTTTTTACAATATTGTGATAATTTAGAAAAGGCATTTTGCAAATTGGTCATAGAATTAGCAAATATCACAGTATCATCTGCATACAATAGAACAAGCAACTTTAAAAGTACATTTAGTTGTGCGTAGGTTCACAATAGGTTCACAACTATTGTCAAGTAAAAAGGCTTCTACATCATTTATAAACAAAGCAGAAAGCAAAGGGGAGAGATTTTCTCCCTGACATAGCCCTAAAGATGGGCTAAAAGATCAGACTTTTTTTACATTATTGCCACCTTGCAGGGCCTGTTCTAGGGGTTTTAGTACTAGTTGAGAAGGCATTTAAATTGCTATATTGACGTGAGCAATATTGTGTCGGGCGTTAATGACTTTAGTCGGGCAATAATGACATTATCCGCTCGGCTATGTTTCCCGGGAAAAGTGATATCGTTCAGTGCGTAAGATTTTCTATTTCAAATTTGCTATTTCAGCCCTGGTCATTAACGGTGGTAATAATAGTAATAACGTCATTTCTGCCGGCTAAATAGTGAAATATTGGACCTTGGGCCTGCGGCCCTTGGTCCAATATTTCACTATATTGCCCTTTGAAATGACGTTATTGTACTATTATCATGAGATACACAACTCTTAATATATATAGACGTGCACGGACCTGAGGACAATTCGGGAAATACGGGCTAATCTCAGCTTTAAGCGTTAATATCTGCCTTATTTAAAAAGCTAACTATGTGTATTATATATCATTTTTAAGTATTTTTTATTCGCATTTCACTGAAATTATTTTTCCTTGAAAAGTATGATGGGATCTACCATATTTTTTAAGTTAAATGTACTCCGACATCGTCAGATACGCTGTAAGGCGTTACATTTCACGCTTACACGGTTCGTTGAAATCGGAATAACTTTTGAAATACTGATCAGAATTTTACTAAAATTTCACATTTTATTCATTGAAACATGTGTTTTTATGACGTCACAATTGCCTAGCGGATACAGTTCAAATCGTCTTATATGAACGCTTTTAAGATTTTCAAAATTGTGTAAGGTTTTGAAGGCGAAGGAGACAAGCAATAAATTTACCTTTATTTAACCTTCTAATTTAGGTCTGATTTCAAAAAAATATTAACTGCATAATATTGTCATGTCGAAATTTACAAAACAATAACCGATTTCTTTCTTTTTCAAATAATAAGAGAATAAGAGTTGCTTTTAGAGACTTGACAAAAATGTAACGCATCGATTTTTACCACAAATCCCATACATATCAATTTTTACTAACGCCCCAAGTGGATTTCCTGACCGTTTTTCAAAAATCAAAAACATTTTAGAAATATTGTCCTCGAGATCTTCATGCTCTGTGAATTTCACCAGGATTGAATAAGAATAAAGCATCTTATTTATAGGTTGACTAAACTTGACAAAATGTAACGCTTGTCGTCTTTGACGTTATAATGCTGATTGCGCCCTATACGGCCCATTGTATTGTTTTTGTATTTTGACGCCATAATGTTACTCTAATTGTCCCCTGTTTCGTGCGACGTGTAACTGTGTTGCGTCATATAATGTGTCGGTATTATGTTTCGGTAATCGAAAACCGATGACAATTTTTTATAATCTGCTTATATTTTAAAACTTACGTTCATCTAGACATAACTTTTGCTATCACATGGTAGAATCATATAATCGCCACCGAATGGACGTATGGAACAATAAAACTGACAAACTGCGTGCATAGTATGGGTTGGATACCGCGACGTGCAAGTGATTGCTGCTCTCCGCCAGAACCAACAGATGAGTTAAAGAGGTGTTTGTGACAAAGAGAGACGAACCAGTCTCTGTGTCACGTGTAGAGAAATGGTGGCCAGGTGAAGGGTTATGGTCTGTAATCTTTCATAGAATGAGAGACAATGGTGTGACTTATTTAAAGTTTAACCTTTTCATAGTAAATCTGAAACTTGTGTTATGTAAGTCTTGTGACTAGAATTAATCTCCAGTCCCAATAACATAATGATTTACCTTGGCAATTAATTTCACCCATGCGCGAAAATACAATGATTATTCAGTGATTATTCTGTGGACCATGATCACATATGAAAAAACGACATATCATTGGAAAGAGGAAGTATAGTTAGATGTTGAGATATTTCCTCCCAAATCATTCATAAATTGGCGAAAGCAAGCATGGAAGAATAACTCATGAAATAGATTCTTCGGTGCTTTATATACACAGTGAATATAAAACAGTCCATATATTCTTAAACACAAGTGTCCCTTTTAACACTCTTGACATGATTAAAATCATAACATCTTGTTACTTAAAACATGTACACAGATTACATTGACATCAGGACCCAGACATATATCACTGGCGTAGCTAGGATTTCTCAAGGGGGGGTGCATGAGGCAAATTTTTCAGATTAATGAGGCAAAAAACTCGGAAAGCGGCAAAAAGTGTCAATGGGACAAAATCTACTCACACATCCAGTCATCTAGTACCAGTCAAAAAAAGAATATATTTTATTTAATAATGTATTTTAATACCCTAGACATCATCATTTTTTTACGCACATCATTTCTTACAAGTATTTAGTGGGTAATCTTCAATATATTTCATTTTAAATAATGCTAAAATTAAAATGCCAAGGCACCTGCTTGCAGATATGTATACTTACCTAGTAAATCATAGTGACCTTCACGGCCTTGGCAACTGGTTTTGTAAAATAAATGGATAGTGTGTTTCTTTCCGCCAGAGTACTCTGCAATGATTTTCTGCCTCCACCCATCCTCAGATGTGAACACTTCTTGATGAAGGAGGATCCTAGCCTCAAGAACATCTGCAGCAAGCTGAAAAATAAGATAATAAATAATCTGTTATACAATCTTATTCTAATGACTGTGATAAACCTACATACTTTTTAAATGATAAATACCACAAAGTGCCACAACCTAAATAAATAAAAAATTAAAAACTATTATTCTAGTAATAAGAGACTTGCATGGTCAACTGTACATGATTATAATATATAATACATTTACACATTATAGTGTAGGTTCGATGTAAAACTTTTTTCTTTTTAAAGTACATATTAATACTAGTATTATCAATAACTTGTCTTATTTGATCTCAGAGGCTCAGCTAAGCTAGAATATTTTAATTGTATTATAATAAACTTTTGAAAAATCTTGGTAACAAACACAAATACTAGGTATGTTCTTAGGCAGAATCAGATCTATAAGGTGGCTTAATTGCAAGCAATGTTCAGTTGACATACCAATATACTCCTTACAATCTCAAATATAATATAATATATTCCAAAAGACTCACAACATGTTATAAATTGATGAAGCTACTGAGGATTCAAAGTTCCAAAGAAAATAGACCCGACAAGGAATGATATGAGCTCAAAATATTCTTAAATTGAAATTAGTTTTGTCAAGAGTACTCTCAAGGATTTTGCCAGATTAGATTCAGCCTTTAAGTATTGGTAATTCAAACATGCCAAGTGTGTCTCAGCCAATCAGCTTGGAACATTTCAGTGTTTTAATTTATTGATAAATGCATGAAAATGATTTTGCTGTGCATTTAATTTTTGATAAATGCCAGCCTCACCAGTACTATTCTTTAAAAAGGGGTGACAGCATATCATCAGTGGGTTCATTTCAGTCAATGCTATGATTTTCCAATCAAATTTTCATAATTTTTCTACATCAAATTAATTATTTAATTTCCTATAATATTTTGACAAACAAAACCTCAATAGTTTTCAAAGGAATATCAATTGTAACCCAACACCCCTATTTAGCATTTCTTTATAATAAACTTGTCCAATACATTTTGATTTCTTCAAAGACACTAATCTTGTAAATGTAATTGGTGAACAGTTCTACTTCATCATCACCAGAGTCATGTTGCAATAAAAAATCATGTATCATTCTATATTGGAAATATATAGTACATACACTCATGCTTTTATATTTTTCCAATATAGAATGATACACGATTCTTTATTCCTTAAATAGATGAATAACTTTACATAATTTGATAAAATAAATATCAAATAAAGATTCTTCAAGTCAGTGTTTTCAATCTTGTCAGCCTTTCCATCTCTAATTTGATACATAAGTACATGTCTTTAATAGTACATAAATTTAAGATACTGTAGTGTGTTTACTGACTCACCTGGAGCTCAAATTCTCCACCTTCAACTCCCTCTCTTGTCATATTTCTCATTTCCTCATCAAGTGATTTATATCTCTCCATCGGAACACATCCTCTTTCCTTGTACTTTTTTTTATGTTTATTGTAATGACGACATATTTTTCTTCTAAAAGTCAATCCTGCTTGTCGCTCTTTTACATATGTAATTGTTGAGTCACAGCCTCGAGATAAGGCCCGGAACATACAAGACCCATCTCCTTGTATTTTCACCACATCAACTGAAAATAATAAGTGATCAGTGAAGTTTAACAGACAATGATTATTTTATGATTATTTTATTCATATTACATATTCTTTTCAGAGTGATTTTCGTTTTCTTTGAATAGCGTAACCAATTACAAACATTTCTTTATTCCAATTCTAGGATCCAATGGAGGATCCCAAACTTGAATATCACAAGGCTTTATCCCAGCACAAAATTTTCAGAATTATTCCAAAGCCTCTGGAAAATATTTTGACTAAGAGTATTCTACAAAATCAGATGAATGAGGATTCTTTGAGTTGACCTTTTAGAGCATGGGTATGGTAGTGGCCTCGGAATTTGTGTGACAACAATTATATAATCAATTGAATTATGTTTGTGAATTATTATCATTTCACTCAAAGTCTTTATTTCATTAAATATTTAATTTGAAAACATAGGATCAAATCCTATGCTAAGGGCTGATGTGAAAAAAGTCACTCCACCCTGGTGGGAATCAAACCCACAACCTCACTCCTCATAAATGTACATATAACCCTCTGTTCACAATACCATATTACGAGATCCAGAGCTTTCATTAAGAAGTGATGATATGTCTTGTGTACTTGATAAATGTTTTTTTTATGGCATTGGACGTGATGTTTGGTATGGTATCACTCACTATCTATCTTTTTAGTATGATTATTATTAGGTAGTTACGTACATGTTGAAGTACATTTCGACATATTCCCTAAACATACATGGGGTGATAACTTATAGACTTACCCTCCACAGATGATTCATTGATTGGTATTGCACATTACTTTTGGTATGGGATCCTACTGATATTTATGTATTTGTACGGGTATGGACCTATATCCTCTTGGTACGGGGTTGGGGCATGTGAACGATTTGATATCAAAAGGCCACGAAGCCTCGCCAATGCTCAATGGGAATATAATAACATTCAATGAGAATGATATCATGATCCTGGCAAACGCCTTCAAATGCTGACGCACTTGCCCAGCCTTTATGAGATCCCGGGAATATGATTTGTATATAGATAATCTATATCAAATACAGGAGAGTTCAGCACATGACGAAAGGAAAAAAAAGTGAAATAGGCTTCAAAGAATCAGGTGTGTTGGTTCCATACCTATAGAGACACAACTCTGGCGAATATTTTAATAAGTGGCAGTTGTAAAAATACACAATCTATATCGTGAAAAGTGAAATTCAGGAATGGGGGAAATATATTTAAGAGAAAGGGGTGTCAGCTTAGCAGACAACTTTTGAGTGGTTGGCTCCTTCCATATAAATACGCAAAATATGCGAAGCATGTTTATTTAAATGTATCTTGTTAAAAATGGGTATATGCATCGTGATTATTCATCAACAGAAAAGAGGAGAGAATTTTTTACGAATCCTTCCACCCCCACACTTATAATGGACACGACCATGCTAACACAGCAATATTCTTCTCAAAAAACTTGAAAATTAATCGTCTTGTTCCTACTGTTCTGGTTTTTATTTTTCAGTATTTTTACGCTCAAAAAGTAACTATTACTTACATTCATCACCTCTACAAATCATCCTCTCACAACTAATCCAAATTATATCGTAATCTGTAGAATTCAATTGGAGCATTTACAGAAGATTTGTGCTCAGGCTGTGCTTTTCGTTCAGTGTTGAAGGCGGGATAAAATTTCTTGCGCAAATTTGAAAAGGTTGCGCAATACACTATCATGGTCAAATTTATTCGCGCAGTGCTACAACCGGAAGTTTATGAGAACGAAACATTCTTTCTCTCATTTTTAATAGATCTTGGGTATTAATCAGAGTGACATTCCAGGTTCTCGTATGGAAAGTGGCGTCAAAGCCATGGAGAAAGTGCTACAAGTGACTTGAGGCAAAATATTCACGTTTTTTCTGAGGCAAATAAAAAAAAATTGACGAGTCAAATTTTGTAAAAAGCGACGAGGCAAAACTCAAGGGGGGGTGCAAGCGCACCCGACGCGACCCCCTGGCGACGGCCTTGTATATGATATCTTATATGATACATAGCAACTGTTTACAAACTAGGTCTATGAACAATATCACTCTATGATTTACACTGTTGCTCATAAATATGGAATATTAGATTTGGCAGCTCAGAATTCAAAGTTTTGAGTAAGAGAACATTTATTTGGAGTTGGCTCAGACATTTATTTTCTAGGCAAATCATAACCACATATTTCACCTACAAATCAACATTTTTTAGAGAAAAAATATTAACATTTAAGTTTAGAAAATTACTGTTACTTAAACAGGGGTACGCTAAGAATTTTTGCATTTTCAAAACAGCCTGATCCAAATCATCATGTAAAACAGATCAGACAAAATAAACATCTGGTCATGAAGATTGAAGTGTCCTCTATCCAATAATAGCACAAATATGTGATATGTCCTCTTTGTGCTGCAATCAGAGCATCGACCCTACGGGACCAGCATTGAATGAAACATCTGACCTTTCAAAGTGAAATAAGGCCCCATTCCCCAATCTGGGCAGTGCGTAATGTGTCTAAATTTTGAGATTGGGGTCCAAGTCACGAATCTCATTACCAAGGTCGTCCTACATTTGCTCTGCATTAGCCTGATTAGCTGAGTTTTGTGCCCATGGTACCTGGTCCACATTGCCTGCCCTGGTGTAATCCAACATGATGCCTCTAGCATATGCAACAGCATGATCATTCTGCAGTTGAATGTTGCCCCAAAACACTCTGTTTACATGTGGTACTTGATGGAGGTCCAAAAGGTCAATTTACTCTGAAATTATGTTTGGGAATCACCAAGGGGGTGCAATTTCTGTAGTACTGCTCCAAACAACCTCTGTAATACTGCTCCAAACATAAAAAGGGTCGCCTTCATGGACTGCCACATCAGTAAGTGTCCTTATTGTCTCTTTCCCCTGGTCTACGACAGAAACGAACACAATTGTCAACTTTGTGGAGGACACATCTTATTTCTTCACATGCTTTCATATGATACCAAAGATTAGGTCCAACGTTTTGGTGCTTTCCTGCCCATTGAGGGCACCTTTCTTTGTTATGATCAGTCAGCTGTGGTCTCTTTAAAGATCTCATGGCCTTGCATCCGTTATAAAGAAATCACTGGTTGTCTATAGCTCTGGAACACGGGCTTTGTGGTGAGACAGCCATTCATCTCATAGCCTACTGGTTGACTTAAAGCGATGTTGATGACATAAATGCAGCAGATGGTGGTCTTTTCTTACATTTTTCTCTCTAGGGCTACTATTGCCATGACCTAGAGTCATATTCCAGTGCCTTTGGTACCACTGCAAAATTTTAGAGACTGTTCCTGACACACCCCTAGGGTCCTGGCAATGGCAGTTTGTTTCATGCCAGAAAGCGCCATCCCTATGACCTGCCATGCTCTTTTTTCTCTATATTCTATGGGGCATGCCTTCTAAAAACTCTTAATTAAATTTTTATAAAATGTGCACAATGATTACAACTAAGATTTGGACACCTCTTTCAAGTTACCAATATCATGAGGTCATGGGGTCACCTGAGTGAATACAAGTTTAATCAACCATAAATGTTTTAACTTTTCATACCAATCAGTTTTATATGCAAAACTGATGAGGGAATGAGAACACAATACAAAATTTCATCAAAATGTTATCATTTTGTAGAAATTCCATCGAACAGTTCGTATCTATAAAATATTCCATATTTATGAGCAACAGTGTAGGTCAATCACTTGACATACTGAAAGGTGCTCAGCTATAATAGATGAAGATCGCAATCGTTAGACGGTACTACCATTCACGCAGAACACTTATTATAAATGGATTGAACGCAGTATGGTTCGCTACGAAAAAGCCTTGCTTACGATTGGCCTAGGAAGTCTTGTCATATTCAGCCGCATAGGATCTTTGGTTTTAGTCCCGCTGTGGATTGACTCCACATCATGCAACGGAACTGTTGACAATACCTCAACGGTACCATCTTACCGACGTATAGATACCTTCTTTATCGTGGTTACGCAGGGCGTTACAAACACATTGTTATTTGGAATTTTGTTGTTATCTCTTCTTGTATTTTTCCCCAAAAAGATCACAGAGTTTGAATGGAAATATCCCAAACGTCAGTTCCTCATCCCAGGTACTGCAATTACAATATCAGCCATTCTAACTTGTGCTGCACTGAGTGGGAAAAGAACAGCTCCATATCTAATTTCCGTACTGAGCAACTTCAATATTCCCATTACTTTTGTGATAAGGTAAGTTAAAATCTATTGAGACAAAACAGTCAGTTTAATGTTTTGCCATTTACACAAAGCCAGTCTAGTCTATCGTCTCGCGATCAGTTTATTTGCAAATACAAGTCCTGAGACTGATTGTTTTATTCCAGATTTATAATTCTAAGGAAAAGACCAACCCTCAAGAAACTGTTATGTGCTATTGTTGTATTTTTATCTGAGTTAATGTGCCTCATTCCGAGTATTTTTCCCTCCTTGGAGACAAGTAGCCAGCACCAACAAGATGGAGGGGCACAGGGAGTAGCAGGTGTGTTGTGGCCTCTCTGCTTCATTTCATCAATGGTAAGATTTGACTGACCGAGTGTCCCAAAAATGTGCCCAAATGAAAAGAGGTACTTTTTTCCTTCATCGAAAAAGATACAGGATAAAAACAATTCATCCTCAAATTAGCAGTTAAAATGTATCGAAAATTGCCAGTTACTCAGAAATATGACATTTTAGATGACATGCTCTAAATGACCTCCATCACGATTGAATGAATACTGAATTCTAAACTTGGAAATGGGTCATGGTGCAAGACAACCTTTTCTAATAACTAGTAACTTAGAATTATCTGGTGAAACCACAGGGGCTTGTCTGGAGGGTCGGGCAAGCCCTCCGATATGTTTTTACTGATCTAACCAATACACACTCATCGGAGGGCTTGTCCGACACTCCAGCCAAGCCCCTGTGGGTGAAACGTTTAGATGTTAATGATAGTTAAATTGTCAAAATTGACTAAATTGACTAAATATTCCTTCATCACTTACTAGTATTCCATGTTTGTCTTGGTACAATTTTGGACATCCTGTCTTCATCTCCCAATATTTTTTATCGTAACAATGCAATGTATTATGGGTGAACTTGGTGATTGGGTGACATCGTCTTTCTTTTCTTCATATTTCTAGAAAAAAGGAATCGACACTTTCAGGGATGTTTTAGTTTTGGTTTCTAGAACAGATCATGTTTAGGTTTTAGCGCGATGGGCAGATTTTAAGGCGGCCATTTTATAAGCCTATATTCCTATGTCGTGTCATTTCGACATTTAATGTTATACTCTTTTACAAGATGACCTTGCGTGGCGAGAAAACTGTTAAATCTGATTATTAAAAGTTTGGCGAAAACATTTAAGATTACTTTCTCGACACAGCCCATTCTTTGCTAGGAAATGTGACATGGCAAAATGTATTAGTGTAATATATAATTAAGCAAAGGCTTTGAAAAAAACATATTGTTAGAATTTTTGCTGGTCATATAGGTCTTTCTTGTGCAAAAATGAGAGAATATGATGTTGCATTGTAGCAGTCATGGCAAGTGAAAATTTTGTGCAAGATCGATATTCGAAAAACTGCTAAAATACACGGTGGGCCGAACAAATGTTACTTATCTAGTATACAATCAGAATTAGGGTAACAATTTTAGCCCATTCCACTGGTGATCCGTTCGATTATGCTGGTTCCCGAAACGGTTCATTTTGGTAACAAAATGTCGGAACGTCGAAGGTACGATTTTTCTCACAAACGTATATCAGTATCATATGTTTTAGAAAATGTACATGTTTGCGAAAAATAGCTCAGAAGACGGAATCGTCGATTTAATTCCTCACTTAAGTTACATAAACGGTTTGGGTTAAAAGTGCAGATCTTAATTAACTGTTTTTCGAAAAACCGTTTATGTACAGGGTGTCCCAGAACTCATGAGAATTTTTTGAGGGAGCTATAAGGCATGAATGATTTTCCTTCAAATTAAGTGCACTTAAAGGGACCCAACACCATGGTCACATGATCAGTCGTGTGGAGGTAAGCTCCCAGTTGAAATAAAAGCACTGTCCTCCTTTGGTTTCTGTGAAAAGTAGCTAATACCCTCATGTATTGGTCAGTTTGTGTGTCACACGACTAATCCATACCATATGCTTCATTCAACATATTTTATGCTATTGAGCTGCATATATAAACAGTACTTTGCAACTAAGGTCATACAGTATACTTACCCCTTGCAAATTGTAATTTATTGAATTCACAGTAAACCCATCAATTTTTAAGAAAACAAAGAATATTGTTCTCATGGATCTATTATTTATGTTAGACTAACTATGAAAATATAAATATGAAATAATATGTTAGCTTGAAGTCATATATAAGATGAAAATATATGTTCATGCATTTGCATTTTTCCAAAGGGAATATTCCCATGTAAGTAAATACAGGTGCAATATATAATTTATATGTATATCTATGTCATCTGTCTATACATGCGCGTATAGCCTAGTGTTACATGTGAACAAGATCGTTCTGGAAAGAAATGAGCGTGGCAGATTTGCTAAAAAGCCACATACACCACAAAAGCAAGACCAATTTGAAAGTAAGTTCATTATTATTCTCAAGGGTACACTTCAAGTGAAAGCTACATTGCTACAGGGTGGCCTATCATTCTGAGACAAATGTATTATCCAACGATTGTGATTTTCACAGCTAAAATATGATATCTTGAGCAGATGGAAATACATTCCCATGAGATATGTATATATAGTCAAAAGTTATAACTATTTATTGAGTGTAATGAAATGTATCCTTCGCTAACTGCTTTTGTTTGAGATAGTTATCATGAAATATTTTTAAATTAATTTTTATGTGTGTCATTGATCCTAATCCACACTGTAGTCTGGTGTTTGTAGAGCATTGCGACTCGTACAACTTATTCTCACAAATATCAAACCTCATTTACTAATTAATTTTTTGTGTGAACATGAAGAGTCCAAGCATTGCTTTTTTATGTTTATTGTATAGCTATATTTAGCCTTGATATCCATGATTTTTCAAAAGAAAAAAATTGAAATTCTAAGACGGTGAAAAATCATTAAAAAATACACAGATTCAGAATCCGGCAAGCATTTTCCCTTATTCCTCTCCGTTAAGAAGTTTTGTAAGGTGTTGGATCCCTTTAATAAACAAACATTGAGGAATAACTGACATGAATTTCAGGCACATATCTTTTATATTTCTGAATTTATTGACATTTGAATTCTACATCGCCACAAACCCTGGAGTAGTCAGAGAAATACAACAATTTACGTCACATTTTGATAATATTTATACAACTTCTCTACTATAATAGCATTGTTTTCATTGAATTATTTTAGCGTTTCAGTACATTAGTTAATAGGATCATACACATTCAGCTAACGTATCTCTACAGAGTTATTATAGCATATTATCTGCAGTTGATGTCGTCTTTTCAGCTTCTCTTTATACACATTCCCAAATCCCCCAATAGCCATTTCTGTAGGGTGCTCTGAAACAACATGACTCAATTCTTCCTCTGTTTCAGTGACATGGCTCACTAATCTTTGTTTAAGGTCCCCAAATAAATCAAAAGTCCAGTAGAGCAAAATCTGGCAAGTATATGGAGCTACTATGTACTGTGAAGTCTCAATAGAAAGTAAAGTGGATGCCTTACTGACATGCATGCAGTGACTTATTGACTGGTGCATTGTCAATATGCAAGATCATATTGGCTAGCAAATGGGGACATTTCTTTCAGTCCCTCAGGAACATGTCATTATGATTTTTTAGCAAACCAATTGTACAATCTGTTGATGTATTGGTCTCTATCAAAGTTTATATATTGTTTTATCAAAGTGCATCATCAATATGAGAAAAATGCTGTACTAAGCTTATACAAAAAACATTGGTTTTATAGTTGAGAATTTGTATAAAATTGACAAAATGTGACATAAACTGTTGTATTTTCCCGATAACTCCGGGGTTTGTGGCGATGTAGAAATTTCAGTAAATTCGAAAATATAAAAGATATGTGCCTGAAATTCATGTCAGTTATTCCCCAAAGTGTGTTTAATAAGTGTACCAAATTTGAAGAAAAATCACCCATGCCTTATATCTCCCTCAAAAAATTCTCATGAGTTCTGGGACACCCTGTAACTTAAGTGAGGAATTAAATCGACGATTCTGTCGTCTTCTGAACTATTTGTTCGCAAATATGTGAAACATATTTGTAAAACATTGCTGAAACATGTGATTCTGATACACGTTTCTGTTAAAAATGTCGTGGGAATTCTGCCTCCAACTTGTGAAATAAGGAAAAAAGAAAAATCGTAGCTTCGATGTTCCGACATTTTGTTACCAAAACGAACCGTTTCGGTAACCAGCGTAATCGAGTGGATAACCACTGCACTGTATAGCTCTCTGAATAGTGGGAAATTAAACATATTGTATTATTGTATATTACATTACATGTACTAATATTATGATTCTCAAACACACTTAATCATTTCAGATTCCATTTGGATTAACAAACACATTCAATGAGAGAAGTGTTCAAAAGTCAGCTGGGAACACCTCTGAAGCTAAGAGATTGAACATAATATTTTTTCTCTTTGGGTATAGTTTATCTCAGTTGATTGCAGCTGTAGTGCTATTTTGGGTAGATATTATCCCAGGCTTTGGCAATGCGTCTGGCATTTCCGATCTGTTTCAAACGTAAGTCATATATTACAGGATTTCATTTTCATTTTAATGTAGCTAATATTCAATTGATGTATGAATAATATTATAAAACACAATAGATAACGGTATTTCAGTAAATAATTTTACATATAGACTCTTTATCCAATGATTATGCCAATGTTTCTTTGCCTTTCTCATCTCATATTTTGTTTCTACCATAAGAACCATTTTTACCATTTTTCGTGCAGATGGTGGTTTAATGCTCAGTGTAGTATTGGGTTGGCAGGATGTAGTGCAACACAAGCTTCCTATTTTTCTGGAATGGTGTGGTGTAATATCATTGCAGATATCGGGATTAATCTGTTCCTACGCTTTACAGAAGGGGCAAATTATCTTGTCATGCTTTTAGTGAGTAAATTTTTACACCCCAACAAATTAGTAAAGTTAAAATCTAACAGTGCAGATCTAGAATATGAGGATCAAAACATACAAGGATACGCATAAGGAAAATTGGAATCATAAATCAGCTTTGTTCCATTAATCTTATTCCTATTCATACCCCATGTCGCTTTTTAACGACTGACGATTAGAAAACTTTTAAGGGGGGATATTAAAAAAACACGCAGAGTGCAAATAATATATAAGCACAAGTGCCAAAGGGAAAGAACCAAAAGTTGTAATGGAACTTAGCAAGAAAAAGCAAACTCTAAGTGCATACCAGTCAAGAAAAACAAACCACATATAGCCAAAAACCATGATCTAACGTGAAAAGAAACAATGTCTAATACCCCCTTTCCCCCACCATTCATGAACCAATATCACAATCCAAGACCAGAAGACCAAGGGACATTTCATTCATACTGAAGTCATTACAATATATGTTGAAGAAAAAATTAGAAATAGATAGCCAATACTCATAACCTCAAAAATAGTTGTAGATACAAGTATTCATACAAGATAGAGCATTCAGTCTCAAATGATGTGGGATAGATATTAAAATCCAGTCTCCAAGTCCATAGGCGTTTCAAAGGGTCAACATCCATTCACAAAAGCCGTCGCCATAATCCATAAAACACAATAATGCATGATGGTCATCAGGAGAAAACTATGGCTGGTTTCGATCCCTATTTGTCAACCATTAATGCCATAGCCGGGATCCACCTCAAAAGATGCCAAGGTGCCATATATATAGATGGACTAAATTTTCCGAACAAATTCCAATGTTGTGAAATCATCCTGTAAAATAAGTTCACCAATAAAATGTGATATGTAGTAACTAAAGTAATAATTGTGATGAAAATTAAAGTACATATGCTATACATTAATTGCAGTATAGTAAACACTATTCCTCAACTTGAAGACATTGCATAAATGTTTGCGCGAATATAGTTCACTGCAACATACCTTGAGACTATTTCTTCAGACTGGGAGGCATCTCTGAAGATTTGAAATCAATTCGTGAATGTAAACTTATTAAAAGAGTAGTGTACATCTCTTTTATTGATTAGGTCAATGTGTATATATAATAATGCCTCATTTGAAAGAACACTTTCATAATATGTTTTTGTTCTATTTTAGACAATACGAACCCCACTTCTCTTTCTATTCTGGACCTTGTTTAGGGAATGTCCCTTCTATTGGGATCCTCATGCTAATCTTAGTACTTACTTGAGTATTGGTGCGATCGCTCTCATGCTTCCAGCCATGTATATTTACAATACTGGGTAAGTAAATGTAATGTGAAATGCAAATCGAAATTTTAGCTCATATTCATGTCATATGCAGATATATTGTTGATTTTGTTCATTAGCAGAGATCTTAAACTAGTAAATAAAGCAAATAAAACAATTTTTAAATGTGAATACTATTATTTCTTCTATTCCCGGGAAATATGGTGTTTAACGTGGATATTGGGTTTATAGACTTTTAAACATGGCAACAAAATAAGGACTCGTTCGGCTTTCGGAAGAATAAGAAGGTAGTCCCAAAAAACAGAACCAAAAAACTTTGAATAATTTGGGGTCATCCTGTACTTGATCGTCGATTTCAAAGTTCAGAATGAATTTTCCACGAGATTCTCAAAACGTTTTAAATGCAATGCAAGGCGACTGATTGCCATGAAAACTTGAAGATTTGATTTGAGAGATTATCCGATAAGTCTGGTAACCACACAAAAATATCAGGGTTGGCCTGGGTGGTCTATTAGGAAAATCATCCTCTGATAACATATGGCGTTAAATTTAAAGTCATAGCGTTCTTAAAGCTAAAGTTATATAGTACCAGTGGTCCTAAATAATAAAATAATGTAACAAGTCCTTCAACTTGGATTGTATTTGATCTAAAAGAGGAGTTCAAGTGGTCCTCCAACCTCTTTGAAGATAGCCTTAAAGTCCCCATATAAAGTTTAAACCACTTTGGCTTATATTGTTATCTTACCTTATCAAAGTGTGATATGTGAAACTTTTTTTAAATTTCAAAAAGTGGTTTTTGATAGACCTTTTGTTTCAAAATTTGTGAATTTATTTAAAACTAACTTTTAGAGGTCACTCTTTTAATTAGCCACAATTCATACCAATGCATAGCATTCATCATCGCATGTTTTTTGCCGAAAAGATTAAGAAAATCGGTTCATAAATAAGCGAGAAATGAACTCATCTGTGCATGAAAATGGTTCCGAGAAAAATGCATTTCAAAATTTTAGTTCTCATAGAAACCAATGGTACATTACACGTCGCACGAAACTGGGGACAATTAGCGTAACATTATGGCGTCAAAAAACCAAAACAAAACAATGAGCAGTATAGGGCGCAAACAGCCTTACAACGTCAAAAACGACAAGCGTCACATTTTTTACAAGTTTACTCAACCTAAAAATAAAATACTTTATCCTTATCTAATCTTTACAAAATTCACAGGGTAGCAAGATCTCGAGGACAATATTTCTAAAATGTTTTTGAATTTTGAAAAACGGTCAAGAAATCCATTTGGGGCGTTAGTAAATATTGATATGTATGGAATTTGTGGTACAAAATCGATGCGTCACATTTTTTCAAGTCTCGAAAACCAGCTCTTATTTTAATATTATTTGCAAAATAGACAAACTGGTTATTGTTTTGTAAATTTCGCCATGACAATATTGTGCAGTTAATTTTTCTTTCAAATCAGACCTAAAGAAGGTTAAATGAAGGTAAACTTATTGCTCGTCCCATTCGCCTTCAAAACCTTACACAATTTCTAAATTTTTAAAAGCGTTCGTTTTAAGATAATTTGAACTGTAGCCGTCAATCAATTGTGACGTCATAAATGCACATGTTCGATTGAATAAAATGTGAAATTTTAGTGCGATTTTGATCATTATTTCAAAAGTTATCCCAATTTCAATGATTTCAATTTCAATTTTTAATGATATCTAAAACATATTCTTCCTTTTAACCTGGTTAGACAATCAACATTGGTTTATTATTGAAGTTTTTGCCACCTTAGTGACATCACTAATGTTGTAAAATATTTTTGATATGCTAAAACATTGAATTTGCCCATTAAATATGGCATTTTATTATTGAAATAGTGTGTCCTTTGTTCAGTCTTTGCATTGGTGTTAAAAAGATAATCTTTTTTGAAATGCATCAAGAAATATTTGATGATTAAAAAATTTCAACTTTTTTTGAAAAATGACGGGAAATTTGAATTTTTGAGAAATGAAATGGTCACAACTTTATTTCAAAAATTTTTTTTTCAAAAATCTCTAAAATAACTTTTTGAGTCGTGACAAATAGTAAATGAATAATAATGCTGATATAGCAGTATCAATGAAATATTGACTGAGTTTCTTTCAACCTGTCTTAATTGCCAGCTTTAGTTGAGCAATCTTTGAGATTGGGTGACTTTATACCATCTCCTGGAGACCTTCCCGTACCCAATATTCACTGGGGTTTTCATCAGGACTATTAGCTCGGTGGTCATCAGGCTGTATGAGTTCAGGTACATTATGGAAATTCTGTTCGTTTCTCATGGCACACCACATGTTTAAGTGAGACGATGGTGATATATTTTATTGAAGTAAAAGTGTACAATTCATAATCCACGGCTAGATTGCATCTTCAAGTTTCATTTGGTATGCAACTTATGATTTTGGATCGAAAATTAAAAAAATTATAGCATTTTGTTTTAAAAAGTGGCTTTTTAGCCCACCGTGTAATTAAGCAATCTGAATAAAATGTTCATTTTTTGATTGCAATTCTACTTCCTACACCCCACCCCCTCCCCACAAAAGAGGGATCTGATAAAATAGAAGGGTATGCAGTTGTAAACAAAAAGCTGACCATCTTTTTAAACATTGGTCAATGAACTTTACACATAGAGGTTTAAACATGATGGAATCAAATTCTGGCAAAAAATCACAAAAACAGAGGTCTCTATAGGATGAGAGTACCATATATGTATCTTACATTTGTATCATGTATGTTTCATATGTGTTTTTCAGGGACCCAGAGCATATGAAAACATCATCGGAGACAGATGCAAGAAAACCATTATTAGCCAATGACAAAACCTGCGACAGATATGGAAGCAATGTTCACGATATACAATAATATAGTGTTCGTTTTTGATATAGTTATGAAAAGCAGTTTATTGCCTTTGAGCGGATATACAGATACAGAACGATGTCAATCCAAAGACACGTATCATTGATGACGCAAGATAATTGGCTCTATCATTTATCACATAATGGGTTTTAAATTAGGATTACTTTTATATGGAAATAATACAACCTAAGTGTCTCGTAAATCATATTCTGAATCGCTTGTCTTCTTTCACTTTCTATAATCACTTTAACGAAGATCTTCCTCCTAGTCCTTATTTGGTACTAAATGAATACTAGTTAAGTGGGAAAATGACAAGAAATACTGGACAACTCTTCTATACAATTCATTAGGCTGCCAAGACAACTCACCTACCGGACTACCCGTCACCTAGCTCTAGACAAAATAATTCTAGGGCAATCACTTAGGTAACCAACTAAATGCAAGCCACTTCCTCAAGGCCAATATGAGCATCTCAGCCAATAACCAAAAATGGGGATGTAAGATGCTGATGGTTCCGCTATACATTCTTTTTATGAGTTGCAAATATAACATCGAGTATATTGTCTAGCTACAAGACCTTGCACACCTGTGTTAGATGGTGTTTAGTCAAGTAGAGGGGGGGGGGGTCACAGAGGCGTGTAGTTAGACTATCGAGTATACGTTGCATTACAATGCATTTTGGCGTACACTCCCCTCGATAAGTTTGGTAATCGGGAGTTCCCCTTTGGATCACTATCAAAAATCGATGTTTTGACTATTTGAAATCATCAAAATCAATTTTTTTAGAAATATTGCATCAAGAAACAAAATTGATTAAATTCCAAACATTAACAGGCTTTAGATGTTATCCGGTGAAAACGTAAATAGTATGGTTGCCTAACCTTTGGAGGGGACTTTAACTTTCTAGTTAAAATAGCATAAATTGTTGATTTACAGGCGACTGTGAATACTTGGGATGTGGATGATCTATGACAACTCTTTCTTGAAGATATAAAATTGTACCTTATTGTACTATTAGAGACATAATTGATGTAATCAGAGATCTGCTTAAATATGTCTGATAATTCATTGTTTTTGGAAATATGGTAACCATGGTTTCCTATGAGGAGTGGGCCAAAAACGTCCATATTTTGTATTTTCAATTATTTTTTAATAGTATACATGAATTTCAAAAATATTTTCGTTGGCTGCAGCATTCAATTAGACTATCAGTTCTAAAATGAAACTGCATAGATACCAGGTTGTTCAATTTATTCGCGGAAAGTACTTTTTATTGCACGTGTTTCTTCTCCTTACCAAATTCCTTTTGCTCAGTCAGTTTTTCTTCATCGAATTCATCTTGTTTGTATATACAAACTTGTTCGAAACGATTGCTTTGAAAATCCTTACAACTGTTTTTTTTTCAATTAAACCCATCGTGTCTGTTATCCTACCTTATATAGAATCCCCGTAGATTTATTTATGCCATTTTAAGAACGGTTCAAAGATGATACATCGACAGAATTTTTGCCTCACAACACCCTTTTCAAATCCCAACGCTCCTCTACAGCTACAAACTTATGCTATTACCTTGAGATATTAGAACAGTACACAGGTGAATGAATATGATTACTTAGATAACATGACATTTTATAATACACACAAGACATTTAAGACTTAACTGTCTGATACATTTATCTAAAAAGAATTATCTTTATTACATATCACACAGACAGAACGTATAGTTAACACTTCCCGTTCTTTGTCTAACATTACATAAGGTTATCTCACTGTCACATATGTGACAATATCCGTGACGTTGAGAGACTCTGCTTCGTTGATATAGTTCAACGGTGATGCAAGTATAATTAAGCACATCTATCAGAATACATTCAAAGCTGTGAATCACACCATAGGGTTGTTGTAAGACTAGTATATTACGTGTCTCGCAGTCATCAGGCGAACGGACTCTCTTTAATCATTACTTCAATCGTAATTTCACCTACTCAGCTTAAGGTTGATATCAAAGCATCTTGCGAAGGCATGCACAGAAGGGTGCATTTTTTCTTCGAAAACATTTTCAATGAAGTTTGATATCCCTCAATTAATATCTCAAAGTTTAAAGGAATAATAAAAGCGAACGTTGTTGCATTTTCTGTAGACAACTCCAATATTATCCTATATCAGACACCTGGTTGTATGCGTTGATTAAAGGCAGTGAAATCAACGTGGTATACATCTTAGATTTCAAGTCTCAGATAAAATGTCATTTTGAACAGTAGATCATTACCATCATAGTCTCCATTACCAAATGTCGGATATATGAAATATGTATATAGCATCATAGTGTCTTATAAGTCACATTTGAATGGTGGTGCACTCGGACAGGAAAATTTACTATCTTGAGGGAGTAACCCAGCCAAGTAGGGCGCTATCCTGGAATAGATAAACATAATTATAAATATTGTTTCATGATATGATAACACTTTTAAGGACGACCCCTTCATAAGTTTGGCCATAGCCTTTCATGAATCTGTGTATATATCATCTGAGTATATGTGTTATTTAGTGTGAAATTGGTGATCCAATCGTGTCTGGTTTAGTAGCAACGATAAAATCCAATTAGCTGTAAAAGAACCAATCATACAGTCAGTTATATCTTTTTCATATGCTGAGCTACAGATTAACACCCTGGGTTTTGCTTTTACGGCAATTTGAAGTGTCACAAAAAATAATATTCCATATAAAGAATAATTAGATGATTAATTGTCATCATATAGTAATTTAAATATCTATTATATTATATGTCAGTTTCAAACATTCATTAAGAATAATTTGTTTTAATCTTTAAATAATTGCCATAAACAGACTCTAACAAGTTTTGTTAATGGGACTACCAGTTGCCAATTTTTTGAGAGGGGGGTGTAAGAACATTAATTCTTGTCTTACCACTGAGTATCGTGCATAGATTGGACTCGGTGAAGCTTGCATCTTGCCTGAAGAAATAAGATATAGATTTTAATGTTTACCTTTTAGGGCACAAATTTTAATTTCACATTTTCCTCGTCAAAACTTTCAAATGAAACAATTGTGAGATATTCTATACTAAACCAAAAAACTCATATAAAATGCATATCGTTCTTTACCTGCAGGCTTCCTATTGTTACCACGTCTTCGTTAATTAGATCATGGAGTCCTATTAGTTTTCTATTTTCGCTATTTGCATCATTCATCGCCTGTAATATTAATAAATTCTTCGTGCGAATGTGTCTTGTAAAAGATGAACGTAAATTGATGGAATTGAGAAATTAATAGCAGAGTAAACTAATTTACCATCTTGAATGCCCAGAGCGAAAGATATATAGGTCACAGAAATGTTCACTAAATGGCGAAATATGAAAAGGGTATTGTATTAAAGAGGTTAAATGGAAATAGACGACTGCAAATGCAGTCTAGCTGCAAGACCCTGTGACCCCCCCCTCTACTTGAGTTTTCTACTTCTTCTGACACCTTCTCTTGTAGTGGGGGAGGGGTCACAAAGGCTCGAAGCAAGACTACTGCAAAGCTATACCTTCAGGTTTGGCCTCACCTTTAAAACAATTTGCAATGCTTGTAGATCAGTAAGCAACATTTTGAATTCATCATCGGATGCATCAAGTAGAACATGCTTCTTGAAGCATTCTTGCTTTCTCATATAACTCGCCAAAGTATTTTCACTCCAACACTTGGAGGATTTTGTGATTGCAATTTGATGGTTGCTATCGTCAGTAATTGTCTCAGCCAGAGCAATTGCTATAAGATAGCCTAAATTGCTGTACAATGCAGATCTAAACGGAAATGTACACCATTACAATTTGACTATGGGTTTGATTGATAAAGTATATTTTCATTAGTGATATTACTCCACTTCATATCATGCGGCAATATGGAAATTATATTGGCATACTATTAAGTCGAGAGTTATGGTATCGTTCAACTTTGGCATTCTGGTACTCATCACATCTTTCTGTTTTTCTACTAGCAATATAGAAAATAATGGAAGGCAATTATTTCTTGAAATGTACCTTTAGGATCTGTATAAATGTGTGATAGTCAAATTATATACCAGTTAAAGTCATGAATTTTTAGAGATAAATCGACGTTTTGAACAGGAAAAAATGTACAGCACAAACGACATCTCAAACAATGATCAAACAACCATTGTACGACGTTGTTCAAGTTGGTTGATTATAAAAAGTTACATCATGAATTTCCGACCTAGTACACCCTATGCAGACGGAGCTTGTGAGAAATATTGGGTGAAAATAGTGATGTAATTCATTCTGTAGCGACGCAGTATGCATTAAACCTTTCACAGGCCTATATCTTGTCGTTTTTATACAGCGTGACAGTTTGGTGAAGCAGTTGACGTGGTTCAAGTACTCTCACAACACAAACTGTCACAATGTCACCAAAGGATATTTTTTTATGTTTATTGAGCTTTTCCGCACCAAATATATTTAGTGGGGGCTCATATCTAATGAACATTTCGGATTGAAGATCAAACAGAAACTGTCTGGCTTCCAAGATGCAGAAATAATTTGTATTGATAGTGTACCTTGTGTTACGCAGAATATGGCATATATTCATGGTTGCGCGGTATTTGTGATACAGGTGAATATGCCATACTCACCTGCGGTATATGGCATATCCCGCAGGTGAGTATGGCATATTCCGCAGTGAATATGTGATACATTGATTTTAATGAATACTCGATTCTCACCTGCTGAATATGTCATACTCATTTGCAGAATATGGCACATACACTAGATGAAAACGCAGGTGAAAACATGATACAGAGAGCCTTAATTTGATTGGTTGCGAAAATCGACTCTAAATGTAAAACTATACTGGATTACCAATATTTTTAGTGCCTCGAGTACTAATATATAAATCCTTGATTTATTGAATAAGTGTATTACGTGATACTGCCAAGTGATACTTCTGCATTAGTTGATATATTCAATGCAGCTGTACTGTTGATTCAGTAATCATTATGATAATTTATAAACTTTTACCCGTTACCCATTCGATGCAATTGACAATTGCGTACTTCCGTATCACGTTCTCATTGGTTAATGAGTATGTCATATACCGCAGGTAAATCAGTCATACACCGCAAGTGAATATGCCATATTCGTTGCAGAATATGACATATATTTGTATCGTGTTTACCGCGTAACATCTTGAACACCATTTTTATGAATACTGGAGACGCTGTATAAAAACGACAATTTCAAAATAGATTGACCTGGGAAAGGTTTATGCATACTGCGTCGCTATATAATGAAATACATCAATATTTTTACAATTTTATTGATATTAGGTGTCAACTCCACACATATGGAAATATTCAAAGACCCAAAATGGCCTAGTTTCAGAAATATCACAAATTCAAAAATGACCGTTAAATCCGCAGCATCCGCTCATTCATGCCGCACCCAATATTTCTCACAGAGTCCGTCTGCAAAGGGTTTATGGGCAATCTATCCAATGTGATTAAAGGCTGCCAAACTGTAGATGGAGAGTGTGCCTCATAAGAACTATAACTTGATAAAAATACATCAGTTTTGATACGATCAGCGAGTGCATGCTGTGCATGTTTAACGGTTCAAAACTCACATTGGAACTCTTGTTAAATCCCCGGCCCAAACAATTGCACTTGGTGGTATGTCTATAATTACAAAAACACTCGTATTATTAAAGTCATATGAAGTTATTAATAATGAAATATGATGAAATATGGCTTCAGCCCATTACATACAGCAATTATTTCAGGCCATTTATAGTACAAAAGCAGGATCAATAGAATAATAAATATAATGACATAATTACGAGATTATAGTACACTTTTATTGACTAATCAAGTTATGTAAATAATATTAATGCAACTGTACCTATTGAATTCGATGAAGGGTCGTATGATGGAGCAAATGACAACAGGGCGGTGTTTGGACTCCCATGTCTGAAAGGATTTAAACATAGTTTAGAATACATGTGCTACATGTATGTTCGATCCAATCCTTTGACGTTATTTATGTAGTTCAGATATATCCTTCCATGTCATTTCGATATTACGAAAACTATTTATTATATGTTCTGGATATCATTAATAATTGTTTTTGGACTTGGACATGGCAAACAATTACTGGAGAGACATCTTTCTATTTGAATTGGCAGTATTTATTCTTCGATTCATTCTAGATATCATTAAAGTCTTATAACATACGAGGGCTCATCCATTAGTTCTCATAAATGTCTCTAAAATCTTCAAAGAACTGCACGTACCACACGGGACTAACTATAGGTATGTAAATAAATATTATATCTTACCTGTGATCACGCTCTCGCACACTGCTTGATGTTTTCCTGACAGAACTGAATAATGCAAATCGTCTCACTAACAGCAGTTGTTCGATATAACTCAACGACGAATTCAATCCAAGCTGGTAATAAAAAAGATACTCAAATACTAGTAAGTAGTATATGAGTTGCAAGTACATGTACATACTCGTAAGCTTATATCATAATTTCAACAATAAACACTGTGGTGGAACTCTTCAAACTGTTTACGAACACGGATACGTTCCAGTAACAAAATGGATCAGACTAAGAGGTACGATTTTTTCCTTGATTTCACGAGCTGTAGTCAAAATCGTTACGACCTTTTAGGCAGACACGTGGTGTGTCAGCATCATGTGTAAAAGAAAAACGGAACGAACGAAACGTCAGAATCATCGATATAATTCCTTAACCGTTCCATTTTCGTAACAATAACGAGGAATTATTTTGATCATTCTGGCGTCTCACGAAATATTCTTTCGCAAACGCTTAGATTTTCTGAAATACATATGATGACGACACACGATTGAGTCATAAAGGTCGTGAATATTTCTGCCTACAACTTGTGAAATCATGAAAAAGAAAAATCTTACCCTCGAGGCTTCACCATTTTGTTACATAAACGAGCCCGTTCTTCCGTAACCAGATTCAAGAGTTCCACCACATAAATCCACAATACCAATCAAATAATTCCTTGAAAACAATGTCTAATACAATCGTTAAATACACGCTCATAACTCTACCTTCTGATGATATTCGTTCATGTCCGATATGTCTGCAATGCCAAAGTTTACCTTCAAACCATTCAACTACAAGAAAATACTATAATATATCAAGGGGGTGGAACACAAGAATGTGGTATATTATAAGAATGCGACAGCATCTTAAAGTTCGCAGGAGATCGTTCGACGCTCATGTAGAAAAGAGACATGAGAAGACGTGAATACTTCTGAGCCTTAGATATGAGAAACGCGTCTTTGAAAAAGTAATTATTTGCCATGAAAAATCCGAATTTGGCCAACGAGTGTTAATCAAATTAATATTTGAAATCTGAGTGTAACATCTGTACCCTTTCTTTTAGGCACGTCTTTGTCTGTTCGTCCATCCAACTACGACCTTCGATTTGGTTCAGCGCAGCATATTTGAGCGCCTCGACCAAAGTGTTTAACTAAAACATGTTGGTTGTATGTGTAAATCAAAGGAAAATATGTATGAATTTAACAATTTCTGATTCAAATAGGCCTAGTTACTCGTATGTCTCCGATGTACTAACCATTTTTTGTTGCCCCTCATAATTTTGAAAATGTAGTTGGTAGAGTGCATTTGCTCCAAGGTGGAGGTACTGGTTAACGGTGACCAGACATTTTACATTGAGGTCAACGTGCGTGTCGCTCTGTAGAAAATCAATCATGGTGTAATAATTGATCGTATCCCATACATACTCTTGTATCACAGTCCATATCATAAAATTGTACAAATCCCTGAAAAAATTCATTGGCGTTTACTGAATAGTAGGTCGGTATCCCTGAAAACATTGATTGGCGATTACTGAAAAGTAGTTCGGGTTGTCTTTTAATGTTTTTCTAAATTTTGGAGTAGAAACTATTTATAATCACATGGGCATGGGGACGTTTTATAAATACAAATTCGCGATACCTTCTGGAGTCATTGTACAGTTGAGAGAGTCTTGTGAACAGTTCTATGTTTTGGACTGCAACATAATTGTCATCTTCGAGCAGAAAGCCAAAGTCATTAAACAAAGAAGTCCAATTTACCTGAAGATACAATTTTAAAGTTTTACATGGAAGGTCAAAGTGCATTTTTGGAAAATATTATTGTCTTGAATTACACTTGTAATATAACAAATTAAATGCGGTTAAACCAGGTATATGAACGTTTGAGTGTATTGAGGAATCTTGATTCTTTTTCTCTCGGTTGAACATCAATAAATGTTTCTGGAAAATTCATGATTGAAAATGAGATGAGTATTTTTTGTGTCTACACTCACGGGGTACCATCGAATAATTTTGGCAACGTACCAGAGAACGACATTTTACTAAGAAATGGCAATACTTTAGCACAATATATTTTTTAACTACAGTTCTACTTTGATTTTGACAAAAGTAAGTATTCCATGCAATGGCTATTTCATTCATGAGTTTGTAGGAATTCTGTTGGAACCCAGTTCTGATCAAGTACGAAGTTATTGAAATCGGCGCAGTCGGACTTTACTCCGAAAGATGGTTTTTCGATTATAACTTTTTACAACATTTAAGTATAGACTTTTGAAAAAAGTACAGAATAGTCCTTATACTATTGAATAATTCTGTTATTTCTGATTCACACGACTCTGATTTGTTTAATCAAAAAAAAGTTTTAAAAACATTACTTAGGAACGTAACCGGAGCTGGGAACGTAACCGGAGCAGATCAGTTGAATTAAAATATATGATTTAAAGCATATATATTAATAAATACGCATTCGAACAATCCCGTATGTTTTTAAATTAGTATATGTGCTTTAAATCATATATTTTAATTTTTTTGATGAAATAATTCAACTGATCTGCTCCGGTTACGTTCCCAGCTCCGGTTACGTTCCTAAGTAATATTTTTAAAACTTTTTTTTAATTAAACAAATCAGAGTCGTGTGAATCAGAAATAACAGAATTATTCAAAAGTATAAGGACTATTCTGTACTTTTTTCAAAAGTCTATACTTAAATGTAGTGAAAAGTTATAATCGAAAAACCATCTTTCGGAGTAAAGTCCGTCTGCGCCGATTTCAATAACTTCGTACTTGATCAGAACTGGGTTCCTACAGAATTCCTACAAACTCATGAATGAAATAGTTATTGCATGGAATACTTACTTTTGTCAAAATCAAAATAGAACTCTAGTTAAAAAATATATTGTGCTAAATTATTGCCATTTCTTAGTAAAATGTCGTTCTCCGGTACGTTGCCAAAATTATTCGATGGTACCCCGTGACACTATCACTTTTGTTTGAAAATGGTTTACATGTTAATCGTGTTAGAAATAATTGTTATTTTGTAAAATATTTCTTTCTTTGTTATTAATGCCTCAGTCGCATTTGATCTACGGCAAGCGTACGGCGGCCAAAGTTTGCTAAAATGGAGAGGAAATATGCAGCATGACATTAAGGGATAAGCAGTAAGGACGACGTAATCTTCTAATATCGATTTTACGAAGCTACGGCCCCCTATGGCCGCCGTAGATCAAATATGACTGAGGCTTACTTACATTCGGAAACAATGCACGAATTGTAGAAACGAATATATATTCAATGTCATCATTTCCAGAAGGAATGCCACGCTGAAAAAAGAGGATACGATATCAAATTGATTTAGTTACATTTATAAGTAGTATTGTGGTTGATTTTATTCTTTATAATGTTAATCCTATAAATTGTGGTAAGGTGGTGGTACTTTTGCTATGGATGTTGACACGACACTCGTATTATGGACTTGCAAGACATTGTTTTGTGTTGGATCATAGTTTGGGATATTATGGGTTTGTTTTCCTTATGACTGGGTACTTTGTTCTTAAATATCTCTGTGTTTTGTAATTCTCTTTTGAATTGACCGCAAAATACTTCCCCCCCCATCCCCTCTCGAAGACCTCAACTTTCGTTTTTCTTGTAAGCACCGTACTGCTTATTACATATTCAAGACATTATATTTAAAAAAGGAACTCAACAAGCGTTGTAGAGGACGATTGGACACTTTTTAAAGTATATAAGTCATAAGCTTTTTCTAATGCGTTTCTTTCACCGTTCGGCTTACCATATTGCTCTTCATCTGCTTTGCCTTCTCATCGATGTCTTCGGGGTCTAAGGAGAGCAGATTCGCCAAGTTATCAAATGTATCGACGTACTCGGGAGGCGAAATCTGAAATACAATGTATACGTAATAAGTATGTACACTTTGTAAGCAAATTGTATAATTGTTTTCGACAACCAATTTGACGGTGGGACTGTTATTTGATCCGATCTTGAACAAGATACAGAAAGGTTATATGCATTGGGTACATACTTTAAAATATTTTAAGTATTTCAGTACATTTGCCAAGAAATTGCATTACCCTCCGCGCAGTCAAGTAAAAATCAACCAGACGAAGCTCTCTTTTGAGAGGCTATGTCGAACGAATGTAAAGGGTAATACAGCATAAGCAAAGGTCACATGAAATGTGAATTAGGAATATCACTGGTGATCCACTCGATTACGCTGGTTACCAAAACGAACCGTTTTGGTAACAAAATGCCGGAACGTCGAAGGCACGATTTTTCTTTTTTCCTTTCCTTTCACGCGTTGTAGGCAGAATCCCCACGACGTTTTTCTCACAACGTGCATCAGTATCATATGTTTTAGAAAATGTACATGTTTGCGAAAAAATAGCTCAGAGGACAACAGAATCGTCGATTTACTTCCTCACTTAAGTTACATAAACGGTTTTTCGAAAAACAGTTAAGATCTGCACTTTTAACCCAAACCGTTTATGTGACTTAAGTGAGGAAGTAAATCGACGATTCTGTTGTCTTCTGAACTATTTGTTCGCAAATATGTACACTTTCTTAAACATATGATACTGATACACGTTTGTGTTAAAAAATGTCGTGGGAATTCTGCCTACAACGTGTAAATAAGGAAACGAGAAAAATCGTACCTTCCGGATGTTCCGACATTTTGTTACCAAAACGAACCGTTTTGGTAACCAGCGTAATCGTGTGGATCACCAGTGAATATGGCCATGCACGTAGTGGTCACCTACCAACAACGTTTTGCTTCGACCTCTTTGTTCGATTTTGCTGAGGTGAAACAATACGTCTACGGCATACGTAGTCAGCGAAGTTCTGAGAGCACTGTCAAATCTGGACTCAAACTCTTCTTGAGAAAGTACTAGAAACCAAAAATATTAGAAATTACTAGAAACCAAATACTCAATTAAATGTCTGTCTCATTGCGTCGAAAAACTATTGATATGACATGCAACAATACATAACCATTTGATATTTATTTGAGTTGCACTCACATCGATTTCGTTAGTTTGGCGCATTCACATATCAACTAATGACTACGTATTGAAATCTGTCTTCTCAAATGTTCAAAACGTGTAAATAATTTTCTGTTTTCGGAAATAAAATGATAAAGAAACTTCATGTCGTTTGTCTCTGTAAAATTACTTATCAATGACACGTTGGAAAGTCATGACCTTTGCGAATCGCTTTTTCTTATATACAGGTCAATATGAAATGGTAGGTTTGCTGCAAATTGAATGACATAGAATGTTTTTATTTCGACATTCGTAAAATAATTCTGTAGACAACGTGTCTGGCAAATGATTGATCGATTCCTTGAAAAAATCAATCATATAAAAGGTTTCACACGTAATGGGTTGCCAAACTTGTAATGGGAAGTGTATAGTCAGATTTGGCATGAGAATGACTCATTCATCAATTGTGATACTTATTTATCGATAGAGTGCGATGGAGTCTATTCAATACTGGAAAATTACAACTCTAGTAGCATCAAAAACATATTAATAATTCACATCGGGGAGCGATCCGAAACAAAGGTAAAAACAAAGGAGTCCGTTGGTATAGAATGAGCAATCCCCAGGGGACCAAACGTATAATATTAACGATGAATAAATGATATGGTAGAAAGGTATTTTTGAATTAGAGTGATTCGTCATTGTGCTATTTGATATTATACATGTATATAGGAGAACATACCTGTATCTGAAGTTATCCATCCACCCATCTCTTGGACTATGTTCTGCAAGAACTTCAACTCGTCCTTCCGCGATAAAACGTCTAAGCAGCTATTATAGAAATGTCTGATCTTACTTTCAAACGACGTGACAACAATTTTGTCGCCAACAGTACCCTCGTCAGCGTTAACTGTGTGCGTATTACTTAGTATATCATGGAGGTTTTGAAACTGTTTTTGAATTAGAAACTCTTGTTCCCCATGAGTAGTTATTTCAATGAATTGATTAGATGGGTCAGTATTCATGTTGCCGCAAATGTATCTCATTGGTGATTCGCATGGGGAAACTGTTAGGTCCATGCCTCGTAGTATGCCTAGAGACGCCAGGGCACAATTCCTGGATGAACACAAATTTGCCAAAGAGCAAGTACTAGAATTGACGTACACGGTTGTGGGCATACATGTCGTTTCTACTGGGTCACTTAAAGCTGGTCGATTCGGGTCTGTTAAGACTACTATGAGCGATATACTGAGACAGAAAAACGAAAATGAGCAAATGGCCAATATGACTTCCCTTCCTCTTAAATTGATATCTGGATACTTATCACATCCCAACATTGGAATATTCTTGAACTTGTCATGGAGTTCCTTTTCAACAGCTGTGTCCAACTTCTGGTTGGTGGACGGACTTGGACATTTTTCTGGCGCTTTGGATTTTGGTTCCATCACACTTGCTTTTGTGTCGGGACATTTGGCGTCGAATGTCACCATCGAGCAGCATTCATCTTGCGATGTGCTTGGTACACTATCTGCATAATGTATCGGAGAATTGCGCAGTGGTTTGAGGTGATCATCCATGGGTTCCTTAAATGAAACGCTGGGACCAAGAGCCTCATTTTTATCAATTAGTTCCTCAATGACTTCCAGTTCGATATGATCAGGGTCTTCCTCTATGGTGCATTTTTGTCTATTACATTGAGACTCGACGAGTCGTTTACTAGACTGATGGCCCATAACCCTGGGCGTCGCTTCACTGGTTTCCAAAAGCACTATAAACTGACTATGTGCTAATACTGTATCCTATCGATTCGGCTACAACTGCTTTTGTGTCAATTAATTGTATATTTGATAACACGCTCATGTTCTACCTACCTGTAGAAATCAATGAACTGTTAACATGAAGTTTAGGGATTCGCTATTGTATTACACCAATACTACTAAATGCATTATACATGTTGTTACGTGCTGATGTCTAAATATACTTTATAAATGCATGCATTTCTGAAAACAGTTTGAAAATGTGTAATATGAGCCATGTATCTTTAAGTTACATTAAAATATCACTTTTTACTGAACCCAATATCAGGATATCTAAAGATGTGGTACCTGTGCGCTGTCATCTTGCTTCATTAAGATTCGGACCTCGTAGAACGTAGTGATTAAGCGTGGGAACCGATAATGGTGCACTATCATAAATATCGTTGAATGTATTTTACATGGTCCCATCTTTTGCTCTTTCGAACTTTTCCAAGTCTTTTCCATGAACATTTCGGGAAACACATTTCATAAGCTGTACTTGTCATTTCTATATGATTTGCAATTATTTTAGAGCAAAATGGCTATTTTTAGTTCTGTGCCATAACGTCAGTTTTGGGCTCAAGACAAAATGCCAATGCTTGACTTTTATCTTGGTTGGTCTCTTATATCCTCATTAATGATATGATACAAAGCAAATATGCAATATCAGTTAAAAGGAGTCTTGGTTGCAAACACATTGTCTGTTATTTGTAAAATATGCGACACTTAACAACGTATATATCGGTTTCTAGTAAAAGCAAAACACTCAAATGTACAATTGCTAAACCTAAAGTATATTGAACAATTTCATAAATATTTTATAGCCATATATTTTATCACATTAAGAATATACCTTTCCAATAAATCCTGGCCTCTTTTGGTGAACCAGTGAAACTTATATATACTGTATATTGACTAGATTTATGATGCCACACTTTCCAGGCAGTAACAAAATCGAACTTAATAATTGTTCATCCTATTTTTTCTGCGTTAAAACTTCAAGAGTGACACCATAAACAATGGCATTGCATGATTTAGTGGATTTGTCTTTTATATTATTTCATGCCAAGTACAAGCACTCACTATATATATTATCGTTATTGATATATGGTATGACATATTCTATGACTAGATATGTGCCCTTGCTGCACTGAAAGACCTCATGAATTCAGTCTCAAATAATCCTCGTATGTATAATATGGATGTCCATCGAAATTCCGATTAATGCTGAGAGCTTTGGTCTTATAATTCATACTTCGCATTTTTCATTTAATCTTCATCACCACTCGATGCTTGGTCATCTTCTCCAGCAGTTGGTTTAGCTTGTTTCGCAGGCTTGTCTTTCTTATCCATGAGTAACGTCGTTGGAAGTGTTCCGCTAGCAGCACAGCATGGAGTAAATTCAGATGCAGATGTAGCAACACCACGGGCAGAAATTTCATTGAAATCCCGGGCGTTCTGTCCAAGAACCTCGCGGTCTTCAAAGTGCTTTCGAATGACCGTCTTCCATGCTGGTTTTGTTTCGTATTGTATCATGTTTTCTGCGACGTCCTTGAAAGCAGCAGTATCACTATCCGGGGCTTTGGTATAAGAGAGAATGACAAGCGAAATGATGTGCTTACCGACCCGATACAAGCTTTCCGTTTGGTCATACTTATCTTGTTTCCTATATAAGGCAAAGATGTCTGCTAAGATATGATAGACTGCCCCTGTCAGTACCCTTGACAGCCTATGGTACTCTCTTCCAGCTTGCGACATGGTCAAGTCGTTATCAGCGTTACGAAGGCCATACTGGCGCCCTAGAGCAACACCGAACTCCTCTGCGATTAGATTGAAGAAGAAGCGCTGATGAAGATCCCCTTTGGATTCTGCGATGATTGCAGCGCATGTATCCATTCGGCTTAACAGTAAGAACATCGCCGTCAAATCCCCGAATGCCTCATGCAGGGCGCCGTTTTCAGATCTGGTGGTATGCAACCACTGTGGCTTTAAGCTATCTAGAATCGCATGGCCAGTTTCGTGAGCCACCACATCAAGAGATCTGCAGCTGTAGACCATGTCCCCTTGTCCTCTTACTGGAGCCGTGTAGAAAAAGCAGAGAGCCTTCCACTCGCGCTTATAAAACGCGTTTTGCCAGTTACCAGCGTGAGGGTGAACTCGTATGGGTTGGTCTCCCCACTGCCATTTGAAATTATCTGTGATATTCAATCGATTCAAAGCACGTTCATACATAGTCACAACAAGGCGGACAATCGAATAGGTATGGACCGCATCAAAGTTAACAGCATCCCTTTCAAGGTTCAACAGGAAGTCGCCATTTGGGTCTCTTGGAATTCTGGGTATGCCTGTAACACATAAATGGCATTCCATTTAGACAACCAGTCCATTAACAGGTTAGAGTTTATCCACTTGAAAAATAGCAAGCGAATGCTTTAGTTAATAATATTAGGAGAACATCGTAACTTCACAACTGTTTACTCAACCTTAGCTTCCAAGTCTAAAAAACGATAACTAATAGTTTACGTATACATTGCAGCTTCATGGTAACATTCTATTTTCTAGTATCTGTAAAATAGGATACAACTAATACAATTTAAAAACGTAAAAATATTGTCACACGCGGACAAGAGTAAACAATGGACCAACCTTCAATTTTGAACACCTTTCCACCACCCATCGGGTACCATTTTGTCCTGCTTGCGATTGTAATCTTTTTGTCGCGTGGACCATCTGATACCTGTACAAAAAGAGCAAAATGTACAATGTCCATTATAGATGTGTCACATGTTCAAGATTTTAAAGACATGATTCTAAAATAGTTTAAAATTTCACTTATATATTAATGATGTAATGTAAGATGTGACAACTTTGTTTTTCTTTCTTTTTAGCGAGGAATGAGAGATATTGGAGGTAGCTTTCACATCACAAATAAAGTTCCATGTTTACTGACATAATCAAAATGTATCAATATGTTCTAAATAGACATGCCTCCTTTCCTATAGGTCTGATACATAGATGCTTCGGAAGGAAGTTTGGAAATAATGACTGCCCGAATGTACAATATGTTTATGTTTAGAAATTCTCACAATTCTAAAATTTCTTCACTGTCATCATTCCCTGTGATGCCTGTTGTCTATAATTATTATATCTTTATTTTCCCATTATTCATCGAGCATTTTAACGTAATTACATGTTAATAAAGTGTATAAAAATTTCAATCGAAGTTTTTTGTTTTTTTACAAAATGGTAGTAATTTACATCATTTATACATTTATGTCAAGCAATAAGCTCTTATACCTTATATTATTATTACTTTACATGTTGTAATCTGGAAACGCTGGAACCAATGAGATTCCATTAACATATACCGATTTGTTTATTTGTCCCAATATTTTACTTAGAATGCTTAATGATTTTTGAAAAATATGTTTTCAAGAGTTTGCACTCTGCGTTCTGCCTTTAATTACAATCGTCTAATCAACTTTAAGAAACAAACTTGACGTCGGGCTATAAATAGACCAATACATACCTTTCCATCTATAAATTCAGTTCTAATTCCAAGTGCTTTGACGCTGGGGTCTTGCTTCCAGATCTTAACCTTACTTCCAGACATTATTGTTCTCTTTTTCCAAAGATGGGTAGACAGACCTGGCTACTCCTACCGCATATACCTCTGTTTCATTCAAGTGTGCTTGATAAATCGCCTGGCACTTTCCTCACAAAGTTCTTGGCAATGTTACGCTGCTCCCATTTGTGCATTATTTGAAGTGGTGCTAGGTGTTTAAAAACGTCTCATCGCGTTGGCCCGGTAGGTTAGTAATCTTTTAGATAGGAGGTGAAGAAATTGAGAATAATACATTCTAATGATAAGAGTATGTCCAGCATTCCTTAGAGGTCATAAATATTAAGGATCCTTTAACATGTTAAGGTCAAAAGATATTGCATATAAAAATACCTGAGTTTACTATTCTACTATTAGTCTATATGTCTGATCGTATAGTATACTATTTACGTACAGATTTAGTGGTGTATGTGTTTTATCACTACCTTTAAAGCGATGAATAAGTAACTACACGTATTGTTCGGGAGTAGTTTTATGGTGACAAGAAATGTAAAATGATTAATACTCATCGTACATCTACTAATGCTCATAGCTGTGGCGCATATGGCTTTGGTATGGGCCAAAAATAATGTTAATGCCCAAAAGATTTTGTTGCATCAATATGTTGCGTTTTGGGAAAATAACATGGGAAATATTGTTTTCCACTTTATCTAAGAGGAATCACTTATTCCTTTGAAGGGGTTAACGGTATGTCAAAACATAACATATTGATGCAAGAAAAATTAAAAAAGTATGGGTGGAAGGGGTTGAAAATCAGGAAAACATTTCAGAAAAAACATGTGGGTGGGTTGTTTGCATCTTCCCTGTCTCAAAGTCGAAAATATTATCATCTCTAGGAGTGCTTTTCCTGGAGGTAATGCATTGGTTTTACATATGAATCTGTTTAAATACTCAGAATATAGCCAAAATCCAACATATGAACATCCAAAATCTGTTGCGATACTCTCCCTACTCCTTTTCAAAATTGGGACTTTGTAATTTCAATGCGACCCAGAAATTCCCCTCAGATCCGCCCCTGCATAGTGAACGCTGTGTATCTATTCTGTTGAAAGATTTTGCCAAGATGGCTTAATTCCTCTTCTACTTGAAAAAAATCGGATATTCGATAGTTGTGTCTGAAATTAGCTATATTTAAGGATTTAAGGCCTGGACTGGTGCAATTTGGAATGGCCATTTTTGAAGGTGTTGCTTTCCAAAATTAATTAAGGAAACAACGCCTGAAGAAATGGTCATTCCACGATGCATTCAGTCTTGGGCTTAGATTCTTCACACACATTTCAAAATATTTTCTAATATATCACTTAAAAGATACAAAATCACTAAAAGAACAAATATTAAATGAACCCTTTTGCGAGGGTCAAGTTGGCAAAGCATTAATTTCAATCTGTAGAGACAAGTTGTCACCTTGACAACCAGATAAGGAATGACTTTGGATGCGATGATTGGTGATATAATGCACTGCAGTTCTATGAAATACTATGTTCGGATTGGGTGGAATCGGACACACCTTGCCTAGCTATGTGTGAATATTTTTTTGTGTAGACTTGAGTGACATGTGTATCCGAAAGCTGACATAATAGACATTAAACCCTTCTGCATATCATAACCTCAAGGTTTTGAGATGGTACCACTAATTAAAGAGAAGGAACTTGATGCAAGATCATCATAAAGCCAGACTCCCAAGAATTCCTTGTATTTGATACTTGATAAAACATAGATATGTATAAACAAAATAATAGTCTTGCTCCTTCTGCATTCCTTACCAGTGTGTAGTTAATTGTTTATTTGATTATACGGTCAATGTAATCGTTATAAAACACGAGATGTTTAATATCCATGCATATTTGAAGCAGCTTTAAGTCATGCAAAATGAAAAATAAAATATCTCGTGATATGTGGTGGTGGTTCATCCGTGTTAACAACTTGCAGGGGCGTAGCCAGTAATTGTCAGAGGGGTGCGCCTTTTGATTTGCATCACTGCGAGCGAAGCGAGCCCCAAAAATTTGAAAATTTACATTGTATATGACCTACATTTTAAGCATTTCAAATTTTAATTTGTTAATTTGTTTTTTCAGCAAATGCAAAATTGCTTTTTTCTTTTGGGGTGGTGGCACCCATCGCACCCCCCCCCCCTCGCCTCCGGCTACGCCCATGAAGTTGTGAGCAAAGTGGTGCTATAAACGAATTTTCCTAATCATGATTATTAAAGATTTTAATTTCTTCATTATGATATCGTTATATATATCTGGTGGTCTGGTGTTTTTACTTCTCATATCTTTCCCTGGTTTAGAGTTCGTAACTTCGTAATTAATATCTGTCTGCCATGACACGTGTTTTGTGAACTTTGAATGTTGATTAGATAACTCATAGTCTCAGTTTCATATTTTGAATTTTATTGACATTTATTTGGCGAAACCTTATATAAAAGTAAGATAAAAACGCCAATGTGCAATTGATATGCTCTCTTAATAGTCACATAAAATATGAAGGTATTTGAAGGTTAAGTGCTTGAATATGATACGCAAATCACCAATAAAATAAAAAACAAAGCATGCAAAAATGTCGCAACCTACCATTTGTTACAGACGCGACGCCGAACACCAATCGCTGATCACCAACCGCAGACCACTTACCACCGAGCCTGTGATAGTGATGTAAAAACTCTATTGGTTGTCATTTTTAAACCTACATAAAATGTATCATCACAGTACGTATACAAGGATTGACTTCTTACTTTAAGGAAATCTACTCGGTTTTCGTTCGGTCAAAGAGCGATCGATATTTTTGTGTACTGACGTCGAAATGCATCGGCGATATTGAGATTTAAAAATGCTGCAAGATAAACGGACAGAAAGGGGCAAAATATGAAACCTTGGTCTCGGCTTATAGTATCAGGACATAATTTTGATAGCTATCAACCTAAGCTAAAGTAAATAATTGAAGTCAAAACTCTTTTGTCAGTCATTATTAAGTATTGACTAAAAAATACCAATTACTTTTCTGTGCCAATGAAGAAAATTCAATGATACCAGAACAGATTGGTCAGAAGATATTTGGTGCACGAGTGTTACCCAAAACGTTTGGCTCGAGTTTCGGCAAACATTATCCTTTTCGTAGTACAATCCTGTTTCACTTTCAATGATTTTCAAATGTATATTTTGTGTTTTAATTAATTAAGTTTGAAGGAATAACACTCTTATACAGGGTGGGCCAAAAAACGCCATTTTTTCAAAATACTATAACTTTTTTATTTTTTGATATTAAATCATAATTTGCATAACAAATGAAACTTGAAGTTGTTATCTAGCAATGGATCATGAATTATACAGTACACTTTTACTTGAATAAAATATGTCACCAGCGTCTCACTTAAACATGTGGTGTGCCATGAGAAATAAGCATAATTTGCAAAATGTTCCTGAACTGATACGGCCTGATGATCGCTAAGCTAATAGCCCTGATGCAAACCCCAGTGAGTATAGGGTATGGGAAGGTCTCCAGGAGATTGTATGAAGGCACCTAATCTAAAGCTGGCAATTAAGACAGGTTGAAAAAACTTAGCTAACATTTCATTGATACTGCAATATCAGCAAGGCGACTTAGACTAAAATATATCATCAATTAGGGTGACGGACCAATTGAACTCGATCCCCTTTTAGATCAAATATAATCCAAGTTGAAGGACTTGTTACATTATATCATATTATTACTAAGAACCCTTGGCACTATATAATTGCAAAATTTGGAGTATGTAGTTTGGAAAATAAAAAAGTTGTAGTGTCTTGAAAAAAAGTGCCGTTTTTTGGCCCACCCTGTATATAGTTTTATTTTTATGTAGATAACAAAAGTATGAATTTTGTTCGTTCAGTGCACTTTTAGAAGGCTAAAAACACAGAAGTGATAAACGGTTGAACGGCGATAATAATTCACAAATTGTTTCAAGAATGTAAGGAAAGTAATATCAACTAATGTTTTAAGTAGTGAATAACTCAAGGATTAATTTTTAACCAGTGTTTTTACAATCAAAAGTATAAAGAGTGTGCCATTGTTGCTATAATAAATTAAGCCACACGTTTTTACGTTAAGCAGAATATCATAATGATAACAAAACAGAAAAATGAAATAATAGATACATCAATTTGATATTTTTGCTTCTTTGCTTTTGGCGGATTTTTCATAAGCTGTCCATCTATTAATAGAACCGCCTCAACGGGCATTCTATGCATTCATGTTGACTTAGCGTTTGTTTTGGACGGTTGTCATAAGTTGCTCAAATACATTCAATCACAAATCCAAGCTTTAATCGCAGTGTCTATTGATTTTCTCATACAAGTTCATAGGTGTATAAAAGCCTACGTCATCGCATAGGTACTCATGCAAATTTTAAACACAATGGGTTTACGTATACTACTAGACCTATAACAGAGCTCTAGAATAAATATATTGTCGCAACGAATGGAAAACTCATCACAACACGTATTTCATAGCACAAGAATCGATTTGGAATATACAGTAGATACTTTATGGAAGAGCATCAAATGTAGAGAGTGTGCGGCATATATGATATCTATATAATTCGTGTGTATATACACATGGCTTGTAATTACTGGATTGTTTATACATAACTGTTTGTGAAATGGGTAGCGGAGAGAGACGAGGTGGTGGTCGACGAGGAGGCAGAAGAATTGGCCCCAGATCTCATGGTATTCGCTTTGGTGGTCGTTCAAGATTTCGTGGTGGATTTGGAAGATCGTCTGGAGGAAGAATTAGAATTCAAGGCAAAGCAGGGATTGCGGTTTTATTAATATTTTTGGGGATTTTCATGTGTTTCCCGGGCATAGTGTTTACAGCAGCATTTTGTGATTTTGATTTCTCATATAGTTTCAATTCGTTTTGTATAACTGGACCGGTATTACTAGGGACAGGATTGTGCCTTTTAGTGGGTGGTATAATCGCATGCATTGTATTCAAAAATAAATTTGGAAACGTTTCTGATAATGATGCAACTGTGGAACATCAACTCCAACAACCACAAACTACTGTTACAAATGTGTCAGTCGTTGGTGGATCCACAGACCCATCCCAACAGCCACCTGTAGCACCAGTTCCACCTGTAGCACCAGTTCCACCGCCACAACCATTCCCTCCACAGTATAATATGTAAGTACATAGTACCATATATAGTCATTACTAATAGCACATATTCAGGTGAATGTATTTACATTAATGATAAGGCATTAGATATTAATATTTGTTCGACGACTATATCCTTTAGCTTAATTGAAAAAGCAATCGATCCCAGCCTATATGAAAGCCTTAAAGTTATTCTAATTTTTCTTAACAGTTGATCCAGTGTTTCAATTATTTCCAGGGCACCCCAAGCCTATGGTTCATACATGTCGCCACAGTATCAACCAACAGACACTCAAGCTCAGTATCCACCCTATCAACCAACAGACACTCAAGCTCAGTATCCTCCCCCTATCCCTGGAATGTATGATACAGGACTTCAGCCAATGGGTACAATGCCTCCTGGATATAACAACACGGGAGCATATAACACGCAGTATAACACAGGACAGTACTATACAAATGCGGACAATCCCGGAAAAACACGAGATGAAGGATCAGCGCCTGTTGATACTGGTCCTGATGTGCCACCTCCGACATATAGTGACGTAGTCAATCAAAAATAAATGCCTGGACAATGGATGTTGACCTTGAAGTAAGCACGCATAGTACTATCAAGAAATGTGCCCTCCCATGCCGCGCCATAGTACGGATGTTGACCTTGGAGTTAGCATAGTACTATCAAGAAGTGTGATCTCCCATGCCGCGCCATAGTACGGATGTTGACCTTAGAGTTAGCACAGTACTATCAAGAAATGTGCCCTCCCATGCCATAGTAATAGATGTTGACCTTGGAGTTAGCACAGTACTATCAAGAAATGTGCCCTCCCATGCCATAGTAATAGATGTTGACCTTGGAGTTAGCACAGTACTTTCAAGAAATGTGCCCTCCCATGCCATAGTAATAGATGTTGACCTTGGAGTTAGCACAGTACTTTCAAGAAATGTGCCCTCCCATGCCATAGTAATAGATGTTGACCTTGGAGTTAGCACAGTACTTTCAAGAAATGTGCCCTCCCATGCCATAGTACGGATGTTGACGTTGGAGTTAGCACAGTATTATCAAGAAGTGTGCCCTCCCATGCCATAGTACGGATGTTGACCTTGGAGTCAGCACAGTACTATCAAGAAGTGTGCCCTCTCATGCCATAGTACGGATGTTGACGTTGCAGTCAGCACAGTACTATCAAGAAGTGTGCCCTCTCATGCCATAGTACGGATGTTGACGTTGGAGTTAGCACAGTAGTATCAAGAAGTGTACCCTCCCATGCCATAGTAATGGAGGTCCTCCAAAATTATTCCTAAATGTATAATATTCAAAAGACGTGTATGACAACCGTCTCGCGTCTTCACGTTGTAAATCCTCGAATCCAGCAAATACTGTTAGAGCATCATAGGGTAAAAAACAAGATATGTGATGAGCATCGCATCGGGACGGTCTAATGGGTATGAGAAAACACTTAACTGCTGCTAAGTATCTTAGGATATTAGTTGACTAGTATACGTTACTACAACGGATGAAATAAGTTGCTGCAATAGGAAATAGCGTGTAATATAGTACTAAATTATATATATTTTTATAAATAACCATTGCATTTATTTTTGCAATTTTTCTTGTGATTTCTAATACGGGAAAATATTCATGGAGACATCTATTTAGGAAGCACATTTTGACGTCGTGCCCAAATGGAATTTTAATGAATATTCAAGAATATTCAATATTTTGCCAATCAAAATATAAATATTATTGTAACGAAAACATTGGCATGATTTATGTAGATTGTTTCCAACATTTTCTCTCTCTTCTATTCCTCAGAGTAAAATACACATCACTATTTTTATTCAAGACAGCCTTTATTCCTTCAGATTTAGTATTCTTAACTGCAGTCTATAAATGTAGAATCGAAAGCGCAGTATGTATACGGATCTGGAAGTCACCTCAGACTTAGGACTGGGCAGCTAGGCTATATATATGAATGGGACTTTTCTAGATCATTTAAACAGAGATTATTGGTACCTGCCAAATAGGAAGCATGCAGAATATTCAATATTCCAAACAATGCACACAATTTTATAGAATCATCGCTTAAGTATATAAATATGAATGGGTATTCATTGATGTCACAATTTTGTTCCATATGTTCTTTTTCTTGTTATTAATATATACAAGGCCTATAAATAATGATCATTCGCAACCAGCTTCATTTGGCCAGTCACAAGTCAATAATTTTGGGCTGAAATGGAGTCCAGCGGGGCAGTTTTTGTGGTAAGCAACCTGTGTTGAGCAATGGAAGTAGCGCGAACAGTCTGCAGGGTCAGGGAATGTACCATACTCATCAGGACAGGTGAATCCTACAATACACAAAAAACATACTTGTGCAAGACCAACTCAGTGTGTTTAGATATGTTTGAGCGGATGCTCATGATCACCCCGGAATAGCCTGACAACGGTAAAGTCAGATACCGTTGTCACAAATGGTGGACATAACCGTCGCTTCAATTAGATTTTCATGAACTGTATGTTTAATGGAGCACCTAGACTAAATTCCTTTGGAACAACAATCAATCAAAGTGTCTTTATACTCATTGTACAGTTAATAATGTTCTACAATCTAACCGATCAAAATGAGATACGGGACAACGGACACTATAATTACCATATGCCGTTGTCTTTCTAAATTACTCAATTTCAGATTCCGTTGTCATTGACGATATCGAAGACGCTATATTGTGCCGATTCACGACCCAATTTGATCGAAAATGGGATTTCATATGATACACTATCACAAGAGCTTAATGCATGCACAGAATTAGCGACAATGAAATAGCATGAAATGAGGACCAAGTGATTAAGCAGTTGAAGTGACGGTTATGTCCGCCATTTGTGAGAACTGTATCTGACTTTACCGTAGTCAGGCTATTCCGGTGTGATGATAGATCATTTGATTTCTAAATACATCTTTTAATAATATTCATCAATTATCATTTCTGTTGATCCAGGATATTAAACAGATTTTAACTTTATAGAGTTGTTTCCGAATGTTGCCCTTTATCGTTTCTCTGATGTAAACATACCATTTTCGCAACGCTGGCCGTGAAAACCAGGTTTGCAAGAACACAAGAAGCTGTCCTCTCCATTCTGGCACATGCCACCGTTCAAACAAGCTCCAGCAGCACAGTGGTCAATGACTACAAGAGAGCTCAATGGCGTCAAAATTGAAAGTATTGTGAAAATATCCCCATCAGTATGTTAGATGCATTATTGGACGAAACCTTGCTCATAGAGAGAAAAGTCTTGAACGACAGTATACCACCTATATAACCCTAGTAATTTTTCACTATCAAATTACTTTAATTGATGTATGGATGAGTAGTCAAAGAAGCCAGTGTACAGCAGGATTTTCTCAAAATGACCTGGGCGTTTTTTGAAATTGATAAAATTGATAATTTCTCTAAAAATAAAAAAGTACTTTCCACATTACGCTCATGTGCAATATGATGAAAGGGTGTCATTTAGAGAAAATCTGGTATATGAATTACATTGATGCATTCTATAAGTAGGCTAGATGAATAATAGAAAGAGAATCTACCTGTGCTACAAATCTCTCCACCATAGCCGGGTCTACAAATGCACTGGAAGCTATCAAAACCACTTTTACAGATACCGCCATTTTGACATGGATTTGCCTTGCAGAAATCTACATCTGAAAAAATCATTTTAAATGGCAGTCTTAGATAGAGTGCAACTTATCAAATGTATTTTTGTCACATAATATTCCTTTTCACTTGCATATTATCTTAAACTATTTCACTCATTTATTCAAAAGAAATGCAAATTTTCAAAAATGCACGTGTTTATTTTTCATCAGATGTGGATATTCACATTTATGGTTCTGAAAACTTATATTAGGATTCGTTAGCCCTAAATAACAGCAAAATTCGGGATCATATCGTGAATTATCCTACACTTAGTGTACTAAATGTATAATAACATTAAAAAATAAATTTGATATTTATGGGCAAAATGAATATCCGGAGGATATCGTGACGATATACTCCGGGCGGAGGATATCGTGACGATATACTCCGGAAAACCCAATATGCGGAGGATATTGTGACGATATACTCCGCTTGTTGATTTCCCGCCAAATTGACTCTATTTGGCATGAAATTCATTTTGCAATGATATTATACATTTAGTACACTCCTTGTAAGTGTAGGATAATAAGAACATCCTATGATTTTTTCAGAATATCATTTTAATCTACTCGGTGATATTGATATATGCACTCGTTCGCTTCGCTCTCTCGTGCAGATATCAATATCACCTCGTAGATAAAAATGATATTCCTCAAAATCATAGGATATCCTATAATTATCCTACACTTAGTGTACTAAATGTATAATAACATTAAAAAATAAAGTTGATATTTATGGGCAAAATGAATATCCGGAGGATATCGTCACGATCAGACACGATATACTCCGGGCGGAGGATATCGTGACGATATACTCCGGAAAACCCAATATGCGGAGGATATTGTGACGATATACTCCGCTTGTTGATTTCCCGCCAAATTGACTCTATTTGGCATGAAATTCATTTTGCAATGATATTATACATTTAGTACACTCCTTGTAAGTGTAGGATAATAAGAACATCCTATGATTTTTTTCAGAATATCATTTTAATCTACTCGGTGATATTGATATATGCACTCGTTCGCTTCGCTCTCTCGTGCAGATATCAATATCACCTCGTAGATAAAAATGATATTCCTCAAAATCATAGGATATCCTATAAATATTTTATTTAAGATGATATCAATGATTTCTTCAATTGCCATATCTTCCTTCGAACATTTTTGATTCGAGTCAATAAGGTGGGCTTACTGTAGTCACAATGAACCCCTTGGAATCCTGTAGGACATTCACATATAAAACCCTCGGGGTAGTTGCCGACCAGACACTTCCCGTCGTGCAGGCAAGGGAAGCTCATACACGGGTTGTATCCTAAAAGGCATCGTATTGATGACATACAATACAAGTATTTAATTACACTTGTCTATTAGTGAAAAATACAATTACAAAAATGTTAATATAGTTTATTTCTGACAGATGTAACACAAATACAACTGATCTTGCGATGAAACAAATCACTTTACCAGACGAACAATAAATGAAAAAGCGTGGCCCAGTGGCATGCCATATAATATGGATATCAGTGTTGGCTTCCTGGTCATCTGAACCCCAAGACAACCCAGCCCTGTAAAACTCAACCCCAAGTCAAGTCAACCCCAAATTAACACAACCCTGTAAAACTCAACCCCAGTAAAACTCAACCCCTATATTTTTATATATTGATAAACTTATATTCCACATGATATGAAAGTTTATTTCATAAAAGTACAATGTTTTACTGGGGTTGAGTTTTACAGGGTTGAGTTAACTTGGGGTTGAGTTTTACTGGGGTTGACTTGACTTGGGGTTGACTTGACTTGGGGTTGAGTTGGACTGGGTTAAGATGACTTGGGGTTGAGATGACCTGTCACCCAGTGTTGTACTACTTTAGAACCTTTAAATACCATTAATGTGACAACTGAACAAGATTTTTTAGATTTCAAGATTTATTATCATCATTATCTATTTATTGTAAAGAAGATAAGAAAAGCACTTACTTGTCTCACATCGTTCTCCACGTAGGTCATCCGGGCATTTACAAACAAATCCACCGGTTTGCGTGTTGATACAAGAGCCGCCATTCAAGCATGGGTGATGATCACAAGGGAGAAGTTCTGGCGAAAAATATGGTTTACAAATGTAAATATAATTTAAGTAGGTTGACTTAAAAAACAATGAATGACACAATATCTTGATTTAACATGCATTCATGGGAATACCCATAATGGGACACTTACGTATTTCACAGAGGGTTCCTCCATAATCACGTGGGCATGTGCACTTAAAGTCTTGCTCGCCAATTTCAACGCATTCCCCTTGGTTTTTGCAAGGCTTGGAGGCACATACACTCGTCTCTGCAATGAATAACATGATTAGAAATGGTCACATTTACTTGATACTCTGGGGCTATTCGAACGTGGATTTGTCAACGCTAGATTATTCGAATAAGGAGTACAGTACATCATGACAAGCATGTGTTACTTTAACCAGCCATGGACGCAATAGACCAAGACAAGATGAATAAGGGTTATGTACTGGGAGGATTTGGATATTGGGTTTATCCAGAGGGAGATATGCATATCTACCTGAGGGACCGTAGGGACCGAAGGTAGATGTGCATATCTCACGAGGGATGAACCCAATATCCAAACCGACCGTACATAACTGCTATATCCTATACCAAGTAGAGTTTTCAGTGAAATTACCGGAAGCGGGAAGATATGCACCGAAGCGGGAAGATGTGCACCGAAGCGGGAGATGTGGCGGGAGATATGGAGGTTCTGGATATGGAAACCTCAAAATCAGGATACGGGATATATCTTACCAACTTATCTCCCTAAAACTCAACTTGGCATAGGATAAAAGTGGCATATATTGATAAGACCTCCATCAAGGAACCTGAGAATTGAGCGTTGACCTTTTAAAATACCTTGACCTATATATTTGTGAGCTTTGCCTGTAGGTCATGCCAAATTTGGTACCCGAGAACCCGGGCCCGAGAATCACAGACTGCAGTCATGGCTGACGTGTATATATGACATACTTACTCGTCTGACATCTATCGCCTTCAAAGCCAGCTAAACAAGTACAGGTATATCCAACTGGGGTTTCTTGTGAATTGACACATTTTCCCCCGTTCTCACACGGCATAACTCCGCAGAAATCTTCCTCTGAAATAATATATCAAACTGTCAGTATTCTGAGTTTAGAAACAGACGTGGTAGAATTTTCACACACTGTGCACCGGAATAGAACCTTATTTATGGGTCCCTGTGTATATCAGGATCCTTCATACTAATTACGATGGCACACAAGATGGTGGAGCTGCCAGTATTGCACCAACATATGAATATGTTTTTAGTTCAATATACAAGTCAAGGTAGTAATGCCAATAAAATGTAGCTTTTGGTCTATTATGCAATTAACAAACTGGTCCCAAAGGGTTATCTCTGTAAACCAATTTTATTTCCGCTTTCAAACACTTTTAAACAGTGAAGATGACACCTTGTTTTATACCGCAGATCAAACTCGAAGTCACTACAATTTATGTTGATACAAAAATGTCAAGTTAATGTTTTAATCAACTGAACTTGTAAGTCAATAATTAACTCAATATTTATGACTCTGTGTCAGATCGCCCTTAACTTACACAACAAGTTAAGAGCTCTCTCAACCGTGATTTCTGTTTCTAGGCAATTAAATAGAATTGCAACATCAAAGTCAGTACCAACTACTTGGAGGGTCAAACTTGTATTGTTGAAAAATCCTATCATAAACCATTAGTACGGTATCTTTTTTGAAAACACTTACAATATGAGCTGTTATTTTCAAAAAATGATGCATTATTATATTGTCTTGTTAAAGCTAGAAAAATTCAGAAATTAATGGTATAAATCACATGAAGAACAGCATTTACTGTGACTAAAGTTCCATTAATCAATTTTTTTCTTGAAACATTTAATTTTTTATTTTCAAGACATAAGTTTCTGCATGGCCTTTCAATAGAATGCCCATGGTTTCTGTTAGCAATGTTTTACCCTCCAAGCTATAGAGGAGGTGACCTCATCCCTCGAAGTAGTTAGTGATGGCAATTCTTTTTATGGCGAGACCATTTGAAAATATGGCATGTAAATGATACTGCAAGACTGGAGGGTGTGGCATATTGTGGAATAGACCATGGAATACATGTTATAATAATGAAATATGAAGGTACAAGGATATGGAATATTAAATATATGCCTGGTGTAGCTACGAGTCGTCCTCCAGCCCAATATCGTCATTGAATTGCACATCTACAAACAATGGGACACTAATTTACTACATTGTCTTACTTGAACATGTAGCTGCAATGCCATCCCATTCTCCGGTTGATTGACACGTCCTTTTCTCTGATCCTTTCAAGTTGAAGCCTTTATTACATCCAAACGTCACCATATTGCCTACGAAGTTACCCGCCCCACTCTCAAGTTTGAAACCATTAACGGGAGATGGTGCCTCATTACATTGAATACCTATGTTACAATAATTGAACAACGTGTAAAACATGACATTAACATACAGAATGTCACCACCTGCCATTTGTCAAAGACACCGAACGCCAGACGCTGACCGCCACCAGCCGAAAACCATCTTCAAAAAGGTGGAGATGATAACATTATGTCACCACTTGTGGAGGTGACATAATAAAACGCAAAAAAATATTTGGCGGAGTTAATGAAGTGAGGGATGACAATCACATCAGAGTAATAACTTGTTAATGATGTGCATGCACATAATGGGCCAATAAAAATATTTCATCCGTTTCACAAGGAATGAATTTAGAAAAGTGACTTTACTGGCTCACCCTCTGCATGAACTTTTTATGTACAAACTACAGTTACGATTGTAAATCAAAAATTCTTACGCTCTTCACATTTATCTCCTCTGAAGCCTTCGTTACAGGTGCAGATGAATCCTTGTTCCTGTTTCAAACAAGACCCTCCGTTTCCACACGGTTTACTGGCACAATAGTCAATAGCTAGAGAAAAATCAAATAAAAACACGTACGTTTTTTATTCACTATTATGGATGGCAAGATAATAACAAGTATTCATATCTACATAACATTTTCACTTTTTGTGTTAGTAATGGAACGTATGGTGGCCCTATTGCAATTAATGTAATGACTTCGAATAGAAATCCTTTTGAGATGGTTCAAAAGTGGGGCAGTTTCTATTTGCAATATATAGTAAATACGACATAAGTCTTTTTTAAAAATACCTTATGATCACCAAGCCCAACATGTACCCCTAAAAGTGAAAAAGATAGAGAAGGAAGGGCATCTAGCTAGAGATTTGGAGCATTTACCTTCACAATTCGGACTGTTACCACTCCAAGACCCATCTCTCTCGCACGTTCTTACTCCTGGTCCGACCAGCTTAAAGCCAGGGTCACATAGGTACTTAGCCTTGGCGTTGATACCGATAGGGTCGGCATCGTACTCAATATCACCGGCATCTGGTGGACGCAGTTTCCTGCACTCGACCGCTAGAAACAGAGTATACAATCGTGCAAGAGAATAGAGTACGTTATCATGGAATCCTCCGAAGATCGGAAAAATGAACTGACTGCGTTTTTGATCCAAATAGTGTCATTTATGTAATCCAAATGGCCTCTACTTAAACTTCAACTATTCATAAAAAGGCTACCCAGACATCTGGACGACTGCTTACTCACGTTTACATGTTGGAAAAGCATCTTTCCATTTGCCGTTCTCTCCGCATTCTATAACGTCTTGCCCATCAAGCTCAAAGCCATCCCCGCATGAGAACTCTGCTTTGGCACCAGCTGTTGGTGCTCGAGGGCCGTTTACTTTGCCGTGTTCTGGATCTTTCAGGCTCGGTTGACAGGTTTTTGGCTCATTCTTTTTTTTGATTCCTGCTGGTTTCGCATCGCGATCAGCTTGAAAAATATGATAAATGGGTCTCTATCAAGGAACATTTCTCGGAGTCATAAGGCATGGCTAAAAATGCTGTTGCAGTTACTTTGTTGCGCCTCGTTAAGGTCATTGGTTATTTGAAGTCAATTTGAAATGACATACGAGTATGAACTGTAGTACTTACGTTTGCATATAGGTTGTGAACCAGTCCATGTTCGGTCAATCTGACAGACCCTTACTGGTGTGCCAATTAACTTATAACCATCCTTACACTCAAAGAAAACCATGCCGTACATTTTGTCAGCATCTTTTCCAACCATCCGCCCACTGGCGGGAGCTGATATGGGTGGGCAGTGCTCATCAGTTTCGGCGCTCCTTAAATAATTAAGAATAACTTCGTCAACACGAGGTTCATATACACTTGGTACAACTAACCCAATAATTTCAATGTTTATAGCATGATGTATGTACGAGTATGTATATGTCTGTGTGTATCATCATTACCCTCAATAAAAGCAATTTTTCATATTTTATGTAGTAATGTTGACTGCGACCCTTCCTTCTAACCTCAGACCCCCCTCTCCCCTATAATGTGCACTGTACAGACACACGCACTTCTGCATTAATAACAATTGCGGATGAATGGCTATAAATACAATAACAGACTAGATGTTAGTCGAAGCAAGGAATCGAACCCTGGACCACTTGGACTAATCGGACAGGGTTGTGGATTTCCATTTATCCAAACACAGAAAATAATTACACGTTTCTAGATAAAAGAAGGATTGATTTTATTCTCCTCCATTTGATAATATTCAAGAATCATCCATGCCCTGTTCTAAGTAAACAGGTATTACCATTGCTTGCGTCACGTCACCACATTTTTCTCCCAATACGAGAAATTGTTTCCATAAAGGCTAAATACCCATTGGATATGCCATACAACCGAATATATGATATCAACTCCGATGCGATATGTTCCTGATCTTCTCTCAGAACACCATTTACCTCGTATTACTTTGTATTTCATTAACTCAAATCGATAGGTAAAATAGAAGACTGTATCCAGATCACACTAAGACAAGCAGATTTGTTAAAATACCTCACCGCGTTATCCTAACTATCCAAAATAACTACTACGGATTACAGAAACCATGATTTATAAGAGAAAAATTTATAATAATCCATATTTATAGGATATCCTATGATTTTGAGGAATATCATTTTTATCTACGAGGTGATATTGATATCTGCACGAGAGAGCGAAGCGAACGAGTGCATATATCAATATCACCGAGTAGATTAAAATGATATTCTGAAAAAAATCATAGGATGTTCTTATTATCCTACACTTACAAGGAGTGTACTGAATGTATAATATCATTGTAAAATTAATTCCATGCCAAATAGAGTCAATTTGGCGGGAAATCAACAAGCGGAGTATATCGTCACAATATCCTCCGCATATTGGGTTTTCCGGAGTATATCGTCACGATATCCTCCGCCCGGAGTATATCGTTACGATATCCTCCGGATATTCATTTTGCCAATAAATATCAAATTTATTTTTTCATGTTATTATACATTTAGTACACTAAGTGTAGGAAAATATCATATATTGTGAAATCCTAATTTTTGTATCCAATCACGACTGTTATCCTATGTTGTATACCTGATGCTGACCCCCAATCCTAGTGCGAGTAGGGTATACCCCACCACACACCGCACAGCGAGACATCTCATATCCTTATTAAAATGTACCATCAAAGAAATCTTAAAGAATTTTCATGTATCATTTTTTGATAACGTGTATGATATTGTGGCAAAATATAACAATGGGTGTCGAGTGCTGTTAAATCGAGGTTGTATTTCAAATGTTCAAGAGTTTCAGTGACAGCACCTGACGTATTAAAACAGGACTTATGTTTGTCTTTGTGGACTTACTGAAGTTAAATGTTAACGAACTTGAAATGTTCAAGTGTTTTCTCTGTGTTTATTTTTGAGGACATGTTGCATATTTCGATTGTATTGTATTCAATTTGTTAAGTTTTATTGCCATATTTATGAGAAATTAAGTGCATTATTTTGGTATACGGTGACTTATTGATACTTTCATGACGAAATTAAAGTTTTCATGCAATCAAATCACAGAATAAAAAGTATTCAACATATTTTTTGAAACATTGTTTATTTATCATCACAAAGATGAATATCGCTGGAAAATATGATTGCGCAAGTTGCTTGGACGTACTATGCTCGGTATTGGATGAAATCATTTTCACAAAGAAAATGATTTATAATATTAATTTCCCTAAAGTCAAACTGATTAGAATAGCAGAATAGCATATCAGCATAACATTATTAACTATTTCTGATATAACCTATTCTGATATACCCTAGAGATAGTTTGCCTTACCTTTTAATGAAGTAAACCATGCTACAGTGACATGGTAGTTTAGCACAGATTCGATCAGAAGCACTCCCTAGTCTTGCTTCAAGACCCTGAACCCTCTCCCCTTATCTCAAAAACAGGTTGCTGCGTTGGTGAAGTACACGAGGTGGAGGGGTTACACTGGCGGATTAGGCCCCCCCCTTGGGTGGGCCCAGAAAAAAAATTGGGCCCAAAATTAATTTTGGGCCAAAAAAGGCCTTCAGGCCCCAATAAGTGGGCCTTTTTGGTCATTACTGGGCCTATTAAGGCCTTATTTTTTAATTTCAGGCCAAATTTTGAAGAAAATGGGCCGCAAAATTTCAAAATTTGGGCCCACTTTTGGGTTTTAGAGGCCCAAAATTTTTTGCCGCGCAAGCGCGGACGTTTTTTTCTCTGACTTGAAATTTGGGCCCCCCCCCCTTGTTGATTACCAGATCCGCCCCTGGCTTAGAGGGGTTCATAGTCTCATAGTCTAGAACCCTCGGCCATAAAATTTGAAAACGGTCGATTTTCTGGTGTTAAATTGCGTGACAGAGTTAGATTTACCTTCTTCTTCTTGCACCACAAATAACATGTTTATAATGAATGATGTGCTTCAAAATTATTATCGAAAAATTGCTTAAATGTTCTTTACTGTGATTTTGAATGGAGTTAGGTTATTTACTTTACTTTCAATTATTTTGATGGATTGTAGTCGATTGTCAGAGATAATACACAGCGAGCCAAAATGGCGCCATGGCGCACCAAAAATAACCATGCAGTGGCGGATCCGGGGGGAGGCCCCCCCCCCCCTAATTTGCGCCCAGGAAAAAAATTGGGCCAAAAAGGCCTTCAGGTTTTATGGGCCCAATTTTTTTTTCTGCGCAAGCGCGGAAGTTTTTTTTCTCTGACCGAAAATTTGGGCACCCCCCTTGTTGGTTCCTCATGGATCCGCCACTGCCATGTGACCCATTGTCATTGAGCTTGTAGTTTTATAACAAGTCACACTGGCGGATCTGGGGGGGGGGCTTGGGACGCGGCCACCCCACCTCAGTGGCGTAGCCAGCAATTGGTGACCAGGGGTTCAATTTTTTATGTTATCCACAAACCTCCCCCTTCATTGGTGTACCTAACATAAAAGCATTTTTTGTATTTGTCATACATACAATTCATCCTTTCATTCACATGTTCATTCACAGATATGTCAAGTTCTGAAACATGCAATTCCCACGCTTTTAGCTGATTTTTGAAAAGATTCCAAATCAAAAGATTTTTATTTGCTATTTCATTTTGTTATAGAGGAGGAGTTCATAATGAATTTCAAAAAGACCAAATTGAAAAAACAATATATCCACAGTCTGACAGTGCTCTGTGGGCTCTAACATTCTTTTCTTTTAAATTTTAATGCCTTGCAACAAAGAACAACTAATGCTGAAAAACCTATTTGTTCTTTCTTTGAATTGAGAATAAAAAATAAAACATTCCATTTTCTATCACCGTTCCGCTGGGTTTTTTTTTATCACAAATGACGAGAATCGTGAACATTTTGAGAAATGAAAAAAACAGTTTAGATGAACTTGTAAATCATTATAAACTATAATTCGTTTTTGAGGAATGCTGTCAAATTCTTTTTAGATACACGATTTGAAACTTGTTCGAGGCTAATACACTCGTCTTTCTGGCAAATACACTCCCCTTCCGAAGTTTGGCAACCTTAGCCCCCCCCTTTACGTTTGAATTTTTATTTACATAACCTGCGAGGAAAATACTAGTACCTATAATATTGATGGAAATGTAACTTGACTTCATTTCCAATGCCACAAATTTTCCCAATTTTTTTTCTTCTATTTGATGAATTTTTGAAAATCGTCATTCCCATGTAAACCAAGGGAAACCAATGGGTTTCATATTTAATAAGTAGATTAGATTCAGCCGCAGACCATCTGTAATTGTGTCTTTGAAGTTTAAAAATCTCGATAATCCGGTGGCGATTATCAGTGGATCAGTTTTTTTAGAAAATAAAAAGTGATTATTATGAAGCAATGCATATTGGTACACTACGTGACTTTTTAAATATTTTTTATTATGAACTTTTTCCCTTTTCTCTAACTGTGACAATAAAATACTCATTCGAAATAATAAACCTAGACCTATTTGATATAATCCTTCTTATGCCTTTGCTTTCCTCCAGAAAGATGACTGCATCTGGCTTTTTTAATGGACGGAACTTTCCACTGCACGTAATGTGGGTACCTTTTTAGCTTACACTTGTTAGTCCGGGCTGTTAAGTGGTCTCGTGGGAAATTTTTGTTACAGCTTGGCAACATAGTGTACTTTATAGAGTTTGAGGTGCTGAATAAGAATTTTGATGTTGCCAAATCTGTAACATGAATTTTGTTGCTAGGGGCAACCATTTCCATAGCAACCACAAATTTTACCTTGCAACGGGCCTAAAAATACAAAAGTTGTTGTAGATTTTTTTAGTTATAATCATTTTTGATAATATTTATTGTGAAGTAAAGGGAAGTAATAGGGGAATTTGTCATTTAACACAATTTGGTGAACAATTGATTTTTGAGCTATTGTGATGTCATAATAGCCCAAATTTTGTTATTTTTCCTAATTTACATATAATTCCACATTACAATCATTTTTATTACCTCTTCAAAATACCGAAAGTAGGTAAATGTCTGGGACATTTGTTAATTTTGATGTGCTCTTTCCAGCTATGGCACTGACTTTACATGAAAATAAAACCATTCTGTTCCAGGGGTGATTGAAACTAGGGGGCCACTACAATAGTGCAATTTCATAGATCTAAATAACATAACATTCACAATTTTTTGAATTACTAATTTATGATATATTTTTATTTGAAATGTTTCCTCATCTTATGCAAGTTTTGTTTCAAATTGGCAGTTGTGCATTTTATTTAGTTGGAGTTGTTGATGTTGCAGTCTGTAAATTAAGTGTCGTTGCTAGGGGCAACAGTGTCCATAGAAATCGTACTTTTAGCTTAGAAACAGACATAAAATACATGAGGAAGCAGTACATTGTAGAGTTTTTATCATTTTCCTGCTCATTACTAGAAATTAAAGAAAAATAAGGAAACTTGGAATTACGTTTAAACAATCGATTTGTTCGCCATTGTGATGTCATGACTCATGATAGCTCGAATTGGGCTCTTTTTCAAACTCAAATAAATTCACATTTTAGTTTTCCTTTTCATCCCATGAAAATAATTGTATTTCAACAAAGTAAATGCTTGTTACTGTGCTAATTTTACTATATTTGTTTCAATGATGTCTTTGGTTAAGAAATTCAGATATGGACACATCAGTAATTGGAAAACTGTTTCTGGTTACAATGGTTTCCATAGCAACCAGACCTGTAAGCACAGAAAGAGGCATAAAAATAGAAATTCATTCTGACATTGGTAAAACTTTTTTCAGTTTTAATTGTAATTTTTAAAGTTTAATGGAAAGTTAGAACATTTTATTGACTACTGATTTTTTGCTATTGTGACATCATATTATTAGCCTTTTGTATTTCTCATACTGGTATTGTAAAGTAATCTCATATTTCAATTGTTTTAATTCTTTACCAAATTACTCAAATACACTATACATATGTGTACACCTCATAGTCTTATTACTTTTCATCTCCTCTTCACAGCAGTAGTGTTGGTTTAGTCCATCATTGGGTTATAATATGCAAGGCTTTAATAAATTTGTATATGTAAATTCAGTCATTGGATTCTTCATTTATGTCACCCAATATTTCTGTATTTTCACAGTCCCCACAGCATCCACATAGTTCAGTACAAACTAGTCCGGATCCAACTTTTCTGCACTGGCATCTATTGTCTTTGCACTTGCCAGGTGAACATCCACATTTGATGAGTTCAAGCACTGCATCTGGTGCTGGCTTTAGGTTTGTCACTACTGGTGCATAACTGTAAACAATATATGGAATATACAGGTTTATTATTGCTATTTAATTCCATTAGTAAACAAAATTATGCAAACAATTGATTGCCAAAGTTTTATAAAAAAAACATTAGCAGCAATTTCGTCATAATATATCTGCTCTTCTCAGATTGTTACATTGATGGATAACCTACCAGTCATTCTCAAGCTTCCAACCTTGTTTTTCCGGATCAAGATCTAGAGGTTGGTTCATAGTACTATTTGCCCATGTGTTGGCTTGAAGTTGTGCTCGTAGGAGGTGTTGATACAGAGCTTCATATGTAGGGGGAAGTTTCTCAGACTCCGCTTGGTTTTTCTGAAGAAATGATTGGCACTGTAATTAGATCTAGTATGTAGTTTACACTTATCTATCTAGTCTACAAATAATATTAACAAGGTAGTTCACCTTGAGAGAAAAAGAGAAAAAGAACTTACCAAGAACATTTCCCAGCGTAGCTTGCCAATGTCACTGCTTTGCTTCTTTGTATAGGCCGAACACACAAAACGCGTCAGTGTTGATATTTTGGCTTTCGTTAGACATCTTGGTGAACCTGAAAAGCATGTACAATATACTTATGAAAATAGGTTCATGTATGTTTATGTATAAAATAATAGTTCATGGTTAATGATAATTGGCGAATAAGTCGAAAATAGTATTGCAAGATCAAATATATTACTTTCATGATAGTCTCGGCACTTACTGAGGTCAATGAGGGCATCAAGTATGTCATTGTCAGCATCAAGGAAGAGCTTGAGCCATGTTGCCTTAGTAGTCCCATGAAACCTGCTCGTCGAATCACATCCAGTCAGGGCATGAAAACCAGGCAATGCTAAGCAACGCTGCTGTCCCAGAGCACTGGCAATATCTGCTACTCTTACAGATTCTCTCCCCATATATAATAGGGGATACTGTCCCATGTCCTGGTTAAATCTAATACTTAGAACTAGAACATCTGTATCAATTGAATATATGGCTATCCTTGCATTCGGTATCCTTTGGTGCACCTCAGAACAATGGAGAATTAGTATTGTGTCAGCTTCTTCATGTGTATTCTTGATCTTGCTCATATCATTCATTCGATGACACCACATCACAGGATGAGGACACTATTACATGTTTTTTCTGGCACTCATGTGGGGAGGAATAATGAGCTGCTAGGTAAGAATGCAAGTACTCTGTGAGATTTCTTTTGTTGGTAGAATTTGACAGGGAATTCTGTGGATTCATTATCTTGGTTTTCTCTGTGCATATGTATTTGGTAACTTGCTGCTGTTTTGATGTCTTATGACGCTTGTCTCGTTCATTGTTTTTCACAGACCTCTCACGATACCGGTCAAATATAATGTGTATTTCACTGACATTATTTGGTGCAATGCTCTCAATTCTGTGAACCAGTGCTCTCCCTGCCTTTTAAGGCCTTATTTTTTATATCAGGCCAAATTTTGAAGAAATGGGCCTCAAAATTTCAAAATTTGGGCCCACTTTTGGGTTTTGGGGGCCCAAAATTTCTCTGACCTGAAATTCAGAGCAATATATTAGACACATTTTCTGAAAAAATCAAAAGATTCTGTTCATTGACCTTTCCTGAGCACCTACTTTTAGCTATTTTTCAGTCACATTTTCAGAGGGCTGAAAAGGTTATTTCATCATGTTTATGGTCATTTTGACCATTTTCATTGTGTTCCCGGTCATGTAAATGATATGGAACGAGTTAAGGTCAGGGTGCATGATGGGAAATTTTCTGCATTCCTCAATTGAGTCACATGTTATTTTTCAAACAAGAATCACTCCTTCCCTTCATTGTCTATATCTTCAAGTTTTGCACAAAGAGTGCACTTATGTGCCTAGAAAAGACTTGTGAGAAGATTGTTTTGATAAAGTGTATAAAAAACAAGAAAATTCAGTGAAAAAAATCAGAAAATTTTCAGAAATATTTTTCACTGAATTTTCTCATTTTTTATACATTTTACAAAACAAACCTTCTCACAAGGCTTTTCTAGGCACAGAAGTGCATTCTTTGTGCAAACTTGGAAGATGTAGACAATGTGGGGAAGGAGTTATTCATGTTTGAAAAATAACATGTGACTCAATTGAGGAATGCAGAAAATTTCCCAACATGCACCCTGTCCTTAAACTGACTGGAGGTCCAGAACTCTTTTATCTTGGTTCAAAAAAAAAATCCAGCCGGTTTTGCCATTTTTTGTTTTGTCATTTCCTGTTAACTTCCATAGCACCTTAAACCCAATATGTTCTAGAGCCGCCAGTGGCGAGCCAGTGAGAAGATATGTCATAGAAATAATACCAATTTCCTTATAAATAGTTACCATATACTTTTAATGTTACATAAGGTATATAGAGGGCAGTATTTGCAAATTAAAAAATGAAAATCAAATACGGATTGCTCCAAAATCGCACTGAACGAATATTACGGAGATAGGCAAAATTCGAGGACCAGCGAAATTTGAACCGGCGAAACTAAATTCAGTAATTGTAAGTATTTGCAATGTTTGTACAGTTTATAATTTATTGGTGTTATCAGCTATGAATAAATCAATCTTTTGATACTATATAATGATCTCACGCACCGTTATGACTGAGTCGTAGGCATTTTATGTTAGCACTTGCATCGCCAACTTTATGGTCGATGTTCATTTTTGCTGAGTTCCAGTTTTCTATTATCTAGCTAAGCTTCTAGTTTTAATGAGCATAAGAGTAGCTGGGCATAGAGCAGATGAGTGAATAGCCTCACAAAAAGATTGCAGTAAAATGATTGAAACCAAGCCAAGTATTGTGTCCGGGGGGGGGGGGGGTGGTTAGGAGTTACTGTATATGAATTTTGGCTGGGGTCCTAGGCTAAACTCTCAAATATCAATAAGTTCCCATACCAAACTGTGAAATTCCAATGTGTTCCCGTACCAACCAAAATAACGTCCAAAAGCCATACCCTGGGAGCCATATGGCTAAATATAGGGCCAAAGCCATTCCAAATGTCCAGATACATGTATAAGACCAATGCCATACCAAATGTCTAAATATAGGACCAATGCCATACCAGATGTCCAAAGTAGAAAAAGCTAACATTCAAATTGAAGAAGTCCCTGAGAAGAAGTCTGATCCATGAGGAAAACGATCCAAAACAACCTCAAATTAGGATATATGTAACTACTAGACATTATACCATACCAGAAGTATGAGGTAGCATATTTTCCACGACCATTCTCATACCAGAAAGTAGAAAAATCTGACCATTGCCAATTGCCATACCTCATAAGTCATAAGGTGAGGGCATTCTCATACCAGATCCTAAAATATGGCTCCATTGCCATACCAAATGTCAAAAAAGGTACCCCATGTGCACCGAGGATCCCCATCAAGGTTTACATACAGTGAACCTCCCGGGCCTCCGAGCTTATATGGACGCCTTGCCTGGCTTAGTTATCAACTCTCTGTGTTGTAGATCATTGGCATTTCAGATTCAGAGAGTACAAAACTGCACCTGACAGGTTTGGTAAAGGGTGCCCCACCCAACGCCCCAGCACTGATGAGTTAGACTATCAGAGTTTTACATCCATGGGTTTTCAAGAAAAAGTCTATGATCAGACTTACATCATATATTGTTGTATCAAGAATTCAAGATCCATATCATATTTATGAATAAAGACAGCCATGCTTGTGTGAAACTCCTGGGTTGTATCATTTCTGGCCTGAGTAGTATTGCCTACACCTTAAAATTCTGCCTTTGCCTATTCTAAAATCCCAGCAGAGTTTTAACTTGCTGAACTAGGACTAGGTATTTCTTGGTTTCCTTGAGCTCTAAAAAGCTTGCATTTAAAATGTAGTTTACATTTTTGTCATTATAAATAGTCTTGCATCAAGTCTCTTGACCCCCTCAGCCCCATCTCAGGGCTATTAAGCCAGCTTTTACCAGGGGGAGGTACAGTTTTCAAAGATTCCAGGAGGGGGGTTCTTTGGCAATGTTGGCCCAAAATTACTTGAAGTTCTCATAAAAACTGCATAATTTTGAAAGAACCTTTGGTCTGACCCCCAGAACACCCCCCCCCCACTGGCTATGGCCTGTATCTACTACTTCCAGGGGCGGATCCAGGAACAAACAAGGGGGGCCCAAATTTCAGGTCAGAGGAACAAACTTTTGGGCCCCAAAAATCGAAAAGTAGGCCTTAGAAGGCCCATTAATGACCAAAAGGCCCACTTTTTCGGGCTTTAAGGCCTTTTTTGGCCCAATTTTTTTTCTGGGCCCAACTTAGGGGGGGGGGGGGCATGGCCACTGACTTCTATTGTGGATAGGTTATTTCTCCTTCATGTCTCTTTCTCTTTGCAATCATTTAGATTATGCATTGACACTACATTTTTAAGCCTTAAAAATCTTTTGGATCTGGATAACAAGTCAAGAGTTTGAAGTCCCTGATGTTAAATCTAATTCTATGAGTACAATATCCAAACCTTATTTAGTCAACATGAGGTCATTGATGTTCTTTGGATGATGTGAGATATGTGGGGACTAAGTCATCCCCCTCTTATATTCTCTATATAAGTTTCAATATAGAAAATATAAGTGGGAGGGGTTGAATTACCCAATTACCCCCATGGTGAGATATAGCAGGGAAAGTCTAAGACATTTGTTTTAGAGAGAAGGATGTTATGAATGCCATGGTTGTTTATCTTGAAAACTATGCTGGACAACAATCCGGGATATTGGCCATGTGAAAATGAATAGCTTTACCATAAACAAGCCATAATTTAACATAAACATATACAAAAGCCCTCCTTGCTCTGAATTTGGATCCTTCTTTAGTGAGAAAGACTAAACAAGATAAACAGAGCCCAAAAAATTGACTATGATTTATCATAAGTATTCAAGAACAAAATAAAAGAATAAAATGGGAGAGAAATCATGTACATTTAATAATTTATTAAGTAATTATCCTCATACTCAATATGACTGAAAAACAATACACGGTGTATAACCCAAACGCTCCTACATGCACGACGGAGCGTTTCATTACTGAAATTTAACAAAGAAACGCTCCGGAGTAGGAAAACTGTCTGGCGGGAATGATGAGCCGTCTGACAATTTCCCCAATAATGGGAATAAGATGTATGAGTTACATATTTCAAGTATACCATTCGATGGGTGTGATATTCATGTTGTACGTGGCTGGCTGTTGACGTTTGAAGCAATTAGGAAGAGCTGTACGAAGCAGTATAGTTATCAAAATTCAAAAACGTATTTGTCATTCTACCGGTCAAAACCCCTTTTGTCGATACATGTGATTAGTTGAGCCAAGATTAGAGCACCAACGTATATTTTAGTCAAATTCCAATGCTTCAACGCACCATACATTATCGTAATAGTGATTTGATGACCGAAAATCCAGTCTTAAAAATGATGACATTCTCATATTCAAGAAACGCTCCGATCTGGTTAACACAGTGAATTGGAAACGCTCCGGTAGTCTAGATCAGTTAAGGAAATATATAGCTTGCCTTTCCTTTTCAGGAAGAGAAAGAAAAGATCTATTATACCCCTTGGCATCAATAGAAGAAAGATTAATTCACATATAACTTTTCGTTTTTTTCTATAGTTTTATGATTTAGCACATATGTAGGCATGACATCATCTAATGTATAGGCTTTAATCAGCTAGTTGCACGTTTAGCACCACCAGGTTCAGATGTTTCAATTTGCCTAACAAGTACAACACGTTTTTGAGAGATAGATTCGATTCGGAACTCTTCTCTAATAATCTGAAAATGATATCAAAACAAAATGGTAAGAGCGTTTCTAAAATTGTGTTCTAAATCGACGGAGCGTTTCGAGGAAAACAAGCGATTTCTCGAGAACAAGTAATGGATTTGGACTGGGATTTTAGGAAATGAGAATATACAAGTTTGTGATCTACTACTTAAACAGAAAGATTAACGTTTTCATAAAAATACTAGTTTAATTCGTAATTTGTGGTCAAATCGTCATCTTCAGATTCGTTCGATCTACACTACGGAGCTTTGATCAAGCAAATAACAGTTTACCACCAGAAGTTGAATAAATAATATCTTAGCTCACGGTATTGTTCATCGAATGGTACATAATATTTCACCATGACATATGATATGTAAGAGAAACGAGAGAAATAATACTTACGGTCATAGTAGAATCTTCATTAGCCGCCATTTTATTTCGCTCCGGAGCGTTTCCGCGTAAATGTAACGCTCCGTCGTGCATGTAGGAGCGTTTGGGTTATACACCGTGCAATAGTGCTGGTATACACATTGTTTGTTAATATTGGGAAGGGATTTGCTATTTTAGAGGAGTTGTTTTCTCATTACTTCTTCTTTTTGGGTAAATGTTCAAATTCCCAACATTGAAATGTAAAAAAAGTTTCTTACCCTTTGGTAAACCTTTTTCTATTTCTGTAAACAAGTAATTAATCACACGCATATTGTTTTTCCAATGATTTTTTCTATGTAATTACCTATACTGAAAAAGAGAGTGTCATTTTATGGAATTTTAACACCAACCACATGACTCCATTCAGCAGTACATGTTTGTTCAGGATAACAAGTTGACATGATTTAGCCCCAAGACAAAGATTTATTTCTCCTGGCTTGTTGGTCTTGAAAATCATATTACTTTCAGCTGATGCTGTGAATTGTTTACCAAAGTAATTTTTCTGGCTATTCTGTTTATACAAGGAAGTAGTGAAAGGATAAGGTGATAGCAAAGCTATATAACGATTTGTAATAATATATAATACTGCGTTTCAGGCCCTTCTCAATCAATTTAGTTGATAACTGGTTCTTATTCCATACTTAGTAGTGTTATAGGTAAATAACATGCGGGAATATAATTGATATCAGAGGTGAGCGGGTGATATATATTAAATTGAGATAAAATATTCATGTTTTGATCGTAATTATCATCTGTCACTAGATGAAGGTTCCATAGCATTCAATGCTCACTTAATCCTGATAATCTACTAAGTATAGAATAAATCAGTTATTATCCCATCGAACGAAGTTCGAAGGGATATAGGGAACGCCTCCGTCCGTCCGTCCATCCGTACATACGTCCGTCCGTCCGTCCGTCCGTCCGGGCAATAACTCAAATACCGTTGGCCCGATTTTATTCATATTTTGTACACATATACTAGTGCCTTACGGTAATGCCGGATTGTCGGCAGCGGCAGTAGATACTCTCAATTGCCGGTAATAAAATCCATTGCCGATAATCGCCATGCTGCTGCAACATGATTGGCATTGCGATCCATTGTCAAATTTACGAAACAATGTTCGTTTAAGAATATTTTATCAATCATGTATATTTCAATCTCCACATTTGAAGAGCTAATCTGTCAATCAACTGCAAATCATTCGTAAAAGGCGGGAGGATAAGCAAAACCCCGCCCACTTCTGTCAATCATCTCCCATGCCGCGAGATTAACAAATAACGTGACGTGATATTTCGGTGAAGTAAAAACAAACACAAATAATTTGATCAATTTTGATCGAATTCACTCTATATTATCATTCAAAGACTTCCTAACAATACACAATCACACACGAGATACACGATGATACAATATATCCACTGTAGTTGATGTGAGCGGGAAATCAAGCTGAGAAATCGGCTTCGTTAAGGATTTTTCCAAATATTTTAGTTTCACTTTCAGATTTTTCCCCGGGATTTTAGGAACATTATCAGTGTCAACGATTATCGGTAACGGTAAGGTAATGGAGGTGAAATTTACCGGCAGTGAGATCCATTACCGTTGCAAGCACTAACATATACCCTATGGGAGTAAAAGTTCTGCTCGAAAGCCGATTTTCAAAATGGCTGCTCATTTAAAAATGGAGGCCATTTTAGTGCCGATTTTACAGTAATTTAGGTGCAATATGTAAAACTGTAATAGCAATATGTTTTAAATGTAAAAAAAAATATTGTTCATATTTGGTATGTGAATACGTATAAGCATGGCACACTGTCTAATGACACTTTTGGTAGAGGGCGGTCATTTTTCAAAATGGCCGCCATTTTAATGTATTTTACTATAACTCGAAAAGTAGTGGAGCGATTTTGTTCATATTTGGTATGTGAATACTATAAGCATGGCACACTGTCTAATGACACTTTTGGTAGAAGGTGCCTCTTTTGAAAAATGTTCGATGGGATTCGCTACGCTTTGGCGTTGCCGTTGTTCTGGTTAAATGCTCGATTTTTGATACAGGGTATATCCCTCGGTAAATACAATACATCAACCCTCGGGTAGATATTATTATTGTATTCCCCTCAGATAAACCCTGTATCAAAAACCTCCAATTAAATAACCTCTATATATTCCTCTACCTGTATGTTTGTGTACTTATCTTGATATAATATCATAGGATTGTAAATATTTATGTCTCCAACAAAAGTGGTGACATATTGTTATGGGTCTCAAACTTTTTGTGATTTGTTCAAATGTTTGTGTTCAGTGATTGGTGTTCAATGTCTGTCACAAATGGCAGGTGGTGACATTTTGCATGTTTTTAATAAAATGCCTTGTTCCATATTTGTGTTCTGCAAATAAATGGAAATAAAAATGCTCAAGCATTATTACCCATAGCTGATCATATTGATTTGAAATATTCTGATATCATAATTTATATTTATTTACATCTGGCCCATTTATCATTGTGTGACCATGCTTGATTAAACACATATATGCTTAACCTTTAAAAGTTTAAATTAGATGTATAGTATTATATTAGGATATTTAGACCTGATTTTTTACTATTAATGCACCTTCTCACAAAAAGATATACTATTTTATTTTGCTTATAGTTTATACGAAGTTTCAAATAAGCTTTTAAGGTATGGGTTTTGCTTAACAGATCAATTTTAAGTAAACATACATTCCTTGAGGTGGAAAGTTTTCACAAATATTCTTCGTGATTTTTTTGTATGACAATTGTATTTCAACAAAATAATATAAATTTATTACTTGAAGTCTATAATTAAATTGATAATGAATGCATTTTAATATAAGTTTTCCTGCCAGCTCCATGACAATTCTGAATGGGATGTTAACATGTGAAAACATGAAAGAAATATACAATTTTAATATCAGTATTCCTAGCCTGCGGTCCTATTCTCTATACTGCTCTTAAGAAATACAAAATAAGAATATTTAGAGTTTTTATTCAATAATTTATGTTGATGTATACCCATGGTTGACATGATGAGAAATATAACATATAAACATCCACCACTCCAATTCAGCTTCGGAGATGTTTCGTGAGATTCTATTGAAAAGTGATCACCCATATTTAACCTATTCACAACTTGAGATTTCATCGCCTAAAATGAATATGATTCAAATTACAGAAATAGTAACGATGCATATCAAAATGTTGGAAATAGAACACAGTTTTTAACATGGAAACCTTTGCTCAGTTTATGTCATTGATAGTGGGGTGATAGGATAAAAAATATCAACAAGACATTCCAAATCAAGACATCTCAAAGCAAGGTTAAATTAAGCTTATTCCAAAACAACATGACCCAAGCCAACTATTTCCATGACAAGACTTCCAAAGCATTGACATCTTATGTCAACTCTTTCAAAGTGAAGATATCCCAAAACGAGTCATTTAAAAATCGACTATTTCCATTTGGTTTCAAGTTTGTTTTTGATAAGCTATGATAAATGCTATTTCTCTAATTAGTTAGTTGGTTTAAGAGTAAATGCATGTAGGATTGATTCTAGTTTTTTATAGACTGAGGGAGAAAGGGAATTATTTAATCACCAGATTTAATATTTTGCACCTAAAAATGCATATTGCTCCACAACTTTTCTTTAGGAAAAAGATGTCTAGAATTGATAAAAAGGATTGTAAATTACAATGTTGATCATCTATTGCTCCTTTATTCAAAATTCAAAACTGTAGCTAAATTACATGGTAGATGGAGATTGAAGAAGTCTGTATTCACATTAGGTTAGGCATTAGCATAGTTCCATTCATAAAGTCATGTCTCAAGTTAGAATCAAATAAACATCAAATGTTTTCTAAAGACCAAATTGGAATTCAATATATCTCTTTGGAAGAAAGACGTTTTAAACTATTTAACGGTGTGTCTAAATATCTTTTAAGTGTTATTATTCTTTACGTTTATCAAATAAACTAAATAAAGCTTTGCGATTTAGAAAATGTCAAAGTGGTCATATAATTTGAGGCAAAATCACCGAAACTCATATAGGTATAGGTATGTACAACTTAATTGAGTTTATTCCAAATAAAATAGAGATGAAAATCTAGACATTTTTGGAAATGTGTATATTATAACTTTTAGATCATATCACTTTGAATGTTTTCAAATACTGTCAGTTTTGTATAAATAATAGTTATTCTATAAAATTGTACATGGTTGTTTTGAGAAATCCTTGTTCAAATGGTGAATGAAGTTTAGTCAAGTGAGATATAACATATTCATGTTCAGATTTCAAGGATAGAAAATTCAGTTTCAAAATGAGGTCATTAACACCATTTTAAAGCTATTGCATCAAACTAAGATACAAGGGTGTTTAAAGGTGCAATAAAGACTTGAAATGCATTGAGAGTTGCAATGAATTTAGAGAAAAGTGATCAAATATTTCAGGTCTTCAGATAATAGAATAAGGATTGTATTCGTGAAACATTATCTTTTCAAGACATTTTAAAATTTTTATACTCCATTCTTTGCTGCCCCTTTAACATGATTACGTATTTTCACTGTTATCTATCAGATGATAGTGAAACATGATTGAACCCTTAAAAATGCTCACCTTTGTTATCTTTCTGACTAAAACCTGTTAAAATCGAAATATAACTTGCAAAACCGGATTATATGTAGAGTGGTGAACATATCCAGAAAAGACCAGTCACATCTTTATCAGGAGAGCTGTCAACTCATCTGATAAGAAGTGTTCTAAAGAAGTCCCAGTGAAACTTGATGCTATGTTTTGGTCTCTCACAAGATGTTGCATACTTTTAAATAAAATACAGTTTTAATTGTGCGATCTTATATGGTGAAATAAAAAAACTTAAAATGTGTAACATAGGTGGCACATATCAGTGGGTTTGTCTCATCATATAATTTTGAAATTATCGTGTTTTTTAAATAAAGTGGCGAAATTAACTAGATAAGAAACTAGTTACGCATTTGTTTAAAGGGTGGTAGTTTATAGTATGTATGAAACCCCTGCATATATTTAAAAAGGATACAGGATACAGTTAAGTTGCAAATGGAGCGGGTATTCTCTATCTTTGTCTATTGGGCTTTTCTGGTAATAATACATTGCAAACTGCTCGATGAATCTATACAATGTATACATGTAGTAGAACACTTGGAATATGTCAATAAACAAAAGTCCTCCATTTGCAACTTCGCTGTAGCTTGTATTTCTTTTAAAGGAACACAGGATACAGTATGGGGGTATAGTAGTGTGATATAGGGCAATTACTTTTTGTATAATCAGACAACTAGACAGTTTTAACTTTCAATTTAATAAGAAAATATACCATTTTTATGAAAATCCACCATTGATAATGAATGAACAACTGTTTTTCCAAGCTTTAGCTTTGAAATGTATTTACATTTTTACCCTTTGTAAACACTTTTTTTTAATATGATTCTGTTTTTATTGACTTTTATGGGCCATCTATAAATAAAAACTCCTCTTCCGAATTCAATTATTTTTTATTTTTCATTCCCTTTGTTATAGTTGGGACTTCTTGATTTCACAGTATCATCACCAAATGAGCCAACATTGTTCTATTGATATATTAAAGTGTATAGTCTTTGATATGTGCAAAGTTAGGGTAAATGTTATAAATATGATTAAAATATATGGAAACAATCCAAATATATATAGCATATTTAGATTTCACCTTGGGGAGCCCAAGTACTTAAATACATGTATTTTGAGAATGAAAATGCAAAAACATATAGCACTTGACATAAACCCGATTGAGGATCACTTTTAAGGCCAGGGTGTTTTTACATGTAACACTATCTGTTTATGTTGATGCGCTAACAGTTAACTTATTACTTTAGGCACAGCGAAGCATTGGCACCTGACTGTATTGAAAGGACATCAATTAAAATATATATCGGATGATAAGGAGTTCTAATTGAGATATCACAGCCCAAGAGAAGATGCCCTGTTTTGACAAGCAGAAGAAATGGGTGTTGAACCATCTTCCTGGTCAGTCTGATAAGGTCAGTATTTCACAATTTAATTTTCAAGTTACTTTTCTTTTTCTAGTTTAAGTACATATTTTAAATTTTGCACACGCACAAGGCAATTTGTTAATAAAGTGTTGGTAAAATCAAATCAGCAATGTGTTCAATTTTTCTAATAATGAAAAAAAAATTGGGTTCTACTGTAGAAACCAAAGAAATTGAAAGATGTCTCTTCACTTCATTATGTTTCTTTTCTTTATTGATCAAGAAATTAATTGATATAAAACATGCATGATTGTATTTACTGCATATAGTTTTTATATCAGATTTTATATCGGGTTATTAAGGCTTAATGTGAATATATTGAAATGCAAATCCCTTATAACTATTTTGTAAACATATAATTGTTATAGTTTTCTAATTCTTATCCGTTGTTAAGGTGGATCTTATCCTCTTATTTGAAATCTTAGAATGAGAATGCAATTAATAGCCATGGTAGAAATTCAGGGTCCTTCTTCTTGAGAATTAGGTTTGAACAATTTTTTGCCAAGTATAGAATCCGAAAAACATTTAACTTAATCATTCTATTTAGCTGTAAAATAGGTTTACAGGAAAAGGCTGAAGTGGAAATTTATAGGTTTCATGTAAGAAAAAATCATTATGTACTTATCATTATGAGAGTGGCAGAGAAATTCCTTAAAAGCCATTAATATAGGCTGCCTGGGTAAAGGGTCTCTTAATTGTTATACAAAGAACAGGGTCTTGATTTATTGCATGTTCAATATTGGAATGAATGACTCTACCTTTCAGCTGCGCAGCTAAGGTGAAATTGGATTTGAATTTGATTTCACTGGTGATACTAACAAATTTGTATCCTCTTTATTATGAATATCAATTCAGCATTGTTCCAGTTTATTGGTTTTGTTGTCAATTTCCAGCTTTTTGGTATGGTTTTCAAAGATATCAATAGTTCCCTAATTGCTATTGTGATGTAATGCTTTGATACCTGACAATCTTTGATTTACTCTTCCTTCCCGAGAAAAAAAGCATTCTATTAAGGTTACGTCTTAAATTGACACATATCTGGTATATTATAAGACTCCCTTAATTCAATGTCAGATTTAGCTTATAGATGATCTGATCCGTTGCAGTCTTTGGTTGCTACACAACAATACTTATCAGGTGTATCTACCTTATAATACATGTAACAATATGGTTCTCGCTGGGAGTTCAATATGGCAAATAAAGAAAGACAAAAAAACACATGTCAGCATGCAACCTTATTGACTTTCAGACAACTTAATTGAAGGGTTTAGGAATTCCATTTACATTTTAAGTCTTATGGATCAATTCCTCTTTTTCTGAGAATAATAAGGTTTGAGTATTCTGCAGTATCATCATGGTTTTGATACTGGAATCCAAATTCCACCAGTTTCTCCCATATTTTCTTTGTTATCATTATCCATCTTTGATTTGCAAGGTCACGGTTACAATATAAAGTTGGATCAGCTGAAACCTTTACGATTATTATCATCCCAATTTTTGGTTGATATAAGTACAAGATGATAGCAATTGAACTAAGCCCAAATCAACCTTTACAGCTGCAAAATGTCAATTATCAGAAAGTTCACCAAATTAGATTAGTCTCTAATCCAAGTGTGGAACTTAGAATATTTTGGAATTTTTTTTCCTTGAGAATTTGAATAAAATGAACAGCATCATTAAACTAGGATCCAAATAGACAAAATCTCAACCAAACCATGCAACTCAAAATGGCAACATAGATTACAATGACATTAAAGTGCCTCCGTAAATTATATCTAAGTTTAACGAAAATGTCAGTTTCTACTCCCATCAATTGAAGATTTACGTAATACACATAATCATTCATATGGCTCCATGTTAACTCTCAAAGACAAAATCAGCGACTGTCTCTCAGAACAGAAACATATTGAGAGTTGATGGGGGCATAACATTGCTTTAATATGATTGGAGCTCTTAGAAGAGAAGAACCCTTGAGTTATTACAAATCAAATCGGTGTGAAATTCAATTAGAGAAATCGTGATTCCCGATTAGATCGATCTAATTGAGCATTATTTTATTTTGGTATTCCTATGAGCATTATCTATTTAACATTGATTTTACATTATTTCATAGAACTGGAGAGAGTCAACATAAATCAGATTTTTGCGCAAAATTGATAATGCCACTGCTGCGTGTTTAAGCGAAGGCTATTAAAATCCGTAATTGATTTTTGGAGCTACAGGAAGTTTTAGGATCTTGCCTGTAGTCTCTGGCTGTATTTCTTCCAAAGAGCAGACCAGTACCATAATTATGCAGCAGATAATTTGAAAAAACAAGGATTGATTAAGGCGTCAATGAATGACTAGTTTAGGAACTAATCCATTTCTTTGGTAACATGAAGGTAATATATATTATTTATTTTCTAGGTGATCGTGCTTGTTATATTTTAAGTATATATACATATATACCAGTTTCACTGCTGCATTTTTGTGGGGTTATCTGTTTTGATTTAAGTAAATGTAAAATTGTCTGAGGTATAATTGATTCAAAAATTCAATATGAAAACTATAAAATTTATTTTGAATATGAATTCGAATATTAAGCTTCTCAAACTGCAATGTTCTAAAATGTGTGTTTTGTTATTCAAATTATTTGTAGAATAAGTCTCATAGTTATTTTTTATATACGATAATTTAAGAATTGATGTTCAATTTACTAGAAAGTTATAAAAATTTAATAAAAATATATTATTTTAATTTTAATTGATCTGATCCTGTCTGAGAGCTAACAATTTTTGTACCCCGCTATATTCTTTTAATAAAAACAAATGAAAATATTAGAAATAGCTAAATTTTGCACACTAATAATTGATGCTGATTGTCATGTATACAAGTATTACATAACTCAATGTAAAATGAAAATAAATATCTATTTTGTTAAGTAATTTTTATGAGTGAACTGTATTCTTTAAAAAAAACTTCAAATATTTTCAAATTGTTCATAGATTGCAAAACAGCAATCTGTGAACAATTTGTAATTACATGTATGTCAAAATTGGCAGTGGCGGACATTTGTGAAAAATTAGGCTAAAAATATTATATCTCTGAAACAACTGATTTAAAAGAGTGATTTTGAACATCAAGATGCCTTTGTATGCCATTATGATTAAAAAATATCATCCAAGAGACAATTTCTGCTAATTGTACAGAATTCAAGTTCAAGTGCAAACATGCATGATCTCATGCTCTAAATCAGAGTAGATACAGGTAATGAGGTATTTCTTCAGTTTTTAAGAGCTCTGAAAAGTAATTGAAGAAGCGCAGTAGTATTGATATTTTAAGGACACGTCAGCTAAGCATCAATCAGGTGCAGTTATTTTGCTTTTGTTAGAGCTATCTGAGATAAGATCTCATTATGATGTAATGACCCAGAACTAACTCTGGGGTAATCTGAAACCTAATACTAACCTACACTTGCTGCTGCACAGAATGTTGAATAACTTATTGTTGCATTGCTTTTTTGAAGTTTTTTTATTAGTTATTTAAACATAATTGTTTTTAGTCATTTAAACACAATTGTTTTAGTCATTAAAACATAATTGTTTTTAGTCATTTAGCCATAATTGTTTTTAGTCATTAAAACATAATTGTTTTTAGTCATTTAGCCATAATTGTTTTTAGTCATTTAAACATAATTGTTTTTAGTCATTTAGCCATAATTGTTTTAGTCATTTAAACATAATTGCTTTCAGTCATTTAGCCATAATTGGTTTTATTCATTTAAACATAATTTATTTTTAGTCATTTAAACATAATTGTTTTTAGTCATTTAAACATAATTGTTTTAGTCATTAAAACATAATTGTTTTTCGTCATTTAAACATAATTGTTCTAGTCATTAAAACATAATTGCTTTTAGTCATTTAAACATAATTGCTTTTAGTCATTTAAACATAATTGTTTTTAGTCATTTAAACATAATTGTTTTTAGTCATTTAAACATAATTGTTTTTCGTCATTTAAACATAATTGTTTTTAGTCATTTAAACATAATTATTTTATTACATGGATGATTTAAAAGTTCTCTTATATTTCTTCATTTGAGGTATTCTTTATTAACATTTCTGACTGAGTATTTGGTATTCATAAAGTATAGTATAGACCAATAGAAATGTATTTCTGACATGTTAAGCTTTTCTTTAAATCTTTTATTAAAGATTCAAACTTTCAGATTATAAATGCCATAAAATGAAAGAATTTGAAAATATCTCTTTACATATTATATCAGTCATTCATATTCAACAATTAAATGCTTATTCAGCATTTTAGTTGACCAAAGCTTGAAACCTTTCTGTAGGGAATGTGTTGTCTACAAGGAACATTTTTGGTATTTTGGTGTATTATACATGTAATCCCAATGGTCCATGTGTTGTGGTGTATTATACATGTATTTTAATGGTCCATGTGTTGTTGTTACACAAGTATTTCTAATGGTCCATGTGTTGTGGTGTATTATACATGTATATCTATTTCTAATGGTCCATGTGTTGTGGTGCATTATACATGTATTTTAATGGTCCATGTGTTGTTACACAAGTATATCTAATGGTCCATGTGTTGTGGTGTATTATACATGTATTTTAATGGTCCATGTGTTGTTACACAAGTATTTCTAATGGTCCATGTGTTGTGGTGTATTATACATGTATTTTAATGGTCCATGTGTTGTTACACAAGTATTTCTAATGGTCCATGTGTTGTGGTGTATTATACATGTATTTTAATGGTCCATGTGTTGTTACACAAGTATTTCTAATAGTCCATGTGTTGTGGTGTATTATACATGTATATCTATTTCTAATGGTCCATGTGTTGTGGTGTATTATACATGTATTTTAATGGTCCATGTGTTGTTACACAAGTATTTCTAATGGTCCATGTGTTGTGGTGTATTATACATGTATTTTAATGGTCCATGTGTTGTTACACAAGTATTTCTAATGGTCCATGTGTTGTGGTGTATTATACATTAGGGGTCCCACGATACATTATGAAACGATACAATACATATCTCGATACTCAGGTCACGCCAGAGCAACGATACGGTACATAATAGTGTAGTTGAACCGGGGGAGGGGGGTGCAAAACTGACGTAGCTGAGGTCGAGTTGAAAGTCTATCACCTGCTGTGACATTTGATTAAGATGCAGCATAAAAACTATTGTCAAGTATCAAGCCTACCTGCTGTATAGTAGCCAGCTATGCATATTTTGCAATATTTTTTGAAGTCCGGCTGTGCTTTCCCTTTACTGAGGAATGTTACAAAGTACTGCAGTAGATTTTCTATTAGGGGCCGTATTAGGATATCACAACTAACCATATTTACACGGCCATAATTCTATCAATTGTTTTCAAAACTTTCAAAAAGTTTCAATTTCTAAACTCTGGTCAACATTAAAACTCCAAACGTAAATATTGTTCGTTTTTTATTAGAGTTATCAATATTAGTCTAGTAGGCAATTTTTTAATGCGGCGTTCTATCGAATAAAAAGTTCAAAGATTATATTTATTCATACTAAATTGTCAAAAAGCATATCGAATAATTATAAAACAAAGTACAATGATATACGAAGACATAGCAGACACGAGTTATTTGTTCGCATTTTGACTGTCAATCCGCTAAGCATTCTGTTCGCATTTATACACCATTTTGGGCGTGTCATGTCCAGCGAGAAACCAAACAAAAAATATGAGAACAATTTCTCAAAAAAGTCAAATATTCAGTAGATTTCGGCAAAATATGATGGATTTCAGGTATGTTAATTATATTTTTGGTGTATCGATATTTGAGTCTTCGTATCGATACGCTCGTATCGTCACCAAACGAGCCGATGCATCGATATATCGATGAATCGCGGGACCCCTATTATACATGTATTTTAATGGTCCATGTGTTGTTACACAAGTATTTCTAATGGTCCATGTGTTGTGGTGTATTATACATGTATATCTATTTCTAATGGTCCATGTGTTGTGGTGTATTATACATGTATTTTAATGGTCCATGTGGTGTATTATACATGTATTTTAATGGTCCATGTGTTGTTACACAAGTATTTCTAATGGTCCATGTGTTGTGGTGTATTATACATGTAATCCCAATGGTCCATGTGTTGTGGTGCAATATTCACAATTTCTAATGGTAAATTTGTTGTGGTGTTGCAGAAGGAGGTGAGCAGTGGTGAGATGGAGAAAGCTCTAGAGGCTGAAAGACCTGCATCCTATAATGATACAGGTGAAGAGGAAGGAGATGAGAACACAGAACGAGGCAACTGGACCAGACAACTTGACTTTGTGCTGTCATGTGTTGGATATGCTGTCGGCCTTGGCAATCTCTGGAGGTTTCCATATATCTGTATGCTTAACGGAGGAGGTGGGTTGTACATACATGTATATAGTACTGTTGGTTATGCAAATAACACAATTCTTTATGTAGATCATTTTGGAATTGTAGAAAAGTTCCAAAACTGTCATGAGATCGATGAGGGAAACCTATGTTAAAAATCTTTAGGTGGCTCTCAGAAAAGGATACCACAAGCTATTAGATGCCAATTTAATGTATAAATTGTTCATGTAAAATTATTGCTTTATCAAATTCCCTATTATGAGTTCTGCATTTAAAACTAATGGTATATGTTTCCCTACACTTAAGTTGACTGAAGCTGTATTACTACTGAGAACCTTAGTGTTGTACTGAGCAAGTATGCCAATTAGCCTTGGGAAATTTGGAAAAGCTGAGCTTGAATGCTGGGATAATTAACCTTAAAAAACAACTTATCCTTAACTGTCAATGTCACTAAAAAACAAAAAGACATTTTTTATTCATACATGTACAGTACATTCCCTCACTCCTCATGTCACTCTGTCTAATTCATGTGTATTGTTACAGAAGTTATGCATACATGTATTTTTTGTTAAGATGCACTTAGTGGCATGGTACTATTGTAGTACATTAAATGATAGCACTGCAAACAAGGTAGCTATCTTTAATCAATCTCTCAGCAGTAAAACATCAATCATACCACACCTAACAATTTGTGGTTGCCATTGAACTGAGATTCCAATTTGCCATTGGAAAGAGGAAAGAGGGATGGGGAAACTGATATTTTTACAGATAAAACTGGGAACTTATTGAACCTGTTAGCAGTTGACTTTTGCCAAAAGTGCAGTGTAATAAAACATTTTTTAGCATCATAAGAAATAACACCACATGCATGTGAAATAAATATATACACATGTTATGTAAGGAAACTTACTCAAAATATTGGTCAGTTAACATTTGATGTTTGACGTTACAAAATTAATATATTATCCCAAAGAATGAGTTTGTATAAGAATTGTAATCTAGAGAATCCATCTAAAATTCATTTTTGCATATGTGTATGCCTGTCTGTCTGTCTATTCATCTATTATCAGTTGCTAGATTTGGTTGCTCAATTCAAGTGGTCAATTTTGAAAATGTCCTTTATAGTACAGGCCCTGTGTTATATATATTTGTAAGCTTTATTAACTCTACAATTGGACTCTTATTATATTGGTAGGATTTATGTTCCATTGTTGTGTCACATTATGGAAGGTGTAATCTTTTTAGAGGACAATATAGTTTCCTGTCCAAAGCGTATGTAACCAATACATTATAAATTACAAATCATGTTCATAAATGATAGATTTTGAGTGTGTATGTACATGTAATACTAAACTGAATTGTATGTTCTCCTCATGTAAGCTAAAATTTCTTCCAACAACCTTATTAAGATCCATGGCCTAATACGTCATACTTTCCCCCAATTGTTAGTATGAACAAGTATTTAATGTGGCAATCTTGGCTCCCATTGTAGAGATGTTTTTTATTAATAGCATGATTGGCATTCCTACAGTCAGTGTAATATCACGCTTCATTGAGATTCCACCGTGAATAGATAAAAAACTTTTGTGAATTCAGGCTTGAAAATCAATTTAGTCCTCTCTCTTTAAATTGAACTTTTCAGTATATTAATGAAAGATAATGACGTGTATATGGGACCATCTTGGGATCAAAAGTTACATGCACATATAAAACACAATTTCCTTTCCTGGGCACTAAAAATCCCTGACATCATCTGCATTTATTCATTGCTATGGCCTTAAATGATGCTGGGGCTTAGTTCTTTATAATTGAAATCCGGGAGAAGGCTTCTTTCATTGAGACACATATTGATGTTCCTGAAGATAATTGGGTTGTTTGCTTGTATTGTATTGTGTCAGAACATGGGGTGTTTCCAGTGTACTTTTGACATAGTTAATTCCCCTCTAATTTTGACGTACATTTATTTCTGTAAATTGATCTTTTTACCTCTGAATTGTATAGCATGCAATTGCTTTGTTTTAAAATTCTAATATGCATCTGCAAAGGAAACAAAAAGACATACAGTTCTCATGCTACATACAATTATCCGACAAAAATGTAAAAGATGGATAAAATCAAGAGTAGAATTTGTTTACTGCGTGTGTGACTTTTTACATAATGTTGAATTAAGCTTCCATTTATCGATGTATTTGAAAAACAAACATTGGAAGCTCCATTTCCCAAGATAAGTTGAGAACGAAATAATCAAAAAAGTGCATAATATTCCAGTTTATTTAATTAAAGCTGAGCATTATGATGACATTCAAACGTCAATTTGCTCAATTTCTATTTGAGGTCCACCTTTGTTTAGATCATCATCCAATTAGCAATTTTATAGAGTTTTTGCAGTGTTTCTTAATGAATCCTTTTCAAAACAAGTCAAACACCAAATCTTAGCTGTATTTGGATTTTACAATCTCTCTCATCAAACATATTACAAGGTGAGTTTGGTGCATCCCTGTGAGACTCAATGATATAATGTTTTTAAATTTGTCATTGATTGAAAGATAATGTTCTATAGGTCAAATCGTGTTAATCCAAAAGCATTGATGCAGAAAATTGATTCCATAAATGATAAATGATAGGCAGGTATAAAGCATCCAAAACAATCATATAATATCACATCCAAGTTTGTATTTTTGTTTGGTAATATTGAACAGATGATAAAGTGGCAATGAAGAATAGAGAACATGAATGTTGAAAGCAATTTATTCTAAAAGCATGCCAATTTCACTATCTGCAAAGTGAATCAAGAAATTAGATCAAATAAGGAGGTTTCAAGATTTTAAGATGCCGAAATGTCAAAATTCATTGTTGCCAGATAATCATTAAAATCAAAGGCTATTTTTTGAAATGAGCATGATTGGGCAGTTCAAGTAGCTGATAATGTTATAGCTTCGTGTGTTTATGTTTTAATATGTAATGTGAAATAAATTCCATAAATTATAAAGAATTGGGCATTACAAAAAATTATATGTTAAAAGCTTTTCTCTTATGTATTGGTCTTTGTTTTACCTTTAGTACTGAGTACCTTAGTCTTTCACCTGCTTACATGGCAGTTGTATCATCATCAATAATCAAGATATACATGTACTGGTATAATTATATATTATGTATAATTATGAAGTATCATGTACAGGCCTATGACAGGGTGGGCCAAAAATATCTACCGTGCCAAATATCTAAGTAAGGGGTTTGTACTTAATGCATCAACACTATTTAGATTTGATATGAAAACTATACATTTATTCTGGAGAGTGGTATTGGTACATAACTGAAATTTCTAGATTGAATTAAAAATTGTTGACAAAAAGTATAGGGTATCCTTTTATTAGTGCTATAAGTTCATTTGTGTTAGAAAGACATTGTGACTAAATGAGGTGAAAAGAAAAAGACCTATATTGTGTCTAAGTTCAGAGCGACTGAGCTTAACTTGTCCCATTATCTTTAATTGAACTGTTCTTCCAATAACATCCTTGTAATTTATTGCAGCTAATCATTTTAAAACACTGTAGTGTTACTAGTGTTACAGCTTCATTATAAGCCCCAAACCCAAAATACATCTTATATGCTGGTTTCCTTACACGATTCTATTAGCAAACATAATCTAACAGGCTTAGATCTTTGGAAGATGCTACAAATTGAAATCATATCCCATAGGCCTTAGAATGATCCCATGACCCAGTTAACCAATGAAATTGTCAAAGTGACATGAGGCATGATGGGATAGGATCACCTCATCTGGGAGATGTATGGATGATCACGAGCAACTTTTCATTGAATCTAGAGCTCATTTGTCTTGTGTTTCCTCTCTTACTACCAATTTCCCCATAGCAAGCCCAGGCTTTCCCTAGTGGTATTGATTCTCCTGTGTTCCCATCTGACGCAATTGTCAACATAAAACATTGACTTATTGTTTAACTTGAAGTATCTCATGTAAACCATGTTGTAGAAAACCTCTAATCTGAAGTGAAATTCCGACATTTGAAACATCCGCATATCCTGCTTATTGGATACAGGATATAGTGTTAAAGTTGCTTCAATTAGTTTAAAATTGTGTTTATAAAGCTGGTGTGTATTATATTTTAAAATGCGTTTTGGAAATTTGGCTTTGAACTGATAGGTAATCTTTCTATCTCAAGCTGTGAGTTAAACCTAGATTTACTTGCTATTTACTCAGCTGCCTTAAAGTGGATGTGACATTTTTTATTTTGATAAAACAATAAAATTGCTTTTTAATATTTTACTTATGTTATCAGCTAAGTTAATGCTTATTGTTTTATTGGTTCCCATAGAAATGTTTAATACCTTCCTTTGATACAAAATTCTGAATAAATATGTTATAATGAATTTTCAATTTTTATTGCATATATGCCATCTCCCACATAACAGTATAATAGAAGTCTTTGGAATCAGTGGCCTTGTTTCTAAATATATATGTACACTCTATAGTAATCAATCAGGCATGAAACGCATATCAGTAATCTTCTCAGCACTGAAAGCAGATGGTTGCTGCTGCTGCAACCACTTGATTTTTGAATAACCAGATTACACTGAACGCTTCTTGTATATATGTGACTTGTATGTGAATATTACTTGTATGTGTGTGACTTGTATGTGAACACTGACTTGAGTATGTGTGACTTGTATGTGGAGACTGCTTGTATATATGTGACTTATATGCTAACACAACATGTGTGACTTGTATGTTGTAGGTGCCTTCCTGATCCCTTACTTCACATTCCTGATCATCTGTGGCATTCCTCTGTTCTTCATGGAGCTCACCTTGGGTCAGTTCTCCAGTCTCAGTCCCATCTCTGTCTGGAAGATGTGCCCATTGTTCAAAGGTAAGAGTAAAGTATTGTTGCATTTTTTATTATTCATCATTAACTTTATTATTCCAGGTCTGAACATTACATCTCAAACGAGCATGTTTGGAATACATCAAGACAGTAAAAAACTTATTACTTGCATACAAGTTTGATGTTGATGTGCCTATAAATATTTGGGAAGGGGGTAAAAGTTAATTTTATTTAATCATTATAGTTGATACTTAAAATAAAAATGTTTTTAATTTGAAAAAATCAATAAAAAATCTGTTACATTTGCAAGAAAGAAGTCAATCCAAAATAAAATGTATTACACTTTGGGATGAACTTGAAGTTGACCTTGTCTTTTAAGCTGTAAAAAAATTGTAAAATTACAGCATGCAATCAGGGGTTTCATAAGCAGCATGCAACAGGCGATTTTCACTGGTTGTTTTCACAAAATCGCCTGTTGTTTTTAGCTTAGGGACTTTTCAACTTTTCCATGTTAAATTTATGATTTTCATTAATTTTGTCTGTTGTTTTTATTTATTTAGCCTGTTGTGAGAAATTCTAGTGAAACCCCTGGCAATGTTCATTCTCTTCACATATATTGAGTAATAAGATTTTTCAAAATAACTCAATGGTCTTGATACTAACAATATTCTATGGTAAAGTATCCAATTGCAATATTATGTTTCCCAGCTTGATTACATAGCATGCAACAACAGATATCATGTACTACCCTCTGTGTACTAAACTGTATACCCAAAGGCATTGGCGGGGACCCTAAACTTCAAAATCTTGACTGAAACAATAATGGCTGTTGACAGTTTGAATTAGAAACATCAGTAGGAAATGTGTTTATGTTACACAGTTAATGTAAAACTTGTCAGATTTGTTTCTTTCCAGATATAGATCTCACTTGACAGTTGTTGAGAGACGTTTACTTCTTATGGTGAAATACTATCCAAATGTCTTAAGTGAACATGTTACTTTGTGTGATGCATATGATTTTTGACCACTGGTATATTTCACTTTAATTATTTTAGCCAAGACAGTGTTGCAAATGAAATAAAATATTTTGTATTTTTATCTTGTACTTTGAGGTTCAAAATTAGAAATTCGGAAGGGAGTAAAATATTTGAATAAATCAAATCAAAGTTTAATTTTTTGTCAAAGGTTTAGCTATAGAGATCATATAATAACAAGCTTTATACACTGAAGTTTCCTTTAAGGTAGTTATACACACTCAAAAATAATCAAGTATAAAGTTTATATAATTTTTGGGGAATTTTAGAATGTCCATTATATAATTTTGTTTCATAGGAGGAGATTAAGAGGATTTATAATTCCCATTAATGAATATTCAAATTGACTCTAGATTTGAGATTTGACCTTCAATGACCTCCTCAACTAGGTCGTGACATTTTGTCATGTTCATACCTTGTTTTTGCATACTTTAGTTTAAACACTTTTATATGAAAATTGAAGATCATATGTACGTCACTGATATTTCCTCTTCTTCTTATTGAATTTCAAAAAAGATCCTCAAAAGTGTGTTTTATTACAACAATATGCCCTAAAGCTGAATGCTTGTCAAATCATTGCTCATATACTATGGCATGGAGCCATCTTTTGCCAGTGAATAACTACCTTAACCTTATTGAACAATGCATATATTTTGTAACATTTTGTAACATTATATTTTGTAATAGGTTGTTTATAGAAATTGTCATGCTGTTTAGTTAATAAAAGCTGGCCAAAAAATACATATTGCATGAACATGCATATAATGGCACATTATGGTACATATCTTTATCCAAATTGAATAATCAACTGTTTTCCCATACTATTTAACTCAACATGCCTTTGTAAATTGAGAATGATCCAAATAGGTTACCATCAACAAAATGAACATGTCAGACAAAATTAGGTTAAAATATTTAGATTTTTGTTGTCCCTAAAATTGCTTTTCATTTTCCTGAAGTGTAAATGTCAAAAAGGAACAGAGTGTTAACCTTGTCAGCTGGGGTACTGTTACAAATCATGGAAAAGCAATTCCCTTATTAACTGAGGGTTAATTGCTTCCTTGATATCCCATCTTTTAAAAGCTTAATGATGTGTAATGCGCATCATTTATACACTAAAGGTTTGTCTAACTGATTTATATAATAAAAGGCTTTAGGTTTACTCTCCTATAATATCACGTAAAATATGACATTGATAAACAGTACAACTGTACAGTATTTTATGAAGCCACCTACCCTTCCTTCTGAGACCTGTATTTGTGGTTTTGTAGCTTTAACCATAAGATATTTTCAGTTTCTAAATGAAAGATAGTATCAAAAGGGTCCAAGTAGGATAAAAACATATTTGATCCTGCTCATAAAATAACAATAAGACAATATTTATATTTGAGTTAGTTATTTTCAAAAGGTGGAGTGAAGTAATAGTACCTAGTTTGGTCAATAGAGGGAACATTAATCTGTCCCCGGGAGGATTTTCCCCGGGAATGTAACTATACGCTTTGTACCTTCCAATCCCATCGTGCATGTCCTACTTTGAATATTTATAATTTCTGATTGGTGAATGTATACCTGGGAATACACCTAATTATTTTTTGCCTTTGTACAAATCTATATGAAAGAAAATGTAATCAAGCTGAGTAGTTTGTGCGGCTAGTTAGCTTATAACAATCGAAACAAATATAGACGCCAATACTTGAGTTATGGATGAGTGGTCGGTTTGAAAACACACATTTTGTAAACATTTGTTATGTGAATATATAGGGATAAGGATTGACAAACCATAAAACTGTAAAATTTAAAACGCTTGCTTGCTCTGCGTGGATAGTGAACTTTATAAATGAATTCACTGGACAGTCCAGCCGGTGAAATATTGTTCCCTGTCATGCAAATGATGGATTTAACACGAGTTTGAGCTAGTTCATTCTGCCACTGTACGCCCGTCGGATATAACAATTTTACCAATACAGTCAAAAATCTCCTCCATTTTTATTTGAATTGAAAGATCACATTCAAATCGGATTATTTCCACTTCTATTTGTATTCAATTATCCTATTTCTATTCCATGCTAAATGGGAAATAAAGAGATGTAATAATGATAACTGAATATGATCATGGGCAGCTGGATGCCCATTATATAATGTTGAGTTAACCCAAGGATGAAGAGTTAATCAATTTGAAAATATAATATTTTACATATTGTACATTTTGAATGCATGTTGATATTAAACCATTTTTTTATTTTTTTATTTATCATGTTTTATTTAATACAATAATATATCTAAAAAGAAAATTTCCAAAAGGCGACTTTGTTTAACATTATAAGTCGCAGGGTTAATTATAAAGTTTTATTTCAAAAAGATATTAAACCATGGTTTCCGTGATGACCTTTCAATCGCGATTCGCGATCACCGTACTGTGTCAACTTGAAGTGTGTATTTTCCCCAGATACGAAGGCAAATGCAGGGTGTCCTTGCGGCAAACGTTCGTTCCAGTTTCTGCGATCTGCTGCCGATGTCACCTGTCGTATGACAAACGACAAATGTGACTTAGGTTTAACATAGGATATTTTACAACTTAATGTGATTGTTTATAAATAGATTATCCTACACTTAGTGTACTAAATGTATAATAACATTAAAAAATAAATTTGATATTTATTGGCAAAATGAATATCCGGAGGATATCGTAACGATATACTCCGGGCGGAGGATATCGTGACGATATACTCCGGAAAACTCCGCTTGTTGATTTCCCGCCAAATTGACTCTATTTTGGCATGGAATTCATTTTGCAATGATATTATACATTTAGTACACTACTTGTAAGTGTAGGATAATAAGAACATCCTATGATTTTTTTCAGAATATCATTTTAATCTACTCGGTGATATTGATATATGCACTCGTTCGCTTCGCTCTCTCGTGCAGATATCAATATCACCTCGTAGATAAAAATGATATTCCTCAAAATCATAGGATATCCTATAATTATTCGTAATTTACTAACGTGTCTCAAACATCTACCAGCGTCGTTTTGACTCCAGTTGCAAAAACAATATGTGGTGAATAAGTGATTAAGTTTTATTTTGACATGATACGCTATGAATATGATGGTAATAATGAAATAATAACAATGCATTACGTTAGGATAGATCGGGGGATAGATTTTTGTGGAAATCGTTCCATGATGTTAGAGATATTGAACTGGAGGATATTGCCACGATATACTCCAGAAACCCAATATGCGGAGGATAGTGTGACGATATACTCCGCTTGTTGATTTCCCGCCAAATTGATTCTATTTGGCATGGAATTCATTTGGCAATGGTATTATACATTTTGTACACTCCTTGTGAAGGATAATAAGAACATCCTATGATTTTTTCAGAATATCATTTTAATGTACTCGGTGATATATGCACTCATTCTCTTTGCTCTCTCGTGCAGATACCAATATCACCTCGTAGATAAAAATGATATTCCTCAAAATCATAGGATATCCTATAAATACCCCATGGTTGTTGAAAAATATAATTCATATCAATAACTAGATATAATGGACAGTTTTCAAAACCAAAACACTTTTGAAACCATCGAGTGAACCATCTCTAACTTTTTATGGATGGCATTCGCCTTCGGCTGTCGGTGATTATCGGCGTTCGGCGGTCATGGTGTGTAACAAATGGTAGGTTGTAGCTGACATTTTGCATGTCAATGAATTGTTTATTTTAGATTACTTTGTAAAGGTATAAAGTTTTAGAAATCGCCGCTGCCAAGCGATTTTGGAAAGTCGATTTGATCACTATCCCGGAGACATTAATAAGAGAAACGTAATTGTAGGTTAGAGATGTTGATTTTGTGGTTAGGAAATATATAAATGTCCAAAATGATTTGTCAGACCAACCCTGGTCATTGATACTAAATGCGATACTCGGTATAGGATTATTAGGCGATTAGACGAATAATATTTTTGTAAATGGTGGGTAAATATGGATATTTCAGCCCAATGTAAATGTAATGGTCAGTTCTTGTGCTGTACCAATCTGTATTGTTACTGAGATTGTCCCCGTTGATCATCTCCGTCGCAATACAGAAAATATTGGTGCGAAGGGACAATCTCAGTAGCAATACAGAGGATCACACGATAAAAACGTTATTGAATGATTTGAAGTGGCAAATCCAGATACGGCCACATATGCCGTCTTCCAATTGCAAAGACAATGGATCCTTAATTTAAAAAGGACGAAGACAATGACAAATGATAATCCCTAATCCGTTGTCAAGTTACAATTTCAATCGGTAATCAAAGTGAGTAATTTTCTCTCGCAGTTTGAACATATATTACCTTTACCTTAGTAGCGAGATACTTAAATGATTGTTGAACGTATTTGACATAGAACGTATTTGACATACTTGTTAAACATGCAAATCACGAACAAAGAACGTTGTTTTATTGCAAAATAAAGAAACATGTATTTAAAATACAAAATAACATTAAGATAAAACAGTCTTATACAAAAAGCGATATAATGCAAAAAACAATATCGTAAAATGGTACAACATAACGCAATCCTGTGCATTTGACTTGAACAATCAGTAGTACTACATTGCGATACATACCCCCGGGTACATACCTTACATGATTGCGATAATATGCGCTAAAATTAATGCAAACAAATGCCTATCACTAATGACTAGCCCTCAAAGGTTTGGTATGTATTTTCGTTGCATGATTTATATGTTCTCGTTACTGATGAAAGATTTTATTTTGTGCTTTTCTAATAAGTGATGCACAATTATCTTCCAAACTAATAGAGGGAATTGTATTTTAACGTAATGCGATGCAAAATTAAAAAACAAAAATCAATATTATTGTACACTCTAGTCAATATGACACAATACATAACAGTTTGGTGAAACGGCACTTCTGCATTTTCGTCATATTTTTGCTCGTATTTTGCACATTTGTACACCATTCAATTTGCTACCAGTCTAGCAGTGTACCGTATTTCATGACCATCAGACTAATAATCATAATTATGTTACAGCACTATGTCGCCCAACCTTTTCAACGACCCGACTTCATTCATCAGCACGCGTGGCCTGATGATATGATCTCCGTTCTGAGGTTATCAATTGTCCTGAGTTCAAGCTTGTATACTCTATTTTTTGTTTAAAGTGCTGTAACATTATGACTATTAGTTTGATGGTCGTGAAATATAATAGGCCGGTAGGAATTTGAATGGTGTACACAAAATATGAGTGAGCAACTTGCTAAGGTGTGAGGAAAACAGTGTCGGGGTTACCGTTTACAACCACCTTTTATAAAACGATGGTACACTCCCCTCCATAAGTTTGGCAACCTTTGCTCCCCCATTGAACAACGTGTTAAAGCCTCTTTACCTTTTTATTTACTTAATCTGCGAAGAAAATACATATTATCGATGGAAAAGTAATTTGAGCTTATTTCCGATTCCTCCAAATTTTCTTAATTTTTTCCTCAATTATAATAGGTCGAAAATTAATGATTTTGATGACTTTTTGAAGATCGACATGTCGCAAGTCATATGAGAAAAAAACAGTCATCCGAGTCCTTGCAAAAATATACAAGTTAGGTAGGCAACTGAATTTGCAACTTATTTACAAAAATTGGTACGTTTCTTCAGGTTCAACAAAGTTATAGGTGTTTAAAGTCAAAATTGTTTTTTCAAAACATCTCCTATTGAAATAACACAAGAGGCGAAAAATGATTTTCAAAAATGACTTTGACGCTCTGCAACTTTTGTATTCATCAAGTAAAACCAAGACTTAGTGAATGAAATTATTAGAGAATTCTATTTTCTATGTAAAAATATTTTAATCTTTTACTTAATTGATATCTGATTTGCCCCGAACTCACAATTTTCCATTGGTTTACATGGGAATGACGATTTTCAAAAATTCATCTTTATCACCAATTTTCGAACTATTGTAATTGAAGGAAAAACTTTTGGAGATTTGGAGATATTGGAAATATAGTCATATTACGTTTTCATCAATAGTAATAAGTATTTTCATCGCAAGTTAAGTAAAGATGCTTTAACACGTAGTTCAACGGGGGAGCTAAGGATGCTAAGTTTATGGAGAATAGTGTATCTCGTTCAGTTACAATAATTTAAAAACAAATGATAATAACATGTTGTTGTACAGTAACACATAGGCTAAATAAAAGGCAACCCGAGAGAATATAAAAAAGTACCCAATAACAAATTCATTACATCTAATATATTGCAGTGCAAAATACTATTTAACGCAATATAAAAGAAATTCAACCAAATACTAAAATAGCGTAAAACGGTACAATGTATCAACGTGAAATTAAATACTTCAAAGTACATGTATTTTGAATGTACGTCAATAAGAAATATCGGCATGAAATGCTAAAAGTATCTCGTAATTCAAAACAATAAAAAAGCAAAGACAATAGGCTTGAAGAACAACTGTATATAAAACGTTACAATATATTGTATGATTTTGTAAAATCTGTATGATAACATGTGAATATAATATTTCCTGATACCATTTTTAATTGACTCACTGATATCAATATCTGTACTCATTTTTTACGCTCGCTCGATCGTCAACTCGTATATATTTCCTTATTGCATAATAACACGTTCTCCCTGGGAAATAGGCAGAGAATAGAATTTATATTCAAAGAATCCCGTAAAAGATCCCATTCATCCAAAGTTCCGTAACAAACCATATTCGATCCCGTATCAGCCGTATCAAGTTGAAAATGTAATTTGATTTCATATTTTTTTCACATTCTCAAACTAGACTATCTTCCTTAACTTCGAGCCAAATTATTATCCGCAACGTGACTTATAAGTAGGTGTAAATCGGGAAATAAAAAATCTTACCGAAACCTAGTCCCAGAAGTAGTCCCGCCATGATACACTGACGATACGTCTGTGTAACTAGGTGGGTAGCAGTGATCTTACTATAGTACACTAAATATGCTATTTCTCTCCATGCCAAAGAGTATGTATCAAATAAAGCGTGTACTTTCACCAAATATTTGTTTTATACGTAACTAATTATTCATATTATAATCGTTTTTTAGTTGAGTCGATTGGTGAGTAAGTACGTTAGTAGGTAGCTGATTACGTAACTGACTTAACCCATAAAGTAATATTTGGTTATCATCATATTGGTTTTTCGAAATGCAATGCACCATAGAATCTAAAACGGAATTCAGATTTCAATTCTGATTTCAGATTAGGATTTCTGAAAAGATTGTTCACCTTTTTCATAACCCACGCGTTAAATTGAGAGAACCCCGTAAAGACCTAGATTTGGACCTCGGCTTTTCAGTGTCCTTACTTTGAATGTCAAAATCAGTAAAAGTAATCAAAAGACGACGTCTTGCCTTTGAAATTAGATACTTTTTACAAGGAATATATTGAAAAAAGAAGGAGACATATTAAGGGACGGCTGAGAAAAGTGGTAAAATAATGTATGTATGACACTAGTACAATAACGTCATTTCAAAGGGCAATATAGTGAAATATTGGACCAAGGGCCCAAGGTCCAATATTTCACTATCTTGCCCGCAGAAATGACGTTATTACTATTATTACCACCGTTAATGACCAGGGCTGAAATAGCAAATTTGAAATAGAAAATCTTACGCACTGAACGATATCACTTTTTCGGGAAACATAGCCGGGCGGATAATGTCATTATTGCCCGACTAAAGTCATTAACACCCGACACAATATTGCTCACGTCAATATAGCAATTTAAATGCCTTCTCAACTAGTACTAAAACCCATAGAACAGGCCCTGCAAGGTGGTAATAATGTAGATTATAATTCAACCTATTCCATTTCTTACAAAAGATCAAATTGAATTGACCCGTCAATAATTAAATATAAACTACGGCTGTTTAACCTTTTTGTAAACTCTTCAGCTAAGATCCACCATGTGTTTGGTGTTTTATGGACAGTTAGAAAATGAGAAAGGCCTGGATGTAACATGCACCTTATTCTGAAAATTGTCTCCTGAAGGTCTTTCACACGACTACAGATCAAACGTCCCAAGCAGGGATGCGTTTACCGTTAACCATAAGTTTAACATTTTCAATAAGGGCGCAATAAGGTCGTATTTCAAAGCAATACATCACATTTGTGCAATTGGGTCATTCGTATACGGTCAACTTAACTGTCATTCTAAAAAGCATCATCCATTTGTATTTATTTGTCACTGGCAGGTTTAAGAGCATCCATATAAACATTAATTTAAAAATGTCAACTCTGTATTCATTCCCCACCAACATAGGGATTCGTAAGCAACGGGGCACTCTTCAAAAGCAGGGAGCGATTGAAAGATTAAGCTATTTATTAGAACTACTTTTATCTCCATTTTACCAGAACCAAAACAATATTATCAGCACACCATTAGAAGGCTTATCCATTCTTCTTAAATCTTATTTTAAACAAATGTTTGCTGTATGTGTAGCTATTTAAAATCATAAAAGCGTCTGTAATATTATCTATATATTATGTCAGTCAAATGCATATCACTTCCCAAAAGTCTGATTCAAATCTGTTATGAAGGACGGTATACGTTTTTCAATGATGCGCCGAATTATGTTAAGTTGCTATCTATTTCATATCGTCCAAACTGTATGTTGTTAGTATGAGGAAAATATTTCGCCATTTCCTTTAAACGTTCTATACGTTACAGTTCGTTTTTTAGTTTCCAAATGGGTGTCTACAAAACAAAGACCTAAGACCTAAGACCTACAAAACTAAGACCCCCCACGTTATAAAACCAAGACCCTGTTATAAAACTAAGACCCCCCACGTTATAAAACTAAGACCCTGTTATAAAACTAAGACCCCCCACGTTATAAAACTAAGACCCTGTTATAAAACTAAGACCCCCCACATTATAAAACTAAGACCCTGTTATAAAACTAAGACCCCCCACGTTATAAAACTAAGACCCTGTTATAAAACTAAGACCCCCCACGTTATAAAACTAAGACCCTGTTATAAAACTAAGACCCCCCACGTTATAAAACTAAGACCCTGTTATAAAACTAAGACCCCCCACGTTATAAAACTAAGACCCTGTTATAAAACTAAGACCCCCCACGTTATAAAACTAAGACCCTGTTATAAAACTAAGACCCCCCTCGTTATAAAACTAAGACCCTGTTATAAAACTAAGACCCCCCACGTTATAAAACTAAGACCCTGTTATAAAACTAAGACCCCCACGTTATAAAACTAAGACCCTGTTATAAAACTAAGACCCCCCACGTTATAAAACTAAGACCCTGTTATAAAACTAAGACCCCCCACGTTATAAAACTAAGACCCTGTTATAAAACTAAGACCCCCCCACGTTATAAAACTAAGACCCCCCACGTTATAAAACTAAGACCCCCCACGTTATAAAACTAAGACCCTGTTATAAAACTAAGACCCCCCACATTATAAAACTAAGACCCTGTTATAAAACTAAGACCCCCCACATTATAAAACTAAGACCCTGTTATAAAACTAAGACCCTGTTATAAAACTAAGACCCTGTTATAAAACTAAGACCCCCCACGTTATAAAACTAAGACCCTGTTATAAAACTAAGACCCCCCACGTTATAAAACTAAGACCCTGTTATAAAACTAAGACCCCCAACGTTATAAAACTAAGACCCTGTTATAAAACTAAGACCCCCCTCGTTATAAAACTAAGACCCTGTTATAAGAATCAGTCACCGTGCCTTGCTCTGCTCGCCACAAGGTAGTCTTGCCTCTGGGCCTTGTGTTCCCCAGTAACATACAACAGCGGATTATATAAAAATGGACTGTAACAAATACCCGGATTTGTTGATTTTTAAAAAAAGTAATTTTTTGATATCACTTTTTATGCCCGGCATACAAAGTGATATCCCATTTTATGCTGGCATAAAAAGTGATGTCCCATTTTATGCTGAGCATAAAAAGAGATACTCCATTTTATGCTGGTATTGTTTTGGAAGTGATGTTTAATGGTAGTTCAAGATTTAAGACCCATCATTCTGGCACAGATTGCTGAACCATTGTTAGTTAAGAATTCCTAATAGAATTAAGAATTATTATTTGAAACTGAGTTGTTTTGCCCTGGCAAACAATTTTCCAACTTGTAGTTCAACTTCTTCTGTCTATTTGTTGACAGTCTGTGATGTCATCATCAATCATCACAATAGAAATGAGGTAATTCACGATGACATCACAAAGTACTCTGATGACATCATCAATCATCACAATGGAAACGAGATAATTCATGATGACATCACAAAGCATCTCTGTCATAGATAGAACTCTGCCACATTTCTTAGAAATCAAACTACTATGTGACATCATAGATAATCTCACTGTCACAGATAGAATTCACCTAATTCCCATTGTGATGATTGATGATGACATCACAGACTGTCAACACATATAGACAAAAATGAATTTCAAATGCATATTGGGATATTGTTTGCTAGGACAAACAGAACAGTTTCAGCTATTAATTCTTAATTCTATTAGGAATTCTTAACTAAAATAAGTTGCTTCTGGTCCTTTTATAACAGGGTCTTAGACCTGTATGTTACTGGGGAACTCGAGGGATAGAGCCGAGACTACCTTAAAATTATGTATATGTGTACGTTACTAGGGAAAACAAGGGTCAGTGGCAAGACTACCATATGTGTATGTTACTAGAGTAAACAAGGGCCAGAGGCAAGACTACCATGTGTAGATTCTGTATGTGAGAAGAGAACACAAGGACCAGAAGCAAGACTACCTTTTGTAGAATCTTTATGTTAGTGGGGAGAATCTGTATATTAGAAGGGAACACGAGGACCAGAAGCAAGACTACCTTTTGTAGAATCTTTATGTTAGTGGGGAGAATCTGTATATTAGAAGGGAACACAAGGACCAGAGGCAAGACTATCTTTTGTAGAATCTGTATGTTACTGGGGAACACAAGGCCCAGAGGCAAGACTACCTTGTGGCGAGCAGAGCAAGGCACGGTGACTGATTCTTATAACAGGGTCTTAGTTTTATTACGTGGGGGGTCTTAGTTTTATTATGTGGGGGGTCTTAGTTTTATAACAGGGTCTTAGTTTTATAACGTGGGGGGTCTTAGTTTTATAACAGGGTCTTAGTTTTATAACGTGGGGGGTCTTACTTTTATAACAGGGTCTTAGTTTTATAACGTGGGGGGTCTTAGTTTTATAACAGGGTCTTAGTTTTATAACGTGGGGGGTCTTAGTTTTATAACAGGGTCTTAGTTTTATTACTTGGGGGGTCTTAGTTTTATAACAGGGTCTTAGTTTTATAACGTGGGGGGTCTTAGTTTGATAACAGGGTCTTAGTTTTATTACGTGGGGGGTCTTAGTTTTATAACAGGGTCTTAGTTTTATTACATGGGGGGTCTTAGTTTTATAACAGGGTCTTAGTTTTATAACGTGGGGGGTCTTAGTTTTATAACAGGGTCTTAGTTTTATAACGTGGGGAGTCTTAGTTTTATAACAGGGTCTTAGTTTTATAACGTGGGGGGTCTTAGTTTTATAACAGGGTCTTAGTTTTATAACGTGGGGGTCTTAGTTTTATAACAGGGTCTTAGTTTTACAACGTTGGGGGTCTTAGTTTTATAACAGGGTCTTAGTTTTATAATGTGGGGGGTCTTAGTTTTATAACAGGGTCTTAGTTTTATAACGTGGGGGGTCTTAGTTTTATAACAGGGTCTTAGTTTTATAACGTGGGGGGTCTTAGTTTTATAACAGGGTCTTAGTTTTATAACGTGGGGGGTCTTAGTTTTGTAGGTCTTAGGTCTTAGGTCTTAGTTTTGTAGACACCCGTTTCCAAATGTTTCATTCAACTATGCCATAAAGGAGATTGAAACTCCGTGTAAATGAATATTTCCTTTGTATTTTCTCTGCATGTTTTGCTGATCTTTTAACTGTTTTTCAGTACCTTAACTAAATGAAAATGTATAGCGAAATTAATTAAATACGCGCTGTGTTTTGAACTTTGTAAAGGATTTACATTTGTAAAATTGTGCTTCCCTGCCTTGGAAAGCCACGCCTTCTCTATCATCGCCTTCGGGACGCTATGCAAACGGTATACGTCATTCTCATAAAGTTTAAGGGCGGCAATACTTCAAGTATACGTATAGGACGGGATGCGTCCAAATGAAACACACAATGGAAGTTGTTCATAGCGTACACGTAAATCATTGAATGACGGGCATATCAGTAGTTCTACGATTGTTCACCGTGTTTATACGCCTATTTTTGTAATCATACATGGTCCACTGGCGGATCCAGATCCATCTTGCCCCCCCCCACCCACCTTGTGGGCCAAGAAAAACATCATAGGGCCCAAAAAATGTTTTGGTAAAAAATTACATAGGGCCTCATAAAAACCGAGCCTTTTTGGGAATGATTTGACAACCTAGGCCAAATTTTCAAAGAATGGGGGTTAAATTTTCTTCTGGATCCTCCAGTTTGGTCTAAGTTGTTAATTCGAAAAGGCCAAATAATTGCGATATTGAATGTGCAACTCATCACGGTACACCTCGCCCGACGAGTGACACGTGTTGGTAAAAGCTATCCAATCCTGCACATAGAACTCATGCATAATACAACAAGTTCTGGGATTGCAATTGTATAGTAGTTTAAGCCAATTTACTGACTGAATTACTCAGTTGGAGTAACATTCCCGGGGAAACTTTCCCGGGGACAGATAATAGTTCCCTCTATTGACCAAACTAGGTACTACACTTCACTCCACCTTTTGAAAATAACTAACTCATTTATGTGTAAAAATAAAATCAAATATTCTAACTGAGACATGATGATTTAATCATATTTCGATTTAATATTCAAAGTAGAATATAACGCCCAAGGTTCAGAATCTTAGTTCAGCCGGGAGCCCCCAGAAAACAAATAGGACTAACTCTAATATGATATTATCTCAAGAGACATAAAGCAGAAGTTTTCTAATTCAATTTCAGTGATCATTACTGTGGAGTCAATAATATTGATTTAGAAACCCCAGTTATGATTAGAGTCAGAAGGCTATAGGAGAGTTCTCAATGTAGAATCATGAACGCTATCATTATATCACAGATAACTGCTTTTAGAATACGCTAAGGAAAAAAACAAGTTTTTTATGAGACTCACAGGAGAAAGTTTTGATCATGAAGTTTGATTATAGATCTGTTGCCTTTTCTGATAAAAATGAAATATAATGATGTTGAAGACCACACTTATTTGAAGGGACAATTACAGTTTTTTTTATGATGTCACAACCAAAAATTGGTGACATATTGTTATGGTCTCCGTTTTTTTTGCGCTGGTCGGCAATTGGCAATTGGTAATTTGCAGTTGGCATCTGTAAGTCTTTAGACTGAAATCAATTTTTTTCAAAATCATCTACAGGTTTTCAGAAGTTCAAATCTGACTTTACATTTAAGATTTGACCTTCAATGACCTTTTCAAGGTAAAAAAAGGTTAAGTAGGTAAAAAAGGTATTTTTCAACTTGCTCAAAATCATCTACAAGTTCTCGAAAGTTCAAATGTGGCTATAGATTTGACCTTCAATGACCTTCTCAAGGTCAAGAAGGTCTTTTTTCATCTTGCTTCGAATTGACCAATTCTTTTTTTCAAAATCATCTACAAGTTCTCAGAAGTTCAAATCTGACTTTAGATTTGAGATTTCACCTTCAATGATCTTCTCAGGGTCAAAAAATGTATTTTTTCAACTTGCTTCAAATTGACCAATTAAATCATCTACAAGTTCTATTCAAATCTGACTTAAGATTGCATATTGCGATCAACTAGGTGGTGACATTTTGTCATATTAACGCCTTGTTTAAATTGTTACAATTTTAGGTTCTTTGTATACTTACTTTTTAAAAAATGTCAATGACTTCCCTGATATATTAAAAAAGGAAATTATTTGTAACTTTGCAATTGCCTATAAGATTTACATTTTATCATTCAAAAAATGCATTATATTTTGTAATAATGACAGCATGTTAAATTGTGACATCACTCCTCTAGGACAGTGCAACCTTTTGATATATTCCTGAATCTTAGAATCACAGAAGTATTGGTAGAAATATCTGATCAAATCTTAATATTATGAAATAGATATTTATAGCAATAGACACTATATTAATAGCTATCTTTGAAAAAATTCATCAGCATCGCATATCCAGTTGAAGTTCTTTCCACCAGTATCCAATAATTAACAATAAATCTACTCATTTATTTGATTTACAGCATCTTTTCAAGGTGGAATAGGTTTTATGGTTTATTATTCTGGTATTGCCAAGTGAAATGCAAAACAATAAAAGTAAAAGTTCTCGATCACCCTGGTTACGAAATACACCAGTGTGATGTACCTCTCTATATGAATTTAATATTTACAAATGCTTGATTTGAATAGCATCTATCTGTTGTTTTTGTGTTTATTGAATTATGACTCGACACTTCCGACATATGCCTGGGTCACATTTGCTCCGATTGCAGTATTTTGTTCAAAACTGATTTCAACTTGCTACAAATTGACCAAACCTTTTTTAGAATCATGTACAAGTTCTACAAGCAAATGTGTATAAGCAAATGTGACATAGGCATTATGAATGAATGTGACTGGAATAAATTAAAAAATGAGTTCAAGCATACATGCTACAGGACATCATTGTCATCACTCATGCATGTTAAATATATAAGCTTGAATAATTGAAGCTTAAAAGTGGTCACTCTGAGAATAGCTTGATCCCATGAATGTATTATAGCAAGTTATATAATTACTTTGTAACTACTTTGACTGATCATAGGGAATTAAACACTGACATGTCTAAGTATTCTTCAGGCAGAATAGAATGAATGATGTCGCTAATTAACTTGACCCTTTATTGCATGGACTCTTGTTGGAATGTAGCTAAAATATACTAAAAAAATCCAATAAGTGTTTACATAATATACCACATGTTGAATGCCCTTGGGTTTGGGCATTATATCAAAAGGCATTGTACCGAAAAATATTATACCAAAATCCATAATATTCCATATATACATATATTTGAATTTATATAGGTTAATTTTTGATTTTCATTCTAGAGTCGTGTCTTATCTTTTAAAGTCTACTTTTCAAGCCAAATCATTTGGTGAATTCTCGAAATCGTTGTTCCCTCTTCAAAAGAGGAGACGCGAAAATCTTTCCTTATAAGGTCAAAATATTTCCCATGATGCAGTTCGCGGAGGAACAAATTTATACTTCCTTGTTTTCCCTCATAGGTTTAACATGGGGATTTTCACACCTATTTTTCAAACGATATATTCGTTCATATTCCCGTACGAGAGTACAGAAAAAATTATTAGAAACGATTGATCTCTTATTAATCTTAATATAACAGCTATTTTTTTTCATTGTATTGATTCATAGCGTGGTGAAAACGACGATTGAAAAGTGAGAAAATATTCCGGAAGAGAAGGTCACGTGATCAGTTGACTAGTCGCCATATTGGAAAAAACAATTCCATTCGACTTTCAATACTTTCGATGCCAATCTTACCGCATTACAAACTGCAACATCGATGCAACAACTGAATAAAAGTATTCATCTTCAAATTACATTATAGAGTTACGTTGAAAACCCACAAACAACTGAGCAGTAGACCAAAGAAGACGCGTTGCTATTATCTAGGTCAATCTGTTCTGTGGTCCGAAAGCAAATCTATAGTACTCGTTTCCGAATTTTGTTGTTCATTGTACAATCTTTTATTGATTAAACTCGGTATACTGACTATTAAAGCAATGACAAAGAAGAATATTTCCGATGGTGTCATTGTTTTATTTAGCTTGCGGGTGTAAAAACAAAATTGCGTAATTAGTTTGATTTAGAACTTTCGGGTCACGCAAATAGCTACGCGAAATGCATAGTGGGAAAATATTGACCAATCAAATTTTGTCCTTTTTGAGTGCTTTTTCAGAACATATTTGCGAACGTTCTGATTCAAAGAGCGAACCGCGAAAGGGAGAATTGATCTGAAATTTTTAGGGATGTTTTTTGGTATGAAAGTTTAGAGCTGCTTAGTTTTTGGTCATTCTGCGTAGATGTTAAGGTGGCCTGTGATTTTGGACTTTACGTTTCAAAAAATTGTCTGTTCTATTCAATTGCAACACTGTTCACTCTGTACAAGAGATGATGCATCTACAAATGAGACATTAGATTGGAAATTGTACTTTATGTCAGGCAAATGCCCCTGCTATAATGAAGACCTCCATAGATCATATGTGGAATAAACAGGTCCAAAAATAAGCCAACTTGGGCAATAAATACATGAAAAACTATTTTAGTTTCAAGCGTGCTTTTATCAGGTACAATGTATTATTCGTCCACGAAATGAAGTTCTATAACGATCTCACTAAGGCCACCTTAACTTATGAAACCTTCTATTGTTTCAGGTTTAGGCTGGGGCATGGTGCTTGTATCAGGTATCGTGTGTGTCTACTATAATGTTATCATCACCTGGTGTCTCTACTATCTCATCATGTCCTTTACCTCCAAGCTCCCCTGGGGCTCTTGTGACAACAGCTGGAACACCGACTTGTGTGCCACTTCTACAGGGAACAAGACAGAATTTACAAATATGACTATTAGTAACGTCACTGATCAGTCGAGTGTGTACAGCATGGTGACAGCAGTTACTGAAATGACGGGGAACTTCACAAATGTAACAATGGGAAATGTAACAGAAGTTAAAAAGATGACATCCGCTGAGGAATATTGGCAGTGAGTATTACTGTACATGATTATATATTTGACGGTTTTAAATTTTAGTTATTCTGGTGTATCATTTAAGTACAATGCATGACATCTATCAATCTGTATTAATCCACCATACATAAATGCATTGATTATGCACATTGAACAACTCACAGAGCCTTCATTGCTTTTCACTTGACAAGCAATGAAGTTATTATGTTACCATCAAAGTGGTGACATGTGATGACTGATGTTTTTTTGTGATGGCAGTTAGTGTCTGTAATGGTGGTTGGTGTCCATGTTTGGTGTTCTTACAACTTCCAATAACTTAACAAATACTGTGTGGACTTCATATTTCTTCATGTTTTTCAAAATCATCTACAAGTTCCAAGAAGTTTTTAGACTTTTGATTTGAGATGTGACCTTCACGCATGACCTTCTAAAGGTAAAAAAAGGTCAAAAAGCCAGTTACCATAAGCTAGCTCCTTTTGTCACATGCTAGGATTGAACCCAGGACCTTGGCATCAGAAGTCCAGAGTGCTAACTTTTACATCACAGAGCCAAAGACTTTACATTTCAGATTTGAGCTTAAATGACCATCTCAAGGTCAAAATGGTCTTTTTTCAACTTGTCTCAAATTGACCAATCTTTTATCAAAAACATCCACAAGTTCTCAGACTAGTCTCTCTGACTAAGCTTGTATTCGCCAATGCAAATAGTGGCTAACGGATTAACCTATTAATTAATTTATTAACAGTAATCAGTGGTCACATGACTTTTTTATGCCTATGAAAGGATCGATTATAATAAAGCCGCTCGGTCAAATTTGCAAACAAAACATTGGACATTGTTACATGCTGCTAAATAGGCAGATGAACTGGTTATTTAGGCCAATTACCGGGTCTGAAGTGAGAGGTGGTAGCTAACGGGAATCACGACAGGTACTATTCATATTTAAATGAGTTTGCCTTCAAACTGCAATCAACCCGATAGCCAGTAGCCATTATTTGCATTCGCGAATACAAGCTAAGACTGAATTCATAATATTGTGAGCAACTAGGTGTTGTCATTTTGTCATGTTAATGCCTTGTAAAAAAATGTGACATTATATTACGCACCCTAATGTGTACCTTGTTTTAACTGATGATTACATGGCCTTTTAGTCAGTTGAAAATCCATTTGCACCCTGTTCAATTGAAAAAGAAACAAGAGGAAAATTTCTGTGGAAGACACTTGTGTGCCAAGAACACCATTGGGTATATTCCACTTTTACAGAAAAGTACAATATCAGAGAAAATTGAATATGCTTTAATAAGATGGAGATAGATCCCTCAGATTGAATAACATGGCAACTTGCAAAATGTCCCAGTTACACCTCTTGATAATACAAATAAAAATATTTCCATTTTAGATATAACACTCTTGAGATGACAAAGAGCATGAATGAACTTGGTGGGATCAGATGGCAGCTTCTGCTGTGCCTGGTACTATCTTGGGTACTTGTCTTTGTATGTCTTTGCAAGGGTGTCAAATCATCAGGCAAGGTAAGCATTCAATCAATTTGAATTCTCATATTTTGTATTCAGAGCCCTATGTTCAGAGGTTTGAAGGTCTGTGTTCAGGGAGACCTTTGTTCAGCTCCCTGTGTTCCATGGTGTGAAGACCTATGGAGGAAAGTGATGTATGTAGAAGATTTAGTTCAGAGATGCATAGGCCTAAGTTCAGAGATGCATAGGCCTAAGTTCAGAGAATCAGAGGTCTATGTTGAGAAATGAGGGACTGTGTTCAGAGGTGTTTAGGCCTGGGTTCAGAGATTTATAGGCCTAAGTTCAGAAGTGCAGAGTTCTATGTTCAGAGGTGTAGAGACCTTTGTTCATATCTTCATCTTGGTTCAGAACTTCAGCTGGGATCAGAGGTATAAAGACTCTGTGTTCAGAGGTTTGAAAACCTTTTGTGTAGAGGTTTGGAGGCCTGAGTTTAGAAGAGTAGAGACCTATATTCATATTGAAAGGGTCTCTATACAGAGATGAATATGATAATAAAAAAGTACCATATTTTGCATATGAACATGTTTAAATGAGCAGAAAATATTTTATATTTTATATCATAAAATCTATAGAAACGTACACATGTTCTTTGGAAATAAAAAGGGCTCAAAATTTGCTTTTATTTGTCAAAGTAGTTATTTGTCACCAGACTTGAAAAAGAAATTGCTTCTAATTTCACCGGTGGGGATCTGTGCTGTCTTGTAAAACACTGGACTCTCTTGAAAATACAAGATAATACCTCTGATTATACCCTTCTAAATTTTTTAACCATTTTTTACTTTCATTTACCTACGGAATGAAATTCTGAACAATGTTAATTTCTAAACCAACATTACATTCTAAGTCATAAAAATTGTTGTAAAAGGTTGTTATTTTGGCACTGAGCAAAAGTGTCTTATGAATATATAATGTCTTATATTTTCCAGGTGGTCTATGTAACTGCAACTGCCCCCTATATCTTTCTAGTCATCCTCCTCATTAGAGGCCTATTATTGCCAGGAGCCATGGATGGAATAAAGTTTTATGTCACTCCAGATTTCAAAAGACTACTTGACTACAAGGTAAAGTATGTTATAAAAGAAATATATACTAATATAAATATTGTAGATTTCCAGTACAGTAAAACCTGAATATACAGACACTTCTCTGATCAGAACACCTCCTGGTGTGAACACTTTCTCAGCCCTAAATTTGTTATCTCCCATCAACTCACATACTAGAAACCTTGAAATGTGAACACCTGCTAATCTGAACACTTTTGACTGGTTCCAGTGCATGGTGTTTGGATTAGACAGGTTTTATAGTACATTTAAATATAAGATATATAGAGGATATCCTATGATTTTTGAGGGATACCATTTTTATCCATGAGTGGATATCGCTCATCTCCACAAGTGAGCGCAGCGAATGAGTGGAGATCGGCGATGTCCAAGAGTGGATAAAAATGATAGCCGAGAAAATCATAGGATATCATATTTATCCAATGGTCGCTATTTTTGTATGGACTTCAAATAATTTGACCTAAAGTTGTTGTTTTCTAATTCTATTCTATTTTTTTCATTTTATTTTCTGTGACCTTATTTTTATAAAATGATTGCATGAAAAAATGTAACTCATTTTTCCTGAGCATATAACCTTGGAACTTTTCAGATTTTTTCCAAATATTTTTTCAATTTTTTCCAAATTTTTTTTTATTCCTATAATTTTATTTTCAAATTTTTTTCCGAATTAATTTTCAATTTTTTCCTCAAAATTTCAAATTTTTCAAATATATTTTTTCAAAATATTTTTTGAAATAGTATCCGTTGGATACGATTGGATATCACGTCATATGGATCGGATACGATTTTAGTAGCGTATATGAAAATTATCCTGTGTTGGTATCCCCATATATGTTTAGTATCCATTGGATAAATTAGGGTATGCAGTGAAATGCATATTTAAAAATCTGAAATATTAGAATGATATTGGCTTTTGTCCTCATGCATATTCACTTTGATTTGTCAACCTAACCTTTCCCATTGGACAGGATCATGATACTATAGTAAAATGAGAGGTGTTTGCACCAACTTTCTGTTATACTGACCCAATTTAAGCTTCATTTTATAATGCAGTTCATATATATTCGACAGCTGCTCAATATTAGTTCTACATTACAGCCTGAGGTTCTTCTATAATGCATTTATGAATTTACAGTTATGAAGAAAAGAAATTTACATTTTCCCCATTATTAATATCAAATGTGGTTCAAGCCAGTTCCTTAATGATGATTACCTGTTATAACTTTTGTCAAAATGTCCATTATTGTCACTGGTGTCATTGTCAATTCACTGATATGAATTGGTAGTAATTATTGTCAGACTTATTACAATGAATATGGAATTATTTAATACCAAGCATTTTTCTATGATTTATTCCTATTGTTCTCTTTGTAATGATTCTAGTTCTAGACTAATATATGGGATAATGTGGTTCTCCAATTTCATATCTGGTCACCCTGCTCTTTATAATCTCAGAAATACTTCACAGTTTTTTGTGATAGATATCACACAAAAATAAATTGCTCGTTTATAGATAAGCTCACACATTGCTTATGTACTGTATGAGTCTTCACTTTGTATTTGTGTTTGCAGAAAGATGAAAATAGATGCGAAGTTAAATAGCTTAAATTCTACTGCCAATATTGTTGGATTATATAGAACAAAGATGTATTGACTCTCACTCAGTATTGAAAGACATGTCTCACTCTTTTATTTGCATTTTGAATGGAAGTTCACAAAATATTCATGCAGATATTACATGGAAATGAATAAAATGCATTTTAAGGGACCAAATCACAGATGGATTGTCCATTAGTTAAGAAATACATTTACTCTATTTAACCAATATTAAAAGGTGTGGGTGGTAGTATCTTGAGAATGAAATATTCATTTAGAATTAAAATTATTATGTTGACAATTCCCAATGTGTGTATACATGCATCTCTGTGTTATAACAACCATTTGTTTGTGTTTAGGTGTGGGTAGAGGCTTGCCTACAAATATTCTACTCCCTGGGTCCTGCCTGGGGTGGCCTAATCACAATGTCAAGCTACAACAAGTTCCACAATAATGTATACAGGTACAGACTTTAATATATCTAACATAGAGGCTACGAGGTTTTAGATATGGGGTTTATCCCAAGAGAAATATGTGTCTCTTCCTCAGTCCCTGTGGTGGAGATACATATATTTCACTCAGGATAAACCCTGTGTTTAAAACGGGACATGCATTGTACAATGGAGATGTATCCCATACCTAGTATGGTTCACTTTCATTGCCTGACATGTTGAAATGTATTAACAAACATAAATTGAGTCTGCTAAAATGGATCAGTACTCATATTTCTCTATGAGTGCAAGATATCAGAGATAGTGGGACTGATACAGAAAATATCTGACACACTCTGGCTACTACACTAGTCTAGAATCTACATGCATTACATCATGTTACCTGCTTATACAATACGTACAATATTATATGTTGTATGATATATGCTACATGTAATATTGGAGAAACAAAAGATAAGATATTACAAAAAAAACATGTAAAACATAACAACTAGAAATGTGACTTATAAACTTAGCATAGTTTTCACTATTTTTCACTACAATTTGTGTCATTTTGTTTTTTCGCCATCTTTCTTTCACATAGAAAAACATTATTGTAAACTTGTTTGTAAAATATCTCATCTCTACAATCAAATATGCATCATAATAGGCTATCCTTTGGTTTCAAAGGTTAGTTGTAATTTCATATGTTAGTCGTAGAAAAGTATCAAGAATCCAAAATGGTAGTGAAGCACAGAAATGTTTTTCTATTTATTTTAGGGATGCCATATTCGTACCTTGTGTAAACTGTGGCTCCAGTTTCTTTGCTGGTTTTGTCATATTCAGTGTCCTGGGCTTTATGGCCAAAGAATCTGGGCTAAATGTTAAAGATGTTGTAAAACCAGGTAAGAGTAATCAATCAACCGTGGAATACTTTTTGCCTTTGATAAATGCTCATGAATTTTTATAATTTACAGCTACTGCAGTTAATGCTTGTCATAAGAATTGATTATCAAATTAATATTGATCATATCTATGTAAGCTATTGTAGATTCCAAAAAGTATGTTTTTGTCTAAATGTATATAAGCACTGTACATTTATATTTTCAATGTAAATAATGTTTTGATGTTTTTGTATTATCTTTATACTGTACATGTACTTTTAATTTTAACCCTCTGTGTATGTTTATATACTGTTCAAAAATATGTGAAAACCTATACAGTGACCCATATGTCAGAGAGACTTACATAAAAATGGTCAATAAAAGACATATACGTGTGTGTTAACATCCTCATGGTAGAACTTGAATGTTAACTCTACAGTTGTTTGACTTATGTTCTATTCATAGTTTTGAACAGACAAAAACAAACGTAATTTAATTATTCAATTAATCAACATAATTTATTGATATGTTCCAAAAATATGCTCCGAACCTGTGGCTTCCAACTTTAATGGAGCTAGTTAACTTGTATGACAAAATGAACAGATCTGTTTCTTTTCAATTTTTAATGCAGTTTCAGTATGTTTGCTGATCAGTTCAGATGATTGATTACAGATCACTGATTAGAACAAATGAAGATTAAAGATCTAGAAACCCCATGCATGTTAAGATTTACTCTTTTTTACAATATTGTCTTGTTCTAAGTATTCTGAGATAAATCTGAACTTTCTCCATAAATTCTAATCATAATACATTGGTTTGTTTTATCTACATTTTTCGAAGTCCTCAAAATCCTTTGATTGTACAATTGAAAATTAATTGAGAAAATAATCTGAAAATTACACATAGATTTTATACTAAATGAATTGTAGAATGTACAGATTCATGGTCTAAAATGTATGTATGTCGTTCTATAATTTACCAATTGCAAAAGTTCACCATAAAAAATGAACTCACTGATATTAATGTGTGGGTATATTCATGCGGATTATAGGTCCTGGATTAGCATTCTCTGCCTACCCACAGGCAATCACAAAGCTCCCCATATCCCCCCTCTGGGCCGTCATGTTCTTCTTCATGTTATTAACCCTGGGGCTGGATACACAGGCAAGTATTCCATACCGCATGTTCCCCAGTCTACTCATAGAGGCATGTCATGGGTTAATAGTTTAGTACCCAGCCAGTCTAACACTTGATTGTGGAATAATATTTAACCAATAAGCTCATGTGTCAGATCATTGAGATTGAAAATTGTGGTCAAGGTTAGACTTTTTAGAATTTGATTTGTAAATTGTAGTACTTTGCAAAATAGACCATGGTTGTTATACTGTATTATATCATTCATGATTTGAAAATGCAGAACATATATGGCTGGTTTGAAAGCAGCCTTATTATAATGGTCTATTTCAGAAAGGAGAAAAGCTGCTTGATTAAAAGATTTAATCTTGCATTTTGCATTTGTTTGTTTAATAGCTTTATTATCCCAACGAACGAAGTTCGGTAGGGATATAGTGAAGCGTCCGTCCGTCCGGAAGATAACTCAAATACTAGTTGACGGATTTTCTTCATATTTAGTGGAATGATGTATATTGGTGAATAGTTTTACGCAAAAAATTTTTTTTCCAAGATGGCCGCCACTTTAAAAATGACGGGACTTTTTCGCAAAAATCATAAATTTTTCATTCTAAACTAAAGTAATTAATATTATTGTTTGAAATTTTGGTAGTATATTCGCAACATCTATCTATTTCACATATATTCCGTGTTTGTCATCCTGACCCCCAGGGGCCGTGTATGGGGGGTCAGGAAAACAGAAATTTTTGCTAATTTTTAGATCTTTCTGAAGTATAGCTTTATTATACTCAAATGAAAGGCAATTAAGAGTAGATTGCAAATATTATATCTTTTTTCTGATTCGAGCCTCGTAAAATTCAAAATGGCCTTCTAATGTACGATTTCGCAATAATTTTTCGATCCCTTCAAAGTATGGTTAATATATTATACTCAAATTGAAGGAATTTTGGAGTAGATCAAAATTATGGTATTATTTTTCAGATTTGTACCTCAGAAAATTCAAAATGGCTGCTTTGCAGGAATTCGCAATTCTAAAATCTAAATTTTTCAATTTTAAACAAAGTAATGAGTATAATTGATTGGAATTCGATAATTGATATTTTGTTCGTTGGGATTTGCTACTCCGTGGAGTTGCCATTATCTAGTTAGTTTATATCTGTCGCTGTGTTTGCTACATGTGGTGTAGTTTATTTTCGTTTTGAACAACCAGGAAAAAAAAGCTCACACTGTAGTTGTATCACTGTAATTTATTTTTGGTTTTTATTTTTGCTTAATAAATGGTCAATGCCTATAACATTTATTTATTGAAGATCAGAAAAATACTAAAAGAGATTTTATCAGGGTGGTCTGTTAGTTTTGTTTTCCAAAACATTCAATCTGTTCTCACTTCCCCTGTGCAGCTTTCTATTGCGGAGCAGATTTCAGGTTTTCTTCCCAGATTTATGCAGAAACCTGTCCAAATTGACTTAGTTTGTGTATTGGACTGAAAAAAGTAATTTTCTTCCAGGCCCTGCCCTTGCATTTGGTGCATACCCATATGTTCTGACAAAACTACCAATTGCCCCATTTTGGTCAATTCTTTTTTTTCTGACCATCTTATCAGTTGGTGCTGATACCCAGGTAGGAATGCACAGATCTGGTATAACAATACATACACTTCAAAGAAACACTAACAATTGGCAATCAGGAAGTGATGTCATCGACTCTCAACTTTGCATATAACATTAGGCAAGGAGCTATTAGGATTACTAAACCAGCTGAATATTTTTTTCAATTTGGTCTATGATTAAAATCCTTTTGATGGTCTCTTCTTTAGTTCTAAGTTGACGACTCCTGAAAATATTTTTACACAGAAGATAAGAGCTTCTTGTTTAGAAGTGATTTTGTACTTCTTTCCTATACTGTAATAGACAAGGTTATAACAGGTGAGAGTCGATGACATCACTTCCTGAAAGAAATCTGAAAAGATGGCAGCTTACTGGGAATTAGTACTACATTTTTAAATGTTCAATATTGACCATATGAAATCGTTTTCCCGCGTTTTGCTAAATATGTAAAGTATATATATGATTGTAGCTACCATATCAGGAGAGAGATAGTCTGGCAAGGAATGTTCCTTTAAGTTGAGCAAATGAGGGTCAACAAAGATTGAATAAAGCTATTTGTCACAGGGTTTTAATACACCATTAGAAAAGGGAAGGTGTTAGGAAGGATATTATTACAAAAGTCAGCTTCACCTTTCAAATGGTATATAAGAACCTAGGACAAATTGAGTAATTTTTTTCTCATGGACTTAAGTTTTTATGTCAGTGGTTGGCGGTTGGTGGTTGACGATCGGCGTCTTTGACAAATTCTTGCAACTTCCAATAACTTAACAATTACTGTTTAGACTGACTTCAATTTTTTTTCAAAATCATCTACCGTATTTGCCGTGATTGGTGCCCGGGCGCTTAAAGTAAGTCAAAACAGTTCAAAAAGTTCTCCTTATTAGCGCCCATATGAGTCCCGATGAGAAAAATGCCGGAGTTTCAGTTTCAGTTTAGAAAAAAATTGGAAAAAAAATTTGTTTCATGAAATTCGCCATGTTTGCATGAATCGTAGGGTTCTTGCCTATCCTACTCTTTTCGGAACACTAGTGGAATATAAAACATGTACTTACATCAGTATTTTACTCGATAATTCGATAGGAAAACGATATAAACCCACGGAATCGAATACTTCCGTTTCAATTTCTTCTCAGCCTCGTTTTGAAATTTTCAACACAAACTGAACGAGGTGGCAAGATTACAGGGAAAATCACCGGTAAACATCAAAATATTGGATATATACTTGAGTTACCAACATTATATACATTTTATGGTGAAAAGAATGTCATATTCAAGCTGGAATACCTTTTGGAAAAGGTATATGTTTTTAGAAGTTCAAATCTGACTTATATTTAAGATTTGACCTTCAATGACCTTTTCAAGATCAAAAAAAGTCAAAAAGTTTTTTTTTAACTTGCTTCAAATTGACATTTTTTTCAAAATCATCTGCAAGTTATCAGTAGTTCAAATCTGACTTTTAATTTGAGATTTGACCTTCAATGACCTTATCAAGGTCAAAAAAGGGCTTTGTATAAAAACCTCATACCTTATACCCACCTACCCACGTATGTGGGACATGATACAGTCTTTGAAGGGTTCAATTTTGAAGATCTTAGTTTATTAAAGATGCATTTGTAACGACCCTTGATAGCAAGTTGCTACTACATCCCAGCTGGGTTCGATTCCCACTCGGGGCATCAAATTTAGCACATTTTTTTCAGTTTCTTTATCTTGCTTGTTGGACCTATGCTTGAGTCGTTAGTTATTTATTCCCCTGGGACACCCTCGGGTCATTACACATTTAAATGCATCCATATTCCTTTATTTATGGATCTGTCTAGTCATAAAATAAAGCCTGAATTGTAGAAATGTTGATAATTTGAGCTATTTTGAGATTTAATAGTCTTTAAAATTGAACCCTTCAATGACTGTATCATGTTCCATGTAGGTGGGTATGAGGTAGGAGCCCGAAAAGGTCAAAAAGGTCTTTTTTCAACTTGCTTCAAATTGACCAATTTTTTTTTCAAAATCATCTACAAGTTCTCAACAGTTCAAATCTAACTATAGATTTGACCTTCAATGACATTCTCAAGGTCAAAAAGGTATTTTTTCATCTTGCTTCATTTTGACCAACTTTTTTTTTCAAAATTATCTACAAGTTCTTAGAAGTTCAAATCTGACTTCTGAGATTTCACCTTCAATGACCTTCTCAGTTTCAAAAAAGATTTGACCTTCAATGACCTTCTCAAGGTTAAAAAAGGTCAAAAAGGTCTTTTTTCAACTTGCTTCAAATTGACCAATTTTTTTTCAAAAATCATCTACAAGTTCTCAGAAATTCAAATCTGACTTAAGATTGAACTATTGTGAGCATCTAGGTGGTGACATTTTGTTATGTTAATGCCTTGTTTAGGTCTTTGGGAGATCAACTATTTATTCATTTCCAGGCAGCAAGTTTACAGGAGTTTTCATTTCTCATATGACCAAATCGGATTCAGCCATCTTTACTTATGCATGTACCTAACTTTCAATCTATGAAGTCACATTGCAATATATTGTGACTCTTGGTAGTGTCCCTTGAAGCTGAATGCAACTTGAAACACTTTTGAGTCAATTTATAGTGCAGTCACTTACATGACCTTTATGTCTCACACTCTTTCAGTACATTTTGAACTCACATGATTATTATATCCAGTATTATCCCATTCAAGGAGTTTTGTTATGCATATCCATGTATATTCAAATATATTAATTGCAGGACCTGGTTTAGCATTTGCAGCATACCCGTTGGCACTTACTACATTACCCATCTCACCTTTTTGGTCAATAATGTTCTTTGTAATGCTCTTGACTCTTGGTCTTGATACCCAAGTGAGTATTTGAACCTTGTTTGGTAAGTGAGGGCATAAGTGAGTTCATTTAGCTAAGTCCACAACCTATACATGATTTTGTGTTTGCACTGTTGGATTCACTGTTCCGTTCTCAGGCCCGTAGCCAGGGCGGGTTTGGGGGGTTTGAGCAAACTCCCCTCCAGGCCAAAAAATTCTTTCAAAATCAAGCAGTTTTTTCCCCATTCTGAGCACTTTTCAAGTGATTTTGGCCATTTTTAGGACAAAGTTGTCAAAAATGTTCCCCCCTTTGCAAAAGCTGGTTATTGGGCTGATTCTTCAGCTAAATCTGTATGATAAATTAATAATTTTGATTAATTTATGATTTAATTTAATGACGAGTCCATATGATAATTACAGGACTTACGAACAATGGTGCCACTCATTATATCCCCAATGAATTTTTACTGTAATTCCATTTTTAGTATATTGTTAGAAAAACTATTGTCTTATGCTAAAACCTGTGTCTTTGCAATATATTCGTTTGTTAGGATAAAAAGATACAAGGAATTCCTGTAGGATTGATTGATAGGATTTAGAATATCATTTTGAAAAACATTGAAGCATGATTTTTAAAACGAAATACTGCATTCTTTATTGAAGGACCCCAGGGCTCAATGAATTGTGGATGTCATTTTTGACTTCTGTATTATTCCAGAAGTCAGCTTTCAAAGTCTCACCTTTCAAATGGTATATGTGTTTTCTATAATTTGTACATATTAAAAATGAATAATGTTGAACAACTCCTTTTCCCATCACGATGACCACGCCCCTTTGTCTCGCAAATGACAGATGGACTTCTTGATCATATTAGAAATATATTAATTGCAGAACCTGGTTTAGCGTTTGCAGCTTACCCATTGGCACTTACTACATTACCCATCTCATCTCTCTGGTCAATTATGTTCTTTCTAATGCTTTTGACCCTTGGTCTTGATTCCCAAGTGAGTATTTGAACCTTGTTTGGTAAGTGAGGGCATTATGTAGTTCATTTTTGGGGTCTGTAGGAGAACTCCAACTAGACAGAGCATTCAGTCTCAAATGTTTTGGAACAGACAAAATCTAGTCTCAGAATCCATAAGAGTGTCACTGGATAAAACACTATTTTTCAATAATAGTCATAAGAAGGAAATAAAGATATGTACTACTTGATCATATTGAAAATATATTAATTGCAGGACCTGGTTTAGCGTTTGCAGCTTACCCATTGGCAATTACTACATTACCCATCTCACCTCTCTGGTCAATTATGTTCTTTCTAATGCTTTTGACTCTTGGTCTTGATTCCCAAGTGAGTATGTGTACCTTGTTTAGTAAGTAAGTCTACCACCACATGATTTTATGTTTGCACACTTCGATTCACTGTTCTGGAGCTAAATCTGTATGATTTACTGTGAGTCCATTTGAAACTTTCAAGCTGTCTTAATGGTGACACTTCAGCCACACTGCATCGAGGCTTGGGCTTGAATTATTTTAACACATTGCAAAATATTTTCTATAAAATCACCTAAAAGATACAAAATCACTAAAAGATATTTTCAATGAAACTTTTTGCGAGGGTCAAGTATTGGAAAACTCATTTATTACATTTATTCCAATTTTAGAATATTGTTGGAAAAATTGTCTTATGCTGAAACCTGTGTCAGCAATATTCATTTGTTTGGATAAAAATACCAGGAATTCCTGTTGGATTAGTAATCATTTTAATCCACACCATTATGGAAACTTTGAAGCAAGATTTTTAAAATGAAACACTGCACTCTTGTTTAAAGGACCCCAGGGCTCAATGAATAGTGGATGATTTTAAAATGAAAATCCAATATATAGACCTTCAATAAAGATTAAAGACACGAATTGAAGACTATATAAAATACATTGAATCACACACAATTCAATTAGTCAATAAATTTTAATTCTTTTCACACATATAGCAAAAGATTTTGGACAATTAAACATAAAAAAATGAAATTCAACCAGAAAAGCCATACTGTTTTCTGATTGGCAGAGAATGGAATGTGATTTGTCACTTAATTTAATTCAATTTATTCAAATATTTAATTCAATCATTATGTTTACAGAATTTATTGATATAACAGGTGGCACCACATGTGATGCATATACCCGTACATATAGTTGTGAAATCATGTAGTATATCAAATCTAAGTTGTCAAGGAATTGAACCAGAATGAAATCACAAAAATTAGGTTGAAAAGATGATATTTAGTGATTCCCAATGCCTTTTTCACTGGCAATACTGTCCATAATTTGGATTTAATTACCTCACCCAGGGCCTAGGGGTGTAGAGAGGCCATTCATTATTTTCTCCTTGGTCTGTCTGGGCGATAACTCAAATAGAAGTTGACAGATTTGGTTCAAAGGACGATTCTCGGTTTGGAACTGGGCTAATAATTTTTTTCATTAAAAATATAGAAATATTACCCAAATTAAACTATGAATATTCAAAAGAGGACATTTAAATCTACAAGATGTAAAAATAACAAATTGGTCTGAAGCAGGGATAACCCTCAATTAGACCGATTCAATAAAATACAAGTCTCGATTTGGGGAAAGAAGTTCATCAGTGTACTGCGCTAATATTTTTTTGCGAAAAATCGAGAAATATTACCCAAATTAAATTATGACTATTCAAAAGAAGACATTCAAATCTATATTATGTAAAAAAAATCAAATTTGTCCGAAGCAGGGATAATGCTCATTTAGATTGATGAACTTCGTTCTCCAAACCGAGAATCGTCCTTTACAGGCCGATACCTAATGGGTTGTCAGATTTGGTTTAAATCATATACTTTACCGTATGTTATTATGCTAGTGTACTGTATGTAATTTTTATGCTAATATACGTGATTTTATGCGTTTGTATGTGATTTTTATGTCACCACCAAAAGTGGTGACATATTGTTATGGTCTCCGTTTTTTTGTGACGGCGTCCGGCGGTTGGTGGTTGGCGTCCGGCGTCCGGCGGTTGGCGGTGGGCGTCCGGCGTCTGTAACAATTTCTTACAACTTCCTATAACTTAACAAATACTGTTTAGACTGACTTCAATTTTTTTCTAAATCATCTACATGTTCTCAGAAGTTCAAATCTGACTTTAGATTTGACATTTGACCTTCAATGACCTTCTCAAGGTCAAAAAGGTCTTTTTTCAACTTGCTTCACATTGACTAATTTTTTTTTCAAAATCATCTACATGTTCTCAGAAATTCAAATCTGACTTTAGATTTGACATTTGACCTTCAAATCTGACTTTAGGTTTGACATTTGACCTTCAATGACCTTCTCAAGGTCAAAAAAGGTCAAAAAGGTCTGTTTTCAACTTGCTTCAAATTGACTAAATTTTTTTTTCAAAATCATCTACGTGTTCTCAGAAGTTCAAATCTGACTTTAGATTTGACATTTGACCTTCAATGACCTTCTCAAGGTCAAAAAAGGTCAAAAAGGTCTGTTTTCAACTTGCTTCAAATTGACTAAAAAAAATTTTCAAAATCATCTACGTGTTCTCAGAAATTCAAATCTGACTTTAGATTTGACTTAAGATTTGACATTTGACCTTCAATGACCTTCTCAAAGTCAAAAAAGGTCAAAAAGGTCTTTTTTCAACTTGCTTCAAATTGACTAAATTTTTTTTTCAAAATCATCTACATGTTCTCAGAAATTCAAATCTGACTTTAGATTTGACATTTGACCTCCAATGACCTTCTCAATGTCAAAAAAGGTCAAAAAGGTATTTTTTCATCTTGCTCAAATTGACTAAATTTTTTTTCAAAATCATCTATATGTTCTCAGAAATTCAAATATGACTTTAGATTTGACATTTGACCTTCAATGGCCTTCTCAAGGTCAAAAAAGGTCAAAAAGGTCTGTTTTCAACTTGCTTCAAATTGACTAAAAAATATTTTCAAAATCATCTACGTGTTCTCAGAAATTCAAATCTGACTTTAGATTTGACTTAAGATTTGACATTTGACCTTCAATGACCTTCTCAAAGTAAAAAAGGTCAAAAAGGTCTTTTTTCAACTTGCTTCAAATTGACTCATTTTTTTTTCAAAATCATCTACATGTTCTCAGTAATTCAAATCTGACTTTAGATTTGACATTTGACCTTTAATGACCTTCTCAAGGTCAAAAAAGGTCAAAAAGGTCTATTTTCAACTTGCTTCAAATTGACTAAAAAAAAATTTCAAAATCATCTACGTGTTCTCAGAAATTCAGATCTGACTTTAGATTTGACTTAAGATTTGACATTTGACCTTCAATGACCTTCTCAAAGTCAAAAAAGGTCAAAAAGGTCTCTTTTCAATTTGCTTCAAATTGACTAAATTTTTTTTTCAAAATCATCTACATGTTCTCAGAAATTCAAATCTGACTTTAGATTTGACATTTGACCTTCAATGACCTTCTCAATGTCAAAAAAGGTCAAAAAGGTATTTTTTCATCTTGCTTCAAATTGACTAAATTTTTTTTCAAAATCATCTACATGTTCTCAGAAATTCAAATATGACTTTAGATTTGACATTTGACCTTCAATGACCTTTTCAAGGTCAAAAAAGGTCAAAAAGGTCTTTTTTCAACTTGCTTCAAATTGACTAATTTTTTTTTTCAAAATCATCTACATGTTCTCAGAAATTCAAATCTGACTTCAGATTTGACATTTGACCTTTAATGACCTTCTCAAGGTCAAAAAAGGTCAAAAAGGTCTGTTTTCAACTTGCTTCAAATTGACCAAATTTTTTTTTCAAAATCATCTACATCTTTTCAGAAGTTCAAATTTGACTTTACAAGTTCTCAGAAACTCAAATCTGACTTAAGTTTGAACTCATAATATTGTGAGCAACTAGGTGGTGACATTTTGTCATGTTAATGCCTTGTTATTAATTGCTTTAATCACATTGCATATTATTTTAATACACATACTCTCAATGGTCTAAGGATTACAAAATATATAAAGGTCGACTCAACTTTTAAATTGAGCTCATATGCCAGGTTTTTCTGGTATTGAGATCATGGCTTGATAAGAAGAAGTATAGGTTCTGGTTGTATGAATGAATGCTATCTAGAACATCACTTATCACTTATGCAATCACTTGTAAGACCATGGTCTTGTAAATAGGTATATCAGGTGATACACTTCACCTTTTCATGTTATTATGTCACCACCAGAACTGTTATAGTCTCCAACCTTTTTGTGGCTGGTGTTTGATGTTCAGCATCTGTAACAAATGGAAGGTGGTGACATTTTGCATGTTAATGCCCTGTATATAATACTACAGGGTGTGCCAAAAAACGGCACTTTTTTTCAAGACACTATAACTTTTTTATTTTCAAACCAACATACCCATGGTGACATATTTTATTCATATAAAAGTGTATAATTCATGATTCATGGCTAGATAACAACCTCAAGTTTCATTTGCTATGCAAATTATAATTTTTTATTAAAAATTAAAAAAGTTATAGCATTTTGAAAAAAAAGTGGCGTTTTCTTTTTTTGGCTCACCCTGTATATATGTTTGCTTTTTGCCTTGCATGCATCATATTACACGCACTAATCTCTGCAAAGCACATCTACTTTGTATTACTAATAAGTTGTTTTAATTTATTGGTTACTGTACATATATAAAGTGATTGTTTATTTGTCAACAATTTGAATTTCAAATCAACATTTTCCAATTTCATACTTGCACAGGGTGTGTATCAAATTAAGCGTGACAGTTGAACATGCGTGGTAGGGTACAACACGAGGGTGATGAAATTTGAGCAAACTGATGTTTTTATCTTTTCAGAATGATCTGGTCTAGTTTTTAGATATTTTTTATATGTAAATGTCTGTAACAACATCCTAGACCGTGAACTTGACAGTGAATTTCATAGTTCAAACTCCCAATGTACGAGGTATAACGCGTGGTAATGGTAAGGTACAACACAAACAATTTGAATTTGTGTTCTACAGTATATCAGGTAAATTTACCTGAGCGTTATACCGTATACTATATTGGGAGTTTGCATAGGTTTAATTATGAAATTCACTGTCAACTTCACTAGCACTGTCAAGGATGTTGTTACAGACATTTACATATAAAAATATCTGGATACGATGAAACATCAGTTTGCTCAAATTGCATCACCCTCATGTTGTACCTTACCTGTTTGTTCAACTCTTATGCTTGGTACACACCCTGTGTACTTGGGTTTATATAATTCACCACCCTACCTTCCATACTTGGATTTTCATTTAGTTTAAACATTACCAACTATTCTTAATAGTTGTATAATAATTATTATTAATAGATTATGAAGAGAATAATTTCTGTAAAATGATTCTGTTTCAGGACTCAACATTTTTGCAATTCAATTATATTTTAACTTTTACATTAGAAATTAAATTTCTATTAATTTTAAAACTATTGTTAGCAGGGGATATTCGTTAGCAGGGGATATTCTCAATATACTGGGAATCTGACGAGCCTGTTTCTAGGTAAGGAAACTCTGTAAAACTATCACAGGATACTGAGTAAAATCACCCCTACCTCTCTCTGGATCGAAAATGGAGGTCTGCGTTCAGTATTTCCAGTTGTACCAGACGAAAATACTGGACGAGTTTCTATCCCCTGCTAACAATAGTTTTAAAGAAGAAGAAGATCGTAAATGAAGATTTTGTTTTTTCTATGATTCATAAGGCGCTTTTACAAAAAAAGGTAAGTGGGACCATCAACAAATACTTAAGACTCCATGTACTGTATGTATATATGTTCATAGACTAAACACTCATATATACTCATCTATTTTCAGTTTGGTATGTTTGAGACTCTTACAAGTGCTTTTGTGGATGAGTTCCCTGGACTGCTAAAGGGCAAGAAGTTACGATTCACAATATTCATTTGTGTCATACAATTTTTAGCAGGATTGATATTCATAACACGGGTGAGTTACTTTGACAACCTAAAATAATAGCCATGCAGTTCAATGTGTACAGAATTAAAGCAAAATATAAAAATCCAGTATTCAACACAAAGCCAGGCTCATGTATTCATTTGAGACTAGCATTATTTTTTAAGTGTTGACTTAAGTGTTTTTCGTTACATATTTTAAAAATGATATTTTCTCCAAAAGAGTGATAATACTGTAGTTCCCACTTTTTGAGGTTTTGTACATTTTTACTGTGCATCTGCAGTATCTGATGGATGGAAAGGAAATAAAGATGAAAAGATGCACTGTTGCTTTATAATACGTATGATGTGCCATATATTCTATTGTTGTATCTAAATAGCATTTTTCTTTAATGATATGCCATTCTAAAGATCCGGCCTGTTTGTTTCCATCCATCTGGCCAAGTGCTAGATTGTACCTATTAGTTACATGTTTTATGATATCATGGTCTGTGACTGATCGAGACATTTATTTTCTTTTTCAGGCTGGAATATATTTCTTTGTTTTATTTGACTGGTACTCAGCAGCTTTCTCAGTAATGGTTATCTCTTTGCTGGAGTGTGTCGCTGTTGCATGGGTATATGGTGAGTCTATACATCCTTAACCTTGTGTGGTCAAATAAAATAGTAATTGCTATGGTAGATTAATTCCAGCAAACATTTATAATGCCCACTCATATCATTTATAGTTCAGCCCATATTAATAAGAACCCATTAGGAAGAAGGAAAGAGGTACATTTAATATATATTTTCTATCAATAAAATCTGTTCTTATTTCCAGGGGTGGATCGCCTATACTATGACATTGAACTGATGATTGGTTATAAGCCCTCCATTATCTGGAAAGTTTGCTGGCGTTTTATTACCCCTATAATTATGTTGGTAAGTTCCATGTTTTAGAATAACATTCTAATAATTCAAGGTCATCTTTCCAAACAGGGTCAAATTTAATGTCCAAAGACAGATGGTGCAAGGGGTGTCGTGCAAGGCGCCATACCCAGATTACTGTTGAGGCAGTTCTTTACTCAAAATTTTACATCTCTACATGTTTTCTCCCTGAAATAAATAATAATGGGGTGAAAAATAACTCCTTATATAGTCATGCATGCTCTCCACATGATAAATAAATCTATAATATATAATGTACAAGCAATATATTTTAAACAATGTATACAAACTATACACATAAATGCTCCATCTTATTCAGGTAATCTTAGGGTTTACAATAGGCACAATGAATGAGCCAAAGTATGGAGATTACACATTACCACGTTGGGCTATTGCTCTCGGATGGTGTGTTGCTATGGTTTCTATTATACCAATACCTGGAATTGCTATTTACAAGATCATAAAGGAGAAAGGAACACTTCGTCAGGTTTGTTCACTTTCATTTTATCTCCAAGGAGGATTGGGTGCCAGGACCGAAACTCAATATTTTCCAACAATGAAATCGTCGAAATGTTGTTATTTTCTGAAATTATAACCGACTATAAATTCAAAATGAACAGTTCATAAGATTCGAACCAATATCTCGATCATTTCTTGTGAATTTTGGAATTTGTTGTTAGGAAATAAAACCAAAATTTGTGATTCAAATGTTGAAGTGAACAAAATTATAGCTGCTGTTTGAATTCGAATTTTGTATCACGACATGAATATTTATAAACAGTAAAACCGGTCTAATTGGAACACCTTTGGTACCTCTGAAAAGTGTTCCACTTGGGAGGTGTTCCATTTATAAAGGTTCATTTAACATTAAATCAGTTGGTCTTGGGACTTTGAAAAGTGTTCCACTAACAGAGGTCTTCAATTTACAGGTTTCACTGTAGTTCAAATATAATACTATGTACACATATATATACATAACATCAGGGCTTTCAACTTGTGACCATCTAACATGAGGGGGGTAGGTGTAAATATTTTTGAAACAAATGCGTGATATATACACATATTTTGTACCAGATGTGTGACATAAACAGCAATCGCGTGCAAAGACCGAACGGAATGCGTTCGCTTTTTTTCGCCATTTGCTTTTTTACCGTGTCAGCATTTCACAAAAAGCGATTTTTAAAAATATCAACAAAATGCGTGATTTGCGTGATATTTGATCATACACGCTAAATTGATGCGTGATTTCTATTTTTCCAGCAAATGCGTGACAATCACACCTAAAGCGTGAGGGTTGACAGGGCAGTAACATATACTGTAGACCTTTGAAACCATGTACAGTAATTACAATAATTAGAGGAGCAAGAAATATAACAGACAAGTTGAGATTATTTCTTAACAATTATCACAATTTTTCGATATATGTCTTGTTCATAAAATGGCTCGCCTGTTTTGAACTTGTACATTTCTTTTTTCAATTCTAATGAATATTTCTGCATCTTGAATCTTCAGGGAATTCTTATTTTCAGAATGACGATTGTGAAGGCAGCATCGACAATTGACATTTTTTGAAAAGTTTACTTCCAACATATTCATGCCCAGTGATTAGACAACTGGAATAGAGGGTACTGTCAATTTCTGCTAAGAAATTCAACAAATCTGGAAGATTCATTTTTTCAATAGAAAGTTTACTGCTGAATTGCCTAATGGATAGGCACACTGTATGGTAAAATATGTTAGGACTTCTAGGATTTATTTTTTTAATTGATACGCTTCTAAGATACAAGATCTATTAAAAAAGGTGCAAGGCCATCAATGAGCACAAGTAAATGTTTTTGCTATAAATCAAGTCTACAGTCATGATTTGTAAAAAATACTTGTAAGTGACGTTATCATAACAAAAGTTATGCCATTGCTGACTTTACAAATATGTTTCCAACATTGTAAAAAATAATCAAAAATAATTAGAATGGGACGGAGGGGGAGGCAATGGAGGGGGAGGGAGTAATAATAAGGTGGAACAAAACACAAAATCTTGTATTAGTAAATGAAACTGGTTGTTTATAATGTATGTAATGGAAACTTATATTTTATAAAGTCAGCAAAAGCATTCATTTTGTTATGGCCTCACTTACATGTTCTTATTACAGGATGCGAAGACCATTGTAGCTTGATTTATAGCAGAAACACTGTCTTGTGCACGTTGGTGGCGTTGTGCCTTTTTCATAGATCTTGTATCTTATACACGTATTGATTCCCAAAAAATCCTATAGGACCAAACATATTTTACCATACCGTACACCTATCCAGTAGGCAATCCAATAGTAAACTTTCTCTTGAAAAAATAAATCTTCCAGATTTGTTGAATTTCTAGTAGAAATTGCCTGCTCCCCCGTCCCATTTTTCCGACCACCATGCGTGATGTTTCCAACTCTTTGTATTTTTTGCTGGCTTGGACCATAGTTCAAGCCAGCACAAGCCTTTTCACAATATAACTTTCAAAATGATTTTTTTAGAGGCTCTGGAAGTTGACCCGACCAGAGGATGATTGGGGTCCAGCATTGCAGAAATATCGCAAGACCTATAAATACAGCAAAAACTATAATTCTGCAAATAATGGAGAGCTCCACAATCTATACCCTGTTACAACGACCATAAATACAGGAATTACTCCACCAACTAACGACAAAGTAGATAATGTATAGACTGAAGAAATGTATAGACTGAAGAAGAAGCTAGAAGTTGTGTATATTTTCTGTTGTTGAGAATAGAAAGCAACTAATCTGTGCGAGGGGAGATTGGAAAGTCTGCATGCATATTTCAGAAGTATTACATTGAATTCCAATACCCTACATCTTGAATCTAATTTGACAAAAATGAAAAGACAACCTATTGTTATAAGTTACCTAAGATGTCTGCCTATTGAGTGTCCCCTCTCATTAATTAATGCCAGGGACCATTTAAAGGAAAACCTTTGTCAAAGACTGAATAATTGTGGGTCTGTTATAAAAATGTCACGAAAACCATATTGCTGGTTGATACAGATAAAATTTGAAATGGATATAGAGATGACTTTGATCTTATTGATTTTAGGAAAATATCCATATGACAATTTTATTGCTGATTGAGATATGGTTGAATATTATGATATAACATGTACTCCCAATGGATCGTTGAAGTGTGTGTATACTTTGAAACTGTTACTATGTAGAAATTATTAAGAATGTTATTGCCATATATTATAAATTTTGATGCAATTTACGATGAGGCTGTGAAAAATCTATATTAATGTTGTCCCAGTACTGTGTCACATTTAATGTGTATTTGTACATAGTGTAGGCCATAAAACAGGGTGTGGCCTGAGAATTCAAATCATGCTGAAATTAATGCCTGGTCTGTTACTGATCTGTCCCATCTCCCGAGTGACTTATTTTAGACCATTTTCTGGATATTCTTGTTCATTGTAAAATCTGGACAGTGATCAATATACAAATTCTTGTGCTATACCTTGCTTTGTTATCACACAATGCTTGATCAGGTATTATGTAGTAATCTATCAATTGACCAACTTGGTTCAACCATCACAGATAGATCATGTCTAAATATCCATACAAAATAAATTAATGCATATTTTGTCATAAGTAATTTATCTGAAAAGATACCTGATTATCATTTTCAAATCCAAAATTAGCAAAAAGTCTTATTTCAAAGGATAAAATGACATTTATTAAAATATGTATGGCGTGCATGATAAGTGCTTTTTCTCATTAAAGTTAATTTATACTAGGGTTGATCTATATTATGCAGAGTATCAGCATATTGTCAAAAATGAAAAAATGAGTACAATATTCTGCCAAATTTTGGTTACCTATAATATGTGGTGTGATTGTCCACATGTGGTATAATACTTGTATGATTTATTTTCCAGATGTGTTTTAATACCCCATGGAATCATAAGTCAAAATGCTCCAGTGTTTTTTGATATTTAAAGTTTTACATTTAGATCTTCCCTTGTATAATTAAAATGACTCATTACAATTAAATATGCAACAACTGAAGGCTGTGAACTTTTGTATTGAAGATTTTACGCATTACATACATATATATGTAAAACTAATTATAAAATTGTAGACATGTAGTTGTAATTGTAAAAATATGTTTGAATGTTGTCAGGTTAAACATAAGTTGTTATCGATCTGGCTTATTAAGTTGAACCTTTTTCACATAGGCTTGCATCATGAGGGCAACATGGATATATAGCTAGGGCATCACCCATATATGGGGAAACACAGATATATTGGGAAACACAGATATATAGGGCAGCTCAGATAAAAGGGGCAGCACAGATATATTGGGCAACACAGATATGTGGGGCAGTTCAAGTGAAAGGGGCAACACAGATATATTGGGCAACACAGATATGTGGGGCAGTTCAAGTGAAAGGGGCAACACAGATATATTGGGCAACACAGATATGTGGGGCAGTTCAAGTGAAAGGGGCAACACAGATATATTGGGCAACACAGATATATAGGGCAGCTCAGATAAAAGGGGCAACACAGATATATTGGGCAACACAGATATGTGGAGCAGTTCAAGTGAAAAGGGCAACACAGATTTATGGGGCATCACGGATAAAAGGGGCAACACAGATATATTGGGCAACACAGATATGTGGAGCAGTTCAAGTGAAAGGGGCAACACAGATATATGGGGCATCACGGATAAAAGGGGCAACACAGATATATTGGGCAACACAGATATGTGGAGCAGTTCAAGTGAAAGGGGCAACACAGATATATGGGGCAAAACAAATATATTAAGTATCACAGATATAGGAGGCAATACAAATATATGGGGCATCAAAGATATGTGGGGAAAGTTAGTATATGGAACAGCAAACATATAAGGAGCAACACAGATATGTGGGCAACAGATATATGAGAGCACCACAAATATATAAAACAACACAGGTATGTGGTCCAACACAGATGTGAAAGATATTATGTAGTACAGAAATTATCACTAAGCATCGTGAAGGCCACATGCATGTTATTATCATGAAATTATACATGTTGTTGAAAGGTATTGTAAATAGATATTATTGTTGCTAATAACTTGAGATGAAATCAAATTGTGTACACTGAAGTATTGCTACCCATATATATACTGTAGGTTCATTTCTGCTCAGAAGTGTCCACTGCATGCTTGCAGTCATTTAACATTGCAAAAATTGGCATAGTATTCATTCAGTATTTGAATAGAATAAGGGTTCAATAATTATATTCAATATTTGAATTTACTTTATAAATCATGTATACAAATGTTCAATAGGCAATATTTTCTTTGCTTATATATTCAATGTAGATATGCAATGTATATGTTTTCGTACTTAAATGTGCATGTAGTGTAACACACAGCAATAACATTGTAGAACCATCACTCAGTATCATTCTTTCATGTTATAATATTAATAACAAAAAGAGGCAGTTATCTTTTGGTGGATGAGATATAGACTGAGTGACACATGTGAGTGGATAAGACACTTTAATGGATAAGATACCCAGAGTGGATGAGACACTTGAGTGGAGACACTTGAGTGGATGAGACACTGGATTAAATGTGACACTTGAGTGGATGATAAACTTGAGTAGATGAGACAGTTGAGTGGAAGAGAAACTTGAGTGGATGAAATAATTGAGTGGATGTGACACTTTAGTGCATAAGAAATTTGAGTGGAACTTGAGTGGATGCAACACTTGAGTGGATGAGAACTTGAGTGGATGCAACACTTGAGTGGATGAAACACTTGAGTGGATGGAAAATTTGACACTTGTGTGAATAAGAAGCTTACGAGGATTGCCACTAATGGATCATCATTACTTGCCTCCTTTCCGATTCCATTACATCATCATTAAAATATTAAGCTTAGTTTTTCTTGGTTAATTTTAATTTTGTAAAATATCCACATCGAAATTCATTCTATCTGCAACAATTATTTACAACATTTTGTTTCAGTCATTGGTATTTTGCATATACATGCCCCTCATACCATCGTGTAATGTTTGTTTCAATTCAGTCATTGGTATCTTGCATATACATGCCCCTCATACACAGGGATACAGACTAAATGTACCAGATGTACAGTATTATTATTTTTGCAACATTTTTTCATTTTTGTGTTAACCTATTATACGAACAATATGTATCTCTTACATTGTTAGGCTATGATAAATAAATCAGAGTTAAGCATCCTTTATATGAGTTCTGAAGATACACTTAATTTGACGCTACTTACTTGACAGATTTGCTCAATTTCAAATATTGGCGACTTTTTAATTTGGCAGATTCAGGACTGAAGTTTCATTTTGCAGATTCCTCCAGTTATTTTTATCTCCACTGAAGCACACTGGAATGCCTGTTTGTCTATATTAGTGTCACTACGTCTACGGCGTGTATTTACCAAGATATTATCTGGAGTTCTCTCAAAATAAAGTAGAATTGACATTTTAACAAAATTTAGGGAAAATGAAACTGGGAAGTTTATTTCTGGTAGTGCACTGCACGAACTGAAATTTCCCTGGGGATTTTCCAAAATACATATCTGCAAATTGGTGCATTTTTAATTTGGTTGATTTATTCAATCCACAGATTCATCTAATTAAAACAGTAGCCAATTTAAGTGTACCTACATTATGTAATGAAAAATAATCTAAGATTCTGTCAAATTTGTTTATTTTATTGTACATTATCTGCCAAATTTTGGGTATGTTAGAAGACAAAATGTGCTACCCCCTCATAATTCTCTGAAAACAAAAATTATAATCAAAGAATTTATTACTCTAGCCGTACATCCATGAGATACATTATACATGTGCATTCTAATATTACTTTATTTTCACTTATATTACTCTATAGTCTACCTGAAAGGATACAATATGTCATCACAATTATATCGTTGTAATAAATACATGTAATAGATATAAATAGACACATATCTTCATGTTTAGTCTCTAACCAATCTCTTGAAAATATTATGAAAATTTGAATTTCCCGAATTTGTAATATACAGTAAAACCTGTCTTAGTGAACACCTCTCTCTAGTGAACACCTGTCTCTATCGGACACCCTCCGCACACACGTCAACTGGTTTCTGTATAAATTACTCGTTCTGCAGTGAACACCTACCAACACCTACGAACATTTTTTCTTGGCAAAAACATGTTCAATTTACATGTAGGTTTCACTGTAACTGATTTTCTGATGCATGTCCCTATACTACTAGTATATATGATTGAAGAAAGTGATCTTTTGTCCCCAAATGATATTATTAGAGAAATTGATTTACCCATCATTAGGGGCGCATGTCTCTACTGCTCAATACATGTTAATGAATGCCCCATTTATAGATGAATATTGGAAAAATCATCTCCAATACATTAGGGATGCTGTATAAAATGATAAGAAAAGATACGCAACTCAGATGTACATGCCATGGAATGCAGATTGAAGACTTCATTAGGGTATCTCATGTCAAGATCTGATTTTCAATTAATCTGACACCATTTTGTGGAATGCCTCAGATGTGCAACATTGTCATTGTTACCATGGTTACACTGGTATGGTGGTGTCAGTGATCACATTAAGATCTGGAATGGTCACCGGGGACTTACAAACATTTGTGCATACTTCAACTAGGACTTTTGTATTGTCAGCCAGACATACATTTCTTGAGCAGTTCCTTTGCACTTTGTGGCAGCATAACAATAGAGCCGGGTTTATTGGCCTTTGTTAGTCGCAGTTGAAAACCTTCCTTGCCCTCTAATAGGTGTCGCTCTTTGTTCCAAGAGAACAAAGCTCCATCTGTAGTCTCAAGGAAAGGATTAATTTCAATAACCCAGATTTTTTCCTCTGAAATCAAAATTTATGAATATTATAATTGATGCTTGATTATAAAAAATAAAGCGGCAGTAACAGATATTGTCACATTTTGTGAGTATCGAGTCATTGAATAAATACCCCCCCCCCCCCTTCATTACTTTGAAACTGGAAATCCACATAGAAATTGTGTTAAAGCATATTTATGTTCGAATCTTAATTTTGTTTGTAATGTAGATTACAACATGTTGAAACAGCCAAGGCTCTAACATGTTGTTCTAAGGGGACTTCCAATTGCCAAACTTTTGAGGGGGGGGGGGTGTATGCCTGGTATGTGTCAATCATTTTTTAGACTCACCTGTGGAATTATTACACACTGCAAAGTCAATCACATAATCATGAGGGAAGTTTTTCTGTTTCATCTTCTCTTTGATAGATTTGTCAAAAAATCTTTGAATCCTCTCAGATATTTGTTTGCCTTCTTTCAATAGTCTCCCGGAAAATATCAGATAATTGTACTGAGACAGTGCCACGAGGTCATGCTCAAAAACAAAACCACGAAATTCCATATCTATGTCAATATCAATGAATTTTCTAATGACAAAGTTTTCATTAAATCTCTCCGGGTTGTCCCTGGCTAATGTGAGGTCTTGATAAATGCGAAGACTCCTTAAAAACATATCAAAGACTTCTTCAGCCGAATGTATCCGCTGCGCCTCAAATGCTGCTGTTAATAACGCAGATATCTGAGAATTTTCAGAATTGTCTCGACAAGTATTGATTGTCTTTTTAAAAATATCAACAAATCTTTTCTGCACTAATGGGGCATCTTTAGCACTCCTGCTTGATGTCTTCACAAAAACATCAGATCCCTCTTTGACAAATTCATCAATTTTTGATTGCAAGCGATTCCTCAAAATTTCCACTTGCTTGACTTCTTGTTCATTTAAACCATCTCTCCAATCTATACCAGCAATTTTTGACTCATCAATATCCTTATAAAGTCGTTCATATATCTCTATAAATAAATTTGCATCCTCTTTTGTTATTTCACAGTATTTTGTAGGGAATGTTTCCTCTTTGAGAATATCAACCCAAAGTTCTGTGTTAACATCTAAAACGCTATTCTGATAGTCAGATATTTCTTGTTCACTGATAAACCCTCCAAGTTTTGGGTTTGAGAAATCAGAGGTGGGTTTGGCGGACTTCTTCAACTTGATTGCTTTCAACTGTTGTTCCAGGCTTGCCATAGTCAAATGATCTGAAATTCATAAATGTTCCCAGTTTAGGTAGATTACACAGTCTATTCACTTTTATATTATTTCCACAGTATGTTATCCTATTCACCACTAAAATACCTGTCCTTCAATAAACATGTACACTGTAGTGCTTACATCAAATATCCATACCATCCCTCAATTCAGTTAGGCTAGTTTGTACTACAATTTAGTCTGTAGGACGTTTAGAGTCCATTTCACTGTTTAATTTCGTCAGTAAAACCTAAAAAATAAGAAATCAAAATATCATTATGCAAGAATATATGAAAATATATTCCTATTATACATGAATGACATTTGTATATCTTGGATTGCCTCTAGTTTGGCTTATAAAGTGTGTGGCCTCTTATATTTGGATGCTTCTCTGCCATGTTATTTTCAATAAGATTAACATGGCTGAAATTCTTCAAATTACAAGACAGTACAGGCTTAGACCTATTGCACAAAAAACTAAAAAATCTGAAATATACAAATGTCATTCATGTACAATATGAATATACTTTTCCATATATTATTGCACAATGGTCTCCCGATTTCTTATTTTTGGGTACTGACGCAATAAAACAGTTCCAGGGCAGTTCGAAGAACTACGTATTAGATGTCCGTGACATTTACAAAGAAATGAATCCATGAGTAGAAAACCTTAGCTACAGTTGGGGACATAAATAAATGACAGGTGGATTTGCTGAAGTGAGGATTTCCCATGTTAAAAATAAGAGAATTTACAAGAGGCCATACATCAATGGATGAGATTATACAAAATGTAAAATATACAAATTTTAAGGGATATATATCTAGACAATATTGGAACTTATGGGCTTTCAGACCACCATAATTAGGAAATGGTGATCGAAAATCGACCTGTCATTTATTTTTGTCCCCAACTGTACAGACTGAGCTACTTTATTTCAGCGATCAAACTAAAAAAAAAATTCAAATTATGTTCAAAATGCTAATGTCTAATGATAAAGCTCATTTATAACATTCTAAGCGTGAAACAATGCCTCTAAAATGAGTAAGATCTTAAAAATATCTAGATATCTCGGGAGTTTGTTTACATACTTTACTTCCGGGTAACATCTGTCCTTGAACTAAGGTCAGTAGCAGAAAACCTTTAAACCTATACTGATACAAAGGGGACAGCAATGGAAGTACTTATGACTCTTTTTACAACCCGTTTTACACCTATTCAAAATTGAAATTCTAGAATGAGGGTTATGTGATTCACGTGCAATTAAAACCACTTGTAATGTAACATATCTATATTCTATACTAGAATTGATTCCATATTCTGCACATTCTTCGCTTTTACAAATGATACCAAATGGGGAAATCTTACTTCCTGCGAAAGCTATGTGGATTTAGATAAGTTTCAAAATCTAACATGGCTCTCGAAGTGAGTAAGGGAAATCTACCCTGCTCTACCATAGCTGAACCAGTTCCAGAAAATTCAAATTAGGATACGTTCACTAGAGGCACATTTAATCCGATGAAGAGTTTTATATGCATTTCAATATTCAGTTCATTTATTAAAATGTACATAATTATGCATTCTATAACAAAGACAAGTCAGACCAGAAGGGAGAATAAAATGTTACAGCCCCTAAAAATATGAAACTTGGAACACCATAAGACAGAGTGCACCTTTCTGAGGCTGACTAAATCAAAGAATGGAGGCACTGATGAGGCAATGTAAATAAATCCTAGGAAGATGAACATATCTGTCAGCTAAGCCCAAATCCAAATGTATATAAAATACAGCAATCTGCACAAATGAAGGGAAAACCAGAAGCAAAGTTCAATGCTTGTTGGCTAATTATAAAGGCTGACCATATACATGTACAAACTAATCTTATCCTGCATAAAGCATAAAATGGCAATTAGTAAGCTAAATCACTTATATTTAAATCATGATATTAATATCATATCAAAAAATTAAAATGGGGTATCATGGTCTCAATTACTCAGTATGGTTCATAACTCCAAAGAGGCAAATGGATATATGATTACCTCCAATGATAATTTCTTGTTGAAGTTTAAGATAAAGTATTGTGAGGGTATATTTGGTTTTGCGCTTGGACAACAAAACTGACTCCAAGACATGACACAAAAATGGATACAAAATAAACAACTCAAGTACATTTATTATTCAAATAAATAAATTGTTTATTACAAACAATAAACATGATGAATCCAGGCTTGAACTATTACAGATTCTGAAAAATGTTATGCTTTAAAAACCACATCATCTTTTTTAATACAAATATATGGACATTAATTGTTTCATAAACATATCTTTTAACCTTTGACAAAATATTTTGGCTTGAAACTTGGTGCTTCATTGGCAGTATTGATATATTATTGGGAACTGGTGCTACCATAGTTTTAAATATTTCCAACAAGGCATTAACATGCAAAATATCACCACCTACAATTTTAATAACTGTGTAAAATACATAATTGCTGATGTGTCCTGTTAGGTTAGATTGAGTAGTACAGTAGAAATAGCAATACAATCAGGACGGCAAAATACTTTGAAATGTTTGATTTTTTTGTTTTTGTTTTTATCCAAGGCCACGCTTTTATATACAATAAAACCTGTATAGAGTGAACACTTATGGACTGGAGCCACAAAAATATGTTCATTCACTGTAGGTAGGTTCACGACAGAAAGAGTAATTTATACAGAAGTCAGTAGAGTATGTGCATAGGAGGAGTGTCCACTAGAGAATATATAAGCACAAATCCCAAAGGGAAGGGTGACTAAAAACTTTAAAGAAACCCAACAAGAAAAGCAAACTGTAAGTGTGAATCTATCATAAGAAAAGTAGACCTTATATATCCCAAAACCATGATCTAACGTGAAAAGAAACAATGTCTAACATCCCCCTCCTCCCTCCAATCGAGAACCAATATCACAATCCAGGACCAGAACACCAAGGGACATTTCATGTTCACTAAGACAGGTTTAACTGTAAGTATCATTGGAATGGCAGGGTGAACTAAACCAATCAAACTATTCAATAAATATATACACTCCCATTGTGTTGTTCACGGATGTATATTTACACAGTTGAAATCAGTCAATAGAGGGTGCTAGGCTATATTAGGTGGGTTCACACACACACAGGCTCATATCATGTATCAACCACTCAGGTGTAAAATAACAACGAGTAAATAAATGCATGGTGTATTTTGTACTGTGATCTTAAACCTGATTTACACATACATAACACCATGGATATTTGAATGAAAGTATCTTTTTAACAGCTTGCCTTTGTCATTAAATAAAACATGAGAATCAATAATGGCCTTCAAAATAACATATCAAGCATAACTTTTTAAAAGTATTTTTCATATTGGCCCATGAGCCATATATAACAAGTGGGTCTTATTAAAGAAATCAATGAGATGTACAAAAACCATTTAATCATACTGCACTTTCAGTGGAAGATATTCAGGCAAGTCTTCAATCACTTTAATGTACTGATTCGACCCTACCATGGGCATTTTTAGAAAGGTCATGGCTGTAGTTGTTCAGGCAAGTCTTCAATCACTTAAATGTACTGACTTGACTTTACCATGGGCATTTTAGAAAAGCCATGACTGTAGTTATTCAGGCATGTCTTCAATCACTTAAATGTACTGACTTGACCCTACCATGAGCATTTTTAGAAAAGCCATGGCTGTACTCCACCTCGTTTTGATTGTACTCACAGCGACATCACTGTTGTCTCTTCATTATGCATTCTGCTGCATAAATCACTATCATTTTCAATCTGTATGATTATAACAAGAGTAATGGAGTAATGGATGCAAATCAACGTTTCCTGCAGACCAGTTGATGATTTGAATGGTGACATGACAACTCCATTGTTCAACTCTGAGCATATAGAAAATTCTTAACAGAGGCCCCTAGTCTACAGATATGAAAATGATAATCCAATCAATGCACTCTTTTGTATATTCATTACTCTAGATCTACAGTTCTTAATGCATCTTCTTCTCGCATCTCTAAAGTTGCAATTGCGCCATCGTTGAAGCTGAATGATGAGCTGCCATCAAGTACGAGACAAGCGTCCCAAAGTCTGGACTTTACCTCCATCTTGTTGACGAACCCTCTCGCCTTTGTCACTTGAAATATACCTGCAAGTAGAGTGAATAAAACGTATCATTATACATGTACTTGTATACTGTTAACATTGCTCAGTGATCTCCCTAGGATTTTTTCTCAGGTGGGAGCAAAATTCTCATTTTCACAATTAAAACCAAAATTGGTCAAAATATGCCAATTTTTCATGATTTTTCTCATTTTCAAGTGGGTGCAAATGGATTTTCAGATGGGTGCAAGGCTGTTTTCAAAATCTCAGGTGGGTGTTGAGCCACTTGCTTTAATGCTGGGGAGACCACTGTTGCTTTAATATCAATCTAAATGTACCTCTGTCTGTAAGAAGGCCTCGTCTTATGACTTCAACAGATGGCAGATGTCATTGGTTAAACTGTCTAGCATATTTATAGATGTAAAGATATATAATTTCCTATCATGAATTGAAAATACCTAAAAAACCTATAGTCATTTATTGTGAAAACAGATTTATTCAGAGAAAAATGTATAGAATACGTCAGGTAGTTTGATATTGAATTTATTAGAAACATCTATGCATTATCCAATACAACAGAAAGAACCAAACAAGCCATTTGAAAGACCTCCAATACAGTAGTCTAAGAGAGTCACTAAGTCACACATTGATAATTACAGATGCATTTACAGTGTCACACACTATATTTGGTACACTTCAACTTGAAAACAATAAAGTATAATACAAAAAAAGGAACCATGACCCCTGTGCTCACAGCGAACTGTTACCCCAAAATGTGACATGTTGACATCAATTTTTTGAATACATTTCTTTTGCCTATTAATATGGTAGTTCTTATTTTTGACATATTAACGAAAATGTGACTTTTAATGTCAAAATTGCCATTTTCTCCAAAACTGGGAAAACTTGAAAAATTGCAGTAAGAAGACAAATAACTCTTACGGATGAACAAAAAATGATTGCTTATATAAATTGTATGTTTTTAACAATTTATCATCACAAAACCTCCCACTGACTTTGTATATGATAATGCTCCCTGTAAAAATGTTCTATTTTTCAAATTTTATTCAGTAAATATGAAACACTGAAATTCAAAAAGCAATTAATTGCAATTTTCAGAGGACATATGTTACGCCTAATAGAAACTAATAACAGTTCTAACAGACAGATAGACAATGGATGGACAGATGCCCAGTCGATCCCACTGTTAATATGTAACAAATAAATGGCCTCATGCTCAGCTGATAACATTAAAGCATAGCCTTCATGGGAATATCATATTAATATGTAAATAAAAAGTCGCAAAGCAATTAAAGCTTTGGAACTTACTAACACCAATGATTTGTGTATTCAGATATAGTTCTTTTGCCATCTGAAACATTTATTATAATACAGGGATGACCATGCAGCCTTTATAGAGAGATTATATTTGGTAAATTTTATTCCATGTTTTACTTGAGATACTGTACTTCAATGAAATCGATCCATCAAATTGTTCGCCATGAATCATGTTATGTAGACAAGACTTTACAGAGAAGATTTTAAGTTAGATCCAAAATAGCCACACTTCCCCAGAATGACAAAAAACGAATCAATTTGAGATTTTCATACAAAGAATCATCCCTGAAAATTTGAAATGGATCTGTCAAAATGTCGCCTGAAAATACATAGACAAGATTTTGCAGACAAAATTCTATGATGGAAAATCCAAAATGATTGCCTTAGCATTTACCCAAAAGGCCCAAAAAGTTCACCCATGAATGCAAGTCAAATTTTCAGATCATTCCTGCATAGGGGGGGGGGGGGGGGGGTCTAATGCAAACCTTTGAATCAAGAATGCAAATTCGATGTTTTACCCACCATTGATGACTGGATCTCTGACTGTGTACGCCATTTTATGTTCTTCAGGGGGGAACTTTAATGAACAGTTGAATCGGCGAGTCAGTTTACGAGAGAGTAACTCAACATCCTTTGGCAATTTACAGTCACTGATTTCATTTGCTGCAATAAAAGAAAACGTGTAAGGACACCGGATGTGGATATAATAATATGAAGTGTTACAGATGTGATTAACAAGCATTTAGTGAGATCAAATTCTAAAATTCATTGAACATTCTTTGTGAGAATAAATAGTACTAAATACATGTACATTTGACTTCATGATTCAATACTTCAAGATTACTTGTATGCCTTTGAAAGGTCACTGTCCAAGATAATATACATTTCTCATTTCTATGTCAAATTCCTGGCATAACCTCACAAGTTGTAACCATTTAACCATAACTAGTTAACATGTAATAAGTGTAGGGTATGTTTTAAAAATCATGTTTCTACTACAGCGGTATTTATCAGGGGACAAAATGACACAAAAAGGACACACAATTCGTGAAAGTACAGTGAAAGTACATGCATACCATTAAAACATTATGCAACTAACCAATTCTTAATATTTTCTTGATATCCTCTTTGGTGATATGATTGATGTGAAAGTGCCAGGAGCTGGAACCTGTTCCTGTACATACAGTAATACCAGAGCTCTTCTGTTTGACACTAGGTGACCCATCTATGCTGATCTCATAGTACGATACCCTACAATAATAAAATGTCATTGAGTCTAATAGAATCAATGTTGTCTTGTACACCAATGCAAACAGTACATATGCAATGATATTGTTTGCAGTGCTATTGTGCAACAGTTATGGGGGGGGTTCCTTTGTTGATTTCAATACATTACATTGTAGATTGTGTGATAGGATTATACATGTACACAATAGAAATGTATTGTTACCATTACATGACAATAATGGGGAGTTCCATTGCTGTTTACCAACATTGCAGGTAATTTGATTATTCTAAGGATAAAAAAAAATAACAAGAAAAAAAAAGAATTAGGTACTTCAGCAAAATTAATAAAAAAAACATTTTGGGATGTATCTGTAGTTTTTGTATGGGTTTTGTAATTGGACAGAAAAGCATATTTTGGGACAAACTAATCTGCAACTGGATAGGAAGGATCTAAGTATCCCTGATGATCTAATGGTTTTCCCCTATGTGTTACCTTGCAGAGTTAGTCTCTCCTATGAAAACTTCATTGAGGGCAAGATGGGGCAGGATTCTGGAGGGCTTCTTCTCGACTTGTTTAGAGGGTTGACAGATCACTTCATTTTCTTTCACATGTTCTACACTCCTGGAAGTATAAATGGAAATACAATGTTCCTTTAACTGACCAATATTATAGAAATAAAATTCTCCTTTGGATATCTCTTACTGAAATGTCTAATATTGTTTCAATGACAGGTTTAGATTATACAATATGTCTTTTAAATTACATGTAGTAACATAAAAACCCAGATTTGTTCTCAGATTTCTAATTTTGCCTAATATAAAACTTCAACCTTCGAATCCAATGTTTCACAATTTATCTTAATTCTCTCGGAAAATGATATTCATCTTCACAAAAGTATGTCTTAGAGTGAAGTTGTACCATGAAGTTTACTTTACCTCAGTTCTAAAGCTTTGAGTTGAGAGTCATGCAGCTCCACTGGATCATCATCCATGTGTTTCCCTGACATTGTGACCCTAATTCTTTGTCTCCTCTTCCACCTGAGAAATATTAAACATAATAAACAACATTTATCTGAAAGTGGCATTTCCACAGTTGGATCTTAGTTGTTATATGTATTCAGAGAGTGACAAAAAGACTGTGCATCATTACACACTGATTAAAATTGATTTATGAATCAGCATCATGAGGCATCAACATGCGAAATATCTCCACATTTTATGTGCTGATACAAAGGGACAAAGGAGCTCTACTTGAAAAGCAATTTTCATGATGAAAGTTGAATTTCAAAATGGCCACCATTTTTTATAAAAAACAAACTTTGATAGCTACAAATTTTTACCTGAACTTTCCATCCAGAAGTCGATCCAATGCATGACTAAAGTTAGTAGAAAGTTGCTTCGGTATACACAGGTAGCCCTCTGATCTGAAAACATATTGATATCATTAACCAGATCTGTCATAACGCACCATATTTCAAGATTTGAAAATGGATCATTTCATTCGTCACGTTTTAGTAATCATTTAGACAATTTGTAATTTAATCATTTTCAAAAGTTTCATGAAATTTAATTTGAGGTTGGTAATAGGTATATAAAAATGTTATTTCATGATCGTGTAGACTATATTCCCAATGTGACATTAACTGATAGCTGACTTTGGATTTACCATATGTCAGTTCAGTACAGTAAAACCTGTCCAATCCGAACACCTATGGGACCAGTCATACATGTTCAGACTAGCAGGTGTTCATATTTCAAAATATAAACATGTAAGTCAATGGAAGATAACAACTATGGGACCAAGTAAAAGTATTCACATTTTGAGAGGTGTTCGGATGAGAGGTGTTCATATATACAGGTTTGACTGTACATTACCTTGCTGGGTCAGAATTGACTCCAATGACAGGTATATCTTGGTTGGTGACCTTGCTGGCAGCTAGGAGATATGTACCATCACCACCAGCTGTAAATACAACATCTGGCCAACCAGAGTCTATGAGATCCTGTGTGTAGTCAAACCTTGTCAATACTCGAGTCTCAATATTCTTTTTCCTGAAACAAATGATATATAAACATAATGTTTAAATAGTAGTAGTGCAAGTCATGGAAAAACTAGAGTCAACATGATTATGAAAAATTGAGCCAGGACTCAGGAGTGAACGTAAAAATGGAGAAATGAGTATAATGCCATATTTCCTTCATTTCTCCACAACTTTCAAAATTTTGATACCATCCTTTACTGCAGTGCAAAATGAGAATAGAGTTGAGGGAGTCATGGCATGCTTATGGCAAGTCCTCAGAACTTGTTATATTGCATGGAGAGTATTTATGGATCTTATACTTACTGTAGTGCATTGACGATAGAGTTGAGGGAGTTCTGGTGGGTTCTGTACCTCATCAATAGAATATTATAGTCTGAGCCTTTGGAATATAACTGAAAGTAAATAATACAAAACATTTGATTTCTATCATATGGGGAAATTGCAAAGGAATTGTACATTACGATTTTGGAGGGGATAACAACCCTGACCAAATGTTTTCATGAGAAAGCACAAACGGCAAATTTTGATAACCAAAAAATGACACAAATGACTCAAAAGATCCAAAATGAAACATGACATATCTTATTATGTAATTGTGCATTGTCAGCTTTGAGTTACATACTATATACAATTGAGTAACTACAAATACATTTTACTAATATGTAAAATGACTGTGATAAGGACATGTCTTTATTCCTGGTACATTGTATTTGTGTTATCAATATTCATCAAAAGTACAATATTTTATTCCATAAACATTGAATCAATGTCATCCTCATCTGAAAAAACTGATTAATCCAGCACACAAAAAAATTCAAATGAACCTCTGAACTTGTGAAGATTGGGGAATTGTGCTTTCTATTAGAAATTCTTTGACAAAACAGTGATACAAAATGACTGCAAAAACATTCTTTCAGACAAAAATAATAATGATTAAAACCACTCAAATCAACTGATATTAGATAGACAAGAATGGTTTGAAAGGTCAATTTTCTTAAAAACATGTTTTGACTGAGAAATATAAAGATAAAATTGATCAATTCCGGTCAAAAATCTTTTTTCTAGATTGTCTAAAGAGTGACCAGATCAGCTTGACCTTGGAGTTTTAACACAGGGCATCAATTTCAATTCCAAAAAATATAGAGCTGTCAATCAAAATCTTGAACTGTGTGGTAGAGTAAAAGTTTGAGTTTGGTTGATGTGATGATCTTGAAATATCCTCAGAAAAAGAATTGGAGTTTGGTAACAATGCTCAAAATTTAATTTGTAAGCATTTAGAAAATTATTTCTTGATAAATACATTCAGGTCAGAGTGACCTACTTGAAACAGACTATTGAAAATATTCTATTTTTAGCACAATGGAACAAATCAATAATCATTCTTAATTTGAAGAAATTTTGCAAGAAACAAAAACATTAGAATAAACTAAAATAATATAAATAAATAAGCAATAAATAAATAATAACAAATCCTACCAAAAACAATATTTTATCAAATCAATCATCATTTTGAACATAACATTATTACAGAAATAAGTTTCAGTAGTAATTATAAGTAATATGGCTATGGCTATATTTTGAGTTGGTAGGCACACTCGGGGATGCCTGATTGCGTGGCCGAAGGATGTTATTTGATGGAATCTAAGCGTTTTTTTTTTCAACTTTAAAGGTTGACAATGGTAAAAATACAGATACGGTAGAAAGCATCAATAAATTCGCAAATAAATTTATGCATTTGAAAGTAGAGTTACATATGTTCCCATTAGCATATAAAATTTGAACAAAATATGTCAAATAAATATGTGAGTTACCAAAGATATAGAGGATATCCTATGATTTATGAGTGATATGATTTTTATCCACGAATGGATAGGATATCTGCACGAGCGAGCGTAGCGAGAGAGTGCAGATATCAATATCCATGAGTGGATTAAAATCATATCACAAGTAAATCATAGGATGTTCTTTTTATTCCATAGTTAAAGTCATCATCAGAATTATCGGAAATTAAATGATTTAAGGATGCAGTACCGGGTCAGCCTAGAAAAAGTTCCAGACATTAGATTTTGCTCATATTTTTTACAATGCATCACTATGATGTTATCATCATCCAAGTGCAATATGAAGAGGTTTGACCGTCTGGTAATTACAAAATAATAAAATTATTTTACCCACCCAAAATGTTCCTTTTTACTTTTGAGTTTTCAATAGAGCTGGCACCTTTCGAACCCTGGTTTTCGTATCCACTAATTGCGACTCAAGAACAAGTTTTCCCATAAAAGTGAAAGGGATAAAATATGTTGATGAAATGTTTGCAATTTAATTTTATTTCTGGAAACACCATTATCGAAATAAACTATAATTTTTGAATAAGACTAAATGCGAAAATGACGTTCTTGGGAGCTAGCTTTCTCAAACTGGAAGTCAAACCTGCGCAAACAGACGTGAAAACCGACCCGGTACTGCATCCTTAATTCAAATTTTCCAAACGATCCGGCGATGTTGACACTTAACCTCGTTTTGATTCTGAAGTAGCAAAAATCCATAATTCATAGCATACGGAAAAATGGTGGCCATTTTGAATTCAGTGGCCATCTTGAAAATTCCTTCTTGAACAGAGGCCTATGTAAGATAAGATAAGATAAGTTTATTGTTCTTTATAGTGGTAGGTCCTATGTCCTGTTGAAGGCATCAGTAAATAAAATTTGAACCATATCCATTGACTGGATGGAGAAGCCGAGTTTTCAAGTTGGTCACTGAATTGCCCTGAATTCATTTACTGAAAAATTGGTTAATTTGGCACTATTTAATTTGGTGATTCTGCCAATTTTGGCGGCTATTTATTAATTTTGCGAACACAAGGGTTTGAACATTGCTCTGATACCACAACTTCCATATGCACTGGAGCAAAATACAAATTGTTACAAACATTCCTTCAATTCAACTGCTATATCCAGTACAGTAATTAAAGCGATTTCCCTAATCCAATGTAGAAGTGGCATGTTCTGATTAACACCCTTATCCTTTTAAGCTTTTATTTAACCTAAGCCAGAAGTGAGTATCATACACCAGACAAAATTTCCAGGGATCCTCTCTAAATATCGGCGAATTCGCCAAATTAAAACAGGCGCCAAATTAACCCAATCTACAGTATTATATGAAAAATGGTGGCCATTTTGAAATCAGCTGCCATACTAAAAATTCCTTTTCAAGCAGAGGTCCTATCCCCAGCCCCATAAGGCATCGGCCTATAAAATTTGAACCCAATCAGCCATTGGGTATTTGAATTATTGCCCGTAGAGATGAACGAACTAACAAATATTTTGCTAAAGGTTTGCTAAATTGCCTTGTAACTATTTGAGTTCTTTGAAAAAATTAATTACTTGTAGACTAGAGGCCAGTTGAGCCATTAGTTTATATAGTTAAATAAAATATATGAAATGATGTTATTTTAGAATTATATTTTCAGAATTTTTAGATGAACTCTAATTCTCTTAAACATTGGCTGCACATCAAAAGATCCTGTCCACCATGGGAGAGCATGCTATTTTCATAGAAATACTAAGAAAACTTCACAAATCCCCTTAAAGCTCATACAAATGTGTTTCGTTATACCAAAGATAATTACCTACTCCATGCAATGGGTATATCATTTGCGGGTAACCTTCACTTCTGTTTGAAGTCCAATAACGCTAGGAGTAAAAGCTATTGAAAACACCATCATACTCTAATATACTTTTTTTAACTTTTTAATGACAATGGCAAAGTGACATGATAATATTTACATATGCTTTTGATATAACTCTGAAGGTATATATTAACAAGATCTAGATATATTGAGGTTTTTGATTTTTTTTATAAATATCAATGTTTCGATTTTTTGTCTACCATGGAGGAGCATTTTCAAATGTGAAATACATAAAGATTCCTTATTTTTTCCATTTATTTTAACAATAAACTAATCCTGTTGCTCAAAGAATAGAGCTTTAATTAGGTTATCCAGTGCCAGGACAATAGACCTAAGAAAATCCTGATAGACTTAGTGTCCATCAATATGGAAGAATTTTCCACACCTTATAGCTTAAATACACTATTTTGTATTTTTTCCCCAATGAATGGTATGGGTTAATCGGCAGAACAAGAAAATAAAGAAAACTATGGGGAAACATAGATACATAAATCATACAAAAGGTATCTAATAATAATTTATAGCGTCCTACCCTTTTTGAAGTTAAGAGAATTTCATAGCTGTTTGAGAATGGCCGATATTCTAGTGACCTTGATGTAAGTGATTGACCCAACATTGAAAATGTTTTTTGAAAATGTTTTTCTGACATCATAACTGACAATAAATCAGCATTCCAAAAGATTTGAACTTCAATCTTTTCTTATGTGTTTTGAAATTTTTTGTTGAGAAATGAGATCAAAACTCGTGATTCAAAAAATGGCAGCCATTTATTTCGAATTTTATAATCACAACATTAGCACACGGTTTAGTCATAAATTGGCCTTATGGTCTCGTGGTACTAAGTAGGACCTTCGGAAACGTCACTGAACAGAATATTCTGATTCTTTTAGAAAACGTGAGCTTTGAAATTTTAAATATTGTCTGAAACAAAAATGGCAGTCATAAAAAGGAAAATAGATCGCTTTTCAATTCATTTTTTTTTATTCTTTCATTCTTCTATGAGTGATATCACATTATCAAAGCTCGTATATTGGGCACATTTTCTGAATAATTCAAAAGATTCTGTTCAGTGACTTTTCCTACAGTCTGTTACACAGCTTCAAAGGCAAGCAGTTGAACCTGAAAAATAAGAAATCTAAAGACTATTGTGCAATAATATATAGAAAAATATATCCATTTGCACACAAATGACATTTGTATATCTTGGATTGCTTGTAAATAGTCTTAAGGTGGGACCTGGTCCGTCAGCATACCCAGCACGATACTATTGCTTAATTATTAATGTAGTTTTCCAAACTCAAAGACACCCATCAATACGAATAATTATGATGTAATAATAATACGAATGTATTTAAACATTCATGTACGAAGAAATATTTGCATCTTCGGGCATTTATAGTTGGGAGATTTAGCGTATTGCATTTGAAATATTTGAGCGCTAGTAACGTCATGGTTTCTATGACATGGGAAAACAATGGCGCTCAAATTTTACGCGCAGCATCATGAAGTATACGGCGATGAATGATTGAATTTTTCTAAGTCATATTGTTATAATTCTTTCAAAATATAGTAAAACTAATTAATCTAAAACACACATATGAAGCATGTTCTACATTTACAGCATATGAAAAATATGATGTGATATAAACACTAGTTGAGTCCTGATCATTGTGTACATGGTTACCGACACGTCACATTTAATGTTGCTCAAAATAATATAATGTTTCTCGTCGCACTATTTATATTTGTAAATACGTATTACTCTGTATTTATGTTTAATAAGTTCAAAAATGACTTTTGTTCGTTTTATTACTTCGTAAAATTGTATATTCTCTTATATGTAAAACGTTTTAGATTATGCTTTTTATTGGCACGACTTTCGTCCTAGTTGTTATCACTTTCGCTTGAGCATGGGCTTCGTCTAGTTATATTTCTTTGCCCTTTTTACATTTTTTTATATATGAATTGTTAATTCGTCATGGTAAAATGTTTGATAAGAGATATCTTAACATCCGAGAATTTTTAAAACCGAGTGCAACTGGCCCAATGGCAACACAACCAATGCGCAATGTCGGGAAGTGTGCAATAATGAGTGCGAAGGGGCGTGTCCCCAGGCGTGTTATATGTCGCCAAATTTTGTATCTCTGTGAAACTTGTCCCGTACCCATCCTTCGTAAAATTCGATTTACTCGCGCACACGTCATTTTGCGAGACACAAAAGTGTGAATTTCTTTTTAACCGGGACACGCTTGGCGGATGAGATATTTGGTGAATTAGATCGTCTTCAGACATTGATGGTACGGGACAAGTTTCACAGAGATACAAAATCTTAAAACATGTAAAAAGTGTGATTACAAACCTCAAGCGAAAGAAAATGCGATTTTTATTATTAACCGTTGATTAAAAACGTTTGATGATCACCTTTACTTGAGTGAATTGCCAAAGTGCGCGATCGGCGATCGGCGGAGCTTCTGTTTGCATACATGAAAAATCAAAATAAAGAAGGGCCCTAATAATGGGCAATCTTAGGCCTACATGAAGATAAAAAAGACGATATGATTCAATGATATGATTTGACACAACGTATACGTAATTAAATCTCGGCACATGAAAAATACAAAAGTTTACTTTTAACTTACATCAATACTTAAAATAGCAGGTAGATGAGGCGATAATTTAATTAATAGTTAGTTATTTTGCGATCGACCGCGGTTGATTTAGCACGTTATTTACGGTCTTTGTACTAGGCCTATAGACGTCCTTGATTCTAAAAGACTGTGGGACGCTAACTTTAGTGGAAGTAATTCATACCGATTGACTTATATTCAAAATCAACTAACTACATTTGATTTAGCAAGGCTAAACCCCATTATCCTGGGAATCGTCTTTATCTTTGTCGGATCATTCAGGTGAGAAATTTATGACGTAATTCAATTGTTCTCTCCGCCAACTGATGGAATTGGATGCCGGTCTTTTCTCAAAATACAAGGTACTTTGACTGAATACTGTGACTACAATTTTTGTAATCTTTTTACCAAAAACTAACATAAGCATAATAATATTCCAGATAAAAAAATGTGGAAATTTTAAAAAAATCTATCGAGCCGTTTTTCTGTAAATTGAGATCTCCTGAGAGTAAAGTAAGTTTATGGTTTTCCCATAGGATTACATGTTAAATATGACAATATAAGCAGCATAGGCTCCTCAAAAATACGACCTTTGAACCTTACTTACTATATCTCAACTTACTTTTTCTGTTTAAAATTTCTACAGCATATGTACACCACTTGTTTACATACACTGTGCGATTTTCAGGAAATTCTATCGAGGATTTTTTTTGGCTGACGGACCAGGTCCCACCTTAAACCTCTTATATTTTGATGCTTCTCTGCCATGTTAATTCTGAAAATATAACATGGCGAATAGACTTCAAATCATAAGTGGGCACAGGCTTATTGCACTAAACACTAAATAATCTGAAATATACAAATGTCATTTGTGTGCAATATGAATATATTTTTCGATATATGCACAATAGTCTTATTAGATTTCTTATTTGTCAGGTTCAACTGATTGCCTTTGAAGCAGTGTAACAGACTGTAAGGTGCTACTTTTAGCTATTTTTCAGTCACATTTTCAGAGAGCTGAAAAAGTTATTTCATCATGTTTAATGTAATTCTGGACAGTTTACATTGTGATCCTGGTCATGTATATGATATGTGGAACTAGTTAAACTGACTGGATGTCAAAATAGAACATAAAATTATTATTTTTAAACCCAGCATGGTTTTGTCACTTCCTGTTTTGTCATTTTCTGTGTGAGACCTAATTTATTCTCTATATTGCAATTCCAATGGAGCTACTCAGAGCTGACTTTGACTTCTGTCAGCTCGGAAGAGTAAGTGCAAGGCATGGAAAATTCTTCTATATTGTAATCATAAGGTCAACCTATTGTGATCTTCTCTGGACTTTTGTCCTGGCACCAGATAATAATTAGTACAGATAGACAGATGCACAGGATGACAGCTGGGTCTGTCTTCTATTTTGGATCAACAAGAACATTTTGAATCTTTACTCACATATTGTTTCAGTTCATCCTCAGTGCCCTTGAAAAACTTCTTCTCGTATTCGTATCGAGTCATTTTTGTCACAACTGCAGCTGTTTTTGGGTTAAATGCTGACTGATCCCCATTTTGGAATAAATTTCTCCTTGAGAAGTGTCCATACACGGACACTTGCAAGATATTTTGACAGTTTTGGACATTTCCAATGGTTCTAATTAACCTGTTATGCCACATTTCGTAAGCTTGGTATACTATGGTTTAGTAGACATAATTATATTCAGTAAACGTTGCCTTCAAGTGGGAATATTCCAGAGAATTCACCGAAACATTTAATTTTTGTTGACAGGGATCGCCATCTTGACCTCTTTCTGAAATTGATAGCGAGTTTGACCTATATAATAAATCCGTTATTTCGTATGAATTTCATTTATCTAGGAATCAATGATTTTAGTACTAATTGAAAATGAGTTGTAGCTAATAAATCAAAACACATGCATTCATTTGGTTACTATATATTTTAAGAAAATATAAGTGAGCTAGTGAGTTTTGTATCAATCTTTAAAAAATACGTAAATAAGTTTAGAATGGTTTAGTAGCTAGCACCTGTAGGCTGTCCACGAAACATTACTTTTCTCTAACAGCTGCTTTCTTACAATAACTATGATCCTGTTCCGATAGTGTTTGATCATTGGTAGTGATTTACTCCCAAGATGTTACCCCTTCACGCTAAAGATAAAGAATACAAGGGCGCGAGCCTTGGTGAGAAAATATCAGGATGGTTGAGGTAAGTTTTCAATATTTTTTCCCTGCCAATGCTTCACCCTCGGTTCTAGCCTAATCTATATCTGGTTTTCATATATGTCCCTAGTATATATTACAGGAAGCTGTTTACATAGATTCTCTGTGATTCTTATCGCACCATTTCAAAGTGTTATACTGTATTGTATTCGTCTGTGTGTGGGTGCCACAAACATCTTGTCATAAATTACCAGTAAATCTGCTTTAAATTGCTTTGATTTGACGGCAGATTGATAAAAAACACCGAATTAAGTATCTGCCTATTTTTGGATTCCCTAGGATTTTCGTCCACTTACTTTTCCATGTGTTACATTGCTTAGTGGATTAATACCATAAATTAAACAGTGATCATTAAATCATACACATTCTAAGATGAGTTTATTATCTGTTTCTCTACTTTGATCTACACTCAAAATCGATTGTAACCAGAAGTGAACAATCAGGAAGTTGAGTCATAAAATGATCATTTCAAGGCTTTTGCTTCATATTTGTGATGATTTAAACTTTCTGATATCAAGAAAACACATTGGGAGATATTATGAGCATTATTTGCATCTTTGAACTAGCTAGCCCTCCGATATCCACATTTTACTGATGGTTGGGCTAATCCTCTAAATAAACTGCAGCCAAATTTCAAAATTTGCCAAATCCGCCAAGTCAAATAGTGCCAAATTAAAGAAATTCACAGGCCCCCGTTCAACTTGAAATTTTTACAAATTCAAGAGCAATTCTGTGCTAAAATTTGTTTAGGTTTTGGGTATGCTTGGACTGGTAATCAGTGGTCAATTGGAATTTTCAATAAAAAGTGCGATCACTGTCTGTTTTGTTACTACTTTATTCTCTAAGGGATTAAATTTGATTTTAGATACCTGAAGTCAAAGCCTCCAAACCCAGCCCATCTTACAGGATTTTTTTATGATAGCCAATTTCAATATAGATTGACTTAACTGGTTCTTCTAGCAAGTCAAAGAAATCAGAAGAATTTCATGACTGCGATCATATTTTATTAATAATCTGTAATTTTTAACCCAAGATGTAAAGAACATCTTGCAAGCTAGTGTCATCTTGTTTCATTACAAAATATTTATATTTCAGATTGATATTTGCGGATGCCACATCAAGGAATTTGTTCTGTTTTCTCTTGCTGAATCTCTCATTTGCCTTTGTGGAGCTTTTCTATGGAATGTGGACCAACAGGTATACTTTAATATACATTATTACTATGACAACACATAATGCAATTATGAATATTGAACATACATTCCTCCAATTTTTGTACCAAATCATATAAGGAAAAGTCAAAAGTATGGTCAATCTTCAATGATGGATTCATAGATGAGACTGAAAGTAGAGTTCAGTTGTCATTCAATATAATATATGTGAAGATAAAGTAATGTGTCAATTTTTTTTATTTTCAGTCTTGGGTTGATTTCCGATTCATTCCATATGTTTTTTGACTGCACAGCTCTGTTAGCAGGTCTCGTAGCTTCAGTCATTTCCAAGTGGAGAGCCACAGAGAGCTTCTCTTATGGGTATGTATGTGTAAATGGGTGATGATGGTTACATTAACATTGATAGCCAAAAAATTGTAATGACCCCAGGGTGCCTACAGGGTATGACCAACAGCCAAGACAGTGTAGTGTAACAAGGCAGATACAGGCATGAATGGAAGGGTGCTAAATTCAACTCCCAGTGTGGGTATCGAATTTAGGTCCCCCAGATTAAAAGCCTAATGCTCTAGCAGCTGGTCTGAGCTAAAAACCTGAAGGAAGTACTAGTATATGCTTTGCTGTAGTAGCAATTTCCTATCCATGGTCCTTTCAAAATAATAAATTTTGTAAGGGAAGGGAGTAAAAGTTTGTATGAACTTCTCAATTCATGACATTCATGATTTTTGCTTGGTTCATTTAAGTTATCTTTTATAATTTATCTAAGGAGCAAGTTATTCATTATTTGATTTAATTGTAGGTATGTTAGGATAGAGATTCTTGCAGGTTTCATCAATGGACTCTTCCTTCTCTTCATTGGATTCTTCATCTTCTCAGAGGCTGTAGAGGTAGGTAGTGTCGTTTATTCTTTACACAAATACAAAGAGTACTCATACAAATATGTCTAAAAACTGAGGAATTTTGTATAAAGTTGATACATGATTTCAATCAAAACCACTTAAATATCCGAATAGTTTGTGTCATTAGAATCATTGTGGCCTCACAAACTCAGCCATTTTTATCTTGTTTCTTGTCATGAATTTGTAGTTTTGTTGGCACATTTCTTTGCTATCGATCAAAATCATAGGCATCTGAATCATGCATTTACATACCCTTATTTCATCAAGGAAGCATATAAATATTTCAAACAGTTATTAGACTGAAGCTGGTAAGTGCTGCTACATTTTGTGAATCAGAATCAGTCACTGCTGCCAGTTTGGAACCTTTTTCATTTTTGCATTGAATTGATTTGTCAGATTGTTTCTTAATGTTAACGCTGCAGCTGTTTGCATTCTTACATTTACATGTCCATTTTTGATTCTGTCTCTGGGATTCTGCAATATTGAAGTAAGTCTGCTGCATCTCTTCCTCAACTCCTAGCTAATCTGTTATTGTTAACAATTTCACTGTAGTATTCATTATTAGCATTGATAAGCAAATCCCCATTTTGTCCAAGCTTAACAGGTGTTGACTGTCCATATAATCCTATTTGTTCATGATGCTTGTTAGTTTTTATGTCACTACCACAAGTGGTGACATTGTTATGGTCTCTAACTTTTTTCGTGGTCAGTGGTATGGCGGTTGCAGTTCTGCTTTCATCATTACAAATGGCAGGTGGTAACCTTTTGCATGTTTTATGCCTTGTTTTAAATTGTTGAAATTGTCATCATTAATCCTGCATCTCTTATAAACCTACTTGATTACATACTTCTGGTTTGTGACATTACGAAAATGGTGCACTTGTATTTCAGTGTAATAGCATTTCCATTGGTTCATCAGTTTATTTTGTATCCTCCTTGGGTGGACGCTTCGTGTAACTCACCAATCAGATGCTCAAAGATCTTTGAAATCATTGTATCTTATATTTTCTTTTTTAGTCTTTTATATTTCATTGATGTTTTAATTTTACGAGTAGCTTTTCTTGATGTTGAAGATCTTTCCAGTGAAAATTTATATTTCTATGGCCAAACATCATCAAATTCCATAAATCCAAACCCAAGTTAAAATGAAAATACAGTACTGCATGTAAAATTTAGAATGCCCATGAAACTTATCAACAGCTCAGTATGAAGAGATGCAAGTCTAAGTTCAAAACAAAAATAATCAATGTTACCTATTCTGTTACAGAGAATGTTCGAGCCACCAGAGGTGAAACACGAGAGACTGTTCATTGTTTCTGTGGCAGGCTTCGTTGTGAACTTAGTAGGAATATTTGCATTCCAACATGGCGGCCATGGGCACTCTCACGGTGGGGGAGGTGACCATGGGCACTCACACGGTGGACATGCACATGGTGTTGGTAAGATATAATAAGTGATGAATTTGGAATACTATAAAGGTGGCTATTGTGGCGTGTCTTTTGGATGTATCTGCACATGATATTAATATATGTGCAGAAAAAGTTCAATTAATCTAGACAATCAATATTTTATTGACACAAAATTTGGTACAAATGAAACTAATTATGTAGAAACAATTACATATTGTATATTAATATGTTTATTTTCCCCACAAATATTCAAGGCAAATGAAGCAGTCTCAATCTATTTCATTTATCATTCATCAAGCAATTGTTAGTCACATAAAATAAGTTCAGTGAAAATATCGAAACAAGCTTTAAAAATCATATGTAGTACATGTACATGTGTGTAAATATTTTTGTAGGCATGGGAAATGATGATAGTGACAGTCATGGACATAGTCATCAAGGTGGTAGTCATGGACATAGTCATGGTGGTGATAGCCATGGACATAGTCATGATAGTGATAGCCATGGACATAGTCATGGGGGAGAAGTAAAAAAAAGTCATGGGCATTCTCATGGTGGCTCTAATAAACAGATTTTAAGTGGTGAGTAAAAGGCAGTTTGGTTTGTTTAATTTAATTGTATGTCACTTCAGTTCTTTGATGGCTTGTAATTATGGCCTAGTGGTATGTTCTAAGTCTTTTACAGAAGACAGTTTCTGAATATTAATGGCATGAGTAAATTAAGGTGATTTATCTACAGTTTAGAGCATACTTTTAAATTCTGTCAGTCATATTTAATACCTTGACAGATCAAGAGGAGTTAAGAGTAATAAGAGTAAAAATCGATTGACTTGTTTAGAGAGTAGATTAAGATCGGCAGATGTGATTTAGAGATTAAACTAAGAGGTAACGACATGATTAGAGTCTATATAAAACACATTTTCAATAAGCTATAGTTAAGTTGTCAAGTAATAAACCCGATATCAAGGTTATATGTTTAATAGAATAAAAAGAAGATATCTGCATAGAAATATACTTTAAACCTCTGCCACTTAAAATATTGTTTCTGTTGTAGGTGTATTTCTGCATATACTCGCTGATACTCTAGGAAGTGTTGGAGTGATTATATCTTCAATATTAATCCAACAGTTTGGTTGGATGATGGCTGATCCTATATGCTCCATTTTCATTGCTTTATTAATCACAGTCAGGTAAGTAGAACGAGGTCCTAGCTCGGATATTTATCTCTTATGTGCTATACCGTGATCACTTTGCAGGACAAATGGTGAACTCATTTCCCAGGTTTTTGTCTGTTTTCCACGAACATTATCAATGGTTTGAATTCAAACTTTTGTAGATGCTTCATGAAATTACGTATGTTCACTGTTTTTTCTATTAAAGCAAGATTCAATTTTACATACATATTAGTTTGAGCCTTTCATGTTTATACTAACATATGTAATAAACATTAACAACTGTCTTTTGCTGATAAAGTGTTCCATACATCTATAACATCCTTATACATAGTGATCAGTGATATTGCATGCATTTACATACCAAGTTGTAGGATTCAGAATGTCAATTATAACAAATAATCTTTGCTTATTTTTCAGTACTATTCCACTATTACGTGACTCCATAGGTATTTTGATGATGCGAACTCCAAGAGAGTTAGATTTGGAGCTTCCCGGTTGCTATCAAAGAGTAAGTACACATGTACCAATCCTCAAGTTTACTTGTGGAGTAGGTATGAATTGCAGCAATCATCATCTTCACTTGTTGAGTAGAAACAGAATCCAGAAATCATCATCTTCATTTGTTCACTAGCTATGGATTTTAGCAATCCTCATCTTCACTTGTGGAAAAGCTATGGATTGCAACAATCCTCATCTTCACTCATGGAGTAGCAATGGATTCCAGCAATCCTTGTCTTCACTTCTTGAGTACTAATGGATTTCAGCAATCCTCATCTTCCCTTGTTGAAAAGTTATGGATTTCAGCAACCCTGATCTTCATTGAATTTCATTGAATCTATAGATTGTGACAATCCTTATACATGTATTCTCTTGCGGCATAGATATTGTTTACTGAAACGTTTGGTTTTATATAAAAGATAAGATATCAATTAACAGTCCAGAAGAATATTGTTGTCGATGGAAAACACTGCTATTGTCTCCCTTTAAGATCCTATTGTTTTCCCTTCACTGCACAGTAACCATATTCAGATGATACCTAATTAACTTTGTCTGCTTACTTTCAGGTGAGCCAATTAGAAGGTGTGTACAGTGTACAGGAGCCACACTTTTGGACCCTCTGTAGCGAGGTTTATATAGGAACCATAAAACTAGAAGTATCAATGAAAGCTGATGCTAAATATATTTTAAGTCAAACGCACAATATTTTTACCCAGGTGAGTAACACTTTCTTGCGTTTCATTACCTTATTATAATGCCAGTCTACCTTGTTTCACATGTGAATTTAATGCAGAGTGACAAATAGTTCCATGATGAAGATTCACCATTTTCTTCATAACTGTAGTTTATAAAATTACATTAGCCTAAGGAAACCTTGACAATGTTGACCTCTTTGAGTAAAAATTCATTTTTTCATTAAAATAAATATCATATTCATAAATGTCAGGTATTAAATGAGTTTTTACAAGAACTTGTATAAACATCAGAAATAATGTCACTTGTTAAATGAATAAATGCTTATATATTCAAGAAATGATGTCACTTGTTAAATGCTTATATATTCATTGTATCATGATATTGATCAAGAAATAAATAAATTGAAAAAACTGCAGATTTTACTTGTTATTCACTTATATCCATTTATTGTTATTTCAACTTTCAATAATAACATTTTTCTTTCTTTCAGGTGGGAGTAAAACAGCTCTATGTCCAAATAGACCACGCCCCTATGTAGCAAGCCCCTTCCATTTAGAATCTGAGGAGGGGACATGGGTATCCATGCTGCTCCAACATATATTTTGGTTATGGGGAGGACAGGGGGTTGGGATTGATGGACAACTCAACTCATCTGACCAACAGTGCAATCTACTTCGCCATGTTGCAATTACATCAATACATTCTTAAGACTTTTGTGTCACAATGTTCTCAGATTACATTATACAGCATATACTGTGAACAAAGGACTCAAATTTAAAATGTGTCTTGATGGAAGCAGTGAGATGGAATTTGATATTGAATGGATGGAAGTTTATATTGAATGTGTTAATGTCATTGCAAGAGATACTGATAGAAACACAAATTGACATCATATAAAATTTTAATCAAGTTATATTTATTTCATGAGTTTCATCATTATGGTTTTTGGATCACAGTTGTTATATTTTTGTTATAGCCTATATGGCTATACATGTACAGTATAGGTCTATTAGGCCTTATTTCAGTAAATAAGTGTCTAAAAAGTAAAAAGAGTGGTGCCTAAATAAGTACTCAACGATTACAGGAGCCTAGAATAATATAAATGTTCACTTGTCTTTAAAGAGTGCAGGCTTCATTGAGTAGAATTTGTTGAATGGGTATTGTTTAATTTATATGTGTTTCTTTTGATTTTATCAAGTAAAGGTTTATATCTTAAGGTACAGCTGGAAAATAACATTTTGGTAAAAAATTGTTATACCTGTACATGTTATTTTCTGGTGCAAAATAAAGTATGAAGGCATGTGTCAATTTCCTTGCTTTTTTCAGGAAAGTATCATTACATTGTCTTCTTTTAGAATATCTGGTAGGAGTTCAATGGGTACTCCTGGAAATTCTTATATTTCACACTTTCTATTTTTCCAAATTTTCTTTCAAAGTTTCCAGACAACACAGGAGCTACCATTGACCTGTTTCCAGGTTTACTAAAAGAAGACAGTGTAATGATACTTTCCTGAAAAAAGCAAGGAAATACACCCATGCCTTCATACTTAATTTTGTACCAGAAAATAACATGTGCAGGTATAGCAATTTTTTACCAAAATGTTACTTTCCAGCTGAACCTTAACTGCTTCCGTCTATAATCATGGAGTTACAGAGTGTAAGTCTACAACAAATGCTGTATTATTAAGCTTTATCTTATTTTTTGCTTCAGAAACTTTCTTCATTTAGTAATTCCTAGGTGATTTTACATGAAAAAAATGAAATTTTGAATATTGAGTCTATTCAAATAATTCAAGCCATCAAGTTTGGCTCTTACATGCCTCCAATATTATTGTTTATAAACTGTAGTGCATGAGTACCAAAAGGTTACCTTACCTGTACTGTGATATATGTAAATGTGTAGATTTAGTTATTACAGTCTGACACTGTATATGCCATGCATGTTATTTGTATACTCGTATGTAATGTAAAACATGGCTCTGTTAGAGTTCTGACACAAATTGTTCAACTCCTGGATGGAAAATGTGCCTAGTGATTAAATTATTAATTTTGCATAAAAGAGTACTTGATTTGAACACATGTTTTACTTTGCACTTTCTTGCCCATGAGAATACAATACAGTTAAACCTGTCGAATCCAAACACCACTAACACTAGCTCGAAGTGTTTGGATTAGCCAATGTTTACATTGCAATGTCTCTAACATGTGAGTCAATGGGAAAATTGGAACTGAGAAAAGTTTTCTCATTGAGAGGTAGCCAGATTAGAGAAGTGTTCAAATATATAGGTTTTCCTGTACAAGGCCACTTAAATGTTAAGGCAATCGTCATCTGTTAAAATGACTCAGACACGTTGCCCAATGTGTCCATGGAAAACGTTTGTTGTATTCTAGCCAGCAATATGCATGTGAATTTATTTCGTACTGTACACACATTGCTATGCTGTTTATATGAAATTGATGATTTGATGCAGTATTAAACGAAGGTGCAATCTAGTACTTGCAATTTGATAATGCTGTGAACCAAAGTGGAAGAATTCTAGGGAAGAAATATTTTAGTGATGACTACTTATTATTTTATTACCATGAGAATGTATGATGGAAGGTATGACAAATGACAAAAGAAATAAACATGCATGGATAATGTAAGAAAAACTTCATTAAAAATTTAATCAACAAAAAAGCATAGATCATTTTCATATTCAACTGTTCATGACAACCATGTTTCATAATCAAACAAAAATGTTGTTGTCACAAAACATAATTTAAGAAAGTACAATTCATCTAGGTCATCAATTTTGCTTTATTTATTTTGCTCTTAAAAAAGACAATTTTTTCATTGTATGCTTTTGTCTACATGTGTCTAGTACCTTGCTTCTACGCTATGGCATGGAGTCAAATTTTGGCATTGTATAACTCTTAAATACATTGATGATGATAAACCTTGTGCTGAAAAATGATTTCTAAGGACACAAAACACAAAGATTTATTTATTGTTTGAAGTTACTTGGTAATGCTGTGGTCACAGTTTCTCCAATTTTCAGTACTGGCGCCAAGCCAATGAGTAATTTGTTCAGAATTGCATTCAGTTTTGAGCAAAATACTCATCGCATCTGACTGGTGCCAGTTTTGAAGATCGGAGAAAATGTGACCACACCATTAGTCAAACATCATGCTGTCACTATATTTTTGATTTTTGCCATAAGTTGAATGCTTTGATGATGACAAACCTTTTTAGGTTATACAAAAATGACATAAGTACACAAAAATCTGTTTTTTGAATTTAATGTCAGTCATGCATCATGTTGTTACAAAATTTTATTTTTGAGATAAATTGCATGCTACTTGTATTACTATGGCAAAAACTACGCTAAATTGTCATCTTTCATTCCATTTTTTTATTTGAAGAATTAAATTATCAACTTGAAAAAAGTCAATGTTAAAAGATGCAATGATGTTAACAAACAGAATTTGTCCATAAAGTGGTATATGGCATAAGCATACAATTAGTATGTGATAATATAACATTTAAACAGATGTCATAAATAACATGTTGGCTCTATCAGTATTGTACAAAATAATGGACTTGGTGTGTCATGTATCTGGAATTATTTTACAAAAGCCTATGAAATAAAATAAAAAGAGAAACAGAAACATTTAGCTTTACTTATGTCTTTTGTAGAAATCATGACTTTTTGACTAGAACATCACTGGTACCCTTTTGGCATTAACAAATACATGACCTTGACCTTCTGATAAATCTTGACCTTCCTTTGGCTCAAATTGTCAATGGACCATATAAGTGCAAAAACACTTAGCACTCAAGTAAGGTAACCTATGAATGTGAACTTGACCTTGACCCCATTGAAGAGACTTGGATTTTCAGTTTGGATCCAATATGTTAATCTTTCAGGGGATTAGTTTATGTTCAATGAATATGGACCAGTTAGGGCCACAGGGTAATTGAGAATATTTATTTTATTTACAAAGTATGAAAATGAACAATCAAACTGTGTGATACATGGCGCAACAATTTATTAATCCGTGTAGTCTATTAAGTGAAGGAAATATCAAAATAACATCAAATTTCACCAATAGATGGCAAGCCTAAATAATCCACTATTCACGTATTATCGCCCAATAATAAGATGGTTCTTTGTTCACTTATTTCTGCACTGACGGACAAAAAGTTTGAGAAAACAAGTTTCCGATGGCTTTCAAGGTAAGTATCTTTGTTCATCATTAATTTAAATTATTCAAGGAAGCAAAGCAGATACATTTAGTGATTTCGATCACCGATTTACATCCGAAAAATGAAATGGAAAAGGGGACGTGAAAAAGATCATGTCCCTGAAAAACACCTCAAAGGAATCCAACAATGTTGATGAAATAGAAATTTCATAACATTTTGTTTATTAGGGAAATTCACTATGTTATATTACTTTTATTTAGTGACACAACTTTTTATAAGATAAACAAAGTGATATTGTTACAGTAATAGACCATTAAAAGTGAATAATTAAATTTTTGCATCTAGAAAAATATGGGGTTTGTATGTTGTAGTTGACCTTTTTTCTTGTTGACCTCGCTTAATATTCCCTTTCATTTATTTCAGTTACCATTTATATATCCAAATAACAGAATACAATATTAACAATAAGTGTTTTGTTGGAATAATTTTTTGTGTTTTGATCTATAATATTAAATCCCTAATTAGGTATGTGTTATTAGTTCTAGTTTGTACCAGTTTTCATAATTAGGCTATTTGACAAATGAAATATGAAAGCAAGCACCTGTCTAATATTTCAGGAGATATTAGTAAAAACAATAAATACTTCCAATTATACATAGATCCACGATTTAGAAAAGTGTTGTTTTATATTCAATTTCCTTTCTTTCATAAATCCAATTGTGAGGTTGTCTAAGGTCAAAGGGTGCAATATTATTGATCATTTGTTTAGTTCGTCAGATTTAGTGTTTCTTGTACGGAAGATATAGTGCCACAAACAAAAGAGGTCAAGAGTGAAATGTTTGTTTTGAAATATTTGAAAGAAGCTAGCTCTATACAATAAAAAATGACTTATGTTTTTGTTCACCAGTTTCCTTTCAATAAATGGTTGGTTTTTTAATTGGCATTTCTGTTAGGAATGATGTCAACATTTTAGTGCTGTCCTGAAAACATTCATTGTCATAATATTATTACATATAAGACATTACCCATTCCATAGGGTTTCTCTTGAAAGCCCATGCCCATTCCTTCCCAAAAATCATAATTGAATATATATCAATTTAAAAAAATTAAAGTTGCTAAACTTTAAACCAACATGATTATAATATAATTTCACCCCCTCCAATAAGCTGTAGTTTTTTGGTGTATATTGATACATTGGTCTTTCCTGTTACTCTTAAATACAGTGTCTGTAAATGTATACATATATATATATATTTTATTTATTGCTGCAAATATTCAATATGGTCAAGGCTCATATAATTGCCTGCAGGTGTGGTTCCACATGGATAATTCACAAAGTTTAATTGTATGCTTTTTCTGTATGGAGGTTTTAATGCACTATACTTCTTTTTTTTATATCAGTTGGTCAACCTGCACTGCATTTATATTCATAGAATTGGTACTTCTCTTATTTGAATGGGTATGGAACATGGTGACCTATATACACACTAGAGCTTCTTCATAGTTAGCCACTCGGCGTTTACTATGATCACTCTTGATCACTCAATACTGTGGTGAACAATAAAATATGTCATTTTGTTGAGTTGAATACCTGTGCATCAAACAATATTAAGAAGCACATGTATTCATTGAAAATAGAATATGGCACATGTTCTATTATTTACTGTTAACATTCCTCATTTCTAGATCTTCACTTATGTTTTTATTGCCTTTAGTGTGAATGGGTACCACCATGAATTCTCTAGAAACTGGGGTATATGGCATAAGGATACACTGGGCAAAATGCCAGTCACATGTACAGTAGTCACATGTAGGACATAGATCAATCATAGAGTGATGAATATGACAGGGAATCATAATGACTGTTATTCAACTCGTTGCCATATGGACATAAGTTGATGATGATTTATAAAATTGCTACTTGATTTCAAATTTACCCTAATTCTCTGTTTGCCGCTTCTGTCACACATGTTTTTATTCACTATCACTATGAAAGTAGATGTTTCTCTTACAATCAAGGAAGAGTAAAGATATAAAAGTATGGTTCAAACAATACAAAGTGAACAATCACCAACAAACAGAATTGATTGAAATTATGGACGTGCATCAATATACTGACCTTTGTATGTGACTTAAGGTTTAAGCACCCCTTTGTTGTAGTGAATGCATATCTTTCCATTTTGACTGTTGGTCATTCACATCTGTGACAGGAGAAGAGTGGTTGTTCAAAGAATTTTCACCATAGTTTTGAAAATCTCTACCAGAGACTAAGACTGTTTGTGGCTCATTTAAAAATCTAAGGCACATGGTGACTCAGCACTTTGGGACAACTAACTGAATGGTAAATTGTTTTCTAGGATTTAAGAAATTGCCGTTAGAAAGAGCAAAATGGCTGATGGGATTGATGAGGATGCTGTTGTGCCACATAATACAACCCCAGAGGGTCGTGGGAATGATGAGAGTGATGTGGTAACATTCAACATGCCCCCTGAAGTAGAATTGAAACCCTCTCAGGTTGATAACACTAGACTAGGTAGGTTACTTCACTTAGATTAGTGGTGTAAAAGTTATGGAGAATTTTGGGATGTACATAAATATGAATAAATGCGAAGAATAACTACATTCTGCACATCTACATTACATGCATTATAAAGAAAAAATGGCAATTGGTCAAATAGTAATTTGGTCAGAATGGTAACTGTAATACAGTCTGGATTGAAAAGGTTTTAAACTGATTTGAACTGATTTCACCATTTAGAATACTGTACTTAGTAGTTATCAAACTTTGTTTATTGTAGGAGCTTGGTGCAAATACTCAATACCAATTGGCTGTAGGTTTGGTCCTTTTGTTGGAGAGAAGGTGAAGACATTACCAAGCAATGTGGACACCCAGTATGCATGGGAGGTAAGCACAAGGAAGGAGGATGCTCACTCAGGGGTTTCACTAGAATTTATCACAACAGTCTAAATAAACGAAAACAACAGGCAAAATTAATGGAAATCATAAAGAATGGGTATCGATATGGCGAACTTTTTGAGCACACGTTTCTCTTAAACCAGTCATCCAAAATTTCTGAAAATCTTACAAATTGTCAATCTAATGGCCATCTTTTGAATGGTAACAATATAATTTGAAATATAAAATCAAATACTGACTATAAAATACTAGCATTTGTACTTGCAGACAGGCTACAGTTAGTAATTGGGAAACTTATTAGTTTACACCAAACTGCATATATAAATGGTAGATACATTGGTAACAGTTGCCGCTTAGTGTTAGATATTTTTGAGTATTTTAAAAATAATAACAAAGGGCAAGGATCAATTCTATTTTTAGATTTTACGAAAGCGTTTGATTCTATTGAATGGAACTTCATGTTTGAAACTTTAAAAAAATTCAATTTTAACATTAACATCATCAGATGGCTTAAATTATTATATACAAATCCATTTATTAACATTAAACAAAACGGATGGCTATCACATAATATTCCAATGGAACGCTCATGTCGGCAGGGCTGCCCCGTTTCTGCAATTTCATTCATATTATGCTGTGAAGTTATGTCTTTGAAAATAGTTCAAAATAGAAAAATAAAGGGTATAGAAATTGATAACACAGAATATAAAATTTCACAATCAGCAGATGACACATCATTATTTATCAAAGATAAAGCATCCATAAGTGAAGCATTAAAAACTATAAAACAATTCTCGAAATATTCAGGACTTCAACTAAATTAAAAGTAAAACAGAAGGAATATGGCTTGGAACCAATCGTACTTTTGAAAAAAGAAAATATTAATTTTACAGATGAACCTGTAAGATATTTAGGCATATATATAGGTCACAATGAACATAAATGTTATGATTTAAATTGGAATGAGAAAATAAATGACCTTGAAAAAATTCTTGATTCTTGGAAAAAAAGACACCTTACCTTATTTGGAAAAATCACTGTTATAAAATCTTTAGCTATATCAAAACTTATCTACTCAGCATCAATTTTATCTTTTAAAGAAGAAATTATAAAGCGAATAAACAACTTGATATTCAACTTTTTATGGAATGGCAAGAAAGACAAGATTAGGCGAACTATTATGATAAACAATATAGACAATGGGGGTCTAAATATGCTGGATTTAGAATCACAGCTAAATGCTCTTAAAGCTGTATGGATTACCCGTATATACGACAAAATCAATATGTTTAACAAAATTCCATACTTTTATTTTGACAAACTTGCTCCAAGTTTGGATATTTTGTTAAAAATGAATGTATTTTCTAAAGACCAGCTTGAGGGATTACCTATTTTCTACAAACAAGTTTTGAAAGCATTCAATAGCTGTAAAGATCTTGATGAAATAAAAAATCTGAAACACCATGAAATAGTCCAGCAAACCATATGGAATAACAGATTATTTCAATTAAAAGGCAAACCACTTTTCTTTAAATCTTGGATAGATAGTGGTATTATTTATGTCAAAGATATTATCATTCGAAATGATTTTTTAAATGTAAACTATATTCTAGAAAAATTGAGAAATAAAATAAATTGGATTTCAGAATATTTTCAAGTCTCAATTGCAATGAAATCAATAAAAAAAATCATTAACATAGAACAAGCAAACTTCACAAATATATCAAGAAAACTCAATTTCAAAATAAAAAATGTCCAATTAGATTTTAGAGGCCAAAAATCCAATTTCTTTTATAACATATTGAAGAATAAAAAATCTGAAAAATGGTTTGTCTCAAAAAAATGGGAAAGAGATTTCTGTATAACAAATCAATGTAAAATAGATGAAATAAATTGGCAGAATTTTTTTGTTAGCAAGATCATCAAAATTAAAGACAAAAAAGTTGCCAATTTTAATTTCAAACTAATTAATAACATACTTCCTGGGTTAACTGACTTATTTATCTATGGTATAACAAATTATTATCATTGTAGTATTTGCAATCACTTATGTGATTTGAAACATATTCTTTTTGAATGTTGTTTGTCAAAGGATATATGGAAATTTATATACAACACATGTGGTCTCAATATTTCGTATAGAAAAATAATAATTGGTTATAATGGCCAAGACTCTCAAACTAATTTTCTGAATTATTTTACAAGTATAGTTGCTTACAGCATTTACAAATCCTATATTTTAGAACTGAATAGTAAAGAACAAAGAACATTTGAAAAGATACTTTTTTATGATAAAATATGAAATTAATTGTAGAAAAAATGTGTATTATTGTTCCAAATGGAATTTATTATCCAAACTACTGCAATGAGATTATGTAAACCTGTTTTTATAAATCATGTACTGTCTATATATTTAGTAAATGAATGAAATAAAGACTATTTTAAAAGAAAAAAACAAAACAATATAATTTGAAATAGATATACATACTTTCATCTATATTGTTTTAAAAAACACATCAAACACTTGTTTTGTCCTTGGTGTTATGTTTCCAGAGTGAAATGAAACATCTTTCCGAACCTCATTGGAATAAAACGACATAAACACAACATGTTTAGGTCTCTCAATATTGTAATTGTACAAAGGAAATTTTGGTTGATTTTAAAAAAGTATCTTGTTAATGAAATAAAAGGGTTTTCTTGATTTTTATCTATTTTGGGGAGATTTTGTTTTAATTTTTTGAATACTTTTTTAAAATCAACCAAAAATTCCTTTGTATAACTTTAATATTGAGAGGTCTAAAAACATGTTATATATGCTATTTTGTTCCAACAAGGTTTGGAAAGACATTTTATTTCATATTCAAGATTTGGTAGAAAGGAGCAAAAACAATTGCGATAAAAAAAACAAAAAATATTAACAAAAACAGTTATATAAAATATTTCTAAATAATTTTCGCATTAAATTGTTGTCAATCAGTCAACATTATATAAAATACCATGATTTTTTACAGAATGTTTTCAATGATTGGTTTAAGAGAAAAACATTGTTGAATTCAGTTCTCCATATTGATACCTATCCTTTAACATGGAAAAGTTGAAATGTCCCAAAAATAGGCGATGTTGTGAAAACAACTGGTGAAAATTGCCTGTTGCCAATTGCTAATGAAACGCCTGCTCACTAGGGTTTATGACTGTGTATATTAATGAACATTGTGAGATTCTCCCCCTAAATGGTCAACTTGCATTGGGAATAAATTCCAAGTCCCTTTTGAAATTTTCATCTCAAAAATTAGTCACATGTGAAATCTTGTCTAAAGATTTTTAGGCAAACTTTCTGAGCAATTTATTTTAAAGTTGAAATCAGGAATTTGAAACATCAATTTTGAATTTTCTGTCCCAAAATGTTATCTCAATATCACAAGGAACAATTTTATGAAAGAATAATACATGTACATAAAAAATTATTTAAAAATTTCTAGCATCAAAAATTCAGTATGCTATTCAGACTTTTATTTAGTCTGTCAACTGATTGATTTTTAGATTGAATATATTATATACTTTAGTAGATAATACTTGAAAAATTCAATTGATTTTAGAAAAATGAAAAAAGTAGCTAAAATCTGCAGCGCAGAGTTTGAAATTTTGGATAAGATGAGGCAAAAATGTAACAATGGAAATTGAACAGTGAAAATGACTTTAAGCAAAAGAGAAATGTTGCATTGAATGAAAAACCTATAAGCTTATGTAGTATTGTACTTTGTAAAGCTTCATAATAAAATGAACAGATTATAAATTGTTGCATCTATATACACAGATACTGTATTGATAGAACAATAGTTATATAGCATATTATTGTGTTTTAGATCCTAGACAAAAGGAATAGAACTGTACTATATTACCTCAACGCCAGCAATGCCAAGAATGCAAATTGGATGCGACATGTCAACTGTGCACGCTACTACGAGGAACAAAACCTTGTTTCGATACAAGAGGGGAAGCAGATATTCTATAAAGTTATAAAGGTACAGAGCATGACATCTAAAGAGTCAATAAAAGATCGTATACTGTATATTTTATAACATGGGGTCTATGGACCATCTCCCCAACTTATAAATCACATTTTCAAAGAAAATTAAATTTTCAAAGTTGAAAAACATTCTTTAAACCACATTTTAGATGTAATTTTACATGTAGATTTCAAATATGATACCACTTTGACAGAATTTTGAATTTTAATGACATAAATCAAGATTATTTCTACTCGCATCTAGTCTATTTGTGTCAATTATACATTTACATGTATATAGGCAGCATAATATCATCATAAATGTAACATTTGCTATTTCAAGAAAATATAAGCCTACCAGGCATCTCAAAATTTGATAATTTTGACTCAAGCTGTAGTGTTTGGCATTGTGTGTATGTAAAGCAAATTTAAGGTATAGATTACCAGACCTCCAATGAATTGAAAGTTTTGGCCCAATCTGTAGTGGCTGACATTGTCTGTACATATAGCAATATTTAGGTAGATCACCTGGCATCTCAAAAATTGACATTTTGACCCAATCTCTAGTGTTTGATATTGTCTGCATTCATATCTTAGCTTTATTTACATTTTCCAGAATATTAACCCAAATGAGGAGCTGTTGACATGGTATGAGAAAACAAACATCAAGGGTGCTTCAGTATCTGCTGAGAAACCTGACGATGTAGAGAATGATGTTTCAATAGCAGACAATTCCATAGAAGTAGGGGAGACCTTAGATAATAACACAGTTGATTCTGATGATACTATAGTTGACAACCCTCCACCAACCACACTGATTGACAACAAACCAGAGTTGCCTAAGCCAAGAAAACGAAGGAAAAAGGTTAAGCGGTTAACACTGAAGAACAAACGTAAAAGACAAATAGACAAGAATAATGTTGACAGTAATACTACTGATAAATACTCAGATGTTAAAGACAATGGAAATGTAAGGAAAAGAGTACGAAAGAAAAGAGGAAAATTATTACGATTAAAAAATCTAAACATTGAATCCAAAGTGGCAGCTAAACCATTACATGACTCCGGACCTAATAGAAGACTGACTCGCCTGCAGGTTTTGTCCAAGAAGAAAAAAGGAAAAGTTGACTTACAGCCTAAACACTTAAAAAGCAAAACATTAGACATGATCTCAAGGGACAAAACGGCTCAGCAGAATGATGATGGATTCTATACCTTTCAGTTGCTAAGACAACATATAATTAGAGATCGAAAAGGTAAACCTGCATATAAATGCAACATTTGTCAGTTGGTATACAGCTATATTCACAGTCTGAAACGTCACTTCATACGCAACCACATAAACTATAAATATGTCAGTAGCAATGACAGGATTCAATGTAATCTGAATATAGAACTATTAAAGAGTATGGGTAGAAATCTTGAAACAGGCACACCTCTGAAGAAGCATACTCCAAGCCAGAAGGATACCACCAAAATCAACTCTGAAACTACAAAGATCTCAAGTAAAACGAAGCCAAATGCAGTAGAAGAAAGTGCAAGCAAGCCCCGGAGTAGAGGGGACCAACGAGGAAGTGCCAGTCTACCTGACCTATACTGGTGCAATATGTGCAATAAACTTTTCCATACTCTTGACAAACTCAAGGTAACTAATTCTAATTTATTTATGTGGTAAAATGTCATTATGACATGACCTTGTCATGGTTACCTTGGTAATGGTTTTCTGTATTTTAACTGTTTGCTCAATGCAAAAAGATTTATTTTAAAATATATGTCAAATATATATATATAGAAATAGATGATTCAGAATCTATTTTGAAAAATTGCTTTTACCTTGTTTTTACCATCCTCCGAATGCAAAGCTCCAGACATGAAGGAGGTATGAGTTCTGGAGGCCTGTGTTTGGATGATGTTATCTGAACCACTCTCACCTTTCCATATGTATAATATTTTACTTTAGACTCATTCAGCAGTACACCCGTCCATGACCCTCCACCCATGTCATAAGTGTGGCCTCAAGTTTCAGAGACAGAAGAACCTCTTCAAACATCACCTTGCAGTGCACACTGGTTTGTACTTTCTCAGATTTGCAAATTAAGCTTAAGTTTTCCACCAGTGCTTATCTGATCGTCCCAAAGTTTCCTTTTCTTGCCTTTAATAGCAATTTTGCAGTTTTCCTTCAATTTGACATGTTTTGTTGCGTTCTACAGTAAAATAGAAAAGCCTAGTCACCCAGTTATTTTCCCTATAAATCTGTAAAACAGAGAATTAACTTGTAGAGAAATTTTATATTAATGTTTGACATGATACTTATTAATAGAGATAATAATATTTTACATAATCGTACTGTAAAAACTGTGTCTATGCTTGAATATAATTAAGGCAAACATTACTTATATCTTCATACAAATACATGTACCGGTATGTATTCTACTTGCACTGTGCATGTTTTGAAAATACTAATCCCCGAGGCCCCAATGTGAAAGTGACACAAGTACATAATGAATGAAATATCTGTTTTATTATTCATATATATTCCTCACTCTCGAATTTGGTCATCACAGTAAGCTAAATGAGTAGTATGTGTTTGAAATACAGCTTCTAATTACATTACTTCCCCTTTAGATATTGAATAGGATAAACATGAGTTGACAACACACGCAAATTTAACCATTCAAACTTTGCAGAGGGATTTAAGACAAAGCCCAATTGGTTACATTAATATATAATGAAAATCATACCCCATTGTTCAGTTGTTCCTCCTTTCTAACATAATATATTTACAAGATAGCAATTTTAACAACAGTTTTGACTTTTTTGATTCAGGTGAAGCAGAAGAAATGGAAGTCACTCCTCCTCCAAGGAATACCTCTGTGTCCAATGCCTCCACCCCCAGGACTGGCACCCCAACAATAACAAGGACAGGCACACCCACAATCTCAAGGACATCAACACCCACAAACCAAACCATTAAGAATGGTTCGACTAAATCTGGTAACTCTTCAGCTAAATCAAGCAAGAGATATAGTGCTACCTCTGCATTGTTAGACAATATGGATGTTTATGGTGAGGATGAAGCCGACAGCTTTAACTGTTATAATTGTGGGCGATCCTTCCCTAACCATAGCCTCATGAATAAGCATGTCATAAAAGGCAAGTGTAAAAATGCTTCATATACTAGTTCAGGATCTCATAGTAGCAATTCAGGTTTTATGTTTGCATGTACCGTTTGTAAAAACAGGTTTCAAAGCTATGCTATTATGTGTCGACACAGGCGCAATGAGCACCAAGTAGCTCCCAATGTAATAAGTGATGTTGATGTACTTGACTCTGATTCTAATAGTGCTGTACCCGCATCTTTCAACAATGAACGTTTAGATCTAGATCAGAATACTGCTTACTTTGCCAGCATACCTAGGGGTGTTGCAGAGAATGTTAGGTATTTCATTGATGGTAATCAACAAGCTTTGAACCAACGTGAAATCTGGTTTAGAGAGGATGTACTAGCCATTGAGCATAAAGACAATCAGTCGGATGATGTGAACAGTATTAATTGGGAAGGTTATAATTTATTGAATGAGTTCACACCTGCTCAGATCTATGATGCATTTACAAATATGGAGATATCTGTTGGGAACTGTGCTCCCACACCCAGTGCATTCACTGGGCATGATTACAATACACTGGCTGAGTCTGCTCAGTTTACATGTGCAGTATGCGGATGGGTGTTTCAGAGGAACAATGATTTCTGTCTACATATGGAAGTTCAACATGGCCTTGTAGCTCAGGAACAAGTTATTGATCAAATAAAAGAACAGGAAATTGCAAGCAATGATATTCAAAATGCAAACTTTGAATCTGATGTTGTTCAGAGTAAATTCAGAGAAACTTGCGATCATGAATCTGAAATAGAACAAAGTATTCAAAACAATGCTGAAGAGAAAAAATGTAAAACTGAGAGACAAGTTACACACCCTGAGAAAGCTACAACCAGATCAAGGTCATTGGATAAAATAGAAGGAAGAAAACTTTCTGATGATTCAACGAAAACACGATCGAGATCACTGGAAAAGCCTGAATTGATGTCAAGGCACCAAAGTAAGTTCAAGGCTGAAACAACAGTGAGTAAATCTGAGGAAATTTATGTTTCAGTGAGATCAAGATCTAAAGAAAAATCTTCACCGTCTAAAGGAAAAGAAGAAAAATCTGACATAAAAAGTGAGACAAGACCTGAATCTGTAGATAATCTTGACTTGGGGTTGCAGGAAATGCCAAAAACTAGATCTCAATCTTTACAAAATAAACACAGGGCTTCTTCTGTTGAAAAATCCACACGAGCAAGATCACTTGAGAAAGAATATGATGCTAGTAGAAGGACCTCAAAGCTTAGAAAATCCAAATCTTCAGAAAATCTAACTGATGTTTTCACATTAGAGGATAAGGAAATTAATTCTAGATCATTAGGGGGTACACCAACAATGGAATTAGCTTATGATAAATCCAAACGTTTGACCAGGGCTATGAAAAGGCTACGAGAAGACATAGTGGCTACTAAAGAAAAACATGAAATACCAAAGACTCGTTCAGCTGCCAGACGCATGTTTAACCATGAAGAGAGAAAGAGTTTTGAAGGCTTATTGAAAGAAAGGGATGTTAAACCAGTAAAAGAGCCTGAAAAGACAAATGAATGTGACGGTGATCGATGTGATAAGATATGCATGGAAACAAGTGTTTCAAAGTTTGTCTGTCTTGTCTGCAGAAAAGACTTTTATGATGTCACATGTATTAAAACACATAATTGGCTGGTCCACCCAAGGCTACACTGTACATTTATGGAACTTGAGAAGAACCAGTGGGATGTCCCCTTCTACCAACCTAATGCTCCTAAACATGGAGGAGATATTGATATAGCAAAGGAAAGCACGGAATCAGAAATATCATTTAAATCTCCTAAGCAAGCATTTGTATGTACCAAGTGTGAACATATGTCAGAATCAATGGACCAGTTTCATGTGCACATATTACAATGTGCAGGGGACAGCACAACCATTGCAGCCCCAATACCTCAAGAATATGAAGCAGTCGGAAAAACCAAAGGGAAACGTCATGGCAGTGCTAAGAAAATAAAGCGTCAAGAATATAAAAGAGGAAAATATAAGTTGAATAGATTAGATGCTGATGATGAGGAGGATGAACCTTTACTTGAAACTGTCACACCACCAAAGGCAACAAAACCATCTAGTACACAGAACAAGCAAATGAGTGATGAGAACAAGGAAAATAAAGGTAGTGCTCAAAGTCTTGATAAAAAGCAGGAATGGGTTGCGGCAGATATGCCAATCTGCTGGGTATGTGGAAAAATTTTTGCTGGAAAAAAGCAATTCCGAAGACACAAAACTCAAGCAAAGCGATGTTTTGAAACGAGAAAGAAGTCAAAAATACAGAATCATAACCCTGTTAGAACAAAGAAAGGAGGGGCAATATTATACCAATGCGGATTTTGCCAAAGAGAATTTGCCTATGAGGGATATTTTCTGAACCATATTAAAGTATTCTGTTCCAAAAGAAAGGAACTGCTAGCCAATAGCAAAAGGCATGCTGAAGAGTTTAGGAAAATGAATGAAAATACCCCAAAATTAGTATCGAAAAAAGAAGTTCCATCCCCAATTCAAAGGAAAGCTAAACCCAAAAACAGAAATCACAAATGGAGTTCATGGTACAGAAAGAAACAAGCAAGAGATGTAAAAGAAAAGGAACTTGAGAAAGAAAAGGATATTAAGATTGCTAAAGATCAAGAAACTGTTAATAAAGTTGAAGTGAGTCCAAGTAATTCTGATGATATAAGTCTTGCAGCTGTTGCTAGAAAAACAAGACAACACAACAGAATGGACAATATTTCAAAAATAAGAGAAAATTTGATGCGTCAGTCAAAGCGATTATCAGGATTAGCTGCAAAGAGACTTCGAGATAAATCATATGATGATGTGATTAAAATGGTAAGTGAGGGTCAACTTGCTAAAGAACCATTTGCGGTTAAATCAACTGAAACACATGCTCCAAAGACAAGGGCTATGGTGAAGACTCGGTCTCCAAGTAGGACTAATAAGCTTGTGGAGGAAATTCCTGTCACGCATTTAAAGAAGAGAAGGTCTGACAAACCTAGAAAAGTTTCTCACGTTAAGAAAAATGTGATTGCTCAAACTGTTCTCAGGAGAGTAAAAAGACGCCGCAGAACTGCACTTACCTTAGAAGGTCATAGAAGGAAGAGAGAAAAAATGAAGAAAAAGGAGGTTCCTAATAGAAGCAGTGTCATTACAGATATCATAGATGAAGTGGCTAGTGGTAAAATTAAAATTAGCCCCACCACCCAGTATATGAAGAAACTTATAGATGACAATGAACAGACAAGTAGACTTAAGTCAGATGATATCACAATTGAACAAGATCAGACTCGTACAGATATACCTCAAGACCAAGCAAAAATACCTCTAAAATCTACGCCAAGTAAACGAAAGTCAAAAATGAAAGCAGCCTTAATGAAGAAGAAAATTGGAAAAATGAAAAAGAGTCTCAAGACAAAGAAAATAACCCAGATGTTCCAATCAAAAAAATCACTGAGGGACAGAAAACAGAGAAAGGTTCCAGAGGAGTGTATCCCAACTCTTATTCCAGATGGCATGCATAAGTTGCGTCCAAGGAGAAAGCTTCACACGCCAGACAAACCACCCATTTTACAACCAGCTTTGAAAGATATGCAACATCTAAAGCAAACCAATGTAGAGATACAAGAAATGACAGAACCTTCAAATGAATTAATAGTGCAAAAACCTGAGGAAAGGATAAATAGACTGACCAATGATAAAATCCACCTGGAAGTTGGTGACATTGATACGATCAAGCCCACCTCAGAAACTCATATTAAGGAAGAAGTTGAAGCCTCTAAAATTCCATTGGCAACTATTGGAGCTGTTAAAGAAATAACGTTGTCTGAAAGTAAATCAGTAAATGAATTTGAAAAGGATTTTAAGGATCAGGTATTAGTTTCTAAAATGAAACCACCAGAACTAAAAGTGAGAAGTGTTGTTGAAAATGTGAAATGCTTGCCAAACACAGGGATCATTCCTGATGGTGAGCAGATGCTTACAGAGTTACCTAAATATCCTGAGAAAAAAACAGTAACTCAAGTCGCTGTCACTGGTTCAACAACTCCCAAGAAAGATGTGTGGACAATATCTATCAAAACCAAAACCAGGCCTAATAGAAGATACAGGCCTAAATCAACTGCAAAAACAAAAGTGGATTCTGTGGAGGAAAAAGGAAACAAAGACTCCAAGACTGATGATGGGACCAGCGATAGTACAAATATTGCACCTCAAATCTGTAGTAATCAAGATGAGTATACAAATATAGGAGAAAATAACACTCAATCTACTGAGAATGATTCTCTAGCTATACCAGACTTATATCCAGACACACTAACATCAAAGAAAAAGTCAGGTACAATACGTCTGGCAAGAAGAAGAGCAGTTGATAGTATTACTGCTGGTCTGCTTGGTGAATCTCTTGATGATGACATAGATGCTCCTATTGTTTTTCCCATAAAGCGAAAGAGCAGGAATAATGGTTCTAAAGTTACAAAATCTGTGGAAACCAAACAAAATAAAATGCTCAAAGGAACTGTTTCTGATGAAGAAGCTAAATCTAGAGAGAAACATTGCCCACCGACTAAACATGAAAATGAAATGTTTGAAAAAACTATGCTGCCAGAAGGTGAACTTGTGAATAAAGTAGAAACTAAATCTGATGGGATCAACAAGAAGAATTTAAGTTCAAATAAATTCCAAAAATTGAATGCTGATATACTAAAAAATAAAAAACAACATGATCATCACAATAAGTTCTCCAAGTTAACAGAGTTACATATTGATGTACATCAGTCGGGGGATCATAATGAGTTTCATGGTAGCATGATAAAGCAAAATGACAGAATAAGGTCTCCTATAATTTCACCCTCTAAAAGGTACATTACAATTAATTCAACAGATAAGATTAGTCCTGAGGAACATGAGCCAGGCCCAAAGTATGTTTACACCAAGAAAACAACCAAAGTGAGTGCACCCAACACTCCAGATTTGTTTGAGGACTCTGATCCATACAGCTTCTCAGAAAAGCAAAGTGACATAGAAAAGTCACCTGTTATATCACCTTCTAGACGATATCATACCTTAAATTCAACAGGAAAGGTTAGTCCTAAGGAAAATGAGTCAGGACCAAAATGTATGTACACCAAGAAAATGACCAAAGTGAGTGAGCCAAACACTTCAGAATTAATGGCAGACTCCAATCCATACAGCTTCTCAGAAAAGCAAAACGACAGAGAAAAGTCACCTGTTATTTCACCTTCTAGACGATATCATACCATTAATTCAACAGGAAATTTTAGTCCTAAGGAAAATGAGTCAGGACCAAAATGTATGTACACCAGGAAAATGACCAAAGTGAGTGAGCCAAACACTTCAAAATTGGTAGAAGACTCTGACCCATTTAGCTTCTCAGAAACAGAAGGTAGAGGATGTTCTCCTCTTGGGAAATATAGACATCTGGAGCATCTGAAAATGAATGACAAGGAAAGGAGAAACATGGCAACTGTTATCAAAGAAAGTTTGTCTAAATTTGACAAGAATAAATCACATAAGAAGGTTGAATGCCCATCTAAGGAAGGCACCAAATGTGTACCATCCAATGTAAAAGACACTTCCAATCAAGATGTCACCAAACAGCCACCTATAAATGAACATAAATTAGTGCATTCAGCATCTATTAGCAATGTAAGTGATACAGAAGCTAATTCAAACAAACAGCCACCTATACAAGAGCATAGAATAGCACATACAACTGTACTTAATGTTGTTACTGACACAGATACGAAAACAAACACAAGTTATAATGCCAAAAGTGGTGAATCCTCATCAACACAGTTATCACCAATTGTATTGTATCATAAGGAGATGCTTCAAAAGAGAATACGTCATGACTTAAAGAGACATAACATAAGGAGACAAAGTGTTCCACCGAGTGTGGGTAATAAAGCTGAATCAGCATGGAGGGAGCCTTGTACTAAAAAACCTAGTCTCAATTCAAGTGAGAAACAATCCAGAGTAGAATCTCCTTCACCCCCTGTTTCTGTACCATGGAAACAAGTGCTCAATTATGAAACAGGTAAACTAGAAGATGAAATATCAGCATCTGATAGTCCAACAATTACATTGAATGAAAAGACTGGACTTCTAAATGTTGAAACATCTTCTCTACCTGCACAAGCAATACCATCGAAAACTGTTACCAAACCATCAGATGCTGTAGTACAACCAAGTGATCTTGTATACATGTACCAAGCTCCAAAAGTGTCTCCCAGGGAATGCTCCATTTCATCTACTGGTAGAGTTCGGACCAAAGCCGAGAGAAAACAGATGCACTGGCTGTTACAAAACCAAGATAATGCTCAGCTCCAACAAATATCAGATGTAAATACAAATGAAATACCTCAGGTTGTTGCTTTAAATGATGATGTTGATATAGACCCAGCCTTTGATGATACCAAAACAAGGGTCGCCAATTCACATGATGACACAAGAGGGAGGAAGCACAAAAGAAAACATAACACAAAAGCAAAACAGGTGACTAAGCATTCTAAAATGGATAAATGTCATTCTGCAGCATCGGAAATACCTACACATGGCAATAAAACAGACAATGGCAGTGCTGAAGAAGAAACTGTTGGCGTTCCAGTGGATTTGAAAGATGACAATATTAAGAAGGATGAAGAGTCACTGGTGAGCCCAGCTTTATCGGTAGAAAACAACTGGGAGACTACACATCTTCAAATGCTCACTAGGCATGAAATCATGTGGCTGAATAATCAATTAGACAGTAAAGAAAAACCTGAAGAAAGAAAAAAGGCTGATGGTATCAATTTGAATAGAAAAAAGGCTCCTGCAAAGGTTGAAAAGACTGTGAAAAGACAAACTAGTTTGAAGAAAACAAAGCAAAGCAAGCAGAAAATTACAAAGATGTTTAAACAAAAGAAACCAAAAAATAGAAGTATTCATGATAAAACTGAAAAGTCAACCAAAACCTTTGACATAATTGAGGAAAATGTGAATCGTATAAATGCAGCTAAGAAAGATGGTGCTTCTGATCCAATAAAGGCTGCAATAGAATCTGGAGTTGAGTCATACAATAAAGATCATGTAAAAGAAAAAAGAAAGCCAAGGATAATGTATGCAGATTCAGACGATGAGGCACCAGTTTATAGAAATATATTTGAGATCACTACTGTTGAAGGGAAAAGAAGAAGATCTAAGCCCAACACTGCTATAGCTGAAGATAACAAACTTGCAAGACGCTTGGAACGCAATATGTGGAAAATGATCAATGACACAGACAGTGATGGAGATCGGAAATCTAAAAAGAGAATGAAGAAAGTAACTAAGAATAAGAGAGTTGAAAGTATAAACAGTTTAAATTTAGCTTCAAGTGAAGGAGAGGAGTTTGGTACAAAAATGGATAAAAAGCATAGTGCTAGTGAAAGTCATGGAGTTGATGAGAGTCATGGAAAATGTACTTGTACTTGTGAAGATTCTTCTGTAGTGTTAGATACTACTGACAAAGACATGGATTCAGTGTCTATATCCTCAGGGGAAACTATCATAAATACTGATTTAGTTCAGACATCATTATAAATCTAGCTGATCCAAATGTGTGCTTTAACAACTTTAACATGAGTGTTTATATTTTGTTCTTTGCATGCTTGTACATGTACATTATAAAAATATTCTGTGTTGTGACCATATGCAAGCAATTGACTATGATACTGTATATAATTTACATACATAGTTCCATCTTGATAGCATTAGTATTTCCTCCTAAATGGAATTTGTTTTGGTCAAAAAGAGAACTTTTCCATTAAATCAATTTGCCATATATTTTGATTATGATATTGATGTGCAGCTTAGGACTGAAGTATGTCTATAGCCATAATGCTTCAAGTCTGTAGGCCTAGGCAACTGAATGAGAGACAGTCTGCTTATTTTAATCATTTATCAATAAAGATTTGTATGTGTAATGTGTGTTGTAACTTAGCCTATTGTAGATTGGTAGAATAATTCTGTTTGCTTTGGATAGATCACTTTTTACATGTATTAAGAGTTTTGTTTTCAATTCTTAGTTAAGTAGTAACTAGTAAAAGGACAGATTCCTTTCATTTCATTAATTCTTAAAGGTAGACAGAATGTTAACGCAACAAACAAAAAAGGTTTAAATTATATGTCATCATTTATTATCCACTTTGTTTATTTTAGACAAAAATATTTAATTATATGAGTATTTATAAAATGATAACATTTGTAAAATAAATTAATCTAATAACAGAATAACAGTACAATGTAATATAGTAAAAGTTATCTGTCAACCATTCTAAATAAACAAACGTAAATTAATCCTGTCTTTTAAAACAGGATAATATTAATAGTGTAATTGCCATCAAAATGTTGTTGTACAGTAAAATGAAAAAATGAAATGGGATAATGATATAAGTTAAACAGGCTAACATTTCTAACATACAGCTAAAATGAAAATGACTCTATGATCCATTTTCATGTGACATTTACCATGGGCATGATTTTCAGGCTGTATGTATTGTTTTGTTCTTCAATTGTTACCCTAGTAATTCCCCATTATGCCAAGCTCATAATTGTAAATTGAAATGCAAAGCAAAAATGTAATCCAAACTATATTTTTATCATTTGTGTTATCATTAAACCTGGTACTGTAAATCTATTTAAATATTGTGGATTTTGTAAATACTTGTATGGATAGTAAATATTCTTAGAACACATTAAGTAGCCTACTTGTAGTTGTGTTTAGATTGACAACATGTAATTACTAATTATAATCACTAAACATGAGTGGATAATCATTATCATTTGTCTTTTATTGTAGTAAATATTATTTTCAACTTGGGAGCATAGAAAACTTATTTATAAAATAAAGTGATTAACTTTAATTATTTTGTTCTGTACAGTACATGTTGGGAAAAAAAGCTAAAAAACTGGAAGTTTTATGGACCATCATAACTAAAACATCACATTTCCTGTGTATACTTTGTCTCCTGTTTGCACATAAAGGTAAATACTTGTCATAGTAGAGAGGATTCACAACTCATTTATAGCAAATTTATTATTTCCGTGTAACTTAAGAAGCTTTTGATTACGTCATCATTTATTGCGCAGCTCTATACATCCATAAGTGTGATATTCTTATAAATCTTCACCCACACAACGTAAGAATATCACACTTGTGAACATATAGAGTTGCACAATAAATAACGACGTAATTAAATACTTCATAAGTTATACGCTATGCGGGAATAATAAACATGCTATAAGTGAGTTGCAAAATCTCTACTAATTCATTGTAATTACAAAAGCAGCGAGTGGTAACAAGACTATACCCCAATATTGCATTTAAGGTAGAACTTCACTGTCCATCAACTATTTTTCTACAATTCAGATTTTCTTGACTTGAAAAAATCTAGGTGAAGGATATACTTATGCACAAGTAAGTATAAGTAAGTAGGCCTATAACAAAAAAATATGTGAAAATTGGAAAGATTGATCGTTTGGTCATTTCTAAAAAAATGTTTGAATTAACATTGGTTTCAATGAGGAAAGGCATTTTTTAAAATAAAATAATTGCATAGCCTAATTCAGATTCTCTTTATAAAACTTGTGATCATTCTCAATGGGAAACCAAAAGTATTTAAAAAATATTTATGAAAATTCACTGTCTGGATCTTGAGAAAACAAAAATAACTCTGTTATTCCATTGCATATAATGACTCATATTGCCAAAAAATCTCTTGATAGATCAACATAAGTGTGCCATGCGACATTTGATAAATTGGTGAAATATTTCAAACAAACAAGTACAAGCCTATCTATGTTTTATTCAGTTTTCGTTTTTGGCATCAGAGATGCATGTATTGACTGTGCAATGAACAGTGAAGTTCTACCTTAAGGATTGGTTTAACAAATCAGTTAAGGCAAAAGAAAACCCTAGTTTCTGGTCATCCCTATGTTCACCAGGCAATCACTGTTTTAACACAATTAAGTGTAGCAGACAAAAAACACATACATGTATTTACGCATTTGATAGAATGCTAGTAGAATTCTTGGGTAATCTGTACAATATTTATCTGGCATGTAAAGCCAAACCCAGGATTTTGATGAGGATATAAGTTGGCAAACTTTTCAAATCCATCAACTTCAAATAATGTCAGATTAAGAACAAATATTCTTAAAATACTCTATATTACACTTAGTTAGTATAAGTAAAAGAAGGGGAAATGTGTATGTGCCCTTTTTAAGTGACCTTACAGTATGTGTCATTTCCACTAAATAAGGCCAGTTAGAAAGAAGCTGTAATTGGATGTACATATCAGGTTCTTCTATCAATTTGTCAATATTACATGATTCTTACAACCATCAATAACAATATTTTACAAATATTACAGTATTGTTTAGACATGATTCACAATGAAGAAACATCTTATTTAACACATCACATTATGTTATTATAGCCTACTGTAAAAGTAGCAATTCTTTAAGATTAATTTTCGTGATCTTACCAATTTTTGAAAATTAAAATTTTTATTGATTTGGTCAAATAAAAAGTCATGATGAAATTTATTTGACCTTATTTGACAGATATATGGGCAGAGAAAAGTATTTTTGCAAATTTGTATACAAATAGGGTGCTATTAACTGATTAATAATTTTTATCAACACATAATTCCATGCACATAAAAATTCCTACTTTACAGTAAGCTATACTACGTTCACATATGCATGTAACAAGCTTAAAACTATCAAACAAGGCATTAACATGCAAAATATCACCACACCTACCATTTGTTACACACTGAACACCAACCAACCAACACCAACTGCCAAACACCATCCGTAAAAATGTTTGAGACTATTAATAATAATATGTCACCAGGTGGACTTGAAAATTATAAACCTTCTGAAATCTGAAAGTTTTTAAACCATCCATCAGAAATAAAAAGTTCTACCTTCCATTTGGCATTCATGAGCAAGAGCAACCCATTTGCCTCATGATTTTATTGAATTATTTTGTCAAAACTTTTTCTCATTGGATTCAGATTACATTTAATGTTCATACAGTAGAACCTGTGTAAGAAGAACACCTTCAGCACATCAAAACATTATACCACTTGGGAAGTGTTTCACTTATAATCGGTAATGGAGGTTTAGTATAACGTGTAATAGGACTTTGAAATGTTGTGGTGTTCTTTTACAGGTATTACTGTTACTATTGAACATGTTGAATAATCCAATCAGACCATTTGGGTGGCTTATGCCTTCCTAAGAGTTAGGTAGGAGAGTCTGAACATATTAAGTGTTTCCTGATCACATTTCATTTTCATTTGGCACTAAACACACAGTCGTAAATTAGACAAAATGAGTTGAGCGCCATAGTGAGGGAGGATGTGATTGCTTTTTTCCCCCACTCATTTTGTCTAATTTACAGCCGAGAAACAGCTGGATGAGGACACAGTTTCATCTGATTCATTGAGAGTGTACTCTGAGTCATCCTGTCTGAACATACAGACATATAGTGTCTCAGTCCTGATCATATTTCATTTTCATTTGGCATTATACAGTTGGATGATGACACAGATTGGTCTGATCCATTGAGAGTGTTTTCCAAGTCATCCTGTGTGAAATTTTGTATGTCAAATTGTCCAGTCTCTTCTCCTAAAGCAACCATCCCATCCTGTATAACATCTAGGTGATCCAAGCTCACTCTAAAATCACTAAAATTTGACCCATTGCTGGATAATGGTGATGTGTCAAGATGGTGTGGCTGTGTCTCTGATAAAGGAGATGTGTCAATGATGAGATTTCTACTAAAATCAGGTTGGTTCATAGCGAGAGATGTTATATCATTAAGATGGGTTCCACTCAGAGGTGACCTAGCAAATCCTGTTTGTCCTGATTTGATGAGTGGTGTGTTATAGGTGAACACAGTCTGAGCTCCTTTGACTGGAGATGTATCATATGGCTCTAGAATCACCTCTGCATTCTCATTACTTGGGAATTCATTGACAGACATATGAATATGAGACTCTGATGCACTAGAGGTATCACTGTGAATATCTAACTGATCAATATTTGGTAGATTCGGTTCAAAGCTTGGCACATGTACATTTTGGCTGTCAGTTGTTTCACATGTATGCTGTGGACTATGGTTGTTTTCAGCTGCTACAGCTTGGAGGTGAACAGTGCTACCAGTGGATGTTGTCTCACCTTCTTCCTCAACTTCGCAGCAGTTGTGCATCAAATCAGGATTACGTGAGCAGAACCTGGGGGTAAGAAATGTATTTTTTAATAATCCATTTATTCAGTTGAAATTTAGATTAAAATAAAAGCTCTGCAAGTCCAATGCAATACCTTGATAAAACTTTGTTTCTCTTATTTCCTCTTTCTGTTTTAATCTAGAAACTTACAGTAGCTTATAAAACATGCAAAATGTCCACACCTGTCAATTGTTACAGTTGCCGACCACTGAACACCAACTACCAAAAGCTGAACACTAACCGCCATAGGCCTAGGTTAACTACTGTAGTAATCCATACATAAAATTCATACATATGTATGGATTGCTACAGTACTTAACCTGGGCCTATGCTAACTGCCGAATACCATCCACCCGTGGTGATGACATAAAATGATAACTATAAAGGCATTTAAAGATTGGATGGATTTTCGCTATCAATATCGTTCTTCCAACTCAAAGGTTTTACTATTGTCATAACATCATTGTAATAACTTCAGAGCTTCCAATATTGCAACTACAATTTCTCTAACTTCTAACATTGTTTAAATTTTTTCAACACATCAGCTCAGGCAACAGGTTAATTGCATAACAATATTTCATACCATTTGTCTGGAAGCTCTGATGTATTGACTCCAGGGGGCAACTTCCTCCACTTATTGCAGAGATCACATTGCACCCAGTTACTGTGGAACACTAAGATGGGGTACCTCTGACGGAAGGCACTGTGCCCAGCTTGGTAGTGATGGGAATGGGTCTTGCGACGTTTGTAAGAGCGAGTGAGCTTTGGAAGCTGAAAAACAAATGACATTATTTTAATGCATGAAAATATTTTTGCATGATGACCTTGAACAGTTGAAAGTATGATTTCTGTACAAAATTTAATTTTGATCAATACATGAATGACAATACAGTTTCAGTATCAACTGCATGAGATGATCATAATAGAGATGCATTAACAAAATATTTGATAGTTTTATCAACAACAAAAAGTATTGCTGCAAGAATCTAATTGGGATACAATATACAAACATTAATAACCTAATTGGTAATGCCACATAATTTTGAAGCATTAAAAAATCATCTTTTGTGATAAGTAGGAAAAAAGAATTAAACTTAAACCTTGCGCTTGAGTTTGGCTCTAGGTCTAAGTCGACTGGGCATTGGCTCTATGAGGTCAGCTTTTAGCTTCTTTCTTACACCTCCATACTTCCAGTCTGGATTTTCCCGTCTTCTTTCAGCCATCTCTTCTATGAACTCCTCTCTGAAGATATGAATTACATCAAATTATGGTTAGAACTTTGTTCCATACCTGGTTATGATGAGCTTATTGGTTCATCTTGCAGGTTGATATAAGGAGACAATTTGACTTTAAGCCACTACAAAATGTTTTCAGAACAAAATTATTTTTACATCATCAGTCATGTCTGTATGAGTGGTTTTATTTTTTGATCATATTCCTTTTAAATCTTACTCAAATGGTCTCTTCTCTTTGTCAGATAACTTTCTCCACTTGGATCCCAATATTCTGGATATTTCTCTGTTATCCAAGTTTGGGTGCTCTGTGGCAATGTCTTTGCGGAACTTGATAGAGAATCTAATGAAGCCATTCTTGGGTCGTTTAGGATCAACTGTTTGGAATAAACAGAAAAAGTGTCAAAAAGCAATGACAATGGACAACGAATATTGTCATGAAGTATTAAGCAGTAGTTTGATTCACTTCCATATTCAGATATTAGTTCTTTAAAGTTGAATTTTCTTGTCAACATCACAAAATATACAAATTGAAATAATTCAATTTCCATATTTCAATTACATGTACTGTATTTACAAACAATCCATTTTTCAAATTTTTTAAAGCTACACTAATCTTTGAATATGAGCATAAGTGTTCATAGTATAAAGGATGATTGAGATGTTGTACCTTAAGGCCTACCTGTGTCTGAAGCATATTCTAGAGGGGAATGTGTGATAATGGGATGGTTCCAATGTCCCATCAAGGCTTGCTTGATCTGTTCTTGTACTACATTGATGAAGTTTGCAGCTTCATCTAACACAGTTTCCTATAAATGAAAGCAGACAGTGAAATCAAAATAAATCTAGAAAGGTAGGTACTTATCTCAGAACAATACTGATCCAGCATGTGCACTTTCTTCAGTAAATGAATCACAAATGAATACTAATTGTGCAGCCATTCATAAACTATCATGCAGATTTATGATAAAACTTTCCATCAACTAATAAGCATATTTAATATATTGTATGAATAAATTCTACTTGATGTAATAACTCATTTACCTTTGTTATTGGAGATATGTTTGGTATGTATGGGATATTGCACCTTGCCTTTGGTACTAATGTATTGCGAAGTCGTGTTATTGCAGATTGACTTTCTATGTCCCTTTCTTCAAGCTGCACCTAAAGACAAAAAAATAAAACATTTCTTTGTTAATATCAAATGAAATTGATCTTCCAAGATGCCTAAAAATTAGGTGACAAATGCAAGAATAAAGTTACAGTATACTTATATGGAAATGACCATGAGTCCATGACACATTTATGCTTCATAATCAAACAAAAAAGTTGGTGTCACCAACTTCGTTTAGAAAACATTTTGATCCCTATGTTCAGGAATAAGAGAGTGGGTGAAAAAGAGACCATCAGATTTTTTAAATTTGCACACTGTAAAGTTAAAAAATTATAATCAATTTTAAGAAAATAAAAATCTTAATCACCATCTTCAATTTTTTGTATATTTTGTCTCTATGTATTCACAAAAATGTGATCGGCACCAACAATGATGCATCTGATGCAAGCACAATACAAATGTGTATCACATTGTATTAAAAAAAACAATAGTAGATTCCTTCCTTACCTCAGTAGTTTCATTTCCTGTATGTAAGTGGCCAAATTCTTCATCAACAATCACATATGGGTGATGCTCAAGTTTGATATTTTGCTCACTCTTTGGATCATATGAATTAGTAGATGCTGCCTCTGCAATAGTTGGAGATGGAAAACTTAAATCTAGAGGACATTTAGCTGCTGCTACTGGAGCTGATGCATCCAGTCCACTGTCCTGACTCTCAGTCTGGTCTGCTTGTCTGCCATCAACTGGATCTGTGGGACTATAAGGACTGCAGTCCAGTTGGGACAGTTCTTTGAAAAAATCCTCCTCACCAAAATCATCATGCACATCATCTGCTGTAGCTTCTGCCTCTTCTGGCGCTGTTTGAATGGGATCTAAAACAAAAGTCTGTAAGCAGTAGATGTTTTCTTTCCACCACCCTCCAAATTTCAGTTCAATACCATTGAAACAGCGACCCCTGAGACGTAAGAGCAAGTTGTAACAGCTCAGCTGTGGTGGGGTGACTCTTATGGCTCTAGTAGAGCATCACCCCCCCCCCCCCCTCTAACCAAACCAGTCTGACCCATTTTTTTATTAGTCGAATCTGAAATGCCATAGATCTACAATGTCAAGAGGAGACAGTGGTGGATCCAGGGTAGGGATGCGTGCCCCCCCTCCCTGGGCCAGAAAGGTTTTAACTTCTTTCAAGTGTGATGAGATGACGGAAATGCAGAATCAGCTCATTCTAGCGAAATGCATGTCATGGACAGAACAGTGGTTGAATTCTACAATCCATGCTTTGGGATTTAAAGTTAGTAAAAAGACTGTTACTATTTATTACCAGGTGACTGACATAATGGCCATGAATTTATCTGAACTGCTGACTCAGCCAGTGACTGACACTGACGCACCTGAAACACATTCTTTAGACCAATGTTTAGACACCTACCGTTTGCGCTTTGCCATTCTGTTTGCTCCATTTTATACTACAATGTGTCACAATACTTTATCGCAAACATATTAAAAGGATAAATCCGTGCAACAGCTATAAATAAAGATCATGAGAGGATAGACATGTCTACAGCCAGAAGGGCAGACGACGCTAAAATATGGGTCATGACAAACAATGTATGTTCTGATATTACACTTTGAGACAAATACACATAATAATCATAATATATTTTGAGAGTATAACCTTTTTTATAAACTTTGATAATAGCATCTCTTATAATAGAGACGAAATTGAGATTACGAGAAGTGAAAGAAACTAAACGAGCTAATCTTAGATACAGTCTGTCACAATCACGTGACCTGCATTCAAAATGGCGTCAACACAGAAAACAAAACCGAGTGTTTTGGATCGTCCTTTGAGCAAGGGCAAATCAGAGGTATGCATGGTTTTTACCACTTGTTCTGTTAGTTTTAATTAAACATAGCAACGAAGATTAATTATACTTATTCATTTTTCAGATCAACCTGAGCACGTTTGCTCTATTGTTCTCTGAAATCGTGCAATATTGTCAAAATAGAGTGGCCACAGTTCCTGAACTCCAAAATAAGTAAGTCATTCATGGAATGTATAGATCACAGGCACCTAAACAGATAGTAGAATGGACTGAAGTGGCTATTTCCTTGGTACACAGACAGTGAGGGTGGATTTTCTTTTCGGAACATCTACACGTACTACAGCCCATTTCACTGGAGACCCTATCTGTTGCAAGACTTATGCCTGGCACAACCGTTACTTAGTTTGCACAAAGCTATCTCCTGAGAGATAGCTTTGCATATGTTGATATTCCCAGTCCTTTATAAAGGTCAAGAGGGGGAGAAACCTCAGGGTTCAAAAAGATGACATTCACTTATAATGTAATCTGTATTGAGATGACATCGTCGCTGATTGGTTTAGCGAGTCAATCGTTGATTGGTTTAAAACTAGGTCAGTTTGAAAACTTTGAAAACCAGGATGGAGAAGAGGGGGAGAAACCCCAGGGTCAAAGATGACATATGCTTATAATGTAATTCTGTATTGAGATGACATCGTTGCTGATTGGTTTAGCGAGTCGATCATTGATTGGTTTAAATCTAGGTCAATTTAAAAACTTTGAAAACCAAAATGGAGGGTAATTACTTCCGGGAAAGGAGGTGCGCGAAGGAGGAAATCGTATGTCATCAATTGAATCGTGGGGTTTTACCTCCTCTTAAGATGGAGGGAAGTATAAATATACATACTTCCGGGAAAGGAGATGCGCGAAGGAGGAAATCGTATGTCATCAATTGAATCATGGGGTTTTCCCTGCTCTTATAAAGGTCTTTTTTAAAAATGTAAGAAATCTTGGAAACATTTACCCCACTTCAGTCGATGCATAACATTCTAAAGTATCATTTTTCTAACCATATCGAGCTAGCTGGAGTCGGGAGACAGGGTAATTGACGAAAAATGTTGAAGAGTTGATAATTTTCAAGATGGCTTCTCAGGAAGTTGGGTATTGCGCATGCGCTTCCATGCCATGAGATTTCCGCTTCCAGTTACACGTATGCGCATAGGCAAGACTTCCTGGTCAGACATGGAAAATAACAAGTTCCAAATAGATTTATCATCAATTATTTTTGTCACTTCCTGTTTTGTCATTTCCTGTTAAGTATCATGGCACCTTAAGCCTGATATGACAGTCAAAATGGTTGCAAGGCCTGTTATGACTGTGGTAATGTTAGAGCCTGATATGACCGTAACAATGGTTGCAAGGCCTGTCATGACTGTGGTAATGTTAAAGCACAATATGACCATGAAAATGGTTATATAATTGATATTTAGTAGCATGAGAATACTGTTATGAAAAATTTCATCGTTTATCTACCTTAAATATGTAAATCTAGACTAGATCTACTACTACTACTTTAACTCATAATTCATTTTCACAAACTATAATTCTAATCTCATTCAATAACGTGAACATTGTCACGGCCATATCAGGGTTTAACATTACCACGGTCATGATGCGCCTTACAACCATTGCCACAGTCATATAAGGCTTTGATATTACCACGGTCATGACAGGCCTTGCATAATTATAGCATTGTCACGGTCATATCAGGCTTTAACATTACCATGGTCATGACAGGCCTTGCAATATAATATAGCATTGTCACGGTTATACCAGGCTTTCACGATAACAATACCACGGTCATGGCAGGATCCTTGCGAAACTTAAAAACACTTAATAACATGGTGTCGGTTGTGCCAGGCATAAGTCTTGCAATAGATAGCATGTGTTTCACTGTTTTATTTCGTCAGTAGATCTAGAACCCCAAAAATAAGAAATCAGGAGACCATTGTGCAATAATACATGGAAAAGTATATTCATATTGTACATGAATGACATTTGTATATTTCAGATTATTTAGTTTTTAGTGCAATAAGCCAATGCCGTCTTGTAATTTAAAGGATTTCAGCCATGTTTATCTTTTTGAAAATACTATGGCAGAGAAGCATCAAAATATAAGAGGCCACATACTTTATTAGCCAAACTAGAAGCAATCCAAGACATACAAATGTCATAATATGAACAAAAGGAATATATTTTTCCATATATTATTGCACAATGATTTTTTGATTTCTTTTTTAGGTTTTACTGACGAAATAAAACAATGAAATGGGCTGTAGTATGTTCTGGTGCCTTTGGTTTACAGTATGCTATATATTATGCTTATAATTATTATACTTTATGGCTTTCATGACCAATTATGGCAATTATGAAACACTTATTCCCCATTGTGTTATAGGGCCTATATCAAAATGTACCTGCACGACCACGACCAGTGTCTATGACAGCCCAGTTATAAATCCTTACGAACCTACCGCCCTGACCTTTTCTCAACCAATCAGCGAACTGGAAGGAACACTCGCTAAATGCATACTCATTAACTATACGATGACATCAGAAGAAATGATCAAACATAGAAATTCATCTGTATTTCGAAGACAAATTCTGATTGGCTCAGTGAGCTCAGAGATTTATTGTAAACTGAAGAAGTGAAGACACTGCTCTCTTTTAAGTAAGGAAGTCGAACAAACACAAAGGGCACCTGAACACCTCTCCATTCCATCCTTGGCTGCAAGAGTTTTGATATACTGTACTCCCAGTATTTTCCGTGTGCGATTTAGTTTGGCCTAAGGGATCGATTAGGCGAATGTTGGTCCATCCATTGAGCCATCCGTTGGTCTGTCTGTTTGTCCGTCTGTCAACATTGGCCGCACAAATTACTGTAAAACTGCTATTGTTTTAAGCCAAATCTACATTCATTCTATGTATATTCATTTACTTATAGCTTATTGTTTAGTATGTTTACAAATGTCTTATTTTATGCATTATTCAGGTTATCAGAGATGGGTCAGCATGTTGGGGTCAAAATCTTGGACATTATTCTCATTAGGGAGAGAGGCTTCAAGCGAGAAGTGAAACTTTTAAACATGCTTCTATTCATCAAGTCAAATGTTTGGAAGGTAAGTTACAAAGAAGTATATAGGACCATCTGGGTCAGTTACTCCTCCAGCCCTTCTCTCAAGAGAACAGTTTGCTTTAAGATATCAGATTGACTTTCTGATTTGACTCTCATATATCTCCAAATTCGATCCCAGCTTTATTTCTCTGAAGATGCAAAACAGTTGGATACTAATCCACAGTTTCCACACCCATCTTAAAATTGTATGAATCACATTTATTTTTTATTTAAAGTAATAATGCACATGTTATATGGTTTCTATTCTCTAATTTTGTATACAATGAACAAATTCAAAATTCACAAGTTGAAATACGAATATATGCCTCAATCATTGGCAAGTACTGTAGATTAGGTTAATTTGGCGCTACTTAATTTGGTGATTTTGCCATTTTTGGCATATTCGCGGCTATTTAATTTGGCGGATATGAAAAAAAATTTAATTAACTTACGTGTTGTTTGCGAATTACCATGTAAATGGGCATGTTTGGCTATATATGTTCATTTTTTCTTTTGAGGACCACTGGCGATATTCACCACATTTGTACATTTTTGTGAGATCATCCTTTACATTAAGCACCTCGATCGATGCTGCTACTTTACTGCGCTTTTCCTTTTTAGTTTTTGAGTATTAATGAGTGACTGACCAGTTCTGAGGCAATTTATGAGAGACATTTTTTCATATTTTTGGAAAAAAAACTAAACTGGAAGTGACCTTAATACACTGGACGAAATACCCTAGATAATTCCCGGGGATCATTCTAAATTTTGGCGAAGATTTATATTGGCGAATTTTTCAATTTCACAAAATTAAAGCGTGCGCCAAATTAACCCAATCTACAGTACCCAGACATTGGATATAATGGATAATATTTGAGGATATCTGTATTTATTTATGAGCATTGCTATACATGTATTTATGTTTGATTTATTTTCAGTCTCTGTTTGGAAAGGAAGCTGACAAACTAGAACATGCAAATGATGATGAAAAGACATGTATCTTTTTACAAAAATATTAATACAAATGAGAGATAAATGGAAATAATTTTTGATTTGACAAAACAAATGGGCTTAATATTTGTTGTATTGATTCATTAGAGTAGAGGGACTCAATGTATGCCTTCCTTTTACGACAATTAACTACATGGACAACATTGCCTCCTTTGTTCTCTACTAGAATGAAATGACATCTTTTTAATTTTATTGAATAAAAATCTAAAATGTTCTTTGAAAGCAATACAGCATTCTTTCCACCATTTATCTTTGGGGACAACAAATTGCTAATTTATTGATTTACAGTAGATTCAAACATATCACTTCAGTTCATGAAGTTGGAAGAATTTTGATAAGATTTGATATTGACAATCATAAAAATTTCATTTTAAAGGCAACAGCCAGCATAAGAATGAAGACTGATGATGTTGTATTCCTTGACAAATCTCAGATTACATAATAGAAAAAGAACCTTTAGTGAATAAATTCATATCAGTGCCTAAGGATAAAAGTAAGTTTTGACAGAATACTTGTATAATGTTTGCATAATTGAAAATAGTATTTATTATGTCACCACCAGAAGTGATGACATTGTTATAGTCTCCAAATTTTTCTGCATCTGTAACAAATGGCAGGTGGTGACATTTTGCATGTTAATGCCTTGTTATCTATTATTACAACATCATTGTGTAGCAAGAATAGATATAGTGTATGTACAGTGTATTAAAAATAGTACAATTCACATAATCTACACCTCCCATCCTGTTTGGAGTAACTTCATCACATTCACATCAATGTGCAATGTTTTCCTCAACAAAATCTGACCCCTGATAAATAACAATAATTTGTGACATAATTACACATTGATATTTGATCTAAATACTGTAGATTCTATGAAGCTTCGCCAGTTAGTAGCATAATGAGAGAGTCACAAGAGCTTGATGCAAGACTAGCTATAATAACTTGTCAACTGACATGTTTCTCTCTTCCAGGTAGCCTTAATTGTGCAGCATTTACAGCTGGTATCATTGAGTCCATTCTTAATGGATGTAATTTTGTAAGTATAATTAAACGAACTAATTGTCAAAGAATTGATTCATAGACATTCAAAAGATACTGTATAATCGCACCTAATCTGAAAAATATTTTTATTTCTTTGGCAATGTTAAAATTGTGGCATCCTCCTTTAGTAGATGAGACATAATAATTCTTATTTGTATCTGAAAAATGTCATTAATAATACTAAGATCAAGAGAAAACCCCTTCCTTTATTATGTGTGAACTATGGCTTTGTCAGTTATACATTTGCGAGAGACTTTGAAAGGATAAAGACAAAGGGGGCGTGATTATCGCGATGGACAATGTACATGATATTGGAAGCTTATATTCCCAAATTTTTATCAAAATTCTATCTAAATTCAGATATATTTGTAAAAATGATTGCTGACAATCAAATGTAATAAAATGAATTATTTCTTTCTTTTTAGCCTGCAAAGGTAACAGCTCACTGGCATAAAGGGACAACATTTATGATCAAGTTTGAAGAATCAGTTATTATAAGAGATAAAGCCGTTGAAGGCAGATAACCCTACTAGGAGGAACATGACAATGTCTTGGCTTATCATTTGCAATCAACTGAGTGAAATGAAATACAGGACAAATATTGCAGTTGCAATTTAAAAAGGTGGCGACGGAAGGACTCTCATGAAGGAATGTGTTTCTAGTGAATGGAGCTATTTTGGAAGTGTTCATTGTGACTAATTTTGTGATAGATTGTACTTTTCAACAAAAGAAAGGAATTTCAAGAAATGGGAGTGACAAGAGAATTGAACATTGAAAGATATCAGTGCTTTCCGATGATGTTTGTCCCTTAGGCTTCAGAATGAGTTGAAACCAAGTAATACTTGTATTATATTTAATGTAAGCATTTGTAACAAAATAAAGGATGTTTTTGTATAAAAGTCTAAAAATTCTGTTGGAAACTATTATTATCCCATTGATCTGCTGGAGAAGGATTTTCACTATGGTTGCTCTATTAAAACCAAACTTTATATGCTGATGCCTAGTAAGAGACATGATGATGGCCTCTGATTTCAAAATGGCTGCCATTTTCCCTGCTCTGAAAATTGTAATTTTTAGCTTTAAATTTTAAATACTGGTTATCTGATCTGCTGATTTGCTCCACCTTTTATTGACTATCATGTTATGATTACACTGGCATAGGACCTTTGTTTAAGAAGGAATTTCCAGTATGGTTCAATATTTGAAGCAAGGTGGGCATTTTGTAATTTCTGCACAAACGGATTTATCGTGTGTCATAATTTTAAATCTGACCAATGTGAATAACAAGCTGTAGCCAAAATCCTAGAAAGGAGGGAAGTATTCATTTTCTAAAAAAAGATGGCATTTATTAGATGGGAAATACAGAACATGAAAACTTACCAGTGTACATGTGAAATCAAAATACAAGATTTCATATCACCATCTGTAACAAAGCCCTTGGCTGATTTTGAGAAAACTGATTCATATAAAGTCAACAAGACAACGCCAAGTACAAACAAAGTCCATAATTGCAGATGTAAAGTATCAAACTCAAAAACTCAGATGTGAGTAGGTAATTACGAGTTTCACCACCAGGTGGCTCGTTCGGGTCAGATAGCATGGCGGGTATAGTAGAAAGTTTCTTTTAACTTAGATTTTTATCTGTTTTAGTGGTTCAATTTTCATATCACCCTTGCGTATCTAATAGTTATGCAAATTAAAATATGTCCAGTAAAAGAAAATGTTACCTTTCCAATACAAGAAAAGATATTTCACTTTTTGTGACTTCATGACATGGGGTCTATGGGGAATCTCCCCGAACTGGAAGATTTTCCAAAAAAATTAAATTTTCAAAGTTGATAAACAATTTTCGAAACAATATTTCTAGATGTAGTTTTACATGTAGATTTCAAATATGACATCACTTTGCCTGACTTTTGAATATTTAATAATCAAACATAAATTATAACATGTAGCCCAAATCTCCTGGTATTTCATGCCCTTGTAAGAACATTACATCACCCATTGATTATGCATCAAATCCCTGTTGTATGGATAAGCTAGTTAAAATAATTTCCTATTCATATGGGATATATTAAACTAGATGTAACAAGAGTATTGCCTTCAAAATACAACAACAAAGAAAATATGAACTTAAATACAAAATATGTATTTCCAACATAAATTACAACAATATGCATCCATTCATGAACTTAATTGAACACATGCACAGTCAAAACAACAGTTAATAGTAATTATATAAGTATAATTGACAGTTGGCATCGTTTTTGGCATTTTGTTATACCACTCACTCCGAGACATTTTAGACAGAACATCTTACTTAAAAAATTACAAGCAACAGAGTTAAGTCTGAAGATCTTGTAACTACCAACATGCATGAAGGTAGTTACTGGAATACTCTCAAGGAAAAGAAAATGATATGTTTTACAATGTTAACTTCTCAATGTGATGAGTTTATGATTACTGTTTAGCTTAGCTGACAGCAAATCTGCCTAAATGTTAAACAAAATTTATTGGTGAAAACTTTAAAAGATTTAAACATTAAACTGTCCCTTGTACACAAATGACAAAAGTGTAAGCATTTTTAATGATGGGCTGGTTTTTAAAATTAGAAAAATAGCTATGATATATTTTGTGTCATTATACTGTTACATGACATCAAGCAACCAACAGTTTTCCATTTTCCTGATCAGACAATATCACCACTGTGCTGCTACCCCACTAGTAATCTAGTATACATGGATCAAATAACTTTCACCTATAATGCTTTTACAAAGCAATTTAACATGGATGAACTGTGATTACAAACTGCCATTTTACTCTGGGAATTTACAACTTGGTCAGAGTAAAAAACAAGCATTGACTTTACAAAGTCCAAATTTTAAAATTGTACTCCTGATTAGACAAGCAATGTTCTAAGTATGTTTTTCAGAATGTTTTTAAACATTTTCCTTCATTTCACAACGAAGTTTGGTTAATACATGCCTGGTGCAAAATATTAACAATGGGTCCTGGGGAATTTCCCCTCCACGTCCCTCATGAAGCATCAAGCTAATGTAACAATTTATAGTAAATCTTGAACATACAATGGTACTTCTGGTGCAAATGTCCACACTTCCATCACTGCACAAGATCCTGAACATGTTGTTACTGCTGTTGAGTTGAGTTACCATTGTATGTTGACATATCTTCATCATCATCCTCCGAGGAAAACCTGTGGATATTTCCTTCTCTTCTACTCACACCAGATTGTTTTCCACCACCAGGTCTTTTGTAAGCACTAAAAATCGATTAACACTATTGGATTAATTACTGGTTGAGATAGGGAGAAAGGAACAAATGTTTAGTTAACTAGCCTTGCCCAAATCGGTTTCTTTCACTTATCTTGATTTCTATTATGACCGGCGGTAATAATTCAAGATCAGATTAGTAAAAAATACCGACTTGGGCAAGGCTAGTAGTTAACCTACTAGAGAAAAATTTTCAGTTTGGGACTGGGGATGTCTTAGACGATCAACCTCTTAGACTTATGTGCTATTTTACTCTGCCATGAATGAACCTTCAGAGGATTTATTTTAATACTTAGATTATCCTTTAAGCTGATCTAACATCTGATCTGAGCTGATCTAATTTTAGAGCAAGAGCCAATGTGAGTTTTTCAAAGATGGTTAAGATTCTAGTGTTAAGATGATTACAATTAGAGTTCATAAATTTTCTTTAAACCTCTTTTTGATGGTTATTTTGAACAATTGCTTTGCTTATTAGAATGAATAGTACATTTGTAAAACTGAGTCAATGTCAAAAAAACTTAGTGAAAGCTTATATTCAAAGAAGCTTACTTTTGTTGTGTAGTTGTAGGTTCACTACTAGGAGAAGACTGTTGCTGATTATATGCTCCTCGAGGGGATGGTGGGGCACCAAATAATAAATTTGTAAGGAATGTCCATATTGCAATAAAAGGTGCCAGTAGTATCATGAACCAGCTAGATGTTGATGTAGATTTTGAAACTGAAGTATTGCCAGATCCCTGTAAATATAAAACATAAGAGAGCGATCAGTATATAACAAGGTTTGGTAATCATAGTTTCGATCATTCCAGTTAATATCTCCTTGGACCAGGCTGTCAGATTCATTCGCCAGTTGGTTCAATTATAGTGGGATCAAATCTTTGTTCATTTTGGACTACATTCCAACTAATAATTGATGTTTCTTTATCAGACATCAAGAAAATCTATTCGACCCAAAGACCCCCATTCACCTCTTGAAGTCAGGGTATTAAAATCAATCAATCACTCCAAGGAAAATGGTATAAATGGGAACAAGAGCTACATGCAGTAGACATTATTGGAATTCCTACACCCAACTTAATAGGTCTCCTGCATCTCTGAGTGCACTATACTAAGGTTATGTTATAGTCATTAAATAAAAGAATTAGAAACAAACCGGTAAAATAACGATGGCTGCTGATGGAGCAAGTTGCAGATCTAATAAGCTCTGGCTCATATCTCCTTGTGTGAATTCTCTTCTTGGAAAAGTGGTTGCCATGGTGAATTGTGGTATTCTGTTTTGAATTTGCTGGAACAAACAATTTTGTAATATTGGTTTTACTTAAACCATTGATTTCATTATTTACCAACACAAAACTACAACCCCTCCCCTTTTATATTTTGAACTGCTGAGTTAGGCTATGCTTCTATATGTGATGAAAATAGATTGGTAACTTAGCGAGATATGTCATACGAGTTTCATAATTGTTGGTCAAAATTTCAGAATTTGAATTGGATTTGAAATTCAGCCCAGTTGCCAAGCTATTTTTCCATACATGTAGTGCTGTCACCAGGGTGCTAAATCATAATTTGACATGTTTTCTTCAAATTATCTCAATACAGTGAAACCTGTCTTAGTGAACCCCTCTCTCTCTCCATAGGTGTTCAATGTGCACAGGTTTTAATATTTTCAACATGGTATAGCCCAGATTGCTGTTATCCTGAGACGGATAAAAAATTAGCTGGTTTGGTTGGAAGTTACCAACTCTGTGCCTTTGGGCTGGTATTACGTGCCACCATGCTACCTCAAACCAAGATAACTAAGAAACAGAATGTGTACCTACCTCGGCTATGAAATCTCTAGCTGTTGACAATGGCTGACTGGAGGGAAAGTTCTGGTTGACTGAGGATCCATCTGGTAACCTGAATTGTAGTCGAGCAGTTTCTCTAATGGAAAATAGAACATACATAATCAATGTTTCAAAGTGAGTCTGCTTTAATCATATTGCATAATTGACATTAAGTGTCTTTGATTGCAGTTTCATTAGTTTCTAGGACCTTATCATACTTATGAACCAATATATTTTAGTAGGTTCATAAGTGGTCTTTGAATGTACTTTCATGCATATCTGGAAAAAATATCAATTGTCTCAAAAGTAAGGAAGTCAAGAATTTGTCAAGTTGGAGAGAGAAGTCGAGATAGTAATATTTTGTCACTGGAGAAGACTAGAATTTTAAGTAAAAATAAAAATGACCTTTCTCTACTGACTTAAAGGAATATTCCTGGCCAGACCATTTCTCTCCTAATATGGTAGCTTTAACCATATATATACTTTCCATATTTAGCAAAACAGGGAAAAATGTTTTGATATGGTCAATATTGATCACATGAAAATGTAGTGCCGAATTCCAGAAGGCTGCCATCTTTTAATATTTCACTCAGGACGTGATGTCATCGACTCTCAACTTTGCATATAACACTATAAGGAGCTATTAGGAATTACAAAACCAGCTGAATATTCTTTTTCAATTTTGTCTATGATTTAATCCTTCTAAAATTCTCTTCTTTTATTCTAAGCTGACAAGCTCTGAACATATTTTTGCGCATAAAGTAAGGATCACTTGTCTAGAAGTGATATTGTGCTATTTTCCTATACTGTTATATGCATGGTCATGAAAGTTGAGAGTCGATGACATCACTTCCTGAGTAAAATCTTAAAAGATGGCAGCTTACTGGAAATGAGCACTTCATTTTTGAATTATCATTATTAGTGGTCGGACTCGCCTGAAAATCTCCACTCGAGTGGGCCATGAAAAACCACGATTTTACTCGCGATTTGACTTAGTTGAGTTACTTCCGGTTTCAGTTTCCCAAGTAGCGGCAGAATTCATCAATTTGATCAAGTCTTTCAAGTGCCTCTATACTTTTTATTGTCTAAATCGTATTGCACATCCCTATAGATCGTTAAAGTTCACCCCTAGTCCCCTATAGATAGTAAAACTTACCAGATAAATAGTGAAAACAAACTTCGTCAATCCATAAAGTTCCAGGATGCACCGCGGTAGACAAATTTTAAAATTCCCGGCTGTTGGATATTCCCAGAATGCATCAAACCGGAAATGAAACTTTGGCATAAAAATAACGAACGCAGAATAAAATCCAAGTATGTTTGTCTTCCGCACATGGCATTAAATAGAAAATAAGTTGTATTCTATACAGATTAAGCAGAACATTACAACTATAAGCACGAGAATTGCAAATAGGAGAGACGAATCGCGAGTCAAGGTAAGGTGAAAACGAGTGAAAAATATTTTTTTGGTAAAAATTTCAAATCGTGAGTTCAAGTTTTCAACTCGATCAATTGATTTTTAGGACAAATGCGAGTAAAACTCGAGTACACGAGTCAGTCTTCCAACCACTAATCATTATTGACTATATCAAAACATTTCCCCATGTTTTGCTAAACATGGAAAGTATATATATATATGATTATAGCTATCACATCAGGATAGAAAAGGTTGGCCAGGAATGTTCCTCTAACAATTAATCTAACCCTAACTCTAGTGAGCAGAGTCAACATGCTTCACTGAATTTAAAATCCTGCAATACCTTCTTTTTGCCTGGTCTATGGCTGATGTAGCCTCCTCATTGGCCTGCCTCGCCTGCACTCGTTCTTGAATTTCTTTCTCCTTTATAGACTTCTCTTTGGCATATTTTTCACTTCTCTCAGCCCTGAAATTAACGAATACTAGATATGTAGCAAGTCCCATATCTCCTTATAAATAGCACTACATTGTATGTTTGCAATTGTATAGAAATAAAACATAAGTATATACTATTCTATACTATAATAAATTTGTCAATGGTCATGTTAATACCTATCTCTAGCAATTTGTGCTTTCACTCGTTCTCTGGCAAGCCTGGCATCCTCTTTATCTTTCCGTAGCTGTTCTTTAATGTCATTCTGTTCTCTGTCCCGTTGCCACTCTCTCAGTTTCCCAACACTTTGTCCTTGCTTCCTACGCTCAATCTCTCTCTGCTTTGCTTCCTCTTTCTCTTTGAGGGCCTTTTCTGCTTGCTTCTGTTGAATCAACTGTTTTGCTCTAAAAAACATTTCGCATCACTTTTGATCGCAAATGATTTTTTGTTAAATGATACAATTGGCCAAATTATCAATGGATTGAATTGGATTTTTGACAGGTCTCAGTGTTTTCCCCCAAAATTTTCAACTGGGTGCAATTTTCAAGTCTGAAAAAATCGACGCCCACTACACCCGCAATATCACCCACCGCAAGTGGGTCCTTACTTCACTCATTTTGCAAATCAGAAGTTGGAGTGCAGGGTGCTAATTTGGGGGCCTTTGGTTTCAAGTAGAGGGCCCCCCCTGGTAAAAGTGACATGGGGAGATCACTGGGTCTTTTGAGAGTCACACTGTTAACTCTTAAATATCTTTTCATAGTGAAGAGCCCTATATTGTGGTTCAGCACAGAGTAAATGATTGCCCATTGGGTGTTGATCAATCACAGATAAGGTAAAATAATTCCATCAAAATTAGTTTAATAAATCTGATAAGTTAAACATACAATTTGCATTTATAATGTATGCCAATCGGTCAAAACATTTAATATCACATGAATAATCTTTACAAATTTGGTTTAAAATCAACAAACCTTTCAACCTTCTCTTCTTTACTTAATGCAGATGCTTGACTTTGTGTTGGTTCTGTTGTATCATCTGCAGGAGGTGATTCAGCACTATTAGCTACTGGGGTAGTGGCAGCATCTGCAGAAGCAGCCTCTACAGGTGGAGTTACGATGTTGTCATTTGTGGGAGGTGATATGTTTGCTGATGATGTAGTAGGGGGACTCTCAACTTGCTTTGAAGTGGTATCAGGGGGAGTCTGAGCAGTAGCACTAGCACCAGAAGCAGTTTTCTGAGATTTGAACATCTGCAAGTAAAATAATAATTTTTTAAATGAACGTCTAAGATGGGTCCTTCTGTACTTCTCCACTAAACATTCATTGTGGTATGGATTAGTGCAAATAAATGTAACTTTAAGGAAATGAAGGATGATTTAATTTTGAATAGTGACTCAGGTTTTAATGAGACAAAATATAGAAATGATACGAGGTGACAAAATTGATCCATCATGATGCTTTCTTATCAAAATGTTAAGTTCTTGAAGTTGTAATTATTTTGTGACTTAAAATATATTAATCCTGTTCCTTATGTATTCAATTTCCCAATGAGATTCTACACTAATTTACTTCATAAATAGTCCCCATACCTGGATACAGACTTTACCTACCTCACTGACATTCCTCAGTTTTTCAAGTAGAACCTTTGGTTCTAAAAACCCAGCAAGGACCTCTAATGGAACACCATTCTCACCAATAAAGTAGCAAGATGGTACAGTTAATACTGGATCTGAACCATTGTTAAGAAAATCCTATTCAATATTTTCCCCATTTATTTATTTTTTTTTATTTTTATTTATTTATTTATTCATATATATTTCAACATCAAATGTACAGTAAACGGGTGACACTTCTCGTGTATATTCCCGTGTTTATAATCATGAAATGTACAGATTGGGGATCTGCTTGTGTGATGAATGCTACTATCTATGTCTGACTAAGAATGTGTCATATAATGCCCACTATGGTTATCTGAAATTGATATTATTGATTGATAAAATATTTTTTCAATTCTTTTTTCATAATAAAAATACTTCCAGATGATGTTATTTCAATAGGTAATGAATTCCAAATTGATGGTGCAGTAAAAGATATCAAGGCTTCACCATAATTTGTTCGAATTTTGGGTTTGTCATAGTTTACCCTATTTCGGGTGTTGTAAGCATGTCTCTCTTGGATGGTACTGAAGAGGTTTGGAAAAATTTTATGATAATTATGGAGTTCATTAATCCATTTGTACATGAAAATGCATTTCAACTGCTTATTAATATCAAATATATTCAAAATGTTCAGTTGTTTGAATAGGGGAAGGGAATGTGCTCTGTAGTTACTGTTTGTTGCAATACGTGTAAATTTTTTCTGCAAAATATGAAGGGAGTTTAACAAACCACTACCCGCTTCACCCCAGATAAGATTGCCATATATCAAATAAGAGTAAATAAGGGAATAATAGATGCTTAAGAATGCTTTATCATTTAACAGTTGTTTGACCCTATATAGAATACCAATGGTTCTGGAGATTTTAGCATTAACGGACATAATATGACGTTTCCAGTTTAAGTTTTGATCAATTGTAATGCCAAGAAAATTAATGCTATCAACCTGCTGAAGCTTCTTTTTATTAAGATAGATGTTTATGTTATTTGCATTATATCTTTTTTGACTTGAGGTGAAAATAATATATTTTGTTTTATCCGCATTAAGGGATAATTTATTAGTGATAAGCCACTCCTCTATTAGTTTTAGTTCAGTATTGAGAATATCAGCAAGTTCAGTTAGATTTTTACCTTTTATCAATTAATTGGTATCATCCGCGAATAAAACAAAAAACAATCGTGGAGAAGAAAGGTAAATGTCATTTATGTACAGAATAAAGAAAAGTGGTCCAAGAATTGAACCTTGAGGGATTCCACACGTGATAAATTCAGGCTCAGATAAGGTATTGTTGTAAAATGTTTTCTGAATTCTGTGTGTAAAATAGCTTTTTTTGTATAAATTTATATTTAATGAATTCATTGATATTTATTAAACATTCTGATTAATAATAATTATAAAAAAAGATCTAAATTTAAAAATTTAAAGAGGCAATGAGGACTGTAGAGAAAATAGGAAAGTTTTTTTCATTTTTTCTGAGCTAATGACAAGGCAATATTTGGTTTAACATCTTCTTTGACATACCTATTTTCTTAAAATGTATGGATAAATTATCAATTGTAAGAAAAAGTGTAAATTCAGTTCAAAGCTTCAAAAAGGGGACTTCCACTTTTATATTTTTAAGATCCACCATGTTTCAAGAGGAATATCAGCTAAAATAATGTTTATCTAAGGGGTTTCTTTGTAGATAATAAAAATAGATGTTAGTCTTGATGAAATATCCAAACTTAAATATATTTTGACACTGGTCTATGATCGTTGAATGACCCCTCTGCACTAATTATTGCACCTTTAAACATACTGGCCATACCAGTATTAACTTCATTTTCACCCTATTTGCCTTATAATTTTTTATTCAAAATGAAGTGATGATTTTTCTGAAAAACTTAGATTGCCTAGATCTAATGTTTTGCCAGTAACGATTTTATACTTTGAAACATGAGAATTTAATGCATGCAACCATGGAAAATTTAAGTCATTGATGGTTAAATATGCAAATCTTTTAAAATCTCATGAAAACCTGGACTTCAATGAGATTTCAAAGCAATAGACAAATGCTCTATTAAACAAAGGATACAAATCTGACAGAACTGGGCAGATCCTTCACTGAAACAAGAAAATAATAAAATCATTTCATTTATTTACATCAAGTTCAGTGATTGGTAATGGTGATTCTCACTTTTATGATGCAATTATAGAAAAATAAAAAACAAATCTTAACTTAAACTATGGCTTGGGATATTATATAAATGTATATAAAAGTATTTAAAAGCTATCAATATTTGAGAAATCGTGATATAATTCCAGAATCCTGCTCTTGACATTCTCAATCCTTCAAAACCTTTGTTCTGCAGGAATGTTATATGCAGTTCTCCAACTTCTTAGTAGATCTACATGTACCTGTTTGCTTGTAGCTTAAGTCCAACACATTGTTTTTCACATCTTTCAGACACAGCCTCATCTTCCCATGTTTTGTCCATATTCTTTGATATATCATCCACACCTGAAGCAATATATAACAAAGATAAGAATTTTAATTTATTTGGAAAAATATATATATTTTTGTCCTTTAAGTGACTTGAGCCCCCCCCCATAACAGGCCTGTTGCAATATACATTGAAACCTGTCTTATTCAAATGCCACTGGCCAAAAGCGTTGGAATTGGCAGGTGTTTGGATTGGCAGGTGTTCACAATTTAAAGTTCTTTAACATGCAAGTACAGTATATGGTAGCTTAAAAAATTAGACTGAAAAAACTGTTGAATTGAGATAATTAGAAAAAACTTATTCCTCGTTCACCAGCCATTTCAAAGATACTATACATGTATTTAGAATATTATGTGAGTGGTAAATTATAACTAAATGAGATAAGTTAAACATATCAGCTTGAATATGAAATGTCCCGATGGCTGAGTAAGAGTAAGTAAGAGTGTTTTGATACTTCATAGAAAAATTATAACTGCGTAAACTCTATATTATTTAAAGCATTATAATTTTGTCAGTTGAATGAAAATGTAAAAATCATATAAATCTGCATATTGCATTCATTTTTCCATAAACTGATTTAAATGGCATATTTTTCTGCAGTTTGGGAGAGTTATTTTCGGCTATTTTCGTTGTTCAAATGTTTATTCCCGAAGTCAAATGTATTTTCTGAGAATGCGACGCCACTCCAGATGACATCACATCAGAGATTACCGAGAAACACCATGACGTTTCTTTAAAATCCTGTAGAAACAATAAGAACGTTTTGTTAGGCTACGAGATCCTTTACTTTCATTGGCTGTTTGTTGCGATGTGACGTAATATGAGCGACGAACAACACTGCCAGTTACCAAAGCACTCCATTATCTTTACCATGGGCTTTCAACTAGGCCCATGTCTTTACAGTCTGAAAATTTGAAATAAATGTCCCGGCGGAAAATTCGATTTTAAAGCATCAATAATGGATATCATGCAACCATTCGAACTAATACATAAAGATTACAGGGTAAATATTGATCGCTCAATGTTTGAGAGATGGAAGAGATAAAGCTCAGTGCAAGCATCATATTTTTGGGTGGTCATTTTTTGATATAGCATTTTTGGTTTATGTCTTATCTTCCCATTTATTCTTTGAGCCTACTACCAATATGGGGCTGGATCTGGCTCCAGATCTGTGACGAACTCCAATGCAGTGTCTCGGTATAGACACTGCGGCGGGCAGATGAAGCATTAAATCCCCAAAATTTGGGGAAAATTGTTCCCCTTTTCATCGCATATGTGGTCAATTTTCACACAACTTATAAAATACGTAAAGGCTAGAGTACCGACAATTGTCGGTACTCTAGACTCTGATGTGGTGGCACGCTAGAGGACCGACAAATAAATTGTCGGTACGGGAGATATGCTGTGTTTACATGCTAGAGGACCGACAAATAATATTTTTGATTTTCAAATTTTCTGGCGCATGCGCAATGCGCGGGAGGATATTTCAGATATCATACGGATATTTGGGAACAAGTGCAAAACCCGGGGAGGGCATTAGCCATGGTTACCCGGGGATTACCAAACCCAGTCAAAAAATGGTAGCCAGGGAACAGGGAATGGTAGTAAACGTTGAAAACGCAATAAAAAACATGAACAAGTAAGACGTGAGAGAGCTATTAATGCAGAGTAAACAGCTATATATATTCTAAACAGACAGGATATTTCTCCTGAGCCGATCAGGCGTAGAAAGTGGCGTTTGCTACCCATTAGATAGAAGAAAATAGCTAGAATGTTTTTTATTTGAAGCTTAAAGCACAATTTTTGATGGACGTTGCATTTGGCTCCCTTAGTTAATGGCCACGATTCCATCTCGCATGAGAGAGCTACCAAATGCAAAGTGAACAGTGATATATTCCAAATGAGATATTCTCCTGTGCCTTGGCGTAGCAAGGGTAGAGATCGACGAAGGCCAACGCATCCCCTCCCCTAACTGTATATATCGGCGACCCATTAGATAGAACAAGAAAAGAGCTTTAAAATGTTTTTTAATTGAAGTTTGTAGGACAATTTTGATGGAAGTTGAATCAATTTTTGTCGAAATAAATTATGGCTACAGGTACGATTCCATACTGCAAAAGGAGCACTATGCCGGTCCTGTCAGGATTCGAACTCGGGACCGGGTGTGTTCGAGTCGTGCTCGCTAACCACTAGGCTACCAGTGATGAGGTTATTTCTAAAGGTAAAAGTAGTGCATTTATTTATGAAATTGTCGGCTCTCTAGCAAAATCACGTAGGAGCCACTTGCGTACCGACAAATCGGTTCTCTATCTGGCACTACTAGGTGACGATAGAGTGCCGACAATTGTCGGTACCCCAGCAAATACCCCTGGACAGCCTCCAGTACCGACAATTGTCGGTCCTGGAGCCACTCCGTATAAAATATGTATTCATGAATGTTCCCCAAACATTATTTTGTCAAAAATATTTCAAAATTATTGAAATATGAGAAGAAATCATCGCGGAAAGAATTCTGAGTAAAAGTTGTGTTAATAATAGTTTACCGCAACTGTTGTTTATTAGTTAAAGGGGCAATAAGGCTTGTAGAGTGAAAATTGGAAAATTTTAACTTTTTCTGAGCTATCAAGGCAACCATTGGCTTAACATCCTCTTTGACATACCTATTTTCTTAAAATGTATGGATAAACTATCAATTTCGGCATTAAAAAGTGTAAATTCAGTTCAAAGCTTCAAAAAAGGGGACGTCCACTTTTATATTTTTAAGATCCACGATGTTTCAAGAGGAACATAGCCCTCACCCAACCATGCCGGACATCAACATCACCCAAGAAGGAGTCCGGAAGATGCTTGAAGGCCTGAACCCCAACAAGGCTAGTGGCCCAGACTCAATACCATCTCGAGTCTTGAAGGAGCTGGCATCTGACATCGCCATGCCGCTCACACTAATCTTCCAGCGGTCACTAGATCAAGGCAAAATACCAGCTGACTGGAAGAAAGCCACAATATGCCCCGTCTACAAGAAGGGTGAACGATACAAGGCCTCCAACTACAGACCAGTGTCCCTTACCTGCATATGTTGCAAGCTTGCTGAACATCTTCTAGTTAGCAACATGATGCAGTTTCTTGAGACCAATGGGATCCTGTATGACTTGCAACATGGTTTCAGGAGTAAGAGGTCATGTGAAACACAACTTGTCACCTTTTTCCATGACCTTGTACTGGCGAATGACACTAATCACCAGACTGATGTCATAGTGATGGACTTTGCAAAGGCATTTGACAAAGTATCACATCGCCACCTGCTTTACAAACTCCAATACTACGGTATCAGAGGTCAGGCCAACTACTGGATCAAAGACTTCCTGCAAGCAAGAACCCAAAGAGTTAGTGTAGATGGAGTGACATCGGATGAGGCAGCTGTAACATCAGGAGTCCCCCAGGGGACTGTCCTCGGTCCGATCCTCTTCCTCATTTACATTAACGACTTACCTGATGTCCTGCAACATAGTACCTTGAGGCTTTTTGCAGATGACAGCATCATTTACAGACAAGTTGATTCACCACTCGATGCAGCATTACTACAAGAAGACCTTAATGCTGCAGTAGCCTGGGAAAATCAATGGCTGATGCAATTCCACCCAGACAAGTGCACTGTGCTGTCGGCAACTGGAAGACGAACACCTGCTGTCTCCATCTACAACATGCAGGGACATGCCCTCAAACAGGTATCGTCTGCAGAATATCTTGGTGTTACAGTGCAGGCAGACCTTAAGTGGAACCAGCATATTGCTAAATCCATAACCAAGAGTAACCAGCTCCTTGGCATGCTGAGACGTCATTTATGGAAAGCTCCTCAACATACTAAGCAGACTGCATATTTCACCCTGATTAGACCAAGGCTTGAATATGCAGGCTGTGTCTGGGACCCTTACACATCAACCCAAAAACAAGCTCTGGAGATGACCCAGCGAAGAGCAGCACGGTATGTCATGAATGACTTCAACCGTGTTAGCTCTGTCGGTGCTATGCTGTCCAAGCTACAATGGGAGTCTCTGGAGCAGAGAAGACAACAACAACGGCTCACCATGCTCTATAAAATCAACAATAGCCTAGTTGGAATTCCCAAGGACCAATATCTTGAACCCCCCTCCCACAATAGACCCAGACGATTACAAGTAACTAACAGCCAAGCCTTTGTCCGTCACAGATACAACAAAGATGTCACTTTGCAGTCTTTCTTCCCAAATACAATCAGGGAATGGAACTCACTTCCAGAATCAATAGTGACAGCGGGAACATTAGAAGGCTTTAAAACCACGCTGGGTTCTTACTACCAAAACCCCATTCCTTAACTCTTACTGTTGTGTAACTGTTTTTAAACCGATTTTAACTTTACCTTTTACTCTAACACTGTTTTTATCTTTTACTATGCATACTAACCCGCGATGTAGTAATCAGTAAATGATTGAATCGTGTACTATGATGATGATGATGATGAATATAAGCTGAAATAATGATTATCTAGGGGGTTTCTTTGTAGAAAATAAAAATAGATGTTAGTCTTGATGAAATATCCAAACTTAAATATATTTTGACACTGTTCCATGATCGTTGAATGGCCCCTCTGCACTACTTGTTGCACCTTTAATACGCGCAATTCAACCAATGAAATTGTCTAAATTTTACAATCACGCGACCTGAGCATGGGACTAGAACCAATCACGTCAGTTGTTTATTACGAAGTTACCATGCTTACGGTGAGATACCTGACTGCCGCAGTGATATATCACTGCACGCGAGTTCGCATCTGTGAATGTGGGGTTGATTTCACATACTATCTATTGCAAGACTTACGCCTGCCACAACCGTCACCATGTTAATCAGTGTTTTTTAAGTAGCGCAAGGATCCTGCCATGACCGTGGTAGTGTTATCGTGTAAGCCTGGTATAACCGTGACAGGCTGGTATAACCGTGACAATGCTGTATTCTATTGCAAGGCCAATCATGACCCTGGAAGTGTTATCGTGGAAGCCTGGCGCGACCGTAGCCTTTATTGTGGTTTATAAGCGAATGTGAATATTAATGTATAGTAGTAATTTTGATTTTGACATGATTAAGGTAGTTAAACACCATGATCATAGTATTAGACTGTTTAATTGTAATTAGGATCACTTAAAATTGTTAAGGATATTCCTGGCATTAATGTCATACATATTTACTAGTCATTGCAATACATTATAACGGTCATAGTAGAACTAAGCCTAAATCTCTATATTACCACCCTCATACCTGGCCTTGCAATACTATATTACATTGTCACGGTCATACCAGGCTTTGCGATCCCATAATACATTGTCATGGTCATGCCAGGTTTTCAAATACACATTGTCACGGTCAATTATAGCAATCATAAATTTCTACATCACCACTCTCATACCCGAACTTGGAATACTATATCACATTGCCATGGCGGTCATACCAAGCCTTGCAATACTATATTACATTGCCATGGTCATACCAGGCTTTGCGATCCCATAATACATTGTCATGGTCATGCCAGGTTTTCAAATACACATTGTCACGGTCAATTATAGCAATCATAAATTTCTACATCACCACTCTCATACCCGAACTTGGAATACTATATCACATTGCCATGGCGGTCATACCAAGCCTTGCAATACTATATTACATTGCCATGGTCATACCAGGCTTTGCGATCCCATAATACATTGTCATGGTCATGCCAGGTTTTCAAATACACATTGTCACGGTCAATTATAGCAATCATAAATTTCTACATCACCACTCTCATACCCGAACTTGGAATACTATATCACATTGCCATGGCGGTCATACCAAGCCTTGCAATACTATATTACATTGCCATGGTCATGCCAGGCTTTGCAATACATATTGTCACGGTTATAGCAGTCCTAATCGTAAATTTCTACATTACCACTCTCATACCTGAACTTGCAATACTATATTACATTGTCACGGTCATGCCAGGCTTTGCAGTACTATATTACATTGTTACGGTCATACCAAGCCTTGCAGAACTATATTACATTGTCACGGTCATGGCAGGCATTGCAATATAATACAGCATTGTCGCGGTTATACCAGGCTTTCACGATAACATTACCACGGTCATGGCAGGATCCTTGCGCTACTTAAAAAACACTGAATAACATAGTGACGGTTACGCCAGGCGTTAGTCTTGCAACAGATAGGGTCTCGTTGATTTTCAATATCATGAAAAAAAATCTGCCTGCTTTAGAATTATTTCATATTGACTCACCTGTAATATAGACAATAATCAATGACTCTGTAGATTTTGCATGACTGATGGCGTCTGGAATAGAGCCCTCAAACCACTTCATGTTGCTGTGAATAGACGAAAATTGATAAAATCAAAGTAACACGTATACTTTGCGAGTTTGTTTTTGTTGCGAGAAGCAGCGAGAGGTCAAACGTGATAGTACGAGAACTTCCCTAGTTTGGCAATAATAATGAATTTTATAGTAAATCCATTTTGATTTATAAATCTTTGTATAGTAATGATGATAACAGATATAAAGTTATGGGATATAAATGCAGAACTTTGTATGAAAAACTGCATTTGAAATATTTATAAAATCACGTGACATGGTCCGATCAAAATGGCGATTGACAATGACATATAAAAAAGCAAGTGCGATCGAAGTACAAAATAAGAATTATTCAATTTATTGCGTTATTTTGACTTCGCAGATCAATTTGTGAAAGTAGCCAGTGAAGACTCAGTTAGTTTGAATGACCTTTTCAGCTGCAAGTTGAGCTCGCTGGTGTAGGTATGCTCTTTTCTCTACAAATTTACATAATTTTCTTCAAATCTCAATCTGAAATTGATTGGAAATTGAAAATAATGAAAATCTTCAAAATGAAATTAGACTTGAAAATCAAATAAGACACCACATGCAAAATATTTAAGCAAATATCATACCACATGTGCTGGAACCATGCACCATCCGAAATGCATAGTGATAGGGATACTGAATTATATAATCATTATCATAGGCGGAGGTTAGTACTATGATTTACTTCCTGCGAAAGATATGTGGATTTTGATATAATAGCTTTCTCACGGCGCACTTGAACAGCTGAATAATAGGGCACTTCAGTCAGAGAGCTGAAGTGTAACGAACCAGATGAAAACAACATCCGGTCGTAACTGATTGAAAAGGGTAATCCCATTTCTGATACCACTGTAATGACCCATCGGGGAGTTGCAGTGTAACGAGCCAGATATTAGACTTGAAAGGGAGTGTGCTAAATCCAATGCCTGCCCAGTATGGGAATCGAACCCAGGACCTTCCAATCTTGAGTCAGATACTCTACTACCCCTGAGCCATAAAGACTCTAGCCACTACAACTGAGGCTGTAGTAGCGACTTCCTTTCGAAGGTCATTACGTAATCACTGCAGGGTCCCTGGCAGTTGACAGATTTGGTTCAAATTTAATAGGCTTATGCCTTATTAAGGACCTCTTCTGGAAAAGGAATTTTCAATATGGCCACTCAATTTTAATTGACATCCATTTTTTGTAAAAAATGGAATCTTTGATAACTCAAATACATCGTTGACGAATTTGGTTCAAAGAATCGGTATCGATATGGTGAACTTTTTGAACACACGTTTCTCTTAAACCAGTCATGAAAAATTTCTGAAAATCTTACAAATTTTCAATTTAATGGCAATCTTTTGAATGGTAACAAGATAATTTGAAATAGATATACATACTGTCATCTATATTGTTTTAAAAAACAGATCAAACACTAATTATTTTGTTCTTGGTATCATGTTTCCAGAGTGAAATGAAACATATTTCCGAACCTCATTGGAACAAAATGACATAAACACAACATGTTTAGGTCTCTCAATATTGTAATTGTACACTGAATGAAATTTTGGTTGATTTTAAAAAAGTATCTTGTTAATGGAATTAAAGGTTACTGTAAAACAGGTAATTTTGACACTGGGAAATTTTAGCGATTTTTCAATTTTAGGGGGTTTTAGCGCGGGAAATTTTAGCGAAATGAAGATTAATCTTTAAAAAATCAAATTAGAGAAATGCATTAGAAATTTTATCATTTATGGCAGAAGAATGAATAACGGACATGACAGAGGAATTATCAAAATGTAAGACTTCTAACGCACATGGTATTGGTCCAAACTTCTGTAATCTCATCTGACTAATCACAAAATCACGAAAGATTGAAAGGAACATAAGATTTAAAAATATTTACCTTTTTCAAATTACAAACCGGAAGTCGAGCACTGAACGAAAAGCTCCTTAAATACAAGTATTCATGTAGTTTCCCGGGAATTTGCAAATTTTAGCGCCCGGTTTATTTTAACCCCGGTTTATTTTAGCGAATTGAATTTTTAGCGAAACTATAGCGATCGCTAACAATTACCCCTCGCTAACAATACCCGTTTTACAGTATTCTTGATTTTTATCTATTTTGGGGGGATTTTGTTTTAATTTTTTGAATACTTTTTAAAATCAACCAAAAATTCCTTTGTATAACTATAATATTGATAGGTCTAAAATCATGTTGTATATGCTATTTTGTTCCAACAAGGTTCGGAAAGACATTTTATTTCATTCTCAAGAATTGGTAGAAAGGAGCAAAAACAATTGCACTAAAAAAAACAAAAAATGTTAACAAAAACAGTTATATATAATAAAATATTTCTAAATAATTTTCGCATTAAATTGTTGTCAATCAGTCAACATTACATAAAATACATGTACCATGTTTTTTACAGAATGTTTTCAATGATTGGGTTAAGAGAAAACATTGTTGAATTCAGTTCTCCATATCGATACCTATCCTTTTACACGTTCATGACTATAGGGACAATGCAGCTTTGGTCAAGTAGAGATTTTCAAGATGGCCACTAAATTTCAAATTGGCTGTCATTTCTGCCATTTGTAATAACCAATACAATGCCACACATGTATTAAATATATATACAGCATGGTCACATGGTGCTAAATAATGTAAGCCTATGTCATCATGTCGTAAGCTAACTGTACACCAGGCAAGACCTGAAATTTCATCACACCTTTTCATTCATTGGATCTTACCAGGCAATGTTTGATCTTGCCCTATCTTCCCTTGTGAGGTCCGATGAAAGAATGAACATGTCACTTCTTTACACCAGACCCCGAAGTGCATTCAATCAAGAGACGATTTGTGATTTTTTCTAAATGGCTTCACAATGAAATTCAGATTGTGATATGATAAAATACTTAAATACTTGTACATGTACAGTATGTTGGTTAATATTTCACTGGGTCTGAGTAGGCTAAAACAGACCACCAGGCAAAGCTGGGCAAGATCTGATCTGCTGAATGGCTAACTTTACCTTAACATTAGCTGTTCAGCATTTTTGTTAAGATGAATCCAAAGTTATATTTGAAAGCAAACCATTTCACAAACAAGAAGCTAATGCAAATATAGTTCTGGCCACTTGTTCTGGCTATTATAAATTAATTGGAGTATGCCTGGCTTGACATGGAATTGAAATCTTCCTCAAAATATTTTTCCTCAAAAACATTCCTTTATTTATTCAGTTCAACCACATTTGAAAGAACATTTCAATTAACTACAATGAACCAGGAAGGAAAATACATTTCATTAATTCAGAAAAATGTAACTGCTATAGTAGTATGACAAGATCAATGTCATAATGCTCTTTCTATTTTATCTGCCTGTATTTCAGACTAGCTGATGCATTACATTATCTATTGTATTCATTTTTTTTCTTTTCAGATTCATCCTCACTTAATTTGTTGGGTTATAGCAATCTAAGTTTATGAGATAACATCACCTTCAATCGACTTGACACTCCACTGCTTGTGCATGCTGACCAACACCTTGTGCTATCTCTGCGATACAATTTACCTTAAGTCAGGGGACTATGTCAGTCAATAGGGTAAGATTTATTTCTAGGTAAAATTTCTTTTAAAGTGAGATTCATTTTCAGGTGAAATTAATTTTTTAGGGTAAGATTTATTTTTTAAGGTAATGTTTGTTTTTTGTGCAGTGATTTCACATACACTGAAAAAAATACAGTATTAAGATGCATAAAAAAACTTTTTTTGATTTTGATAGGCTACATGCATTTGAAATTGTAAAATGTGTCAAACATAATAGTGCAATTACATAGTCACAGTATATCAACCCCAAAGGTCAAGATGACTTCAATATCAGTTATCAGGTTGTTTTTTTTTATCAAAGACATGAATTAACGAATATTCATTTGTTGTTCACAGTGTATTATTATCTTAACCTCAAAATACTCACAATCGCAACTAGTTGTCGAATTAATATAGTTTTCTATATCTTGTTCTACTTTGGGAAACATCAGTCAAATTCACAATGATAGCATTACGTGTAAGTTTATTACTTTTGTTTATTAATATCTTAAGTATTGTGTCTATTGTTAAAGGAATGAGAAGAGATATAGGTAAAATAATGTTAAATGTTAAAAGCAGTGTTTTCAAAAATCATGCTAATATTTTATGTACATGTAAAATCCTAATTTTGTTTATTTCCTGAAAAATGAATCGAGGTGCATGTATCTGATCAAATATACAGTTATTGAAGGTTTAGATGCAGAAATAAATTGTTAGAAACTAGTAGATTTGAGAAAAGGAATGCACAATTAAAATATCAACATGAGTGAGCAAAGCAAATGACTTTTCGATATTTGATATCATGAGAAATGATCTGATATTGGGTAAATTTCTTGATCACTATCAAAAAAAAAAATTCATTTATCGTACGAATGTGCAGCTGATAAACGAAAATTAATATACACTTAGTGTGCTAAATGTATAATAACATTAAAAAATAAATTTGATATCTATTGGCTAAATGATTAACTGGAGGATATCGCTACGATATACTCCGGAAAACCAATATGTGGAGGATATTGTGACGATATCGTAGATAAAAACTATATTCTTCAAAATCATAGGATATCCTATAAATATCACCTAGATCTCTATAATATCAGAAATATCACTGGCTGCTGCGATAACACAATAATTGTGAGATAATGTTCAATATTGTACATTTTTCCCTTTTAGGCACCTAATGACATGGGTTCACGGAATGCTAAAGCGAGGGAGGCAGGAGAGATCTTATACAACAGTCTAAGCAACTCTAATAATTCAAGTTCAAGGTGAGTCTGAGCTGACATGGGAAGTAGGTGCTCTTGATTCTTCTATGCTGGCCTTAAAACTTGGACAAAAATTCTCCTTTAAAATCTGTCTTCAACAATTCAGTGAGTCTTAGACTTAATCCTTTATTCAATAATATTGAAATAAAATGAACAACATTTTTCAGGCTCGATGGAAGAAGTAATACGCGGAATCTTGCAGAGTCTTCAATAGCTATAGAGGGTGGGATTGATGGACGTGTTTCCGCTGTCAGACGCACTTTCTGTCTCATCATCTTATTTGATTTATTGTTCTCATTTATACTTTGGGTGTTATATTCTCAGGTAAGACTGTAAATTTTAGTATATCTTCATGTAGTTATGCAAATCTACAAATTAAATAGGCCCGGTGCTGCATTTATGGAAACTAGAAACTAATCTTCTATTTTGACAGTAATATGTATATTTTGTTATACATTTTATTATACATGACTAGTCTTTTGAGGATATTAGATTCTGGCAAAGCCCCTTTATTACTTCTGACAGGTTTCTTCTAGAAACTTTTTTTTTGGAGCCACAACATGGTTTGCTGATGCTGGTAAAATAAAGGAATTGAACTTTAATTGAGAGAAGATATTTTATAATTACTTTACCTAGAAAGCAAGTGAATGACATTATTTTAAGGTTTCTGTTCTCTAGTAATCCTTGGTATTCCAATATAGTCGTGTTATTTTAATAAAAATTATTGTAATTTTAGTTCACAAGTAAACCTCTGATGGTTGCTATCTATGAGCAGGTGGAAAAATACTCAATTAGAACATCACTCTTTGATACAGTGGTAAGTACTAATATAAAAGATAAAAAATAGAAAGTGTGATATTTTAATATTTTAGAATAGGTTTTAAGGTATAAATGTTGACAACACCTAATTGCAAAGAAACATTGGATTGCAAGGAAACATTTAAGAAATACAAAGATATAAAATGCTTACAGTTCAGGCACATGAAACATTAAATAAAACTTTTTTTATAAGAAGTAATAGAAATGAGGAGAGATTGGCCAATCCATAGGTAATGAAATTTTGAAACGGCAAGGAAGAGTAAGTTTTTTACATTAGTACTAAGAGTGGAAAGGAAATGTTTCTTTGTTACATTTGTATATTAAAAGTAACAAGTGTCGCAATATCCTTTATATTATCATTTCAGTTGGCGGCAGCATCAAGGTTTACAATACTTATTCTGTCATATGCTCTCTTCAGATCCAGGAAGCCCTGGTTTGTTGCAGTAAGTAAAACCAGTAACTTCATATTTTATATAACCTGGTTTTTGCCATACTATCCTAAACTTCATCTTGACCCTCTCCAACACACCTCACCTCCATGATCTGGAGTTGAACTAGTTATAGGGGTCCAAAGACTTGATATAGTAGTTTAATATAATACTTTTCTGTGTCATAAATCCTATTTCAATCCGTCGTACTGGAGTCTCTCGCAAATAGCCCCATGGGTGTTTATTTGAAAGAGAGATTTGAAAGAGGTTTTCACGTTTTTCAGGGGCTTCTAAATAAACACCTAGGTGGTGAAATATTAGAGAAAGGATTCTTATGTTATTAAAATGCCTAAAAACAACCTAATATTTACTAAGTGATTACTGCCATAATAAAAAGTACCAAACCTGTCTTGGTAAATTAAAAAAACAACACCATTCAATTGTTGAATTTACAAATGTTTTTCAAATTGTAACACTAACAGCAAGAACAATTTGGTAAGCCTAACTATGTCAACATACATTGTGCTATCACTTAAGAGGCCAGGTCAAAATATCGATGTCCGTCAAAAAACGTAATTAATTAAGTTAGGTCTTGCCCTCCCCCCTTCTTAACGAAAGTCAAATTGTTGATGAGTTTTTTCTTATGAAATTTCCACTTATGATTTACTCAGTTTAATAGCTTTTCTATCACCATCCAAACTCCACCTGAATGCAGAAATTGCAAAAAACAAAACCCTTGGAAACTGAAAATCGATGTCCGTCATGTCACCTCATTAAATAGCATTTTACCCCTCCCCATTGTATTACGTTTTTTGATGAACAATATTCAGATATTTGCCTTTTCTCTTTGTCATGGAACCAGATCTTCAATCAGTAGAAATTTTTATTTTCTGCCCCACCCTCGGCTTTCTGTATGCCCTTTTAATGGTCTTAGATAACACATCATTGGAATTTGTTATCAACTCACCAATTTATTTTTGAGAAACATTAAGTTTTTACTTGTGTGACTGAGATTGTGCTGCACATGGCGGAAACACAAGCTCACTGGCTTGAAAATCAATTTCCCCCTTAATTAAAGCCCTAGCCTTGGAAAAACACTATTTCCCTCTTTAAAGGGAAAATGGGCATTCTTTTTGAGAGCTTCCAAATAAACATCCATGCGAAGTAAACACCCTGTTGGCTTATTAGCGAGAAACTCTTATACAGAAACAAGTTGAAAGGAAGAAAGTACATTTTATATTATACTACATTAAGTACAATATACATTATATACATTATACATATACACCCTAAAATCCATTATAAATATGGATTTTAGGGTGTCACACAAATGTTTATGCTTCATCCCTACATTTACAAACAACAAAAGTAAAAATGACAGTAATACATGAATTAAACTCTGAGTATTTTTAAAGCAGATATGAAATGGTATATTTAACCTAAAGGAATCAATATACTTTTTTGATAAATGTAATGGACATATTTTCTCATCAGTAGTGTGAAAACTATTTCACTCTAACGATCGTTATAGCTGCTTAATAAGCAATATTCGAATTGGTTGTGACGTTATTGGCCCCCACGTGATCTCTCACTGGTCCCCACGTGATCTCTCACTGGTCCCCACGTGGCCTCCGTTTTGGTCCATTAGATCATGATGTCATAATGCCAAAATGTTTTGTTATTTGTTTACACTACAATCCTATGGTTGCCGTGACGTTGTGATTACTAAGGAACCAATAAACCAAAGCTATATTTTGTATATGACGTTACTAATCACGTGGGGGCCAATTTGACTGATCAGTTAGTTTTATTTCGTTATTTATGACCGTTAGCAGTTATCTAACATTTATTTTATAATGGCTATCGCAAGAACTCTATGTTGGGCTTACAATGGAGAAAACCGCATTTTTGTAGCTGCAAGTTGAGAAAAGCTATTTCAGTTGTCCTTTAAGGATGTATTAACAACATGATGGATGGGATTTTGGTCATATAATCAGTTGTAGAAATTTCCCACATTGCGCTGGTTTTGCAAGAATACAGCAAGTTGCTTGCAAGTTTTTTTAGTTTTCTAGAATTCCCTTTAATTTGCATATCTCCATTTTTGCTTTCTGTCATGACTCACAATATGTAATCAAAGGAGTGGTATCGATATGGAGAACTTTTTGAACACACGTTTCTCTTAAACCAGTCATAAAAAAATCTAAACATTTTACACATCATCAATTTAATGGTCATCTTTTGAATGGTTACATATATAGTACCATGTAATCCAAAATTGCCAAAATATATTTCACACCATTTTCAATTAAAAATACATATTACCCTGTGTAATGCCTTCTCATGGATTCTTATTATCAATAGGAATACCAAGCATTAGCAATGCTAAATTTAAAACAAATAAAACATTCTATGAGCAAGACCAATTTTAATGAACAACCAGGAAAAAACCTTGAAAGATGAACAGGTAGTGCCCTCTATAGGATAAAATATTTTTGTATCATTTCTTGAGAGAAGTATAACAGTAATTTACTTCACTTAGCATAAATAGATGTCACTGTGTGTCAGATCAATAAAATGCATTCCTTGAACTCAAATGACCCTCAACATCAGCAGATCTTTTCTTGGCATCCTTACGATATGAGGCCATTCAATATTAACCCTTCTAATCTGGTATTATTTAGTGTATACAGTAGCCATTTCTTTGTTTTGCAGATCACAACAGCATTAACATGCGGCTTCCTTGTTGCAAAAGCATTTCTATTTCAAGTAAGTTAGGAACTTTATGTATTTATTTTTCTTTGCTTATTTTTAGCAGTATTTGTATCATTGAAGATGTATATTTTATGAGCGTGGAAATTAATAATTAATTCAAGCCTCCCTTAGGCCATTATTCTATTACCAATGGTCTTTCCTTTGATCATACATTATTATGATATTTCAATTAACTTAAGAGTTTTTACCACAAAATAATATGCGGTAACAAAGGATACAATACATTAACAATGAGAAATAATGGATGAATGAATGGTACAGTTTTTTTCAATTATTTACTATTTGAACAATGGAGCTATATACTCTATATAAATCAGTGCTGCATGTTGTAGCTCACATGTTTATCCTTAATACAAACAGTATAACTCTTTCAGTTTGATAAGCATAATGCCTTGGACTATATCGTGCTGATTGTCTCATTCCTTATAACCTGGATAGAGACCTGGTTCATGGACTTTAAAGTTCTGCCAAGGGAACAGAAAGCAAGAGAGAGAGGTAAATTAAAAAATATTATAAATTATAGTATAATTGCTATTAATTGATAATGAGGGGAAAAGTTGAGATTTCTAGCATTATAATTTTTATTTACTTATTTACTATTTATTAGGATATAATATACTTAAAATAGCAACATTACTAGGGTGCATCAACACACAATAGGTTAGATTGCACAAATTTTAAATTGTTTGTCGAATACTTGTACATGAAAGTAACAGTACTTATGCCTCTAAAGTTCACTGGATGTTTACTATTGAAAATAAAATTCAAAACAAATAAATTGGCATCCCTCCATTTTTTCTGCTCCAGCACAATGGAAAGAAGATCTTATTTCAAAAATGGAAGAAACACCTGATATGTGAATAAAAAATTTAGATGTATGTTGATGAATTACTAATTGAAATTTGTGTTTTGGTATATTAATCAATATACAGTACTGTAATGTGATATGATGACAAAAGTCTGCATTTATAGTCATTGGTGGCTTCCGTGTTTTTATTGCTGAAATAATTTTTTAAAGGTTTGACAAAAATATTGACAATTGAATAATTTCTTTTCTAACCGTTTACAACTTAAATTGATTAACTTTCCACCTTGACATTTTTTCATATTATTTCAAATGAGTACTTATATTTTGAGCTAAATATTTTAAATGTTTGTTATTTATTTTCAAATACAGGAAACATTATTCATTGAGGTCATAAATAGAGGTTTTTTAATGGGAGGGATGGAATATGAATTTTATTTTGATGGAAAATATCATATTGAACAAGGAAAATATCATATTGACCTATAATCCTCTGCTGAATGATAGAAAAAAATGATTGAATCTGAGAAATATTAACGTTACATCAATTATTCCACTCTAACATACATTGAGAATTTAAGAGCAAGAAAAAAGATAATCCTTCAAAAAGTTGAAAAATGAAGATTATTTTTAAACCAAAAAGAAAAATATTTGAAAAAATCAGGTTTTGGAAAAAATGAAAATTTTTGAAAAAATTATTTTTTGAGACAAATGAAAAAATTTTGAATTTATCCAGGACGATATCCATATCATCCCTGATATCATCCCTCTAATCCTCATATCATCCCTGTCCCAAATATGTGACTTATCACTTGCTGTTATACATGTTATATACCTGATATTGCTCTGACCATGGTTAAGATAAAATATGGACTTTTGTTAACTTATTTGTCATTGAATTGTTATTGAACCTTTCCTATTGAACGTTACAAAATATTTTTTTATGCAATTTACAACAATTTAAATAAATAGAGGTTATTTAATGGGAGGGATGCAAATTTTATTCCGAGGGGAAATATGATATTGGCCAAGTAAAATATCAAATTGGCCGAGGGTGATAGCCCAAGTGTCAATATGATATTTCCTCGAGGCCAATTTCATATTTTCTCAAGGGCTTATTTATTTTTGTATGTCATCACCCAATGATTGTGACATAAAATGATACAATTTATCATATAACATTTTCAACTTTTATTAACAAGTTTTAATTGAAAAGTATAAATGATTAATAACACTAGAGAAATTATCGGGAATAGTTCTGATATGGGATTTTTGCTGCTATGGGATCCAATACAGGATTTTGGCTGATATGGGATTTGATACAGGATTTTTTGAATATCAATTTTAATCCTCCTTATTTTCACGGGGAAAACATATTATTATGGAATAATATAGAGTTATTTACTTTTATTTGTTTTTAACAGCTGAAAGTCTTCTGGGATCTTACCCTAACCACATAGTTGATGAGAGGACACCGTTACTAGGCAACAACATGTCACCTGGTCCACAAGATGACAACTTTATATCATTACCAGGTAGACAGCATTAACATATTTGTTCTTAAGTTTCTCTTTTATACAACCGTATGAAAAATGTACAGTGAAACTTGTAATGTGGAGCACCTCTGGAAGTGGAACACCTCTGTTAGTGAAACACTTTTCAGAATACCAAGACCAACTGACTCAATGTTAAATAAACTTCCTATAAGTGGAACACCTCCCAAGTGGAACACATTTTAGAATTTCCAAAGGTGTTCCACTTAGACAGGTTTTTCTGTAATACAAATATACTGTACTTACCACATATATTTGCATTTACATACTTGTTCATCTCAGGTTTCTCTCAGAGACTAACCATTTATATTTTGTTACCAGTTAACATCGTAACTCACAGCATATTTAAAGATACTTATTGATCAGTACTCTAATGATATTATAATGTTTGAAGGATCTGATGATGAAGACAGTCAGATATTTGGTTCACTTCCCACCACTAGGGGGCACAGCAGGTCCAACAGTCGCAGTAGCGCCATCTCCTGGCAACTTGGAGAAGAGGTATTTAGCAAAATTCCCGTAATATTTTGAACATTATATTGTACATGATCAGTAAAGAACAGTATTATTAATTTATTGTTTATTAATTATTCAGAATGGAGATGACCAAGGCCATGTGTGCATTTGATTAACATAAGATTTGGTATCTGCTTGGAGATTGTAGAGTATATAAATAATATTGTTAGTACCTCAGTTGAAATACTCGATTTTGATTGGTCAACGAGCGGTGAATAATTTTAACTGTACACCGTGCAATGCATTGCCGGTGAATAATATTCCCAGCATTCCACTAAAATGACGTCATTATCAGACGATAAAATGGCCGCCGCTAGCACTAGCCGTTTCAAAAATGTTGAAGATGAGGATATTATTGGTCTCTTAGAGAGTAAAGACAGTCAAAATACGAAGAAAAATCTAAAACTTTGTACAAAGCTTTTAGTGGACTTCGCCCAGGAGAGTAATTTGACTCCATTGAGTGAACTTACTGCCGATATGCTGAAATACAACATGAACGTCTCGAGGGTCTGGATCCAACTTCAAGTCAACTTCAAGGGTCAGAAAAATCTAAGATATTCTTCGGACTAACAAAAAAATTATAGACCTATCCAGAGGTTTACTGTCAAAATTATATCCCGAGACTGTAAACCGAGACCGAGGTCAATAATTGTATACTGTATGTATCTCTATCATTCTCCAGGAGCAACAGTATTTGAAGGTGGCAAAGGAAGCTTCTGACACTGCCTGGAGATTATACCAAGCAACTGATGGTTGGAAGGAGGAAAATGTGAAGAATGATGAGGAAAAAATCTACACCAAAGTTATACCAAACATAGGGAAAATATTTAAATCTGAAGTAAGCACTTAAAATACTTTTGTTAACATTTCTAACAATATTTGTAACAAAATTAGGTTACATCTGGGGCTCAGTTTCTAGGCTCAAACAGTTATATATTGTGCAGTATATTTTTGGTTAAACAAGGATATCTTTTCTTTTATGAACCATGATAGGTTGAAAAGAAGTGAATGGTAATTATACTGCATTCTGATTGGTCAAAACAGTAATGCATATCTAACAATGTGATGTGGCCTCGCACAACCAAATGCGTATTCCCATCTAAATGATTTGTCTTTCAAAGAAAACTATGATTTGTGGACATGTTTTGCTATCATGCCATCATACCCCAGTATGTCCTCTGTCAGTCAAAAAAGTTTGAACCAAAACTCCCCACGAAAATCAAAAGATCTTACCTGTTGGATACGCCATCTACAGAAAATGTCAAAAATTGTCACTCTGATTTTGACAGATGGAGGCAGGTCAAAAAGGTAAAATTTCTTACAGAAAATGCACCTCAATCACATAAAATCATGTGTTAGAGTTGGTCCATACTCCATACATACACTTTTTCATTCATGCACTTCTTAAAATTCAACCACTGGTGATACTAATATAATTAGAATAATTGGACTATATTCTTGTTTTTAAAATGCCATCTATTGTGTCCCCTGTATGACATGTTGCAGTGGTGTATCATTGTTGTGTATTATTTGAGACATAATTCATTGTTGAGACATATGTAGGCCTATTTCAAACAATTAATAGCTTACATAATATATAAGCCTATATAATTTTTGGTTGATGCATAGCCCATGGTTGAGACATATCTCATATTTGGGCTTAAAAGTTTGAGGCACAATGTGTGTGTGTTGAAGCATACTTTATGATTTAGGCAATATTTCTAGTAACCTACTACTCAAGGCATAAAGCCATGGTCCAGGCATAGCCAATGGTTGTGGCACCTATAGTTGAGGTTTAATCTGTTGAAGTCCAAGAGCAGCCTATTGAGGTAGCTATAGTGTATAATCATGTTTGAGGCATAGCCTATGGCTTAGGTCTAGAATGGTACCTTCAAATAAGGATATAAGCTACCATCGTAAGATATGCTAAATTATTCTGAGTCTGTATTTACTTCTGCTATCCAATATACTGTTTGATTCAAAACCAAGTACATGTACTAATAAAAACACTATCAATGTTACTTCATTGCTAGTATTAAATCAAGAGTTGATGTATGTTTTGTAGACCATAGTTGATGCTGATGCAGAGAAGCTGTTTGGCCTGCTGTGGAATGGTGTAGAAGCTGAGACAGAATGGAACCCAACTGTCACTGAAGTTCAGGTACAGCTCCATCAATGGTTACTTTATGTATCTACAATCTACATTTATATGTAGCTTTGTCTATAGGGCATGTAGGGTAAGCCATTTTTTCATTAAAAGTTCTTGAGACATCTCTGAAAAGGTTCCAGTTATAGATCTTTGATGTGTTTCTTGTTCATTCTAGATTGCTCAAACTATAGATGACCACACAGATATTACTTACCATGTGGCAGCAGAGGCTGCCGGTGGCATGGTCTCGGCAAGGTAAATACACAAACTCATTCTGTTTACTCGTTTCAATCGTTAAGCCATCTTGATATCTCACAAACAATATATTGTCATAAATATTAGTAGCATAGAATATTAAAAGTACTTGTGACCCAAATTAATGGATTGAATTGAAAATTTTATTGAGACTTTGCCAATCTGTACATCATTAGGTTTAAATTTTCTCATTTATTTAGGATCCCTATTTTTTCTCATGTAACAGAGATTTTGTCAATATGGTAATAGAGATTTTGACAATCTGTTTTGATATTACACAAATAAATGAAGGGTCCATATTTTCTCCTTTGTTTAAGGATCCCTATATGTTACATAGTACTATATAATGAGTAGTTTACATATTACACAAATAAATTAAGAGTCCATATTTTCTTATTTATTTAAAATAGATTTTAACAATCTGTATCCATAATTATACAAATAAATCAAGAGTTCCTATTTTCTCATTTGTTTTCCAGAGATTTTGTCAATTTACGAACATGGCGTATAAAACACGGTTGTATATTCTCAGCAGGATGTTCGGTGGAGCACAAAGACTACCCTGCTAATCCTAAATATGTCAGGTCAGTTAGTTATTCTACTTGGAGGACATGATTACATTGATTAGGCTCAACAAGCATGAGGCAAGTGAGGCCTGGAGGCATTTCAATAAACCTTTGGAAATAAGAGTACATATAGGGTTATTATCTGACATGGGGCATTGTCGAACGATCTTCTATAATTCTTTGTTTATATGATTTCTTTATTGAAACTTCAAATTAGACGCATCGATTTATCGATACGGTAATATATAGTACTAATGTAAAGAGTCTTAACTATGCCCCAGATTTTCACTTGATGTCAAGGGTTTGTCCAGGAATGCCCTGCTGTAGAGAATGCCCTTGTGTACTTTAGATCCAGTGGTAGTTGCCTTGATTTCAAAATTGCCATTTTTGCCTGTGTAATTATAAAGAATATTGGCTACATTCCTGATAACAGTATCCATTATATAGTATTTTACCTGAGACGTAAGGGCAGACTTATGCCTGATTAGTTAATTGCAATTGATTAATCAATATAGTGATTAATTCTAGTCATTAATGTGTGTTTATAGGGGTGAAAATGGTCCAGGGGGTTGGGTGTTTGAACCAATAGATGGTCAGAAAGGAAGGTGCAGGTTCACCTGGATACTCAATACAATGCCAAAGGTAAGGGACTCACTAGCCAGTGATAATTCAGTGTTGTAATGAATGCAGTTATGTTTCAGGTTGTCCCCTCCCTCAACCCACAAACGAAAATGCTAGAAGTGGTGATATATTGTTATAGCCACCAATCTTTGGAAAGGAATTTGGCATTGGGTGCAACTTATGAAAATCATATAACATAAGTTCAATACTTATTATTTGAGGAAAAACACATACTAGATACTTAATCCTGACCAGAAGTAACATATTTATTTCATAAGTAATATCTTGAGGCCAAATATCAGTGAATGATGTTTTAAGTGTATTTTAATATATTAGATAAACTATACTAAACTAAATAATGAAATCCAATATGACTATTTCCCAAAGAATACAATTTTATGCAACTTTTTGTTGTTGACTTTGTTCAGTGGTTGGTATTTGACATTTGGGTCTGTTACAAATAGCAGGTGGTTATATTTTGCATGTTACTGTAATGCCTTGTTCCTTAATTGTTTTAATATGAAAATGTCATATGTATTGGAATAAAGGACACGCTTATTATCATGTGGAGTAATTAGTAGCTATAAGTAAATTGTTTAACCTTAATCAACCTGATGCAGGTGGTTCTTTAGTAATGTCAAAATACATTAAATTTCTTTTATTATGGTAACTATGGTGTTTCTAAACATCTTCAAAGATACTTTGCTTTGATATAAGACCTAAATGTCATGCATATCGATGAATATAATTCAGGAATATGTGAGCTAATTGAGAGTTTAAGCCATACCCAAAATGTACCCCATCCCAACTAAATGTGTGGTTTGTCATTTGCAATGTGCTCATAACAGGAATCTTATATTCTGACAAGTAATCTGTCATGTTCTCTGAATACTTCTTGATATCAGCTGGGCTTTGATAATTGTCTAGATATTTAGGAAGAAGCATGAGTCCAGGAAAGTGTGGCGTCATCCATATGATCCTTGATCCATTTTTAATTACTCGATCTTTATTGAAGTTTAATGCAGCAAAGTATTGATCAAGCGTTTCCTTTGTTTGTGCAAAGTTAAGGTGATCATGTAATCCTATTGTGAAGATGAATAAAAAATCTTTGGCAGATTTTATGTACTTTTCAGATGCTCTGATCTCAGAGAGTCGATCCCGTTGTTGATAAGCCATCTTTACTTTTCCGTTACAAATTGTGGTGTCTCTTATTAAAAGATCCCTGCAGAATTTTAGGTCAAACTGCATGTGGAATGCACACTTCACTTTATCTTCTGAAAGTAAAATGCATTATGCACTATGTTATACACAAAACTATTAAGGTATAACAGATTTTTTCAGGAAAATGTAATCCCCATTCCCAGAGGCAGTATTCTTACTTAAGATTCAAAATATTGCAATAGTTGAGCTTGACTCTTTATGAAGAACATTGTTCACTGGCGGATTAGAGGGGGGGGCCTGGGCCCCCCCCCCCTGGGTGGGCCCAGGAAAAAAAATGGGGCTCCAAAAAAAGTGGGCCCTTTTGGTCATTAATGGGCCTTTTAAGGCCTTATTTTTTAATTTCAAGCAAAATTTTGAAGAAAATGGGCCTCAAGATTTCAAAATTTGGGCCCACTTTTGGGTTTTAGGGGCCCAAAATTTTTTCGGACATTTTTTTCTCTGACTTGAAATTTGGGCCCCCCCTTATTGATTCCCAGATCAACCCCTGTTGTTTGTAATACTGTAATAACTGAAAGGTTTTAAGCCCAGTACTCAATGATCTAAAGTATGGTCTCTGATTTAAAGCATGAATGACTTGGATTTAGACTTTGAATGAGGGTGTTAGCCCAAATTCAATGGCTAGAATGCATTCAATCACCCACAATTGTGTCATTTGCTTTGCAAAAGATTTTGTAAGAAGAAATAGAGATGCAACCAGAAGCATTATTGCAAGGGATTTTTCAAGATTTTATTGTTTAATATTTTGACCTGCATAATCCAACTAAGCCTACCTTGCAATTTATCATGATACTATTTATCGTTTTTTTGTCACGCAACTACCAACTTGAAATTGTGAAATTGATGAGGGTAATTAATTTCACTGAATCTAAAGATAGCCAACAATGCATTCTGTTCTAGAAAGCAATTTTTATCTCTAATGTAATAAAATACACATTTACCAGATGAGGCACTTTTGAGGAGTGCACCACTCTCTAGGTTTCCATTTAGCAATATTAGCAATCCAGTCCACATGTGTCTAATCAAGGAATTCCCCACAAAGATGAGATTCTTCACTTTCTTCTGCTCTAACATATCACAAACTGCTGGTTCTGATTCATACTCTCTTATTTGGCAGTTGTTTGTGTCATCTGGTCTCCAAATGTGTTCTTCTGCATGGAGTCTTGATCTCAAGTCAAGGCACCCTTGGCACTTACAGTCTTCTACTGATTTTGTGATACAGTGGTTGTTATAGCAACATGCTTTATCTGAGCTAGGGTGACATAAAGCTCTTCTCGTTGGTGATGTAAATGTTTGGTACACTGTCTCTTTGTTCCCACATTCTCCGCTGGGTAGCGTCAGTTCATCCTTATTTGGTATCCATTTCATCCTTTCTAGATACTTCCCTCTTTGCTCGGATTTATACCATTGCCCATGGGTCAAACAATCCAGATAACCTTGGTCCGTGAACTTTTTGTGTTTTTTGGGAATGTTCATCTTTGGATGATGTACTAATATATCAATTGTCTCTTTGTAGTATCCATCCTTCAGGTTTGAGTGATTCAGATGAACTCTCAAATATCCAATGAGAATGAACAAAGATACTGTTAACAGTAACACTATGAATTTTGTATTTATATGATAATACTTTAAATCCATAGTTTCAGTAATCTTTACTGCTAAAATAGTCTTGTATGTTCTGTTACTTTATATATTACAAAATGCAGGTGATTTAGTTCATTAAACAATAATTAATTCGTTGTATCAAATAAAGCAAGCAGGTGGTTTTTAGATATTTCTTCAATAACTGGATATATACTACATTGATTTGATAAATTACCATGTTTGAACCTTACACTGTTCTTGGCTAATTTTCCCAGTATTTATCAGTATACAAATATTTATAAGTACTATCATATTATGTGCATACAAATAATGGTAATTAAAATGAATAAAAAATAATATCACAGCAAAAGTTCTTGTTTGGAGGATTTCACAATGTTGTGTATTCAAAGGTGAAATTCTTGTAGAATAGGTAACCATCGCCATAATACTCATATTTCCATATTACATATATAAGGGTTATGTACTGGGAGGTTTTGGATATGGGGTTTATCCAGAGGGATACATGCATATCTCCCTGCTTTATCCTATACCCAGTTGAGTTTTCTAAAAATCGTTTTTCTGATTTTTTCTAATTTTTGTTTCACCTTTTTTTCAAAAAATTATTCAACTTTTTTCAAAGTTGGAAGATGTGCCCTGGAGCGGGATATGAAGGTTCTTGATATGGAAACCTCAAAATCAGGATATGGGAGATATCTCATCAACTTATCTCCCTAAAACTCTACTTGACATAGGATAATACAACTAACATATAACTGTTTTCTGTTTTCCAGGGCTGGCTCCCTCAGTACTTAGTAGATCAAGCCCTATCAGGAGTTATGCTACTTTTTATTAAAAACTTAAAGATACGTGTTGCTGATGTTGAAAAGAGCTGATGTAGAACAATGAGGATTTAGAATAGATCCTGCGATATTGCACATCCATGAGGGGCCACTGATCATGTATAACTCTCTTGTGAGGCCATTCTGTCGTAAACCAATTATTACAAGAGATAATAACAAATGGGAATTGCCAAGTGCTGGCAATTCAGGATTTTGTATTTCATCATGAGAGCATAATTGTGTTGATTTATAATTATCAAGATCTAAGTCATAATTGTGAGTTGTATTATATCCAGTACTTCTCCAGTGCTACTCTAGTACTGTTGTATCTGTGCATCATATAGATGATTAAATGAAGTTATCAAACTACATTTTTCTTTATTCAATATTTCATATTATAATATGATCAATCAAGATAGTATTGATGTGGTTCAGTCTTTAACTCTGATCCAAAAGCAAATGATTTTAGACAGTCATCTTTTACCATGAGTACTTTCTCAATTTAAATATGAAATTTCTCATTAACACACACATGTTATCTTTTAAGTAAATTCCCGAACAATTGGAAAAATAATGAATAATCAAGATCTAAGTCATGATTGTGAAATGTCAACACTTTTTCAAAATTTTGAACCTATTTACACAGGTACAGGATCTGATTTTCTGACTTTTATTGCATTATTCAACAAGGGGTCTCAAACTTTTAAAAAGTAGAATGGTATTGAAAGACTAGTTTTGAAGATATCAATTTTCGATGACCAAAATTATGCTGAAAGAATGAATAACATGAGTTTTCCCTATTGGAAAATAACATGGGATATGTGGTTTTTAACTTTATCGCATTTCAATACCCATCCTCTTCAGAAGTTGTTAAAAATTGTGAACAAGAAACTTTTTTGACAAGGTGGGGTCCTAATCCATAATTTTTCAGAGAGTTGGATTGATATTTTTACAATCAAAGGGACTTCCCTTGAAAGAAAACATATTGTTTTAATAAAAACCATTGTATTTGTGGCCAGAATGTACTCATGCTGAAAGTTATGCCTGTCCAAAATCACTTGCCTTACTATACATGGTCCTTTACTAGATTTAAAAATGAATATATGATAAATGTGTGACAGGTTGCCAATAGTTATTTTTAGAAAGTTACTTAACCTGAGGTTGAGCTCCTGTAAGACTGGTGGTGCATACATGTATTAATCAGCTATTTATTCTAAATCCATGATGAAAATTATATAAAATAAGCAGGTATTATTTCGGGACATCATATACCTTTGATGTCATTTGCAACTTTTCCGATAGTTAGTGTAATCAATTTGTTAATTCGATTTGAGCACTACTACTGTATACATGCTGGCATCTACAATGTGTACTTGTATAATTTATATCATGGCTGTAAAAAAATTACTTGATATATTAGCTCATAAAGCTGATGGAGAATTCAGAAATTTAACTTATATTGTAATATAAAGATGGAAGATGTATTTACTGTATGACAGTTTTCATTTTCAACCATGTTATTTTGACCAAATATTTGTGTAGTTTCAATTGTTTTATACATGGCTTTTAATTCCCATTTTGTAAATGCATGGGCAAGTTTACTCCTTTTCTGTATCCATTGATCAATAGTTTAAAATCATTCAGTAGATTTGCAACTTCATATATGGAATTGAACATGTAATGAGATGATTAAGGCTTTACTTTTTCATTTTTTGTATTACTGTGTTGATTTATGTCTCCACCAAGAAATCTTTTCATATTGTCAAGGAGGATTGGCTCCACGAGTCGAAGTCGATATTTTCCAACAATGAAAACGGCCAAATGTCATTATTTCTGATTTTATAACTGATAATACAAATTCAAAATAAAGAGTTCAAAAGATTTGAACCAATATCTCGATCATTTCGTGTGAGTTTTGGAATGTTTGGTGGCTGTTGGAATTCAAATTTTCATCCCCATATATGGGACAGAATATCGATGTTGCACTCTGGGAGCCAATCCTCCTTGATACTGTTTAGCAAACATTTTTCTGACTGACAATGTAATTCATTGTTTATCTGTTTATTTGTTGCATTCCCAGGTGATGACATTTTGTCATGTTCATGCTTTGTTTTACTTTGCAGTATTACAGTATTAATAGCAAATCAAATGAACTATTAATTACTGTGCAATCAATTTGTACATGCAAATACATGTAAGAACATTGCATAACAATTACTGTCAGACTTGTTTATTTCACTTAAGTACTTTAAAACTTAAATTAAAAATCTCTTATTTACCAATCAACAAAGTCAACATGTTCTTAATAGATTTTACCATTAACATTAATTAGCTAAATTCTGCAAAGGTGAAGTCATCAATCATCAAAATTATTTGAAATTCAAATTATTGAATACTATACTTAAGAAACTGAATAGAATATTAAAGATGATAATGTACAATAAAGGACAGTTGATCTGCAATGTATCTTGGCTCAGAGGTAAATATCTTCTAGAAGAATTAATATTTGCTATAGTCTCGCATTAAGCCCCTACACTCTCATCACCTTTCTGTACTGTGTAAGAAAGAGAGTGTTGGTGGGGGGGGGGGTTCAAGTGAAAGAAAGTCCAAATGTTTCACACTAATACTAGAACACACCTATATTTTGTTTTCTTTTGTTAGTCAAAGAAAATATTGGGACTTAAAGTACTGTTATAAAAAGTTGTAAAACTATGATACTAATAAAGTATGCATAGACAGTAGAAAAACCTGCAAGACGATACATATACTGTACATTAAAATATATTTTAATGTGATGTCTGGTGAGGTCAAAATATAGATGGGCAAATCTTGATCAAGCCATTTGCCCACCTGACCTTATAAATGAAAATTCTGACTGAAAATGAGAACAAAGTTGTATAAGGCACTGTATTTGAACATGGGCTTTCAACTATTCAAGTATGGAATCTGTTAATATGGAACAGTTGAATCCAATCAAGATCAACTTTCAAATGTAATGATTGAGTATGTGGGAGCATCCTTAAAGGAGATTCACAACTCCTTAGCTAAGTGTAGATTTTGACTTTGGGCCACTACGCAAAAGATTTCAGTGGCATACAGTGGCTTTCAAGCCCCTGCACACACCAAGCCACGGGGATTTGAATCCTTCCTGATTTTTGTTTGCTTATGTTATGACGCCTTTACATTCTCATTGAATAAATCATATACTGGATTTACATTTTTTATTATAATTCATTGTTATGTTTTTTTATGGTGCGTGTAATGATTTTAAAGATATTATATGGTAATTGATGGTCTATATTTGTATCAAATTGGGACGTTTTGACATGGTTAGTATTTGAGATCGCTTTTTAATTGGTTAGTATTGTCTAGACTGTTGTCAATATGTACGCATGATATCCTATCCTAACATTTTTATGTCACCACCAAAAGTGGTGACATATTGTTATGGTCTCCGTTTTTTTGCGACGGCGGTTGGTGGTTGGCTCCGGCGGTTGGTGGTTGGCGTCTGTAACAATTTCTTACAATTTCCTATAACTTAACAAATACTGTTTAGACTGACTTCAATTTTTTTCTAAATCATCTACATGTTCTCAGAAGTTCAAATCTGACTTTAGATTTGACATTTGACCTTCAATGACCTTTTCAAGGTCAAAAAGGTCTTTTTTCAACTTGCTTCACATTGACTTAATTTTTTTTTTAAATCATCTACATGTTCTCAGAAATTCAAATCTGACTTTAGATTTGACATTTGACCTTCAATGACCTTCTCAAGGTCAAAAAAGGTCTGTTTTCAACTTGCTTCAAATTGACTAAATTTTTTTTTCAAAATCATCTAAGTGTTCTCAGAAATTCAAATATGACTTTAGATTTGACATTTGACCTTCAATGACCTTCTCAAGGTCAAAAAAGGTCAAAAAGGTATTTTTTCAACTTGCTTCAAATTGACTAATTTTTTTTTTCAAGATCATCTACATGTTCTCAGAAATTCAAATCCGACTTTAGATTTGACATTTGACCTTTAATGACCTTCTCAAGGTCAAAAAAGGTCAAAAAGGTCTGTTTTCAACTTGCTTCAAATTGACCAAATTTTTTTTTCAAAATCATCTACATGTTCTAAGAAGTTCAAATCAAACCTTCTTAAGGTCAAAAGGTATTTTCCAACTTGCTTTAAATTGACCAAATTGTTTTAGGTGGTGACATTTTGTCATGTTAATGCCTTGTTACTTTTGTAATCACTTTCAATATACCAACCACATTACAGATCGATAACAAAAACTGCAACCCACGCTTTTTATCGCACTTTGAAAAAGTGCTATATTGTCGTCATCTTGTGCTGTTGGGCGGGCGGGCGGGCGGGCGTGCGGGCAGGGGGCACATAAACCAAATCTTGTCATCAAATTTCCAGGATAACTGCTTACCTGTTCGACTTGAAATTTTTACAGATGCAAGAGCAGACTAGTACCAAGATCTGATTAGGTTAAGGGCATGCTGGGTAAACTACGTGGCGGCGATTTTGAATTTTTCAACAAATCTTGTCATCAAAATTCCAGGAAAACCACTTATCCGTTCAACTTGAAATTTTTACAGATGCAAGAGCAGACGATTGCCAAGATCTGATTAGGTTTATGGTATGCTTGCTGAATTACATGGTGGCCATTTTGAATTTTTCAATTTGGCGGTCATTTTGAATTTTTTAACTTGCTCCAAATTGACCAAATTCTTTTTTAAAAAACATCTACAAGTTCTCAGAAGTTCAAATCTGACCTTAGATTTCAGATTTGACCTTCAGTGACCTTGTAAAGGTCAAAAATTTGATTTTCTAAATTGATATTTTGGATTTCAATTTAGGTCAGCTTAATTAAAAAAGACCTACTGAGGTCTGAAAAAGTGAAATTTTCAAGGTCGAAAGGTCATCAAATTAGGTCACAAACAATGTTATCTAAATTTTCCCAAAGTTCAAGACTACAAATAAATTCTTGTCATCAAAATTGCAGGAAAACCGCTAACCTTGTCAACTTGAAATGTTTACAGATGCAAGAGCAGACTAGTGCCAAGGTCTGATTAGGTTTTGGCCATGCTGGGTAAATTGCATGGTGGCCAGTTTGCTCTTCAAAGTGCGATATTTATCACTGTGTGTCTTGTTGAATCAAACAGTGAGCCTATAGATAAGTATGTATCTCTCCCGTATGACTGAAAGCATTCACCGTGTGGTATAACAAAAGGAGATAGACAGCATTCACTTATTCCAAAAGTAGTTCTAATAACATAGCAATAAAGAGATTCTACAATAGATAAAGTTCACAAATATGTACCTCTGAGGGTGGTATGTGGAACTGTTTACAGTTCCTGCTTCAAGAAGGGGAAATCGTAATATGACTTGTAAAGCTTATATATCAGTATATACCTCAGAGGGTCGTGTTTGGAACTGTAAACAGTTTTTGCTCCCAAGGAAAATTTGAAGATGACTTAACCCCCTTCTGTTCCACTTTATCCATTAGCAAAATGAGAAAGACAGAAATGGTTGTCCAGAAGTATTTCTTATAATATTCCTTATTTATCTAAATATGATTCTACAATAGATAAAGTTTGCATGTACCTCTGACTCTGAAGAAACTCCGAATGATTCCCCCTCCCTATTTCATTCAATAAATAAGGGAGAAGGACTGAACTTTACTCACTTATTCCAAAATCATTTCTTCATATATCCCCTTTACCCATGAAGAAATTTTTCAGTTGATACAGATTTCATGTGCAGTTGAGCATAATTCAAAGGTTTGTGTGAGACCCCCCCCACATGGAAAGTGATGGAGGTTTTGACAAAATAAAGATTGGGCTATCAAACTCAAACCTATTGAGTCAATTTCCCCACACTGGAAGCAATAATAGAGAGTCAAATATAGTGAAAATTCCTATTATTAACTTTCGAAAGTCTCAAAGCCATATCAAAAATACAAAAAAGTATTTTATCATTGCATTACTTATTACAATGTCAGACATAGCTTAGAAATGAGTTTTGAATACTACTTGGAGCACTATAACTGCCTATTATTTCTCTGAAGCTGCAACAGTAAAATCGGTAAGACTAAAAAGGGGTAAGGGGTAGGGGTCAACAAAGCCATATTAAAAATACAAAATAGTACTCAATCATTACATTCTATATATTACAATGTCACCCATAGCCTGGAAATGATTTTTGATTACTACTTGGAGCACTATAACTGACTATTATTTCTCTGAAGCTGCAAAAATAAGATTGGTGAAACTAAAAAAATAACGAAAATATACTTTTTATTTGGATAAATTATATTTTCTCCCAAACCAATCAACATATCTCTCTATAATTTCAGGATCCACTGATCCACTGTACTGGTGACATATTATGTGAAATCAGTACTATCTGAGGTACTATGGCAAATATTTAATTGATTTTATTTACTGAACACAGCTGGCTCAAAAGCCCGGTAGAGTAAGATTTTATAGAATGACAATCTAATAACCCCCTCAAATATTATTCTAGGGGGGGGGGTAAAGGCTCAGAATCATTCGTCCACAAACTAATACGACCCAGACATATGTGAATTGATGCTGAATTAAGTTATCTATCAGAAAAATTATGTCAAACAAGTGGCTCTTGGACTTCCCAAAATCACCCTTGGTATACGCAGCTAACGAAAATTGACCGGTACGGGTCAAAAGCTGGACCGGTACGGGTTAACGGTTTTATTTGAATTTTAAAACAGCCATAACTTGCTCAATATTGACTTCCTCGTGTCTAATTTGAAATATATGATGCCTCCCGATGCTTTTAAGTACATGTACCCCAATTTTTTACAGATTTTTAAACGGACCAAAACTCTCTAAATGCGCATTTATGCTATTTTCTCTCTAGAACGACTGTCTCATTTTCACGATTACTTTTATTTAGTACTTTTAACATATAAGATCTATTTTTCCCCATCAAGGTATGATGTAAATGACATGCTATTTAGTATTTACATCTTGTGAGTTCCAATGACGCCCGTTTGATTTTATAAAAAATGCCAAACTTTGTGACAAAGAATTTCCTCTTGCTTGCAGCGAGAAGACGGACCGGTTCGGGGCAATAGAGATACCCATATAATTGGTCGGTTGGAAAATGTTGTGTTTTTACACATTTCCTTTGATCATTTCCTCCCTTGTCGTCTAAGAGTGTCGAGGATTTTTAAGAGCATGTGTTTCTTTAAACAGTTCAATTAAGGTCTGTTGAAGATTTAATACTTATTCACATTTTGGCTATAATTTAGAAAATCATAAGTGTACGTTGTCAACTCGAATGTACGTTGTCCCATTGAACTTACTCAATTCACAATTAACCCTAATGCAGACAACGTATTTTTCATGACGCTAACAGACAGGGGGGTCAGATGACGAATAATCAAACAGGCTGGAAGCAGACTCCGTGGCAGTGCTAGTCTTCAACATATTCTATTCCGAGACACTGGATGGGAGTTTGGGCTGGAAGCTAACACCAAATGGAGAAAAATTAACCACCACCACAACAATACTTTCATAAAATAAAAAAAAAGCAAAAAGGATACTTGAACATGTTCGTTTAAGATCATTTGTTACTCTTAAAAACCTTAATGAATTTTGAAATGAAATCATTACATTGTTTAATATTACGTATATCTCATGAATTTCAATTACAGGGACAACGTACATTCGAGTTGACAAAGCACATTTCTGATTTTTTTAGATTTCAATAAATACTTGAATATTTACCTATTACGAACCTACATCACACCTGCATCATTGTATTTGCTTCAAATCAATTAAATAGGGACATCGTACATCTAAAGTGTACTACTGTATATTTTGACACTGTACCTTGTCGATGATTAGGCGTCGTACCATGTGGAGATGAAGTTATAGTTAATAGTTATACAAGTAGCACTCAATAACGCAAATACGAGTAGGTAGTTACCAGTTTCACCACCAGGTGGCTCGTTCGGGTCAGATAGCATGGCGGGCATATAGAAGTTCCCTTTAACTAAATTACATCTGTTTTACTCGTAGTAGTTCAAATTTCATATAACCCTTATGTATCTAATAATCAACCCAAACTAGAAGTCACATTTTCGAAAAGATTTAATTTTCAAAGCTGATTAACAATTTTCGAAACCTTTTTCTACATGTACTTTTACATGGAGATTTCAAATATGACATCACTTTGATTGAACTTTGAATATTTATGACGTAAATCAAGATTATTTTTACATTGGAATTTTTCACTCACAAATTTGGTCCGCAATGACAATAACGAAACCATAATTCGTTATTTATAGTCCACCCTGGGCATTCTGTTCTGGCTACTGGACTACTAATACTATCGAAAAAAATATAGTCCGTTGGAATTCGTCCGTCGGTAATTTTGTCTTTTCCAGCTCCAGAAATAACAGTCGATCGTTCGTCAAATGAACAATATGAAAATTGGCAAGGTGAATTAATTACTGTGATTAATTATAATTAACGATTTATAAATGAGATATTTCCTATATCTTACACTGCTTGTATTGCGCAATTCAGTTAGGTAAGAGAGGCCAAGAGAGGAACATACATTTGACGGTAAGCGTACCAACAACTTACATTATCTCAAAACTTGTGTTCGAGGAAGAAGTCAACAAAAAAACATGTAGGCTAAGCAACATGAAAAAAGCTAAACATAAAGTGAATCAAAATTAAAACAAGCTCTGCTTAATATTTACAGAAAACCAAATTACAAACAAATTATGGTATCCTTGTGTATTTTGGCCGTGTTACCTCTTTTAGTATCTTCGCAGTCCAAGCAACCATTCGGTAAGTTACCATATGCATGAATGCATGCATTTTTGAACGTCTACTACTATGACATTATCCAGCGTTTGATGTATGGCGAATATCAAAATCTAGCTAGAAACTGTATAATTGGTCAAAACCGGGTCACATTTCATGGCAGAGGCGTAGCTAGCCCATTTTTATGGTTGGCCTATTAGTATAAAGAATGCATGCGTTGTTTACGGGTGTGTAGGCGTTAATTACGCTCGTGTAGATGTAAAATTACGCCCGTGCACATTTACAGGCGTGAACTTACGGCGTTAAAATTATTAATTACGGGCGTTAAGACTGTTATTTTACACGCGCTGAGAAACATCTTCACGCCCGTGGAGTTTATTTTTAGCGCCGTAAATTATGAACCAATCAGAACCTTACTTACATGATGATTTAATGCATCCTTGCTAAAAGAGCAACTCCGAGATACTTGCGCTAGTAAACTTTTTCGTCAGCACGGGCGTAATTTTACATCTACACGAGCGTAATTAACGCCTACACACCCGTAAACAACGCATGCATTCTTTATACTAATAGGCCAACGTAATTTTTCGTCAGCACGGGCGTAATTTTACATCTACACGAGCGTAATTAACGCCTACACACCCGTAAACAACGCATACATTCTTTATACTAATAGGCCAACCATACATTTTGCGAGTGTACGCCCGTATGATTTCCCGGTTTTATCAAAATTAACAAAACGATGGTTCCATAAAATAGGAAGATCCCGAGTGTTGAGAAGATAGGGGACACACTAAACACTCTTAATTTAATGAAGGAAATATGTATTGTTTGATCATTTTGACATAGCTTTTTAAAAGCATTGAATTAACTGTATTAACAGATAATATTCGGGAAACAAAATAGACAGATTGAATTCTATATAATCATGCCATCGGCGATCGAAGCCGTCTATCAAGGCGATTTTATTTTTTAGGCTACCTAAAACTGTATGTATGAGGCTCATTGTTTTAAGCTTTTGTGGTCATTCTCCATGAAATATTATTATTTTTTCTGTGTTTGTTTTTATCTAGCTCACAAGATGATTAACAATAAAAGAACAGTTACACGACCGTCTCAACTCCATTTCGGATCTTAACAACTGTACGTGATTCTATAGAATAAATTCTATCTTTCTGTTTTTTGCATTTTTGCATTTGCGAACATGTCAATAACAGTATCAATGTTTATATCGTGTTCCCTATGGATATGTATCATGGCCAAGGAAGAAAGTCTTTCCTCGTTCATTGTGGAACGCAAGTATGACTTAATGAATAACAGGATCAACGGGATCAATGCCGGGAGCTCTTGCTGGGGCCGCCATTGAAGAATACACAACTACAATGTCAACTCAACTGAAACGAAATAAAATTCTCTAATTATCAGTAGGTAACTGATTCAAAACAAAGAAAATGAAATAATCGAGAACTTTTTTATGTATTAACACGAGTCTTCATAGATCTCCTATCGATTTCTATCTCTTGGTAAAATATTTATTTTTCATCACAATTAATCAGGTAAATTTTATTTTTCCTTAAAATTTGACAGTACGCCTGGGCGTACTTGGCGTACACGTAGCTACGCCACTGCATGGAATATCTGATTTTATCCCATACTTAGTGGTGTTATAGGTAAATTACATGCAGGAATATAATTGATATTTGAGGTGAGCGGAAGATATATATATCTCCCGCTGAGCGGAGCGGGAGATATATATATCACCCGCTCAACAATCCCCGGTAATTTCGTTTTATGCTAAATAAAAACCTTTGGAGTTTTTAAAAAACATTAAATGTTAATGTAGTTATAATTTGTAATTATTACATGAGGGTTCCAAAACATTAAATGCATATATAATCTACTTATCTTCAAAATCTGCCAAGCGTGGGATAAATCAGTTATTTAATGCTCAATTTTTGATACATACACCTGTATCAAAAACCTCCATTAAATAACCTCTATTTACACCCTTGCCCAAGTCTTTCTAATCCCGATATCATCCCTGATATCGCCCCTGTCCCAAATGTGTGATTTATCACTTGCTATTATATGTATACCTGCCTGATATTGCTCTGACCATGGTATAATATCTTTTATTTATCTTGATTAAAAAGAAAAAAAGACACCGACTTAGGCAAGGTCCTGGGCAAGGCTAGTATTCACCTCGGTAGAGTTAAATATTTGTTTAGTATTCTTGTATAAAAGTCATTTCATTATAAATAATCAATATTCAATTCTTTTTCAGAATTTACTGGAGAAAATGGTAAGTGTATTGTACTTATATATGGAATATGCCCACGTCTCACTTCATAAAATCATAGAACATGTACACGCTATCTTATGATCTAAGAGTCGGAGAGTCGGAAATACTACATACTGTTGTAAGCAAACTTTTTCAAAAGAGCGCGACGGTGAACTGTTAATATATTAGAAATAAAAGATTCATTTTCCTTATTCAGTCATGCTTTCTCTCTCTGGTGAAAAAAACAGATTTCATATTCATTCAGGATCCCCATACCTTGGATGATGTATATAAAGATAAACCCAAAATAGTTTTTAAATTTATATGTACTTTTTGACTATGCTCATCTTCGACTTCCAATGAAGCAACTGAAACCTTGTGAATCAAGATGGACTATGTTTGGCTCAATAACAAACGATGTAATCTTGGTGTATTATTTGATCTGCTCTACAGGCGTGGATTCCTGGGGAGAAGATACTCCTCTCTGTGACACGGGAACGCGACAATCTCCCATTAATATCATCCACGAAGATACTGTTATCGATCGCTCATTATACTCGCTGCAGTTTTATAATTTAGACTCCAAAGTACGAAATAATATAGCGAATGATGGAGTTAAAGGTAAGGCAATTTATTTGAGTAGCCCTACGGTAATTTTGAATTTAGACTTAAATTAAGAACCCCGAATGCCCGAAGGCAAGATTGCCCAAGCCATATCACTACATTCTGATACTCAGACCATCTCTGCTATGCACAAGAATTCTAGAAGGAAACTGAGAGAAGGCTGTGATATCTCACGATGTATCACTTCGACTATAATCTAGTATATGTCATTCCGTATTGGGTTGGGAAAATCGAAATCTGGAAACACCTTGCTTGCTATATATACAGGCCGGGCCGAAAAAATTGGAACATTTTTCCATCCAGTGTAACTTTTTTGTTAGTCATTTATTATCTCCAATACTTCTGGAAATTGAAATACAATTCATGATATTGATACACAAGAGACACATTATACAGAACATGACCATGACAATCCAAAAATGATTGTACATACATATTTTTATCTTTTTCAATTCATTTTCATCTTTTCTCATTTTTACAAATAATTATTTTACCAGTATCCGAATTTTTGTGGATTGAACTGCAATAATAAAGAAAATTGAATAAATAGAAAAATGTTCCAATTTTTTGGCCCATCCTGTATACAGGATGATCATTAAGAAAGATCAAATGTGCTCTAAATTTTGTAAACATAAATGAATCTGGCTCATTTTCTTACAGAATGTTGATCTATTAATTATTCATACCGGCTTAAAAATCACCAAAACTGTGTTGGATATAATACCAAATATAAAGAACACCTAAAATAAACATCTGAGAAAATAAGAATGTAGGAAGAATGCATTGAATATAACAAAATATGGCGGTATTTCCAAAGTATAAAACCATGAAGAAAGAAAACATCATAATATTTTCTTTCTTTTTTTGACTGCTCCTCGACATGGGTTGCCATGATTACCATAGAACGCAGAATTTAAATGTAACGTGTTGAAATTAACGTTTTGTACAGTGGGGGACATAAAGAATTACAAAAGCTATTGAAATTACATGCTGTCGCACATGTAATAAATTCTTACCTCAGTGTATTCAGTGCTCTATTTTCTCCGTCCTAGTAAGTCCAGATATAGTGGAATTCGTGTCCACAATGACAAATAAGAACTTAAACATGACACGTGTCAACATGACACGTGTCAGCTTTCAAATGCTGTTCCGCCATTTTGAAATCTGTCACGAGTAAATAAGGTATGAGGTTCCATATCCATCCGCCAAAAGGTATGACCCCTATATAGTCCATTTAAAAACTCGTGGTATTGTTCTAAATAACGCCATAGTTGGCTTCTAGGGTGGTATCAAAATAAAGAGGAGGAGTTCCACTTTCATTTGAATTACGAAAATAGCGATGTAGGTCAAAAATAGCTCCGACGTGAGCATGTTTACTACGCGTTTGCCCATCATATCAGAATTGAGGAAGTGGTAGCAAACGCGAGTCACAATAAATGGACGCTGATATCTCAAAAAGTAACCTGACTCCCTGTAATTTGATGTAGATCAATCGAACGCCTATATGAACAGGTACATTTTGATATATAACACTATGGGGGGTAAGCGTTTTATAGTTGGTCACGAACGCCATATGTGCAAAGTATTGTTATGAATTTTCGAATTTGGTGTTGGATTACGGTACTCATACCATAAGGTTACCTGATGTTGCATTCTGGGAGTCAATCCTCTTTGGATCACAAACATGGCGATTCATGAAAACATTCATTCGATGTGGTAGGGATTTGTCCATCATTTGCAGGTATGAAGCTTTGGATTTATTTATTGTGCTACTTAAAGTGAATGGGAATTATTTTTCTACAGCTTGGGAGAGTTTGAGACACGAAACTTAGAATTTAGCTCATTGTGACAACTTTTGAGGGTTGAGTTATATTTTTTGTCCCCACTGTATGTATAGTTATTAGATCAACATTCTCTGAGAAAATGAACCAGATTCATTATTGTTTACAAAATCAGAGCACTTTTGATCTTTAGGATCACCCTGTAGATCAAAGAAAAGGCTTGAGTTTAAAGTTCAAGGTCACGCCAAAGGTCAAATTTCAATGTATAACTAGTATTCTTTAAAATTTTAAAGCTCAACGTGCCTCTGTTTGGGGACATGAGAAGGTCAAAGTAAGGTGAAATGGCAATATTCCCAAGCGCTGTGTGGCTCCTGGGGTCATGGAATGTCAAGGTCATTTGAAGTCAAATATCAAGTGGAAATTTCAGAAAACTTATACCATGCTTTTGAGTTCATAAAAGGCCAAGCTTGTATTTTAGGTAATGGGTACTAGATAAGTACTCGAAACGTCAAAGATAACAACTCATTCACATTTTGAATTCATTACTAATATATATTCCCTCGACAATTATAAACGTGCAAAATGTTGAATAATGATTGTTTCCAGTAAGAATTGATATTGGTGAGAAGCAGAACGTTTTTGCATATTTTGGTGGGCTGCCTGGAGTATACAGACTGAGAGACGTGAATATAAATTGGCCAGCCAGTCACCTCATTGACGGATATCGGGCAGACTTAGAAGTAAATATAAAGTACTTCTTCGTACTTTGTTTGATCTCGATTTTGTTAATGTGGTTAATTAAAGGTAGAATCGAAGAAAGAAGCAATTGCTTCTAAAATTGTCTCACTTCGGCCTTTACGGTCCATTTTTTCAATATTTTCGAATATTATCAGAATCACTTCTAATATTTGTAACCTCAAAGAAGTTTTAACATTTCTCATAGCCACCGTCTTTGCGATTGATGCTGGTCATTACTAATATATATTCCCATCAATCACTGCGATTGATGCTGGTCCATATATGGCTAATCTAGCCACAAGCCTCTGTGACTCCCCCTTACTCGACTTAAATACCTTTTCACACACTTGTTGTACCTAGGGGAGGGGGGGGGAGCTAGACTAGCATTTGGCGTTTCAAGTCTGTAACAAATATTACAAGTTTGCAACCATTTTCAATGAAATTAAACCATGTGGTGAATTTATAGCTGACATTACGTGGGTACAATGCTGAGCTGTACAAGAGCATTGATGACGCTGATGGAAAGAAAGATGGTATAGCTTTGTTTTCTGTTCTTTACAAGGTAAGATCCCTTGGTTCTATGTGTCCAAATTGTTTGTGTTTCCACCAGGATAGACAAAATTGCTTAGTTCCTACCTACATTTACATGTAGCTTTCAGCGGGAGTTACAAAATCGATGTGCTGTAGCTTGCATCTTGTAGAATTTTTAAATTTTTAATACATTTTAAAAGCAACGGTTTTAAATCCATATATTTTCAGACTTTCACACTTGATTTGAACTGAAATTGTCGAATTCGTATGATTTGTTTTACTTTTTGAAACAGATATCATCAGCTCACAATTTCGTTCTGGAACCTTTGATATCTTCTTTGAAGAACATCAGAGACTTTGGTATGTATCATATATTAAGGATGGCGATGGCTTTCTTTTATCTTGGCTTTAACATGTCTTATTTTTACATACTTTTAAATAAATAGGGATATTTTCTTTTAAGTTGTGCCTTAAACCAGTTCTCACAACTGTTTTTACAATATGAACTTTTTATTTCTGTGAGTATTTAATGTTTTAGGTAACGAAGTCGATATAGAAAGGGGATTACTTCTGGAGGAACTTTTACCAGCCAGTGCAAGATCTTCTTATTACCGCTACAATGGGAGCATTCCCCATCCACCATGCACGGAGACTGGATACATTTGGTATGTCTTTGCCGACCACCTTTACCTCTCAGAGAATCAGGTACGAAAATCACACTAAATGGTAAAAAACACTTGCCTACTTCCAAATCAATAATAAGTAGCAGCAAATGACAATATTCGGTAAAATAGAATTGATCCCCTTCCAGTTAAATGAGCTCAAGATGCTTCGGGATAGTAATGGTAACCGTATGGATAACCTGTTCCGACCTGTGCAAAGTTTAGAAGGACGAATCGTTTCTAGACCAGCCTTCCGAATACCAAGGGTCGATTTTCTCAGTGATTCTGACAAGGCACCACCAACTAAAAAAGAATGTGAGTAACAATCAGGTATCCAAAGCTAAGTTCATGAAGAGAAATGAAAAAGATATACCTCTATTATGGATACTCATGGCCGATCAATGTAAGCTACTCGCTTGCATCATTTTGTACCCTCACCCTTTTCTAGCTTGCCTTGATGTGTTCTTTGTAATTGACGAGAGCTGTTCAGTATATGAGGATATACCAAAGGTTAAGCAGCTACTGCTTGATGTAGTGGATAAGACTATCATTGGAAGGAGGTCTGTGTTGATGTCATTGGTGAGGTAAATAATCATTAGTATAGTTATTTTTAGTGTTAATATAATACTTTGTATGCGATGTACCAACATCATACAAAATTCTTCGAATATAAAATGTAGATTCTGTTTCAGGTACCATGACGATGTCAACTTGAATTTTTACCATCTGAACACAACAAACAACGAAGTGACCAAGAAGTTTATTGAAACACAGCCTCTGGGCCAGACTGCTTCTTGCAAGACTCAGACATACGATGCGTTGAAGTTCAACTCAGAATTGTAAGTTACATCGGCTTCAATGTCCATCTTAGTTTGGCTATGTCATTTCCGGGCAAGTAACATTCTCATGCCGGCGATGATGAACTCCCCGGGATGTACGCATATTAAGCAGTCCCTACTCTAACGAGAAGTATCATTCTCGCGGCAATTACTCTTCTATACTCCTCAAAATAAGTTAAGGACCAGTCTTTTTCCTCATGGGTTTACATGTTTAACCCCATGTATCTTAAAACTCAATTTTCTAAACCCGAAACAAAAGAAAAACTGATATTGTAAATGGATATGTACTTTGACTCTATTCTCTATATTTCAGGTAATTTTCAATTTAATCTCTCTATCAAAATCAGATTTTTGGATATATTTTCGGTAAAACATTTATTAAAAATAATTTCTGAGTAGACAATTGAATTGTTTTACTTTCTGCATGTTTGGTATTAAGCTTACTTTGTGAGAATTACAGATAATAGAGCATCAACGTATTTTGACAACTCATTTTTGACCCCTGTGTTATTTCAATGGGAGGTTTATTGAGAAATGATTTTGACTTTTGAGATTCATAACTTTGTAAAACCTGGAGAAACAAATCAATTTCTTGTTGTAGACAAGTTAGCAAATTCAGTTGTCTATTTAAATTCCATTTTTGAGAGCAATTGAATGTATGAATATTTTCTCATATGACTTTTGGCAACCCAACCACTTCCCATTGGTTTACATTGGTTCTGCCATTTTTATTAAATTCCTCAAATTTGACATCAATTTTTGACATATTGAAACGGAGAGATTGAATTGAAAATTTTCTGAAATATAGAGAATAGAGTCAAGGTACATATCCATTTACATTATCAGTTTTTCTTTCGTTTCAGGCTTTGCAAATATAAGAGTTCAAACAGAGATGGGGTTTAACATGTAAACCTATGAGGAAAAAGACTGGTCCTTAACTTTTTTTGAGGAGTATATTTCCATGGTCAATTTACATTGTAGTTTCTTCCGTTTGGGCAAAAATGCATCGGACAAATACACCGGAGTCAGGTCTAATTCAATTGCCAAGGATGTTTTGTTTGTGATCACCGATGGCGTATCGATTCCAATAGGCAGACGGAGTCGTAAGTAGGCTAATGAATAAATGAATTGGAAAGGCAGAACCGCCATCCGAGTTCATATTATTTCAATATGATGAAAATTGATCTGTGTAATCATTCTCTTTTTCCTTAACGGAATGACTATAATAAAATGTTTATTTGACAGAGGCATTGAAACAGGCTCAAAAGATTAGGATATCAGGGGTGAAAATGTTTACAATTGGGTTACATAACCAGAAGGAGCGAGACGGCTCCCCCGAACTACTAGGCTTCGTCAATGATGATGCGAATCACGCGTTCAGTATAGACGACATTGATCTAGCGGATACTGTTGCAGGAATTATCAACTCGGCAGACCCTTGCTTTTCTACCACCACTCCTAGGCCAACTACCACAACTACGCTTCCTGAAAGAGAAATTGGTAGCTATCTGACTTGGCTAGACTTGGCTATCGTTATTCTTTCCTTTTTATGTCCCCACCACATAGTGTGGAGCCATATTGTCGGCCTAAGCTCGTTCGTCTGTTTGTCCGTCCATCCACCTGTCCGGCAGTTTTCTCCAAAACAGCTAGAGATATCACCTGAAGATTTTCAGGGATAACTTATGAGTGCATAGTGCATACAGATGTGGATAAAACTTTTTTAACTCGATCTCTACTTCCTGTTGGCCATTTTGAAGTCAAATGCTAAAATCCCTGTCTGCAAACTATAAGAAAAGCGGCTTCACACATTGGTGATTCACTCGATTACGCTGGTTAACGAAAGAAAAAAGAAAAGTCGTATCTTCGAGGTTCCGACATTTTATTACCGTTTCTTGAACCAGCGTAATCGAGTGGATCACTAGTGTTCACAGTTGCTTTTCAAACTTTAACATCTTGTTCAGCTCACTTCATTCTACATCTGAATAGGGGTTGGACCTGTTAGCTCAGTCATTTTCACTTTAACTATTTAGCAGCTTTATAAATAATTTAAGGTGTGATATGTTGTAAAAGACTATGTTATTGTTAAACAGTAGTTGTATGCAATAATTTTGTAAAAAGAAATCAGCAAAAACTACTTTTTTATTGCCGGTGTAAAAGGGTAGGAGGTCCTATCAAATTATGGTCCTTCTCTCCATTGATTTATATGGTGACCTAAATACAACTCTTTCCCTTATCTTATACACAATCAGGGCCAGTAAGGGCAGTTTAGAAAGGGGACCATAATCCCCAGGGGACCATAATTTCTTTCACACCGGCCATTTTGGATTTTTCCACCCTAAAATCTTGTCTGTAAATGGGGATTTCCAAAATTCAAACGCAAATATCTTTGGAAATACAGTAGGTAATATGTAGGTAAAAGAAAAAAATTTACCCTTCTTATTTTGATGATAATCATATTATTGTAACATCTTAAGAATATGGGTTTTGTTACTCTAGATCTGTTCTGCAGGGGATCTTTTGAAGATTGATAGATTAACATGAGGCTCAATATAGGTTTTTATAGTTTTTAATGGCTAAATAAATTAAAACTTAAGGAATTTTCAGAAATATGTCTGTTTGATCTTTTAAAATCAAAGTATTAACTATAGAAATCTACAATATAAGAAAATTTCAAAGTGGGCTTTTTGAGAAAAGGACACTTTAGTAAAGCTATATTGATAGCGGTTTATAATGGCACTCAATGGGGATTTTCTAGAATTTAAATGCCAATATCTTTGGAACTAGGAAAAAGAAAAAATTTAACCCTTCTTATTTTGAAGATAATCATGTTCTTGTAACATACTGCATGTGCTGGGAATATGGGTTTTACTACCCTGCGTGCAGAGTCTAGTTAAACTACAACGAAGAAGACAAAGTTCTCTTTTAAGAAGTGAAGTCAAACGAATGCAAACAGGGTAGGGTTTTACCGTTTTTTAACTTTTCTGCAGGGGGTCCTGTGAAGATTGATAAATTAACAAGGGGCTCAATATACGGTTTTTAATATTATAGTTTTAAAGGCTAAATACATATTAAAGTAAGAAATTTTCAGAAATACGTCTTTATATAAATGTAAGTCGGCATGTATTCGACAGTTAATGTACATACATGATGTATGCATCAACGTGTGACTTAAATATCAGTTCATGACTATCATATTTGGCTTTCAAAAATTAAGTTGGAAGTTACAGTGGTAGGAGATTAACGAAAACGTCAATCACATCCAAATATCCGAACGACGTCAAGTATTAACAATACACTTTTCGTGCATCTCGAACAAGGCAAGGTTCTGTGATCCAGCAATGTGCATTCCGAAAGAAAAAATCACAAATATCAACAAATTTCTTTGAGTAGGATATTACATTCGAAATTCACAATTTTCAAAATCTTTGTTTTAACCAAGAATTGTAAGAACTTGAAACATGTTGTTAGTTTTTCAAACCGCATATCCTCATTTACGTTCTTTCACAAGGATGAATCCATTTGAAAACAAGGATTTTCTCGATTATTCTTCAAAACTACCCTTGAAATATAAGTATGTAGGATATTACAGTGTAAATTGACACGCATTTGTTTGCTCCATATCATGAACAAATAAATGCAGTACCATCTTTGAATATTTGAAAACAGAAAGTTAATTCTGTATGTAAACAAGAAAAAATACATTTATGGTTGGTTCATAATGAAAAATGACAAATAACATACATCTTTTGAAGTAGGGGTATAAAGGGACACAGTGGAAAATCAGAAATTTAGGCCATATCCCCAAGATTGCTTCACCAATATGTAACAGAACATCAAAATTATCATTTACACGTTTGCTGATAGGTGCAATTGTGGCACCATTCTTAGTAAATATTGATGAACATACGAAAATCTAATGTTGACTAAGTTACTTGACTTGACCGTTCAATTTTTTTAGTAACAAATTTTGACATTGGAACAACGACCAAGACTCCAACCACAACAAAACCACCAATTGCATTCAGTTGCCGAGATAAGTTAGACATCATATTGATAATCGATACGTCTCAGAGTTTGTTAAACAAAAAACAGAGAACAAGTCTAAAGGTTAGCAGAACGGCTGAAAAGGAATGGGAATATAGGCAAGGTGATAATATGACGTCTGAAAACCTCAAAACAGTCAAGGAGTTTTTGAGAGAATTGCTCGATCTATATGTAATCGGTAAGCTTTTATGGGACTAAAAACGTATCTAGTGTCTGCTAAAATATTTAGTTGGTGCAAGTCTGAGTACGGCTACTACGTGCAACTACAAGTAGATACTATACTAAATACAATAAAAACTGAAGGATCCATTTCCCAAGTATACTTTGAAATCAAATCTATCTTTAATCCTAGGACACGGTGCAACACACGTGGCAATTCTGACATTCGACGAAGAGGTTGTCTTACATCAAAAGCTTAATGACACAAAGAATAGGGAAACCACGATCCAAGCGCTAATGGGCATTAAAGAGTGGACTGGAAAGGGCACAAGAACTGACGAAGCTTTATTTCAAGCGAAAAAGTATGTATCAATGTTTCAACCTTATTTAGAACAAAGGTTCTGATGGTGTCACATATACATGTACATCATCACCGTTCCACAACTAGTTACTTTGACGGAACGAGTTTTTTATTTTCTCGGTTTAAACCGACTTATAAGTCAAGTTGCAGATAATTTGGCACAAAGCTTGAAAATATAGTCTTGCTTTAATAAGTTTCTTCGATTTAAAATTTGTTTCGTTGATGAAGCTGCAATTCATATTTAGTCCCTCGCTTTTGTTACCCTATCACACCAAACTAGTTTTCACTACGTTCTCAAAACGGGCGTCAACTGTGTACGAACGGAATGGACGTACTTAGAACCGTTTGGGGTCTATTTACAAACTTCATCGAACGTACCCGAACGGGTAGGTCCTCTAGAACTTAGAACATGCTCAAAATGTTCTCGTTGTCGATACGTTCTACAATTAGAACGAGTGACAACGTACTAACGACGAGCTGGACGTACTACGAACGGAACCGTCGTACTTCAATCCTACTAGGGATGTTTTAACAACGAGTTGAACTGTCTGAGGACGTATTGAGAACGAGGTAGAACTAATTGCAAACCGGTTTAAACTGATTAAGAACGTTTTTAAGACTGCTTATGAACGAGTTAGCAAAAATATAGCTATCACACCAACAATTAAGTTGCCACTGCGTTCTTTAAACTGGTTTTAAACTGTGTGCGAACGGAATGAACGTAGCTGCAACTTTCTAAGGTCTATTTACGAACTTCATAAACGTTCTCAAACGGGAAGGTGATTTTAGAATTTTGAAATGATTCAAAATTCGATGGCGACCATACCGTTCTGTAATTAGATCGTGTGACAAAGTACTTCAAACGAGATGACCTACAGGAACGTAATATTAATTGCCGTACTTCAACCCTAATAGGGACGAGTTAACTTACGACGTTGTGCAATCGGATATCAATTTGTAGTGCATGTACATACCGACATGGTGCGACCTGGACGAACTAGGAATGAGATGGACGTATTATGAACGAAGTGGCTAATTATTTTTGACATATTTCACGACCACAGCCAGACTTAGCCCGTTTTACGGATTTTTCGTAGGACTGGAAAGAACGGTTGAGAACTAGTTTGGTGTGATTGGGGCCTTACATTGACGAAAGTCTATTATATTACCAATGTATGTTACTTTGACGACTTACGTCAATGTAACAAAAGCGATGGTCTAAATGCATAAATTACAGCTTTATTTAAAAATCAAATTCCAAACCGAGAGCAATTCTAAAAGCTATACTATATTGCCTAACTTTGTGCCAAACGATCAATCGCAACTTGCCTTATAAGTAGGTTTCAATTGAGAAAACAAAAACACGTAACAAGGAAGTTCATCCATTTTGCTACATCGACGTTCCGTCAAAGTAACTAGCTGTGGAACAATGATCATGGCCCACCATGGTGAGGTCACCGAAACTAGATTCCAATTTCTTTAATTTCATTCGGACTTAACTATAATCAGGATCAATGTATAAACAGTAAAACATTTTTTAAAATAGAATATTGTCCTCTCGGCCTGACAATCGTCCAGAGGCTGCCGATTTAGTGATTTTGGTAACAGATGGGGTCGTAACACCATGCTGTGAAACACATGAACGTGGATGCTGCAGGTACGAAGTGTGTAAACCGAGCATCACTGGGAACCCATGTTTGAGCAAGGATGGAGCCATAGAGGTGAGTTGAATATGCATGGACCTACATCATCAGTGCAATATATAGGGACAAAAAAGATTGGCCTTTTAAAGTAAAGTTTTTAAAAGTTCCTCACTCTGCGTTGTAAAATTAAAAACTTTACTTTAAAATACCAATACTTTTTGTCCCTACATCTCGACACTGATGATACGCCTTGACAATATATAACCTACATAGGTTTGGCAACTGAAACCACTTGACATTGCTATGAAAACCAAAGTTTAATAGTGTGACAATGCAGGACTGTACGTTCTTAACAACAGATGTATGCTTATTGAACAGGGCATCATCATATCTAATTATCATAATTGATTCCCTAAATTGCAAAATATATTTCAGAGAGTTACAAATGTGTCCGAAGAAATACACGCTGATTTCAAGGAGGCAACCTTCATTGTACTTTCTCTGCCTAATAAACCGGAAGTTGTAAAAAAAGCTAAAAGGAACAAGAGAGGTGTACCAAGTAAAGCGACTAAAGATATTGGTAAATATGACAACTCTCTGGATGTTTGTGAAGTCTGTATTTTCCTCAACTACCAATTCACGATAGAAATACGACATGACAAACAGTAGTCTAAATTACCTTCCAACCTAATCTAGTGCTATAGAGGACATACACAAATCGTTAATCAAAATGTTTAGTATGCAATGGCAGTACAACTTTTTAAGTTTTTGTAAGCCAATGGTTGGCCATCGTGGCAAGCCACGCCCTCTCCATCTCTATCCTTCTGGAGATCTGCGATGCAACAGAGAGAATGATGGTTGGCCACGTAATTACTTAATTGATGTATTGTCGTTGTTTTGTTGTTTCAGCATTTAAGATGTATAAGAATATAGTTGGCAAAGGAAATGAAATGAATATTGTGAACTTTACCAAATTTGATGAGTTAGAGCACAGGATGAAGGATGTTAATGACAAAATATGCGAAGGGATAAAAAACAAATGTAAGGGAATAAGTTCACGTTCACTCTTAAAATGACACATATTAACAATTTCTTTTGAAGCAAAAATATAGGTACGGTTGATAAATATGAATAATGAAACTGAAATCTTGTCTCTTGTTTAGAATTGCTTACTAGCAACCAATATACGAGCAATTAAAGTTATTGTATTTATTTGCTATTTGATTATCATTCTATTTATTTATTTGTATCCACAACAGACTCCAACAACCTATAGACGTTCGACCTTTACAATTTTGGTGGCATATACTGTCTTGCCTGGTTGATTCATGATGGAACGGGATCAAAGAGCGAACATATTGAATCTATGTTGGATATTGTGCACAAAATACGCTGTGAAAGATAAATGTATGAATAAAGTAAAACTAAATATATCCTATCTTGATTTCTTGTTAACTAGTACTCGTTTTGCAAATAGGAAGTTATTGTTAGGCCTATTGTTAGTCAGGACGTAATCGCGGATATCTTTATCCATGTTAACTAGGCTACAGAATGACTAACAGATCATTGTCTGTATTTGACTTAAGATTGAATTGCATCAAATATGAGGAAAGTAAACATGTTACCTGTGTGAAAACATAGATCTCATAGATCATTCAAATATCTAGATGGAGCCGAGTCTTTTTTGGGACAACAGGCAATCTTAGTATACTAAGAACAGTAATTATTTCAACTTGAAAGCAAAAGGCTTGCGCTCAATGCTGTTTCATACAAAATATCAAAACAATTTCAGCTAACACCCTATATTTTCTTCGAATCTTGATCCCAGACCTAAATTTACAAACAGAAGATAGCAGAAAACGTTCATGAAAAGTTAACACTTGTGAAAAAGTTTTTTAAATTTCCCGCGATCAGTAAACACATGCGCATGCGTAGTCGCTTAGCTACCGTATCTTGATTGAAGACCCCTTCAAATAGTGTTGAATTGTTAATACTTTCTAATTTATTATTGTTGTATAAAATAGGCACTCACTTCCTTGATTTCATAACTTTTCAAAGGTCAGACAAAGGTGATTTGCTCAAATTAGTAATACTAAGATGGTCTGGTGTGGTTTACCGTAAAAATCATTTTTATAAATGCAAGTTAATTTACAGTCCTTCCAAGCGGTCCTTACTCAATCAAGAACGGGAGCGTGAATAGTGCTAAGGAAAGTCGCTGTCAGAGGTCCTGCTTATTTTCTCAAAAACCAACTGTTTAAGTTCTCAAATACACTTGTCATCATGGCAGATGAAAGATACGATGAGTATGTGAAAAAATTGGAAGAAAATGAGTCGAAGTCCTTGATGAAAAAACATTTTTTGCCTAACAAAGATGCGGTGAAAGATCTGAAAACTCCTTTGGGTGGGACAATCTGCGACTGCATAAAATCTGGTAAGTAAACTCAAAGTAGGTTCTAAACTAGAAATTTTAAATTGTTATTTTATCTGCCTTATATCTTATATCGTTGTGAGAATAGTGTTCCTTTTACATAGCTGGTAGCTGCAAAGACTAGATTACAGTAAAATTTTAAATGGAACTACAGTCTACACCAGGAGGAGTGAGTAGCTCCCATAATTCTTTCATATTCTATCGTATTCCGGGATTCCCCATTACATCATCTCTTGCATCATCTCCAATCAAATTGCAGGATTCGATCACGTGAACAATCATGAGCACGTGCTCTCTCAGTGCTTCGCATGCGCAGAGTTAAATTTGAAATCGTTGGAATGGCGTTAACATCAGTTCAACATCATCATTTCAAACCTACGGTAATACTATTGAAGTTACTCGATCCATACTTGTAGAGAATACTCATAAAACTACAGTGAACATTTGGAGATCCATTTCAACGGCAAATTGAGGCCTGTTTATAAAATTTGTTTTCGAACGTGCTAATATGATAGGGCATCTTTGGGAAATCTCCCCCCCTGAGTCTACACTGTACTTTGAATCATGGGCTTTCAAGAGAAGGGTATGCAACCTTATCTTGTTCCAACGCCATTCTCTTCATTTCTGGTCTTGGAGGGGATCCATTGAAACACATGTTATTTTTCAAAAGTCGAAATTTAACGGCGTTAGGTACGCATATATTTCTTACCTCTATCTAATCGGGGAAATGCTGACTGGTTATCGCAGGGGGTAAAAAGAAAGAAGATATTCTGGATTTTGAAGCCCTGTGATCGGAGGATAGGAAAGAGTACAATTACATATACTGTAAAACGGGTATTGTTAGCGAGGGGAAATTTTTAGCGATCGCTATAGTTTCGCTAAAAATTCAATTCGCTAAAATAAACCGGGGTTATAAACCGGGCGCTAAAATTTGCAAATTCCCGGGAAACTACATGAATACTAGTATTTAAGGAGCTTTTGTTCAGTGCTCGACTTCCGGTTTCTAATTTGAAAAAGGTAAATATTTTTAAATCGTATGTTTCTTTCAATATCTGAAGGATAAATAGCCATCCATCCAGTTTAGTTTGGATCAATACCATGTGCGTTAGATGTCTTACATTTTGGTAATTCCTCTGTCATGTCCGTTATTCATTCTTCTGCCATAAATGATAAAATTTCTAATGCATTTCGCTAATTTGATTTTTTTAAGATTAATCTTCATTTCGCTAAAATTTCCCGCGCTAAAACCCCCTAAAATTGAAAAATCGCTAAAATTTCCCGGTGTCAAAATTACCCGTTTTACAGTACCTACTTCAATCACTAAAATATTAGTTTCTGATGATAGCTTTTCTTTTGCATCAGGTAAATTAAGATGAAAGGAATACCACATTGATATGTGCATGTCTGAGAAAAGTAACAACTTTTTGCATTCTTATTAGGAAACATGTTCATACCTCGATAGGATATTACATACATGTACAGACTATACTGCTTTAGTTTGGTTGCTGATCAGATCTAGAACCCCAAATGTACAGGGAGATTTAAATGATCTTATTGTCACAAATGATCTGCTATGACCTATTCCTTGTCATCCTGACTCGGTGACTGTTAACAAACGCATAATAACCAACAAATCAATGATGCATCATGAATCTCTGTATAATCCAAATGCTACAAGTACATGTTAAAGTTTATAGGAAATTACAAAACAAGTCCCAGGAATTGTCAAGGCTTCCTTATATGCTATAATTAAATATAAAAATGAAGGAAGCTTTTTTAATAAAACTTTATGATAAAAATGACAGTCAAAAGAAGAAAGATACTCTTAAAAACTGTTTTTCAATGTTTTGTGCAGAGTTCTAATAATCTCAGGAGCACTACTTTTTCAATGTTACCTCTGAGAACCTGGTCATAACAGAGTTGAACCATCCAGTATTGAATTTCTCTCCCTTCTCCCGAGTTCAACCCAGTCTGACTCGAATATATAAATCAATTGTCTCTTGTGCCAGACTAGGGCTGTGCCGGAACCGGTTCGGACGGTTCGGAATCGGAACCGGAACTTGGTCTCACGGAATCGGAACTTTCGGAACCCCTTTTGGTTCACAAATGAAAATAATTATGTATGAGTGAGTTCGACGGCGATCATGACGATATCGTCGTCCAAGTTTGTCAGGTTAACACTTACCTTTCCTGTCAAGCAAGTTTGAATGTTTTTACGAAAGAAATAGACTCTAAAATCACTTCGACGCCAAGTATAAAAGGCAACCAAAAATATAAACGAATACGAAACTACTCGAGGAAAATCTGTCATGGGGAAGATAATTTCTTCTAAATCAATTAATCTGATATTGTAAGAGTTAAAATGTAATTAATTAACGCTGTTAGATTGTAAGACGTCATGGAAAAGTAAATTTATTCATTTATCTATGAGTATTTTCGCCCCGTCGATTCCTACTTCCAATGAAATCCGAAGGTCAAAGTTCGTAAAACAAAACTTGATTTCTGTTGATTTCTCCGCTATTTATTTTGTTTATGCGAGTAATACACATGCAAATTGGATGTAGTTTGAAGGAAAACATCACTGGAGGAACAATGGTCACGGATATTAACGATTCAAAGCAAGTACTAAGGTAAGGGTCCGATATTGTTCCGAAACCCTTCGGAACATGATATTAAAATTCCGAATTCCGGTATTTTAACAAAAGTCCGCGGTTCGGACCGATTCCGGTCGAATGGCACGGCCCTATGCCAGACTGCCTCTAAGACATAAGAATATAAGAATCAATGAGAGTCTTGGATCTGCAGACTTTAGAAAACTGAACTACAACCCCCCCCCCCCCCCAGTGGCCAGCCCTTTTATCATTGATTATAAATTATATGTTGATTGTCTCTGGCAAGTCATTCTTTTTCTTTCTGATCAGGAAGTATGACTCCAAATTCCTCTAAAACGCAATCTATAATATCGCCAGGTTTTGTAGTAGGCTTTGATATAATGACTCTTGAAAGCCTAGTTGTTGCCTTACCCACTTAGTAGGATTCGACTGATCAGAAGAACAAAATCAATAGTAATAGTTTATGATAAGATAGTGAATCCAGGAGATTTTAACTTTGTTTGACCTTGTTTGATGCAACACCTAGACCAGTGATCTATTTATAGTGTGAGGTCATTATACCATTTCAACACTCCCTTGAATACTGATAAGTTGTGGAATTTGGATAGTTGAAATACTGGATAGCATTGATGCACTCATGAAAAGTCAATGGAAAAATGGGCCATGATAGAACACAGCTAACTTATTCACAAGAGAGTATGTCATAAACACTTAATAAATAAATGGTGTACATGGGGCATCAGAAGGATTTGCCAAGGGGGGAGTGGCGACTTGGATATGGATGGGTTTAGTGTAAATCTAGGGGGATTGGGGGGCATGCCCCCAGAAAATTGTCAAATTTAGACACTCTCTGGTGCATTCTGAACATATGAACATCACAGTTTTCTGATGTAGTATCCATGGAGAGAGATCCCTGCTAAATTGAAGAGTTTTTTTCATGACTATGATTTATGAATTCCTCACCTACATCATGTCAGATATCATAACATATATGTCAGTATGTTGCTTATTGAGTTGAAATGATAATTGTCATGATGCAAGTTAATGCACATATTGCCTCTGCAGCAACTAATATGGATAAATGGAGCTATAATATTCAAGTCCTCACAGCCTCATATTTACTTTCCATATTGTTAAAATAATTTTAGTTTATCAGAATTTGACACTTTTTGCTATGGTAAGGTAGCATTTCAAGGCCAAGAGTTGGAAACTATTGGCAGCATGTTTAACACAGCTTAGATATACTGTATCCTGTGTACATACTTATTAGCTTAGAATAAGGGAAACAGAGAGATGCTATGAATATCAGAATGGGTATGGACTATGATAGGAGAGATGTATCTGAATGTTATCCTGGGATGTGGTATTCTCTTCTCAGCATTCTATACTAGGGCTATAAAATTAAATTATGGCCAATAAAATACACTGAAAATGTTTTCCCAGCTATGCATGGGTTATTGATTTTGGCCCTGTTATTCTCAGTTTATATATTGTTCCCGCATGGTGCCACACAGTGATTCTATTGACTATTCGATCTTAGACAATAAGATGAAAGTTAGCATCTTTACCAAAGTACAGTAAAACCTGCTTTTGAATAGGGCCTATATTAAACATTGGAGGTGTTGATGTATTATTAGATGTCAAGATGTTACAAGGGATTCTATGAATGGTATGAACAGTTTATCTCCCAGTTGCCAAAGAGGGTTTGTGTAGGAGTCTAGAAGAAAATACACTAAAACCTGTATATTCGGACACATTTTTAATCTAAACATCTCTCAAAATGAACACTTTTCTTGATCCCAATTTTGTAATCTTCGATTGACTCACATATGTAAGATACCTTGAAATGTGAACACCTGCTAATCCAAACACCTTTTGCTCGTCCAAGTAGCATTTAGATTTGACAGGTTTTAATGTACATGTAAATGATACCGTAAACGGTAAACACATCTTGAATTAGATGTTTGTCATCTCAATCCAGGGTAGAACAATGCATATTACTCATAGAAGGATTAGGCAAAAATAGCCTCTAGTTCTTAGCGGATTTTGAAATTCATCTGGTCGTAAGGTATTTCAAAATCATAACTGATTGAGTCAAGATAAAAAAAAAAGAATGAATATCAATGATGCTCATTAAAGAAGGGACATTAAAATATTGGAAAGGTACACATTGATAATTCCCCCTCCCCTGCAAGCAATAGTTAAGATGCAATGCATAGAACCTAAATGCTTGTTTAGTTCAGTAAGACACATGTTTAGAGCGTGATGTAAAACATCAGTCAGCTGCTCTGTGTATTGATATAGAAAAATTCATGTCACGAACATGTTACAATTTCTTCCTGATTTTAAGTTAATCCCCCACTTAAAACCTACATGTTTGTTATATCTTTTTGAAATTTTTCCGGTTTTCAATGTCACCTTCAGTTGTAATGTACCATAGTTGATGAACTAGGCCTGGTGCTGCAGGACCAGCTGGTAGCTTCCATGACAGTTATGTTCATTTTCTCATGCACGTCATCAGACTATTGTTTCTAATAGCTTTCAAGTACAACATAAAGTAGGTTACACATATAGTTACATGCCAATCTGCATGTATGCATATTGAGCCGAAGGTATGGTTCAAAATGACCTTCTAGACCGTTCAACTGTTTTAATATCCTTGCAATACATGAAGATGATTGTGAAATATATATCTGTACTTTAATAGTCATGATAGTGATTGCGAAATTAATGATAACACAACACATATATCATCATTTATTTTTACCATCAGTTTGATGCAAATATGTTATGGTGGCTCTGACATTTTAAATTTTAGAACCCTTAAATCAAATATTAAATTGATTGTGAACCTGTAATTTAGTATGTCTATCACAATAGAATGGAATGACTCTCAATGGCGTTGTATTTATTTGTTATTAGCAACGCAGCCACCCTTCACTCAATACTTCATGTATGATCATAATAGCTGGCTAAAAAGATTATTGATGAAGGTATTATACGCACATAATACCTTCTTATTTGATCTTATATTGTGGCATTAATAAGTTGTACTGGTAGTATATTGGAATTTAGGGACACTTATTTAAATCTAATGTATTCATGTGCCTTGTTTCAAGGGTAGTGTTAAAGCTGTTGTAGATACTAATACACACTGAGTAAATATTATGATTCCTAAACATTGAAATTCTGAATCACATCATGCACATAGACATAGCGAATAAAATATAAAATGAGGAAAGCTAGTGTTGCATATATCTATGGTTACTGAAGGTTGGCATAAGGTCAAATATAACTGATGTTTAAAGAGAAATGAACATTGCTCTTTTACAGGCCATTTAGAATTGCCATGGTGCTACCCTGATGCTTCAACTTTTATGGTAGTTATATCAGGCCTAAATTTAAAATTGGCCGTTATATGTTTTATCTAACTAATGTCTACTTCTACCTAAAATAGAATCCCTAAAATTAGACAGCTCTCAGTGCAGATACTATATTTTGAAAAGATATGTTGAAATGTTATCAATATATATATTATAAGCTAACTCTTAACCAGTGGCAATTAATGTGAATTGGATCATACATGTACATGTATGTATATCAGGTAAATGTGTTGTACTTGGTAACTTGTAAGTTCATAGGCAAACATGTAATATTATATACATGTACGTGACAATATACTAGTCCATACATCACGACATGTACCATATTGAGACATGTCTACTGTAAACTTGATATTGTAAAACTTCAAGTAGAGTAAAGTAAAACTTCAAAATGTAGTTAGGCCTTACATAAAAGTGTTTTATGAGTGTGGATGTTTCCTGTATGAATTCCTGAATGAGGTTGAGTGATTTGTTTATTTGAGATCCAAATAATGAAACAAAAATGGATTTTAAAAATTAGGAGGCAGATTGACACAATTACATTATTAAGAAGATTATCAAATAAATTAAAATATTACATGTACAGTAAAACCTGATATCATAACAATATTTGAGCAATTTTGTATGAAACATGTGAAATTTTATGAAAAGTGTTCAGATTAGACAGGTTATTTTTCAAAGATGATTGTTCAATGTTCAAATTGAAAGGTGTTCACATTTCAAGTTTTTTTAACATGGGAGTCAATGGGAGGAAAAATAGGAGCAAAAAAGTGTTCAGAATAGGAGGTGTTCAGATATAATATACAGGTTCTATATATTCAAATTCAGACCCTTCAATTATTCTAATGGGAAAGCACACCGATGTACCAAAATCTGTACCTCAATTAAGAGCTCTTCAGCATGGGAGGTAATTTTGTAGTCATTCTGAACTATCACTAAAAGACTATTGATTTTCTCTTAGAAGGACTATATAACATAAGGCAGGCTAGCACGTAATTAATGGCAGAAGTATATTCATTGTATGGCTCTCCTATCTATTGCTGAATTAGTAGCTCATTAACTCAAATTTCAATCCCTTAACCATTGACATAATTCATTAAATATTGTTTGTTTAGCGAAAAATTGAACTTCAGATGAAGTATATCATGTATATCTATAGGCCATGCACGTTCATAGATTCAATTTTGCAGTTCCTAAAAGTATCAAATCAAGTTTTTGACACTTTTTACACAGTCAGAGAGAATGTTTCTGGCAAAATTCTGGGATTTCAAATACTTGAAGTTGGGAAACCGGAAGGGCTTACCTTTTTTAATTCCCGAATCTCACCGAATCTCTCCAAAATTAGCTCATCTTGGTGACTGTAAATTGCACAGCTGTATTCAATGGAGTCTTGTCATATTCAATCAGCCTCAATTTTAAAGTGTATATTTTATTTTTAACGTGATTTCATCGTTTTTTGTCGACTGGTAAGAATATGCGGGGCAAATGGCAAGATGGTTGACTTTTGACCTGACCTACACCGATGGCGGTGACGTCATTAATTTTATCTATACAAATTCTATTTGGTCACGTGACCTTGTCCCAGAATTAAGTCCGACTTTTTTGTCAGTCGACCTACATTTAGTAATAATTATCGCTTTTCAGAACAATTCAGGAAACAATATTTTCTATCTACGTCGATTACAAAGCATCTAAGGTACGTAAATTTATATGAACAACTGAGTCAATAGGGATAAATAGCCCAACGAGAGTCGGCGGTCTTGAAAAATACTTGGATCTGGATGCCAGTCCTGGTATAGATATAGTTCCAGGGCAGTTCGAAGAACGTATTAGATGTCCGTGACTTTTTACGCTTATATTTTATAATTCCCTTCTCGTTACAGTTTAATGTTAAATAATGCTTTTTTGGCAGCTTTTGTTTTTTGCATTATAATTTTTGAATAACCTTAGTGCAACTTTTCTAATTAGTCAAATTGCCAGATTCTCTTAATCTCTGTTATTTGCTCTAAGATCATTAAATATCATTGCTGGAGTTTTCTTATGTTAGAATGCATCACATGTGTTGTTATCTGCCAAATTTTGAATATTATCTCACTGGCTCTTAAGGAAAAACACCCGAACCAAATGTGTCACCAATCCTTAGTGGGTTCATAATTTTCAAATATGTGTGTCTACTAATACTTTGTCTAGCAACAAGCCCTTGTCACCCCCTCCCCCATCTAGACACCTCTTCACAAGTGCGAGTTGTATTGGTGAAATAGTCCATAGTCCATAGTCCCAGAAGTAATACTGCCTCATACTAATAATGATGATGTACCAATATGTGTGAAAACTATGATATCATGGTTTTTAATGATATCCATAAAAATAATATTACTTGATTATTTCCTGTTATTCCACTAATATTGACATAAGTAGTAAGGGATATGCTCTATGGAATGTATTATTCATTCTTCAGAGGTACTGAAAGGGAACATATGCTTGAGTTCCCTTTACATTGATTCACTTAGAATGCCATTAAATCACTGTCTATTTAAGAAAAATAATACAGCATCCTTCTAAATTAACCTACAAGTCACAGTGATCTCCCCGGCATTTAAGCAAGTGGGCGCAGCACCCACCTGAGATTTTGACAATAGGCTTGCACCGACCTGAAAATCCCAATGCACCCACTTGAAAATGAGAAAATTTTGACCAATTTTGGTCTCAATTGTGAAAATGAGAATTTTGCACCCACCTGAGAAAAAGAAATCCTGGGGAGATCACCGAGTCTGTACCATGCTTAGGATTTTGATATGCATTAAACAATAGCCTCAATATACTTCATGTCATTGTGAGTTTCCTTTTTAGAAACCAATTTTTCTATCAGAATATTGTCCTTATATTGAAATTTACAACTTGATGTAGAGAATTCTAAATCATAAATAGATATGGATAAGTTTGTATCACAGTGAATTATAAGATTTATCATGTATCTTTTTAGCTCTTACTCAGAATTGAAACTGTACCAATAGTATAAATCAGCTTGTTCTTAGTTGGAGATGTTTCAAATTACACAATGTGTACAGTTCTTCTTAAATACATGTAGGTTCCAATAGATATAGTGTTGGAATTCTTAAACAGTAACTCTCTAATATTATCAGCTTTTCCTAAAGCACATCTATTGCGTTTCTTGAAATTGGGATGAGCATAAGTAGCATATCAAGAGTTGGAAGAAGGAAAATCGTTAATATTGGGTGTGTAGCCCTGCAAGATCATTTAAGTGTTTCCCTTGTAATAAAGTCTGGTTCATACTACTGAGATTGTTACTCCAAATGATCATAAGATAAAATTTACTTATATTGCTCTCTTTAAGGTGTAAAGCTGGCTAGTCTGAGTTAATCATCTTGATTAAACTACAAGATATTGAATAAAGATAATTCACCAGTAAATACATCAGGAGTGCATACACATATTCAGTAGATGTTGAAATCAATAGTAAGTCATGATTGACGATTCAAGATGCTGTGGCTCGCTGCCTGCTTTGTATTTGCCTTGAAATAGAACTAATCTGATATCAGCAGCTTTAACTAATAATAGATGTATAGGAATTACTTAACTTAATGTATGTTAACCTTTCAGATATATTGACTTGTAATATGAAAAATATAAATATACCTTTAATGGTGTTTGGAGAGAAAAGAATAAATAAGGTTAGGTTGACTTTTGTGAAGTAATACATGTATTAGAGTAAACGGCAGGTTCAATCATTGCTTCATTTTGACAAAAAAGCTCCATAAGGAAGGACTTTTGAGATACACAGTTACAAAATGTTGATACATGTAGTTACATTTTCCTTCATTGCATCTCCTCACTACACTTGCACTGTTCCACAACTAGTTACTTTATATTACTAATGTATGTTACTTTGACGACTTACGTCAATGTAACAAAACCGATGGTCTAAATGCATGAATTACAGCTTTATTTAAAAATGACATTCCAAACCGAGAGCATTTCTAAAAGCTAGACTATATTGTCTAACTTTGTGCCAAATAATAATCTGCAAGATGACTTATACGTAAGATTAAATCGAGAAAAAAAAACTTGTATCCAGGAAGTTCATCCATTTTGTGTTCCGTCAAAGTAACTAGTTGTAGAACAGTGCCTTTGGAGAGTTTGACTTAAAATCCAAAAAAGGCTTTGCGCAGTTGTTTGGTACTGCTCTCTCCAATATGTCTAATGTGTTTCTCCATACTCAAATAAATATTTAAAATCTATATCTAAAAATCACCAAATTCAAGGTAATAAAGAGCTGCCAAATTAAATAGTGTAATAGTGTATTTTGCATATTCATATTTTATTGGTTCCAAAATATCTTAGTCTATAAGGGTGCAATATCCTGATTTTATAAGTTTTGCCCAAAACACCCTTGATAATTCGTTCTTTTGACAGGATGCTAATTTCAACAGTAACTTTCAACAGGATGACATCTAATTTTCTAAATTTTGAAAGGGTGCTGATGCTGAGCCTAATGATAGCTCCAACGCTGGACTGATCACTGCATACTTTGGTTGGGCGGTGGTTCTGGAGGGTACCTACTGAAGTTACAGTAGTCTTTTCATTGCATCTGCTTGTACAGTTCACTTGTTCACTAGAATCACTTGTTTATTTTCAAATGTTTGATTGTAGGAGTAGATAACTTGGACAGTGGCTGTGGAATATATGCATCCGACCCCGAAGCTTATGAGACATTCGCTGCAGTCTTCGATCCCTTGATCAAGGATTATCATCGCAAGGAGGAAGTTGCTCACCCCCAGTCCAACTTTGGTGATCCTGAAAATCTTGGAATTGGAGATGCTGATCCAGACAACCAGTTTGTTGTGTCAACCAGAATCCGTGTTGGTCGCTCTGTCAAAGGAATTCCTTTCCCACCATGCATTACAAATGAGGTAATATGATAAAATCTTAGAGGGAATAAAGAGGGAAAGGGCATTGTAAATTTGTCGATTTGATACTGCTTTTATATCTCTTTAACAAGATATTTTCATCATCGTCAATCGTCATCATGAAGTCCCGGATCTTCATGCTTTGTGTTCTTAATGTTTTCAGCAAAGGCAGGAGGTTGAGACTAGAGTTTGTGAAGCTCTGAATACAATGCCTGGTGAGCTGGCTGGCAAATACTACTCACTCACCAAGATGACTCCAGAAGAGAACCAGACTCTAATCGATGACCATTTCCTTTTCAAGAATGATGACAGGTTAGTTGAACTCATGTGTATTTTGTAATCATTGAACCAAAGCAAAATCTAGCATCTATTATTTTCAGTACAAGGTATGCTCAGCTGCCAGGAAAATAAAAAGCTTTCTAGATAAAACCAATGTTGATCAGTTTAATGACTTCTTGGTATAAATCAAATTTCAAGCCTGAAATCAAAGTTTTCTTATTTATCGATTCCCCATATAATTACAGTGTAGATTGACCAATGTACCTCATGTGTGTAGGCCTATTGTATTATAAGATAATTAAGCTTAGGAGATGGGAACATATGGTCTTGATGACATATTTTGCAAGAAAATTGACTCCTAATAGGTAGGGGTATTAATTAAGAGTGCATAATCATTCACTGTATGGTAGTGTAATATGAGAAATAACAAGTACCAGTGTGTAGAGATGGATGAAAAACAAGTGAGAGTACAAGCAAGTAGATTTGAAATCCAGCACTATGTTACTAGCAGAGAAGAAATTGTCCAAGCTCATTATAATGTCCCAATATTGCAATATATCTAAGTCAATGTTTTAATTCTTTCCCAAATTGTCCTAACACTTTACAATACAAGTGAGGCAAATGTAAAAATTACATTATTGGCCTCCTATAATATATGTTATGCAGGCCAAAGGATGAGTCTGGGAATGAGTCTGGATATCGACTTAGAAAATATTGAAAATTGTAATGTCTGCAAAAACAACTCAATCACACATAGTATTAAACTTCAATATCTTATCCTTCTTCTGAGAGCACAAAAATATCAATTTGTATCATAATTAATGAAGAATATTGGCATCAAAGAGAATGCATATGACTATGCCACTATTGAAAAAAAATTCAAGTGCAAATACTAAATGAATAATTTATACAATAAGTTTGATGCATATCCTCCAAAACAGTGCTTACTTTCTTTGTAAAGACATTGATTGGTATTTCTTGATAAGTGAATTGGTGTTTATCTGAGTAATCAGGGGATTATAGTCACTCAAAGTTACTGAGCATCCAGTTTTGACACTTCAATTGTGTTGGTGAAATTATACATATTTCAGTCAAATTCATGCTGAGCACAACATTTTGGTTTAAATTTTATAATCTCTATTCATGACCCTGGTGATGAAGAGTCAGAATCAGTCAAAAAACCCAAACCAGAAAACTGTGCTCATTGTGAAAATTAAAAGTGAAGCTACTTTTTTCTGATATTTCTTATACAAAATTGCAGCCATCTTGCTTTTCCCACTTCAAATTAAACTGGCGGGAAATTCAAAAATTTGAAAAAATTAAATCATAAAATTTATTTAAAAAATATGATTTAAAAAAAATTCTTCATGGGTCTTTTAAGAATTTTCTATTTTAAATGTCATACATGTTGCAATTGGTGTTTTTTCTATGATAATGATTACCGGATTTTCTCGCATATAAGCCCTGGGCGTATAACTGAAAGAAGGGGTAATTTCGTCTGTTATTTTACCTCTTATTTTTCGCCCATGGGCGTATAAGTGCACTACTTTCGATTTTTGGCCCAGTGGGCGTAAAGGTTAGAAGAGCTGATGAATACAATGGACTACCGTACCTACTGTTGTAGTCCTACCACATGTTTTGTAAGAATTATAAAGGAAATGTCACCTACAACCTTGGACTTAATGTTGAAACAAGCATATATGCGAGAAAATTCGGTATTTGTTTTCTGTTAGAACACTCATTTTGACTCTCAGCAGGGGGTTAATTATGCATCAAAACTCTTGAAAAAGTAAATATACTTAACAAATATAATTAGGACAGTTATAAAATTCATATTTCACATACATTTAACTGAGGGGCCAAAAGGGCATAAATCCAGACTCATCCTTTGGTAATATATATGCTTATTTAAATGTATACCATATTAATGTGGCCGTGTTTCTGTATTCCAGGTTCCTCGAGTCTGCTGGAGGATACAAAGCCTGGCCAGAGAGTCGTGGAATTTTCCACAATGACAGCAAGACATTCCTGGTCTGGTTGAACGAGGAGGATCACATCAGAATCATTTCAATGCAGAAGGGAGGAAATATTGATGAAGTCTTTGCCAGACTGATTAAGGTAAGTTGACCTGCAGTAATAAAGGCCTCTGGCCTACTAACAATTATTCATTCTAAACAGAGAATATGGAGAGATTTGCTTGTGGATTTCCTTAATGAAGATATTGTTTTCAATGAAAACTGATGCAGTTGTTTAATGTTGGATGAATTACAATTTATTTTACAATTCTAGCACAAAATACAATTTTATTACAGGCTGTAAACCACATCCAAGATAATGGAGGTATTGAGTTTGCACGCACAGATCGCCATGGTTACCTTACATTCTGCCCCACAAACATTGGCACCACCCTACGTGCCAGTGTGCATGTTAAGATCCCTCTGGCCAGTAAGCATGCAGACTTCAAGGAATTCTGTGAGAAGAGGTTCTTGCAACCAAGAGGTATGTAAAAACTGATTCCTTAGGAAACACCTGCCAGTCTGGCTGACATGAAAACAACAAGCAAAATAATATAAGAAATTGAAATTTTGACATTACATGAAAATTATGAAAACGGTTGCCAACTAGAGAAACTTGTTTTTTTGCCTGTCACTTATGAAACCCTTGGGCTTAACCACATGTAGCACGGTCATCATTAGACTAAGGTAAATAATGTCCAGCTGATCCTCCTTTATGTTTTAATGAAGTATAAATAAATTTGGTCTTGAATAAACTGAGATTCTCACATATTTCATTTATTCCGATAGAAATATGATATATTCTCGGGGGTATTTCAAATTGAGATTTGAAATGTAACTGGATATATGTTACCTCTTAAACACTCACCCCAGTTTCTGCAAGTTTAAGTTATGATTTACAAGTGAGACCATAACAAGCAAATTCAAGATAGGTATGTTGGATTTCTCTGCAGTTTGAGATGAAAAATGAGACAAATTTGACAAAAACATTGTGAAAATCATTGGATCAGTCATAGAAATAGCATCATCTAGCAAATAAAACAACAGAAAAGCAATTGAAATACAGATTTGGGTAAAAATTACAGGTAAGGCTGCCTGTTCATTATGGTAACATAATTATTTTATTCCTTTGACAGGTATCCATGGAGAACATACAGAGAGTGTTGGAGGTGTGTATGACATATCTAACAAGGGACGTATGGGCATGACGGAGTTTGACGCTGTTAAAATCATGGCTGATGGTGTCAGAGATCTCATTGCATGGGAGAAAGAACTCATGGTATGTATATCCAATGTAATACCTTTTAAAAAGAAAATGCGTGTATCACTACAGATAATGCCTATCACATGATGCATATAACCTATCGCTTGCTTGTCAAAATTTACAGAAATTTTAGGGTAAATTATTTTGTCAAGCGGGATAAAAATGATATCACTACCATTCCCAATATGTGTTTGTCATGAAGCATGCTTGTACAACTGATGGCAATTATTTATCACCACAAATGCTAACCAACAGGCCTCTAGTGAAGGAACTGCTGAACCCGAGGAAGCTGCACCTGCAGCAGAAGCTGCTGTAGTAGCAACTGAAGCTACAGAAGAGAAAGTAGATGAACCAGCAGCAGAAGAGCCTGCAAAACCAGCAGATGAGGAGGCTGGTGGGGAACAGGTGACCATCATGCCCCACCCCAAACTAACTAATTATTTATATCCTTATTTATGTGTTGTCTTTTACTTGAACTGTACTGTGTTTGACTGTCTTAAAATCACTCACCATATTAAGATTTAACCAATACTTTTATCTACAAATAAATCCCTGATATTACTGTGGCTCCATATCCAGTGATGCCACAAGAGAGCAACTTAAGACATATTGTTGGAATCCTATAGGTGATTGGTTTTAACATTTTATTGTATGCTGTCGTATAGAAATGTTTTATTGAATCAGATGATATCGTATATGCAGTTTCAGCAAATAACAGGCAAAATTCTGCAATATGATATCATTTGAATCATTTCACTTTTCTCTCATTCGAAGTAATACTTAATTTAATTGGCTGAAATATACCTAGTAATTTTTAAGAAATACACAACAAAATAAGTATATTATTAAAAAATGAGAGAAGGTAACCTTACTTATTAAATATTTTAAAAATACTTGACTGTTTCTATTTATACACAATCAACTAATTCTACCAATGCATTAATTTTTCTCATAATATCTTCAATATTTTAGATGGATATATTTATAAGTTCTTCATGAGTTAAATCTGATATTTAACAGTGAACAACCTTTATATATTTCATCAATAGTATTTTCCTGTTTCATAAATAGATCCCCTGACTCTATCAAGGAGAACAAAAGAAAAAATGATGTTTTTTAGAAGAACCTGCAACATTTTTTCATTCTCTTTATCCGCATGATTTCTAATCTCATCCAAGCCTCTATTTTATGTTTCCTTCATAAGAGGTCTCAGTTACCTTGAAATTGTACCAATGGCTTTGATAGCCTAATAGGATTATCCCTCTAATCCATAAAATGTTTAAGTCTTTGTATACAAACCTATATATGCCTAACTACTACTTAAACATCTGTAGTCTTCATCCTCCGATCACAGGGCTTCAAAATCCAGAATATATTCTTTCTTTTTACCCCCTGCGATAAGCAGTTAGCATTTCCCCGATTAAGAACTCACAATCTGATTCTGCGACAGATATCATGTATAAGTCATTGCGCATAATTAGATCACATGATTCAGTTTAATCGGGCGCTTCTAAATTGGTTATAGCAGGGGGAAGAAGGATTCTGTACACCTGGTAAGGAGGATGGTAGTCTTCTAATCATCTTGTTATATGCCATGAAATATTAGACTTGTAGTTCTGTACAACAGTAAAACCTGTAAATTTAACACCTGTCTAAAGTGAACGCTTATTTTTGGTTCTACCTCCTTGATCTATGTGTCATTGGTAGTTTTAACAATCTCAGCAAGCAAAGTATTGCTGAGATGACAGACATGTTCTCTTCAGTGGTGCGAGTACTGATGCTAGTTGATTTAGAAAAATTAGTTTTGTTTGTCTGTCTGGTAGATATTTTGTCTAGAGGAAATCTCATTCCCAGCCAATAGCGTTCACTTTAGACAGGTTTTACTTTAAGTTAAAGGCACATGTAAATTGTTTACACTTTAGAGGCACTGAATTTGTACTAGAACTGAATAAGTATATTACATGTATTATTAGATTAGATCTTATTATATATGATGTATAATTGTTGTATTTTCACTAAGATACACAATATTAACGATTTTCTCTATAAATGCTACGTCCAAATAGCTGTATTGTGGTATAGCTAATGTATTAGATGCAAATTAACAAACATTGATGATAATGACTGTTATTTTAACACTGATGCTTAGTGCATATCTGACTTTCTCTATTTTGTATATAGGCCTAATCACGGTGACTCAATGAAGTCAATTCACAGCCAATTCAGAATAATTATTAGTTCTTATTAGTTAAAAATACCCTCTTACTTTATTTACCTAAACATGCTTTTAAGTAAGGGCTCAGTTTCTAACCCCGATTATGATAACTTTTTACTGTTGACTTTGCAGCAAACCTTATTTTCTGTAAATACCAGCAGTGGGGTGCTATTATAAAAGGTGCATTTCGTATACATTGAAAAGACGCGTAATTCACATTTTTCGAGCAAACCTTTCTTTGCTTAAGTTGTATGCACATATTGTATCAAAGTCTAATGATGGTACAAGTTGTTGTTTGGTGTATCTTAAAGTTTGGGACTGAGCCCATTCCATTTAGGTTTGAACAATATAAATTTCTAACTTCATGATTCTAATTGTACCCCCTTATAACACGCCTAACCATCGACAAGGTACAGTCACGTGACAGTGACAAAATATGCCGTAGTACACTTTTGATGTACTATGTCATTTCCGCCATTTTATATCGCCATTTTCTAGAATGAGGAAGCGAGGTAAGAACTAGCATTGATTTGATCAATATTGTGTCAGTTCATTATCAGGCAGTTGTTGCATTCGATTTGTAATTAAGTTGCAAATATGCATATCTATTTCAAATGATCCTCAGCAACTTCAATATCTTGTTATAGATCTACCCAGTACGTCAGGGATCTCTAAATCTTGACTGAATTTCGCAAAATTCTCTCTAATTTTTGTTTTGCTATGCAAATAACAGCCAAACTACGACTAACACAACTTAAGATAAGTATACAAATATACATCCAGAGTTAATGAAAAACCGCTTTTTACTTTGGATGCTACTACGAAAAACAGATAATGTATGTTGTCAACTCGAATGTATGTTGTCACATTGGCCTTACATATCTCAATTCACAGTTAATTTTACATGAATGAAATGCTATAATGTACGTGTAATAGAAGGAACATATTTGATAATAAAGTAATGATTTATAATAATAGGGCTGGCATATCGAAAAATTTACTCTAATATTTTGTCCGTTAATCAATAAAATTGTCATTGATATGATTAAATTTCAATGTTACTAATAATTTTTTAGTATTCCATAACCCTGGCTTTTGAACTTCTGCACTTTCCCCCCTAGGCAGACATATACCAATTTCTCCATAGTATGTGTCATATATCATATTTAAGCTTATCCAAAGTTACATTGATTTGCCAAATATGATGGTTCAAATGGTAAAAAGTAACAGGCATTTCAAAAAGTAGCGTTTTGCCAAAAAGTCCATTTCAGTATCCTGGAAACAGCCCTGACCTGAATGTGACAGAAAATATGGATGCTATTCTCGAAGATAATATATGGATATCGAGTTCTAAAAAGATGACGTTTAGGGTAGATACTCCAAGGAAACTCTTCTTATGCCTTAAAAAGGTTTTATGAAGATTACAAAACGCCATATCCCTATTTGAAGCCAGTTTAAGATCATATATGGAAAGTATTGCTGCTGTTAACATGGCGGCTAAGGAGACACACCGACTATTGTTTTGGTGTAAAACTGACTTTAATTTTGTCCAAACACTAACTTTTGAAATTCCTGTAACTTTTTCCATTTGTGAGTTGAACCATGATACTCGGCAAATTAATGTAACTTTGGATGAGCTTTAAAATGATATACGACACATACATGGAGTCATTGGTATATGTCTGCCTATGGGGGCCCATAATTTCGGGACACCCTGTAGCATAAAGTCATCTTGGATTAGCTAGTAAAGATCTCTCCATGAACTCCTTAAGATTATTAAAATTCATAAAAGTGCAACTAAACATAACGTAACGTACCAACGTCGAGTGGTTAAAGAGGTCGGAAGAAAACACGCCGTGGTCACATATTAGTCACCATATTAATACTTTCATAAAATAAAATAGCATTCAACGAAAAAATCCCTTTTACCTGTTTATCTGTACTAGGGATACAGGAGCAAGTTCGTTGAACATCACTTGTAACGCATAAAACCCTTAATGCATTTTGAAATTAAATCATTGCAATGTTTAATATTATAACTCATGTATTTCAATTACAGGGACAACATACACTGTGAGTTGACAACGACATTTCTGATTTTTTAAATTATATCAAATGCATGAATGTTTATTAAATGTTCACCTGTCCTAAACTGTGTAGTTTAGAGAAACACATTCTCATAAAAATATTCGACACTCTTAGACGTAATGGGAGAAAATTATCAAAGGAAATGTGTAAAAAACAACATTTTTCCAACCGAAGAATCGTATGGGTAGACTAACAACGAAAAAAATCGAGCACTGCTCGAAGATCTTTTAACGTTATTAGAAAAATAAATGTCTTCGAAATCGAATGCACGCGAAATCAAACATAAAATCCTTTGTGTTCTCCTAAAATTTATTTTTGAAAACCTGCATCGAACCTACATCATGGTCTTCGCTCAAAATCAGTTAATAGTGACATAGTACATCAAAAGTGTACTACGGCATATTTTGTCACCTGTCACGTGACTGTACCTTGTCGATGGTTAGGCGTGTATAAATGAAATAAAGTGTGCAACATGTGAACATTTGTATGTATTTCAATTTCAGTGTTCACTCTCTGGTGATGATATGATCAAAATCTTGGTTGACTCCAGTTCTAAGTCTCTGCTGAAGACATATCTCACACAGGCTGTGTATGACAAAGTGAAAGACCGCAAGACTGCTCTTGGAGGCACTATTGCTGACTGCATGAGATCAGGTATGGAACCATTGCTCTGGCTATTTATTAATGAAATAGAATAGTTGTTATTCCTTGAGTATCAAGGTAATTCTTAATGTTAGGACAATCTGAACAATGGCCTCGAGAGGAAAAGAATAAGAATACTTGCGACTGTCATTTTTCATGGAAATGTGGTCTGGGGATAAGACAGTGGCTTTTACTAGCAGAGAAATAAATAGAGAAATGATGAGTGGGTTTTGTTAAAGAGAAAAGATACTGCATGTATCCAAAAATTATTTTGGTCAGGAGAAAAATGCTTAGAACCTGCAGGAGCCAGTGGTGTACCCTTTACTTAACTGTAACATGTAAGTAAGTCCACTGTACTTAAAGATATGTTTACTTCCAATATGTTTGTCAAACTTCATTTTGCTGTATTCTTCCAGGTGTTGAGAATCTGGACTCTGGCACTGGCATCTATGCCTGTGACCCTGAGGCTTATGAGACCTTCAAAGAGGCATTTGACCCCATCATTATGGACTATCACAAATGCAAGTCTATTGCCCATCCTGAGGCTGGACAGTTTGGAAATACGGATGATCTTGGTTTCACTGATCTAGACCCTGACAACAAATATGTTGTTTCCACTCGTGTACGTGTAGGGAGATCATGTGAGGGATACGCTTTCCCACCCACTATCAAAACAGAGGTATGTTAATATCAACAATTTCAAACAAAAATTATAAATTGAGGTGAATAATGGCAATAAGGGTGAAAACTTCATAAAGATCAAAAATCACCAAGAATAAATCAAAACAAATCACAACAAATCAAAACAGCAGCCAATCTCAGTCAGCGGGGATCATTAAGCACACCACCCTAAATTGACACAAATTATTGAAATGTTGTGAAAATACAAATGTGTTGATAATGAAAAGCAAATTTTTCATTTGCTTCAACTTGTTAAAATTAGTCCTAGTTTCTATATGTCTTATCTTGTTATGGAAGTATGGGAAAATATATTCTATCCTTTATACCCCTTAATTGACCTAACTATATTTTCTCCCACTCAAAGGCACGTGAGGAGATGAAGTGTAAGATGGTGGAGGCATTTGATACATTCGAGGGAGAGCACAAGGGCAAGTACTACCCACTAGAGGGTATGTCACCCGAGGACCAAAAGAAACTTACAGAGGATCATTTCTTGTTTAATGACTCTGACAGGTAAGTGCAGGAGTAGTGATGGGGCCATATATAGGTAAGGGCAAGAACTGGAATAAGATGTGAGGGCCATAGATACTAGGTTAAAGATTGGAATTGATTTTAACCATAGCGGAAGGCCATAGGTTAGGTTAAGGATTGGAATCAACGTCCAGTGTCTGTATTAACTAGAGAAGGGTCGGTCACGGTTCGGTTCGGTACGATTCTCGGTTCTTGTCTCTCGGTTCGGTCGGTTCTTCAATCATATACTTAATAAGGTGGGCCTCATAAATTGCAATTGGTGCCACAAATATGGCAAGATAAAAAGGTGTTTCACTTTTATTTTGTATTATTAGGGGATATAATTTTATTTTCAATCTTATAAATGATCAATATGGAATGATGATAGCTGATAATCATTGAATTTTTATGGAATTAAATAACTAGAATTGAACTATTTGGAGATGGCTATCAACAAGTCGCTTGCCCCGTATTAGATGGGAGGGATTTCTTTTTAAACTGGGTCTGGTTGGGTAAGACCTTTCAATATGTTTCCTCACGGCAGATGTGTTTCCTGAAAACTTAAATCAAATCACGTGATACAAGATGGAGGGTGGAAAATAAATTTGCTCGTTCCGGGAAAAGTCCAAATTGTGCATATCTAGGAGATAATTATACACGTTATATGGATAAATATTATATATAAACCAGTGATCTCCCCAGGATTTTTTCATAGCAGGGGGGGATTTTTTAACAAGTTTCGCCGCTCGCTTCGCTCGCATGATTTTTGTGCCAATTTTTGCCGCTCGCTTCGCTCGCTATATAAACACCAATTCTCAATTAGAAAACCTTTTATTTAACAATACATGATAATATGCTTGTAGTGTCATGACTATTCATTGTTCATTGTGTTTCCTTGAAGTCTTCTGTCCCTACATCTTCTGGGGTGCATGTCAAACCACCTCCCCCATGCTGCCTCAAAATCGAACACCTCTTCCCTTGGTCCATTTATGATAATGTTGAGGACCCTGTCCACTGTTTCTACTTTCATTCTATTCTTTAGATAAGTCTTTTTAATTTTACCCATTTTTTTTTGAATTTCCCGCATAAAGAACCGGAAGTCGAACTTCTTTATCATGACAACCATCAAAAGCATGATTTGAACATTAATTCGTTCGCAATTATAATAACTAAAAATAATACTTCATTGTCAAATTGTAGTTTTAGTCGTTTTTATGTTTGTTTTATTCCAAATTGGCGATTTTGATGATCGGTGATCATATCATTCCGCGTTGCAGTATAGGGGTAATCTGCGCCAGGTTCAACTGTTAACTTTTTCTAATTTTCTGAACGCACGCATCAAATGAACGATTTTGATAGGTTAGAATGTTTTGGGCGCATGCGCATACGTAGTCAAATCAAGTGATCGAACCGAACCTGGGGCAGATTATGTCGATGACGCACGATTAGTAATAGATAATTTGATTGGATATTTCGTAACTAATCATGAGTTTTGAGCCAATCAGAAGACATTTAAGATTCGGCCTTCGGAATGGCAAATCGGGAAAAACTTTTTGAAAACTTTTTGAATTTTATGTGATTTCGTCGAATATCCAGGAGAATAAAATAATGTACGTAAGTTTTGAAGTAGCGGGGCGCTTAGCAGGGCGGGCTAAGCAAGCAGGGGGGGGGAACAGGGCGGGGAAAACGAGTGAGCAGGGGGGAGCGCCATGCAATTAGATTCTGGGGAGAACCCAGTAAACATACCGTTTTTGGAACAAGTGAACTTTCAAACAAGCCTGCGCTGTCTAAAGAGCATAAACCATGCCACCAAAGAAAACACATGGATTTTCGAAAGACGAAATGGAGGACATATTGGATCAATATGTGCAAAAACAAAATGCCAGCATAATAGAGACGGTCAACAATGCAGTTAGAGATTCGTTGAAAGTCGAATTAGGAGAAGTTGCGAAAGCTTTGGAAAATGTAAGTGCTATTTCCACTGAGAATGCAAATGCAATAAAGACATGTAAAAATGACATTCGAAACATTGAAGCCAGGCTAACGTTGACAAATGAACAATTGGCAAACACAGAAAGTCAATTGAAATCGGCTATGATCAAACTTGAAGACAAACAATTGGAAATGGACGTCTATTCGAGGCGAAGTAGTCTCCACTTCAAAGGAATCCCTGAAGCTGAAGGTGAGAACTGTGAAAATTTGATAAAAACTTTCATAAGGGATAAACTAGGCTTAGATTCGGAAAGCATTAAATTTGAAAGGGTACATAGGATACCCCTAGGTCCTAAAAGTAAATATAAGTATAACAGAATGATCACAGCAAAATTCAACTGGTATAAAGATCGTGAAAGTGTTTGGAACAATAGATATAAACTCAAGGACCATCAAGGCTGTTATATAGAAGAAAGCTTTCCCGCTCAGGTAGAACGAAATCGTAAGATCTTGCTCCCAGTTCTGAAATTAGCAAAGGAACAACCTAACATTAAAGCGTCCCTGATCGCTGACACCTTAGTAATTGAGGGCAAAAGATACAAAGTTCAAGACCTACACCTCCTACCTGAAAATATAAACCCATATCTTACATCTATCCGGAGAGTAGGAGATATAATACTATTCAACAGTGCCACATCCCCACTCGGAAAGGGATATCCATGCTCGTTTACAGAAAAGGGCAAAATCTTTAACTCAGTGTCCCAGTATGTTGCATATCAACAAGCCATTGAATTTCAAGATGTAGATTCTGCTCACAGAATCATGAATTGTCAAAACCCAGCAGTGTGCGACAGAATTGGCAAAAATGTGCAAGGTTTCTCACAAGCCCTATGGGGAATGAAAGAAGATAGTGTCCAGGAAAGAGGGGCAACCCTCAAGTTCAACCAGAACCCACATCTGAGAGTAGCCCTTGAAGCCACAAATGGTTCAACTATAATTGGTGAATGCAACCCATATGATCTCGTATATGGCAATGGGTGCAAAATAACTGATATCAAAGCAGGAAAACCTGAGGAGTGGAGTGGAAAGAATGCTGGGGGACAAATAATCCAGCGCGTAAGAGACAATATGAAGTAAGTTGTACCAGACGAAACATTTATTCTTTGTATTTATCAGCAAAAACTACTTGTTAGACTGAGTAGAATTATCTCTTGGATAGCTTAGAAACAGTCCCTTTTTCAATCAAACAATTGAATATTTCTTGTTTATTATGAAATACATATATTCAAAGGGACAAATGGAGCTACAGTGGCCTGGTAATGTTAAAAAAGAGAGCAATATCATTAGCTAATCAGAAACCTAGCAGATAGTGATAAAGGACTCTTGCTGAAGACTATTGTTTACAAAATACATATTCCTTTTAGTTTGTAATTTGCTTGTAATACATCCAGTGTACTGGAGAAATAGTTGAAAAATATTTTCTAGAATGTAACAATCTCAACATTAGATCATTCATATAGCTCATTTCAATAGCTTTGCAGTTAAAACTTGCACTGCCTGTTTACATGCACATTACTTATGAAGGGATATTGCTGCCCTGAGATGGTCAACCGATCGGCCAATGAAATTAGCGCTAGCTTTCTTTAAGGTAGTTGCACAATAAGCAGAAAATACATCAAATAGACTACTGGCAATATGAGATTTCAGAAAATATGACATAAAATCTTTCATATTGTGGAATTTATGGTTCACAACTGGATCTGCACTCATAGTTAGAAGAAAGAGTCATGCTCTCTCATTTTAAATTAAGATTTACCATGGATAATTAAGCATAAACAATTATTTTATAACATTACCGAATGTTCAACTACCTTAAGTTCTGTTTCTTCTAAAAAATGTTTGGAAATGTGTTCAGAATATGATTTTGAAAATTATGTTTCTGAAATACATGAATTATTCTGGTAATTTATGTTACCTAACAAGGTGATTTTTATTTTAAATACTAGTCTTGTAGTAAAATGCACAAAGGATGCAAATAAAGGACTTTTTCTTTTCTTGTATCAGTGAAAATAGGGAAAGGGGTATACTATAAGGGGATGTGTTGGAGGAATGAAATTTCAATGAACACTGGAAAGCAGTTACATTTGCATTGTGTGTGCAGCGTTTACTACATAGACAAGGGGTAAGATAAAATTTTGTAGTGTGAACTGTCAAGGCCTTTGTGACCCAACAAAAAGAGTAGATGTCTTCAATTACTTGAAACAAAAACAAATGGATATTATATGCTTGCAAGACATCCACTCTTCTAAGGAAACTGAAACAGCTTTTGAAAAGGACTGGGGAAACAAGGCTTTTATTAGTTCCTATAAAACCAACAGTAGAGGCGTAGGCATCTTTATAAGGGAAAATCTAGACTATAAAATTTACAGTACAGATATTGATGTAAAGGGAAATTTTGTTATACTAGACATTGAGATAGAGGGTAGGAGATTTTCACTAGTTTCATTATATGGACCCAATACTGATTCACCTTCCTTCTATTCAGAACTGAAAAGCAAACTAGAAACTATTGAAAATGCCTCTATGCTCTTGATGGGAGATTGGAATCTAGTTTTAGATACTGATCTCGATACCTTGAACTATAAACATATCAACAATCCAAATTCAAGAAAAAAGGTTCTAGAGCTATGTGAACAATTAGAACTATATGATATTTGGAGGGAATTAAATCCTGAGGAGAAAAAATTCACTTGGGTAAGGAAAAAACCACGTCAAATGGCAAGACTTGATTTCATTCTTGGAACAGAGGACTTTATTAATTTAACACGGAGTTGTCGTATTTCACCGAGCTATAGATCTGATCATTGTTTAACATTGCTAACCATCGAGAACAATCTTCCAGAAAGGGGTAAAGGTTTCTGGAAATTCAATTCCTCACTACTGAAAGACCCTGTTTATATCTCTTTAGTTAAAGAAACCATCCAAAACATTAAAACTCAATACGAAATCAAGGCAGATATTTCAAAATCAGAAACTACTGCAGATCTTTCAATAAATGATCAACTCTTTTTTGAAATGCTTAAATTGGAGATTAGAGGCCAGACTATAAAATATTCTTCTCAGAAGAAAAAATCGCGAGAGAAAATTCAGCGTGATCTAGAATACAAACTTTTAGTTAAAGAAAAAGAAATAGATAATCTCATTAATAAAGAGAAATTTCAAAATGGAATATTTGAGAAAGATATTGAAGAAAAATATGATGAGTTAGAAAAAATTAAAAGTGAAATGAAAGAATATAGAGAACACTATGTGAAAGGTCTTATGACCAGGGCAAAATTAGAATGGTACGAATTTGGTGAAAGGGCGACTAAGTATTTCAGTGGTTTAGAAAAAAGAAATTATGTAAATAAATTAATTTGTCAGGTGGAAGTTGATGGGGAACTGATAACAGATCCAAAACTTATTCTTTTGGAACAGAAGAAATTTTACGAAAACCTTTACAAAAGTAAAATACAAAATAATGAGGAAAATAATGACTTCTTTTTAAAAAATAACAATGCCATTAAAACCTTAAGTGAAGAACAGAAACAATCTTGTGAAGGCCTTTTAACCGAAAAAGAATTGAAATTTGAATTGAAAAGTGCAAAAAATGGAAAATCCCCGGGATCGGATGGTTTTAACGTTGACTTTTACAAATTCTTTTATCCTGATATAGGAAAATACTTACTCAAATCGTTAAATGCAGCCTATACACTTGGCGAATTATCAGTGACACAGAAACAAGGGATCATAACATGTCTACCCAAGGTGAACAAAATCAGAAAATACTTTAAAAACTGGAGGCCAATCTCATTATTAAATGCGGATTATAAACTCCTCTCATCAGCCTTAGCAACAAGAATGAAGTCAGTTCTGCCGCATATTATTTCTATAGATCAAAAAGCATATCTAACGGGTCGAGAGATGTCAGAAAACACGCGTCTAGTCTATGATGTTATAGATCATCTGAATCGAAAAGGACACCGAGGGCTATTACTATTAGCAGATTTTGAGAAAGCCTTTGATAGTATCGAATGGGTATACTTAGAAAAATGTCTGAAAAAATTCAATTTTGGGGACGGATTCCTTAAATGGTTCAAGATTCTATATAATGAGTCTGAAAGTTGCGTTATAAATAATGGCTTCTTTTCAAGTTTTTTCAAATTAAAGCGTGGCTGTCGGCAGGGAGATGCCCTCTCCTGCTATGCATTCATCCTAGCTCTGGAACCTTTATGTTTAAAACTTAAAAACGACAAAGACGTTGAGGGTATTAAAGTTTATAATGAAGAAGTTCAAATGGGAATGTATGCAGATGACACTTTTGTATTTTTAGATGGTACAGCAAAATCACTAAGACGCTGCCTATGTATTTTTGATATGTTTTATGAAACGTCAGGATTAAAGTTAAATATAGAGAAAACGTCAGCTATCTGGTTAGGTAGTAAACAAGGTTCTAAAGAAATATTATGCCAAGAGATTCCACTTAAGTGGGAAACAAATTTCAAACTTCTTGGAATACACCTATCTTCTGATTTAAAAGATGTAGAATCTCTCAACTTTGAAAACAAAATTACTGAAATGCAAAATGTTATAAGTAGGTATAAAAGAAGAAATCTATCCTTAATGGGAAAAATTACTGTACTCAAATCCTTTGTGTTGCCGAAGGTAGTACATTTGTTCCTTGTCTTGCCAAAATTGTCAAACCCCTGCCAAACTAGAATCAAACAATTATTTACTTCTTTCATTTGGAACTCAACAGTTGCAAAAGTAAGTTTTTCACAAATTGTACAAGATTTTGACGACGGAGGCTTAAAAATGATTGATCCCAAGATCTTTGAACATTCACTCAAATTGACATGGTTGCAAAAACTTCAGAAATCTGGCACATGGCAAGACATTGCACTTAATATTTTAAATGTGAATTCAAAACGTGAACTCTTTGCATATGATTCCAAATCCTTAAAGAAAATAGAAGAAAATATTTCAAATAAATTTTGGAAAGATCTTGTTTACACATTTAGAATATACACTGAACAAAAAGAGAAAGAGGCAAAGAATGATTCAAAATTGAGTGCTGAACTTGCTATGTGCAACACTTGGGCAAAGCTTACAAAGAACCAAAATGTCCAAAAAATATTGAAGAATGTAAGAGTCAATGGAGAGACAATTGTACTACAAGATATGTTTCATCAGTCAAATAGAATTCTGAATCAAGAGGAATTCAATGAAAAGTTCAATACAAACATTAATTTTCTTGATTATTTGAGTCTCAGAAATACAATTCCTAATCAGTGGTTGAGCGATATTAAGAAAAACGGCGATAGTTTAAATAACTTTGAAAGACAAAAACAACACATAAAAAAGTTCATGGGCCAAAGTAAGATAAGTAAAATTATATATTGGGAACTTATAAAAAGTGAAGAGACAAACATAAAGTACATCACTGGTTGGAATAAAGATCTGAATCTGTTACTTAACAAAGAAGATTGGAAAATGATCAATAGAATCAATAAAGTCAGCAATTTTGAACCAAAATTAGCTTCTTTCAATTTTAAAATTCTTCATAGATTTTTGGCCACCAACACATACTTGAAAATGTGTGGATTAGCAGAATCAGATCTGTGTACTTTTTGTAAAGTAGAACCAGAGTCAATTTGTCATCTCCTCTATGAGTGTAAAGTGATAATGGAACTCATAGTAGTCATTAAAAACTGGTTACCAGAGGAATTGACAGGACTTTGTACAAAACAGAATATTTTAATAGGACCAGTATGTATAAATGATAGAACAATTATCCTGACAAATATGTGGAGTATATTTAAAAGATATGTGTACCTATGCAAATACTCAATGTTAAGACCTACCTTTAAAGGATTTAAAGCAAATGTAATATCTTATTGTAATATTGATAAGCAAATAGGCAGAGAAAAAAGGTGGGAAATTATGGGTACTAGATTAGATTAGACTAGTGTGGTTAGATGCCTTAAAAAAGAATATGATGGAAAATTGTGTGATTTCTATGATATTATGAATATTGTATATGTTAATGTAACTGCTTTCAAATGTTTTCTATGAATAAAAAAGGAATAAAAAAAAAAAAAAAAAAAAAAAAAAAATTATATGGATAGCACAGATGTCCTTCAGTTGGGAATAACAGTGCAGTGGGCTAGGGGGGTGTTTACCCAAATTCTCAACCTGACTTAGGGCCTGGGGTAGGACACATGAAAAAGTGTATATATCAGTCATAAAAATGTTACTATGAGCGGTAATAGAAGGCAGTTACAAGATAGGGAATGAATGGAAGTCTAATAAAGATCGTAGTCTTAATTTTTCAAATTGAAAAAAATTCACAAAAAGTTTCAATCACAAAAATTGGAAACCTGCAGCGTATTTCAATGTCGTGGTGCACAACCTACATAGGGTAGACGTATTCTCATCGTAGAAACCGAGTACTTCCAAGCATCAAACTTCGGCATTGCGGGGAAAGGCTCTATTATGGTTTTACTAGCTCTTTGCCTAAGACTTCGAAAACTGTCCGCCATTTTTAAAACACAAGAGTTCCCGCGCAAAATTAATTCACGCTCGCAAATAGAATTATGTTCCCTCGAGACGTGGAAGCACAATGAAATATCCAAGGAGACGATTTTGTTACCGTATGGATCGTTTAAAGTTGTTCAATTGTCGTTTAAATGGTACTTTCATTCGCTATTTAGATGAAATAGAGCTATAATTATTTGCGCAAAACATTGGTATTCATGTTACACTGTACGAAAATAGAGTATTTCCCCGGGAATGATGCAACCGTTCTGGACTCGGTTCTTGGTGATCAGACGGTCCCAGTAGAACCGTGAGGTCAAAAACCGTGGTTAATCGAACAGAACCGTAACCGACCCTTCTCTAGTATTAACCCTAGACGTGTGCTGAGTGAGTTTACTCGCTGTGACGTCACATTCCATGTAGACGATCAGCGAATTTACTCCTCACTTGATTATGTTGAAATTGTTTGCAAAAAGTCAGAAGTCATTACCTTAATTAATTTGCTGCTATTATGTCACCACCAAAAGTGGTGACATATTGTTATGGTCTCCGTTTTTTGCGACGGCGGTTGGCGTCCGGCGGTTGGCGTCCGGTGGTTGGCGTCCGGCGGTTGGCGTCCGGCGTCTGTAACAATTTCTTACAACTTCCTATAACTTAACAAATACTGTTTAGACTGACTTCAATTTTTTTCTAAATCATCTACATGTTCTCAGAAGTTCAAATCTGACTTTAGATTTGACATTTGACCTTCAATGACCTTCTCAAGGTCAAAAAGGTCTTTTTTCAACTTGCTTCACATTGACTAAATTTTTTTTCAAAATCATCTACATGTTCTCAGAAATTCAAATCTGACTTTAGATTTGACTTTAGATTTGACATTTGAGCTTCAAATCTGACTTTATATTTGACATTTCACCTTCAATGAAAAGGTCTGTTTTCAACTTGCTTCAAATTGACTAAATTTTTTTTTCAAAATCATCTAAGTGTTCTCAGGAATTCAAATCTGACTTTGGATTTGACTTAAGATTTGACATTTGACCCCCAATGACCTTCTCAAAGTCAAAAAAGGTCAAAAAGGTCTTTTTTCAACTTGCTTCAAATTGACTAAATTTTTTTTTCAAAATCATCTACATGTTCTCAGAAATTCAAATCTGACTTGAGATTTGACATTTGACCTTCAATGACCTTCTCAATGTCAAAAAAGGTCAAAAAGGTATTTTTTTATCTTGCTTCAAATTGACTAAATTTTTTTTCAAAATCATCTACATGTTCTCAGAAATTCAAATATGACTTTAGATTTGACATTTGACCTTCAATGACCTTCTCAAGGTCAAAAAAGGTCAAAAAGGTCTTTTTTCAACTTGCTTCAAATTGACTAATTTTTTTTTTCAAAATCATCTACATGTTCTCAGAAATTCAAATCTGACTTAAGATTTGACATTTGACCTTTAATGACCTTCTCAAGGTCAAAAAAGGTCAAAAAGGTCTTTATTCAACTTGCTTCAAATTGACTAATTTTTTTTTTCAAAATCATCTACATGTTCTCAGAAGTTCAAATCTGACTTTAGATTTGACATTTGACCTTCAATGACCTTTTCAAGGTCAAAAAGGTCTTTTTTCAACTTGCTTCAAATTTACTTAATTTTTTTTCAAAATCATCTACATGTTCTCAGAAGTTCAAATCTGACTTTACATTTGACCTTCAATGACCTTCTCAATGTCAAAAAAAGTCAAAGAGGTATTTTTTCAACTTGCTTCAAATTGAAGAATTTTTTTTTCAAAATCATCTACATGTTCTAAGAAGTTCAAATCAAACCTTCTTAAGGTCAAAAGGTATTTTCCAACTTGCTTTAAATTGACCAAATTGTTTTAGGTGGTGACATTTTGTCATGTTAATGCCTTGTTCTTCAATTGTGATGGTTTTGATAGTTGATGGTGTTGTTAACATTCACACAACATAATATTTTAACAAAAGTTAAATAGACACAATAATTAATGAAACAAAAGTATTTTTGAACTTTATATTTCAAAAATATTGACCGGAAGTGAACATTTTTTTTTATTTTTTGGATTAAATTGAAGAATACTGTAGATTGGGTTAATTTGGCACTACTTAATTTGGTGATTTTGCCATTTTTGGCATATTGGCGGCTATTTAATTTGGCGGATATGCAAAAAAAATTTAATTAACTTATGCGTTGTTTGCGAATTTTATGTTAATTTTTTCTTTTGAGGACCACTGGCAATATTCACCACGTTTGTACATTTTTGTGAGATCATCCTTTACATTTTGCACCTCGATTGATGCTGCTACTATACTGCACTTTTCCTTTCTAGTTTTTCCCTGAGTATTAATAAGTGACTGACCAGTTCTGAGCCAATTTATGAGAGACATTTTTTCATATTTTTGGAAAAAACTAAACCGGAAGTGACCTAAATACACTCGACGAAATACCCTAGATAATTCCCGGGGATTCATTCTAAATTTTGGCGAAGATTTATATTGGCGAATTTTTCAATTTCGCCAAATTCGCCAAATTAAAGCGGGTGCCAAATTAACCCAATCTACAGTACTCATCAAACATGAGGAAATTGATCACAATGTATGATCAGGTGATGATATAGTTTAGTTTAGTTTATTTATTATTATTTATTTATAGTGGCCAATCTTATAATTCAATATAATATAAAAAAAATTAATGACAATTTTACCCAGGCTATGCTCTGTTTGTTAGGTTCCTGAAATCAGCTGGAGGCTACAATGACTGGCCCAAGTCTCGTGGAATCTACCACAATGACAACAAGACATTCTTGGTGTGGTGTAATGAGGAAGACCACATCAGGATTATCTCCATGCAGATGGGAGGCAACTTGGGAGAGGTTTACAGTAGACTGGTAGCTGTAAGTAACCATCTCATAATAGGAACTGTATGCTCAGTGTCTTCAATATAGTCAATATTCTTACATTCTTTCATTATCTAGATTTGATATCCAAATATCACTTTGAAGCTAGGCTTAATATCATCATTTTTACAAGAGTAATATTTATGTTAGATAAATATTCACCATTGAGTGGGCGATTATGTAGCATCATTGTCTGTCTGTCTGTCTTTCCATCTGTCAGGGGTGTAACTTATATAATAGTGTACTAATAGTGTATAATAGTGTGTAGTTTTCTTCAAATAGATGAATAATGATAAAATAAGAATAGAAGTTACAAATTGTAGATGATATGACAGATGCTATTGATAAGAGCCTAACATATTTGCTTTCTTTTATTTTATTTATCATATTGCATTGTATTTATTAATTCATAAAAATGACATACATATATCCTAGTAGTAATAAGTTGGTATTGTAAATTGCATTTTTAATCCCAGGGAATCAAACACATGGAGAGCAAGACCAAGTTTGCTACCAACCCCAGACTGGGCTATCTAACATTCTGTCCCACCAACCTTGGAACTACATTGAGGGCCAGTGTCCATGTTAAGATCCCACTCTTTTCACAGCACAAGGACTTCAATAAGATGTGTGCCAGTTGGAATCTACAACCAAGAGGTACAATGCATTTATAAACATCTGTAGTTGTTTTGTTCTATAACTTAGCCTGCTGGGAAACTCAACATTGTTAAAGTTCTGTCGATTCTATAAATACAGAAGACATTTTTTAAGAAAAAAGACACAGATGAATATTGTAAGCTTGGAAACTTGAAGGTTTTGAAACAAACTAAATGCTCTAGGTTGCAATATAAGAGAGATGTTTAACTACTAGTATCTATTACTTTATAGATTTCATTCCACTTTTAGTGATAATCTGATTAGATGTTGTTGCACTAATGTTTGTTTTAGGTATCCATGGTGAACACACAGAGTCAGTAGGTGGAGTTTATGACATCTCCAACAAGAGACGTCTTGGTCTCACAGAGTACCAGGCTGTCAAAGAAATGGCTGATGGCGTCATGAAAGTCATTGAAATGGAGAAAAAATTGGAAAGTGGTGAAAAGGTGGGCGAGAAAAAATCAAGTTCCTGTGTCCTGATTTAAATCCCTGTAGGGCTAGTATTAGTGGGTCTGAGAGACAGATTCATCAATTATAGACAACAAGTCAATGAATTTCAATGGAGATTTGGGATTTGAGACTGAAAGGGGAGCCCAGGAAATTGAAATGATCATCACTGGGAAATATGCTGATAAGGTTTAAAGACTCAGACTAACTATGCTTGGGTCCCAACTGTGCTGCATGTAATTCACATAACCCACCTGTAGTCTACACCCATCATTGAGCCTGTATTCAAGTTATGAAATGCTTAAATCAATGCAATCTTTTGTACTGAAGAATTACATTTAATTGTCTATATTTTCATGGTTATTTGTCTTATTTATTCCATATTACTCAAATGTCTTTGTTATATGCAGCACTGGTTCTGAACCCTTTGCAAAGTGGATGTGATTTTCCCCTAGCTTAGAAAGGCGTTGCTCTTCAAGTGTTGCATGAAACAATATGTTGCTGTGTGGTATTTGAAGATTTAAATCGTAGTGTAAATTATGCTTGCAATATATTCTATTATAATTGTATATAAGATATTTAAAAGATATTTACTCTGTATATATGGAGAGCAGCGCCTTTTTGACCAAACCTTACTAACCTGATTTACCAGTAATTAATGCAATTTAATATCATGCCATGAAAATGGAAAAATCAAGGAATTATTTTATGTCAGTATAAACACAAAAATTGATTTTTCTTCTGCATGGTGGCAAAACTATAAGAGGTTTCATTTTGGAAATTATGTTTCATAGTTAGAAGTGATTTATGGTAAGGTTTGAATATACTATATCATGTATATGGAAATCCATGGTAATTGGCACTTGCATCCTCGTGATCTCACCTGATAGCTTTACTATTACTTATTTAAAACCATTTTCTGTTGCTTGAACCTTTACTTATATTTTCCAACACTTTGCCGAAAACTTCACTCTTGCCTCCAGCTTTTATAAAGCTGTTAATTTGCCAAATCTCATTATTTCTGCTCCTGAAATATTGCCAAATTTCATCATATTAGAAAATATTTATTAATGGGTGAAAATGATCTGAGGTTTTGACAAGACAATGTCTTCTCCAAGTTATTCAACTGTCAATGTACTTTTATGTAGAGGGACCACCACGATTTAGGCTCATTGTAAGCTTCATGATGCATGGATTGTGTGAATTTAAGTTTGTAAATAGATATACTCGTATAGTTAATATAGCAAGTACTTGTACAATGGCATACCAAGTAGTTTCTTGTTTTGGGGCACACGTTTTTGCAAAATATATGTTGATATGCTTTGTTTTTGTACAGATTATATATTCTCAGATACTCTTTTGTAAATTTAATGCATGTTTTGAAAACTATTTTTTATCGCATAACGGACATTTTGTACTTACAACTTCTGAAAATCTTCTATATTTTCAATAATTTACTGTTTAAATCTTATTTTTTGTATTATGTTTCCCAAACTGCCCTGATTTGACTCTACCATGAGGCATACCTCTTACACTTCAAATGATCTCAACTGATTGAAGCTAAACCTAATGTTGTCAAATGTTACGTCCTTATGTTTCCATTATGTTGCCAAGGTAGATACCCTGGTTACCATAATGTTGCCATGGTTACCATGATGTTGAGAGGTTTACTCTTATCCTTGCAGGTCCAAAGTGGACTGTCCACCCCCATGCTCCTCCTGCTAGCAGGCATTCCCACTGTAATAGTAATAGGCGTACTCATTAAGAAGTTCTGGTCATGATCAAGACACTATAGACTTAGTCACATGACCATCACATGACCACACACAGTGACACCTATGTTTGAGAATGAGAATCACGTGATAAGCAGTTCAACACAATGACAATTTATGATCTGAATTAGACGACAGCTCAAAACCTGTAGTCACAGTCATATGTTAGTTTGATTGATTTTTTGAGTTTGGACACTGAAGTAGGAAATAGGTTTTTGCTTTGAGGATTTTGGGATTTGATTACACTTTTCGGCAAATGCAATTTGGAAAATCTAATCTAAATTCACCTGCATGTGTAATCTTGCATGACTTATTCATCTACATTTTCTCTCATCCTTTGTTGTTCTTCCAATTGCCTTTAACATGATGAGTGATTCATGAGCCATTGCTTTTCACCCTGATTGTTTAAGCCACTTTGTGTTCTGTATTGTTTGCATTTCTCTTTATTTTGCTTATTTCCCCATAAGGGACTCCTGACTGGTTTTGGTTTGTAATGTTAAACATATCTTTGTAACAAATGATCAAATGTTAAATGTTTTTCTTATTCTTAGTTAATTCTTGAATTTAATAATAGTTTCATTTTGATTCTTTGGCCTTGTAACTTAAATTCATGATGTGTTTGCAACTTTCAGATCTAATGCTGTAAGGTCACACCCATACCTAAAGGAGTCTAAATGTCCCACAAAACTTGTTTACTAACATAGTTAAAGCACTAGGCCTATTTATTTATTACTTATTCAAAGTAGAAAATGAAAACATTTTAAGGAAAGATGTTTGAACTTGTGACTTTTTCAATCTTACATTTCTGTATTCTCAGTAAATTCTACTTATCATATTGGGACTTGAAAGTATGAGAGCAATTGTAGATGAAGTATTAGGAAAGTTGTGTAATGATATTGCCAAAAATGTAGATTTTGCCTGGTCAGGAATTAGGCCATAAAATTTTGAATTATTTATTAGTGATATTAAAATATTGTGCATGTGTATGTGTTTGAAAGAGCTCGGGGCAGTGCTATTGGGATCTGTTTATGGTGAGCTTGTGCAGTCTTGAGTGTGTAGCGATTAGTGTGTCTTGTATAAGATATATGCAGCATGCATTGTTTATATGCAGGGGATATATGTACTACAGCGTGCATGATTTATGTAGCATGCAGGGGATCAACTTGATAGGTATTTCCTGAGAGACGATAGGACATTATCTAAGGTTTTTTTAACACACCATAAATGGATAATACAGAACTTGTCTATAAAATATGTTTGCTCCAGATGTAAGGCTGTAAGGTAACTTCCTAATACAGTAAACGTTTAGCCTTACATCTCGACATGTATCCAATATACCACTACACACCCTCCTGTCTGACCATTTGTTCATAAATTGTGTGTCATACTTAAAAATGTACCAAATTGTTTGCACTGAACAATTTTTGTACTCCTCTATTATCATATCTGAATTTGATTAAACTTAAACACATATCACTGTATTATTGGTTTGTGGTGATATAAAATCATGTATTGAATTGCGTCTTGCATTATTTCCAAAATGTTTAATTTAGTGCCCTAACATCAGTATTAGTAGTGTACTCACTGGCGAGGTAAGCTTTGTAATAGTGAAATTTTATATTTATCTCCATACAGTTAGTCTAAATTATAGGTTTACAATAATTGCCAAACACATGGGAAACCTAGTTACACCATTCTTATTTATTGTTTATTTAAAACTATAAAAACTCCAAAATATTGTGATAGTAAAATTAGTGAACATGCCAAAGGTATGTCTTTAATTCCATAATATACAGAATGTAAAAACACTAAAGATGTCAATAAATGTATACTCCAGACAATTTGTTGCCTTTGAATTCCTCACCAAAGAGTTATTTTTATTATTTCCAATGCTATGTACATGTTTGAATTATTATATACTGTAGTAAGTGGCTTTCACAAGGGCCTTCATGTTTTGCTTTAACACTGTTTTGTGTGGGAAATAAACAATAGAAATCAAAAATGCATGGGTTTTGTTATAGTGTGTACGAATATACAATCTCTTATAGATCACACCGGAATAGCCTAACTACGGTAAATTCAGGCACGGTTGTCACAAATGGCGAACATTACCGTCGCTTCAATGGTTTAATGACTTGGTCCTCATTTCATGGGATTTTATCGTCGCTAATTCTGTGCATGCATTAAGCTCTTGTGACAATATATCATATGAAATCCCATTTTCGATCAAATTGGGTCGTGAATCGCCACAACATAGCGTTTTCGATATTGTCAATGACAACGGAATCTGAATTTGAGTAATTTAGAAAGATAACGGCATATGGTAATTACAGTGTCCGTTGTCCCGTTTTTCATTTCGATTGGTTAAATTAAGACTTTATTTCGATGGTAGAACATTATTAACTGTACAATGAGTATAAAGACACTTTGATTGATTGTTGTTCCAAATTAAAGGAATTTAGTCTAGGTGCTCTATTAAACATAAAGTTCATGAAAATATAATTGAAGCGACGGTTATGTCCGCCATTTGTGACAACGGTATCCAACTTTACCGTTGTCCGGCTATTCCGGGGTGAGATGAAATACTGTTTCATTATTTGACTGTGCTCGACTGTACATACCAGCTTGTACATAGGATACCAATAATTGCATGCCCAATTCAGGCCACTGGAGACATTTTATATATATTATTTATTATATTGGCCACAGAAGAATCCCAAGGTTCTGAACTTCATGTTGCATAATCCCATTCGGTGCCTACACGCAGCAATAGCAAAAATGCAAGAATTATAAAAAAGATGGCGAACTAGTCTAGTCCGCTAGTCTAGCTACAAGCTTGTATGACCCCCCTCTACTTGACTAAACACCTCACACAGTTGTGTTGTGCAAGGGCTTGTACATAGCGAGACTAGTCTTCCACTAACGCGATCATCAGCTCCGTGCCTCGCGAACTACGTACCTTCCACTCGAACCAAAGTTCTCAAAACGCGAATATCGATTCTTTAGTGGTGAACCACCAATTCCTCTTTCCCGAACATATTTCTCCACTCGCGAACTGATTTCCCACATCGCGATCGGGAGCCACAAAGCTGTTTGTTTAGCGATGGGGAATTCGAATGTGATGTTTCGAAGAAATGGAGGACGAAGTGGCTCAGATAATCGGAGTTGCCTCCATTTTGGTCTGTAACGCGTTGCAGCCTCGTTTTGAACAGCTACGCGTGGCTGCGCCGCGTCACCTCAACCCACCTTGATATTGAGAAAGATTCATATTACGAAACAATTGTTGGTAATGGCACGCTCGTCACGCTATCACACCCACCCGGCTCATTATCGGTAGCGTAACTGCGTGTACCAAGGGTGAGATATGGAGTGTTAACATACCGTATTCAAATAACATAATCAAGATATGACCGAAATTACAAAGCCAAAATTCCATGTGTAAGTGATGAAAACGAAAATTTTCGATTCTTGTCAAGTAATTTGAAAGATAGGTACAGTGTAAGCATCACGATGATTTTTATGGACATTACAGATTGACACTAATCCAGGGTATGATGTTACACCCCTGGGAGGTGTTGCAGATATCTGTGGATGTAGATTGCCCGAGACTGGCCTGCAATGCAATTTAGTCATAACAACTGAAAAAAGGATTCTCCATTGCGATCGGGAGAAAAATGAGCGTTGATGCGGCTACTGATTAATGCGGGCATTAACTATTGCTAACTATAGCCAGCAAAATGTCCAGAACACTAGCCATATACATTCATCTCCAGCTAGATCTAAAGATGCCTTGGTAGTCTGATGATGCATCCTCAGAAACTATCTAATGAAATTAATTTGTTCCCATGTGACGTCATTGATTAACGTAAATAAGATATAATTCACGTGAAATTCATCAATATTACTAAACATCCCCGATAGATAGCCATTGGACATATTTTATTCTAATCATAGTGATTCCCAAGCTGGGAGCGATCGATGGACTATATTTAGCTTTCGCCTACTCAAAACGATACTGACTAGTGATAAATATAGATCTGAGAAGGTTATAAATAGACCACAACCACTGTTATACTGCGTAGACTTCCACAAAATGCACCGGGTTGCTTTCTGTGATTCATATGCATATACTCATTTGTTTTATGCACTTAATTGATATCACATGTGGTATGTTTCGCAATCCCAACTTTCTACCACAATAGTTGGATATCGTGAATGTCATGAGTGTCCTGGTTATGGGTATCAGAGCCGTCATGCTGGATTACTCTCGAAAGTGATTCAGTGAAATACGCCCTAGATTGAAGATACTGGTCGTCCAGTTGGTCCAAACCCCGATCCGAACCCACTGGTCCCAAATGCGTAAATAGTCCTTTGATCTAAAAAGATACTGAAGAATCGTAATATCTCACAAGATATCCCGAATAGAGTACACGCTGATGTCCAAAAGAGCATCAATCCGCATGTCAAATGTTCCCAAATATCAATAGTACGATTAAATAAAGATCAAATCTCAAATGAATATTCTTGATCTTCGATACACTACAAATCGAAATCAAACGATTATAATTACAAACCACGAAGTCTTGTTTTTTACACTTCGATTGCTTTAATATTATCAGACACTAAATTAGACAAATACGTTGTTCCAATCAAGAAAACACAAGCGATAATTCTCCGTCTATGATATAGCTGTAATTCACTTGGAACTGTTCATTGTGCCTGGACAATACGAGCGTTAATCAACACGTCAGCAGGCATCTTTACCAATAAGGCCAATCAATGAATTAAACCACACACTCAGAATCTACAAAAACAAACGGAAGACTGACAAACAAACAGTAACTATCGTGAGAGATCATAGCCTTCCATCATTTTGCTATTGCTAGTTGAAAACAAAATATGAAACGAGTATCAGAATCTGAACAATTGCAAATAGTTACCGACCCGTGACATTTGACAAACAGACAAACAAGGCAGTAAAATGCAAAATGTCACAACCTGCCATTTGTTACTGGCGCCGAACTCCGACCACCGAACTGCGTCCTCAAAAATTTGTAAAGTAGCGAATAAGTAAGTTCATATACCCTGCGCGCAGAGTCTAGTTATAAACTAAAGAAGAAGCTCTCTTTTAAAAAGCGACGTCGAACGATTGCAAAGAGTAGTTTAAGTCCATTGTTGTTTCAAGAATTTACTTCAAGTAAACTTGCATTTCTCGAAAGTTAGTAACTTTGCGAAATCAGTAACTTTGGAGCTTCATAGTGTCCATACGGTGCCTATTTTCGAACTTTTGGATAATTTTGGCTTCATATGCAATGAACCGAGGCAATTTGCTTTTCCATAAGAAGGTATTCCTCTGCAAAGCCTTATATAGTACAATGATATTCGATCAGTAATCATGACAGTGTGTTACAGGCCTAATCTATTATGACAAAGACAAATTGATTTTTACAGGAACACTTTTCGAATTGTTTGTCGTTTACACAGAGATATACAACAACAAAGAACGATGTGCAAGGATAATCTTAATTAGGTCAGGTCCCGTAGATAAAAAATAAAATAAACACCATGTCAGTCACGTCATCCAATATGCAAATTGGAGAGGATGACCTGGAATAATATACAATGACACTATAACACAGTGACATTACAAAAAAATACGCCCAGGGAAGAATTCCCAAGAGGCACTAAAATCAAATGCAAAGAACATAATTCAGAAAATTCCCGAACGTCAGTAAATGACGGTATATTCCATATTTTACACTCAAAGACAGAGACAGAAACCCGAGGGAAGACCCGAAGGAAGAGTTCTGTGTACTTTTACGTGCACCGATACACAGACATACAAGCACACACCACAACCATTTATAAATACATACATAGTATATATAGGAGTTGTGGACCACTGTCAAACACCCTGAATTTACCATCCATATAAATGGAAAAATAGATGGCATCATGGGTGTTGGTAGGGCTAGAATACATGGGCATGTATTAGGAAGAGTCACTTAATCTCATGATCTAACAAGTAATTCCATTTGCACTGGTGATCCACTCGATTACGCTGGTTACCAAAACGGTTCGTTTTGGTAACAAAATGTCGGAACGTCGAAGGTACGATTTTTCTCTCAGTTTTCCTTATTTCACACGTTGTAGGCAGAATTCCCACGACATTTTTTAACACAAACATGTGTCAGTATCATATGTTTAAGAAAATGTACATACGTGCGGACAAGTAGTTCAGAAGAAAACAGAATCGTCGATTTAATTCCTCACTTAAGTTACATAATCGGTTTTGGTTAAAAGTGTAGATCTTAACTGTTTTTCGAAAAACCGTTTATGTAACTGATGGATCAAGATGCTTGAAAGTGGGATAAACTAATCAAGGACATGAAGGACGGACAGACTCTCTGTATCCCTCATGAACTATGTTTGTGGGATAATAAAGATACATACACGGCTAAAATCAAAACAATTAGGTGGGTCGGAATTTCAAAACAGAACACTACATGGAAACTCTGATTACAGACAACAAACTTCAATTCTGTTTACATGATCGACAAAATCACTCGACTTTCGCTGTCCCAATTTACACATCATCAACTCCTTTTCTTTTATCCACCCTTGTAGTATAGGAAGATTAATCAGTTTGTCATGCCTATCAATAGTCCTGTTTCCTAAGGTGTAATGGATTTAACTGGAGTTGTCTCTACAAAATCATGATTAATATTACCCTAGATGGGTTGCTTGTATAACATCTGATTTATGTCAGGCTAAGAAACAGTTAGCTTAACTGAAAAAATTATATTCGGTTTTAGTATGATCTGATGGTGTATGGGTGAGATCATGACCGATGTCGTAAACTTTTGTTGCGTCGATCTTTGATAAGAATGTGAACAAAAGTTCAAACGTGAATCGCACATTCCTCTGCATTTGTTTATTAAATTCCTGTTCCTGTTCTTGTTAGTTGTCTTCGTAGAAATGTCGCGTGGTTTTACAAAAACTTATAGACCTACTTGTAATACATTGAAAATATAAGAAAGCAACATTTCGATTGTATTGTAGTTTATTAGTTTTTGCAGCCCGGACGCACATTTTGCAATTCTAAGTAGCAACTTATTATTGAAAAGCTTGCGCGGAAAACATACATCTTGGAATATAAGGAAACATACACGGGCTTTGCGATCATTGATATTTTCAAAATCAATCGTTCTACTAAAGCCTGCGGCGTGTGTGTTGATACCAACGACATTTAATGTGTGCTATTTTGATGTCATTACGATTTGGTTATCATAATCATGCGATATATACTGCAAATATTGCTTAATATTTCTCAAGAACAGCTTAAATGATTTGTTTGTCAAAAAAACAAAAGTTTTGTTTTGCCGGATTACAGCACATACAGGGCATCGATTGCGTTGATATTTTTCAAACTACATAAAAAAGCGAATGCAACTAACGCCTGTCGGCTACCGGATTAACCTACTCATTTAAATATGAATGGAATAGTGACAGGTACTATTCACATTTAAATGAGTTGCCCATAAAATAGTAGGTTAATTCGGTAGCCGACAGGCGTTAGTTGCATTTGCGAATACAAGCTTGGTTAGGCTATGTTGGTAGTTGCATGGTACTTTGAAATGAAAACGAGAGTCCATAAAACGTATACATTTCGGTTAAAAGAGCAAGCCACATAAGCCTGAGCAGATCGTGCCATCTATACCACCGGTCATCAATCCGCCAAAATTCACTGTCAGACAGGTCAACCCCCGGTACATTCAATCCAGGATTAGTATCACTTCAACCATACACTGCCCCACTAATCCACTAAGTATGCTAACATATAGGAGTTTCCCTAAGTGTACCATTAAAATAATCACATGAGACGGATCAACAAATGTAAATACTATAAAACTAATAATAAGAGACTGGAGTGAGAATAAAAGACTTCAGCCATTCAACAGTTTACACCTTAAATAGTTTGACAAATACAATTCATTGAAGAAAGAATTATTAAGTACTGTATATTGACTTTCAGGAGACTTCAAAATAACATGTAGGGTTGTACAAGTGATAGGTATACAATACATTTAGTATAAACTAATGGAGAAACATTTGAGAAGTTGACAAAACAACTGGAAATATACCACAAGATGCACCTGTAAGGACAATGATAATTGCCAATCAGACTGAGATTGACACCTGGACAGAGACCTGCAATGAACCGTCATACTTGTAAGTATAATCTAGGTATAATCAAATGGTTGGGACAAGAGGTTCTGTGACATGCATGTGACAAAATGCTATAGCTATCACAACTTGTGAAAAATTGGTTAAAACGATTACTAGTAATTGTCACTCACTGGCAGACTGCTGGTTGATGCATTAAAAAGATGGGTAAGCCACAACGTCAGAAGAATAACTGGTTTAGAGACTGAGAATCAAATAGCATTGTAGCATACCACAGTACTAGTAGATGATCTAAGGTTTTGTCCATTCTAATACTCATAGCATCTTTCTGTTTCACCTGAAACATTATCTCAGGGCTGAGAGGATTTGAGGTATCATGGTTTATCATGATGGGTTTGTCTATGAAGACAGAATTCGAGAAGGACTACATCCTTCACACATCATATAGCCTAGTGTTGGATTCTCCAAAACGAAGAGCTCTAGACATCATCGGCCAAGCTGTACAGTTGAAGCTTATAAGCTCCCATACACTGTTGTCAACTGCGATGCGTTCAGAATCAGCTCAGTAACCAGTAGTCTAGCTACAAGCCTCTCTGACCACCCTCTACCCACCCTCTCATAGTAGTGTGGGGGGTTACAAGGGCGTGTTGGTAGAAATTAGTTGACAATAGAAAAATCCAATAAAATACAAATTAGAGCGAAGACTTCAGAATAGTTTCCTGGAGTACTGAACAGGGTAGACAATCGCTTTGTGGTTCATGGTATAACATTCTTCACCATGATCTAAGCAAGAAAAGAAAAGCCCCGAGTGCCGGGCAAATCAGGAAAAGTTTAAACGTCATCAAACCACTCCAAGGTGTAAGTCAATATAGCTGTCGGAAGGACTCTTGATGCAGTTGAGGTGGATATAGTACTGTCAAATGCAATGTGAGTGTTTGAAGAGGATGTATCTAACTTGCAAACTGGCTCTGTTGGGTAGTGTGGTATGTGTCAACCTTCACTTCTCTCTCAGCGTTGAGATGCAGCTCAGTCCAAGTTTATTTTAAGCCGGGTTGGCCACATAATATAATTCTAAACAATCTGAAATGACGAAATATACAAAATAAATTAAAAACAAATGCTTGGGACCAAAGTTATAAATTTCCGAACAAGGTGGAGAATGTGACTCAGGTATATGGGACAGACAACGTCATTAAGATTCAAACATTGAAAGTTTTTGATATGCTATCACATGACGGATGGGAGTGTACAGTATGTCCCAATATTAACTTTCTAGACGCCTAATAGTTCTGATTAATATATGCAGGACACATTACAAAATGTACGATGCGAAATGTATATATGCATGGTTTGGTATCGATAAATAAATCATTGCACTAACAGATTGAGAAGAAAATCTTATTGATAGGAGCTGAATAATTAATACGTAATTTGTAAGGCATGTCCGGATCTTACCATAATCCAATTAAGGAAATTATGCCTTGACCAGTCTTTCGTCTCTTCAAACAATACGTATAAGGCACATCGGATGCCAAATCGTCAACAAAAGTGTTGTTGTCCAGGCAACCTGGTGTCTGGATAAAAGTGTCTCCCGTGGGAGATATTTACGCGTGTGAGTTTGATATCAAAGGCATGTATCTCTGGAATGAAGATGTATAATTTCTCTATTTGCAAAATAAATAATTCAATCTTTGATCAAATCAAAGTCCGTAGTCGAATGCATTGGTATACCTTTCTAGGAGGCGTCGTCCCTGGCCTCTCCCGCAGTGGCCTTCATCGATCAAAATATCTTGGGCAATAATGCCATTGTCATTGTTCCCAGAGCTAAACTATACTGCGATAACCGCACCGCGCGCCCCCAATAGTCTTGATCTCACCCAAAGTTCTTTCGCAAATAACCGACAATAGGTGGTCTGGTTCACCAGAATGCTGTTCCACCGTTCGAATGATATATAATTATATATCAATATAAGAAAATGCCCTAAAGATTTAACAAGGTTTCTTACATCTATTCTACAGTTCTATATTTTAGCGCCATACTTCATGTTTCGGGAGTCTCTCGCAGTTAATCCGATAGACCAACGATCGGGAAGTAAAACATGAACGTAGGAGGTTAGAATGCAGAGGGTCACATCTGTCTATCTGTTCGTTCAAAGAATTGCTACGTCGGGATTGTCTTGTTCGATAATACAACCTCAACCCAGCCTCCCGGCGGTTTTAGTTTTAAAGCTTCTAGTTTATGATGTTCCTTAGCTAGATAGCCATTATCATATATCACAAAACTATAGGAAATAATTCAATTTGCCACATAATGAAGTGTTATTCGTTGACCCAATGGGCATATTGTGTAGGCCTTCTGTGCCAGAATTATTTCAATATTTCTTCCTATAATACCCTCAGGCGATTAGAAATATGCATGGCTATATAAATATTAACAATAAAAAATTCCACCAATTTAAAGTGCCGTATTGGCCTAACAAAAAGCTATTGCGTTTACATATTAAGGACCACTCACTTGATCGTCACAGATCTTCCAGGTACTTGATTATTGGTTATACTTATACCTTTATTACTAAATAAATAAAGACTGGATTACTTCTGCTACCTTGTGGTTAAATTAGTTCTAAAAGAGCGCAAATCGTTTATTCTTTCCGTGTGAGAGATAACACACGTTAGAAGTATGGTCTTGGCGTTGTCGTGGCAACGGATTTATTAATTCATTTCAACTGCGCCGTGTGTAATAAATGTCGTTGTGTACAGATTATTGAACATAGATGTTGTAATGTACTAAAATACGATTATAAAAATGAACAATATCTTCTCATTGTTACTCTGATAATTACGAATTGGAAAATTGAATTGGAAATGAGCAATCAATTTTAATTCAGATGATAACATTCGTATATTAGTAATCCGTCTGTTTTTATTTATATGTTATTGAAGATTTATCAACCAGAAAAAGCTTCCGATGTTGATCATGGACCTGGGAAACATAAATATGATAATATTCATCTGCTTAGTTTAATTTTCATATGGGTAGAGGCATTAATAGGTCCCTGATATGGAATATATCAACTTAGATTATTCATCACTGGTTGATTGTGGTATACAGAGAAATGAATCCGGATGCTGGCCTAGCAGGCACAATTACGCATGCGCGTCGGAGAGGATGTTAATTTCAAGATGAAACAGACGGATTAACACGGTGTATCTCTTCTTATAAAATATAAATGTGTACTTTGATTATTCATTAAGCAATTAACACTCCAAATGGATATATACGTTGTGATATTATAATGAAAAGAAGAATAGGCCTAGCAGATATGTGAAATATCCAAGAGATAAACACAAGTAGATTTAGGGAGAACATATATATCAAGATGATAATGGCACGGATGAATACGAATACATTAAACTGGTTATGATATTAAATAGAAAAATATACTAAGCCATAATATAACCATGAACCGAGACATTATGATGGCGATTCTAAGGATGGAAGAGGGCAGGGAGTCATAATTCACCGTTAAGTGTGGCTTTGCCCGCAATAAACTCCAGGAAATTGCACATGTTGGAGAATATTAGATCTACCAGCACCGAAGGGGATATATTAATACAGGTCGGTTGATTCAGGCGTGTTTGGTTAGAGGATACATGAACATATTCTCATTAATATGATTTTTTCATACCTAAATAATGTTCAGTACCTAATTGAGTACCTAAAAGAGAGCAAGTGTGGCAAAATCAAGCTGTTCATACAATCGGTCGCCCTGAAAATTAAAATAGGATATTGTCTTTCCTAGAAAGCTTACAAATGTATGAGAAGTATGCTACAATATCAATATTACTCGTATTTTACTACTACCGGATAAAAATCCATAGTTTACAGCTGAAAACACTAGTCATTTTATCATGGTAGTATCGGATATTTCTTGGGGTCGTAACCTCCCTTTCCATACTACTTTGCTTAGTCCTGATAAAGACTGCACAGCGTGGGCTATAACTTATGTCTACATACATCACCGGTACATGATTTCAAACCCACAAGATTCCGAGCACCAGATTTGTCAAGACGTCAGTATATCGTGTTACAACTACAGCTAAACGCGATAGGTAACTAAGTATTCTAAGAAAAACCAGCTGTTGGCTGTACTAGACATGGTAGACACGATATCACAAGGCTTCTTTCATCTAGATACATGTGATATAGATCAAGAAGATGTGTAACTAGTATTAGAACACGTGCCTAGTATAAGATATATAGCTTTTGATACTGATAATTATACATATTCTAAATTTACGCTGATGATATAATGCGAAATATTAAATCGCGCGTAAGCGATCTAAATGGGACTTCCGTTTCTGGAAAATGTATTGTTCATTAGCAAACTGTAATATTGATAGGGCAGGTGTCACCATCTATCTTAAATCAGAGTTCTACACATGTATCTGCTTTGTTTTTGTTATTCAATGCGCTCAGAACCATGCCTTTATCGGTGACGGACACGGACGGTGAAACGCAAAACCACGATACCTACGTGTCTGTAAGACGGTCCGCATCGACGTCAGATACAGGTGTTACTGTTTATTTTAGACCGTGGCTGTCACCTCCCAATAATCCGGACCATCAATAAGCAATATTTTTATTACCATATATCGGTAGATCGCGTAGGCGTTTAACAATAGCATAGTAAGCTTTTTCAAATCGGATTTGAGACTACGCTGACAATTACACTCCGAAGTACGAATGCGTCACATGCTATTTATTAATTTAAACCTACATAGACAATATATCACATTATGTAATTCATTGTGTACATTTATTGGCTTAGATACTAAAACATAATGTATTTCAACGAGTTTACAATCATTCGAATATGACTGGTCAGTATCAGAAGAAGGTAACGACTGCTACCTTCTTTTAACACAATATGGTAAATGTTGATTTCGATATTTCCATCGAATTAAACGTTTCCGTTTAGCTTTGAATTTTCGATAATATCAGGCTTTTAATGGCATATAAAATCCACAAACTGATAAAGAGCTCCTATGTCATGTGGGGACGCCACGATAGGGATTATTTCTAATGTTTAGGCCAGGGTACGATAACGTGAATCTGTCATTGGCGGTCGACGAATTCACGTTATCGTTCCTAAGTGATAGAACATGTAGGACTGTTGTCCCTACTCGATATATGAACACTCCATCACGTTGTGAAGTTTCTTCATTGTATAAAACTTGGGTGGTCGAAATGTCAAAACCGAATCTCCACGTTAAAGTGGTTTAATTCGATGAAACTAAAGATTGACCAATGAACCGTTACTCGTTTACCAGTTTGATTTTTAATCAAAGTTCATACCTTGGTAGCCAGTGACTGTGATATTAATAAACGGTTCCAACTAGAAATCGATTTTAACAATTAGTTTTTAGATTTTAACAACTAGTGCGGTAGGTTAGTTCGAATATTTAATTGTCCTCCCATTAGAATAAACTTCTGCCAGACATCAACTCGACTCATCTGCAATAAAATAAAAGGTTACACACTCAAATAAAGTACCAGTAAATTACTTAGGAATTGACGCACTTGGAAAAAACATCATCTAAAAGGGCAAATGGTGAAATGCCATGCATTTTGAATGTTGACTAAATACCAGACTGAGATGCAACTTAATATTGCAACCTCAATAATACATGTTTCAATTAACCAGTTGAAAGAGAGGCTCAGTATCCAGTTGTCAAATTTCCAAATAGGCCCATGGCAGATTTCACCGGCCGTCATTCAAGCAACGTCTATGTCAATGAATGTGAATGACGCAATGAAGGTTTGTGATCACAAGAGTACGTGGTAGGAATGGACGGGTAAACAAAACCCTTTGAATGTTGCAAGGTTGATATTCTCTTTTACATAAGAGATGCTCAACTATGTAATGCATAAGGCGCTATATTCGAAGCTTGACAGCTGGAAAAGGGAAAATAATTAATTAATCTTGAATTATTAACCTAAACATTTAGGTATACACCACACTGTTCTATGTAGGTCTATGCATTTCACACATACACTCCCCTCCATAAGTTTGGCAACCTTAGCTCCCCCATTGAACTACGTGTTAAAGCCTCTTTACCATTGAAGTTTTATTTACTTAACCTACGATGAAAATACTTATACTATTGATGGAAACGTAATTTGACTTTATTTCCAATACCTCCAAATTTTCTCAAATTTTTTCCTCAATTACAATAAGTCGAAAATTGATGATACATTTGATGAATTTTTGAAAATCGACATTCCCATGTTAACCAATGGGAAATGGTAGGTTTGCCGCAAGTCATATGGTAGAATATCCATCCATCCGAGTCATTGCAAAAAATACGAGCTAGGCAGGCAATTGAATTTGCTAACTTTATTTAACAAAAAATTTATATGTTTCTTCAGGATGAACAAAGTAATAGGACTTTAAAGTCAAAATTGTTTTTCAAAAAACCTCTCCCATTGAAATTACACATTAGGCGAAACATTATTTTGAAAAATGACTTTGAAGCGCTGTAACTTAGTATTCATAAAATAAACTAAACACTCAGTGTACAAAAAAGTTGGACAATTCACTTTTCCGTATAAAAATATTTTTTGCTGAATCTTTTACTGAAAATATATCCTGATTTCTGATTTGCCCCGAACCCTCCATTTCCCATTGGATTACATGGGAATGACGATTTTCAAAAATCCATCAAATTTATGATCACATTTTGACCTATTGCAATTGAGGGAAAAAATTGAAAAAATTTGGAGGTATTGGAAATAAAGTCAAGTTACGTTTCCATCAATATTATAAGTTATTTCACCGCCGGTTAAGTAAATAAAAATTCAAACGTGAAGAGGCTTTAACACGTAGTTCAATGGGGGAGCTAAGGTTGCCAAACTTATGGAGGGGAGTGTACGCGCACGAGGGTAATGACACTAATCAGCGGTGTCCCGAGGAATTTTACAAGGGAAGCGTCTTGTAAAGAGCAAAAATGGTCTCCATCATCATAACTTGCCCTTTAAAATGTTTAAGCCTGGCTTCTCCACCTCTTGGGCCAGATCAAATGGTTCTACAACGTTCAAATATTCTTGGGAAATGAGGTGTAACTCATCAAAAAGAACTCAAATATATCAATCTTAGATATCCCAATATGCCCCAAGTTTACAGTGACATCAATTAACGTAAATACTGACGAAAATTGGTTTTGATACATAAAGAATTGGTTGCTTTATCAGAGAAGAATAAATTGAGACTACCACTGTGAGGATGTTGAAAATAATTGTATCCTCATCGTTGTAATTGGCTGTTTGACAGTTTGATCGAACACCACAATTCGCTAATGGTAAACCTATTGGCGTAGAAACATGTTTTAAATGTATTTGTAACAACTTTTTAACAGTAATGTCATGGGCTGAGTTTTCCAGCTGTGTATTAATAGGAACTGTAAAACAGGAAGTATTGTATCACTTACTTCAATGTCAATCTCACCCTTAGTGCTCCCTGGAAAAAAATATGGGCCAATATGTTCAGGCTCATTGTTAAATCTTATATCACGCTTGGGAATTTATTACGCATATATACCTTAGTGTTTGATTTCAGATGCTCCCAAAGATGTAACTTGTCTAAGAAGAGCGATACCCAACTATCACAAACCACACAATCACCACATCCTTGTTGTAACACCGAAGCCTAAGGCAACTGAATACACAACACCAGGAGATATTTTCCAGAATACAATGTTAATGTAAAAGGAACATGGAGTTTTCATGAAACATGGATGGATGCGACCATCATTGATCCAATTGTACATCGTAGAAAATAAATATAAACGTTACGAATATCACCACAGCAATACAATATATCATTTTGAGTATAAAATTTATCACCAGTCGTACTGGTCTCACCAACTGAAGTTATATATAGTTCCTCACATATAGATGTCTCTATGATTGTATGCATGAGTTGCTGTGTGCTGCCTGACACTGTGAAGCATGAAGAAACAGAACGTGCGTACATTATCCCTAATAGTCTGTACATTCACATATCTTCTCGTCGGGGCAGCTGTCTTTGATGCACTTGAATCTGAATACGAAAAGTCAAACAGGGCGAATCTTCAAAAACAAGAGAACCACTTTAAAACTAAATACAACATCACTGAAAAGGACTACGAGGACATCATAGAAAATGTTATAAAGTTAAAACCCTATAGAGCAGGCATACAATGGAAATTTGCAGGATCTTTTTATTTCGCCACAACAGTTATTACCACTATAGGTAAGTGTAATTATATGTGGGCTGGGTAGGGAAAATAAGTAGTATAGACAGTAGAACGATTTAGAAAGTAACTTAATGTAATATAAGATATGTAAATGCGTATTTTCCAGCAGTGGTGTGAGAGGACGGGGCTTCTTAATTATTTATGATTATGATATACGTGCTGTATAATGTTATGTAGTTACTAATTACTCACTCTCCGAATTTAATTCATGATGTTTGAAACAATTAAGGTGGCTGCTTACTCATGCAATTAGTAAATGGTAGATAGTGGTTGGCAATGGCATCGGCCTACTAATATTTGAAAATACCTAATTTATAGATATCAAACTTAAATGACAACTTTAAAATAAATGTTTTGAGTAACCGATTGATGTAAATGTTGATCAACTTGTGTAAGGTTTCAACGTGCAGTGTATCACTTATACATATCACCCCACAATCACACGGATTGTTTTACTGTCTCCAAAAGCAACGACATCTCTATTCCTCAGAATACATTATGCTAATTATAGGTAACTACATTTCGTTGGCATTGGAACATAGCTGAATGCCAGTTTAAATTGACATGTAATCATCGTGTATGTATCGTAATTCATAACTGTGCTGTCGCTGTGTTTGTTGTGTGATGTCATAATACCCACTGTATTGTAAGTGTATATGTAGTAACTTCTTATTATCCGTATAGTGAATAGTTATCACCCCATCCATCTGTTTACCTTGCGTCATGGACACCTAATACAATCACCTCATTACGAACCTGATTAATTATATGTTAGATGTAAAGGAGTTGATTAGAACAGGGTGAATAGAAATGTTTCATTTATATGCATGAAGTACTGTAGATCTAGAAGATTAATCACACATGTATGGCCTATTTGTAATGTGCCTGGATAATTGTGTATGATCTAGAAACCTAATATGATGGATTGGATACATCTGTGGATATAATTATAGAATATACAAAATATTGATACGAAAATGAGAAAACGTCCATGTCCAATATTGCAGTTGCAAAATCGAAATCCAATTTGTAGTGACAGAAATAAATGAATAAGTTCAACAAACGTATAGTCAGAAAGTGAATTTGAACAAGAAAATAATACATATCCAATATTTATATAAAATGAAACTTAAATGAATTAACTATTAATTTGGTATTCAACCAGTCTCTATAAATGTCCAAATAATTAAATCGTTGTGCCTTTCATCATTGCTTTATTCATAAATTAGGAAGTTACGTCTCCTCATTTCTTAAGTTACGGTACGTTTTCTAAATATGTATCAAACTACCATTTATAGTGATTTGGCTCGTTTCAATCGTTACTTTGTGGCTTCTGATTGCAAAACAGGAAATTGAAATCAGACCAGGCAGCCTTCAATGCAAAACGCATCCTCTCTATTGTATTATAATCTCTTAAATGAGTATATACTGATACTGCTGTTCCATGTTTCCCCGAGGTCCAGGTATACTATATGAAATAATAAAAGGAAGTCTCCGTCTGCAGTTTTATTATGATATCATGAGTTTAGTAGGAAACAATGGAAACCTGATGGTTGCTCCTTTAGGACATGCCATACATGACATGTTGACTTCACAATTGTCATATACATCTAAATGCACAACTGTATGCTAATCTGTAATCGATGGATTAGTAGACCCAATATGCAATGCCCTGAGAGGTATCTGGTTTGTGTTCCAGAACATCAATAGCCACGTGCTGTCGGTATTCCCAATCGAACACTCCACCACGTATCTATCATAAATGCCATACTAAAGTTTCCTTATTGACACCTACATAACTCTTTTGAGGGATTACGATTTATTGAAATTATTAAAATATATTATTTGTATTTGTTTGCTTCTGTAAAACGGGTTATATTAATGAATGTGCTCATTTTAACATAGGCCTGGGTGTCATATAGACATCATGGTCCACGTTTCTAGCTGGTTCTTGTAAATATGCAAAAGCAACACAATGTTTTGCTGTTATTAGTTGTATAAACAGAGTGTGAGACCTCAGAATAATGATACTTCAGTTTTGTTTTATTAGTAACATCATATCCATTGTACAGTCATGCATTTGTTATGGCACTAAAGGTCGGGCAAAAGGTATCATCGTAAGAAATTAGATTGCTGAATTATAGCATCAGAATATTTATGTTGATACATCCGGTATTAACAAAACGACAGTGAAACATATTCATTCTTATTTTTTATTCTTACATACAAATAAAAAATGTCAAGTTATACTTGTATTTCATCCCACTCATAATCAGGTTGTTTTTCTCATATTAGTGCACTGTATGGTACACGCTGTGTCTACATCAACGCACTTTCATTTAACAATTATGGCTGATGCATTATAAATAGATAATCACACAAGTACCAAATATTACACATGGGAATTGCTTTCTTATTATAAATAGATGATCCAAATATATATTGTACCAAACATATTGCAATCAGCAGCAGCTGCAGGCCTGTCTCAATATGGGTTTTAACTGTATTGTGGAGCACGTTTATAGAAGTGCTCGATTATTACCTGCCCCCCACTGTGAAAAATAACAACTAGAATGATATATGTTTTAAATATGGCAGAGTTACTAGTTAATATCGATCAGCACTAGTAATTAAGTCATAGACATTTGTATGTGTTAGTAATATGGTGAGAAAAAACTCATTATTCTATTATATTGCTTCACATTACACTAAAAAGACGAACGTAACGAAGCAAGGCAAATATCTCTTGTTTGTTAACAATACGCAGTGTTGCATTATCACGAACAGTGAATACATTTTAAACAATTTTATGAACCACTATAACTTAGCAATATTTCATATTGATATTAATTATGCAGGTTGATACCATACATTTGTAATGTAAAACATCTGCTATTCAATTTAGTCCACCAAATAACAATGAATAATTTATCAATTAATTTAGGTTTTCGGTTTTTAAACATGCCTGAACAATCGAAATGTGTCTCACGTTGACTTTATCAGTTACCATAAGTTCATAGATACATGCATACTCCCAAAGCCAAGATTTCCCATTTTGCAATTTCGCTGTGAGTGCTTTAAGCTTCCAAAATGCTTCCACAAAACATCTGTTACTGTAGTCTCTCAATTTAAATCTAGTTCAGGTATGAGTCATTCGGTGCAAATGATGGATTTTACTGAGATAAAATTGATGAAATGCAGATTGGTCCAAGTGTAGCACTACACACCTGTTTGAAGAGATTACTATTTTTGGAGTTTGAAACTTGCTGGAAAGTACCATGTCTTGCATGTGGTGATAAGTTCAGTAAACTATCTCCTATGGTTATCTAGTTGCTTGAAAAACGAAGGGTCCCTCAACACATCTGTGTTATGCTTTTTAGCTTGAGTGGAATTTGTATGCAACGACATGAAATACAGAACCAAAAAGACCAGTTCACAATACCAATCCTGTATCTACAAATTGTAGCACAGGAGGTATTTCTAACTGTGTCCAAGTCTTTATCAGGTGACCCATTTCTAGCAAATGAGATTTGTGTGTGTGTAGCAATAGAGCATAATTGAGAATGTGATCACAGTCATCCTTTAACCTGTAAATTGATTTCCTTAAGTCTAGCAATTTCCACCAGCTTTCAGAAGTCAATGATTCTAATAAAATCTTGAAATTAGTTCAAGCATGTACAAACTAAGAGACTATCAATGCATTTATTGTATCCCAGTAGATGTTTCTTCATAGAGGCAGATGCGATTTATGACATATGATTATGTATTCATATGCTTGATATTATTCCATTATGAAAATCATGACGTTTAAAGAATCCATGACAGCAAGGTGCATGTGGGTTTAGATGAGGAATTATACTCCGCAAAGGAATATCAAATATGTAAAACATATAAATAACTATATGGTATATGAATCTATTATTAGAATATTCTGTCACAAACGTGGCTATTATATTGATCCTTAAAAAATAGACAAAAACATTTTCAAGATAAAAAACATTTCCATTTGTAAAAAAACATTTTCATTAAGTCTTTTTGGGATTGGTCATTGTGACAATATACACGGTTTTAGAACTGTAGAATGTAAGCATACACGATGACAATGTAATTGGCAAATGTATAACCTGCATATGGAAAGGTTATTACAGTTACAATTACACCGCAGCTGCTCAAAATCGAAATTAATAAAAATCTAAGATTGGCTATTAAATGAGGTTAGGCTGACCGTCCAAATGGTTGTATATCTCTCCAAGAGCCAAAGATACCATATCATTCGATAGAGCATACATTGTAACACTCTGTTGGTTGAGGATTACATATGAAATATGTTTACGCTATAAACCATCGACCTTATCTGAATATATTTTATTTTACTACTATTTTATTTCATTTTGTCAATATTGAGTGCTGATACAATTTTTTCTAGTCAGTTGACCTTTAGAAAAGAAATAAACACATATTATTTATTATACGTTTAGTAATGTAATTATGATACGTGTTGCATTTTCCTTTTCTTGGTTAGCTTTAGAGACCAAAGTGATGTTCACGAGCCATATTCCAACATTCACCGCTAATAAAGATGGATTTCACAGTGATATGTCTCAACACAATGACAAATGTGACAGAAATCCAATAGTTTTCCTTCGTAGGATATGGGAATATTATTGTAAGCTTACTAATGTTTTCATTTGACCATTCACTACTTCATACATTCGACTCTTACTAATACCCTTTGCATTCGTTTGACTTCAATTCTTAAAAGAGAGCTTCGTCTTGTAGTTTAACTAGACTCTGCACGCAGGGTATCTTGCTAACTAAACCCCCGATGAATTTTGAGCAATATATATCCCCCAATCGACCCCTCGGTTAATAAAAAGAAATTGTCGAAAGTGAGGTTGTTTTCTAACTACAATCATTCATGGTTTCTTTTGGGCCACCTGAGAAGATTCAAGTGTATGTTTTAAGTATTAAGACACAATTAAAAAATAGATGAATACCATGGTGAAATGGACCATGGCCATACCATGGTATACCATGGTATGACCATGGTATACCATGGTATATGGCCATGAAATGCAATGAAATACCATGGTAATACCATGGTATGGCCATGGTCCATTTCACCGTTAAATGGCACCATTGCATTTCATTGTTAACAGTGCGTTTTTAACATGGAGTTTTCCATTGAAAAAATACTGCCGTTTCGCAGTATTTCATGGTCAGAAACCATCAAATGCAATGATATCATGGTCAAGTTCTCGGCCATGATATCATTGCATTTGATGGTTTCTTGACCATGATATCATTGCATTTGATGGTTTCTGACCATGAAATACTGTGAAACGGCAGTATTTTTTCAATGGGAAACTCCATGTTAAAAAAACGCTCCTGACCATGAAATGCAATGGTGCCATTTAACGATCATGATATACCATGGTATACCATGGTCAATTAACATGTAATTTTGTATCTAAAAAATACCACCGTTTCACAGTATTTGATGGTCAAATACCATCAAATGCAGTGATATCATGGTCTAGACATTTAACCATGATATGCAATGGAGCCATTTAATTATCCGATCTACCATGGTATACAGTGGAAACTATACTTAAAATTTTGCATTTAAAAATACTGCTATTTTGCAGTATTTCATGGTTGCAAACCATCAAATGCAATGAAGTACAGTCAAGATGTTTAATCGAAGACTGGAGGTTTGACTTACAAAATATTAAGTTGATCTCCTATTTAACTGACAACAGTCAAATAAAAGTAAAGCATATTTGTTTAACAAAAAAAAATTGTTTCTAGGGTTATTAACTTAATTATTTATAATAGAAATTAATTTATTAAATAAAGGAACAAAAGTATATAAATTTGTGATTTTGATGAATATCAGAATCACTAATTATAATAATTTGGTTATCTAATTAACATTTATTAATAAAGATATTTCATGTAAAAAATACTTTTTGAACATGGTCTTTCATTGTATTTCACTGCATTGCAAGAAAGACCATTGCATATCATGATCAATCATTGTATTTCATTGCATTTCATGGTTAAACGTGGTATTTCATAGCATTTCATGATCCATTTCAACTCTGACCAAATTTAGACTTGAGACTCTTGTAGAGTTCTTTTTAGCAATGAAATACCATGGTATAACCATGGTATTTGATGGTCAGGTTTGACAATGAAATGCTATGAAATACAATCAACCACGAAATGCAATGATATGCCATGATAAATGATAGTTATGATTATGGCAATGAAATACCATGGTATGACCATAGTATTTGATGGTCAGGTTTGACAATAAAATGCCATGAAATACCACCAACCATGAAATGCAATGATAAAACCATGATAAATGAGAGTTATGATTTTGGCAATGAAATGACATGGTATGACCATGGTAATTGATTGTCACACGGTACAATGAAATGCCATGAAATGTCATCAACCATGATATACAATGGTAATACCATGGTAAATGATGGTCAGGTACATAACAATAAAATATCATGGTATGACCATGACATTTGATTGTCAAATTGTACAATGAAATACCATCAACCATGATATACAATGGTAATACCATGGTAAATGATGGTCAGGAACATGGCAATGAAATACCATGGTATGACCATGGTATTTGATTGTCACATCTTATAATGAAATGCCATCAACCATGATATACCATGGTAAATTATGGTCAGGAACATGGCATTGAAATACCATGGTATTTGATTGTCACATCTTACAATGAAATGCCATGAAATGCAATCAACCATGATATACCATGGTAATACCATGGTAAATGATGGTCAGGAACATGGCAATGAAATACCATGGTATTTGATGGCAAACTTTGGACATGAAATACCATGAAACATGGTATAACATGATATACCATGGTCAAAAATTGACCAAAAAAACATCATTGCCACCATGGTCAGAGTTGATGGTAATTTCATTGCCGATCATGATAGACCATGGTAAACCATGGTATACCATGGTATCATGGTTTACGTTTAAACATGGTAGCACACAATAGTGCATGCCTTCATTTTATTAAAATAGGATCACTAAAGTGCCCTATAATTTTTTTAATTATGCTATAAGATAGCTGAAAACAAAATATCTCTGGACAAATGTATGTTGACAAAATGGAAAAGGAATAAATATATTTGTCAACGTATGAAATACCTCATTGTCATTACTAATAAAATAAACTATACGAGTAAGGTTATTTGTTGACACCAAGAGTATTTGTCAGTTTGGATTGTGATAATGGGGTAGAGGGTGAAAGGCATTATTTCTTTGTCACTGTTGGATAATTTAGGGATATCGGGGATTAGAATTCCTTATGACTGATTGACATTTACGAAAATATACTCTGCTGTAGTATATAGTTTAACCGACCTTTGCAAATGTTATTTTATTGCCCTGATATACCTTAGATGCTTTCATACAAAAACGTACCTTATGTATCATTTATGTATCACTCATTAACTGAAAGATGCCTGCATAAAAATATCATCAAAACTAGATTTTCCAAATAACTATAATAGGCTCACCCAAATTCAACATCAAACCACGACATGAAAGAATGTTATTTCAGAATTCCCTTCTGTTGAAGGACCAAACCCGACTATCTTAATCCGATACTCACTGGTGTATCATCAAATTATGCTCATGCATTAAAGATGATAATGCGAGGCTGAATGCAGGTATAAAGATCCATTTATTGATGCAGATTATTTTGTGTATGCCATTCATGGATTCTTTTAAGTTATTTCCCAGTTTTCCTTGATCCTTTGATGTACCATGGTTGGGGTAGAAGCACATTGTTCTCAATGATCATGCAAGTAATAATGATTTTTGCAATATACATGTTTCAATACAAATATTCAGTATTATTGATATCTCAAGGTAAAGACCTTACAAATACAGACGGATATTTTTTCAAGTTCAGAGTTTCAATAAATTGACAACTCACATAATTGCATTTACTCCAGGGTGACCGAAAATATAAAATCCTCTATTTTATAGATCATAGGACAAAATTGACAAAGTTATTCCAAAATTAAGGGTTTCATCTTTTTTATTATGTTCATAATAACAATCAAGAAATGACCCAAATAATTGCAAAGACAGAAATTTCCATTTTAGAAAATTGAATTTTGAAGTTATTTGGATGGTTATATATGAGAAGATACATATAGTATAGACAGAACATGATCTAAGTTTAAGATGCAAGGACAAAGGTGAACCGTTGCACCATTGAATGCTACAAAGCAAGAGATTTGAATGAATTCAACCTAAATTGATAGATACTCCAAATATATAAGTACAAGTGCCAAAGGGAAAATACCAAAAACTGTTAAGAAACCTAGCAAGGTTACATAGTGATTGCATTCGCCCTGTGAATACCTGATGCAAAATACAACTTGCAAGGTCATTATACTTTTGGCATTATTTGGGATATAGCCCTATTGTTGATGTACCTATGTTGATGTACAAGAAACAGTAAAGCATTGTTTTTTCTGTTTAGCCTTCATAAAGCAATATGTAATCCACATTGGTCCTCTGGGTGTCAAATAATAATCACCGAATGTGTCATGGGAACTCATCAAAAGTTCTGACACGCATTTTGAAAATGTTCCTTGATTGAAATTGAATGTCCCTGCAGGTTTGAACTTTCACAAGCAACATTTATAATATATAAAACTAATAAGATCAGACTTCACTCTTCTGATTATAAGAGTCTCCAAGGAGATATGATGGCATTTAGAACAAAGTTAGGATGCTGAAAGAATACTGTATGCATTATGCATGAACCTTTGCCTAGCTGGCTCTTGAAGACAATACAAAACTTCAATGTTTATTGTTTATCATCATAAAGAGTCTTGTGTTAAAGGATTAGATACTCATAATTTTAATGTTTTATATTTGAAATTGTTTTTTTCCAGAAATTGCATGAAAAATAAATGAATAAGAATAAGTTTGGAGGATATTTACAAGATGATCAAAGATCCAAATCCAATACTAGTTGTATGGTCTAAACTGTTCTGACAATACGACATGAACGATAATTCAATTTCTAATTTATTTTGTGTAATGAGATTGCTGTGTTACTGCCTATTAAAACTGCCCAAATAAGGCTACTCATGAGTCTGGAATCTAATTTATATGTCATGTGCCATATGACAATTACAATATATTATTCTAGGTAACATGGAAAAATAATAGGCAGTAATACAGCATGTCATTATGATCTTTGAAAAATGGAAAGTAAAGGTGCAAAAAGTCAAGAAGGGGTGCAAGGTGTTAATAACACTGTCCATGTGAACCATTACATTCCCCAAAGTGGAATCATTTCAAAATGAAACTTACACTTTGTGTTGACCACCTGAAGTGCACAAATTTCTTAATCAATTGTCTGAAAGGAGATCTGCAATCATTTTCCAAGTGGAGAGGAATATCAAATTTTACTTGATGCCTAAGTTAACAATATTACTAAGTATTGCTAAAAAATTCTCCTTTCTTACATCTTCGTCTCCCGAATGATTTTTTTATTTGGTGATAGTTTGACTACTGAGTCTTCTGACAGACCAAGTGATATTCAAGACATTTGTCTTGCCTGAATGAAAGATAAGTCAATAGCGATAAAATATATAGCATAGACATTCCAGGAAACTAGCAACTTAATAATGTGTTCTGGAGAAAAAAGACACGAATCCACATTTCACTTAGCCACAGAGCACTTTTATTTTACCTAAGAGTTGTTCAGTCTCAGTTAAAGTAGTGTAGCATTTACACGCACTGTTAACATTTATTTAGATTACTTGGTAATGAGCACACCTGTGAATGCTTTGATGTACACAGGTAATCCAGCTCACCTGAAACTAGACAAAATCACCTGTAAATAATTCAATTAGACCTAACACTTTCTTGCCTTCAGCTGAGGTTGTTATTTTAACAGCCAGTTTATAAAGGCAAACTAACATACCCATTCAATTACATAAAAGGATTGACTCAAGTCTTATGTAGATCTTACAGGTTGGAACTTGCTTGCAAAGTTAAGTCAACCAGCTAAACAGGATAATAAAACTATCTCTGTTCTTTAAACGATAAATTTTGTCAACCTAATCCACCTAACAAAAGGAAGCCTCACATCAGCCTTTTATATTACCCATTGCTTTACTAGTTGGAATCATACATTTGGATAATTATTTAAATCTATTATAAATCAAAACTGGAATTACTCTTCCAACCTAATGGTTTCAATATTAGATATATTGGAGCATTCAAAACATTTTATCACACCTCGGATCATAAAACAGCGTAATCAACCCAAGACGTGAAAAAGTAACACAACCATATCCCAAAAGAGCCATCAGACCAAAATAAAGAATGCGCAATCATACGTTAGGGTGTGTTATATGTGAAATATTAGTCTCCAATGTATTTCGCCAGACAGGCACCTTTTGCATTACATGTAAAAAGATTGAGACATTTTCATATAGACACTGCTTCACTAATCAGAAGAATACTGCATAGAGTAAACATAAAGATAAGACCAACTGTCATTGAAACTCATACATGCAATCATTCAGGACAATCAGAAACATGAAAAACCACAGACTGGTGGAATATGAATAGTAATATGTTATAAGATATCTTGTATGTAAGAGAAATAACATATTATGCAAAATGAGGTTGAGAGGGTTTATCATGCAAAGAATAACAATTTAAAACATGCCTTGAAGGGGCTAGTACTCAATGTACTATTGCATCCTTATTGTTGCTCTTTTAATATTAAAAACCTGTTACCTTTCAACTTCTAGTATTTGAAGCAATCTATGGTATGACATATTAGATATATTTAGAACTGCAATTGATTCTGTATCTTCATCTCAATAGATGTGCTAATCAATTACATAATTCTTGTGTTTGCTCATGTCTTGGTGTAAATTACTGGAAGACTACATTGAGTGTTATGTTCTTATTTCATTTACGTATGCAAAAAGCCTTGAAAAGTGGATTGATGCATTGAGGTATTGTTGATATAAGTGTCAATATATTGTATTAATGAAAGCATGAAAAACAGTGATAATGAATTTATCCATGTTTCAATGTTGTTCAGTAGAATTATGTGATCAGGTGTGAGGCACCTCTGGATTCTTGATTACCTAAAGTATGCTTGCCACTATGCACTATTTAATATAGAACTGCTCCTAGCAGAGCTTTGATATTCCCTTGGATATCTTAATATGATAAATGTGATCTTAAAATAGACAAGCTGGTTATAAATAGCTCTGTGATGATCTGGGCAAGGCATCTGGATGTGGAATATTAGTGCAATCATGCATTAGATAAACCTCTGGTATCATAACCCAAACAGAAACCTAATTTCAAAATGTTCTGTACCTTGTCATTGATTACTCAAAGACACAGTAACCTGAAGGGAGAAAACTTTGGACAGGCAATGGAAATATAGTTGCAATCAATCAGAGAATATGTTATGCATGAACAATTTCCATCAAACAATAGTACTATGAACCTAGAACCTTAAAATGAATTCTTGAAATAAAGGTTGATAGCTTAGATATTTGCCATTCATATCAAAATACATGTTCTAATTTTTATACATTTCATAAAGAACAAAAGCAGCCTAAAAGGCCAACAGACAGTTTCAAGGGACAAAAATGTACAATTGGTATAACAGACACCATTCAGTGACAGAAAGCTCAAATCCGAACCACAAACTGAATTGTAACATTCCCTTTCACAGGAAAGGGGGAGGAGATTATGAGTATAGTCTCTTATTTTCTCATACTTATAGAGCTGTATCTGAGAAGACACAACCTAGACCCTTTGGGGCTCTTGAACTTTAGGTTCTCTCACACCACATCCAATGAATGGTTGATGTATAAAATCATGCACATTGTATGCAAAGCTTTTCTGACAGTATAAGCCAAGCTTACTATGAAGTGGATATGTCCTAACAGTTCATAGCATCAACACATTTGCATGTTTATTCATACTTTCAAAAAATGATTAATATTTGTCAAGTGGACAGAAGATTAGTGTGCAGCAGAAATCAGAATAATCCATATCTAGTTCTTTGGAACACCATCTCAATTTTGATAAATGGACAAGCAATTAGAGAGTTTCCTGAGAACTGCACCAGCCAACATGACCTGTGTAGAGGAGTCAAGAAGGGGAAATGACTACAGGGCTGAAAATAGCATGCCATATCTCTGAGATGAAGTAGTTTACATGTAGCTATCATCATCAATAAGAGAAATGAGATGCCTATCTAAGCCAACCTGCTGTCACCACATTCTATATCTGGAAAAGACGGCTATTTCTTGACAGAATTACGCCATTAGAAGCTTAACATATAGTATTTTTAAGGTTTCATTTTTCTGGAATCAGAGAAGTCTAGTCATTCCTATAAACATCCTGCTGTCATATCTCTTACCTGAGAACACCTGTGCAGTAGACCACATGGGTGCTTTTTCGATTTGATAATATTAATATGCTTTACTGCTGCCATATAGCAGGGAACAGGCTCGAAACTTACCAATTACAAGTATCAAATAGACTGCTGTACCAAAACATGAGATTACAGGTACATTTACAGGGCTATAAGGAAATGGAAATATATTTGTCCTAACAGTGTTAATGTCTGTCTTAAATACATTGTCATTTATTCAGTCTTAATCAAGAAAAATGTTTGTGTGAATGGGGATGTACAAAGGGCAATATTTGGAATAACATCCAAGAAGGCCACAAATTATTTTTTTAGAAAATGCACAACATAGTGTACCAAATTAAATACATATCTTAACCTCAATGATACATAAACAAAGGGGAAAGACACATGAGTATCAAGTAATATAGCAATACCTGTTATAAGGAAAACAAACCTCCAATATCCAAAATATGATAAACAAAGAAACAATGTGTAACACACCCTCCATCAACCATTAAGGAATCATTATCACAATACAAAACCACAAATCATTAGACATTTCATTCATACTCATTAGATGACATGTTGACACACAAATGAATACCAGTATACCCAGAACACATATATATATTACCATTTCTAAACTCATTGATTAATGGTTGATATCTTATTTTTGCAATGAACAATGAATTAATACTCACATACAGTGCTTTAACCCATTGGACTTGTTCACTGGAAATAGAAATATTGTATAAGATTGAAATACTCACAAACTGTCTTGGTATGTAACTCATATAAGCAAAATTAATACTATTAAACACTGAGCTGACTAACACACTGGTCACATTTGTGTCAGGTGCCCTAGCTTGTGCCAGCTGATTTTGGCCTAAAACTCATCAGCCAAACGCCAGTTCAGAAACAAGAGCAAATCTGACTGAGGTATAAACAAAAGGTACCTTGCACATTTCATGATTGAGTTACATATATTAATAATTTCTGTCATTTATTGAAAATAAACTGCGACATGTAAATATAAAGCAAAATGTATCTGCATCACATACATTACCATATATTACCTTTACTGGCACAATCCAAATTCATAAAAGTTGTTGTTACTCATTGACTTCATATGCCATGGTGCACATGTGGACAGCCATACAGAATCACAGCAGTTGCAATCACTGAAAATAAAAATACTGGTGTTAATTTATGGACAAGTATGTATTGCAGGAAAGTATACCCCAACTATCCCAAATCATAATCAAAGATGAAAAGAAACGTTGTCTAATAATCCCACCATTTAAGTACCAATATCACAATCCACGACCATAACACCAAGGGACATTTCTTTCATACTGAAGTCAATACAATACATCAAGACATTCCTGATACTCATCTTATCTTTCTGTTTCAATAGAAACTCAAGCCTGGACATGAATGAGATGTTACGGCATACCATTATGGTACTATTTCAGGATAAAGGACCATTTGGTCACATCTAAATTCAAATGGGGCAATTTTTTATTTTGTAAATAATATTGGAGTCTTATTACATAACATGAAGATGTTTCATTTTCTTGCTCTTGTTTGTAACACTTTCTTTTTTCCCTTTGGCACTTTTGTATACATATTTGTACTGTTTGAATCATAGACATCACAAAGTTGACTTCAATTCAACTTCCAAACATAAGTAGTGGTAATTATGTCAAATGAACCAATTTACTTGATACTTTAAGAGATTTATGAAACACAGGATTTAGACTGTCGTTCTAAAAAGAGTGCACTCAATCTCCACTTCTTTTCTAAACATAGTTGATGGCTAACATTAGAGGCTTTAATTACCAACTTAATTATGAGTAATTATTACCAAAATAGCCATACTTACCTGTACTCAGGCAGTCAGGAACATCTAATTCTACGATCTTCTGTTTTCTTGAATTCTGCTCGATTGTACTTTGTCATCAAATAAGGACTTCTCATATTTTTAACCTTTCTTTTGCGCATTTAGTAAATTATGGATGTACAATATTTTCAAAAATACAACAAAATCAAAATGTTCTCCTAAAATGTTATTCAAAAACACCTTTTGACAAAAAGGAAGATTACACTCTAAATTTGCCTGGAATTATCACTTTAACAAAATTATGTACAATATCCAAAATGACAGGGCACCCTCCTATGTAACTGATATATTTCTACCATTCAAATACCACAATCCAAGATAACTCTGATATCCTCGTGACTACCAAATACCTCCTAATATATCTTCAAAATTCAGAAGATCACCATGCATTCAGTTGTTGGAAAAATGGGACTCAGTTCCCAAGAATATCAAAAATAGCCCAACTTCTTACTCCTTCAAACAAGAGATCATATGTAAAAACAAAATTATATCAACTTCCAGTTTAACTTTATCACAATCTCAAGAAATCATACTTAACAAATGAGAGTTGACTTATTTTTAACTTCATCTTCAAACCCATCTTGTCAGAAAAATACATATTTTCACATATTCTATGTTCTTTTTAAAAGACTGAACCTAAAATGCTAACCTCTTAGTGACTGGTCACTAATATTGCGAACATCAATATTGTAAACAATGATATAAAGAAATAAAACAAATTATAAAAAATGCTATAAGGCAAAGTGGTCTCAACTTTCCACATTGCCTTTTAATTAACGAAAATAAAAAAGAATACTGCAAGACTTTCATAACTTGTAGAAGAAATGTCACACTCTGCACAAATCCCCAAAACTTCCCTTTTTTCGAAAACATCAATTAGTGGAATACAATAAAGATAAAAGACATTCAAGATGCATTTGGAACATTGTTATGAAAGCTAATAGCATTATATCTCTGATTAGAAATTTCTTGCATTTGACATGTCAATGGAAACATAAAGTATAATCTACAATTTAGTTCAGTGAAGTGTACAAACAACTTTTCTATAATTTCTTTGTATGAGAGCACATAGAAAGGTTTATTCAAAGACAAAATTAGGCTGGAACCTCTTTAAACCATATTTATCATATTGGGATTTGTTTTTCAAATGTTTATGCTCTTTAGATGTCCTCTTTCATCCTTGACCTGACATACTGATATTTTGTACTATTCTATAAGACTGTAACAAGAGTGTTAAGTAAAACCCCTTAAACAATATACAACTGGATTTTTGCAACAAATAATTACAATGATCGTGCCATTAAATAAAAAATCTCCTTTAAATATATTCTCCCGTGGAGAAATCATGCAATTTTTATTTGAATTAAATACTTTTATGAAAAATATCCAACAGCTTAGCATCATTACATAAATTGAAATCCTTTTAGCTTTAGAAAATTGTAACGTGATGGATAACCTATAAACTGCAAATAGGGCATCCATGAAAATCTGAAAAATATCTGATATATTTATGGCAAATATCCATAGCATACATGTTCAATGCTGTAAGCAGAGTATTCAATCAGGTCAGGAATGTGAAATTCTCATTTATGAATGTATTGTTAATAAATCAATTAGAGGGGGGGGTGTATAGAGATATTGTATATCGTATAAGAGGCTGAAAATTTATTGTATATTGTATAAGAGGGGGCAAAATTTATCGTATATGGTATAAGAGCTGTAAAAAATATGGTATATGGTATAATAGAAAATATGGTATCTAGAATTAAAAAAGGCTAATTATGAAGAAAGTGCACCCTAAAGTTCCCCATTGTGCCAACTCTCTTACTGTAACCGTGTTGGAAAAACATGGAAAAGTAGTCTCTCTAATTGGTTCCACATTCCAGGTCAATCAATACTGTAAGTTTAGAAAAAATCCTTCTCAAACTAAGAGATCTAGCTGATTTTTGGTAGAAAATTCAACAAATCTTGAAGATTCATTTTTCAAGAGAAAGTTTACAATTGAATGGCTAAATGAATAGACGCAGTGGACGGGGGAATATGTTAGGTCTTCTTGGATTTTTTTGAACTGTGGAGTTCTAAAATAAAAGATCTATTAAAAAAGTGCAGCGTCGACAATGTGCAAATGCCAATTTTTTGCTATAAATCAACCAACAGGGGTCTACACCTGTAATAAATACTTGTAAGTGAAGTAATTATCACAAAACTATTGTCATCATTGGTTTTGTAAAACACGTTACCATACGTTATATAAAAAGTAATCTAACGTTATCAAAATTGAACGGAGGGGGGAGTAATATGTCTATAAGACATATGAAAACTTCCATTAACTCCATATGTCCCCATTTTTCACTTTTCAGAGTTGTAACATCAAGTACACAAATTTTTGGAAATTTCTTCCACCTTAAAGACATATTACTCCACCCCCCCCCCCCTCCGTTCACTCCCCCCCCCCCTCCGTTCAATTATTCGATTATTTTTATCTATCATTTGGAAAATTATTTTAAAAAACCGGCAAAGAATTTTGTGATAAAAACGTTGCTTATATATTTATTACAGGTCGTACAGACCATTGTTGCTTGATTTATAGCAAAAACATTGGCATTTGCACGTTGGCGATGTTGAATCATCTTAACTTTGATGAAAAATATGGTCACTATGGCTACTCCGTGTTTCGGGGTATGTGGGATAAATCATTAAAATATTTGAGTATAAAGTGTTCATACAGCGCATGTTTTAATACAAGCATCACAATGCTAATATAGCATAATATAGCAAAAGGTTTTTATTTGGTCTTCAAACTGTCATATGTTGGATTTCGGCTATTTATTGGGGATTTGAACAGGTGCATACTGTATGTTAGGCCAATGCATTAACTCCAGATCAAGCAATTTGATTGAGCAATTGATGATAATTTGGACTTTGAGACAGGGAAGGTTTTTTCTGAAATTTTGTTCTGATTTTTAGCCCTTTCCATATTCCACTCATGTGATCCATTGTTTTCAGCTAAATTTTGGTCATTCAAAATTGATGTCTTTAAAACCCCTGCATGAATCATATTTTCATTTAAAATGCAACAGAGTGATCGATGCAACAAACATTGAAAAACAGGTGTGGAAAGGACTGGAAATCAGGACAACATTACAGAAAAAACATGTTGATGGGGTGCAAATTTGCACCTTCCCTGACTTAAAGTCCAAATTATTTTATGATCTCTATAAATTGCTTGTCCTGGAGTTAATGCATTGGCCTAACATATGCACCTGTTCAAATCCTCAGAAAATAGCCAAAATCCAATATATGACTGAAATCTGTTGCGATATCGTCTGTGGTCCTTTAAAAGAAAGTTATTTCTAGTTGCATAGAGTAGTTTTCATTCTCATCAAGACATCTTTGCCTTGAAATCATTCGTGAAACATGTGGTTTGAACTTTATGGAAATTTGCTTTATTTTGACACACCTTTATTTAACTTATACTGTCTTTAAGGCTGCCTTATCTGAAACCCCGAAGTGTCTCTTGTTTCAAATGTTTAAACAATCAAGTCTCGTCTTGTCTTTATTTCAAACTCTAATTTCCAGACTCGAGTCCAATCAAAAATGAATTATCTACATGGAAGTTTGTGAAGTCCTTTATTTCTGAAACTGTTTTCAATACTTAATATTTTCAGGTAACTGCTTTACAAAATCATTGTGCATTGTGAATCTTCATTACCTATCTGATACATATTTTCCTCGGCAAACTTTATTTTCATAGAACACATGATGAATCTTTTATTCCACATTCTCAATTTTGCATCAATTACTCGTATGTTTCAAGGATTTTTTTCCCTGGCTCACTATGAAGGATTCCATTGACATTAAAATATGTCATGGGAAAGTAGGTCATAAGAAAGAGGAACACTGAGTTCCACCCATTCCAATGATGCAGGTTTTGTGCTAATTTTGAATATCTTTATGGTACTTTTACAGGTAATGAGCTAATGGCTTTAGCAAATTGCAGAAATGTTAAAGTTAGTTTTTTGGTCAAAGTAGGTTGTGAAATCACTAAAGATAAGTCATGAATCTTATATCATAAATGTGTTTTAAATCAACTTGTTTACCTGAAAATAAAATGTGGTCACAGCTTTTCTGAACATGCGGATGTACCCGAATGGTGTCTTATTCATAATGTAATAAATGAAATCATTGTGGTATGTATGTGGAGTCTATTTCCCTTATAATAATACATTTACTTTAGTACATGGATTCTCTCCTAATATTATTTCCTTATAAATATCCAAACTTTAATCAAAAGCAGTTTCAAAATTATCGTATATTGTATTTCACCTAAAATATTGTATATGGTATAAAAGGGGTGAAAAAATATTGTATATGGTATAAGAGAGCTGAAAAATATTGTATATGCATTTCCAAGACCCTCTATACACCCCCCCCATTAGAGTTAAAATGAACATCATCAGGTCTAAAACTTTGCTCTGTGACCCTGCACTATGTTATTAAATTGCTTGATATTTAACCTAATACCTAAAATAAGCCGAGTAAAATATGCAATAACAGATTCCTAATGCATCATGGGGATTATAGCCATTGTTCTAATACATTTCATGGGTTGCACATCACATCCTTTCTTTTTTAACTAATACAGACTACAGGTGTATTGAACTAGTCACTGAAGGGTCAATAACTGTTTCCTGGGATGAAAGCTTTGTTAATGCGTATTGCTATCGTATTTGGAACATTGTGCTCTCATTTAATTTTGCATTCATTTAACACAGAATCTAGTCCCACACCATTTTTAAAACCGTTTTGTAAAAATCATAAGAATTCATATTCTGCCTTATGGAAATCATTTCAATGCATATTTTATATCAATTAGAATAAAAAAAATCTTGGAATAATAATATATATACTTTGTGAAATATGATAAGAGGATTGAGTCATTTATTTATTCCTGTTTATCCTATGCCAAGTAGAGTTTTAGGGAGATAAGTTGGTAAGATATATCCCGTATCCTGATTTTGAGGTTTCCATATCCAGAACCTCCATATCTCCCGCCATATCTCCCGCTTCGGTGCATATCTTCCCGCTTCCGGTGCATATCTTCCCGCTTCCGGTAATGCAATAAAATGACTTTGCATATGAATGATTTGTATATTTTTACACCTTGTAGTATTGAAATGACTATATGCCCCTGAAAACTCAACTTGGTATAGGATAAAGCAGTTATGTACGGTCGGTTTGGATATAGGGTTCATCCCTCGTGAGATATGCACATCTACCTTCGGTCCCTACGGTCCCTCAGGTAGATATGCATATATCCCTCTGGATAAACCCCATATCCAAAACCTCCCAGTACATAACCCTTATATATCCAGACAAACAAATTAAAGATGAACTGAAATGAATTTCGAGAAGATGCTTTAAGTGTATAAGTAGGTAATATAACAATGATAAAGGTTGCAATTAGACCAAAGTTATATTCATTGTACTGTGAAGATATTCCCAAACCAGTGCTTATACGCATCAGATATCTTCACTTTTGACATCTTTACACAACTTGGTCAATTGATTGTATCACCCAATCACATAAAACCCATCATGGTTTCATTCTACCAAATATATACTTTGAGCAGTGAAAATTTGTTAATAGCTCTAGAGTTCTGAATCAATACCACTAAATATACAGTAGGCTTGGATAAGTTTTACCCTAACTTTTCATACAAAGGAGTTGAAAATGAAAAATTTCCGATGAGCTTGGGAATAAATGAGCGTGAATTGAACCTTGTAATGAAATAGAGTCTTTTCCTCATTTGTTTTATTTCTCTCATTTGCAGCTTAATATTCTCTTTTCAATAAATAAGGCTATTAGCTATATGAGACCATTATTTATATCAGGCTATTTCAGTCAAATACATATTCAAACTTAAAAGTCTGCCATTATCCTTGGGATTTGCATATACTCTCATCATCTGCATTATTGTTTTTTTCACACTCTTCTTATAGAATGGATTAACACCTTCTTCTGAAGCATTTGTTATATTAACGAGCATAATTACTGGAATGCATCGTTCATGCTTCAATGATTTAACCTTCCATAATAAATCAGGTATACAGTATTTTCGAAAACTGGAGACAACTTTGATATGCTGTTCAAAATCCAACATTTGATTTAAACATAAGATGTCTCTAAAGGGTCTTGTCTTGTCTTCACTACAAAATTCAAATACTGCAATGGTGTTTACAATTAAGATAAAAAGATGATAAGTGATTAATTGTTATTTGGACTCTTGTGATGAATTTTGCAATAGAATTGTACATATTACATTGGGCAGGACCTGAGTGATGCAGTAATACCTTCAACTTGGATCCATAATCTTTGAATGAGGGGAACATCATATAATAGTCCTGTGCATTATTGAGTATTATCTAAGTATATAAGCTGTCCAGGTTCTTAACTTATTATTCATATGCAGTTTGATCCAGATAAATAAATATCAATACCCAAACAATATTTCCTGGGACAATATACTGTTTTTTGACCAGCCTTTAAACATGGCTTGTCACCTTAAAGAAACCATTTCTAAAGCAGATATCTTTACAATACGCTTTAATAACTTAGCACACAAATGTTATTTCTTCATAACTGTGTACAATTCACATCATTATTGCACTTGAATAACACTAAAGGTTTCCGATAAAATGTTTTGTATTTTCCTCTTAGCTGTCAATTCAACTGACTCTTTGATGTAAATAATTTGAAAATAATATTCTCTCACGTTGAGATATGTCTTAAGCCTCTATAGAGCTGTCCTACTGAAGTATTTTCTTTCAGTAAAATATTTCAATGCAATAATCCAAAGGCTCCACCAACAATGGTTATGACCTTTTAGTATTGATTAGAAAAGATGTATCGTAGGATGAAGACAGAATTAAAACCATTATTTCTAAGAACACTTCAAACCTGTAATGTTAAAGCAGCAGAATGTATATATTTTCACACATGTGTCATTTATTCAACTCATATTCAATATTAAGAATTTGTGTGATTTGAATATCACAGTGTTGTAACCATTGTAGAAACTACAGTTTCCGTAAAATTTACAAACTTTTATATAAAAATCATCTGTGTTCTTTGCTCACTGGAAATACCTAATTTCATTAATTTTTGAGAGAATTAAGAACATGTACTTCAGTGGAACAGCATGTGCCATCTAGGGTCTCTCTGTTTGGTCATATCCTGATAGAATGTTATGATAGCCTTTGCTTCAATCAATTCTCTCTAACTGATGTTTTGTAATAAATAATTCATATTTCATTGTAAGTATTTTGTTTCTTATAATTAAAACAGACAACTGCATAGAAAATAAAGCTGAATTAAATTGAATAAAATGTATAGGACTAAACAGTCTTTAGGGAGGGGAATCTTATGTCAGTGGTCTGTATCACATTGGACTAGGATATGCTAGGCAGGGTTCAGCCAATATTATGCAGAACACTCAAATTTCTGCTATGACATGAATAGAAAAAGGATATTTGGGGTTAATCTTATGGAAATACTTCCATTGATATTTTTCTAATGCTATGTTTATCAGAAAATCTAAGAAAAGAACAATAACTATTTTTAAGCTGAAAAGTCATTATTAATATTGTTAATTGTTAATTAAGTGTGAAGCACTTTGGTATTACTTTTATGCATTTCCGCCATAAACCTTTAATTAATACAGCTGATAATCAACAACTCATTATTTCTATGAAAAACATTCATTTTCTGAAGAAGTACAAATTGACTTTGACTTAATGAATAACAATGCTAATATCTGAGTTGAGTGACCAGCCCATGGGGGATTGCTCATATTGATTTAACCCATTACCAATAAAAAGTAGTAGTTATGTTTGCAATACTAAGTTAAACATTATTATCTTATTTTCAATCAATTATGTTAATCATTTAAAGTGGCTTTGGTCAAGCATTTATCATTGATTTAAAATGATTGATGTATTTTTCGTGAAGACTTCCATTGGTTTTAAAGATATATTGATTGCAAAGAGCCATTTATTAAAAGCCTTTCATTACTGTAGGAGTTAATCACTTGGCATATATGGGGACCCTAAGCACGGGGGATAAGCAAAACGAGGGCGAAGCCACGGACTGCGACTCGCGTAATTCAAAACGAGGTTACAACGCATTATAGCTGAACAATGGCAGTAAGTCCAAACTTAATTTGGAAGGCATGTTAGGATTTGGGGTAGATTATTGGTTTGGATATTCTACAGAATAGCTAGTATGTTCCAGTCGGTGATCAACATATTCATACTCCATCTGCAATGGCATTCTTGGTGCTCGGCTGTCCAATAGTTTAGCATGAACACAAATGAATTCGAAATCTGCCACAAAAAATGTAATTTTGTCAATATTTGTCCCTAATATACCGATTTAAACAAAGGAATCAGAAATGATATCGAATTAATATAATTATTCATGTTCTGTTGTTACAATTACATCTTCGTGTGATATTTGGTAAGCGGAAAACGTACAATTACATAGAAAATTGGAATTTATAATAGTCGCAGTCCATCCATCTGCCCAACGCAGTCCGCGACTCAGTGTTGCTTTATATCTGAAGCTGAACGCAATCACAGCCAAAGGTAGATAGCACAATGTGAGTACAGGTGTGGCCGAAATGGAGCAACTTTGGACAAAATTGAATATAAAGGGCTATTTTAATAAACCTATATCGTGTCTCAATCCATTCTGCAAATATATACAAGCTGTCAAATACAGCTGAAATCATGAATTTATGGTAGCTAGCAATATTGATGGACTGTTGGAAAGATCATCCAAAATTACATTAACTCACCAACTCTCCAATTATTTGATATTTTCCTGATATCTTAAATACTAGTTAATGTACCCTTCCCCAACAGCTTTTATTGCATCATCAAAAAGTTAATTGTTTCGCATTTCTACTTCTTATAAAAAGTCTCACCACTATCCAATTATCTATATATTTAACCCTATCCACAAATTGGTTTGTAATAAACATATTACGTTGTCATCTTGCGCTCGACTGTTCTGCCAAATACGCTATTGAATTGCCATATTTCTAGGTCTTAAACGATACAATATAGCAATTTGGGACATTGGTTCAGGTAATAGATATATGTTAATCAACGTAACTTTGAATGATAATCTGGATGCTGACTTTTCTTTTCCTGAAACAATAATAGCGTAGGAATATAGTTTACACTATCTTATTTATTTCGTGTTCGCGGCTGGACTGCGTTACTTAGAATATAAATGGAGGCTGTGTTGCGTTGTTGAAATAGCTTTGTTTACTGGACTGCGTCCACTATGAATGCGCAGTTTGAATCTAATTTTCTCCTCATGAACACATTCTATTATCAAATCATTTTCACGAATTATACTCGGAGCCTTAACTAACCTTTAGATATCAGAAACGTGTTAAAAACTCCTTTCAAATGTATAGTAAACTAAATAATATGCACATATTTTACAGGTAAAATCAGAACTTTGCTAAAGTTTTAGCTTGATCTGGACAACTGCTTATTTTCTTATCTACAGACCAACAGTAGATACAGAGTAATATTTTGGTCACCGATTAGACACTACGATAGCATTTAAAATACCTGGATTTCTCTATTTTGTCGGAAGAAGCAGAAGGCACTGCAGGATGTCCCTCCATTTTGGCGCTGGGCTGCGGTGTAAAGTTACGCGAGTCGCAGTCCGTGGCTTCGCCCTCGTTTTGCTTATCCCCCGTGCTAAGGGGTATGAAGTAAAAGGTGATAGGGTGACATAGTGGATTTGGCGCATCTAACTTGAAAATTGAGAAAATCAATGTAACAAGGACAAAAAAAAGATTCTGTCAGTATGGAGAAAATACAGGAAAATCAGTATTTCAAGGTCAAAATAGTAATAAAAACATTTATGTTCCATTCTTCTATGTCAGAATGTGTCCTTTACAATGACATTTGAAAATAATCAAAAAAATCAGCAAAATCGGGCAGAACTATGACAAAATAAAATTAACATGCAAAATGCCACCACCTACCATTTGTTACAGACATAGATCACAAACAAACGAATGTGGTGGTAACTTAAAATCCAACAAAAACAACAAGCCATTACCCTTAGAGAGATAAAAGTGGTACCTGTAGTGACCCCCAGGGAACTCCCATATATCTACATGTATAAGGAAATCCTGGACCACATACAGTATATACTATGTGAAACAAAAAGCAAGAACAAAGTCTGTATTACCAAAAACAATGTATCTCAAATTCCATATTCTTATCAGATTAGAACATCACAATGAATGTATTTTCTGTAATTTTAACTTGTATAACTTTACCATAAATAACGAATTGAAGTTATATTTTTTTATCAAAGGAAAGACTAGATATTAGGGGAATACCAAGGTCATAATGTCAGAATTCTATTCATCAGCCTAGATAACAAAAGATAAAAGAACTCTAGTTCCGTAATATATTGTGCAAGGTAATATATTAAGAGCAGTGTTTCCAACATGCAGTAAAACTATGTGTTGCACAATGAATATGCCAAGACATGTTGAAGCTGCAAATGGGAAGAAATAGGATCCACAAATTAGGTTAATTGTAAATACATAGCTGTTGATATTGAACAAGGTCCCTTCTTCTCATTTGACCCCCTCATAAATGAACCTGACAATAGGGGGAAGTAGATGGGAAGAGTGGGGGAGTCCAGAAGATTAAAATGCTGAAAGCTATCTAAACATTCATCCTCCGATCACAGGGCTTCAAAATCCAGAATATATTCTTTCTTTTTACGCCCTCTGATAAGCAGTTAGCATTTTTCCGATTAAGAACTCGCAATCTGATTGGCTGTCACAACACTGCGACAGAAATCATGTATAAGTCATTGCGCATAATTAGAACACGTGATTCAGTTTAATCGGGTGCTTCCAAATTGGTTATAGCAGGGGGAAGAAGGAGGTACGGATTCTGGATACCTGCTTGGGAGGGTGAAGAGCATTATGCCAATATTTTTCTTGCAATATCTTAATTTCATTTTCTGAAAAAAGGATATCTGAGGAATAATGGAAGCTATTGAAGATTGCAGATGAAGAAATTTCAAAATTCATTTTTTGCAACACAACCTTAGAACTCAATGGATCATCCTGAAATGAATACAGAACTGTTGGACTTTTCAGAAAATGGGCATGACATAGAATGATGAGAACAAAGAATACTGCAATATTGTGACAATCTTATGAAACTTGCTCCCATCTTATCTTTATCTCTTCTTTTCCCATCTTGTCTCTATCTCTTCTTCTCCCATCTTGTCTCTATCTCTTCTTCTTCCACCTTGTCTCTGTCTCTTCGTCTCCCATCTTATCTCTATCTCTTCTTCTCCCATCTTGTCTCTATCTCTTCTTCTCCCATCTTGTCTTTGTCTCTTCTTCTCCCATCTTATCTCTATCTCTTCTTCTCCCATCTTGCCTCTGTCTCTCCTTCTCCCATCTTATCTCTATCTCTTCTTCTCCCATCTTGCCTCTATCTCTTCTTCTCCCATCTTGTCTTCTCCCATCTTATCTCTATCTCTTCTTCCCTCTTGTCTCTATCTCTTCTTCTCCCATCTTATCTCTATCTCTTCTTCTCCCTCAATGTACCTCACTGTCAAAACATGAACCATTAAAGTTCCACTTAACGGATGCAATCCACCGAGTAATACAAAAAAACTGCAATTGTTATAAAAGTCAATCTAAATATGACTTGGAAGAACTCTTGGAAATTGGCACAATTAAGATAATGTTTCCAGAGATAGAAACATTGGCATTCTATTTAATGCTAAAGTCACAATGACAATTCTTTGATGTATGGTCGCCTTACATGCCACACAAATGTCTGATCCCGCTCACCATCCTGATGCAAACACTGGTGATATATGACATCGCAAATTGCTTATAGTAATTATTGATTCATCTATGCTCCAGTCATAAACTCCAGTAAAGCAAAAAATTAAGCTTACATGCTGTCAAATAAATGAATTTAACACACAAGAAATGTTGTTAAGGCCTGTCAGACAATTGAACTAACACACATTCACAACTAATAAGAATGGTCACTGAAGCATGCATTAATATCCTTTCTTATTATGCTCAACTAAGTTGAAAACTATCGTGGCATTGTGAAATTAGGTCTTGAATGCCATTATTAGAAAGGTTTGCACTTCTCTTCTTGGATTTATCATTGAATTGAATTAATTTGTTAAAAGAAATCTTCAAATAACAAGAGACGATGAGAGAGCCGTAGAGTAGGAAGAACTGAAAAATGTTGAACATGTTCTGTCACATAGGCAGAATGCCTTTGGTGAATCTAAAATGTATAATGACATCACTAATAATATCCAGTAGTTGATTTTGGTACTCTGGATCAAACATGTAACTTCATGGTATACCACATATTGTAAAACACTTCGATAGATCAAGATTTCAATGCTCTTTTTGTTTTTTGTAATCAGAGAATGTAACTACAAGCAATAGAGACATGGCAGTCTGATTATTCCGAACAAACCTGTGCAATTTCTCAGTCAATTCAATACCTGATGCAGTGCAGCATCAAACCCAATTTAGTAATAAATTAGCTCATCTTTAGGCTTAAGTTCTCAAATAAGTTCAACAACATATAAACACTTACAGGGGGTTTCATTAATCAGTATAGAGTATAGATTTACATGATGCAGCTCAATACAACATTCAGCTTTGAAGCAGGACCTGTTTAAGACCAGCACAATGGCCAAAGGAGTAAAATTTAAGAAACACAATAGAAACAGAATACAGGAGAGGACTTAGAATAGGCAGTAGACTCTGGTTCAATCCTTATCATTATGTTAAAACCACCAGGCCCGTAGCCAGGATTTGCCAAGGGGGGGGGGTTCAATTTTCAAAAATTTCCAGGGGGGGTTCACATTTGACAATTTTGGTCCAGTCGCCCGAACCCTGCAAACCCCCCCTGGCTACGGGCCTGACCACTATAAATCATTATACTGTAGGATAATGTAATGAACACATAGACGAATAAAATATTCTTAATAACAAACAGAACACAGAAGAGTACAACCTGTTTCAAAGAAATGAACCCAACCATCCAACAAATGATCAAATTCAGCAACAGTGCCAATTTAACTCATAAATTACAATATGTTACAGCAAAACAAATTGTAAGCTTGTTTCTTCAAAATAATCAACATTCAATTCCATCCAAACAATACATTGTAGTGCCTAATACAAGCAAGAAAACAACTTTCCATATTTAATCCAATTCTGAATCCATTTGTTCATCCTGCAAATAATATAGTCATTACAATAATTTAATTATGTAAAGATGGATCAGTGGATTGTGCTACCAATCAGTTATGACTTGAAGATGTATCAGATTCCCTAATGCTAAGAAATAAGCATACAATTCAATTATGATCAAGTGACTGAGAATTCACAGATCCTCCCACTGATGGATGGATGAAGCATCTTCACATGTTTAGGGTTGCCTTTATAATATATACGTAGAGATATCATGCACAAATCTTATATGAGCAGTACCTTGCACAGGGATGCAGCCATGATCGAAAAACTGCAAGGCAAATTCAAAACCAAACCAGAAGAGGAAATTGAGCTCCTATGAGACACAATTTCCACAATTTTAATTGTCCAAATGACCAATATCATATTTGCATATTTGCATGTTTCTATGGTTCTAGTGTTCAGATCTGATACAGCAACTGTAAAACCTGAGATAGACTGGACCGTGAAATTAAAAGCTAATCTTCTTAATTTAGATTGTGGTCAATGGAAAATACAATTAGATAGAAGTCCTTAAAATTACTGTAGTACTCATATATTAAACATCTTTGATATATCTTGGAATTGAGTGAATACATTATAAATTTTGAAGGGGTTGCTTTGACTTATCTATATTTGTGATGATTCTCCCTGCATCTCTAACATGATAAGATCTCATCAAGTCGGATAAAATCATTAATACTTATACATAAAGGCATTACTCTGAGTTGGATCCATTTTCAATATTTCTATAAAGAGCTTCACCTTTCATGCCAATCAGTAAACTGCCACATGTTGTTTTCTTCGGATTCACTCCCTGGTTCATCATTACTCATAATTATTCTCCTGTTCATCAACAACCTTTTGAAATGCTTTGCTTTTATCTCTTTTTATATCAAGTGAATATCACTACATGTATTTCCTTATTTAGTTATAAATGAATATCTCAGTTAGAAAACAACACAGGGAATAAGTCATCCCCCTGTCTCTATTATACCCAATACAATAATAGTAATACCGGGTATAATAGAGAGAGTGGGAGAGGGGGGGGGGGCTGACTTATTCCCCATAGAAAACAGGTGAATATTCTGATATAGAAAACCTCAGCCCTTTTAATACTGTTAGTTTTTAAATTTTTTGATGTTTTATCTAATTACCATGACCTCAATGAAGATTTACTCCAATCAAGATTGTCATAAACTCGTTTCAAAATGTTTGGAATTAGAATTACATTATACTCAATATTCATTTAATTAATTAATCTTTCGCTATTTATCAATTACAGGATTTGATGTATTGACTTTTTCAATTAGAGATTGTTGCTTTGTTCTCGGGTGAAGAAAGTAAGCTTTATTTACATATATAACTTGGATGCATATCTTGGCTACTTGTGAAATATTTGAGATGAAGTAAGGCGGCTCCTGATTAATCACTCATGAGGTCTAAGTGAATTTAACAAGCATAATCCTCGGGGACACCACAAAACCAGCTCACTGTGATTTATAGCTCTAAAAATACATGAACAATTTTTCTAAGGTCAAATTAGATTTTCATTAATCTGACAATATCTTATTGAGCAATGATAGAAATACTTGGCTATGGCTGATTTTGAAAATCTTGTTTTAATTTCCTTACATTTCGCCCTGCATGTATTATTAGTTTCAAAACTCAGATATTTAAACATTTTTTAATTGAAAATGTATGTTCATATATTTACCAACATTGAACATTTTTCTCGGCAAAGAAATGTTCAATATACAGTAAAACCCGTCTTAGTAAACACCTCTCTCTAATGAATACCTTTCTCCAGTGGACATACTCTACTGTCGACTGCTGGATAAATTACCCTCTCCATAGTGAAAACCTACTAACAATGAACATTATTACCACCTTATCGGGCCTGTTCTAGGGGTATTAGTGCAAGTTTCATTAGAAGGCATTTATTTTACTATATCGACTTGAGCAGTATGTGACGTCATAGTGGCGGGCCATATTGACGGTCAATAATGCAATAAACGACCGGCAATTTTCCCCGGGAAATTAGATATCGTTCAGTGCATAAGATTTTCTTGCTATTTCAGCCCTGGTCATTAAAGGTGGTAATAATACTAATAACGTCATTTCTGCGGGCAATATTGTGAAATATTGGACCTTCGGCTCTCAGGCCCTTGGTCCAATATTTCACTATATTGCCCGCAGAAATGACGTTATTGTCCTTTCTCACCAAAAAAAGTTCAATATACACAAGTTTTACTGTATTTAAAGCAGGTACAGCATCATCCCAAAGATATGTCAGATATGCGTGTCAGACAACTGTGTCATTTTATTAATTTACATTGTTGTATTATGTCCTCAGCAGCATCAGATAGAAGTGTCAGATCTTTTTTTTAATATTAATTAACTTACCGTTGTTGGCACTGAAACATTCATCACACATGCGTAACAAACCATTTCTCCTTAAATGGAGAAATTTGTTGAAAATAGTCCCTTTTCATCATAGATTTATTTTCTGATAACATGTTACATATGTATTCTTTTAAGTTACTTAATGTATTTTGTCATATAATGAAATATAATACACTATAAGAAGAAATATCCATTGAAGGAATTTTAGTTATAATTTTGCTGATAAAAGTTTACCGCACATGTGGCTATTAGTTAATACGGGCAGTGCAACCAATTATTTATGTGAAGTCACCATGCGCACGGTGAAAGATTTCCTGCTGCAGTGGTATGTTGAAGGCTAGCACTGCCACGGAGAATGTGATACTACATAATGTATGAATCAGAGCAAAGCTCTTATTACAATTTGAACAAAAGACCTGACAACAAATGCTGAGTATCTATTCAATAAATATACAACAACAAAAACATCCTTGTAGTAAGCATTATCTTCTAATCATTCTTAAATTGATTTCTTGATGATATATTTCTTCAAAGCATTGTGAATTGTGTGTGTCACATTGTTAAGAAGGTGACAATTGATGACGTCAGATGAACAGCCAGGTGAATGCCAAGGTAAACACAAAGGTGCATGCCTGGTGAATATACCTTAAAGTAATGTCCTGATATATTGAATGAAACCCACGAGCTATTAGCTCACTGAGGCCACAGAGAGAGAGGAGATAATCATTCAATTCATGGTTGATAATAATCTGTAGAAAACAATAAGTGCATATAGGGGAAACATGGAAAAGGATAGGATTAATTCCCTTATAAATGTCATTAGATAAAAGGACAATAGGACTGCAATAATCCCAAATGTCATGCATATACTGAACAAAGGTCACATTACATCGCCAATAACTCTAAAAGTAATCTAATCCATGAATTAACAAAAGAAAAAATGTGATTGGTGTACATGGATGTTCAGTCAAATTACAGACATCTGAAGTTCACAACAAATAGTTTAAACGTCAATGAATGATTTAAAATTTCATGAAATTCACCAGTTCACAAAACTGATAACTTCTCTAAAAAGTAAAAACTGTGGCCAGGTAGAGGCCTCATAGGACCTGCATTGAGCAATCCTAGGATATACATGTTTTCATTCCAATGCCAGATAAAATATGTATTAGATGCACATGTGCTGAAAGGAAGAAGACTAAAAGTGTAATAAAAACACAGTTTATAGCAATTCAAAGCAAAAAAGGGTTAAGGGGAAAAATTTCAACATCCCAAACAATGAACATCCGCTCCCCATCATTGAAATGTCCATTATACACACAACATACTATGAAAAATATACATACATGTATCAAACTCATATATCTTTTCCTCTATATTTTATACAAATAATCATCCAATGCATCTTATATTTTTCTTCAAAATAATACCATGCCATACATAGTTAAAGATTCAGATTTGCATTCCCAATATAAGTTATTTCCTTAGTTTCTCCAAAGTCACTCATATTTGAAGATAAAATGACATATCATTTAATATAAGTTACACCTTGCTACTTTGTTTTCATTTTTCAACAAAACCAATGCATCTGCCAGCTGCCAGTAAGTAAATATTATTCTGCAAAAAATAAACTTAACAAAAAATAGCTCGAAATAAATGTTAGGTTAGAACTTAAGTTCCTGTTGTCATTTGTTTCATATTTAAATGTCAGGTGAAAAATGGCCACAAAAACTCAAAACTGTGAATTCTATGACATTTAATCTTGGATATAGCCTTTTGGATATTTCCAGGAAACCTTTAAAGATTCCCATATTGATTACGATACAAGATATTGCTTCTATAATACCATAATGCATTACTGCTCTATATAATATATACAATATATAGTGCATTATGCAATACATACAATACATGATGATGCTTAGAAAGATGATCTTTCTGGCACGAACCCTCCTGTTGACTTTAGATATTTATAAAATAACATTTATGTATGACGTAGATCGTTAACAGAAAAATGTTCGCCTCATAGTTGAGACTATTTTGGAGCATAACCTTACTAATATTATCCAGCGTTGATGTTCATGTAGTGATGAGATGGGTGGTAAAACATGTTAACAAGACGTCTACACAGTTATGACATGTGTTCATAATATATCACTAAAACAATCATTTTGAAACATAAAGTAAATTACAGCCTCGCATACTTTCTGCTAATAAAAGAAGCAAAATATTGCATCTCTAAGTCCTATATATTACATGTAATTGCTCAATTAATGGGCTTTTTGACATTTCTATTTTTACTTGAATCTCAAAGGGCTGAAATTGCATCAGTTTCAATGTTCATCAAGGTTAGACTCAGAAGTGTAACTTTAATGTTCACACATTAAGCCTCATCTCAAGTGGTTCCCCACTAAACCATGTTAATTTTGGTAATGAACCTTTTCTCACTGAAATGTCATTTCTTCCTGCTAGACGCAGATTGTGCTGGGTGTTTACATAAAGAAAACAATAAAATCCTTCTTAATGAGCTTTAGCCTAATAGGCCTGTGTGATATATGGTTATCTTTACCTCTCTGGCTCTCTTAGGACCCTGGATAGGCTATTTGTTCTGGGTGAACCAAGTTAGGTGCATTGACTTCAGTTCTTTTTATCCTCATTTCTTGTGACTTGTTATTATCCTCCCTTTATGAACATTCCACATGCTATTACATAATCATTATATTCTGGATCTAATCATATAACACATATAGATGGGAGAACAATATCACCTATTTTAGGCCAAATTCTCTTTTATCAATATTCACACTTCATGTATTACATAATCGCTCGCTTTGATACAGATCACTAAATAACTGCGAAGACGTTTTTTTCATATATAAATACAGCACTCATATTAGGAAATTTCTAGGTTTAGGAAATTATTTGGTATTAATGCTAAATACATTTTTATCAATTTGGGCTAGTTGTTCTTTTTTCATGTGTGCCAATCCATTACTTTACTAAATATACTGTAAGCATAAGATAAATTATGACAAAAATCAGTTAAAATTTTATAATTGATGACTTTTTATAAAACATAAACCAGTTATCGTTCTGATTTATGAACAATGATTTTATATGAATTATTTAGACATTATTTTTCGATACATTTGAGATTAAACACCCTTATTGCATTCACCCTTGAATTTAGAAAGCCGATTTTTCATTCATATAGCTCTGTTAACTATAACGTCCCTGGATGTTTCATAAATATTTGATGTTTAGTGCCCAATGAAACTGAACTTTCCTTTCCTTTTATCAAGCTCCCTGTATGGTCTCATACACAGACATAGTATACAGCATAGTTACGAATCTTATGCTGCCTACAATTAACCAAAGGATAATTTTTTACATTTTCTAAAACAGATTCGCATTGATGTAAGAAATTAATAATAATAATATAATACTGCTTTGGTAGATATAACTAAATATCATTTTAGGTATGTGTGAATAACAATAACATGTATATAAAATATTAGTATATGATGGTAGGAGCCGGTAGAGATTAATATAGCGTCATCTAGTCAGATAAATTATAATGCATGATTTAGAACTATAATTAGTAACTTATACTTTTAAGAATAATCTCTGTTTAAATGATAGATGCTGAAACAATTGTTCCATGGTGCACTAGACATATTAAAAAAAATAGTAAAAATATTTTTCTGGATACTACATTAGCAATAGATATCTGCAATAGAGGCATTGAGTTTTTAAAATGTAGAATATATAGAAGCACCCATCCTATTCTAAGTACTTTATTAAACGTTTTTTTAATTATAATAGCTAAATCTGAATCAATGAAATGATCACTGAATTGTATAACAATTAAAGTGTATTTATATTGAATGATAAGTACAAATCCCTTCAGTATAAATGTACACCTTCTATAGTCTTCTATAGAAACTTAAATATGCTGCTATCATGCTAGAATAACCCCTTCTTGTATATGTCCCTTCCATGTCTTTCTGTGTATGTCAATTTTATTTGATGATTTTTTGCAATCTGAATACATTTGTAGTGAGTAGACACCTTCTTGCTTTTGAACGTGCCGCACGATTTATTTCCAGGCTATGGACACAGTACACCAAAAACCGATGCCGGGAAAATATTCTGCATGGCTTATGCACTGGTAGGGATACCACTTGGGATAGTCATGTTCCAATCTATAGGAGAACGTCTTAATACATTCGTGACTTTGTTGCTCAAAGTCTTAAAGAAATGTGCCAGAATGAAGAAGACTGAAGTATCTCAAACTAATTTGATAATCATTGTGTCAAATCTCAGCGTATTAGTCGTGACAGCGGGTGCCGCTGCGTTCAGCAATTATGAAAAATGGCCATACCTTGACTCCATCTATTATTGTTTTATCACATTAACCACGATAGGGTTTGGAGATTATGTAGCCATACAGAAAGATGGACATCTCCAATCAAAGCCAGAATATGTGGCATTTACTTTGATATTTATCCTTTTTGGACTAAGCATTATATCTGCTGCTATGAACCTTCTAGTGTTGAGATTCCTTACCATGAACACTGAAGATGAACGACGTGAGGAGATTGAAGCAGCTAATGCCAGAGCCAATGCCGTCAAACTAGATGGTGATGTAATATTATCAAACGGGTCAATGATTACTGCACGTTTACATGAGACCCAGGTAGACTTCCAAGAACCTGATTTACATTCGGTTTGTTCCTGTTCATGCTACAACCTAGGACATAGTTCCTCTAATAGTTTAGATAACACCAGGAAAAAACACAGGAAAAATAATTCAAAATCAAAAGCAACGAGATACAAAGTAACGAGATCACCAGGCAGGATAGGCCATCTATTGCAGCTAAAGACCATAAATGAAAGTGAGCATCAGAAACAAATGCAGACACAGGTTCAAATAGAACAAACTGAATCTCTTCTCAGTCAACACTACCTTCAATCCAAAAGAGCATCAATATGACCTTATATATTATGCATTGGTATCAGATATTTATGATCATATAAAGCATTCACAAACAATACAAGCATTCATGACTATTTTAAGGCCATATATGGTCAATCTGAAACATGTATGGCCATGTTTAGTATTAATGACCATGTCTAGTATTTTTGATTATATATATGATTCATGACCAATTTAGTATTCTTGACCATTTAGAGTATTCATGACCATGCATAGTATTTATGACCATATAAAGTATTCATGTTCATCCACAGTATTTATGACAATGTAATATTGATGACCATGTTAAGTATTTATGGCCATACAGAGTATTCATGATAATATGGACCATTCATGACCATATGAAGTTTTCATGATCATATAAAGTATTCATGGCAATGTAAAATATTGATTACTGTATATTTATGACCATAGAGAATATTCATGACAATGTGTTCTATTCATGACCATTGTATCCATGACCATGAATGGTATTCATGTCCACTTATATCAAGATCATAAATACTATTAATTCCAGTATACAATAGTATACACTATGTCTATCCATGTGACCATTATGTATGATATTTCAATGTGACCATATATGGTCTTGGAAGTGCTTCCTTAGTAGACCAATGTGAAATTATGACAACTTCCATAACTTAGTTCTGTCATCAAATTGCATTTCTGCAAAAAGTCATGACACCCATTTCTGATCCAGTCGCAATCCTATTATAAAAGCTAACATCAATACCAGTTACAAAAATAATTTTCGAGACGAAACAGGGGATTAAATTTTTCATATTATGATCTTCTCGATGATTTATAGTGACACAAAGTCTGGAGAGGGTACCACAAGTTCACATATTTTATCCTGAGATAATATGGAATGATTATTTTTCCATTACTAAAACTTGATGAATCTCTTATTGGGATCCTTATAATTTTGATAATTTGTCTCAATTAACAACTAGTTGGTGAAACATTACTTTTTTAGATGAAGAAATCCATCAATATCATATCTAGATTTTCTCTCATTCAGCTACTGGTTTAGAATTGGGTTGTCATGGCTAACATAGTTTTTCATTTTTAGCAAATTGTTGAAAATGAAAATGTATTTGAACTGCTGTAATAAATCTTTGTTAATGTAAAAAGTATGTAAATATTTTCTTGTTATGATGGTAGAAATTTTTCTACTGAATGTCATGTAATTTTATCATTATTAAAAGAATGAGCCTTGAAAGGTGAAAGTATGTGACCAGGTCATCTCATCTCGTTAGACCACATACAAACATATTTCAAGGCATGTTAAGTAAAAGGTAGAACAAGTTATTTCTAACAAAGGCTTCAGCAAACAATGGCAAATAAATTTGAATTGTATTTATATAAGCAAATACCTTATCTTTTACATAGGTTACACAAATAAGTTCATTTAGGAAATGGTAAATTCCAAATTGATATTTCTTTCAAAATTAATTAAGATAATTTTCTCAAATATTTTCCTTGCGGGTGAAGTTAAATGAATGTGGGTTTTATGGAATGTAGATTTAATGACGTGTGGGTTTACATGAAGAGAATATTCTCAACATATTCATTACACCCTTTATATATCACATCATGTCATATTTTAATCTAATTTAAACTAAATTAATTACATTATATACATACAACAGGATGATATTTAGACCACCCGTTTCGAGCATTATTCATCAGTTTTATAGACATCCTCGTATCACCATATATGGGCATTAACAATGCTATTTTATTGTCCATCCTGTTATGGTATGGTAATTCACACATATCCAGATCCTGGTCATTAAAATATTGAATATAATGGAAGGCTTGATGTTTGAAACAATTGCTAAGCTTTACTGGGATCACATTGACATCACACTGACAGTATAACAATAGAAAACAAATATATGTTTGAATTGCTGGATCAAGCTGAACACACATTATGCTGATCATGAGAGACACATATCTTGAAAGAAATGATGCCATATTCATTCATTTGAATATAAAGCAACATGTGTGCAAACATGTGAGGAATTAGATATAACTCTCACAAGTCAGGCTTGATGAAGCCAGTCCAATTTGCCAGTTTTCCCTACAGGGGATTCGAAAATGACTTTGCCTTAAATTAAAGTAAAATTGTAATTTTCAAGACTATATATCAAGAAGGGAATTCTCATAGGGGAGTAATTACTGACCTATAGAAGGTCGATGGTAAGCCTAAAGAGAGCCCAGAGTGGGGAATGCAACCAGATTACAAAGCGTCTAAACCACAGGGATTCAGTCGCTTGATCATATTAAAAAGGGGTCATGTAATTCATCTATATCAGCATTAGCTCTCTGTTTTTGTTATCTGTCTGGTGTATTCCAACACAGAAAAAACATATCTTAAATTAAGACAAATATTTCATTTTAAAGAAGGCAAAGTCTTTTAAGGTGTCTATTGTTAGACCTGTTTGTGTGATGTCACTAAAAGCCAGCATATAAATTCATTCTTATCATGTCTACCTTAAGTAAATAGGGAGTAAGAATATCAGTGAATGGGGAGAATTATCTCATTTAAGGAGCCTATTAGAAGCTTTTTGTTATTAGATGAGTCATTTGAATATCAGTAAAGTGCAGAATTAGTAAAACATTATGTATAGTTTTGCATTATTTCACTATGTTTTGTTGAATTCGATGCATAACTAACTAGGTCATTTGCATATTTTCTCTTTATCTGATGTTTATTGTAATGCAATTGTTATACTAAAGTGCTTAAATTAATTAGTGAATATCCTACATTGTACATTCCATTGTAACATGTTTCATGAATTTGCACTGCACCTAGAGATTGTTTTATTCAATATTCACTTTATCACCATGGTATTGCTCTATTTCAACAAGATGAGCTTTCACCAATTAAATGTATACATAAAAATTAATTTTGTTAAACTTGGTATAACCATATGTGCAACATATATGGATTATTAGATTACGGATTATTAGATTGTATAAACAAATTAAAATGACAGCCATTTTTTATTACTAATTGAGATTACGCTATTAACCAAGGTTTCACCAAAACAACACATTTATTATTTAATTTGTTTTGCCTACATGGAGTTTGATTACATACCATTATGTATAATCTGCTTTTACATTATATCATGTGAATCATATCATAGAGGCTAGTTTGATTAAGAGTTATGTTTAGAATTATTTTTCTTTTTGAAGAAAAATAGAGGAATGGGGTGTTAAATTTATTTGTTTTTTACCCTCAGAATGGCTTATTTTGGAGAATAAATTATATACTGTTGTCCAAATAGATGAAATATACTAGAATCAAAATTTATTTTCCATAATTTCAGAAATGCTAAACATTTCTTTTAATTACCTTAGCCTATTAAAGTTAACAGTATATACAGGTTACTTGTGTTTATTCATATTATTCACTGTTTCCTCATTCTGATTCAGCAAGCAATGATTACATATGAATGAATAATCAAGTATGCCACAAAAGTGTTTCTATTTGTATGTTTTGTAATAACAAGTGACATCAATCAGAATGAATCAAGAAAACCCTCAATAGACTGGAACAAAAGCTGTTTACATTAAACATATTGTAAAATTATATCAAGTGATTCATATTTTGAATAACTGAAGTTGTTTTGGAATTGATTTTTTATTGAAAATTCTTGTATTTTAATTTGACACAATTTAATAAATGAAAACCTGTCTGTACAAATTAACCAATCGGAATAGGTAAATCATGTCAAGAATTGTAAATCACGCTAACCAGGATGTAGGTGGCAGCACTGACAACACAAATGATCAATAATTTTGAGAACAATAACACTGGCAGGAATAATATCTCTTGGCTGGTGGATGCTTGTAAATAACTGAATTAGCCTATATGTATGGAATACATCAATAAGAGCCAGAGAATTGAGGTCAGCATATCAGGAATCAGTTGCGTAACTAGATAACTGCTACAATAGCCATGACTTTCTGGCTATAGTATGCAATGCTATAAAACAATTGTACAGCAATTATGCGGGCAGATATGTATAATCTTGGTACATGTATGTATTTGTCAGAGTGCTGTCATCTGCATATAGCGTGATGATAATGTATTTTCTACATTAGAAAAATAATTTTAGCAAGTTTTAAAGCTTTGGTTAGCCTTGCCCAAGTCAGTACTTTTTTACTTATCGGATTTTGAATTTTACCATAACAGAAATCAAGATAAGTAAAAGAGACCGACTTGGGCAAGGCTGAGCTTTGGTATATTCCATGGTATTTACATTTTCACATAATGTTACCTTTACTTTTACCAAGACATGGTATAACCATGCTTGACATTTCGCTACATTGTTGACCAAATGCATTTTTATATAAAATAATAAAAAAAATAACAAAATATGAATAAAACATGTTTGCCTTTGAATGATATGCGATTCATAAGAATGTTATTGTATATATTTAAATGGTTAATAAGGCTTTATTATTCAATGTATCTCTTAATCATAACTTTTTTTAATTTATAATTTGTATTCTTCTTCCAACATGCCTGCCTTCTGGCAGAAAAGATAAGTACAAAACAAGTAAGAGGTTGACTAAAATGTGGTACACTAAATAATTCACATATTTTTGTGAATTGCTACTCCACCCACCCAACACTGTGAAAGATATTTGAAACATAAATGTACAGCTAAAACAGCAGTGAAATTGTGGGAGACGAAGCCCTCTTTTAGAGATGTGAAGTGACACTATTTAATCAATGGATAATATTCAACAGACTCTTTTAACACCTACCCACAAAACAAACATATTACCTGCATAATTAAGTGTGAAATATATGAGAAAACCCCTTAAAGCTACTTGCAAATTATAAATAAAAAGCGTGTCCTACCCTTTGCATTCATTCGACTTCACTTCTTAAAAGCTTAAGAGAGCTTTGTTTTCACTCTTTCAGTTTACAATAAATCTCTGATCTCACCGAGCCAATCAGTGTTTGTCGTCGAAATACGGACAACTTTCTATATGGTCATTTCCTATGACATAACCGCATAGTTAATGAGCACGTATTTAGCATGTGTTCCTTCTACTTCGCTGATTGGTTGAGAAAGGCTCAGTGTGGTAGATTTGAAATGATTTATTACCCGGGCTGTCATAGGCACCAATCTTTGGGGCGGGGGTGCCAAACTGTAATATAGTCTATACTAGGCAGAGGGTAGTTTATAACTAGACGTGCGCAGGGTAAGCATGTCCAGACCAGTGATAAAAAACAAAGAATTCTTCACATTGGGATGATATCACATGAAAGATGCTAAGAAATTTAATTCCTTATGTTCATATAAGTATAGTGTTTTCATAGAGACAACATAGCCCCAGATCTTTAGCCACTGAATCTTTCTGATTCCTGACACATCATTGAATTCCAAAATGGTTATAACATGTTGGAGATGGAGCAACTGAAACCTCGTGAATTAAGATGGTTTGACAAATCTGAACCTGACCTCTCTCCTGACCTCTCTCAATAAAGCTTACTAAAACTACAAAACCTTATCACTTTATACAATTCAAAAGTAATGAGTTCAAAAACCAAGACTCTCTCCGCAATTGTAATTGTTAAGATTTTTTTCATCATTTTTTGTTCCTCTCGTTTTTATAAAAGGTTGTTCAACCTTCATCTGCAACTGATGTGGTTTATCTGCTCTTGAACTAGATCATTGAATAGATATTAGGAGTATACAATGACACATCAGACTGTACATTGATACAGATCCGTTGCACCACAATATACTGCTTTCACTATATGTGGTAAACTTAGAGTAAACCTCACAGATGATGTAGAGTATGTTCTAACATTAAATCATAAAAAACATAGAGATCATGTAATATAACCAATCATCAAAATTAAATAAGTAAGTAAATGAGTTTTATCTCCCATTCAGACCTAAAGGACGCAATGCATTTTCAACAAGGAACATACTGAGATAGAGACCTATTTTTCAACATGGTTGAACAAAATAGCATGTTGTTCAGCTCCAGTTGTAACCAATGAAGAAGATCCAATGTAGAGAGATCAGAAAACCAACAAAGATAAATTGCTTGGATAATAGAAATAACTTTATCAACTAATCAGCTAAATTTATTTTTCAACCTGTCACATATTTTATGACCATGGTTCTGTTAATAGTTCTAAATATTATGAGCAATGAATATACTTTAATAGAAGGAAAAATATGATCCAGGCATCAAATATTCATCTGAAATATCACATTTCCTAAAACTTATTGAACAATTCCGAAGATTTTGTAATTGGCTTTGTGAAAAATTGATGCTATTCAAATGGCACATGAAGCCTAGACATTCCCTTATCATGGACAACATCATAATACAAGATCATACTAACTATTACCATCATATCCCCAATGGCCCAGAATATTATGCGGGAGAGCGATAACAAATTGAATACAAACTTCACTTATAAATCTTAACAGAAAATAGATAAATCTTGTAAACAATAAGCTATATTACGTGACATTTCGGAGTAAGCATTTTCCAATGACAAATCGTTGTTGTTAGTGTGATATCATCTCAATTTTGTCGTGGACATGAGTTCAATCAATCTTTAAGGTGGGGCTTTGTCAGATTACATATACTTTTTCTACTTTTGATTGGGTCACCTTAAGACAAAAACAATATTATTTATCAGAATTTAAGTAACATAAAAAACATTTTTGTTTTCACTGATTCTAGATAAAAATTTATTGCTTAAAAATTCTGTTCCATTCCAAATAGACTTGCGTTTATTACCCAAAAGACCCATTGAATAGGATAAGTATTCCAACCACAGTAAATAAGATAAGGTATTCTGAAAACATATTGCATAACAATAGGCTGCTTCCAACTGGGAGGGAGAAACATAAAATTAACTTAGTTTACTAGACAATAAGTATTTCAGATTCACCACTACTGTATTTGAAAATCCCTTGGGAATACAATCAATTGGAAGCATGCTTTATCAACTAGCCATTCGAGCTGCCTATCCACAAGGAATTTCAATACATTCTCCAATCTTTAATAATCAAATAATTTGGCCCGGATAATAAATGATTGCATGGTCAGGAATGTTTTCTATTATTATATGCTATGAATAGAAAAGAACATTAAAGCTCTCCTTATCTGAGAATTTATTAAAGATGTTTCTCAATATCGTTTTATGTATAGGGAGTTTTAATTAAATTTCAAACAAAAGGGACTATTATAATTGCAGGCTTCAGCTGTTGAGGTAACACAATAAGAATCTATAAAGTCTAATTGAGAATTTTTGTGTCACTATATCATTCCTGGAAAAATAACTTTGTAGTCAATACAATTTATCTAATAAAGGATTTACCTGGGCCGTTTCATTATGCAATTTATTCTGCTGAATCTCATCGATTTTCTCGTGGATTTGGAGCATTAAAGAGATATTTCTTGAAAATCTATTCCTCCCTTGGTATGATAGCTATAACCATTTTCATACAAGCCATATTTTGGAAAAATGGAAAAATGTTTTGATATGATCAAACTTGATCATTTAAAAATACTGTGCTCTTCAAGGTTCATACAGGAAGTGATGTCATTGACTCTTGACTTTTATAAACTTGCCTATAACAGTATAGGAAAGTAGAACGAAATCACTAGAGAGTAGGTTCTTACTTTCTGTGCAAAAATAAAAATTAAGTGAAGGGATTCAAATCATAGACACTCATGAAAAAGAATATTCACCTGATTTTGTGCTTCTTACATACATTCTTGCCTTATGGCTATGCAAACTAACAATTGATGACATCACTACCTGTCTTAAAAGGAATATCCCTTTAAGTTCCTGGTTTTCTTAAGGTAAGCGGTGGGACATGAATAATAAGTAGAAATAAATCATTACGATTTCCCATGGGACTTTACCTACCTTAACATATTTTCGGTACATTCTCTACTATTCACAATATGCACAATAAGTTTGAGTGGAATATGATATCTAATTTTTAGAAAATGACTGAATCCGGCAGAATCCTAAAAATGTATATTTTTATAATTCATCAGAAATTGGGCATTAAAGAAAGATTTAGATTTCAAAAAATAATCTTTCAATTTCAGATTATTAATTTTTAGTCCATTTTTCACAGAGTGATAATTACACAATCATTAATGATGTATAAATATGTATTTATTGTAGTCATATACAGTAATTACCATAATCTAATATCCTGTAATTTCTTTTAATTTCCTATGTCTAATTATAAAAAAGTAAAATACTTCAATTTGCATGTAGAATACCATACTCAGTTGATTAAAGCTACATATAAGCCAGGGATACAGAAGCATAGACTCGAAGTGAAAATAATATAGAATCATATTTAACAAAATACCCAATTATCCGGCCTTCTTCTAAACATTTTTTTCAACTTCACAATCTTGAAAAAAACTGAATTCAGTATCGATAATGAATTTGGCACATTGAAATTCATCGATCCATATCAAACTGCATCTTGAATTGAGGATACAACTATAAATTATTATACCATATATCTCTTTCTTTACTTTAAAACATTTTCAAAATAACAAAATGTATGTACTGTGTATATTAAAATGTATTTATTTTATGATTTTGTATTGTGTGAATGTTTGGACCATGGTTAATATATAGGTTGGAGGACACCTGCAGAATGAGGTAATGTAAGTAAATGTGCATGCAATATGGTATCCCAGGTCATGCAATGCAATGTGGATTCCCTGGTCACGCAATGCAATGTGGGCTCCTGCAACATTGTATCCAGGCCCCTTACCACAATGAATATCATCCCCTACACAACCTAACACTAGACAAGGATTATTTACAAAATATGAACAAATCTGTTAAAATCTAGGTGTAAATAAGTTTAAAACAAAGTTGGATATTATTTTATAGATTTGTTCATATTTATTTTATTTTTACAACATTTTTATTTCTCATCTTTATAAATTATATAATCTTTCTCGACGTATTAAAATGCACGACGTTTCATATTGAAGGACAATATATTGAAACACAAACACCACCATTTTGATAAAATTGACACTCCCTAAAATCTTATACCTGCACAATGTTCCAAAATATATGTATAAAATTAGTGTTTTATTTCAGTATTGACCAGGCATGGCTGCTATTATAGTACCTAGAGCAGCAGAAATGAATTATTTATTGGAGAAAAGAATTATTTATAATGAATTATACCATGTGTCCCTTCTATCACCCAATGCTGTACTAGGAAGCACAGACTTGTGTTAAGATTATATTTAAGAATGAAAATGCTCTTACATCAAGTTGTTTTAATTTTTTGAAAATTGCATGGTCAATTATTGTCCTTCATTACATTTTTCTCAAGGCTTTGGATTCTATTGGATTTTATTGAATGGTTAAAACATTTTGTGAAAATTGCATGGTCAATTATTGCCCTCATTACATTTTTCTCAAGGCTTTGGATTTTTATAAATTTTATTGAAAAGTTAATTTTGTGGATATTGCATGGTCAATTATTGCCCTATATTCGTACAATTTCTGAAAGCTTCGGTATATTTCTACTGCACGATCGATGTTTAGAGATCTAGAGTGACATTGGTGGGGGTCGTCAATCTCATAATTTAATATCTTCCTATTTATCATATAGCTTAACTTCTTACAAGTCAATGATTTCTTACACATATCGAGTTGATATATTACTTTCAAGTGAGCAGTTAATCGCCTGCAAACATTATTCATCATGCATCAGTAATTGTAGATATGATAATGTTTTGATTAAAAATAGATTTCATTTTTCAAATTCAGTTAATATGGGCACGCTGACATGACATTTACATAAGAAATAGGTTATTTTTTTTGTACTATGATTGATGGTTTAGAAATTGTTTATCTCTTTAGCATTCAATACAATAGATTTAATATTTAACAGCATTCTATCTCAAGAATATTAAAATTTGAACACTTTTTGTCCTATTTTATATCCTAGTGACCTCGATTAATGTTCATGTTGACCTCGATTGAGATATTTCAGGGAGAGACAGGTAGAACAGCATGTTATGTGAACCGTTAAATGTGAACACCAATAATCTAATCGTTTAATACTTGGAAATTTCTGTCCTTACTTATGTTAACAAAGATATTAGTTCACTCACAAGAGGTCTCAATTCTAAAAAATCTCATGGAAATTTGTTTCACCTGAAGATTTACCTTCCCAATGTTCTACCATTTATCCACCTTTTTAAGTGTGCTGTGCCATCAGCACTTTGAAGGTGCATGTACTTAGTCTAACCATGTTCAATATAATACCACTTGATTATCACAAATCCCCCCTATTAATGAATATTTTAACAGTACTGTTTAGTCTTCCTTATTATCCCTTAATATAATAATGACATCTCCCCTTTAATGTTTATTACACAGAAATTAAGTGATTAAAATTAAGATTATCCCCCCCACCAAAGCAATCTCTCTTATTGTTAAAATTCACATTGAATTTCCAGGGACTTTCAAGTCCACAGAATTTCATAAATTTATATTCATTGTAATCTTCACCAACTGGGTAAATTCAAACATGTCTTCAGAGGAATACATATAGTAACATTCAATAAAGCTGATATTCTATATTTCCAGGTTATGGTCACAGTACACCTAAGACAGACAGTGGCAAAGTCTTCTGTATGGCGTATGCTCTAGTAGGTATTCCCCTATGTCTGGTCATGTTCCAGAGTATTGGTGAGAGGCTCAATACATTCGTAACTTGGATTATAAAAAACCTCAAAAAATGTGCACGCACTAGGAATTCCGATACTGTATCGCAGACTAATCTAATAGTGGTTGTATCGAGCCTTAGTGTTATTGTTGGTTGTGCAGGTGCTGCGGCTTTTAGGAGCTACGAAAAATGGCCATATTTGGATGCCATCTATTATTGCTTTATTACACTAACTACAATAGGATTTGGAGATTTTGTAGCACTTCAGAAGAAGGATACATTACAAAATAAGCCAGAATATGTAGCATTCAGTCTAGTATTTATTCTGTTTGGGCTGACGATTATTTCTGCTGCAATGAACCTGCTAGTGCTGCGATTCTTGACAATGAATACAGAGGATGAACGGCGTCAGGAAATTGAGACGGCCGTCGCGAGAGCTCAAGCTGTAAGACTAGAAGGAGATGTCATAACTGCAAATGGTAATGTTGTTTCACTAGAGCAGAGAGAGGAAGCACTACCTGAGTTCAAAGAGCCAGATTTACAGTCCGTCTGCTCTTGCACCTGTTATAATATGCGTGAAAAGAAAACGAAGAACAGGCGGTATAAAGTGACACGATCTCCAGGGAAAATTGCCCATTTATTACCATTACATAGACTCAGTGGAAGACCATCCAATGGTCATCAAGAATCACCACATACTAAAGATGATATTTATAGTAATTATGACGATAATTCAGTTTTACAAAATTTATTAAAGACTAAAAGGGCATCCATTTAGCACCTTCTGTAAATAGTGAATGAGTTTATAGTTCACACATCAGATTTAAAATAGTACATAAGATATGGTATAGGATTTAAATGTTACAGTGATATGTGTGAAATATAAAGTCATTTTGTTTTAAAAATTATATTTGTTGTTATAGTGACCATTGAAAAACTAACAATGATTTTACCTTCCTTCCCATTAAAAATCTCTCGTTCAACATTTTGAATCGGGATATTCATGCAATAAAAATATCCGAGAGCATGTTTTTACTTGTCTTATATCCTTTGTAAGGAAGTTCTCTCTTGTAAAACATGCAGACTCAAATGGACAGATAATTTGTTATATAAGTGCACCATTTTTCTGTATCAATAGTGCAGAAGAACTGTCATATTATACCAGATAACATTACTATTTCATATTTGTATTTATTGTTAATTTGAATTGAATTGATCAAGAATCATTGTTAGACTTTCAAGGATCATCGATTATCCTGACTTTCCATAAAGATGTAAATATTTTATACATTGAAAAACATTCGTCCAACATTGTACATATAACATATGAATATTGAAGTAGGCGTCGATCTAGAACAGTTTATTTGAAAGGAAATAATAATTTTAGTGTTTTGCAAATTAGCAAAACATCCCTCAAGCTTCAATGTGCCAAGTGAAATCAATAACAAAGGAACAACTATATACACAAAAAATCATTTATCAAAAGATGTCGAGAGAAATTTAAGCCGAAGCGATTAAATGATGGTGAAATGTAAAGTAAAGATTGCAATTAAGTAAAGGCCAATGTTGTCATAGTTTGACACCAGACTTTTTCATATAATTGTGCCAGGAGTAATCAAACCAAAGAAAAAGTAGTCTTTCATAATTTAGAATTGTTGGGGAAACTGTAAACTTATATTGTACACTATTAAACTGCTTTAAAATAATTCAATTTAAATTTAAAGATCCAAAATTATAGAGTTAGAATTATTTAGCTTTAATGTGGTATATGATTTGTGTGAGTTCATATCTAAATAAAAGGCCATCGAGTCCATTTTTGTTATCGAGTCCAATCATCAAGTCCAACCATTGTTACTTTGTTATTTTCCCAATAGTCTATAATCTGAATGGCTACATGCATAGAGAAATGAATTTAGGGTGAATGTAATATACCATATCTAGTGTATATGTTATATAGGTACTAGCCAAACATGCTTCTACTCTCCATTGATTTATAAAGTGACCTAATAATTATGATTATTTTCCTTATTATATATACTTAATCAAAGGCACATGGGACCATAATTCTGGGGGAACAATAATGTATTTTACACCACAACTAATTGAACCATGAACCAGTTATATGTGATTTTGAAAATAGATATTTCCTAAAAAGAACTATTCTGGACAAAAGATGTAAAAACATAAAGTTATTTTGACAAAAACTAGAAACAAATTTAAATAATTCAAAGCGGTACCTTTGGTTTGTTATGTAATCAGAAAGAAATCTGTTCTTTCGATGAACAATGATATACAGAAGTGTATGGCTAATTTACTTCATGGGGAAATATAAATCCAGGGATATAAATCTAGAGATAACTTGTTGAAATAAGATGGACAGAACTAATCTTTCAACTTATATAGGTTAATTGCAGGAAGGGATTGTAAATGGATTTTATCTTGAGGAATGATATGATATCTGACCAAATGTACCTTCAATATTATATCATTCCTCAAGATAAAACCCATATATAATCCCAACCAGTGATTGGTCTCCTTTATGCCATGATGTATCACTTCTTGTGCAAAACTATCAATATAGTAATTCTTATGTTCATGTTTACAAGTACATGTCTACTCTGCAGCCAAAACATCATAGGAATTGTTTTATATTACTTGAAAGATCATCATATTATTTCTCAATTGTAGAGGCCCACCATGAAGTATGGCTAAAGCAATTAAATTCAATGATTTACATTATTTCATATTTGAAGATGGACAGGGAATATAGCTTTTCAATTATCTCAAAATTTGGAGAATTATTATACGTCTTAAAACAATTTCTTCTTCATTCAAAATACTGAAACAGCGTCGAAACATGAGTTATTCTCCATTAATGCTCCATGGAGCTTTTTTATTATGTAATTTAAAAAAAAAACAGATCTAGAAACATTTTATTTATTTCCCAAGCCTCACATAATTTATTCTTGTCATTGTGTGTAGACAAAACATTGTTCTTTGTTTACATAACAAACCTATCAATATGGCAAGATAAGAAGCCAATGTGTATGTTAATGTAAGTTGTAAGGCATATTTGATATTCATGGATGAAAAACATCAGGTCGTGTCAGAAGTAGGTGTCTGAAATATAAGATATTGAATAGTATTGAGGGCAATGGAGGAGAGATATTATAAGAGTGATACAGAAAGATATTGTGAGGGCAATGCCACAGCAGTATTGCGGAGGAGTAATGATGTACATGTATTGCAAATTTGTATTAAATGCAATGCATAATTTTGAGGGTAATGTTTCCTATTTGGACATCAAAAGCAATGCAAAATAGGACTAAGATGACAGCAAAAATGACTTATCAATACAATTACTTAAATATGTTCATGTACTTAATATTGATCTTGCAAAATGCTGGTAATCGTGTGGTTATGCAAGAATACCAAGTCTAGTCAAACACAAATACAGAGAGTGCAATATTTCTTACAGCAAAAACATCTTAGATCTTAATATTTTGAAATATGATGCCAAATCCAAAAATGCTTTTATACAGGACTGTAAAAACTGTGTTGAACTTATGAACAAAAGTAATAAATTGCTTATTCATGATCTGCATTATTGATGGGGTAGAGATGACAATTTAAAAGTATTTAAGAAGTGTTAATAAAATGCAGCCATGTACTTGTATATTAACTTTTTAATCCATGGATGAACTGGTAATGCAGACAAGAGTAGATCCACAATATAATTAATAAAAATATCACCTGTGTATTGTTTTAAAAATTTGATTGTATAGAAGACAAGAAACATAAAAAGTCTGCTCTTATATTTGACATGGTTCTAATATAATATAAAGTTGTTGAAAAGGTACTGCTGTTCATGAGTGACATATATTCGCTAAGACCAGTTATAGAATTCAGTAAAAAGAGGAAAATGTTTGAATCACAGATATAATGATTAAAAATGTACCACGCAATATCAGTGATTGACTGAAAGTAGCAGCTGGAAATATTTTGTCATTTTTAGTCTTCGAAAGGTTACTGGCTATTTTGGTACCAATGGATATTTAAAAGGTAATTTTACAGACCTTTTGATAAAACATAATTTTGTAATTTTCAGGACTATTGTATTTTGCCAGAATTTATACAGGTATCATTTACTTTTGACAACAATACAGCTAAACATGTATATGTGAACACCTTTCCATGGTGAAACCTCAAAATGTGATTTTGTTGTCTACAGTTTAAGTCTACAATCTCCCCATTTAGTTTTTTCTAATATTAGCATTGAGATGTTTTTTCTGCTATAGAGTAATTTTAGAGTATAGTTCTTCCATTGGAATTAGGGTATACAGTATTGTAAAGAGTATTACATATTATCACATGGTAAGGAGTTTCGAAGCATTTTGATTGGTCAATTGTGATGATGCATATTCTGTATCAGATGGCACATGAGTAATTTTCATCTGATATGGTGAACTGTATCACTACAGAGTCAATAGTAACAATATGATTTCGCTGTTTATAGCACTTCATAACTGAAGACATATTATTTCACAGACAAGTACGACGACAACTACAGTTATGACATCATATTATTTCAAGGCGAAATTTCAAAAAACACATAATATAATGCAGTTTTAAACAGCATCGGAATAACCAGGGCAGACAACTGATTATCACAACTGACCAAATTAAAATGCTTAAAAACTCCTAGATATGTGATAAAATCGTCATCACACATTTCAGCTAATGTTTTTGCTTTTGTGGATGATACAATGTTACCCTTCGTGGAATAATTTCATGTGATAACTGGTATTATGTCTGTAAAATTTGAGTCACAGTCCCAGAGAAATATCACGCAATCCAGTATTCTGGTTATTTCCAGTAAGTGTTTTAAGATGAAAATTCCCTAAAAACTACCATTTATTGAGGACAAGCTGCAAAAGTAAGTGAATTTTTGAGAAAAATTTGCTCAGGTATGCTTTAATTTTGTGAACCCAAGGAAATAAAAAATTCTGTTAAAATTCTGCAAGTAAAGTTTAATTTGAAACCTTATTTTCAGAAACCTGAAATTCTGCAGTTATCCAGTCCAGCAGTCCATTTGGCAATCTAAATTCTGGAATTTTGTGTGAAAAATGGTCAATATGAAATTAGAACTCGAAATGAATATCGGTAAGCTTCATATTCTGGGGTTGTGCTTCATACAGTGTTACTGTATATATTGTATTAGATATAATAGCCAGATTATGGGTTAGGTTTTATCTAATTAAAATTTCTGAATTATTTCTGTATCTGTGTATACTGTATATATAATTTGTATATAGTCTGAATGGTGCAAGGATTACATGGAACAGATATTCATGAATGATTAAGTAACTCAATCTTATTATTGCATTGTTTAATCATTTCATGTTAACATCATTAACCAAAGTGTTACGTGACTTCTAGGGATGCCTTTGTTAGGTATATAAAGGCAAAATTCCCACTGACTCGACATCATTTTTGTTTCTGTTATATATTCTTCCGCATCATGTGAAATATAATTAGCCTGTGACATTTACCAGATGTATTCAAAAATATAGAACAAAGATGCTAGTTTTTCCATTTGAAGATGTTTTCAAATAACATTTGCAAATTTCTGTAGATTTTTCTCAAAATTCACAGTTTATGGCCTAGTCACATAGCCCGGCCGATGAGGTTACGATGAGCCAGCGATGCAATTTTCACCGAACTCGGCCGGACACCGGCCGGACATCCGTGGCGTTTGTTGCTTAAAACCGCATCGGTGGTAGCTCGGTGAAATTTTAACTTCGGAGTTAAATTTCACCGGGCTCTCACCGAGCTCCCTCATCATGTCATCGCAGCCCCATCGTAACCACATCGGAAAACACGTCGGCCGGAGTATCGGCCGGTGTCCCGTGCATCTGAGACAACCAGAGGACGAGGTTTTTTAACGGACAGCGGCCGAGCTCCGACCGAGCTCCGGCCGATGTGGGACAGAGCATCGGCCGGTCACTGTTCAAAGCCCGTTAACAACCCGGCCGGCGATCGCACGGTGTCCTGTTACCTGCTCGGGTACCGGCCGTATTCCTTCCGATGTCCGGCCGACCTCCGGCCGGTAGTTGCTGCCACATCGGCAGAAAAAAACTACCATTTTGAGACAGACTCCGTACGGTCACCGGCCGGTGTTCGGTCGGTCGCCTGAAGATGTCCGGACGGAGTCCGTTCACGTCACCGAGCTCTGCTTCCGATGAGGAGAGCTCGGTGGCACCAAAAAAATCCACCGAGCTCTACCGATGCCGGACATCGGCCGGGCTATGTGACTAGGCCATTACAAACATATAAATACTATGTATTTGCCATGATTGAATATTAGACACATTTGATATCTACGTAAGCGGAATTTGGATTATTTTCTTGCACAATGCTTTGTTTGGCATCACAGAAAATGAACATGGGCAACAAAAATCATCTCAGTATTAATAGACAGTGATATCTCAGGTGGGTTAAATGCAATAACAATTGTCATAGGTTCTGTTGAAGTGATATGCTCCATCCATGTGAAACATAATTCAGGCGATCAGTTCAACAAATGAATAGCTCAAGAAATATTAAAATGACCCTCATTTCAGTATTAATACATGGACCAACTTTGGGCTGTACAAAATATAGTGTAATTTGCATTTTGTAACTAGTTTACAGGATAATTTTTACACAAAGGGAATACTTGTCTATTTTCTCGAATCCATAACTTGTAATTACATAGAAAAGCTTTTATTTTAATGTAAGGAGTCAGAAAGCTTTCACTTTAGAGTGGTTTATGGTCAAAAGGCTTTCCCACTCCATACAATAAAACCTTTATCATTTTCTAAAAACATGTTTCCACAATTTTTTGTTTATTCAAAATATTTGGTGATCATTCCATGTAAGTTATACTGCCAAAACAGAAATTTTCATTTTAGGATAAAGCATCACCTGCAGTAGAGTCACATGCATTTGGGATTTGTAAATGCTCCTAATGTTATTTATTTGTAAATTGTTCAGAATAAAAGAGGTTATTTCTTTGAAATTGGACATTTCTGTGTCAACAATGAACAACTATATATCACTTTATTACCATGTTATTTATGTACAAAATATTCTCATTTTAAAAAGCATAATAAAATGTCTTCAAAAAAAGAATAAAAACTAAATTGAAATTGTTGTGCTTTTGTTTTTTAGGAAGCCAAGATTGTGAATTACACCAGGATACCTTTAGGAAAATGAATATTGACCAAGGCAGGGCCAAGCAATGTTTTGTACAAGTTAAAACCCATTTCATTATTACCCAGAATGCACAAGGCAGATTATAATATCTCCACCTGGTGGTTATATTATTAGAGTCACTGCATTATTGCAAATAGTTACAGAAGTAATTGTTACATGATGCAGATTACCAAATTGGTGACAAACTGGTTACAAAAATGGAAGCCATAGTGATCGTTGTCATGACAACTTGTGGCCATGGAGTAGCAATCAAATGAACAGAATAGGTTGATATGAACAATTTACGAAACAATCCTTTTATAATATCTCTATTTGGTAATTGGGATAAATATTAATGGGAACGTCATGTCAGGTAATAGGAAAGACTCTGATGACGCAATATCATGTAATGCCATGTGACATTATCTAAGTTATCAAAAAACACACACCCAAAAGAAATTTGAGGATTTGAATTACACAATCAAGAGATTCATGTCACAAAAATAGACTTCAGCTTTCCTATTATTCAAGGAATAAAGACTGAGATTATATGATTAATGGCATAATATATGACAGAAACTTATTCTGTTCATAGTTTAAAGTTTGACACATAACGTTCAGCAAATCGAACGCTCGTTTCTTGTGTTGCTCACCGTTAAGTATAAGAGACCCGATCCGGGGAACAATACTCAAGGGTTAACAGACTCGAGGTTGTTGTGTGAATGCCTCTAACTGTTATATAGCATTAGAATGCTATAGATTGTCACACATTCATAAAAGGGAGAATTTTATTTTGAAAAATCAATTTCACATTTATGGGTGAAGTTTCGGGATCTTCTATTTGTGTATTATGAATATGGAAAAATTGACATCTAAAGGTCTATGTGAAGTATGGCAAGTGATTTTAGACGGTCATATCTTTCACCATAATAACTTTCTGGGCATAAATACAGTGGTTTTTATTAAAACAGTATGTTTTCTTTCAAGTGAAGTCCCCATGATGATAAAAATATCAATCAAACAATTCGAAAAATTGTAAATAGGAACCCCATGTCAACAATTTTTTCAAAATGTTGAACTTATTTGCTCAAAAGAGGATCTTCTTTTTCTGATTTTTATTGCATGAAAAACATATTTATCAAGGGGACTAAAACATCTCCAAAAGTAGAATGGTATTGAAAGTCTACTTTAAAAGATATCAATTTTCGATGACCAAAATCATGCTGAAAACAATGGATAGCATGAGTTTTCCCTATGGGAAAATAACATGGGAAATGTGTTTTTAACTGTATTGCATTTCAATACCCATCCCCTTTTCAGAAGTTATTAATATAGTGTAAAAGAAGCTTTTGATATATTTAAATCGAGAAAAACAAGATCCTCTTTTTAGAAAATAAGCCTTACATTTTTTAAAAAATGACAAGGTGGGGTCCTACTCCATAATTTTTCAGAGAGTTGGATTGATATTTTACTGTCATAGGGACTTCACTTGAAAGAAAACATATTGTTTTCATAAAAACCACTGTATTTACACCCAGAAAGTACAGCATGGTGAAAGATATGACTGTCTAAAATCACTTGCCATACTGCACATGGACTTTTCCCCATAGTTAACGTATTAGTACACAGCTTGAACTAATATGAAATATCCTCCTAATGAAACAAAGTAGTTCTAATGCAAGGATTTATATTGGCTGTTGTACATGAATTCTTTGAACAATCACTTTCTCAATAATGTTTTCAGAATCATTATGAACGGATTACTTTATCTCCAAGAGAATTTCAATTAACTGGATATACAAATCTCCCCTTATTTCTTAAGAATGGACTGATCCAGTTGACTCGCCTGGAGCCGCCATATTGTTTTTATACGGGAAGCTTATCGGAACCCTTTTTAAAGACCAAAATTGCATCGCGATTGAGTTTTGGCATTTGTTTAGTAAAATCTGAGGCCATATATTTGCCATAATTTATAGAATCGAGGTCTTTGTTGCCATTCTAATATGATAAACAGACAAGAAAACAACTATCTGCATTCATGAAATTTAGCAGTAAAACATACTCGATTATAGACCAGTAAATCTAGATATTGTGATGTGACATATCATATTAGTGACTATTAATTTTACTTATTGTTTAATGTTTTCCTCTTTATATAGCCATCATGACCTTGTAGTGACATACCTTTCAATTGTTAGTATATTAGTTTTAATTAAATTAACATGATAACCATACTTTTCATATAAGTAAATTTCAGACACTTAAGTATTGTAAATATTGACCAGAATCAGCTTTTTAAAGAACATTTCAATAACTTTCACTGCAGTAAATAAACTCGGATAAACGCAATATAATTATTGCCTTTTCAACTTGATGGGAAGTGCACCTTTTCATTTTTTGTTTCAGAGACATAATCCTTTTAAGTTTATGTATATGCAATGACTTCCAAAGTGATATCACTTCCAGTATTTCCAATTAATTCAGCTCCAAAAGTTTATTCTGGATTAGAGGTATATTCTTAGATTTATAGTCAAAAGGCATTTGCAGGGCTTTCATTATAGCAATGTGCAATTATGTACTATTGTTTTAACATATAATTACCTTTTGGAAGAAGATAGCAATGTGATCTACTGTACAGTACATTCAATTTCTGTATAATATAGCCATACTAGAAGAGATCTCCTAGTTCTTTTAATAATTTGAAATTCTTGCATTAGGTTGCCATTTTGAATTTATAAAGCCTGAATCAGAAAAAATAATACAATAATTTTGATCTACTCTAAAAAAACTTTGATATAAGTATAATATAACCATACGATGGGGAGTTTCACTATATTCCATTCAAACTTAGTTTGTTGGGATAACACTTTATCGCTACCAAACTTTTTAGGGATAATTATCATTTCCAATAATGTATCACCTGGTTGTTATGCTTTGTCAGATCATTCCAATGAATCCCCAATATGAATTCATGATGAATGGGTGAAGGTCTTGTGTGTTAATGTTGTGCTATACAGGTACAGTTAAACACAAAGTGGAACACTTTTGGTACCTCTAATGAGTGTTCCATCTAGAAGGTGTTCCACTTACAGAGGTTCATTAGCATTTAGTCAGTTGGTCTTGGGACTCTCAAATGTGTTCCACTAACAGAGCTAAAGGTGTTCCACTTTATAAGTTTCACTGTACTTGTGAAAAATGATGTTTACTTTGGGGTCTACAAGGGATGCAGGAAGTGCCAGATTTTTCAAATATGTAGTCTTGGATCAAGCCCCTGTCCCATTCTCCCTTAGACCTTGCAGCAACAATAACCCTGTACTCCCCAATTCTTCACCTAAATGAGCTATGGAGAATGGGAGGGGCACAGTGGCACGATTCAAGACTAACAAATAATTTTGAAGCTTAGTCTTGAATGAATCCCCTGTCCCATTCTCCCTTACACCTTGCAGCAACAATAACCCTGCACTCCCCAATTCTTCACCTAACTGAGCTATGGAGAATGGGAGGGGCACAATGGCACGATTCAAGACTAACAAATAATTTTGAAGCCAAGTCTTGAATGAATCCCCTGTCCCATTCTCCCTTACACCTTGCAGCAACAATAACCCTGTACTCCCCAATTCTTCACCTAAATAAGCTATGGAGAATGGGAGGAGCACAATGGCACGATTCAAGACTAACAAATAATTTTGAAGCTATGTCTTGAATGAATCCGCTGTCCCATTCTCTCTTACACCTTGCAGCAACAATAACCCTGTACTCCCCAATTCTTCACCTAACTGAGCTATGGAGAATGGGAGGGGCACAATTCAAGACTAACAAATAATTTTGAAGCTATGTCTTGAATGAATCCGCTGTCCCATTCTCTCTTACACCTTGCAGCAACAATAACCCTGTACTCCCCAATTCTTCACCTAACTGAGCTATGGAGAATGGGAGGGGCACAATTCAAGACTAACAAATAATTTTGAAGCTATTTCTAATGAATCCCCTGTCCCATTCTCTCTTACAGCTTGCAGCAACAACCCCCTGATCTTCCCAATATTTCACCTATCTGAGCTATGGAGAATGGGAGGGGCGCAATGGCTCGATTCAAGACTACAAGACTAATAAATAATTTTGAAGCTATTTCTAATGAATCCCCTGTCCCATTCTCTCTTACACCTTCCAGCAACAACCCCCTGATCTTCCCAATATTTCACCTATCTGAGCTATGGAGAATGGGAGGGGTGCAATGGCTCGATTCAAGACTACAAGACTAATAAATAATTTTGAAGCTATTTCTAATGAATCCCCTGTCCCATTCTCTCTTACACCTTGCAGCAACAACCCCCTGATCTCCCCAATTCTTCACCTATCTGAGCTTTGGAGAATGGGAAGGGTGCAATGGCTCGATTCAAGACTAATAAATAATTTTTGAAGCTTGAAAGAATATCCATACTTTTCTATCAACAACCTTTATTTGCACATGTCATCATTATTAATTAAAATAAAATAGTTTTAACATTTGATAGCTTTTACAATGATGTTAGTCAACAGTCAACAATGAACTTTGAAACATTACCTAAGTCCCTTACTCTACTGCACTTACCTACCAGGGCACATTGAATCCCTTAATATCAATTTTGACAGTTCATGATGTAATCTTTTTTGGAATATTGCAACTCAAATAAATTAAGCATTATGCCTGATTCTTCAGTATTGTTATTCATATATCACAGGCTTTCACTTTGACCTCAATAGAGGGCTCCATTGTCCATGTGTCTTTAATTGCACTGTTGCCGAGGTAACCGCTACAGGTGGCGGCCATTTTGAAGTAACCTGCCTCACAGAGGATAAATGAACAAGCGTGGTTCACAGTGGAGTTTCCTTCAATCTGGAAATATAATATACACTTTAAATATATGATTTTGATTAAATGATTTAATCTCAGGACTCAATAAAGTCATGATAATTTTAAGCACAAGGGTCTTGCATGCGACTATAAATGAGGGTGAGAGCCAAAATTCAAAGCCTAGCATACAAGACACAGTATACAAATCACCCACAGTACATTGAGTCATGTGCTTAGATTGTTTTCCGAATTTAACCAGAAACATTTTTGCAAGGGTTTTTCAAAGTCAACATTATGACCTGCATATGCACCTACTTGGCCTTTATGATACTACAATAAAACCTGTCTGTTACAAACACAATGGGACTGCCAAAAAGTGTTTGGATTAGGAGGTGTTCAATTTGAGGTCAATCAGCAGGACTGTGGATTTTGAAGAAATGTAAACAATTTTCACAAGTTTGATTGGCTAGTTTTATGGCATTCCAATAATTTGAAAAGATTCAAATGAATTTGTTAGTCATGTAAGAAAGATACATTATGATTGAGACAATTCACACCACTGATGTGTTCAGATATACAGGTTTTACAGGTTTACTGTATTTATAGTTTTTCACTCAACTGCCAAATTGAAACTATGAAATTTTAAAACCAACCTGTTTGAAGAAATGTGAAGGGGAGCCACCAGGGATAATGCCACTACAACTGGCATCCTTTCCCTCCATCTGACAGTCTTGTAGGCACTTTAGGCATACAACACACTCCTGTATTGAGCAATCTACAAATAAATAATATCTCATAACACACAAATTCGAATTTCAAAATCCAAAGGATAGAGGTTCAGGCAGTAAATTGGCTTGAATTGGCAGTGTTTAATTTGGTGAATTTACCATTTTTGAGTGATTGAGGGGTTCAACAGTCAACAATGAACTTTGAAACATTACCTAAGTCCCTTACTCTACTGCACTTACCTACCAGGGCACATTGAATCCCTTAATATCAATTTTGACAGTTCATGATGTAATCTTTTTTGGAATATTGCAACTCAAATAAATTAAGCATTATGCCTGATTCTTCAGTATTGTTATTCATATATCACAGGCTTTCACTTTGACCTCAATAGAGGGCTCCATTGTCCATGTGTCTTTAATTGCACTGTTGCCGAGGTAACCGCTACAGGTGGCGGCCATTTTGAAGTTCGAATTTCAAATTGAGGGGTTCAGATTCAACGGATATATAGAGGTTCAGACTGTAAATTGGTTTGAATTGGCAGTGTTTAATTTGGTGAATTTGCCATTTTCGAGTGATTGAGGGGTTCCGATTCAACGGATATATAGAGGTTCAGACTGTAAATTGGTTTGAATTGTTTAATTTGGTGAATATACCATTTTCAGAAGATTGATAGGGTTGTATTTGCTCACCTGCTGAGTTGATGAGGTCGACTTCAATGTTAACTAGGTCACCTACAGTGAACTGATGTCTCACACCTTCTTCATGGGGTGTACCATTCACTCTCACATCTACAACATAAAATTGAATTATATATATTATATATAAAATGTAAAAATATAAATAGATATAAATTGTAATACAATTCTAGAAATCTATGAGTTAATTTATCATTTTTCAAGATATTTAATGTGACATTAAAGACTTTGAACAGTGAGAGGGAGATGATGTTACTTAAAATATGAACTTAAATATTTTATCCTGGTTCAATGTTGCTGAATGTGAGAGTAAGACTTTGTTAGATTACAGTTTCACAAGACTCAGTCCCCTAGTTTGCTAGAAAGGATATTTACCCCATTATCACTAATGTTTTGCAATCTTGGCAATTGTAACTGATATATGTTATATTAGATATAAAATGATAACATGGAAAAGTAATATTTACCCCATTGAACAGGTGGTAGTTGTATGAGGGAGATCTGATCCTGGGTCCACTCAAGATGGTCCAAGTGCAGCACCCCACTAGTATTATTGCATGACTGCATCAGTTAAGGTAAATTACGTGTACATTTAATAGACCTTTTTATGGATAACTGGTTTTAGCAGTGACAACCTGGGGGTCATTAACAGAAACTTAGTAAAGTTACGAATTCGTAAATCAATTGTTGTAACCATGGATATAATGACGTCACAGTTAGAGAACAATGGGTTTTGCGAATTCTTAACTTTATGAAGCTTCTGTTAAAGGGTGACGCATATCGTTTAGCAAATCGAACGCTCGTTTCTGGTGTTGCTCACCGTTTAGTATAAAAGGCCCGATCCCGGAATAATACTCAAGGGTTCACAGGCTCGAGGTCGTTGTGTCAACACCTCTAACTGTTATATAGCATAAGTATATTATAAATCGTCACATATTTATAAAACGGTGATTTTTATTTTGACAAATCAATTCCACATTTATGGGTGAAGTTTCAGGATCTTCTATTTGTGTATAATAAGGAAAAATTGACATTTTTTCCCCATAACGTAATAGCACACAGCTTGGTATATGAAATATCCTACAAATGAAACAAAGCAGTTCTAATACAAGGATTTATATTGGCTGTTGTACATATTCTTTGAACGCAATCACTCTATGGATAATGTTTTCAAAATCATTATAATCGGATTACTTTATCTCAAAGACAATTTCAATAAACTGGATTTTACAGAACTCCCCTTATTTCTTAAAAATGGACTGATCCAGTCGATTCGCCTGGAGCCGCCATATTGTTTTTATACGGGATGCTTATCGGAACCCTTTAATGGCCCCCAGGTGACTAGGGTTAATTGTTGGAAGTGGATGAGAGACAAGGCATTAACATGCAAAATGTCACCACCTGCCATATGTTACAGACGCTGAACACCAACCACCAAACATCAACCATTGAAAACCAAACACTGAACACCACCTACATAAATTGACACAAAGAAGCATGAACTAGCTAATATTTAACAAATGATCTTTTGCTGTTTAAGTGTAAAATAAAAATACTCTCATATCTATTTCTAAAAACTAGATTTTAAATGACTATGAGACATTCATTTGACAAAATGTGCGACAACTGGTTCAGGCAAAAATGGTGATGGTCACAAAAATGGTGGCTAATATAGGGGAAGTCGTCCTATCAGCGCACGGTTACTCAGGGAAACTAGTGAGCATTTCTTCTAAAATTTAAGTAGTGTTTGATATTTCTCAATCTCCGAACGCTAACACTTTAAGACCCCTTAGACTCACATGTGGGGTGGTCCTAATTATCGCACAGTCGTCCTAATTATCGCACAGTTGTGTTTCAGATGTCATTTCACGATACTGTATACATTTCTCTGTTTATAACAGATACACACATATGCTATAATGATTTTTCTATCGGTTTTAGTGTAAAATATCAACAAAATATCCATTATACACTTTCTTTTCTGTCTTTATTTGGAGGGGGTCAAACTTTGTCAGACGAATTTCACTTCTTGCGCAATAGCATTTATGACAATAGCGGAAGTAAACAATTCTTAAAAAAGAAGAGATATTTCTAAATATATGAATAAATCATGAAGATTGGGAGTAATTGTGTTGAACTGTTTTTCGTAACACTGGTTTAAGAGACGGTGGGTGCATATTTTAGCTATTTACACAGATCCGGAGCCAGATCCAGCCCCTATTGGTACTAGGCTCAAAGGATTTATAATTATTAGTATATTTATTGAGCCTAGACACAGAGGAGGTAATCTAGCAGAGGTCCGTGGCTATTTAGGACAATCATGTGATAATTAGGACCGTGCGATAATTAGGACCATTTCCCCTATGTAATTGTTACCATGTTTTTCTTCTAGAAAAGGATACAATAAGCCACCTAATATTGACTAGTTCTGCTATTTGCTGTGAAACAGAAGTGTTAAACTGTGATGCTACATTCGAATGAGCTAAAGAGATGGCAGACTGTACAGATAGACCAGATGTTGAGGAAGTGTGCATGTCACTATGTATGGGCGACCCTGAACTGTCATTGAATTGCACTAACATACACCTCTCTATCAGCAGGCTCAACCTGAAATAAAACATACAGGTAAATATGACACTTATATAGTATGCATGTACAATATACACCTTCTCTACGTCAATAGCCTTGTTTCAGCTTATTATTCTTTAGTTATAAAAGGCACTCATATGGTGAGTCTGTATACTGCAGAAAATGTGATTCCTCCAAAACGGACTAAAGTGAGAGACATGACCAGTTGTGTAAACCACTTAAAGTGGATATGGACAGCCAGACAGATGAGTAGGTGATTCCATAGGACAATGTGAGAGTCACAAACCATGGAGTTTTCAAAAATGTTGCCATTCATGCCATTCTGCAGTTCTGTAATTAGAAGGTACTAACTCCTCAACTGAGAATTGAACTTACAGGTAGGAAACATTTCCTGAATGGTGCGGGAGAGGAGTTTCAGACAGTGTTTGTTTGTATGTGTTAGATCATAGTTACTACTTTACTAGATGTGCTGATTTTTGTATTTTTTGTAATATTCTTTAGTCTTTCCCCTTTGAGCACTTGTGGTGATAGATTCATTTATTCGAGAGAATTTCTATTTTCAGAATCTTATTTCCTTTTTAATTATGATTATTACCATACCTTCCTGTTTGTCCGCTTTGTAACACTATACTCTTCATGTCATAGAAGATAATCACTTCCTCACTGGTAGCATTCGTAAGGGAGACAAACAGGTTACATCGCCTGGAACTAAATGGAAGAAGGAAATAGATTTTTGTTAATAATTTGTTATTCACGATACTCAACTTATGTAATACTTTGTGAACATTCAACACTATAAGGTCAAATAATATAAATGCAAAACATATTTCATTTTCTCTGAACAAACTAAACAAGGCATTAGCATACAAAATGTCACTACCTGCCATTTGTTACAGAACACCAACCACCAAACACTGTCCACAAAAATATTGGAGACTATATAATATGTCACCACTTCTAATGGCGACATAAAAACGAATCGAATAATAAATAAAATAAAATTACTTTCTTTCATAAAAGAAAGAATATTTTGAATTTACATTAATAATGTTGACAGTTTGTTACCTGTGTGGTGTGACATGGCATTCCTTTACAATAAGACATGGCTTGATCTCAATGTTGATAGAGACGGCACACTGCCTGCAGTAGCCTTCTACCATCCCCTCTCCCCCACTGTATTTGAACTGTAGCAGACCTTCATAGTTCTGAAACACAAGTTCACTTCAGTTGAGAATATCCTAATATTTTAAGTCAATGCATGGCCTCAATGGAAATCATGTAATTTACAGCACTACACACAACCGTTTGTCATTTATAGGTGTTTTTTGCACTATAACTACTTAAAGCCATCTAACGTGGGCTGAAGATTTTCTCTTCTTTATTATTTGTTGTATACTAATATTGTATATTATTGTGTATTATTATTTGTTTTTCGGAATTTCAAGGTCGGAATTTTTATAAGGGCAGGTACATTGGTATCTCTGATATCAATATTTAATTGATAAATAATCATTTATTGATTTTGGGTATGACCACTCACATATCAGAATTCCTAGATTGAATGAACCAATGTTAATTTATGCCAATATACTACATTGCCAGACATTTTGAATCTAGATAACATTACATCATAGTTAAAGTCTATACATGTAAATATGCATACAGGGTGTCCAATAAATAAGGTGAAAGATATTGTAACTTTCCTAATATTGCACCAATCTTGATGAAATTTTCAAACCCATTCTTGCCCATTTCCTGAAGTCTCGCTAAGACATGTGATCTGAGTTCATCAGTGCTTCCAAATTTATTTCCTCTCAAGTCACGCTTGAGTTCTGCATATAAGTAAAACTCATTGGGTGCAAGTTCTGGGGAATATGGAGGGTGTGCAAGTAGGGGAAGCCCCAGTGCCCTAATAGTTTCACTAGTGAGCATAGCTGTGTGTGAACCCAGATCACATGTCTTAGCAAGGAAATAGGCAGGAAGTGGGCAAAAATTGGTTTGAAAGTGTGTTTAGAGAGTGGGTGAATAGGCATAAGAGTGTATAGCTAGAGATGGATATTATGTTGAATAGCTTATTTTCATAACAATGGGACTTTAGGACTGTTTTTATATTGTATTTGTGGTAGTAATAGACCTGGGAGTACGAATAAAGCTATCAGAAAGAATAATAAATATGTTTTGGTAAGTTGTGACGTAAACAAACTTGCCCCGCCTTTTTGTTGTATCGGTTGCTATAGCAACCACAACTCTGGCCAATCAAATAGAAGATGCTTTAAATTCACAGAATAAAGGTAAAAAGGTTTGGGCTACAAACCCTGAAAATTTCATCAAGATTAGTGCAACATTAAGAAAGTTACAATATCTTTCACCTTATTTATTGGACACCCTGTATGTAGTGCATGCATTTCTATAACAAAGTTACCAAAACAATTTCCTCACCATAGTTTTGTTCTGGTCTGCTGCATTATTATGTGATACTACAGGTTGGTCTGAAAAATGAGAAACTCTCTTAATGAAAAAACATAGCATCCATTACATTTTACGCAAGGCTCTTCACAACTATGTTAATTTTAAATGTATCAATTTAATGAAAACAATAACATATAAACAAACATTTATTTGAAATATTTTAATGAATTTCTTCAATATCAAACAGTAAAGAGAGAGTGTTTCTATGTTGAAGAACTACCTACTTTGTATAAATTGTTTCTGCCCAATGTCAACATGCATATTATGCAGACCATGCATGTACACAGTGAATGCTGCTTGGTTATCTTTCTCTATGGGCAATTGTGACTGCAAATTCTCATGGTTCCATACTAGCACCTTATCTAAACTATCTGAAATGAAGTGACAATATTCTTTAGATTTATCTTTTACAATCGAATATACATTTAAGGGTCAAAGCAAACATTTGTCATAACTGTATAGTCATTGAGAAATCATTTTGAGATGAAAACCACTTTAGGTTAAAATGAAACCAATTTACATAGTCTTGTATTAAGTTCAAAACCGTTCCAATCTCGGAAGAGGATAACAAGGAGCTGGGGACTGGCCAGAGACTAATGCAATTGACCATATTCAAGAGTAAAATAAATAAAAAAGTTTTCAATGTTTTTGGTTTTTAGTGCAATTGGTTTTTGTTCCTTTTTACCAATTCTTGAGAATGAAATAAAATATCTTTCCGAAGCTTGCTGGAACAAAATTAAGAAATATAGACTGAAGGGCAGGGGTAATATTGTTGAATACACCCCACAGGGCTAGGCACAAACGTTTTCTGTACCCTGAATGACCGAAGGGAGTGAGGGGTTCGAAAGCTTTTGTGCCTAGCCCTAAGGGGTGTATTCGACAATATTACACCTGCTATTGAGGTTTATATTACGATTCGAACATGAAAACTCACCAAAATGTTTTGAATATTCATTACATTCTGCCATTACTACGGCATGCCGTTATGATGTCACACATTACACATATTACCAGGGGTATTCTTCACGAATATACCCCGGGTGAAATGTTGACTTTGTTAACAGTTTATAGAAGACGTGAATACAGTCATGTTTGCATTTGCGAGGATTTTGTATCAAAAATCTAAATTTGCGCAAAATCTGCGAAGAGAGCATTCAAGAAGCTAATAAAATATTTTGTTTTTGCAATTTTATGCATTTTGCGATAGACTTGCTAACCTTTACTGCAAGATGATTCTAAATGTAAGTCCACACTCTCCACTGTCTCATTCCCAACATTCTTCAATGTGATTTGGCACTCTTTACTAAAACATAAATCAAATAAATACATGTTAATTATCAATGACAAAAGTTGAGTTGCAAAAATATGGTGGCTGTAATTTGTTAGCTTCTTTGATGAAAACATTCTAATTTGTGTACTACATTGTGATTGTGTTTCACACCAATATGGCACAATCTTCATATTATTATATAAGTTCCATGTTGATAATTGTGTAAATTATGGCAATTATATTGTGTATCATCAATAACAATATGAAGTACATCCTTACAGCTAAACTATTGATAACATCAAAATCACAATATTGATGTTATACAGATCTTGGGAACAAGAACACATCAAATTAAACTCAATTATCATTAAGTCTTACGTGTTATGTTTTATTCAGTTGAGTTATCTATGAAAAAGAGTGTACTTTCCAAAAAGATAATGCATACCTCTCTCCCATATACAGTACAACACTTGTACTTGATACTATATTGGCTGATCCCCTACAACTACTGAAACTACCAGACTTTGGTAGAGATGACATGACTTGTACACGAGGGAGAGGTGGAATGATGTTGATGTTGTAATAGGGATATTTAAGATGTGAAAGACTTCTGAGTCGGCAGTTACTTTTCACACCAAACACATGTGTGGTGTAGCCTAAAAGAAGAATTAAAATTCAATATGTATGAAGGGTATTGTACTTATTTGCGTAATTTTTGACTATTTTAAATAATCAGTTACCTAAATATAACACCTTCCTCGGTACATCATTTCAGAGCACCTTTAGCCAATTTTGTAAAAATTTGCCACAAACATATGTATTGTATTGTATTGTAAAATCACAAACATTTGCCATCAACATTTTGAAATGGAGCTATTTTAAAACTACGTAAAATTTTACATGTTAGTTATAAATTCATTATACATAGACATGAGACATACCAACAAGTTTTAACTCTCCATTCTCTCTAGGTGTCCCTAGTATTTTCACAGGGTAGGGACCACTCTCAGGGGGTAAGGTCATGCTGGCAGGAAAACATTCAAATGCTACTACATCAGTCATTAAACCCTATAAAACATAGAAACCATGAAGTAAACTCCACTAGGAACGTAAATTAAATTCATAGGAGACATAAATGAAATAGAAAAGATATCAAAGATTAATTTACTTAATCATACATAAATCATGTAGAGATATCACTCACTTTAGCAAGTACTTATAATAATATGTAGAGCTTATAACATGGATGCAAGTTGAGAAATCTTTTAATGTTAAAGAACTGTCATTGCTCACTGAAGTACGGTGTGCTCATCATACAAGTACAATCAGGGCTGATTAGATAGTTTCCACAAACGTTTGTCTGTACATAAAGGAGACTGGCCAAAAATTCAAACAAAAGCCTCCATCTTTACATACCAAGCTGGTGACTTTCAGCTCAGTTGGCATTGGGTTGTAGACCTGTAGACAAACCTCACAGACATCCCCTTCCACCCACTGGAAGTCTACAAAAACAATTCAGAAGTTTTCAAATGTTGTTTTGTATGTATACAAATTGTATTCGCCTTTGAAGTCATATGTTTACTTAATACATTAGAAAGTTGAGAAAAGGACTGACACAAATACACTTATAAGTTCATCATTTATACCAGAGGTTACATATGTCGAGCACAACACAAAATAAGTCCAAATTCCAGTTCAATATTTGACCACTTGGTGGAGACATAAACAGAATAATTGAAAGGAAATATTGTTTGTAGTGTTTTATTTATGTTTTTCACGACATTCCTCCAGAGATAGTAATATTTAGTTTATTACCTAAGTCTTCTTTTGAGGACAGATCTTCATGTTGGGATGATTGCGTAGAAAAGTTGATCGGTGAAAATATGAAAGGGTTATCTCCAAGTTTATTTATACTGGCTGATTGTTTCAGCTTCACTGGTCTCATGTGTGGGGCTAATGGCATCACTTCAAAATGTCTAAAATTACAAAATAAAAACAGCCTAATGTAATGTCCAAAACAGAAGAAGCTCTGAATGAGTTACAAAAATTTAAGTCCCGTAATTGCTCACTGAAAGATGGAGGACGAGGTGCTCATGACAAAAGTACAAGTCCTTAGTCCATAGTCCTTTTCCAATTTAAGCAAATTAGGTTCATCATTATAATCTAATAGAGAATTTGTTGTAAATAAGTCCCTGAATAAACTACTGAAAAAGGAAAATTATAACAAGGGACATCTGCAAAGGGACTACAAAATTCAAAAGAATTTAGATTTTACTCTATATTATCAGTATCAATCGGCTTATTCAACTATAAAGGACAAGTATGTGTACACGTACGAGTACATTAAATGCCACTCAGAAATATTAGAACTTTACTTGATAAAATATCTTTAACTTACTTGACAAGGGGGAACTTTGTGAGTGGAATGGCTGGTAGAATTGTTCCATTATCTAAGGCAAGGGGTTGAGCAGAACCTTCACATTTGGCTGGAAGCAGTAAAACAATATATATTTTGTTGAAGTTTTATCCACTGTGTTTTTTTATATGTTTCAATAACAGTGCGACCAAAAATTGTGAAATAGTGTGACATAATAATCAATAGGTTGCAGCACCGCCTAGTGAGTATATTCATTATGTTTTTAGGCTATTTAGATCTCAGTAAAATAACCAATCTGTTATTTATTAGCCGATGGGGCTAAAAGACACAAAACACATAAGGTTTCAATTTCAAGTTGATTCTATCCTATAAAGTGACATTAGGAAATATTATGATTATCACATACCTGTATATGACTCTAAGATGCTTGTGATTTCCTTCTTATCTTGTTCAGTTAGGGAGTCAAACATGCCATGGAGAAGGTGGGTGATATGTCTACAAAAAATGAACAAATGTGTATAACTTAATGTTACATTGGAATTGGCATGCCTCTTTTAAAGCTTACATACTTTGAGTGACACATTAAAAGAAAACAGATAAGCTGTCTCAGGGTTAATTGAAAATGTACAAGACCATTGGAAACTAAAACATTACTGCAAATCAGAAATGTAACAACTGTAAACCATCTCTTAACTTTCTTATGAGATAATTTCTGAGGCAACGAGGCTTTTTATACACGACAAAAGAATAAGTTATTAAAACTATTGCAAATGTAACATTTTGATAATGGCACCAGTCACAAATTCATGGCTATAACAATTGGTCACCAATTCTTGGTGATGACATAAGAAACAAGGCATTAACATGCAATATGTCACTTCCTACCATTTGTTACAGATGCCAACCACCGAACACCAACAATTAAACACCAACTGCCAAACACTGCACGAAAAATAGTTGGAGACTATAAAAATATGTCACCACTTGTGGTGATGACATACTAGACAGGAGGTATGAACATCCACAATACCTTATTGCAATAGCAGGGTTTCCCATCCTACGTGCAGAGTAGACTAGTTCATGTAGAACACGGAGCTGTATAACAGGCCAGCCACTTGGGTATGCTGTAAAACACAACAATGACTATTGACTGGTCCACAAAAGGATGATAATACTGGAGTTAGTATCAAGATGGTGGACAAAATTTGTTTGATATCGATGAACCTTCGATTTTAGCAAAACCAAGTAAATCTTGATTCGAAATATTTCGTCAATTGAAAAAATTTGAAAAACAAAATTATTGAAAAAATTTGAAAAAATCTAAACCATCTAATATCACTTTTGAAACTACTGAATATCACTGCTATTTGAGAAGTCATATTCGATGGTTTGAGAAGTGATGGTTTGGGGATATTTTGCTAAAATATGGTATCCTGATTCACATATCAAATATATCTTCACCTGATATTCGATCTATATCCTTGTAACCATGGAATAATATGATTAATTCTATTTCTATCAATTTTAACTTTGACATGTTTACCTCTGGGAAATTCACTGGGGTCAAGTGAGATTTTGTAACCATTAAGTGCCTGAAGAAGTAGATTATAACACTGGAGCCAGGCAGGTTTGGGATTAGATGGCGCCACACATTGCATGGCTGCGACACGCCGGAAAAAAGCTGCCTTGCGTTGAAATCCTATTTGGCTGTAGAGGGATGAGAGAGTACTGTATCTCTGAATCTACATGAATATAAAAAGAAGAATCATTTTCCTGATTTTTTAACAGTTAAGATCATATTTGTTTACTTGGAAAATGTACCAATTATTATAGGTATGTGTAAAATATGAAAATATACGCAGGCACTCTAGAATCACTTTTCTCATATTAAGTCAATGTTATTTCTCTCAAAGCAACGCATAGTCAATAGTCATTGAATTCTTTCACATTATCTGTTAACATGAAATATAAAGTATGGGGGTAAATTATGGAGTTCACTACCGTTAGTTAAGATGGGGGGGGGGGGGTGATTTTACCTTTTCCTCATCTGACTGTTGGATGTTGATGTAAACAACATTCTGAAGGAAATCAGATGCTTCTAGATATTTCTGAAAATAAATGTCAAATTAAAGCAATTCAGAAAACATAAAGTACAATATTTGAACATATTCACTGGAACACAGTCAATAAGAACTGTAAAACAAAACAGTTAATTTTGAATGTGACAAAGTAGATTTTTGAACTTTTTTTTAAAAATATTGTTATATAAATATTTCTGATTAAAGAATTGTGTGTAGCAATAATTTCTAACTTAAAAACATTTAGTTTCCATTTTCCTAAATTGCTATATAATATGTTACATACCAACTGTAAGATGAGCACCCTGCAAGCTTTTATACTGGCCTCCATCTCAATAATACCAGCTTGCTTGATCTGAAATGAAGAAAAAAAGATAATACAAAAATGACCATTTATGTATGTTTTCATGGTGAATTGAATGTTTTATTCCAGCTGCTGTGGAGTTGTATGCCGAGTACTAGTGAGAGGGCTAAAGTTATCAAACACAAGGGATATGTCATAGTTGTCAAAATTAGGAAATAAATACTTTTCATAAAAATTTCAGACAAAGACAAATTTTGGGCAAAGGGTGCAATTAAATGTGATTTACATCTTTTCGCAATGTAACTCCCACAGATCATGTGAATCCATTTAAAATCAAAGATTTTTGCATTCATATTTTGACAAGAACTAGGATAAGATGGGTTTTTGAATCCAGTTGAGAAGTGGAGGAAAGAACAGTGTGGTTTCTTACCTTACTGTAGTGGACAATGGCCTCTTTGTATTTGTCTATGATATCATCAGGCATGAGACAGTTCTTGGTTTTAGCATTGAAGCTGTCCAAACCATTTTGGGACTGGAGTGGGTTGGAACTTCTAGCTCTTATTGAACCTGGAGAGAATCATATACAAGCACAGTAAGATTAAAGTCATTTTGTTAAAGATAATGCTGATGCTTTGATGAGGTAAACTGAATTGAAACATACTGCTGTGTGCATATGATCCCTTAAGCTGTTTTCAGAATTTTGTTTTATTATGGCATTTTTATTGGAAATATAATTTACTGATTTATGTGTATGTTAAACATAATGGGCTTCATGATTATCAATTGATGTTGGAGAATCATTCATTAGATTAAACTGGACATTATCATACATGAATTGCTTCACAAGTCTCATTGAAAAAAATTCTTGGAAATACAAAAATGTCTTACTAGTATTATTGAGCATGTCTTACCTGGTGAAAATGTTGCTTTTTGCATTGCTGATATACCACGTCTGGTTGAGAAAGACAAATTGCGGGAAAAGGATGTTGGACGTTCTGTTCTGGGGTAGTTCACAATAACAGAGGCTGCACAAAGACCTTCATATGCAGCTAGAAACAGAACAAAATGTCATATAAACCTTTAAATACTTTCCGTTAATATTCATTAAATTTCATCTTAGATAAACAAGTTAGGTGCATCTACTGAAAAATAAATATGGGCTATTCCAGCAATTTTAAGCAAGAATATGGGAGACAACATTCGAATTTTATATAAACATAATACTAGAAGCAATAGCATAGTTTCGTATAAACAGACTAGAGTGAAAGTTCTATCCAAATGTTCATCATTTTTTGTCATTAACTCAAAATCATATCAATTCATCTCATCCAGTTGACCATCTCATCTCATTTCCTAAAATTGCAAGGATTTGTTTAAAATGTTTAATAAACAAAATATCCTGTACTAGTATATGTATGCTCATTGATAGCAACCTACCTGCAAGCCAGAGGGAGTCATTGACAGAGCGCAGAGAGTCTAGACATGTCTGATAGTGAAGAACAGCCTCAGCTGGGAGCCCTGCCAGGAGACATAGGTCACCGAGGTACTTCCTTAAACGCCCTTGGCATTTCTTCCTGTAGGACCTAGAATTGGAAATCAGTTATACAAGAACAGTTAACAGTGTATTTGCACTTCATATTCAGAATAATATGACAAAGAATCAAAACATCTAATATGTATCACTTAATAAAGCATGTTTAAAAGGGATGTAGTTAATATAAACATGAATACTACTATACCTGCTTTCTGTATCAATACCAACAAACTCCCTTCTCTCATAAGGTGCTGCAAGTAGTGGCATTCTCTCCAACTTCTCAGCAGATCGATCAAGCCTTTTGCTTTCAAGCACCCAGAATAAGGAAGATGCAAAATCTCGTATTTTGGCTTCAATATCAGAGCAGTCATCTACATGTGCATAGAACCAAACTTGTGTTTTTGAATTGATGCTACCACTTCCACTTGATGACCCTGTTGAGCTCCTTGACCTATCACCTGACCCTGAGTCTCCTTGACCTTGATCAGGGTCATCTTGATTTTCCAAAGTGTCAAGGTCATCAGATGAATCAGATTTTCCTAATTGACTGAGTGGATGAGAAGTCACTTCCAAACGATCACTAGACACCTGTTTTTTATCATTCTTGTCATCAGTTGTAAAGTTTGAGTTTTCATTGATAATATCACTATCTGAATAACTTGTTTTAACATTTTCAGTAGTTTTTTGAAAACCATTGTCATTGGTTTCAGTAGATATATTGCCACTGCTGTTGCTGACTGTTGATAAAGACCTTGGTTTAACTTCTAAATTCTCGTTTTCATTCTTGGGTAGAGCTTTTCCATCTTTTCCAAGACCAAATACCATGAGACGATGGTCAAACAATGTAGATTCATACTGCTTCTGAGTTCTATCATACATTGTGTACAAATATTCAAGTTCAGATTCAGAAGTACAATAGCCAACACAAATCAAGCCTAGAACTTTCCTATGGGCTTGAAAATCCCCCCAATCATTGTTATCTGGTGGGTATGCTTTCTTATAACGTAGCCATATGTTTCGAGCTTGTTCTTGAATTCTGACATGTTGTACTCTAGAGATGCGCTCATAGACTTTATTGAATGATCGTGATTTTAATTGTGTCCCAATATGTTTAACAAGAACTAAGAGGTTCTGGTGATCTTCCACTTTCTGACTGTAATCTGGAAAACTCATTGTGACCCTAAAAAGAACAAATATACATTTTACAATAGAAACCAAACATATGATATAACATTTAATAAAAGTCTTAATTTTTTATACATGTATGAATTCAACTCTGGTGATCGATATTACCCAACTGCTCTTACGGTCTAAAAAGTCTACATGTAAATATTAGCTTTGGTACAAAAACATAACATAGTCCATTTCAATAGGGTTGTGACATCAACAAAACCTAAAAAAAAAAGCAATCAAAAGACCAATTTGCAATATTATATAAAAATTAGTGGTCAGACTCGCCTGAAAATCTCCAATCGAGTGGGCCATGAAAAACCATGATTATATTCGCGATTTGACTTAGTTGAGTTACTTCCGGTTTCAGTTTCCCAAGTAGCGGCAGATTCATCAATTTGATCAAGTCTTTCAAGTGCCTCTATACTTTTTATTGTCTAAATCGTATTGCACATCCCTATTCCCGGCTGTTGGATATTGCATCAAACCGGAAATGAAACTTTTGCATAAAAATAACGAACCCAGAATAAAATCCAAGTATGTTTGTCTTCCGCACATGGCATTAAATAGAAAATAAGTTGTATTCTTTACAAATTAAGCAGAACATTACAACTATAAGCATGGAAATTGCGAATAGGAGAGACGAATCTCGACTCAAGGTAAGGTGAAAAATATTTTTTTGGTAAAAATTTCAAATCGTGAGTAAATTAGGGCATTTCAGCCATGTTAATTTTTTCCATAACATGGCAGAGAAGTATCAACATAAGAGGCCACACATAGCCAGACAGGCCCCAAGCAATCTACGATATACAAATGTTTTACAAATAAGATATGAATAATACAGTTTATTGTACTGTAGTCTTTTAATTGCTTATTTTTTAGGTTCAATTGATGTCACAACTGAACTAAATTAGACTGTAATTATGCTGCTTGAGATCGCCACATTTAAAATGTGGTGTACTCTAAAAAGCTTCAACTCATGGTGACTAATCATTTTGAATATTATTTAAAAATATTTGTGAGGAAAGTAAGTGTATCCGAATCGAAACATGAGCAATGTCAAAAGTGATTATACAGTGTAACACACTGTTTCATCTGGTATTACGATAAATGGGTCTGCCATATTGAAATACATCTAAATAGTTGAACTTTATCTCGCTTTTGGAAAACATCTGAAGGTGGCATCAACAAATGGAGACAAGGCATCATAATGCAAATTGTCAACAGCTGTCATTCGTTTCAGACGCTGAATGATGAACACCCAACCTGACACTAAATGTCACCACAACATTCTTAATGAAACTAAAACCCGGGACTTAACTCTCAAATAACAATGAATAGCAACCTATAGACGAGCAAAAGTGAGAATCAACAAATGCAAAAACGGCGGGAGACATGATGCAAGGCTGGAATACAGAGACAGCCTTGGAAGAAGTACACTGTACCCCCATAAATGTGTGCTCGGTTTGCGCTTTTTACTTCTGAAGGTAATGTGCAGTAAAAAACAGTATATCCTATGTATATCGTATAAACCGATACTTGTCACTCAGCTAAGACGAATCGATGCCTTTAAAGCTAACTTAGATTTATAAAAGTTCTGACCTTTTCTAAAAAATCTGAAAAATAAAAATACATGCACGGTAGAAAAATAACATTTTCATTCATATTCTGAGAAGCAAATCTACCATCGCTCAACAATAGTTTAGCACATATACCAACGGTTTATAATGAGTATACATCCAAATGCATCGTTTACTTACAATAAGCAAATTCGTCGAATATTTACCCAAGAAATTCACCAACCAACTTCCGCCATTTTTGTTTTTAATCTAAGGTCACGTGACTGAAAAAAGATTAAATCAAAGATTTCATAACGGTTCGTGTCATTCATTGAAGCATATGATAATATGAGTGTAGAACGAGAGATAAATCTACAGAAAGTTGTAAAGTTTGTAATTTTTGGTATTTCTTCAAGCCACAATTCTTTTTTTTCAATCGTGTAATTTTTTTTCTAACGAGCTGCAGCCATCTTTCTTTCTGAAATTTGGTAAGCAAATGGGTTTGTATTTTTCCAACTTTATGTCAACTTTACGTACTTCGGGGGTGGTTGAAACGTGTAGAATAGTTACCATTGACTGTTCGTAAAAGGTGATGCTACAGTGTACACATCTTAGCATTAGACTCTTGGCCTAGCAATCTGATTTTTAATTTTTTATTGAAAATTCAATATGAGCTCTTGTTGAATGCATAGGAGACAGGTTACCTGAAAAGAAAGATAGATATTATCTCTTATCTAAACAAGGACTGTCAGTGAGGCAAGCCTACCCTGGCTGAAATCAGCTCTGAAATAACAATTACTGCATGTCAAGCCGTCATTCAATGCTGATTTTGTAGAAAACAGATCTGTCCATCCTTCTACATGTGAGTTTTTCCCATAAAGATGCTTGATTAGTATAAATTCATCAAATTATACCCCTAGAATATCAAATTTCAACTGTACATCAACTGCGTGAGGAAAATAAACAAATCCATTCTTCACCTACTATTCACAAACGGTGACAAACCCCTTGGAAAAGTTGTCCCTCATTTGACTAACAGCAAATGTGTATGTTTATGCAGCAATATACATGTATGTTAGTTTAGAAAATGATTAATTACAATCTTACCTGTACTTCACAGAAACATCCTAAGTATGAAAATATTTAACTTAACTGTCTCCTATGGTTGAATGTAGGCCGATGAATAAAACCTAAAAAATAAGAGATTCAGAAAATCACAATCATTAGTCCCCACCTCGTTATAAAGACGTAATGTATTTATAGCAAAATGGAAGAAATTCCATTGGAGGATTTCTTTTTCATCAATTTCTCCAAGAAGTAGGTCGAGTTGTATCCACTAGAGTAGATTTCATGGCCTGACTGCGTCAGTAGAACTTGAAAAATAAGATTTACCTGAAGATTAGGAGTCTTACTTACCCTCTAGAGGTTAGAAGACACATTTCAATGAAACCCTATCACCTTTATTGCATCAACTTAGAGCATTTAGCACAATATCCAAGAGGTAAATTATGGACCGTGAAAATGAATGATTTCCTAGTAAGTTCCGGAAGTTTCAGTACGATAAATTACCGAACATTTGTGAAAATTGAATCTTTGTTCGTTTATTTTATAATTTACACGTGCGTGTATTCTTCCACACTTTGGTCTAAATTATAAAGCATCACGAACAGGTCCTAGTGTATTAATAGACTAATACAGCATTCATACTTTCCGCGCAGCATTTCATTCAGACCAATAGTTCAACTGTAGATCATGTAGTTTTTTCTATCTTAGAACAGGCCATCCTCTGCCCTGTCCTAAACTCGTCTGCAAAAGACCACAAAACATTCTTTTCTAATATTTTAATTATTTTTACATCAGACATGGTTGGATGACATGTCACAAAATTAAAGTTCAAGGTCAATACATTATTTCGTGATAGAGGCAACGCCGTCCCAAAAGTAAACACGAGGAAAATGGAAAAGTCCAAAAAGCATTAACACATGAAATCTACTCTAATACACTGTACTTCACCTGTATGTTAATGGTAACATCCAGTTACTGAAAAGTTAGCCAGGCACGAGAATATTTTTCCGGCAGCTCCAATAATCAAGTGAGAATCCTCACTTCAGCAACCAGGTCGTTCAGGATATATATTTTCAGGATTTCTTCATGTGTCGTTGAACTGGTAGACTATGACATCTGAAGACAAGGCAGAGTTACTAACTCAACTGCATGATTTCATATCTGCTGCAGAAGGCCAGCTGAGTCAAATACTTCACAGGGTAGGATGGGATAAAGAAACAACGTTCAAATCAAAGGTGAAGATAAACAAATTGAGTTAAGGCATTTTAATGATATAAACAAGTTTAACATAAATGTACATATACGAGGGTTGTCCCAGAAGTAATGCACTATATTCTCTAACTTCCTTTAATATGCTTCAATTCAGCTGAAATTTTGTGTATATTACAATTGAAGTTTTATCTAGTATATCCTGAAGTTTCAGCATCAAACATTAATATTAAGTCTTAATATGGTTGCTATAGCAACATGGGGGTAGGGGCCGGCGGGGCAGGTACCAACTTTTCTAATTATGAAAAGATCCAAAGTGTTATTTTATTAATATTTCTTTCTTTTAAATGATCAAAATGATTGGGAAATTGTTAAATTTATTCAGCTTGATGTTAACCAAGTACAAATAATGACATTTAGCACTGTGATGTCATAATACCACAGTTCAATAGTCACAAATTCAAATACAGTCACGGTCAAGAAATTGCAAAAATGGCTGCGATTCTCATCTGATAACAGAAGGCCTTGCGTTTGGTGACATACATTGTAATTTCATACTTCACTTGGACTCACAGCCACACAAAACTTATGCTACCATGAAGAAATTATATAAGGAGTATATACCAGATAGAACTACAATTATGAGGTGGCAGAAGAGATGACTGGACCCAGGATAACAACTCAAATCATGGGAGGCAAAAACTCCACAAATCACAGTGGAAGAAATTGCCAAGAGTGTTTGACCTGACAGGCATCAAAAGTACATAACATGCAAAGGGCAATATTTTGAGAAAATGTGAAATGGGACGCTGTGCAATATACATTGATTTAAATCTAGGATGTGCTCATAGTAATTTAGTATCTTATAATGTAATTTTGAGCATACATCTTATAGCTACACAAAATGGTATTTGTTGATTAATTATTTCATATTTTCAATTTTTTATTCCTTTTGACGTGACTGTATAACCTGCCCCACCCTACCCAAACACACCAACTTAATTTTATTATAACATCAATATAGTTTTATAAGTCAACATGAAAATTTGTAGAATAATCAAAATGTCTCTAAGGAACATTTACTGAAAATTTCATGGAAAAATATCAATTATTGATAAAGTTAGAGCATATAGTGCATTACTTCTGGGACAACCCTCGTATATGTACTTCTCAGTAAATAGTCTTCTTAACCGTAGGCTTTTATATTTTCACATGCCTTTAAGTTCAGTATGTGATATAATTAAGATTATTGGTTTCTTTTTTAATTTTATCACTTTTCAATATTCATTTTCAGTGAGCAATAGGAAATGTAGGAGTACAGTGTTTAGCCTTATACTGTATATGCATGGGAAGTCAGATTATAGTTTCAGAAATTCAAGAGAAACAGTAATATGATACTTTTAGGGTACAGAGCTGGTAGAATGTCCATATGATGCCTCACACAAGATGCCAGAGTGTTCTTTGAAGAGACACACTCAGACTTGCAAGCTGTTGAAAGAGGGCTGTAACAAGACAGATCTGGTATGGTAATTTTATATGAATTAAATGGAAATGAACATTAGCTAATTCAGGCTACATCTGTGGCACCTATATATTTGAAATTTTGTTAATAGGTTTGCTGTCAGTTAAAGTCCCTATCACTTGTGAATGGGAAAAATCATGAGAAATGGTCATATTTTGGCCTACTTGATAGTACTTTGATCAGAATAGTGAAAATGTGATTTTTGGAGAACACTGATCTCATACTCATTTATTATATCACCATCAAGAAGTGGTGACATATTGTTATGGTGTCCGTTTTTTGTGGCGCGGGTGGTGGTTGGCAATCGGCGGTTGGCGGTTGGCATCTGTAACAAATTCTTAAAACTTCCAATAAATTAACAAATACTGTTTAGACTGACTTCAATTTTTTACAGTTAGTTAGTTAAATATTTATTATAGTGTCACAGGCTATACAATATATGAGAAATATGATTTGCAAAACAGGCAATAGCCCCCAGCCGTCTCCGGCTTATGAGACACTTTATATCAATGAATTTACTGTGATTGTTGCAATTTCTTTGTTCGATTCAGTTCATTGATTGTCCAGTTTCGATATGATTAAATGGTGAGTCGTATGTTATTAGTTTTAATATCAAACTAATTACTGTGTACAAATCATTTACAAGTTTTCAGAAGTTCAAATCAGATTTAACATTTTAGATTTGACCTTCAGTGACCTTTTCAAGGTCAAAGAAATGTCAAAAGGTCTTTTTTCAACTTGCTTCAAATTGACCAAAATGTTTTTCAAAATCATCTTCAAGTTATCAGAAGTTCAAATCTGACTTAAGATTTAAGATTTGACCTTCAATGACCCTTTCAAGGTCAAAGAAATGTCAAAAAGGTCTTTTTTCAACTTGCTTCAAATTTACCAATTTTTGATTTGAGATTTCACCTCCAATGACCTTCTCAAGGCCAAAGAAAGGTCAAAAAATATTTTTCAATTTGCTTCAAATTGACCAATTTTTTGTACAAATTCTCAAGAGTTCAAATTTGACTATAGATTTGACCTTCAATGTCATTCTCAAGGTCAAAAAGGTCTTTTTTCAACTTGCTGCAAATTGACCAATTTTTTCAAAATCATCTACAGAGTTCTCAGAAATTCAAATCTGACTTAGGATTGGACTAATAATATTGTGAGCAACTAGGTGGTGACATTTTGTCATGTTATGCCTTGTTCATGGTTACTGTTGTCAATTTTTACATAACAATGAGAATGATGTCACAGAACAGAAAACCAATTATTGATAAAAATCTTATGGGTATGTGTAATGTTTACCTAAATTTTTGTAAATGGTATGTTTGTTTTATTGTAGGATGTTGCTTTGTCCACCTCAGTGGATTTTTATGGAAAAGCCAGTAATGTTCACACTGTACATATAGGTGAGTACTTTTAGACATTGTGCTCTTGTTCCTTTTAAAAGATCTATTCTTGATACAATTGTAATACAAGACAATACAGTACCTGAAGTGAAGACTATTTTGTTCTAATTTAGAACATCAACAGAACATAAGAATAACTGAAAACATAATTGAGATTTTAGGAAGTTTTTTCTTATAACATGATGCATTTCTTATAAAAGAAGTATATATTAAAGTATTAATGAACAGTATTTTACATGTCCAATTAAACTGTAAAATGCTTTCAGATGGAGAGACCCAGGCATCCATAATCAGAGAGTCAGAATGGATACATGGAACGACAGGTAGCTCATCTTTATAAAAACTACTCTATGAAATAAATCACGCAAGATTGATCATTCTTGAAAGTAGGAGATAAATCAATCAGTTTTCCCATTGAATTTTTAGTATTAGATTAAACTACAGTTTGGACCATAAACAAATGAGTCATGGATTTGCTAAAGTGAGGATTTCCCAAGTTAGAAATAAGAGAAATTTTAAAAGGCCATACATCAGTGGATGAGAATATACCAAATGTAAAATATACAAATTTTAGAGGATAGGGCATGTATCCTGACAATATTGGAGACTATGGGCTTTTAAACCACCATGGTTTGGAAATGGTGATAGAAAATCGTCCACTCATTTATTTATGGTCCAAACTATGTATATATAAAACACATTACAAATTGATGTTTATTTTATTGACTTGTTTCTCTTTCAGGGTAAGCACATACATGGGAGAAGTGCCCAAGAATGTACTTGTACTTGTATCCTATATATAAAATATCCTTTATTCAACAATTTGTTCTTGTTCACTATTTATTTATTTCTAATTTATTATAAGAATGAACATTGAATAGGTGGCCACTGGTGGCACAGATTGTGTATATTCCTTATTGATAATGTATCAAAAATGGGATGGTACCGATAGGGATCTATTCGTGTGTTAATCTCCCATTACTTCACATGGGTTGGAGCAAATTGTTGAGTCTGGTACTTGGCCATTTACCTAGTATCTTCCTAGTATGTAATATCTTATTTAATAAGTATGCAAACACACTATATTCTAACCTTAAAAAAGTTTGAACTCTCTTTCCTGAAAAATTTCAAATCATGGTTGGTGAAATTCAATTGTCTTTTACAATATTGCCTTTTAAAGATGTCCACATCTTATATACAGTACTTTTGAATGGCTCACTAACAATTAAATGATAAAGTCTCTATGGTTCTATATTTAGGTGCAACAGCTGATGGTACACTTAAACCTGTTCCCCATAGCGCAGAGCAGGCCACAATAGAACTGACTAGAAGCCAACGTCTGGCCATGTATGACTATGTGGTCAACCAGGCCAAGGGTGCAAGAAAGACAACTAGCTGTTCAAATGAAGAACTGATGTTCTTAAAAGAGGAAGATGTAGGTAAGGAATCAGTTTAAGTAGTTAGTCTTATTCATTGATTTAATTTCCAACATTTCATGATTGGCAGTTTGTAAAAGTTTCATATTATAATTGCATTTCTTCTTCCTTTCTTTTTGGAACAAATGTAATTGTGATAAGACCCAGTTTGTCTTTTTTAAATAACCCTGTCTAATCTGATCTGAACACTTATATGGTGTTGAAATTAGCAGCTATTCACATACAAGTTTCTTAATAAAGTATGTGAGTCAATGGGAGACATCAAAATCGGGTATCAAAATCTGAAGGGTATGTAGGCAAATCCATTTTGGTAGGAGCACTCTGTTTAGTTTGAAAACTCACCCTTTATTATTTTGTATCAGCACTATAGTCTGCAACTTTTTTGTTGACAGAGGTCTGCATATGGCAGTCGATGTCTGTAACAAATGGTAGGTAGTGCCATTTTGCATGTCAATGCCTTGTTTATGTTCTTAGTGCTAAATGTTTTGTTATGTTTCTAGCTAAACCCAGTGGCTCCCTGTCTTACAAAGAACAAGAGGCAGCTATGAGAGATTTCAAAAGAAGAAGACAATCATATCGTGCCAAGAATGTCCACACAACTGGAAAGTCTCACACTGAAGTAAGTCCAGTCATACAATACTCCTTGTAGAACTCTGCATGTTCATGTCTTGTAAATATATATTTGTTTCCATTGCACATCTAGAATTTTCTACGACAGACTGGCGTTACTCTCTGGGTTACCATATTTGGTGATTTCCTGTAAACATGCGCCATGCTCAAGTTCTTTCTAAATTCTCCATACACAAATTAAAATGAATATCTGGGATGAAAAGAAAATTCAATATTTTTTCTAGATGGAGGTCATAATGTCAAGGTTCCTGGTCAAACATGGTTATTCAATTCAAGTTTTCCTGGACCTGAAAATGTTTGAAAGAGTTATTTTGTAATACTTTTCAAACAAATCAAAAATATATTTCCCCAATAAATAATACAATAAAAGACAGAATGGCAGTGTTCATCCAAATTTAGAACAAGCTATGGTAAAGAAGTATAAACACTCCGGACAAATAAACTGGAATTCAACTTTAATTTTTTTCAAAAATCCCAAAGCTATTTACATTATTGCATCATTTAATTGAGGATTCTATGTATGTCTGTAGAACATGCTGTGCTCAATATTTAAAACAAGAATATTTTCTTTGTTTAGATTTTACGTGAGGTTATTTCAAGTCAGTGTGAGGTCTTGGATAAAATTTGGAATAAAAAGGTAAAGAAAGAGCCGGATGATGGACCATGGACCCAACAGAGGGACCATGTAAAGGAAGAACCTAGGACTTCCTCTAGGCACCAGAAGAGGGATCACCGATCAAGGGAAAGAACTAGAAATATGTCGCCAGAGCGAGCTCAGAGAAGGAGGTAAATTTTCTAATTTTGAGAGGGGAGTGGGTTTCGTTTATGGAACAAAAATTAGTGTATTTAGTACAAATAGTAAATTATTTCATTACTTGGACAGTCCACCTCTCTATCCTCATTTGCATTTTGTAATTTGAAAGAGAAACTATTTCCACCTCATTGTTGATTTAGTATTTTCGAAATGTTGTTTTGCAGATCCAGATCAAAGTCCAAGAAAAGGCACAGAAGAAGAAGTCATAGCAGGTTTGAAAATTTTAGCCTTGGTTTCTATTCAGTATATCCTTCATCCAGTGTATGGACACTTTGAAGTGAGAGCACGGGGGCTTTGAGTCATAAAAAAATTAATTACATTTCTTATGGGCGTTGATTCACATGCACGGTTCCTGTTTTGAATGATTGCCTCATTGATGTTCTGAATTATATCATAAAAAATGAAAAAACTATAGAGAAATGGCTGAATGGTCTGAATATCAGTTTTCTAGTTTATCTGAACCATGCAATCATTTAGATAGAACTGAGATCTGTGGCATATTCATATCCAACTATGTGGACATAAATAATATTTTCAATTTACAGATACAGTGAGGATTCAGATGAGGAACACCATAGAAGAGACCGCCATAAGTCCAAAAAACACAAGCACAAATCCCGTAGAGATAGAGATTAGTATATGAAATGACACACAAAGTCAGTCACTTGAAGACATGTGGAGGGCGAATCTTACGAGCAGTTGTTATGGATACCAAAAACTGTGTATAGACCAGTCAACAGTGGTGTAAAATCATAGTAAACAGTGATTTTAAGTCATCTAGAAATGTTAGTCACATAAAAACTTTAGATGATATAATTTCACTAGGAGACTGGTGATGTTAAGTCACCATGAAATATGAAGTCATATAGAGATGTCAGTGTTAAAAACATTAATGATGTCATTTCACACTTGAACCAGGGATGTCACATCATAGTAATTGTGTAATCAGGTATTCAAGTCATATGGATGACAGATTGAATGTAAGACCTACATGTATTTCAAATTAAACAAGTTCTATAAAGTGAGCAACAGTTATTATTGTATTTTATTTTCACATATAATATTGATAACAATAGTGTCATTGGTGCTGAGATTTGCAAATTTGTTAAATTACAATGACAAATTACAATAAGTATACAATAAACATTGAGGTAATGTATCTAATGATTTGTGTTTCTGCTATATTTTTTGTATAACTATGACAGTTAAATGCCTTTGTATCAAACAGGATTGTCATCATTAGCTTACAATTGGCATTTTATAAGACTTAAATATCAAAAAACACCACATGTGAAAATGTCAGGAAAGTTTGATAGACTAGGCTATACATTTGATAGGCCCATACAAGTAATCTACCACACTGATAGTCTAATCTGAAATTATTTCGGTGGATTAACACACTTATTAACTGGATAAGAGTGGACAAATGAAAGTTTAGCAAATCACCATTTCTGGGTCCTGTTGCCAATGTACATTATATTGTCCACTTTTAGCATATGGTCTATCTATTACCTATCTATCCATCTGTCTAGATATATCACGTGCAAATGTACAATTAATGATTCTATACAGTGAGTAATACAATGACATACAAGTATATCAGAAGTATGACGAGGCAAAGGAGTAGTCGAGGCAAAAATAGACTAAAAGATGGACGTTGCTACCTATGTACTCCATTTATACAGTTTTATTTCAAAGTTGAAAAAACGCCGGAATAAATATGATTTTGTAAGCCTTTGGTGAGGCATTTGGCTCTCTACCCCTCATGCCTGGCTTCATCATTGACTCTCTACCCCTCATGTCTGGCTTCATCAATGACATGTCAAAACAATGACTGGTCGGTCAAGATAGTAACTACACTCGGAGGAAGTGAAGTTGTCACTGTTATGTTTTGTGACTGAATTTTCCTAATTTCCTGATTTTGAGAAAACATGTTTGAGAATAAATTGTCAGTGAGGCAAATTAGAAAGTGGTGTCAAATTACTACAGAAGTTGATTTTGAACTGTGAAACGTCTAGTAGACATGATTTTAAAATCACCAAAAAAGTCGAGTGACATTGTACACTTCCTCCAAGCTTAGTCATGTATTATAACAATGAAGGACTTGTCATGTCATTTACTTTTCAAATTGTCCTGTCAGATTTTAAATGAGTGTTGACTACCAGCCATTTGCTTTTTATTGCTACACGAACAGTGTATTCAACATTGTTGAACGGTGTATTCTAAAGCAAATTTTGTAATGTAAGAAAGCTCACACATCGGAGTCACTTTGTAGTTAACCTAGAGGTGAATAAAAGAGTGAATCAACACAATAACAGAGGAGATCAAAAACGAAGATGCAGCAATTGTAGAAGCACTGCTGCAGTAGTCTTTCCACCAAAGGTTCCTGAGGCGGGAGAGGGTCCCGTCTTCCTGCATTCGTAGAATAGCAAGATTAAACGTTGATACGTGGGGAGAACCTTTCGAGAAAGCCAGTCCGTACCCCCACGAATTAAGTGGATTACCTATAACTTTGACATCGCATGGTCGATGTTTTGACCAGTAGTCCGCCATGACGCTGTCCATGATAAAATAATAATTGCCTTGTCTCACTCGATCTACTCCCGTCGCTGCTTTATCAACAAACACAGATGGGTCCGAATTCATTTTGGCCCACATGCGTGCATAGAGACCATAGGTTGAATTTTGGAAAAACTGTTTCGTCAGACCATTTTGTATCGTGCCATATTTTGCCGTGTTTTGATTAGCGAGTTCCCCCACACTCTTGATTTCGAGAGGATTCTTGCCCAAGATGACAGTTCCAGTAGTCATGAAGGGCAAGGTGAAGTCCAAGACGTTCAGACGCGTCGATGTGATCGTCAGTGGCGCAGCTGCAAAGTCAGCGTCCTAGAATCGAAGCACAATGATGTAATTTCATTAATTCAATTTCCAATTACCTCATTTTGCTTAATTATTGCACAAGCTGTTTGCTGTAATTGTTTAATCTTAGCACCCAAGTTCCGTTCTTGCAAAATTACTTGTAGTAGACAAAGATGGATTCTAACAATTAGAACTAATTAAGTGATCCGACATGCCGGGGGGAATGGGCGAATGGTTCATATCACTACACCATTCTAGGTATCCACGAGGCAGATGTAATGTGTGGTTTCATATAGAACACGGTTATTTAACATAAATACGTTACTTACATTATAAATATTATTATTGAATGATTTGAAGTGCATTACAGGATATATTCTGCTCTCGATATTCTGTATTGGCACTCGAAAAAAAGTGTTACAAATATATTGATAATTTCAGAATATACAGTTGGTGCTTGGCTTTAATGCCTTACTTTCATGTAATCATCTTTTTTGAACTAACATGAGAACCATTCATTAAAGTAAAACCCGAAGAGAATTGGAATATTTTGCTTCATATAATTATTGATTTACATGTATATCCCATTGTATTGTGATATTGAGAAGCATCAGTGCCAGAGCGCATATTCTTTGACAAATACCACAGAGATATGTTCGACTAAAACTAAATCTTGATAGCCGAGAGCATGCAATGAGTACGAACGTGGTGTGATTATCAAATTAATATAATATATAAGTAAACCGAATACTGGATAATGGAGTGAGAATTTTGGTAACAGGAGTCAACGGCCATGGGCAACGAATGTCGTGGCAATGTCTGCTTCTGCAACTATATATATACGTGTGACTCCAAGATGGCCCCGAGTATTCTCCAAAGACTTTTTCATCCATTCCTGAGACATTAAGTCATCAAGTGGAACCAAACAGTTGCCAAAGAACATTTTCACTGTTCCACAACTAGTTACTTTGACGGAACGCCAATGTAACAAAATGGATGAACTTCCTGGTTACGAGTTCTTTTGTTTTCTCGATTTAAACCTACTTATAAGTCCAGTTGCAGATTGTAATTTGGCACAAAGCGAGAAAATATACAGTTGTCTAGCTTTAATGAATTTCTTCAATTTGGAATTTGTTTGTAAATGAAGTTGCAATTCTTATATTAGTCCCTCGCTTTTGTTACATTGACGAAAGTCCGTTATATTACCAATGTATGTTACTTTGCCGACTTACGTCAGTGTAACAAAAACGATGGTCTAAATGCATGAATTACAGCTTTATTTAAAAATCTGATTCCAAACCGAGAGCACTTCTTAAAGCTAGACTATATTTTCTAACTTTGTGCCAAATGATAATCTGCAACTTGACTTATAATTAGGTTTAAATCGAGAAAACAAAAAACTCGTATCCAAGAAGTTCGTCCATTTTGTTACATTGACGTTCCGTCAAAGTAACTAGTTGTGGGACAGTAATTTTGAGAAAAAAACTCGGGACACAATTTTAGGTCACTTTACATCTTACCGGTCCCAAGACTTCGCCGATCATCCCGGTCCACTTGCCATCACTTTTAGGAACCCCATAGGCGCCATCCTTAACGATAGATATATCAAAATTGATCCCTAGGCGATCTTTTAGTTCATCAAGCAGATCGGGAATAAAACCAGTATAGCGACCATTAACCAGTTGTTTTTCAACGAATGGCGGCTCCTGAAATATACCCATCCAACAATCTGATAAGAACGCCCTATTGTATATAAATTGAATGATTATCTTTCAAAAACGGCAATGGCTGCAACACTTGAAGCTTTCCGACAATAGAAAGAAAGCACTTTATCTAAAGAATTCATTTTGGCCTGTCTTGATTGCACATTCTGAATAAGAGAATAAAAGAGAATCAGACTTGCAAATATTATGATTTACATCTGGTAGTCTTATATCTATACCCTGGACCTTGGAGTAAATAACAGAGGGGGGGGGGGGGCAGAGTCTTGAAACAAGACCAATTTGGTAGTTATCGTATAGTTAAATTAAACTCACATGAATTGTTGTCACTTTGAGTGTCTTTGATGTAACTGGAGTACATACTGCAAACAAAATAGAATTAACAATGATTGATTCTGTTATTCATTGTCTTGTTGCCAAGGAGATATACGTAAATATCCTAATAAACAAACAGTCCACCTGAGCTGGGCCATCATTTACTTTTAATTGGAAAAAGATTATATGTAGCTCATCCCACATTTCAGAGAAAAACTAGATAGATGCATATCCGAGAATTTGGAATTTGTATCAGTTTGATATCCGATGTGTTTGTGGAAACAGCCATTCGCCTTGGAAGAAAATACTGTAAAATGTTGACAGGCGTGGAATATGTATACCCTACGAAAATGCTCCACGCGAATCCAGCCCCTGTTTGGGTTTGATTTAAAAAAGTCAGTTGTGTTTGATACCCTGTGTCCCTGTCTAATTGAAACAAATCTTCCGTATCACCCTGTACCCTCCGATGGGATTGCCAAACATTCGATTTTCTTTAACTCCCAGGATTGACTCGAATTCGACGTTGCTATGAATATGAAATATATCAAACTGTAACAATATTCCGACAAAAACACATATTTCTTCGCTCCATGATAGGTTTTAATACACAAATGGGAATATCACGTCATCAATAAATCAAATTGCAGAACAGAACAGCATTTTGAATTTTGACGACGCTAATCAAATAAACAGATACTATTATTAGGTTTCATTACTATTTGTAATATCTTTTTTGTTGGAAATATATTTATGGTATCATATTAATAATGATCAAGGGGGAGAGTACGAGTATAATCCGTTTGTATTTTATCAGCAGCTCTAAAAAGAGATCGATGAAGAAATTTCAACTAAACTCCCTTAAGCGAATATTAGGCCAACTCGTCATTCTTGGTTGAATTATTAATTTAAGCATTATAGGCCTATAAATACGTATACTTCTCAAAGCCACTTTAATTCAAAGACGATTTTTTCAGGATCTTATTTAAGATCTAAGCCATATTGGCTGCCGCAATAAAGACATTTTGTTGACACCGGGTGATTAGTCCCAAATTAAGAAAATTTTGAAAGTTTAAACATGTACTCTAAATTGCAGTCTTTTACTGTAAAACTGTTAAACACTTTAAAACTGTAAAACTGTTAAAAAGTCATTTTTATTTTTAATAGTAGCCTAATCAGTGTTAAAAATCATGTCATGAATATAAGGAAATACAAGAACTGATCGACAATTTCCAATATAGCCTAATTATTATTGGATAAAAATTTGAGATAAAACAGGTTATTACAACCTAATTCTTCTTTTTAGTATTAAAAGATACGCATCTCGGAAATTTTGAATGCGATTACTCCATTTCCAAGTCATTAATTCCGTCATTGAATAATCTTCCATCAGTGTACGATAAATAAATTGGCCATAGCGTTCCGGACGAACAAGATAATCACCCAGTTCGTGATATGGAAACGCCATGGAAAATTTCAACAAGTTGATCAAAATACATAACATCAACTTATGATTTTCTCATAAAAGATATGGAAATATATTGAATTGATGTGTTACATGTGTTAATGTATTTTGAGTTCGGAAATTCCCAATTGGTCGAGCATTACACACATAATCGCTTTAACTGAAACATTGGCAGACGCCAGAGGTGCTTTCAGAGGTCCACGATCATTGTTTATTCATACCGCAATTCCAATTATAAACCAGGCCCTCCAATTATGGAGTCCTTCTGGAATTTGGTAGTCTATGGGTTCACGATCTATATAATCGTCTCATATCACGATACGTTTTGTCTCAACATTCAGTAATTAAGAAATAGAGCAAAGCTTTCGAACCCCTCACTCCCTTCGGTCGTTCGAGGTACAGAAAACATTTGTGCCTAGCCCCACGGGGTGTATTCGATGATATTACACCTGCCCTGAGGTCTATATTACGATTCGAACATGAAAACTACGGGCGAAAACTACATTACTACGGGCCGCCGTCACACATTACTCGTTGTACCAGGGGTATTATTCGCGAATATAACCCGGGCGAAATATTGACTTTGTTCACTATTTATAGAAGGCGTGAATACAGTAATGTTAGAATATCTTATAGTAAATACCATAACGTTGATAATATACGACATGCAAGCAGGTAAATTCAATTGCCTTATTTTTACGACGTTAATTTCATAAATGGTTTTAGTTAAATGATCACATAAAATACATTGTCAAACAAAACATGTTTTATTTGATTTTTAATGTGCAAATAATCTATTTTTAATATCAGATGAACAATCAGATGGAAAATCAAACATGAAAAAGTAAGTACAAGACATGCTTATCTTTGAAAGGAAGCCACAAAATGAGATTCGATATTTTCTAGGGCATCATTATAACGAAGGAATATATCAGTTTTGTTCATAATACTTACACACCGTTTTTGGAACTAATCCAATTAACAACTCTGGGGTTTTCAACCTAATATATTAAAAGTAAAGCTAAATATTCATTTTGTCAATAATAAAATCGACAGAAATCAACATCTTCTTAGGATGAGTTGAACTAAGTAGTTGGTATTAATATATAGATAAATAAAAATAAATCATACACGCAATGTAAAAATATCAAGGGGTGACAAAATCATATAGGCGAACCCAACTCTTTAAATCGAGGAGTTACCATGAAATAAAAATCGGTGAATTTTAACTTACCTTGCAAGAACATCAGAAATCCTACAACTTGTGATGCCAATGTTTGCATGTCGTGTCCAATCATTCTAAGACGACCAGTGCATGGATTGACCCTCTCAATGTATGCTCTCACACCGACACGATTGATGCAAGTGGTTTCTCGGACCCGCTGCAATTTGATTATTAAGTCGCTGTACAAAGAGAACTTTCTTTTTAATAATATCACATGGGATTCCAGTGCTTCTTGATTGGTTCCTATCGCGAGAACAATTGGATTAACCAATCATGTTCCCAATGACGAGAGGATAATATTGTCCCCCAGCAGAATATTCCAATTCTGAGTAAATTGAGGTCACATAACATGGTTCAAAATGACGTTATTTGCACTTTGGTGATTTATAACAGAGCCAAACGCAATTACTTTACAATATATAATCACTAGCAATTCCCATTTATTTTTGGTGGGACAATAAATTGAATTTATTATCGTGTAACAGACAACTTATTTAAGTTTTAATCATACCATAAATGCATTTTATTGTTCTATATATCACCGATAATAGTTTCCGTCCTTTCGCGCTTCCAACCCAGTCCTCCATCGACACGTCTACTTCGCCAACGTTGTCTCCATGACCATTCAGTTATCGCGGCCAAGTTCCACCATACCCCTTGTCACACGAACGCTCCATTAATCCAGTTATAGAATTCCTCCAGAATCATTATATAGGACGAGTTTAATCAGGTTTGCATGATTAATGTGAAACTGTCCCCTAAATGGATTAGACTAGTTTTAATACTATTGACTGATACCACGGCGTGAATAATAAACAACGTTGACAACTGAACAGCAAAAGAATGTGTATCCATCTCTAAGATCACTTTATGAATCTTTCGCTCCTTGTCGTTAATGTCTCCCACCGGTCGAAGGACTCTCATTATTGTTGTAATATCTGTGGTCCCTTGTCAGTTTTGTGTCAATCCAGCCCAGGTTCCTAAATATGAGAAACACCAAACACAATTTAAAATTTAACAATCTCTAAGAAATCAGATCTTTTTATCGTATGATCTGTAAAATGAAGCCCTTTGATTGGCCAATTCTTGTGCTGTACCAATCTGTATTGCTACTGAGATTGTCCCCGTTGATCATCTCCGTCGCAATACAGAAGATATTGGTACGGAGGGGACAATCTCAGAAGCAATACAGAAGATCACACGATAAAAACGTTATAGAATGATTTGACGTGCAATACAGGATATATTCTGCTCTCTATATTCTTGGCGATAAGATCACACGATAAAAACGTTATTGAATGATTTGAAGTGCAGTACAGGATATATTCTGCTCGAGAAATTCTGTATTGGAACGAGACGAAGTCGAGTGCCAATACAGAATATCGAGACACTTCAAATCATTCAATAACTTAATATATTATCGTATGATCTGTAAAATAAAGCCCTCTGATTGGTCAGTTCTTGTGCTGTACCAATCTGTATTGCTACTGAGATTGTCCCCGCTGATCATCTCCGTCTCAATACGGAAAATATTGGTACGGAGGGGGCAATCTCAGTAGCAATACAGAGGATCACACGATAAAAACGTTATAGAATGATTTGAAGTGCAACACAGGATATATTCTGCTCTCTATATTCTGTATTGGCACTCGACTTCGTCTCGTAACAATACAGAATTTCCTGTATATCCTGTATTGCCCTTCAATTCATTCAATAACTTATATTATTATATCATTGCTAGAATTTGTGTCCTTTGATTGGCTGATTCAGTACCATGTGATCAAAAATACCAAAGCGTATTTCACACCTCCCTTAATTTTGGAATAATAAAAGACGTATTGCCCGGCGTATTGCCCGCCCGGGAATTCTGAATCGTCCCGTTTCGTCCAGTACAGTTGTGACGTGCATCAAAATGGCAGACAGAAAAAGATTTAAAAGTCTGAATTCCGATGAAAAGAACGACATCTTGAGGGATGTGCATTCTAAAAACACCATTAAATCAACGGAATGACATCTAATGTCTTAGAACATTTTCAAGTGTTATGTGGACGAAATAGACGTTAAATCTATCGATAAAATCGTTCTGGATGGAATTTTAGAGTTTTTTTTTGAACTGCGAACGAAGGATGGGGAATATTAAAAGAGTGCCAGTCTGCAAAGTAAGCGAATGTCTAGCAATGATATAATAAAACAAATATTTCATTCTATGTTCGGGCAATACCTGTTGCACTTTCAATGATTTTTGCAGCATGTATTTCCCTCGCCCTCCGGGCTGCGGGCAATACATGCTGCAAAAATCATTGAAAGATGAACAGGTATTGCCCTCCATAGAATGAAATATTTGCTTAGTATTGAGATGCCAACCTTAGTGATGAAGTGAATGATAAAATTATTGAAATTGTGGCTCATTATGTCTCAGTAGCAATCTCAGTATAGAACGGACAGTGAAACATTCTAAAATCATTTGGGAACCTTTTGGGTGGGAGGGGGAGCAAGCATAGATACAGACTGAACATTACGTGGTTTTTGTATTGTGTATTTAAGTCATGTATATTTTATGTTCTATATACTTTGCAGCTTACATGTATATGTTATTAAGTTAAGTTAACAAAGGCATCCGTACATTTGTATTTATATCAATATCAAGGAAATATAAATAAATTGAAATTGAAAAAACCCAAACCCATGCAAAATATGAGATATACTACACACATGTTCTGTATATAGTTGGGAAATAAAGATTTTTGATCATCTTCTTCTGCATCAGAGTATTCCTGCACATACGTCGTACAGAATGAGTCAAAAGTTCTCTGAGATTTGGTACATCTTTTTTCTTCGTCTTACTTTCAACCTTTTAATTATAATGAACTCAAAACATACGATTAACTAACTGTATAATAATGGTGGGGCTGCTGGATTCCATTATTTATAACTTTTAAATAAATTCTGATATATGTTTAGCTTTACGAGGTCATTTTGATCGATTATTTCAAAAATTATATCTGCCAGTTCAAAAAATGCAAAACTTCATTTCATGATAATACTTACTTCAAACTAGCAATATAATATTGTTTTTATTGGCCATAACCAGCTGCTCTGAACCAGGCGTAAGATCGTTTTTATCACTCGTGATATGTTCAGATGGTTAGATGGCAGCATATGACGTTACAGCTACAATTTGGATTGTCAAAGTAGGCCTTAGAGTTGTCCATAGGGATGTACAACTCTAAATACAGGAGAATAATCCAAGATTTTCCATAGAACTCCCAACACTCTTCGTATACAACAGTTTAGACATGAATGAATGATTTGACTCAATGCACATGGCCTACCATATGAACTCTTTTTATTGATGGCAATGCAATGTACTTTTGGATTAGATGCACTAACGGATTTAAGCCTTGTACTCATTGCAATGCGGTATGACCATTCCCTGATGATGTTGCTTTCTAAAATTTGCACGAGATGCGCAGCAAATGAATGGTCATTCCACAATGCATTGAGTCCTGGGCTTAAATTCTTTCCACACATTGCAAAATATTTTCTTCCATGTCCCTTAAAAGGTACGAAATTAATCACTAAAAGAATATATTTTCAATGAAAAGTTGGCAAAGCATCGATTTCAATCTGTAGAGGCAAGTTGTCACCTTGACAACCACATAAGGAATGACCTTGACTTGGATGCGGTGATTTGTTTTATAATGCACTGTACTGCATTAATATGAAATACTGTGTTCTGATTTGCTGGAATTGGACACACCTTGCCTAGCTATGTGTGAATCAAGCTCTAAAATAATACTTTCTGTATAAGAGTCGTGTTTGTAATTTGTACTTTTGAAGAACTGATTAGTACAGTGCTTCTACGCTATATGTTATAATAAAACAGTCAATTCTAGATGAAGTAACATGTGAACAAAATCACATGACGTGATCTTACATATCTTTAATTTCTCATTAAAACTAATTTATGTCAATATTTTTCGACTTGATGGATGGATTTGTCAAAAGGGCATAGACGCACCTGTTACATGATTCATGTTATATCAGCCAATGTCAAACCATTTCCTCTTTTTGAGAACTCTACCACACTGTATAAGGCATTTACCGTTTGGCATCATCGATGAACTATGGTATCTCAATCCTTCTCACTCCTGAGATTATATTGATATCGAGACACAAACAGCAGAATGACCTTTTTGCGATAAGGTAAATAAATATGCATAACCTCATCCTTTTTTACCTACACAAAATATAGTAAATAGGGATCCAAGAATATATCATATATTTTGACTTAAAGTGTGTTACACCCCTCCTCCATAGTTGGGCATCCGAGTGTCTTTACCATTGTGAAGCATGTCAAACGGGCTGATTGTGCTTAGATCTTAATTTTGTTTCTCAGCAATGCTAAAAGGTTGAGAAAAATATGGAGACTGCGAAACATTCGGAGGGGAGTGTATAACCATGGGAGAATAAACCATATCAATACACACCGATGTCCTTGCATCGTCCTGAAGAACAAAATAATGTTGACACATTTTTGAGTGTCTATCTATTAATTATGTTTTATGTCAATCACAATTATTTTGAGTGGGTGGAGAGTGTTGAACAAAAACACACAACATGACAATGGGAATTGAGGAACGATAAGAATACTAGCAACCTCAAATGATGTTATCTTTAACAAATTCAATTAGTTTATAGTCATTAATAATGTTTTTAATTACGCATGCGTATCTTCAGAGTTGTACTCGTGTAGACGTTGTATTTATGAGTAATTGATTTCGCGCGATTACAAAGTCCAAAACTATTTGTCAAATGGTACCGGGCCGAGTCTGATACTATCACAGTTCGGCAATCTGTAGCCATTATCACATTTAGAAATAATATTCATTAGACAACCGACAGAAGCAAACGCAGGTGAGAGACAAAGACTCAAATAACATTTTACTTTTATGAACTTTTTTCAAAATGGCCAAAGATTTGCGTAATGTTTTGTATTTGAAACAATTGTTTAAAGGTGTTTTCCTAATTTTCTAAAAACACGTTTAAAGGTAGTAATCTAAAATGCAAGTGTTTGTTTTGAAGCATCATCATGAGCAACAAGCCAACAAAGGCCGAGATTGAGGAATGGTTTGCCCAGAAGGTAAGATCTAAAACATTGGACATTCTATCGGGAAGATTAAATACGCTCAAAATATGGGTCGTTCAAGTTGTGCTTAAAAAGTTAATTGATTTATTCTTAATTGCTGATCACAATAAGTGTTTTTAAAGTTATTTTAACCCGCCTGCAAGAAGATAACCATTAGAATTTTATCAAAATTATTAGAGATCTTTGAGTGATAAACAGTTATAATATAATAATATGGAAGAATTGACCCTTTTCGATATAAATGGAAAATAAATTGGTATTGGTAGGGCTAGGGTAGGGCTAGAATACATGTAAATTTATTGCCAGAGTCACTTAATTTCTTGATTTTAATAAGTAATTCCGTTTGGATCAACTTAAAACACCGAAACGAAACTTTTAAAGAAACTTTAAAAGGTTTTTCAGCATTGCGTCAATGGGGATTTAGCCCGACCTTTTTTTAGACAACTAGAAAATCATTAGAATTTGAATAAAGGTAAATAATAGTGCAAATCAAAGTTGTTTTGATAGAAAATTACAAAATTCAAATATGCCATCAAATAGAAGAAAATGTTAGTCTAATGGTAAAAAATGCAAAATTTGAAATTTAATCTCATTAAAAACAATTTGATATAAATGCTGTGCAAATTCAATATATACCATTGGAAAGAACATTAAGCCAAAATGCTTCATGAGTTCAACCAATCATTAACCTTGGCACATCCATGTAGTTTTGTTTGTTCTTTCGAATTATATAAAACCACATCCGAAGCATGTGAAGTATACTATCATAGGCGGTTTTTAGGGAAGTGATTTGTTTTCATGTCCCGATTTGTTTTTACTAATTTGGGTCGGAAAAGGGGCTTTTTCTGAGCCTTACTTCTAAAATAATCCCGGTGATTTTAGCTTTTAAAGTTATTTTAGACCCCGCCCTCAATGTACATATCCACTTCTGCATGTCCACTCTTTGAGTAATAAAGTACTGTAATACTAGTAACTAAAGAAATATAATGAGGAAAAACATAAAATATATGAAAACTATTTTTTCCTCCCCATGCCAGGAATCAAGCGGAGAGAAGATCAGCGGGGCGGAGATAGGCGAGCTGCTATCTGCCCAGGGATACTCTGATGAGGATATTAAGGTAATATTACGAGATCTACTCCCAAAAATTATACGAGCGCATGAGTTCTTGTTGGATAAAGGAAAAACTAGTTGTAGGTCTTCCAGAAGCACCCTGCCGTTCAGAGGATGGCCTTGACCAAACAAAGAACAAATATGTTCAAATTCTGTTATTCCACCAAAGCCTGCACCATATTAAGAATATAATTTTGTAATATTATCGTCATACACAGTAACACGGGCAGGTATTAAGACAAACTTGGGCAAATGCCACGAGGGGCAATATCTTCTTGTGCACCGACTCTGTTAACTTCGGTCTTAGGTACTTGGTATTTTGTTTACCTTTTTTGGAAAACAATGGAAGTCAGGATCGGAATCATGATGTGGATAGCAGGTATTCCAAGTTTGTTATCTTTTGAGTATCATTTGTTCATTGGAACATTTGCAATCAACAAATAGCACACATATTTTAGCAACTGTGTATACGTTGACGATGAAGTGTTCAAAAAGGCAAAGTAAGGGCACGAGATATGATAATTATGATTATTTATTGGATGTTAATCATGTTGTCCTCCAACACCCACTAATTCGTATATTTTAAATATAGGATTGACAAATATAGCCTAAATTAAATTTGACTTTAATTTTAACTTTTGATTTGCCTTATTTGAAAATTACTTCAGCGGTTCTATAATTATGGACTATTTATAATCGATATAGGCCTAACCTAAAATGGAACACACCAAATTAAATATTAGTAATCAAATGTTGAAATAATACTGATAATTTCATGACAAATTCGAGTTAAAGTAAATGCTATTCGTCACATCATACAGACGATGGTCAAAGATTATGGTATCATATCGTATCATTAGATTCATGAAAATATTTCCACTCCCGAAGCTCACTTGAGAATGTGTTGAGTGGTTTGTGCCATCAACCACCAGTTTAATGGAACTTTCCATTAATTCATTAATTATAAACCATCATGTAATAGATTAACCCAATAATATCGAACGCGTTATTTTTGATATATTTATAATATTTTGATACAGTGACCGTATGAGTACATTAGCTTGTAATTAAAGTAAGACTTAGTCATTTCGGCATCGAGATGACATGTGAATCTGAATGTATAGGCTAGGCTACAACATTGGTTTTATGCCTATTACTGGATTTTCTAGTTTCAAGTCCCTGAGCTCTCAAATGAGAAATAGGTAATTATTTTGTCATGTTTTCCGGTGTTATTTATACTGGTTTATATGGGTCCCATGTTATGAGGGTCGTTGGGCCCTTAATTAGGATCTTCCTCATTATAATCGTATTTACTATTTTTATGGCCTTTATTTATTGCAAAATTGTTGTACAACAATAAGGTTTTTAACATTTGTAAAAAATGTATCCGAGAGCTGTCTCGCTAGATCTAAACCACATTTAAACTCAAACGCAAATTATTTTTGTTTTAGGCCATTGCCGACCATGCCAAGATGGACGCCAGCACTCAACTCACTCAAGATGAGTTCATTGACTTCATCATTGGTCTTGCGGTCCTCAACCACATGTAAATATGCTTCGAATACTCACACTTTTTCATTGTACCATTGGAATTGCATAATTGCAATAATCTTTAGCTCATACTCACATTCTTGATTGTTGTAAATACAAAAATAATGTGTAATAATTTTTATACTCCGAACGGTAAACAATGAAATACATAAGTGCAAGAAATTTTTCCATCAAATCATGAAAATGCATTGACGATTATTCAATCTTGAGACCAAGCTGTGCTGGAGAGTTAAGTTAAAAAGTTATTTAGAATAGAATACATAAAATATACGATTCAACAAATGTGTCCAGCCTTTGCCGACTTACAGTATTGAAATTCATGAACTCTTTAGATTATATTGAAGATGTGCCTCCGTTTAAAAATACGAAGAAGAGACTAATGATTTTCCTCATGTCTTGTATGACAGGGAACATTATGTTAGAGATCCACACAGCCATTGACATGTAAACTTATATCGATTGTGTGTATTTCAGGGCAGCGAGAATCCGCAAGAAGATCAGACGCGAAATCCGCAAACGTGGTGGCAAATTGACACCCGAAGAGGTCATGGAAGTCGGCCCCATTCTTGGCAAAGATTTCAAGGAAGACGTGAGTAATAATCCGTTCCTTACAAATAAATTGTTTATAAGTTTAGCCGGTGTAAAAGGGTAGGAGGTCCTATCAAATTATGGTCCTACTCTCCATCGATTTATATGGTGACCTAAATACAACACTTTCCCTCATTATCTTATACGCAATCAGGGCCAGTAAGGGCCGTTAAGAAAGGGGACCATAATCCCTGGGGGACCATCATTTCTTTCACACCGGGTCATCCAAAAACTCGTAACCATTTCCTTACTTTTTAAGAATCTTAGGGGCTTGGTTTTGATTCATTTTGACATGTCCTTTTGAATTACAAATCTGAGAGCAAAATAATAATTAATCAACAATTATTCCCGTTTAGCATAATAAGGTTAACTTCTAAAGTGACCGCGACTGTAGAAATGTTACTGACCGCAGAACTGATAGACCGTACACGGTCGCCGTTGCAAATGTCACCAAGTGTCATTGACTTGGTTTAGAGTCGGTTAGTCTTCCGCTAACGTATATTATCAAAAGTATACAATCACTGAGTGGTTAGAAGTGAAAAGTATTATCCTTTGAAGGTAAAACAAATGTTGTTGATTGCAGGTCGCAAAGGGAATACTAGAAAAGCTGGCAAAGGATGGCGAAGGCAAAATCAACGGCGAGGAGTTCGTTAAACAATACACAGAGGCTGTGAGCCCAAAGAAATAATCTCAACCACATACTTTATAGGACAGTAATAGAACTGAAAGTAAGCTCCAGAGGTAGATGCAAATAAGGAATTTTCGCTTTCATATTCAATGTGTTAAGGTGCATTTGTATGAAAGTTTTCACTGGGAGGATGCACTACCAAAGACTGTGTACGTGCAATTCAATCAAATGATTTATTGCATACCCGTCTCTTTCAACATTGCTGAGTAAACCCTATTGAACGTGCGCATGTTCAAAAAATAAATCATATCCTTTTTCCTTTTTTGTATATATCGTATTTTGTTACATTTTTGTAAGAAATGAAACGTGTTGAAACAATACACGGAGGAGAGCTTCGACCAAAGTGATCATATGGGCAAGATGGCTACCCCTTGGTATTTCTTTCAATCCAACAGATGGCACTAGATGTAGTATATGTTACACAGAACGATACTATGTCAATGTGTAAATTACTTACAATGTTTAACATTTTATTGGATATACTCTAAATGACCTCCATCAGAGCTAGACTGAATAGAGTTACTTTGTGAAACTTTTAGATACTTATGATAATTAAATTGTTTGTCAGATTATAATTTCAAGAATATTCCTTAATCCGAATCTCTATAGCTAGTTATTTGGTTCATTTTAGGTCTTCTAATTCTTACGTGAACTTACGTCTCACTGCCCGTTGAAAACTACAAGTAGTTGCTACAATGCTCCAGGTAGTCACACATAAACATGGCACATTGCTCATTAGATTGCTTGACACGAGTTACATTCAAATGTAGATATAGGGAAGTTAAGCTACACGCTTTTAAGATAATCTGTACGCGAACGTGTAGAATTATGGTTCTTTAAATTATTATTTCTCCCCTTCGTAGTAGTTATTTGCCCAATGCGGTGTAAATGTAAAATGTAAATAGTTGTAATGAAGTCCCTGGGAAAACCAATTGAGACGGAGGCAGTATTCCCCGGGTTCATGATATCACATGTGCACGTACAAGTTCCCATAAACACATGTGCTAAAGGAGCAAAATGCGTAAATGAATTCTCATTTTTGATCTCCATAGTATTTCCCATGGATTAATAAGTACCTGATCCAGGACCGTCAGATGGGGGGGGGGGGGGGGGTGCGATGGGTGTGACCCTTTGTCACCCCCCAAAATAAATTTGAAAAAAAAATTTGAAAAATATTTTTTTTGTAATTTTTTTTCATTGACTCATACACTTTGAAAGTACCCAGAAAGCACCAAATAGCATCTTAAAATTGTAAAATTTTCTAGGGGTATTGGCCACCCCTCACACCCCCCACAAAACAATGGAAAAGTTCTAAATTTATTTTAGAGTTTTGTCTCAGACACTTTTAAAGTGCCCAGATATCATCAAATAGCTCCTTGATATAGTTAGTGTTTCTGGGGGACTTACTCCCCCTCTTGCATCTTGCACTTGCATAACCCCCCCCCCCCCCTCTGGCGCCCCCCCCCCCTTGTCCCCCCCCCCAAAAAAAAAATTGTGATTTTCTCAAATTCTTTAATTGGCTCATACACTTTGAAAGTGCCCAGAAAGCACCAAATAGCGTCGTAAAATTGTAAAATTTTCTAGGGGGAGTGGGCCACCCCCCACACCCCAAACAAAACAATGGAAAAGTTCTGAATTTGTTTTATGTATTGTCTCAGACACTTTTAAATTGCCCAGACATCATCAAATAGCTCCTTGATAAAGTTAATGATTCTGGAAGACTAACACTTACTCGCCCTCTGGCATCCCCACTCCACCTCCCCCTCTGGCAGCCCCCCTCCCTTAACACCCCCCCCCAAAAAAAAATATATATTGAGATTTTTCAATTTTTTTTATTGACTCATACCCTTTGAAAGTGCCCAGAAAGCACCAAATAGCATCTTAAAATTGTAAAATTTTCTTGGGAAATAGGAACTTTTATAGCACAGACACTTTTAAAGTGCCCAAACTTCATCGAATAGCACCTTCATATTGTAAATTTTGATATGAGGGACAAAACTTGCTCCCCCTGTGGCACCCCAGCCCCACCTCCCCCTCTGGCACCCCTCCCCCCCCTTTGACACCCCCAAAATTTGAAAAAATTGTGATTGTTTTTCAATGTTTTTATTGACTAATACACTTTAAAAGTGCCCAGAAGCACCAAATATCATCTTTAAATTGTAAAATTTTCTAGGAGAGTTAGCCACCCCTCACAATCCCCACAAAACAAAAGAAAATATTCTGAATTTCATGTATTGTCTCAGACATTTTTTAAGTGCCCAGACATCATCAAATAGCACCTTGATATGGTCAATGTTTCTGGGGGACAACCCCTTGCTCCCCTACTGGCACCCCACCCCATTTCACCCTCTCATCCTCTTTGACACCCCCAAAAGAATTTGAAAAAAATTCACATTATTCTTATTGACTCATAACGCACAGGCGTACCAGATGGTTGCAATTTCGCTCCAAATACAACCAAATTTCAGAATTTTCCTGGGGGAGAACCCCCAGACCCCCCTGAATGCTCGGTTTTTAATTCACTCAACTCTTATTCCCGTGGTGGTACTACTTAGAAACTTACACTTTGAAAGTGCCCAGAAAGCACTAAATAGCATCTCAAAACTAAAATTTTCTAGGGGGAGTGGACCACTCCTCACACCCCCCACAAAACAATCGGGACGTTTGGAAGTTGCATGCATTTGTTAATTCCAAACCAATATAGGGAGAAACTGACCCCCCTCCCTCTGTCTTAAGCGATTTGATTTACGCTGCAAAAAAAAATTATATTCTCTTTAGTAAGCTAAAAACCGCACCCCCCTTGGAGAAAAGTGTCTTACGGGCCTGTGATCTTTCATTTGACACCAAAAGCAGCTCAAACAGATCACATCAGAGTTCTATCAATTTGTATATGTCAAGTTTTTAGCAATGCCATTGAAAGATGGCATTGTTGTTTGTATTAACCATTCATTTTTGATAGGATTTTCAACCATACGTCATCTTTAAATCCAAGAGTTAGTAATGCAAGTAATTTTTTTCACTTCAGTATTGACCCAAATTAAAGTTTTTATCATATTTGATTGAGTGTGTGAGTTGCATGTCTCAAATAACATTTAGTCCTTTTTCCTTCAAAAATAGGCGCATTGCCTGTTTAACCTCCCTATTAAACTATTAAAGTTGTTCATGCTTCAGGTGAACCAGTGATGAGGAATTTGGTTAGTCTACTCAGTTGAAGTATATGCATCAGTTTTGCTCCATAAAAATGTTTGAATCTGAGTTTCCCAATCATGTATAAAAATACGCGAGGAAGGTGAGTGAATGTGAGTGTACCATCAATGAAGCTATACATTTGCTTGAACCTTTATGACATACTCTAGTGATTTATACATACACCGATTGTTCACATTACAACTAATAGGACACACTAGTGTTGTTTAGGTCTAACAAACCACTGTAAACAGGTAACTGTGTCAAAAAGAGAAGTGCTAATTTTTTATTCGACCTGATAATTTTTCTATTCCTAAAGCGAACACGTATCACAGTGTACTAGTAAATACATTTATTGTGCTGTTCAGGAGTGTATCCAAGGACATTTTTATGTAGGAGTAAAAAACATTTGAGGGACACAAAACGTTTTTGAAACTTTTTATAGTATTTTTCTATACAGTTTATTCATTGATATGTTACAGTGAACTAAACATGTTACCGTAAAACTAAACTTTACATGATAACACATCATCATCAGGCATAACGTTGACGCTATACAACCTTTAGAAATCCGCACATTTAATGAGGCTATTCAGTTAAAACCAAGATCTAAAATATACAAGCGTATACTTATTGACTTAGCTAGCTAGCACTGCCGAATATAGAGTGGATTAAAGTTCACTTAAGGAACAACTGATTGAGCAAGAACAGTGGCACAAAGAAATAACAAAGACTCATATAAACCATCGGAGTTCCTATTTGATTAGTAAGTTTTACCAATAAGCCCAATACTTCATGTACACGAGAATCAACAAGGAATTATTCGTAGTTATTTCTATGAAATTCGGGATTACATCTAATAATATTTCAACCAAGTAACACACACGACGACAACGATGCCCGCAGAAGCGTACAAAATGGATGGAAGTAAGGGTGATGGCCTGGTTCAACGGTCAGCAACACTGGGCGACAAGCATGATCGTGGACCGGCGTGCTGGAAAGCTTTCGCAATCATTATGTTTCTCTGTGCAATAGGACTTGCTGTGGCATTGGCAGTGCTTTATATTCAACAGCAGAACGAAATTGCACGACTTCAAAAACAAATCCTGGTGCCACATTCAAGTGGCGATGCTACCGTGAACGCTACCGATGCATAATAAAAGCAATGTTTTTGGTCACTGGTAACACTTGTCTTCTATAGTACATATATTCGATTAAGTTTGAATCAAATAACAATATACTTCACTTACTATAGACTTGTTTTGCACAAGCGGCCAACAGTAATCGAAATGAGGGAATATGAGATGTTCGCCGTCAACAGTGACGGAATGTGGATTTTATATGCTTTTATGAGAAAGGGGATGAATATTGAGCCAGACATTTTGCATTATGTCTAATACAAAAATTATGCTGCTATGCTTTATGCTATGACTATACTGCATTATTTTTTTCTATACCCATAAAACACTAATAGAACTACATCCAGAGACCTCCATTCAGGTTTGATGACCCGTATCCGAACATTTTTAAAGATGCTAATTTGGCGTTGTATTTTCACGCGAGGCAGGCACGCAAGATCTGAACAACATTAAGAGCATGAGTTCTGAAAAAGAAGAATACATCTCAATTATTTTCAAAGCAGTATTTGAACGTCATTTGGTCCCTGGCAGTCATCAGATGTTTCCTTCTTTCGCTGTTGGACCAGCAGCATACATCTTCTGGTTGATGCTGAACATCGATGTGTTTTTGCATGATACAATCGTTTGATTTCACGTATATCACGCAACCTGAATGTCTGATGCATTTATTCGTTATTGGCTGCTTATGATTTGAATGTATGTAGCTATTATAGATGTCAACATATTGAGCAAACATATGGAAGAGATCTGAATTTAAAAACTCGGGTGAATCACAGAGCAGGCCGTAGTGTTCATCCAACAAATTGGAAAAAAGATTTGTGAAGAACTTGTATCAATATAGACTTGGAAATCAGCTCTTTGGACAAATTATTTTGTTGCACAATTGGTCATAATCTACAAGAGTTTCCCTATAATACATCCATTAGGCGTATGTTTATTTACTTTCATTTTAAAGCATCCGCAAAACACACACGGGTGTTTAAAAAGAGAGAATTGTTGATTCTTTGGATAGTGAATGTCAATTTTGGGTGAAATACAGACGAAAATAAGTCACTATTAAAACGTTTACTTGTCTATACTCCCGACACCATGATATAAATGGTGTCGTTTTTTATTTACAAAAACAAGAAACTATGTGTTCTAAAATGGTACACATGTGATAATTGATTTTATAAAAAACATATTTCAAATGCAAAATCTCTTCCTCGAATACTTCGCCCACTAAGCGTTTATTTGAATTAAAGCATTCGAAAATGTACTCATTTTAAAATAAACGCCACTCACTAGTAGCGAAAAACTCCGGAACTCTATCTAATTTGAGCAATGCAGTTCACAAAGAACATGCTATTCTTTGTTTAGAAGACAAAAAACTCAGTTTTCAGTCGGGGGGGGGGGGGGGGGTGCGATTGTGGCAAAAACAATCCCAAAAATTAAGATTGGCCTTTTAATCTTAACTTTTGCATTTACCTTTGTTGTAGAACAGCACCTCAAAACTAAATCATAGTGATAATATATCGGATGTCCCAAAAAAGTGAGACACTTTTTGACAAGTATTTTCTCAGGAATTGATAAACCTTTACTGAAAATGTGTACAAAGCAGCAGCACAACAGAATCTTTATCAAGTTGTTAAAATATAAAAAAGATCAAATATATGCAATGCGGGGACTAATAAATTCAAAATAGCGTGTCATGCTAGGCGATGAGACCTTCGTAGTGTTTGTGCCAGCTATCATCAGCTTTTCTGCGTGTCATGTCCAATCAATTCGTTTCAGTATTCCCAAATATCCCAAATCCATTCATTCCCATCTAAATTCATTGAAGGTGATATTGTTAGAATAAATATTAAACAATTTTTGACATGCCGTCTTTAATTCAACAATACTTACAAAACATGTGTGTCAAGTGTCTCAAGTAAAGTTTTCAAAGAAATTGGCTCATCATAGCTGAGAAATAACTTGTCAAATTGCTTCCCATTTTTGGTACAAACGTTATGAAGTTCTAATTGCGTTGCTCCGGTAAGGGATCTTTTGACATGCTATCTTGAGATTTCTTAGTACTCAGATAATAATTACTTGATCTTCTTTATATTCTTGTTAAAATTTGCTAATGATACTCTGTGGCTACGTTGTACAAATCTACAGGGGATTTGGTTTATCAATCGCTGATGTGATAAATTACTGTGATAAAATGCTGTCTCACCTTTTTGGGACACCCGATAGATATCGAGAGATACCATGATACGCATGCATAAAGAAATAAAACAATATAAATATATGGCTCGCACTTAGTCGACAGTTTAAGAACTCTCTCAGAACATATCTGCCGATTGCATCATGATATCTATCTGTATGAGATAGGGCATATACATTATCACTAATAGATACACATTTAGTGCACGTGCAACCATATCCCATCCTATCCTCAAATTCACTGATATCCCAAAAGCATGTAAAGTACACCGCGATGTAGCCTGTATTGATAGAACTCAAACAAATGATAAGATAGCAGAAGATAACCATAACCGACGTATCTGTCCAAATGATGAGCAAGTGAAATTAGTCCATCATAGTTTATTAGCCCATCAGGTTCACAAAAATGTTGACGTTGGTTTTGGTAGCGTCTCTGCTGGCGTTAGTAAATGGTCATGGACGGATGATCAACCCTGCTGCAAGAAACTGCATGTGGCGTTATGGGTTCAAGAATCCTGCCAACTATGACGATACTGCACTCTACTGTGGAGGCCTTCAAGTAAGCGTACCATATGGTGAACCTGAAGTTCGATCAGTTAGGTTCAGCTTATGTTCTGGGTTTCAGATGCTTGGATATATAAAGTATTTGAAGTATGTTATTTAGTGGAAAGAATGAATTATTTTCCGACACATCTGTAGTTATTGTAATACAGGGATTGGGAAAATTCAAAAATAAACTTAGATTCCTAAGGTTTGAAACGTAGCAATAACTACAACAAATAATTCTCCCGTTTTAGGACTGAAATAATATGGAGGTTAAGCTTGACGTGTTAAGAGAACTTGAACGTGAACTTGTACAATTAAGGACTTCTAGGGATTAGCTCTTCCCTTGGTTGTAATTACCTGCGGCGACCTTGCGGTCTATCATTTCTGCGGCCAGTAACATTTCTACGCTCGCCGTGGAATTTCTGCGCTCTCATACTTTTGCAGTCACATTTCCCACGGCAGCCGCATGGTGAATTTTAAATTTCTGTTGATAAATAATACTTTTTTCATTTTATTTACATCGGGACAACTTATAAATGTTATTCATAGTGCTAGGATGTAATATCAAATGAAAAGTGATCGTTAAACATTGACAAATAATGATTTAATCTTGTTGAGCCAGTTGATTTCTCCGGCGACCTCAGAAATGAACAAAAATTATAACTCCGAGTTATAATTTCTACGCCTTCCCTGCGGCCTGTAAAAATCTGCATACGCCGTACGGAGGCCGCAAGGCGAGCGTAGTTTTTCTACGCTCACCGCAGATATTCACCGATTTAATTGATCTGCGGTCGACTTGCGGCCGCCGTGCGACACTTGCGGCCTCCGTACGGTGTATGCAGATTTTTACAGGCCGCAGGGAAGGCGTAGAAATTATAACTCGGAGTTATAATTTTTGTTCATTTTTGAGGTCGCCGTAGAAATCAACTGGCTCAACAAGATTGAATCATTATTTGTCAATGTTTCACGATCACTTTTCATTTGATATTACATCCTAGCACTATGAATAACATTTATAAGTTGTCCCGATGTAAATAAAATGAAAAAAAGTATTATTTATCAACAGAAATTTAAAATTCACCGTGCGGCTGCCGTGGGAAATGTGACTGCAAAAGTATGAGAGCGCAGAAATTCCACGGCGAGCGTAGAAATGTTACTGGCCGCAGAAATGATAGACCGCAAGGTCGCCGTAGGAAATGTGACTGGGGAGTTAGATTATGATCTGAAATATATGGGATTTATTTGAATTTGTTTATGACTGGTCAGGCCCATGTGCATACTTTGTTTTGTAATACTTTTTTCCTTCCACGTATCATTCTGAATAATCTGCCATTTGACAGAGAAACCTTAGATGCGTCACTGTTTGACTAATTGGTTGACTTCATTTGAACAGACTAAACTCTAGTTATAAAATCTCCTAATATCTGGTTCTATGATATCTGTTATCTCACGAACATGAATTGGTGATACATCTGCAATAAATACTGATACGGCTATTCAATTTGTAGAACCAAGTCAAACAAGGAGGTAAATGTGGTACATGCGGCGACGCCTATCAAGGACCAAGACCACACGAGGCCGGAGGAAAATATGCCAATGGTGTTATCGCTAAAACCTACAAACAGGGGCAGATTGCTGAAGTCACCGTCGAATTGACTGCAGGTCATATGGGATGGATGGAATTCAGGTTTGTGTTGCGACCGGTGTATTAATGGTATTACAAATAGTTTGAAAAGGGGATGGGCGAACTAGGTAAATTGTGCTATTACTTGTTATTGTATCATTGTAGATTGTGCAAATGGGACAACCCAAAAGTCCCAGTGACACAGGAATGCCTAGACGAGAATGTCCTTCAGCTCGCCGATGGTTCAGGCACCAAGGTTCCAATTGATAACACAAAGAGGATGATCATTGCCAGGCTACAGCTTCCCAAAAACATCAACTGCAAACAATGTGTGGTGCAGTGGTTATACCACGCAGGTAACCATTGAATATAAAGCACAATATGTGGTGCAGTGGTTATACCACGCAGGTAACCCTTGAATATAAAGCACAATATGTGGTGCAGTGGTTATACCATGCAGGTAACCATTGAATATAAAGCACGATATGTGGTGCAGTGGTTATACCATGCAGGTAACCATTGAATATAGAGCACGATGTGTGATGCAGTGGTTATACCACGTAGGTAACCATTGAATATAAAGCACGATATGTGGTGCAGTGGTTATACCATGCAGGTAACCATTGAATATAGAGCACGATATGTGATGCAGTGGTTATACCACGTAGGTAACCATTGAATATAGAGCACAATATGTGATGCAGTGGTTATACCACGTAGGTAACCATTGAATATAAAGCACAATATGTGGTGCAGTGGTTATACCATGCAGGTAACTATTGAATATAAAGCACGATATGTGGTGCAGTGGTTATACCACGTAGGTAACCATTGAATATAGCGCACAAGGTGTGGTGCAGTGGTTATACCACGCAGGTAACCATTGAATATAGAGCACAAGGTGTGGTGCAGTGGTTATACCACGCAGGTAACCATTGAATATATTTAGCACAATATGTGGTGCAGTGGTTATACCACGCAGGTAACCATTAGATATAAAGCACAATATGTGGTGCAGTGGTTATACCACGTAGGTAACCATTGAATATAGAGCACAATATGTGATGCAGTGGTTATACCACGTAGGTAACCATTGAATATAAAGCACAATATGTGGTGCAGTGGTTATACCATGCAGGTAACCATTGAATATAAAGCACGATATGTGGTGCAGTGGTTATACCACGTAGGTAACCATTGAATATAGCGCACAAGGTGTGGTGCAGTGGTTATACCACGCAGGTAACCATTGAATATAGAGCACAAGGTGTGGTGCAGTGGTTATACCACGCAGGTAACCATTGAATATATTTTGCACAATATGTGGTGCAGTGGTTATACCACGCAGGTAACCATTAGATATAAAGCACAATATGTGGTGCAGTGGTTATACCACGCAGGTAACCATTGAATATAAAGCACAATATGTGGTGCAGTGGTTATACCATGCAGGTAACCATCGAATATAAAGCACGATATGTGGTGCAGTGGTTATACCATGCTGGTAACCATCGAATATAAAAAGCACGATATGTGATGCAGTGGTTATACCATGCAGGTAACCATTGAATATAAAGCACGATATGTGGTGCAGTGGTTATACCATGCTGGTAACAATCGAATATAAAGCACAATATGTGGTGCAGTGGTTATACCATGCTGGTAACCATCGAAGATAAAGCACAATATGTGGTGCAGTGGTTATACCATGCTGGTAACCATCGAAGATAAAGCACAATATGTGGTGCAGTGGTTATACCACGCAGTTAACCATTGAATATAAAGCGCCGACATTGAGAGGTAAAGTCATATAAGCATACACAAAGCAGAGCAAGATCGTCACGTAAGATTATTAAAAACATCGCGAATTCTTATTAACGGCATTAACGCCAATGAATACTTGCAGGCAATAGTTGGGGATGCGAGCCAAATGGTAAATGTTGCTCTGGATGCGGTACACAAGAGGAGTTTAAGAACTGCGCTGATGTTGCAATTGAACCTTCTACTTTCACCCCAGCAACCCAGGTAATCATACAAGTATAAAATTGACAAGGAAATGACTAAACGGGAATTGATAATTACTGTTTGGGTGTACTGTTATTAGATTCTCCATTTAATCCCAGTCCCAACCAAGTACATAAGCGAAATGTAGTGAAGCGAAATGTTTCCTTTGCATTATTCAAATAATTGGTTCTTTACATTGGATTTCTTCAGAAATTATGTGTCTAACATATATTTCCAGAGACCCCCTTCTACAAAAAGGACTTATGAACCACCAATGGAGACCACCCCATCTACTAGAGTACCATCAACAAGAGCACCTTCAACTAGAGCACCATCCACAAGAGCACCTTCAACTAGAGCACCATCTACAAAAAGGACTTATGAACCACCAATGGAGACCACCCCAGCTACTAGAGTACCATCAACAAGAGCACCTTCAACTAGAGCACCATCCACAAGAGCACCTTCAACTAGAGCACCATCCACAAGAGCACCTTCAACTAGAGCACCATCTACAAGACCTCCAACAAGGCGTACCACACCTCCAACAAGGCGTACAACACAAGCCATAAGGTAAATTCATTAATAGCCATTGATCACGCCTTATACCTGGTTAGTTCGAATCAATGATTTGGCTAGTAGAAAACGGAACTCAACAATGAGGGTAAATAAGAAGGTAAGCTACAGGAGGTAGAAAGCCAACGCACTAATTTAAAATAAATTAGCTTGTCGAAGATAGTATGACAGTATTCTAATATTAAAGTATAGTATATTATTTAATATTTTAGGACTACTCCACGAAAGCCTGTTGGATGTCGAGCTGCTAATGGTCCATTCAAACAACCAGGCATGGACAGATGGTGCCAGGTCAACTGTAGGCGTAAATATTGTCCTCCCTCACATTGTGTCTGCTAATTCCACTGCTGTATATGTATATGCTTTAATAAATAAACCTATACTAGAGAGAATTATCAGAACAATAAAATATGATAGCCATATTATTTACACATCATAAATTTTTATTATGAAAACAATCAACGCATCTTTTACCTATAACATATAATATCTTAAACTGATGCTGCAAAATTAAAAACAGAATTGCGTGCTGTAATAATCATTCAATGGAGCCAGTTAGATTAATTGTTCTCAGACAAGACACGGTAATGATTCTTGCATACACTCTGCCCAACCAACGTTGACCGACCATCGACATACTCCTCGTCTGGGCCGACATACTGAATGTTTTGCATAACAGTTTTGTAGTGTATTTCCTATAGTCACATTTGAATCGTTGGTTAGTATCCATGGGCATGTGGCTGTGGTGTTTGAACACGTGCGATGATTCCCGTTTTTGTAGATAAATGAAGTCACTTCTGCCAGATATGGAGCAATGGTAACAGGTTGGATCGAATCCTGAAAATAGTAATTTAGCATGTTAACATATCGCTGAAAATGAAAACATAGTCTTCAGTAATGATATTTGATAGGGACTCTATGAGGATCGGTTCAAACGAACGATGAATGATGCAAAAAATCACAAAATACCGCACTGCAGAAGAAATAAACATTAAATATACTAGTTTAGTGATTTGAATGACTAGTGATAATTAAAGGACTCCTTCAGGGTCATAAATTCCTGACAGATATTGTAAAATAAGGTTAGATACGTAAATATATTACTTTAACTTATCATATGTAATAAAATACAATTGTATACCTGCCGATCAATAATATAGTTATCTTACCACACATGCACAATTTTCTCCATAAGTATTCCAATCTAATTTTCTTTTCTGTCTTCTACTTGTATGCCTCCACATCTGACTCCACGAACATGTTGATAGAACCGCTTTGTCACCATCAACTCTGCCTAAATGACTCAAAGGAATAGGTGGAAATGAATTGTTAATATTAGATAGAGATACACGTATTCCATCTCACACAGTTGATATTACTTGGCTAAAGTTGTTAATTTTAGGGCTTTACTCATCTTATTACAGATGACCAAATCTATGCATACAATAGCACCCTGCGACAAACCATGGATAGAGGTCCATGGACAAACTCAACAATTTTAATTCAGCTTCTTAGTGGAAACTAATAAGGGAGAGGGGGCAAATTTCAAGTACTTCTGATTTCGAACATCTAAGGCCCATTTTTTGAAAATCTTGCTAAAATTTAAAATACAAGGCCAAAAAGGCCAAGTAATGCCCAAAAAAGTCCTGACTAATTAAAGCCCTTAAGTTTTTGGTCTAAATTTTTAAGCCCAAAATATCTTTTCTGGGACCATTTTACGGGAGAGGTTGGGCCCCTGCCCCCATCCCCCTAATCCGCAAGTGGCTCTTCGATTGACAAGTAATAAAGTTTATACATTTACCTGTAATGACGTATTTCTGTCCAGTCTCTAATATAACCGCTGTCTCACAGCCCGCAGTGCTATTTGATATAGTTGTCAATTCTTCCGGTTGTGTAGTAGTCAACATATCTTTTCCCTAAATGGTGCAAGAAAAATAGATTGATACAAAGGAAGTTAAGGATGCATTTGACAATTTAAGGATGAACAAAATGGTCTCGCCTTAAGTACTTCTAGTTCTTGATTTACACAATTCAGTATATGTTCCATACATACGCTTTATTGACGGATTCATTGCTCCATCACAAGTGATCTTACTTTGAAAATGGTTTCGGTTTTGATGGAGTAAGTAATACGTTTCTCCGTGGCTGACAAGAACATTGTCTTCTTCCTGTCACATACTGCAAGTATCACTGAAAAACATCTTTGAATTTTCAAACAGTAAGAGTACTAATTGTTACATATATAAAGATGATAGATGATAAATGATGTCATGATTCTTCTTTATCAGATCATCAGCGTGATCTAGAATATGCCAAGGTCACTGTTTGAGGGTTTCAGTCATGTGCCCATTTGGCCACAACTGTAGATAATACATAACCCGACAAATATGAACAAATATATAACACATACACATAGGTATACTTTGATCTACAATTTACCTTTAAAATCAAATCATTTATCCGACGCCATGATACCAAAGGACTTACCAAAGTCAGCCTCACAGAAGTGTTGCTGGGGATGTTTTATTGGACAGTCGCATTTATCCAAGCATTGTACCATAATATTCAATCTTACAGCAGCAAATACAAACAATATGCCTAAAACCATAAATGTGCCCTTTTAGTGAGTGAATGAGAATGATATGTATAAGTGTCGATCATTGACCTGCGTTTTGATTTAGACATGCACAAAACATTAGGCTCGCCGATTTATCAATTTATTGCAAGTTTGTTTCCGAGAAATGAATTCCACAAAAACTTTTGAACTATTTCTAATAATTTCTTGTAAAAGGCATATTTTCCGTACTAAGTTTTCAAGAATAAAATTTCCCAAAAGGTACTTGTTTATCCTCTTGAAAGTCGTAAAAATATAAAGGTTTCTTGTGGCTTGTCCAACTTTCCATAAGCTTAATAATATTGCTTGCATGGCTATTGGATTATTATGAGATTAAGTGCAAGCTATATGACAATATTGACAATATATTATGTATATCAAGACTTACCAGCAGCATTTATTTAATAAAGAAGATGAGAAGAACTTACCAATAATTATGTTATTGGCCATTGTCTGTGTAATTTTCTATTACTTCTTTCCATAAATAAATATAAACATGTCTTTCTTTGCTTTAACAAGTTATGTTTAGGTTGACAAAATTCATTCTTTATTCTTTTAGATCGTTTAAGTTTGATGAAAATGAGATGAGAATGTAATGTGTTAAAAACTACATTGTTAGAAAGTATACGTCCGTTTCATAATTATTTAATGACTAAATGACGTCACAGTGTTATTAGTTCAGTCATTAAAACAAATGGCCGTGAAATGGCTGAAGGGCCCCGTTACGATGGGATTTTATTGTTTCAAATAAACAATTAATAACACAATTAGATTTGTGCTATCCAGTCATGCGAAATATATTTGCATATTAGTATTGTAGGACATTAAAGAAGAAATACAACATTTCATATACATGTTTGAAAAATGTCCCTATATTTCTGAATATTTATAATAGGGCATCTTATGTAATAAAATATGTCGAAAATTTAGCGTACAATGCAATTCACATGTATGTAGTGCAGATATATGTTTTTTTACTCATGAATTTTCTGATATTAGATACAACGAACCCAAATGTCATTTATGTGGTATTAGATCCCACTTAAGTAGCAACACAATAGAATGAACTGGTGTATTTTTCTCTTATTTTTTGAAGAATTGACATTTGGCAAGCTATCCAAAAACCAGTGTGGCACAATAGACGATTGTCTGTCACATGCAGTGCACTGAAGTCGAACTTATAACATCCTATTCACTTATTCAATAGTTGAATAGTAAACACAAAAGAAATCAAATTTTAAACAGTACCCAGCCTGCCACATGCAGTGCACTGAATCTAAAATAATAACACCAAATTATTTCTCAACACACCTCATAGTCAATACATAAGAAATAAAATTTTCCCAAAGTTGGATCATTGGCCATTTACTTTTCATAAGATACAGTGTGGGTTTAAGTTAGATAAACCATTCGTACTGGGGTTTATGCGAGTTAATAATTTCTCATAAATCCCAGTACTCATAGTTTATCCATTACAGATAAACGGATGTCACTTTGATGATGATCTACTGAACTTTCGGGCCAATATATCGATTCTAGCAATAACTATATATATCATTCCTCCAAGTAAAGGGAACAGAGACGAGTTGAGAGTAAGTCATGCCTTCTTTCTATAATTCAGGAAAATCCTTTAATTTCCAATGTAATTTGGTAAAACAGTAAACGTCCTCTTTTCAACTCTGATAAATTCGTGCATCTTTAATACTCAACAACCTCTTTATTTAATCAGATATTTTTACTTTTAATCATTATATTTTTATAGCTTTTTTATATCTTTCCAGATCTTTTTCAAATATTATAGTTAGGGTTGTAATGGAGACATTAGCACGCTTATTGAAACTGAATATTGCTTCCGACACTTATTTATTTGTTATTCCCTTTATTTTAATTTCGTAAAATAAAATAAAATATAGTGAAACAGATGTTATCTCAAGCGGGGACACACTACTATTAAAAAGGGCATATTTCACTACTCTCCATGAAAAAGCAACTTATTCAATTGTATAGGGTGACACAAAAACACCACCCACTAATTTTTGAATAACTTTCTCAATAATTAAAGAATCTACATGCTTCTTTTGTGTAAATAGAGTGTTCAATGGAAAACATATTGTACTTTGATAGCATCGACAACTTTCAGATTGAGAAATATCAGATTTCCGTCAAGGCAAGCTCTCGGTGAAATCATCAAAAAATGTTCAAAAATACATTTTTTATTTGCGTCATTTCTGGAATGCTCTCATCAATAACATTGAAAACTAATTTTGTCAAATTTGATGAACTGACTCGCTTATTGGGTAAATTTTAAGAAAGACATACATGTATATTCTAATGTACTTTTTGAGTGATTTTGTGTCAGAAAATGGGATATCTCTACACATCTCTACACAAGCATACCAATCCTTTTTCCATTGAACACTCTGTCTACACATAAAAATCATGAAGATTCCTTAATTATTGATTTATTCCATAATTAGTGGGTGGTATTTTTGTGTCACCCTGTATTAATGCTCTATGTACATCATTATTTAAAATATGGTATTTATGTAATTTAGTTTGTCTCATCCTCGATCCTTCCCATACACACGCTGTATAAAGTGTTACTGATGCCAGAAGAGTAATCGAGAAGATAATTTTTTAAAATCATTTTAAGAAGCAATGACGCTATTAGATTGAAAAGTATTGTTAGTTGTTGAGAAGAAAATAAAATTCTAAATTAGGTTGGATTAATAATTACGTTATAGGGATCTAGAGATCTGGCCCTAAGTTTTTGAGTACTAATTAACACCCCAGTCACATTTCCTACGGCGACCTTGCGGTCTATCATTTCTGCGGCCAGTAACATTTCTACGCTCGTCGTGGAATTTCTGCGCTCTCATACTTTTGCAGTCACATTTCCCACGGCAGCCGCACGTTGAATTTTAAATTTCTGTTGATAAATAATACTGTATAACCCCAGTCACATTTGTCGTACGGAGGCCGTGCGTCGACCACAGATCAATTAAATCAGTGTATTTCTGCGGCGAGCGTAGAAAAACTACGCTCGCCTCGCGGCCTCCGTACGGCGAATCCAGTTTTTTACAGGCCGCAGGGTCGCCGTAGAAATTATAACTCGGAGTTATAACTGGTATCAGTATCATATGTTTAAGAAAATGTACATATGTGCGAACAAATAGTTCAGAAGACAACAGAATCGTCGATTTAATTCTTCACTTAAGTTACGTAAACGGGTTTTCGAAAAACAGTTAAGATCTGCAAATCGTTTATGTAACTTAAGTGAGGAATTAAATCGACTGAGCTATTTTTTCGCAAACATGAACTTTTTCTAAAACATATGAATGATATGATACTAATACACGTTTGTGAGAAAGAACGTCGTGGGGATTCTGCCTACAACGCGTGGAATAAGGAAAAAATAAAAATCGTACCTTCGACGTTCCGACATTTTGTTACCAAAACGAATCGTTTCGGTAACCAACGTAATCGAGTGGATCACCAGTGCAGCTTACTATCATTACGAACTGTCACACAACCACGCGATGGACAGTACCTCGATCGGGTTGTACGTTTATGTTTAATATAATTTATATGTGTAAAGTGTATACACTGAGATGTATACACATTTTTAATTAGTATTAGAACAAGCCGGATATCTTGTTGAAGCCTTTGTTTGAATGTTGTAAAAAGTCATAACACAAAAACGTCCGGAGTAAGGAACGTCTGCGCCGTTTTCAATAACAAAATTTTGCGTAGTAGTCATTAAGTGATTTCATTCTTAGAAAATGTGTTACCATAGTGAAATCGTGTCGAAGTACCCCCGGCACTAACATATTTTAACAGCAAGTGTATATTAAAGAAAGTAAAAGACTGAAATGTACGAACTTTTTGATAAATCAAAATTGGCAATTTTGTATAATTTGTAAGAATTAGTACCCCTTGGATTCGTTCGGCTTCGCTTTTTAAAAGAGAGATTCGTGTAGTTTCTAATAAGCACGCAATGTAAGGCAAATATCACACTATTTATGAGTAGGTCATGTGTCTATTTAGATAGGATAGCACTGTCTCTGTCAACAACATAAATAACGATTGGCATCTGTTAACACATCATAATTTTTTATTCTGATAACAAGCAACGCATCGTTTTACCAAAATGTGATATATAGGGTGTCTTAAAAATGTACCCAAAAGTATATCAACAGCATGACAAACCAATCAATATTTTCAGACATTTTTGCATGTTCTTGTAGATAAAAGATGAAAGTTTTCTCCCCAATACACCATTTTTATTTCAGTCTTGTCCTTTTGATGCTTTAACCCGTTACCTTTTACACCACATATTTAATGTAACCTCATATTTCGATGACAGTCTGCATCATTACTACTACATTGTTCATCACATTGGATATTTCTGGTGTTTGTCTGTGTTTGTTCGATCGTCATCCTCAAACATCTTTCTCTGTGGCTATTTGGAGGAGTGTTTTAAAGTGTCTCACATATTCGATCAAAAGTTGCCATGCAAACATGTTAGTCTACTTTACTGGCCCCCCTTGCTGTAACAAGGAACCCAAAACACATTAAAACGTAAACATAAACCAATTAGTCACTTCACTATGAAAGTGGGGGTGTTAGCAAATGTATATTAGCAGAATACGCTGTGTGCATGGACTAACCAATATCAGTGGTCATTTACTGTGTCAACTTAGTAACCCTTGCATATCGTGCTCACTCAAGTATTGAATAATTTTTTTATGATCTAAATGTTTGTGGTTTATAAAAAAAAAGTGATATATTTTAGTTAAAAATACATTAATTAATATATTCATTCAAACAGCACTAGAATGCGGGAAGAAAGAGCAATGGTGACAAAATGCAGACAGAATTTTCCGTAAGGGTTTCAAACATTTCTGGACACAATCATACATGTACTTCATGTGTACTGTTATTTTTAGTGCTGTATTTATAGATATAATTTCACGTATTAAAATCATATTTTCCAGCAATGACTTCAAATCCGGAACCACACCCATATCACATTTTCTTCAATAACTCCAAACATGTGTAAACATTGACCATGTGCATATAAATTCAGATTTCACGAGCTCTTTCCTATTCGAGTACCTCATACACCCCTGCATGGATTTGAGTTGGATTCGCCTTTTATACGTGAGCCGACACACTCGCAAACGCTGATTGGATAAAGATTGCGAGAATCTTTAATGCTCATTCCAAGCAAAAAGATCTAGAACAACTTTAGGGCAACATCCAAAGAGAAATCCAAACATTATCAAATGTGATGAACAATGTACCAGTAAGGATACAGGCTGTCATCGAAATATGAGGTTACATCGATTATATGGTGTACAATGTAAAGGGTTAAAGCATCAAAAAAGACAAGACTGGAATAAAAATGGTGTATTGGGGAGAAAACTTTCATGTTTTGGCTACATGACCATGCAAAAATGTCTGAAATTGGTTTATCTGTGCATTTGATATACTTTGGGGTATACCATATGAGACACCCTGATTGTTATGCGTTTTCATTATTTTACATTTATTAGCTTTAATGATCATCCAATAGACATCTAGCCAGATCAATATATGTCAGATGAGACATGGACGTACATCCTGCATACATTCTGCCCAACCAACGTTGACCGACCATCGACATACTCCTTGTCTGGGCCGACATACTGAATGTTTTGCATAACAGTTTTGTAGTGCATTTCCTATAGTCACATTTGAATCATTTGCGAGTATCCATGGACATGTTGCTGTATTGTTTGAACATGTGCGATAACTACCATTTTTGTAGTCGAATGCATTTACTTCTATCATATAAGGATCAATGTCAACAGATTGAATTGAATCCTGAAATTAATAAAGCATATTTGCTTTTACATGCACTATTGTTGTGGGATAAATTCATATGAATGTATACACATAGTAGGACTTAGATTGCATTTAAAATGTTAACATTGGACGTCTATCATATGTAAAGGAAATAAAGGTGAAAATATTTAATAATCTCACCACACATTTGCAGTTTTCCCCATATGTATTCCTCGATAATTTTCTTTTCTGTCTCATACTGGTATCCTTCCAACTGATGCTCCAAGAGCAGGTAGGTAGAATAAGTTTGTCACCATCAATTTTGCCTAACAGAAGTAAGTTAATAATGTACATTTACATAAACACGAGAGAACAAAATGTTAACATCGACTTTTTAGGGATACATTGAAGGAGTTATTATCTCACGTCTTTCACTCACTCTTACTGCATAATCATTTTAGCACATATACTTACATACTTTTAGAAGGAGTCAATAAATTAATACGACAACTGTTTGAAACATATACTTGCATTGACCACTATATGTACATAGTTCCACCAAAACATCAGCATTTAGAATTAACATGTTATTTGGTATATGAAAGGCTTGTCACTAGTCCTTACCTTTTTGATGATATTAACTTTGATAAGAACAAACCAGACTGACCCACGGCTCGCCTAGGCACCTTTAATAGTAACTGAAATATATGTATATTTCTAGTTTGTACATACCTGTAATGACGTATTTCTGGCCGGTCTCTAACATAACAGCTGTCTCACAATCAGCATTATTGGATATAGTTGTTAATTCATCTTGCTCTATATTAGCTAACGCATCTTTTCCCTGTAAAGTGTGATGATAAAAGCAATGAAAGGGACTTGACACGGGGAACTTGACTCGGCAAAGGGACTCAAAAATACATTTGGTAACATAAAATGCTTTTGCTTAAACACTTTCATTTCTTGATATGATGCATGTGTAGCATACATCATATACTAAAATAACTCAATGATGATCTAACCTTGAGAATGGTCTCAGTTGTTATGGAATATGTTATTTTCTTCTCAGTGGCTGACAAAAACATCGTCTTCTTCCGGTCACAAACTGCAAGTATCACTGAAAAATAACAAAAATATGAATCAATTCTACAGTTTTGAAGTTAGTTTTGCGTCTCTACATGTATATATTAAGGTAACATAAAAAACAAAAAAAATACAACAAAGAAGTAAGATTCAATAATGATATCGTATATATATAATCAGAGATATATAAATGTTGTCTCTGATATAATTTTATGGTATCGATTACATAATTTATGTTTCATAACTAAGCCAAAAGATGGTATCACCTTGTCACATTATGTATCATTTCAAAAACTGAACAAATCAATAGACTGAATCTTCTCATCTCTGTACATTGGACAGTTTAAGAAGACAAGAGACTATATGATTGAGACATATTTCAAATGTATTACTAAAACTAATTACCTAAATGGACATTGCATGCTTTATTTACAATTTAAAGGCCCACTATATATACTTAATTTAGAAGAAAAAATTATCATTGAAACATATTACTCACACACTCGCTCAAATATGAAACAAAGTTTGATCTGCTTTTATATTGAACCAAGAAAAAATAAATGACATAGAAAAAAGCTTTTAAAGTTCAGAGACCATTAGACATGCATGCACATGCTAAACAAAGTGCATATTTTTTAATTACTTTTGATTAAAACGATGGCGAAACTTCTATAAAAATGAATGTATCATGAAATACAAACAACTTTGCCATCTTTAAGTGACATTGATAAAAACTTGATATATAAAGCTTGGCAGATCGAAAATATATTTTGATTAATTATTGGCAGCTTTGATGTGGTCCGTTTGAGCTGTTGTTGGTGTCAAATGAAAGATAGGGTTCTTATCAGTACATTGGACATTCTATGGAATTCAAATAGAATTCAAATTCACTTTGCCCAAAAACATTGAAAATACGCAAAGTGGGCCTTTAAGCTCAGGTTCAATGAATTGTGGATACTTTTGAGCATGAATGTTTTGTATCATGAGTTTGGATGAGGACAGCGGCCTGAATTCAAAGGCTAGAATACAGTATACAAAATTGAATGCATTATATCACTAACAATTCATTGAGGCCTAAATTCTTATACCATGCCTAGTCCAAGTAGTAGCTATTTGTGTATATTATTAAAATATAGTTAGTTATAAATGTAAACGTCATGTTCCAAAGGACTTACCAAAGTCAGCCTCACAGAAGTGTTGCTGGGGATGTTTGATTGGACAGTCGCATTCATCCAAGCATTGTACGATGATATCCAATCTTAGAGAAGCAAATACAAACAATATGCCTAAAAATGTAATGATGTTCATGGTCATCGAGATTGTTTGGCAACTATGAATAATAGAACAAATGCTATATCACCGAAAACCAAATTGAGGTACAAAAGAAAATACTCCATGTGTATCTTAAAGGTGCAACAATTAGTGCAGGGGGGGGGGGGGCATTCAACGATCATCGACCAGTGTCAAAATATATTTAAGTTTGGACATTTCATAAAGACTAACATATATTTTTATTTTCTCCAAAGAAACCCCCTGGATGAACATTATTTCAGCTGATATTCCTCTTGAAACGTGATGGATGTTAAAAAGCTATAAGCGGGACTCCCATTACAGGAGTTTTGAACTTACACTTTTTAATGCTAAAATTGATAGTCTATCCATATATTTTAAGAAAATAGGTATGTCAAAGAAGATGTTAAGCCAAATATTGACCTGAAAGCTCAGAAAAAATAAAAAAATTCGAATTTTCTCTTTACAGTCCTCGTTGCCCCTTTAAAACTATAAAAATATGATAAACTAAAGTATAATGAATTAAAAACTTACCAATAATTATTTCACTGACCAAAACAGACATTATTACATTTCCGTATATGACACATGAACAGCTCGCGTTTTAAAGGTTGCAATGTGAAACTGCATTTTTCTTTATTGGGCTATTTCTTCTTATTTACGAGTTAAGGCTTAAAAAATCATTATTTTTGCATGAATTCCTAGATCATAACATTTTCTATAAAATGTGGTAAAGAATGCATCGTGTTGAAAGAGAACATGGCGTAATTATGTACGTCTGTTTTATCAGTTAATATTCAAAAGTGTTAATAGTTCAGTAATGAAAACAAATGGCCGTGAAATGTCTAGAGGGTCGCTTGATGATCGGGTTTTATTACTTCAAAAAGCAGTAAATAACACATAAAAAATTTGCAAGTCATTCATGCGAAATATTTAAAACTATATGATTGATGTGAATTACAGGGTGAGTTGAAAACCGTTGTACACAAACAATTTTGAAAATCTTTATTCATTCACATTTTAGCAACCTATTGATTATATTTTTTAATCACTTTGCACCCATCACTTATGGCAACGCAAACGTCTGAAAATATAAAACAAAATGTTTAAGACACCTCTCCAAATTCAATGGTTTTAAAAGAAAATAAATAAAAAGTAAAGATCGACGTAAAGATAAACATACCCTACAAAATCCTTCTACACACATTGATTTCTCCGTTGCTCCAATGTCACTATAGCTACAAGCAGTGCCATCTGGGAAAAATGCTGACCTGTGTGAACCAGCAGTTCCGCGCGTGACTCGACAATTTACGTCACATAGGTTGTCACCTGGAAAAAGAAAAGGCTACATATGGAATCCTATTATTGTCATGAAAACTTTCATTAAAAGTTTATTATATATCTGAAAGTTATTTTGGGCACCAAAAGTGAGGTGAGGTATGTGGTATTCTTGTGGTCTTCTTGCTTTTCAATCTTCTGACCTGTTACAATTGAGGGACTAAATTCAAGCATGAATTCACTTTAAGACACTATCAAAATGGGAACTTGCATTTGCAAACTTATGGAGGAGGTGTATACCTCCATATATATTTTGGGCATCTAAAGTGGAGTGAGGTATGTGGTATTCTTGTGATCTCCTTGCTTTTCAATTTCTGACCTGTTACAATTGAGTGACTAAATTCAAGCATGACTTCACTTTAAGACACTATCAAAATCAAAATGGGCACTTGCATTTGCAAACTTATGGAGGAGGTGTATACCTCCACATATAGGAACACCGCAATACTCCCATCTTCTACCAGGATCAGTAGTATAACACCATGGCCCACCTATCTCATTGTCAGGATTTCTAGAAATAGACGAACGAGTTATACTAATTCTTTGTGTATGGGAATCAAATTTGGGAGGTACATACAATACACCTATCAGGATCTGTTTCCTTATGAGCTCTTATGAAACAGAATTAACCCCAAATAAGTAGCAAACCGCACTGACCTACAAAAGTTTTCGGCAGCTGCTAAAGAGCCATCTGGCACCTGCCAGTCTCTTACTCGGTGTGTATGCGGCGTCTGCGAATCCCAACGCTGACACGGTCTACCTCCCACAGTCATACTAGTCTCACCCATGTAGAGTCTACCCATTGTGCCTGGCTTACAGTCTTCATCAACTTATATAAGCACAATACACTTTCCATATATATTAGTGATTTTTTAAAGCTTTGGTAATTAAAGAAGGAATACGTTTTATCAAAGTCATTGATTGTACAAGCTGCACGTGTACACATCATTATGAATAAAAAAGAAATATAGATATAGGCCCTTTCATTATATATTAATCTGGACATAGGTGGCATGAAGAAGCAAAGATATTTTACCCTCCCCCAGTCCTGCCCACTCTATGTCTCCCGTCAACACAGAGCTTGTAGTGTGGTTGAGGCATATTTGTCTTCCCAAATTACGTATCCCTTGCTCCACCGTCTCTATGTCTTGATCATCAGCATTACAATCCTTCAAGCAAAACGAGAGCACATAGTACATATACCTTAACTACAGGGTGTCCCGAAAGTATGCCCCCCCCCCTAGGCAGACTTATACCAATGTCTCCATAGTATGTGTCATATATCATTTTAGATCCTATCCAAAGTTACATTGATTTGCCAAGAAGTATCATGGTTCAACTCACAGACGGTAAAACGTTACAAGCATGTCAAAACTTCGTGTTTGGCCAAAAATATAGTTCATTTCAGTATCGTGGAAACAGCAATGACCTGAATGTGGCCGAAAATATGGGTGCTTTTGTCGAAGATAAGATGGCTATTGAGTTCTATAAGAGGACGTCGAGGGTAGATACTCCAAGGGAACTCTTCTAAAATGCCTTAAAAAGGTTTTAAGAGGATTACAAAACGCCACATCCCTATTTGAAGCGCGTATATATATATGAAAAGCATTGCTGATGTTTACATGGCCTAGGGAGACACACCGACTATTATTTTGGTGTTAAATTTACTTTAAATTTGGCCAAACACTAAATTTTGAAATCCCTGTAACTCTTTCAAATTTGTAAGTTGAACCATGATACTTGGCAAATCAATGTAACTTTGGATGAGCTTTAAAATGATGTATGACACATACTATGGAGACATTGATATATGTCTGCCTAGGGGGGGGGGGGGGGTATACCCTGTATATGTATGTAGGAGTTGAGCAGCGTGTGTGTGTGGAATATCTAAGCACGAGTGCCAAAGGGATAGAAATGTCTGTTGTGCTTTCTCTGGTGTGTTCGAGCTTTAACATCTGCTGCCTCTAGTCAGATCGACTAACAAAACAACCATTTTTTGGGGTTGTAGAGCGTGTCCTCGACCTGTAACATCGATTCTAAACATATGATCATTTAATGATCTAGAGACCATAATTGACCTTGAATTTTGACGCCCTATATGGGAGCCTGTCCCTACATTGGCAGAAGAGTCAGGGAATTTTGTTAACATACTATTGCCCCCAATAGTAAGTTGCCGTGAATTTTATTTCAGCCGATTGATTCTACTTCATCCCTGACTATTAACATTACATGGGGTTTACCTTAGCTTGTACAGTCATCATTGCGTATCACTTGGATACATTTGATGGAACAATGACAATTTAGTGTAGTAGGAAGGTATGGTCCCCATGCACCCGAAAGATGTATTTTTTTAATGTACATTTTTGTAATCCTAAAGGTCCATACTAAAGATTTTTGCATGTTCCTAGAATGAAATATTGTCTCATGGTATCCATTGGCGGCCATCTTGTCAGCCATCTTGAATTTTTGAAAGAGTTGGTGTTAATTATCTCAAAGTACAGTTTTGAGAATTGAAAGCTGTAAGTGGTACCAAAATGAAGCTTTTATAGTATCCTATATTATCAGATGCAATAATTATGCAAATTGCCTCATTTGCATAAAATGTGACATCATCAATCATAATTCTTGCCTCTTTACAACGGTATCGCATTATACCTTTCCGCCTGAGTGATCAGTCTTAGTCATTCATGAACATAAATGAATTTAAATATATAGGTACATTAATTTTGAACATATTTGCAATTGAAAGTTTTGGAAAAAACATTGTCAGACACATGATTATGTAACTGAAAAGGGGCGTGGCACTTCTTGCGAAAGAATTGATGTTAATCATTTCAAAGTACAGTAACTTCCACAGTTTTGAGAGTTGAAAGCTGTTAGTGGTACCAAACTGAAGCTATCACGATATCCTATATTATAAGATACAATAATTATGTTAATTACCATATTTGCATAAAATATGACATCATCAATCATTATTTTTGCCCTTTTTCAACGTAATGCCTTTTCCTCTGAGTGACCAGTCTTGGTCTCTTATGAATATAAAGATATTAAATGTATACATTCATTTTAAACATATTTGCAATTGAAAGTTTGAACCTACAGGGTGTCCCGAAAGTATGGGCCCCCCCCTAGGCAGACATATACCAGTGTCGTCATAGTATGTATCATATATCATTTTAAAGCTCACACAAAGTTACATTGATTCACCAAGTATCATGGTTCAACTCTCAAATGTGAAAAAATCACAGGCATTTCAAAATTTAGTGTTTGGTCAAAATGAAGTTCAATTTTACACCAAATCACTAGTCAATGTGTCCTTCCGGGCCATCGTAACAGCAGCAATTCTTTTCGGGTCAGATGGATATTGAGTTGGAAAAAGAGAATGGTGAGGGTAGAAACTCTAAGGAAACTCTTCTAAAGTGCCTTAACAGGTTTTAAGAGGGTTATAAAATTCCACACCCCTATTTGAAGGGCTTTTAAGGTCATATCTGAAAATAATTGGTGCTGTTAACATGGCCAAGGGGGGACTCATTGACTAGTAATGTGGAGTAAAATTGGACTTTATTTTGACAAAACACTAACTTTTAAAATGACTGTAACTTTTTCCCACTTGGGAGTTAAACCATGATACTTGGCACATCAATGTAACTTTGGATAAGCTTTAAAATGATATATGAGACATACTATGAGGACACTGGAATATGTCTGCCTAGGGGGGGGCCCCATACTTTCGGGACACCCTGTATTTGCATTGAAAGTTTTAGAAAAACATCATCAGAAATTAAGGTATGACCTTTCAAATGATTATTGTTCTGAAAAGGGGCGTGGCACTTGTTGAAAATCTGTAATGTTATTATATAGTCAATGTATCATTTGTAAAATACCCAGGGGTTCACTGAATACACAATTCTGTAGGGGTCCTAGGCTGAGCCCTCAGATATCATTATGTTCCCATACCAATCTGTCAAATTTCAATGTGTTCCCATACCAACCAAAATAATGCCCAAAAGCCATACCAAATATCCAAATATAAGACCAATGCTATATCAAATGTCCAAATATAGGACTTTTGCCATTTCAAATATCCCAAAAATATAAGACCAATGGAATGCAAAATGTCTAAAGCCCCTTGAAGAAGGCAGAACTTTTAGGAAATGATCCTAAACAACCTCAAATAAAGGACATTTGTTAAAACTAGACCAATCCCATACCACAAGTGAGAGGTGACCTATTCTCCATGACCATTCTTGTACCACAAAGTAGAAAAATCCGACCATTGTCATACCTCAAAAGTCATATTTTGGGGGGATTCTCATTCCAGATCCTAAACTTTGGATCCATTGCCATACCAAATGTTAAAAGAGGTACCCCCTTCAAGGTTTATATACAGTGAACCCCCCGGTGTAAAATATAGCTTTTGACTTTTAGAAAGTAGCCCAGTGATGTCCCTTATTCCTAGCTTGTTCAGAAATTCTTGTTGGTCAGTTTGGCAGACATCTAAATTTCAGCCAAAGATATATAAGCTGTATCGCTTTTGAACTAAGTACTGTACAGATACGAATGACCACATATCCCCATATCATTTTAGGATAGGCAATGAACTGAAATGGGTACCCACAGTATTTAGTTGTTAAAGCTATATAATTAACTCAATATGTATTAAGCCTGTACCTCAGTCCAATGTTTTATCCAAGACATCCGACTGGACTCTCAACTGACCTCTTCCAAAAACTCAGTGCTGATGTCAAAACACAGTAGGTGCGAGGACAAGGAGTGGAGGAAACATCTGTGAAACACCATTGTGTTGGGCCAAGTAGAAGACAGAAACTTCTCTTGGGAAGGAGAGATGAAGCCTGCAGTGTTAGTGGACGGCTTCATCACTGGCAAGAGAGCTCCAACAGATGCTTCTAAAGAGATTACTTCAACTTAGTCATCCAAAGATTCTTCTTCCAAAGATAGAAACACTCAGGAAAAGAGAAGCATAGGACCAGGAAGACATTCTTTAAAAATCTCTATAGGCTCACATCAAATTTGTTAGGGAACCAAAGAGTGCCCATATGGCATGCACGCAGGATCAATCAGAAGCAAATACTTTGGCAGCACACAGTGACCCAGATCGGTGATGCCATTGGGTAATTTTCCAATTGACATCCCACCAGATTTATCATCAAAACCGTTTGACAAGTCAGATTTCAAGCTTGATGAGGTAAGAACAATCATCAGGAAGGCTCAGCCTCAGGTCTAACAGGTGTGACATACAGGGTCTACAAGAACTGCCAAAAGCTGTTAATACATCTATGGCGATTGCTAACAAGCATTCAGAACAAAAAAATCTAGCAAGGAATTGGACTTTGGCGGAAAGGTACTTCATTCCAAAGGAGCTAAAATTTGAGCGACTGAACCAGTTCAGGTAGACATCATTATTTGATGCTGAGGGAAAGATCTTCTGGGCCATTATGGTCAAGCCTCGAAGTTGTTTCCTAGTGGCCTGCCAAGCATCCAGAAAAGTGGTCTCCCAAGACATCATGGGGTACATATAGCAGCATAAGCCAACTTGTGAAGGAAGCCAAGAAAGAGAATCAGTAGTTTGGCTGGACAGAAGGCCCACCTAGTGTCCCTCACCAACTGATACTAGAGGTACAAGTTCACTTTCACGTACATGTACCAAAACCAACAGATGTAGTCAATCTGACAATGGGAAACACAAACTCCTTGAAGTTGCACAATACATTTTGCAATTATACCACTAATTAGCAGAGTTCGGAGAAAGGCATAGTGGCAGACTGCCCTATATTAGTAGTTCTCTTCGTAACATCCATGAACTTACTGCTAAATGCAGGGATGATGCAGTGTAAGGTTCCACAAGCAAATGAAGGTGCAAAACACCTACCATACAGAGCTTTCATGGATGACATCACAGTTATGACCAGTTCAGTAGTGAGTACCAGATGGGTTCTATTAGCTATGTAAAGAATGGCAAACTGGACTTGCATGAAGTTAAAAGCCTACCAGGTCAAGAAGCATGGTTTTGGTCGATGTCAAGCTTTCTCCAATGCAGTTCAAAATAAAAGCAAGCAAATACCAACAGTGCATGATAAAAGAATCAAATGTCTAGAGAAGAACTATGACAAAACCTTGCGTGGTTTGAACAATACAGCTGAAGTCTCAAGGGACCTGGACAAGTGGCTTAAAGCCATTGACTCAAGTCATGTATCGGGGCGTTATGCTATTACTTCCCAATTTCAGTGGCCTTTCCAGATTTACGACATTACCTGGGAACCCTCACTTCAGCAATTCTTGAAATGGAATGACCTTTGGTCCATGGACCGAGGGGAGTTCAATTTCCTATTAAGAGCTTTCCTTGACCTGGTCTCAACTCCATCAAACCTCAGACTTTGGGGCAAGGAAGAAACTGCCAACTGCCCCAAGTGCATGGCAACTGAATGACACGTACATTAAATCATATACTCAGTATTTGGGTTACAGCTCCCACTGATGGACAATACAGATGGCGTCATGATTGAGACTGAGGATGCCCATACTTTGATCTGGGCCTATCTTCAATATCTATCTTGCGTTTCTTTGATCTGGGCATTATTAACCACTACCACTTCTAACATGTCTCATCAGATTGACTTTTGCATATGTGACAATAAAATAGTCTGACTTAGTATTGTGCTGTCATATTGGAATTACACTATCATAATGAACACATCATGTACTCGTAAGCGGTGCACACAAGCTGCAAAATTTGGCCAACATTTCACCAATAAGCAACATTGAGCTCTATCTACATGACTCTGCCAGAGCAGCTTCAGCCTTTGAAGTTGACATTAGTGTTTAGAAGTTAACATTTTGAACAAGAAGTGCCCCCCCCCCTTTTTCAGTTACATAATCGTGTGAAGTGTCAACACTTAATTTCTTATAGTTTTTCCAAAATTTCGATTGCAAATATGTTCAAAATTAATGTACCTATATATTCAAAATCATAAATGCTCATGAATAACCAAGACTTTAACACAGAGGGAGAGATATTGGTCGTTACCATTGAAAAAAGCCAAAAATGATAGAGGTTGTCACATATTATGCAAATGGGAAAGTTTGCATGATTATTGCATTTTTTATAAGTATATTATAATACAGGTAGCTCCATTTTGGTACCACTTACAGCTTTCAATTCTCAAAACTGTGGAAGTTATTGTACTTTCAAATGATTAACATCAACCACGGTGCCCATGTCAAGCTGCGCGCCTACTTAGGCGCGCAGTTTGTTTCGATCACAAACTGCGTGCCTATCATTTAAGTTGGAGTCTGTAGTTTGAAACGTAATTTAAAGACATTTATCCTGCATTGTTTTCTTGTTCAATGCGTTCATTCTGTGGCGAATATACGAATCTTGCAAATACTAGCAAAAACTATGTGCAAATGAATCTGAGTTTTAAAACATAAGCAGATTAATGGCATTTTTCGTCATTGATTTAACGGGAATTTATACGTAAATCGATCTAGCACTTTAAACATAAATGACAAATACTTTAGACTCGTTTTATATTTAATTCCTTACGCATTTATTATGTATAATTCAAAATATTTCGAGATAAAACAGATAATCAGGAGATTAAAAAGAAATAAACCACAAACTGCGCGCCTATTTTAGCCAGAAATTACAAACTGTGTGCATACACTATTAAAACTACATATTATCATTGGAATTTCTACAGAGGCACGTAAAGGTGTTTTTCATATAGCTTTGGAAATTTTGCTTTATCATCAGATTTTATGAGATTTTCATATTGAAAGTCAAAATGTATAATAGAAGTAACAATTAAGTTGGGAACGAAAGAAAGTATTTTATTTTCAGATCACCATCTTGGTGGACGGACTCTCATAGTGTTTCAATTATGGGGTTCTACTATTAGACACATATGTGCCTTACATATGGCGCTTACGTTTTCTAATAATACAAAACAAGCTTGGATAGGCAAGTTTGGAAATATTAGGCACGCAGTTTGGGAAATACATGTGAATATAGCCGCGCAGTTTGACAAGAAAAATGTTTAAATCACGTGTATGGCGTATTATCGTTTTGAACACAAACTATGCTGCTTTAATCAGATAGAGTGATCCTATATATTCTAGCATACACAGACACAATGGCTGAATAAACGGCATATGACGACAGTAAATTTTGAGCACAGAAGTTACTTAAGACCCTTATATTGAGATAACTCGGTTAACATCGGGAAAAACATTGAGTACTAAGAGTAAATTAAGTTAATCTTCACAGAATGGTACTATCTTTAGAACGAGACTAACCTTGTATTTTTCGTATTTTGGCTCTTTTTGGGAGTCGAGTCCTCCCCATCTTACATTTTGAAATATGCGCGCAGTTTGTCAGAGTTTCAAACTGCGTGCCTAGTAGGCACGCTGCTTGACATGGGCATCGTGTCAACTCTTTCTCAAGAAATGCCACGCCCCTTTTCAGTAACATAATCATGTGAAGTGTTATAACTTAGTGTCTGACAATGTTTTTTCCAAAATAAATATGTTCAAAATTAATGTACCTATATATTTAAATTCATTTATGTTCATGGATGACTAAGACTGGTCACTCAGGCAGCAAGGTATTGTGCGATACCGTTGTAAAGAGGCAAACATTACGATTAATGATGTCACATTTTATGCAAATGAGACTATTTGCATAATTATTAATCTCATAATATGGGATACTATAATAGCTTCATTTTGGTACCACTTACAGCTTTCAATTTTAGTTATTGTACTTTGAAATGATTAACATCAATTCTTTCGCAAGAAGTGCCACGCCCCTTTTCAGTTACATAATCATGTGTCTGACAATGTTTTTCCAAAACTTTCAATTGCAAATATGTTGAAAATTAATGTACCTATATATTTAAATTCATTTATGTTCATGAATGACTAAGACTGATCACTCAGGCGGAAAGGTATAATGCGATACCGTTGTAAAGAGGCAAGAATTATGATTGATGATGTCACATTTTATGCAAATGAGGCAATTTGCATAATTATTGCATCTGATAATATAGGATACTACAATAGCTTCATTTTGGTACCACTTACAGCTTTCAATTCTCAAAACTGTGGAAGTTATTGTACTTTGAGATAATTAACATCAACTCTTTCAAAAATTCAAGATGGCCGACAAGATGGCCGCCAATGGATACCATGGGACAATATTTCATTCTGGGAACATGCAAAAATCTTTAGTATGGACCTTTAGGATTACAAAAATGTACATTAAAAAAATACATCTTTCGGGTGCATGGGAACCCCTCCTTCCTACCCGTCTAATTATTTCAAATGGTTATTTATTCTTTCCTTTTATCATATGTTTGGTACTGATCATCATATGCCATTTGGTTGACGTATACAGCATGACGAAACAAATTAATGGACAAGGAAGGTCATTACAAACTTTTCCCATAAATGATAAGTGCAGAAATATCTGTATTTACTTTTCTTCGGAGATTTATAAAAAACGGGAACAAATCAACAATCAATTCTGTTTAGCTAAACTGTTACGATTATTTTATCATGATTATAGATCATCATGAATAAATTAGCAACACATTACCATTTTAAAACTCAACCCGGACTTCCACAACCATATGAACCATGAAAGAATTACAAAAGAATAATTCAAATACTATTTAATCCCAAATAAGCGTTGATTTCATTCTCAGAATAGGATTCACTCCCCCCCCCCCCCAATGATGTTGGTCGAGTTCTATTCCTTCAACATAACTGGGAATCAACGAAACAAACTTAAATTAGATTAAACGATATACCAGCTATGATTTATATGAATACATAAGAAAAATATAATATGTATAATGATTGGATCAGAAAAATGTCAAATCGTTTCTGCGCTCTCGCCATCAATATGTTGTAATAATTATGTGAATTCTTATTAAAGTGCCAATTCGGTAATTTCCATTTTTTTCCTAACACAAATAGATTCAATGGGTATTGGTTGGTAGAAACAGTATACCAACAGACTCACATCTTCATTTGATTGTCTTCCAGTGCCAAAATAAGATTTCCCGGAAAAACATGACGTCATGATCAGAACCGGTTATGGATTTTAATCGGCAATGCGTTATGCAACGCAAATGTAAATTCAAAAGTGTTCATGATATCCTGTGTTCTGATTGGCCACAAAGGAGTAACGCTTCTCAAAATCACCTCATGGTTCAATGCCTTTTGGTTGTAAGATTTTAAACAGCATTGAGTTAGTAACAGGATCAACTCAACGTTTATAGTTTCTATACTGTATTCTGACTGGCCAGAATGTAATTTTGCATGACTAACTTTGTGAAAACGCACCACAGGGTCGGGAGCTCTAATTGAGGAAGAATCGTGGCTCCAAAGTAGTCAAAGTTGAATCATTTCCCCACTGCATTGAATGCAGTGGCAATCAATTACACTGACACTATATAAGCACGTCCGGAGATCATAAACTCCAGCAACAAGCTAAGTTCAAAACCTGTTCTGATCGTGATGTCATGATTGGCACTTGACATTGGGTTCCCGATTTTGAACATCAAATTTCACATTTATAGAAAGATACGGTACATGGTGTGACTTGTAAGTGGTGTTTACTTCATTTAAAACCTGTATAAACTGGATTTTGACCCCATGAGCATCGCACAGACACTTTAAAACTGATTCGCTTTTCATTTTTTGGTTTTATAGTTTATAATTGTGTTGGGGGGGGGGAGATAGGTCAAAATTGCCAAATTCAACATCCATAGCGCTTTTATTTCATAATATTGAACGGACTACATCAGACCAGACCTATGCACGATCCTATAGTTTGTCTATTAACTGACATAACATATTTTCATGATTTGTTGGTTGAATATAATGTTTCCTGAACACAAAATTAGTTGATTTTCAAATCGCCTTGAAAATGTGAAAAACATTGATATGTAGTACAGGGAAACAAATCCATTGTAGTTTGGAATTGTGATCCATGTGTATCACACTTTTAATCAATACGTTTGGTGTTCAGAACACGATTATATACTTTAGTGGAGAAAAGATTCAGAGGGTGAATTCTATCCTCCTTATATTGACATAATTCTGAGAATTTAAAGTTGAATTCTTGAAATAGTGTTGGAAAGCTTCATTATTTACCCATGTACGCAAAATTCAGAAAGTACACAGAAATAAAAATAGTAGTATGTCATTGAGTTCCAATAACTATAACAACAAGTAAACAAATATAACCATTGATAAGAAAGTTCAAATTCGTATTTAACAATTACGACACGCTGAAAGCACAATATGACGACTGCTTTTTATGATAAGACATACATGTACAGTGTACATTAGAAATGCAAAATATAATATTATTGATAATCACTTGGATACAAACATACAATACAATCATACAAGGAAGAATTAGAATATATTGTTTTAGAACCGAGGGTACATTATGTGAACTTCAATAAATGTTGCATATGAGTATTGATAAGCTAAGCAGGATTTTCCTGAAAGTAAGATGAGGAACTCACACATAGTCATTTGCATTAAATAAACTATGTTTTACGGAAATGAAGCAATAATTCAAAAAGGCAGAATTGAAATACGACATGGCTAATGATAGTAAAAACAATGTAACATGGTGGGATGACATCATGACTAATTATAGTAAAAATAGTGATTCATGGTGGGATGGCAGAAATCCATTCAATGACGAAGATCATATATATTGGGCAGGTAAATCATAGAATATATAATATACATGTTTTGTGTCCAGTAAATGCGTTACGATGATACCTAAACAAATCAGTAATAACATAACTGATACTATGATGTTACTTTTTAACCGAGTTAATTTTCTTACTTGGTTATCTAACAGCTGAGAGAAACAGCTGATATTCATTTATATAAGTCACTATTAACAAATTAAATGACCTTTTCTTCAGTTCACATGGGAACGTTCGCCATTCTTGCAGTCATTCACATTGCAACGTTGTTATATCATAGGAAAAATTGGTATGTAACATTTCAATCTAAGAGATTTTAATATGATACATGCACATGGTGTCACAATACCTAGAACAATTGATCTACTGGTCTATACTTGAGCATGACCATTCAATTTCATGAATTCCAATAGAAGCTTTTATGGTTTGTTCATCATATTTTTCTGGCCATAGCTTTCCATACCTTTCAGTCTTTAAAAAATGAACAGAATAAAGTTTTTTATTAAGCCTACGCCACGAATCATACATAATTGTCGAAGTAGAAATAGTACTACGGCCAAGTGTCCAAAACACCTAGATTCAATTTGACTTTAGATTCCTGTAGGGGACCCCAAGGCATGTAAAAAAAGTTTGTGAACCTTTGCAAAGCAGGCTCAAAAGTGCTGAGTCAGCAAATTTTATCATTTTCGAGTCGGAGTTTGACAACTATTTAATATCTCATTTGAGGATAAAAACATACGTTTGGCAATATTTACTATCGACTGATTAAGAAATTTTGAAGAGAAATTATGTACTTCTAGGGACAAATTATCCCATATCTCTACCAAATTTCAGGAATTCTTCACTCATGCCTTATTGATATACTAACAATGTTTCATTATAATTGCAACATCCTCAAATGAGATATTAAATAGTTTCAATCATATGGTCAAACTCCGACTCGAAAATGATAAAATTTGCTGACTCAGCACTTTTGAGCCTGCTTTGCAAGGGTTCACAAACTTTTTTTTACATGCCTTGGGGTCCCCTACAAGAATCTAAAGTCAAATTGAATCTAGGTGTTTTGGACACAAATTGTCTTGGCCGTAGTACTAAAACATATTAAGAGAGACACAATGGTTATACAGAAATTAGCGGATTGAATAAAACAACCAAATAAATAGAGGTTATTCACTGGGAGGAATCAATATGTGTTTTATTCCGAGGGACAATATGATATTTCCCGAAGGGCCGGAGGGCAAGATGGAAATATCATATTGTCACAAGGGATAAACCCATATTCAATCCCGACCACTACAAAAGCTTTTTATCCCATGATATTCACGACTCAAGAATTCAAATCTGATTTTTCTATGAAACATAACTTATATATTTCTTGTATAAAATATGACTTAACTTTATGACATTTAAAAATATAAAATTTTGTTGTACAACATAAACGCATTAACAACAAAAAATTAAAAATACGCATACATGTCCATTACAGGGCATTCGCATATTGGCATATCTCTCAGATTTCTATGACGTTGACTGTCCGTGTTTTGTTTGGAAAATATCGTTCCTCACATAAGAACATCATTATAGCACGCTTTATCGTTCCGCCTGAACGTGATAGGAAGCTTAAGCTTTGTAAGCAAACATTCCCGGGAGGGGAATACCATATTCGCGAGCGGGATTGGGAGGTGAATACAGAGAGAAATATTGATATCATCCCATCCGAGGAATACTCCCCATATCATCCCGACAGGTGAATAACGACCTTATGACATGGTCAAGAACAACATCTATCTAAAATCCTCTGTTGGATGAGAGAAAGGTTTTGAAAAAATGAAAAAAATGAAATTTTTTGAATAAATACCTAGGTTGATATCCATATCATCCCTCTAGTCCCAATATCATCCCTGATATCATCCCTATCCCAAATATGTGATTTATCACTTCAATAAGCTGGAAAAATCAACATACATCTGAAGGATATCGTAAGACTATCGTACGGGTATCACAAGGCTATCTGACAATGACTGTACGGCACTCGTCCTGGCCTCAGCACCATGCATGAGTGTATATAATATACGCGTCAGAAATCTATGCAATATTTCTGAAATACTCACGATTGAGATCGAAACAAGCTGAGACTGACCCTAACGATCCACCCACTCACCCACCAAAATGTGTTATTCTTTTATAATTTAAATTATGGTTCGTTAAACTGTTCATTCCATTTCTATTTTATAATATAGTTCTTTGTAAATATATTTCATAACCGAACGATGACCATACGGGACACGACCGGGTAGCTACTGATGAGTTTGGTTGAGAAAATCGGCAATAATATACATTGGTAACATTTATCCCCGCGATAGAACTTTTCCGGCGCCTGTACGGCATCTTAATATCGGCAGATATTGGCCGATCATTGCCCGGCGCCCACACGATGCCTATTGTCATAATATATGCTAACTTACTACCAAAACTGTTTGTTTCAAAGTACTAGTATATGTGAGATTACCAAAATGTACAACTCTGAGTTCAAGTCAATAAAGCATGTAAATGTTTTGATATAAAGAAGATTCTTAATCTGGTCTTTACGTAATATTTAGAGTAGTTCTGATAGAACTTTATAGATCCTTATACCTATGACGCGGTATCGCCGCCAGAACCGCGCGAATAGTCGCGCGAAAAATTTATGTATTCCGGGCGAATGTTTTTTATTCCCGCAATTGATTTTAACCAATAAAAATCCTGCGTCTGCATAAGTAGTCGCCCGGAATATTGGTTACCGTCGCCCGGAGATACCCAACCAATGGGATGGCACATTAATGCTGAAAAATTCGACCGTGTCAAACCAATAAATGAAAGCCATCTTCACAACACGATATTCGATCCACCACGTGATATTTCCAGCCTTCAAATTAAGTACAGGGTGTCCCGAAAGTATGGGGCCCCCCCTAGGCAGACATATTCCAGTGTCCTCATAGTATGTGTCATATATCATTTTAAAGCTTATCCAAAGTTACATTGATTTGCCAAGTATCATGGTTTAACTCCCAAATAGGAAAAAGTTACAGTTATTTCAAAAGTTAGTGTTTTGTCAAAATAAAGTTAAAATTTTCACCACATTACTAGTCAATGAGTCTCCCCCTTGGCCATGTTAACAGCAGCAATTATTTTCAAATATAACCTTAAAAGCCCTTCCAAATAGGGGTGTGGAATTTTATAACCCTCTTAAAACCTGTTAAGGCACTTTAGAAGAGTTTCTTTAGAGTTTCTACCCTCACCGTTCTCTTTTTCCAACTCAATACCCATCCGACCCAAAAAGAATTGCTGCTGCTAAGATGGCCCGGGAGAACACATTGACTATTGATTTGGTGTAAAATTGAACTTAATTTTGACCAAACACTAAATTTTGAAATGTCTGTAATTTTTTCACATTTGAGAGTTCAACCATGATACTTGGTGAATCAATGTAACTTTGGATAAGCTTTAAAATGATATATGACACATACTATGACGACACTGGTATATGTCTGCCTAGGGGGGGGGGGCATACTTTCGGGACACCCTGTACATGTCATTTTTCAAATATTTCAAGTCTAAATATTGCTATATGTTGTAAAAGATGATTATTAATTCATGAACCCGATAAACAAATATATACTGTAATTGTAAGTTTTATTGCACTAGTTATTTGGTAAATATAGGTTTAAAACAGTTAGATTTACATTTAGAAGGGAAATGTGTTGATGATGATAATGATAGAAAATGTTCCTTATCGTTGAGAAATTAATCAATTGTTACTATCAAGCTTGAGAATATTCAACAGGAATTTATTTAGAACTCATTTTTGCTTGCCAAATAGTACTTCAGTAATAATTATATGTACAGGCAACAGATAGAGTAGATCGCACACTTAGACAACACCCCTACCAGCCATTAGATGCACACGAATATGAAATGATGGTTGAATTGAATATTTCGGACTTCAAGTCAAGATGGCGGCAGTAAACAAGTAAACATGGTTTTGAATGGTTTATTTAAGTCGGGCGAATTTCAGATTTGAGAAACAATAGCGCGAATAAAGTATTTTTTCTATTGGTTCATCAAGATCGCGCGACCGTAATATTGTCACGCGACGAATAAAATATTCGCGCGATGGTTCGCGCGGTTCTGGTGGCGATACCGCGTCATAGATGCCCGGGTATTCCGGTCGATTTTGAACAAAATACTCATCGACCGGGCGCGTGAGATGATATAGATACTAATGTTTACTTTTCTCTGCGCCATACTGCATACTTCAAATCAGAACCCTACTATGCTTGTGTAGATTATGTGCGCTTGTATGTGGATATCATTCCAGGCATCGTAAATGGTTACCTGGAGAGAAAGCATGCACCAACTTGATACATCCCGAACTTACAATTTATCCAGCCCCTCCATCCGAACAAGTGGCAAACTCACCAAGTTATCAATGGAAAGAGTGTCTAAGGTTCAAACTGACTATGCTCGAACGACCAATGATTTTAGACATCGTCCATTGGATTGGAATGTTCATCATTATCATTTGTATTTGGAGCAGGTCTAAGGAGTTAATCATTGGGACTTCATTCGTAGCATTATTCGACTTCATGCAATTTGTATACATGATTAAATTATACCCCGATCCTAAACCCACGAAATTCCGAATTCAACTTACATACGCGGTCATTGCTGGATTTCCAATGGGAACCATTGGAAAAATGGTGCTTGCACTATCCATGGACGGATATATTCAGCTATATGAAGTACTTGGTGTTTATCAGTATGTATTTGAGGCAATAGCTGGGATCATCCTTATTATATCCATAATTGCCATTTTCGCGCTTTGTGACAAATCCAGTAATCATGATGATGATGCATCAGCGTGCACATGTTTCATATTAACAGGGATCATTATACTTATATTTGCATGTGCAGGGGTAGCAATGGCTGTAATGTCGTATTTATATATGAAGCAACAGAACATTCGAGTAGATGACTTGAAAACGATGTTAAACATAGATGATAACTCTGCAGTGCTCAAATCATGTCCATGCTGGACATGGGCCTTCCTTGTAATATGGATACCTCTGATGATTGCGTCGCTTGTGTTCCTTTACGTCTCATCAAAAGGTATGTTGAATACCAACTAACTTGCAATTTACATATTCATTGAAACAATAGATTCATAAATGTATTTGTAAATGAGTTGTTTCAATCATACTAGCAGGGAACTTAGTTGTAGGTTTGCAAATCCCCTGATAAAATTCACAACAATAAGATTTCATGTATGGACTATTGAAATTATATTGTTTCCTTATGCGAACTTGACCTAAGACCGGGGACCTGAGATGACCTCAATATTATGTAATGTTTAGCCAAGAAGCGTATATAACCAAATTAATTCATGACGTTTGATCTTTGATATGATTTTGATAGATATAATAAAAATATAACTGATTAACACCCAAATCTCACAGTTTGAAGTAGCAGTACCAAGGCGTTGACAAGTAATAGTAAGAGTAAGTAAGTTGCCCATAAGTGTAAATTGCAATGAATTTTATTCCAGACTATGGATTCTACTTTATCCCTGATTACATAACGCTTCATGGGTTTTACCTTAGTACAGTAATCCTTGCGTATCACTTGGATACATTCGATGGAACAACAATGCCACTTATTACAAATGGCTACATGTTATTCCCTCTCATCATGTGCTTGGTGCTCACCGTCATATACCACTTGGTTGATGTACATGGGATGACGAGACAAATGACTGATGTACATGGGATGACGAGACAAATGAAAAAGGAAGGATACGAACTTTTCAGAGTCACTGGGCAAACAAGGAGAGATATAGAGCATCTGTTTAAAAGCACATGGGATCCACAAGAAGCCGGATCTGGGCAAGATACGGGGGGTTTGAAATACTCTCGATATGTCATTACTGATATTGCAAAGTTACATAATCCTACATTGTATAGACGATATGTTGCAGGAAAGGATACATTAAAAAGAAAAAACAAAGACAAACCTCCTCTTAAACTTGAGCAACAACGACAAAACAGAGAGATATTGCCTGTAAACACGAGTACAGTTGGTTGCACCCATCTAGACTCCATTAGAGACAATGACAACAATGAATACTTTTTGTTCCATGGTACTGGCGATGCCACCAGTGTTGACGGAATTTGTAAAAAAGGATTCCTTTTGAGCAGAGCAAGTAAGCATTCTCTCTTTGGGAAGGCTGTATATCTGGCAGAACGTTCAGTCAAGTCAGATCAGTACTGTGGTAAGTCTACATTCATTAGCCTATGCATAACCATACATAACAGTATTACATGTATATTACCATTTGAAACGACGTTATAAAACAGGTGAGGTGAAATAAAAATATTGAATCACATTTTCGTTTTCCAAAATTACAATATCGAATTAAACTATTTTTCCACATTTAATTTTAGATGGAAAAAGCTACGAGAATCTTCATATGTTTGTTGTTCGTACATGTTTAGGACGCTCCTTTCTGAATGATGACTTTAACAAGTATACTGATCTTCCATGCACAAAAAGGGGATGTATGGTTGAAAACTGTAGAAATCATCCTGAAAAGTTTGACACTATCGTATCTGACCTTGGAGCCAGAATGAGATTTCGAGAGTTTTTGATATTTGACGAGACACATTGTTTTCCCGAATTTCTGATTGTATATGACAGAGTTGCAGACAGCTAGCCTTCTTGTATTAGTAATGACTATTGTTTGCAGAAGCGATGAACTTTATCACCTCCCCATGGACCACGCATGTTGAGAAGGATTACAGATTATAAGTGTGAAATTATTTTATTTATGTTTCAGTTAATTTCAATATCTCTTTTGTTTCAATTCATTTATATTCATTCATAGAATCGGACAGTTTATATCTGAATCAGCAACGCAAGTTGTCATTCAGTGCATAATGTGGAAACTTAGTACTGGAATATTCTTGGTGTGAAATTATTTCATTTAGATTAGGCCTAGTTAGGAAAATGATGGGTAAGTGAGTGTTGATTTAAATTAAGAGTCAAGTTCAATAAGATCGCGGCCGGCTGTTGAAAAACAGTATCTTATTCGTTCGAACCCCATACGAGTCTTTGATTCTGTAAATATTCATTTGTAGATACAACATTTTGTACATTATGTTCTATATATTTGGAGTTATATTATAAAACTTTATAAACTCAAACTCATTTGCTTTTGCTTTGGGCAAAGTGGTCATTCTGAAATAAGGTTAATTTTGTTTCCAGTGGATTTTCGAAAGTCCAAATAAAATCCCATGATATTCCGGCCCTAGCCACACTACCACATACTTGTTGTTAATAGTGGGGCTAAGTTCATTTCAGTGTATTTACCAACATTAATATGTTATTTTATAATTAAGTCAGCTTATGTAATAATTTGTTCATGAAATGTTTTGTTTTATTGATAACAGTAGAACTACTCAATTGTCTGATAGAACTTAAAACAGACTAAAATTGAGTAATATTCATGTCAACAATAGAGGTATTAAGACAGCCGATGTGGCAAAAAAAATTTTTTAAAAGAAAGGTCACAAACAAAGAGATATTTTAACTGTGTTGAAGAATTGAAACGCTTAAAAATGGCTTGTTTTCTAAAATTGCCTAGAATAGCGTTAACATGTAGTGCAACAAATCCATCGTTGTTTGCAATAGGCATTCATTTTAATTTACACTATGAGTGGTCAGAGCAGATGTATGCTGAATATACCAAGTATAAAAGGAACTTACTTGATTGTTACAGAGTGCTGCCTCGTAGTAGCTCCCAGGACATTTTGTGTTCTTTGGCCTTAAAGATAAAACAAGCAAAATTAAAAATACTTCGTCAAACAATATCCAAAAATATAGTGCTTTAGTCCCTGATCTGGACGCTCTGAAAAAAGTTTTGTTGTCCGGTACTTTCCCACATAAAATGATTGTACCGTTTGAAAGAATAGACTTCCCTCTTTAAGAAAACACCTCTTCTATTGATGTAAACAGAGGCAAAAGGCACCAAAACGGGGTTAGACAAGGTAGCATTCTGAAGTCTCACTTTCTTGTCATCACGATTCCAGGTAAACCATCAGACGGATTTACTTCAAATTTTCACACATGTTACATGGTAAGAAGTTCTAGAGCTGATTAACTTTGCGGCGGCCATTTTGCATTCTGGCAGCCATCTTGGAATTTTTTTCAGATAAATATTGTCATCGCGATTCCACAAAAACCACATAACAGATGTACTTCAAATGTTCACACATGTTACATGATAAAAAGTCCTAGACCTCATTATTTTTTCGGTGGCCATCTTGCATTCTGGCAGCCATCTTGGAAGTTTTAAGATAAATCTTGTCATCACGATTTCAGGAAATCCAAACGGATTTACTTCAAATTTCCACACATGTTACATGGTAAGAAAATATAGAGGTGAATAACTTTTTGGCAGCCATCTTGCATTCTGGTGGCCATCTTGGAAATTTTGGGATAAATCTTGTCATCGTGATTCCAGGAAAACAACCTAACAGATTAACTTCAAATTTACACACATGTTACAAGGTATGAAGTTCTAGAGCTGATTAACTTTTCAGTGGCCATCTTGCATTCTGACGGCCATTTTGGAAGGTTTATAGATAAATCTTGTAATCACGATTCCAGAAAAACCACTTCACAGTTTTACTTCGAATTTTCACACATGTTACATGGTATGAAGTTCTAGAGCTGACTAACTTTTCGGTGGCCATGTTGCATGCCGTCGGCCATCTTGGAAGTTTTTAGATAAATCTTGTCATCACGATTCCAAGAAAACCACGTAAGAGTTTTACTTCAAATTTTCACACATGTTACATGGTTGTAAGAAGTTATAGAGCTGATTAACTTTCCGATAGCCATCTTGCATTCTGGCGGCCATCTTGGAAGTTTGTAGATAAATATAAAATACAGTCAAAGCATTTACCACCAACAGAGGATGCTCTCATTCTCCATATAAATAGAGCCAACTATCAGGCCTATATTTGGCGAAACGCAGGCAAATCAATGATTGATTATCAATCCCCCACATTACATGGTTGGACATTCAAAGGGAATAAACTACAAATTAAGTGGATGGAAAACGGTCCTGCCCCACAAGAAATAATGGAGCTTGTTGCTTGTAGTTGTAAAGGAGCGTGTGACTCAATGAGATGTAGTTGTAAGAAACAGGATCTCATTTGTGGAAGTTCATGTAAGTGCCGCAAAGGTGTGTCTGAGAACTGTCCAACCCATCAGCACGATGATGTTGATGAGAGCGACAATGAATATGAACCAGTTGATGACACCATTACACCAAACGTTGAAGATCAGGAAGAAAATGAATTACCTGAAAATCTCTTACCTGACAACTGGATGAACCAACTTGTCAAAGTTGATGCCATAATATGAATTATCTCACCCTGTATATACACTGGTGATCCGCTCGATTACAGGTACGATTTGTCCTTATTCCTTATTTCATGCGTTGTAGGCAGAATCCTCTCGACGTTTTTTCTCACAAACGTGAATCAGTATCATATGTCTTAGAAAATGTACATGTTTGCGAAAAATAGCTCAGAAGACGACAGAATCGTCGATTTAATTCCTAACTTAAGTTACATAAAGGTTTGGGTTAAAAGTGCAGATCTGAACTGTTTTTTCGAATTACCGTTTATGTAACTTAAGTGAGGAATTAAATGTACGATTATGTTGTCTTCTGAACTATTTGTTTGCAAATATGCACATTTTCTTAAACATATGATACTGATACATGTTTGTGAGAAAAAATGTTGTGGGAATTCTGCCTACAAAGTGTGAAAGGAAAAAGGAAAAATCATACCTTCGATGTTCCCACATTTTGTTTCCGAAACAAACCATTTAGGTAACCAGCATAATCGAGTGGATCACTATAATATACTTTAGTAGTCTTTAATAATGTTAGGGAGGATGAGTTGTAAGGCATAATATGTCATGTTAGATCATGATCTATACTATTTTTATTACAATTTACCAGTTACACTTTCTCCATGCTAGGTTCTGTTATAACTTTTGTTCCGTTTCCTATGGCATCCGTGCTTTATACATTTACATTCACAATGGTCCCTTCCTGGTATATTTTTTTAGGTTTTATGACTGTTAAATTATATAGTCTAGTTAACACCACTTTATAAACAGGTTTATTATTACTGGTGTAACTAACACAACGAAAAAAATATAATTAATTTATTTGATTTTATATAACATGAAATTATTTTTTCTTTTTGATAAAACATTGCTTATTAGAAATATATTTAGTTGAAAACTTAGAGTAAACAATCAGTTCTTCTATCACAGTTTATTTTGGTTCAGTAGATTTTTCTATACATTATTTTTATGTCACCACCACTAGTGATTGGGTGACATATTGTAATAGCTTCGAACGTTTATCTTGACACTGTTCAGTAGTTAATGTGTACTGTATACTTAACAAGGTGTGGTGACATTTTGCATTTTTCTGCATCGTCACTACTATTGAAAGCTTATGTTGATATTGTAGCAGTGTTTTTTAAGTTCTTTTTGTTGGTACAATTAGTTTCCAAACCCTTACTTATATCGATCTGACACACAGTTTTAGTGCAGGTTTAAGTGATTTTTGTTGATTATTAAACGCAAAGAGCACATGTGTCTCAAACTCGCAACATTTTGGATACAGAGCCCATTCACATAGTTTGACATGCTGGTGCTCTCAACCAGCTCGTTAGTTAATATCTGACTAAGAGACAGCTTGCTTTCCCGATGAAGAAACGTTGTCTGCAGCTTTTATGAGTACTAGTATCTACAACTATTTTTGATCTGTTTATTCCCATATTAGATTATTGTCTTGGGATATTCAGGTTTGATTTTTGTTTGCCAGTTTTACACTTTACAGTTTGCTTTTCCCACTAGGTTGCTTTACACTTTTTCCTTTCTCATTTGTCATTTTTGTTTATATTTAGTAAGGATATGATACGCAGGTCTCTCCTTCTGTGTGATCACCTGTCCAGAAGATAATTCAACTGCATGAAGAACATTTCATTGACATGATGCACAGTGAAAGGTTTTCCACACATTTACATTTTCGTTTAAAAGAGCTTTAATTCCGTTATATACTCAGATCAAGGCCAATTTAGCATACATTTCGCTCTCAAAAACCACTGTACAATAATGGATTTCAAAGAAATGTTTGACGTTTTTAATAATCTTTTTCTTTTTGATGAAATGTAGTTATTTATTCTTAAAATCAATCGATGTCATACACAAAATGCATTTAAGTGGTATAAAGTACAGAAGCAGAGTAAAAATATGTATTTTAGAATATCACCATGTGTTACCCCATTGTAGCGCCTCTTGCCCATGTTTCTATCAATATAAAACATGATAGCATACACCAAATATGCATTTATGTCAAATTATGTGGTTTAAAATACAGAAAAATAGATAACATTCTCCTTAGAATACCACCTTGTGTAACCCCACTTTACTGCCTTTTGCCCCTGTTTATATCAATATAAAAGGTAGCATGTAACCTTCCTTGTAACATGTGTAAAAGTTTCAAAAAAATCAGTAAAGTGGTTTTCCTGGAATCACAATGACAAGATTTATCCAAAAAACTTCAAAGATGGCCGCCAGAATGCAAGATGGCCTACGAAAGGTTAATTAGCTCTAGAACTTCTTACCATGTAATATGTATGAAAATTTGAAGTAAATCCGTTTGGTTTTCCTGAAATCGTGATGACAAGATTTATCTTTAAACTTCCAAGATGGCTGCCAGAATGCAAGATGGCCACCGAAAAAATAATGAGGTCTACAACTTTTTACTATGTTACATGTGTGAACATTTGAAGTACATCTGTTATGTGGTTTTTGTGGAATCGCGATGACATCTAAAAAGTAATATACAAGTATTGTTAACTCACGCAGGAGAATCGCACGACCTTATTCTTTTTCTTACACCTCCTCCGCATGTGGAAGTACATTGAGTCCATGCACCCCACTGGCCCCAGGTACCCAGGACTACTTGGGGACGACCCAGGTTTTCCCACAATCTATCAGCATCTGTAGTCCAGTCCGTGCATCTCGTGTTCCGTCTACACCACTATTGAAAAATGAGATAGACGTGTATGTTTCTGCTCACTGTCCAAAATATACGTTTATTAATTGATTTTGCACAATAGAGATCTCAGATATAATATATTTCAAGTTTGGAGTAAAATATAGAATGGCGCTCACTTTGTTTTCATAGCAATACGTTCCTTCTACGTTCCCTACGCGGAAAGCTGTCCTAATATCATAGTTATCATAGTTGATACATTGTATGTGAGCATCACAGGTACCCTACAAGGAACGGGAAAGACCATTCTTAATATTGTATGCCATTAAAGTTATTGGTACATATTCATCTTATTAACTGCTTTGACCTTTTACAATACGATTTTTAAAGAATAATAGGATTTTACAATATTGTTGACATCTTACTAGTTGTGTCAACTTCTCAAAGGATTTTGAAATAATGAGAATTTTACAATATTATTGACACTATCGTATTGATCGCGCTGAGTTTTTACAATAAACATTTTCAGAGGATAACAGAATTTCGCATATACTGCGCTCTCTTTAAAGAAGCAAAGTCGAATTAACGGAAAGAGTAAATTTTGGACTCCTGGTTTTACACAAATGGTTTATAAAAAGTACATTTCATATTCTTAAACTTCTAACATATATTCTGTTGACTTGTGTGTGACCCAAGTCCCCTCGCCCCGTGGTTACAAAGTATTCTTACCCTACTTGTACCATATATGTATCCCTTATTGCCATCATCTTTCATGTACGTAAAACTGGAGCCAAAGTGTTTCTCACATTGCTTATTAATATCCAAACGTTGGCCTGGCAGTTCGTGTCCTTCTACCATATTAGGTAGTTGATAGTGCTCATATACGTTGTCATATACGCAAGCATTTGCACCTAATATCCTGTAAACATAGTTCTCGATACAACACTGACAATGATCGCCATTAAAATATTTTAAAAATCCATATACTATGTATCCATCAATATACTAGGGTAGTAGGGTTCTGTTACAAAGTTCCGAATGTGGCAGAGTTATTGATAAGTAAAATATACCTCATCCTATTGATGAAACTCTCCGCTCCACATGGGGAGTAGCCAGTAGATCCACCACTCATCATATATCCTCTTGGTGACGGCAATCGACAGTCGTCACGTCCAGTGTAGTCAACATCGTGCCTCATACCCATACTGTAAAGCACAAGTCACATTTGCTCTACGGCGACAGTACGTCGTTCGTAGTTCGTTGAAATCAGTAAATTTCTACGGTGCTCGTAGGAAAACTGCGACCGCCTTGTGGTCACCATGCGGCGAACCCAGGTTTTACAGGCCGTAGAAATTTTAACTTGCAGTAAGAGATGATCAGTGTAACATTTCATTGAAGCATCATGAGCAAGGTGTAATAAGGTAGACATTCCGGTAACGTAGAGTGGGTTGAAATGCGCCTGTTATACAGGGTGTCCAAAAAAAAACAGGACCGTAAGAAAGTTGAATAACTCGGTCAATTTTGCATATTTCGCCTTGAAATTTTAGAATTACTTAGTTCATTCAATGTGAATTTTGTTCCAAAAGTTTAATGATAATCTGTTCAGTGTGTCAAAAACTACAGTCCTTTTCAAAACATGCTCAAAGTGGGCACTTCTCCTCTCTATGCACAAACGAATTCTGCGAACAAAGTTGTTAATGACCCTGACCTATACACATTAATGTGGATGGTAAATATTGGGGTAGTTATTGCCCTCTTAAGATTGTTAGGGGCCTGTCAGTATACTCATTGGCTTTGAGAAATCCTCAAAGATAAAATTTGGGGGATTTAGATCAGGCGAATGAGGTGCCCTTGCCCATATGGTTTGCGTTCTGCTGATGAGCTGATGAGCTGACCACCAAAGCATTGCCTAAACCATTTCAGCATATCATTTGCAGTGTGGGGGTGGTATTGGCTTGTTGAAACCACTGCTTAATTATCTCCTTAGATGTCCCTTCTGGTGCTTAGTGACCTCCAAAACTAGGTGAGAACTTACTGGTCCTTGTTCATGGTGATAGCACGTCCACAGTCACCTTCGAACCAAAAGGGACTGATGATTCCATGTTTCCTCATTGCCACCCAGGCAGTGCATTGTTCAGAATGCAATGGATGCTGTAACACTTCATCAGGAGGATGTAAGCTCCAGTAGCAATTGTTCTTTGAACAAACTTGTCCATTCAGAAAGACATGTGTGTAGGAGGATCATCAACAACTTTGTTCGCCGGATTGAATTGAGCATAGAGATGAGAGGTGCACATTTGAGGCATGTTTTGTAAGGAGCTGTAGTTTTTGACTCAATTGATAGATTATTATCAAACTTTCACAACAAAATGCACATTGAATGAACTAAATAATTCTGAAATTTCAAGGCAAAATATGTAAAATTGACCGAGTTATTCAACTTTCTTACGGTCCTGTTTTTTTTGGACACCCTGTACTACTGTTATATATTAGGACTGTCTTGTCACGGATGAAAAGATGAATGAAGTCAAAAATTATACAGACATTATTTGCAAGATGTTCACAGAACCATATTCCTCAGTTTAATTGGAGTAGTTTTTGTTTATAAAAAAGAAGAAATGACTTAAGTGTCTCCATATGCTTACGTATGTCCCAGTTCATGAGCGACACATATGAGTCCACTGAAATGCGCATTTGCCTGGCATATAGAAGCAGTGTTTCTATTGTGACACAAACCGTTTACCCACGCCCAACCAACTGCTCCGCAAACGTTCCTGAATTAAAGTAAAACGTGTCTGGTTTAAAGGAAAATCGTTGTTCCCAATACAATAAAAAGAGGTGCATTGCATCACAGTCATCGTCACGTACCGAATTTATGTGCAGTTCCGCTTTGTTATTTGAAAGGTTGGTCATGTTCATGCCAGACTATTGTAAAATGTACCAAAACGTTTCGCCATACATTAACTCACTTTACGACAAAATGTGCCACGTCCCATGCTCTTCTCTCGGGATGGGAAGCCTGATAACTAGCAGTGTTCCCCAAGGATTGGCAATCAGTCCGATTGTCACCATACCACTCTAACTGCAATATAAGTAGTCCACATCAAAATTTTACATCTGCAGTATAAAATATTGTGACGTGTCGCAAAAAGCTCGCGCACGCATTGTTACACATTTTGTGGCGTAATCCAGATAAGAGGATCCCCGCTTTTAACATGATAGAATGAGACGTTTTTGAGAAAAATGTACACACATGAAAATCCTTTCGACCTCCACATTTACCTCTATATCTCAAAACATTTTAGACGAATAACTCTGATATCATATATATATTGTTAATGGGCTAGGAGCATCATAAAACACGAATCAATTGATATTTTAGGTGAAATAAATATACGTGTTGCTGTGCTTGAAAATAGGCGAATGGCGTAAACTAGCCCTATTTTAATGAATTTTGAAAACCTTTCGTCCTCCACTTTTCCACATACAACAGAAATCACATACTTTTGTGAACAAAATCAACTATTTATTAATAAACTAGAGTTTAGGAGCAAAATAATCATGTATGATTTATTAAAAATTGATCTCGTATTTTTTGTTTAATGTACACCTGAAAAGTTGAAGGTACCAAAAAATGAGCAAAAAAGGTCGCTGTCAACAGATTCTATTTTTCAGACTCTATGACGTCACAATATGGGACGCTTACTAAAATTCGTCGTTTGAAATAAAACTACCTTTATCAAGACGAAAAATAAGTATAATAGTCATATATTGTTTGAGTTATGAGCGTTTAAAGACGAAAAATAATTCAAAATGTAACGTGTCAACATGGGATATTTGCCAGATGTTTTGGTAAAAAACTCTTTTTTAAAAACGAACGCGCAAAAAATGTGAACGGAGTGTAGTTGATCTAAAATCTTCATCGAAACAGCTTTAAAATGATATATAACTTTAATTAGAATATTATCTTATAATCCGGGGAATCAAAGTTACATTCACGCGATACCCTTAAAAAACAAATGCGCCACCTTTTTGCGACACGTCTGTACGTTGCCAACAAATCACCGGACATTTTATAAAACGTCGGTCATTGAAAAGGAATCTATGAGCCATTTATGTATTCATCTGGGTTTAACGAATAAATGAGATGGGTTGAAGGCACTCACCGGTGTCTGTTCATAAAAGAATACTCGCGTAAGAGTGGTGCTGATTGGACGAACAAGTTTGTAGTCATGAAGCAGAGCACCTATCTGGAAAAGTCAAAAATCAGATGATAAGTCTACAATACTACTACTACAAGCTGTAAATATGTTACATTGATTTTGATAAAAAATACAGGGTGTCAAATAAGTCCCGCCCCCCTCTACAGCCAAAACCAAGATATTTGGTACCAAGTGTGATATATCATTGGAAAGGTCGTCCAAAGTTACGTTGATTGGCATATATCTGACACATGTCAATCAATCTCAGAAACTTTTACATTGTATCAATTGAGGTGACCATATGCCTAGAAACATGGCAATTTGGCGTATTTGGCACGATTTTAAGAATCGTATATAAGAAAGGTCACAGGACCAAAATATGACTAAATATGTTTATGGCGATGAATTTAACCTATTTATGGATAGGGTTAGATGTGTAGAAAATAGAGGTGCAAGGAAAGTGGTGAAAACCTTTTTGTAACAAGTGGAATGTGAAAAAGATTAACTTTTTGATGTATTTCTGAGGTCATATCCTTGTCATTTTGAAGCAAAAAAGCTACTTAAAGGAGGGCACGTTAATTTTAAAAGACATCATAAAAATATAGGTAAATTTCATCCAAAATACTTGAGAGTTGGTGAGTTAACATAACTTTGGATGATCTTTCCAATGGTATATCACACTAGGTACCTTCTGTTAAGGTTTTAACTGTAGCAGGGGGGACGGGACTCATTTGACACCCTGTAAATAGAAAAGTCAGAGGAGTTGGCGTCTTTTTTTCAATTCTAACGAATTACACATTTTTAGCTTTAGATATTCACTAATCGTTGCTTTTGATCAATTTTGTTTGCATTATTTCTAAATATTTCTTCCAACGTGTCATACTCTGCTATTCTTTGCATTTACTTCAATGAAGGGTGAAGTTAGACAAGAAACCGACTGTGACAATATGGCAAATTGAGCCTGAGGCCCAGGAATGCGTTAAAAATGTTCAAAAAGTCCCCTAGTGTACTGAGTTAATGACAGTATTCCCGGGCCTCAGAATTGAACATTAATAAGCGTGAAGGCAACAATACCCCATTAATAAAGATGACGATGTAGCTTGTCATAGCGTCAAGGTCTCCATTGTATACTCGTGATATTTCTGCAGTTAGGTTTCCACCAATAAACATGCTTGTCTCAAAATTTGCAGGTCTTTCCTCTAGTGATTCAGCCCCTGTTTATGGATTTATACAGTTTGAGAAATATATTACACTGTGGCGTATAGTACGACATCAAAGAAATAAATGGTGGTATAAAGTGAATGACAGGCTCAGCCATGCCATATTCTAAACCTGACCTGCTTCGCAGATATAGTAATAATCTGGTGTTGTTGAATGGCAATAGTCCACTTCCAAATTAAACGTATCATCCAGCCCATCGTTGATTATAACACATTTTTGTTCTCTGTCATTTACATCTCCCACCAACTGATCCTGGATGTGTGCCGGCTGAAACATCATCAACAGATAACAGATAATCATCACTGATTTTATTTGTGGACTGTTGATGTGCATCAATCATTCTGGACCACATGTTAACCTATACAAATGTCAGCTAGATCTAACACATAGTGCTATGAATTGACACATATTATCTACATATGGTATATGACGTTAATATACCTTATACCAAGACCCGATGTCCCATGCCCATTGTCTTGGTTCATACACGCCAACTTCCAATCCACTGGTCAACCAATTTGACTCTCCCACTACAGCTTCGTCCTCAATCAGTCCCTGAACAAATGCATACTCACCGTCTGTGTCAAGACTAACCAGCCTAGCTCCCAGATCTGCGCACGCACTTTTGGCTAGCACGTGACCATTGACATTCTGGCCAGAGCTAACCCAATAACAATGGTTGTCATAGAATTCCCCACCTCTGCTCTCACAATCTATTAAAACGTTAAATATTACAAGTGCTACGTCGTCCACATCTAACGATGCTTTAAACTTTAATTTGCGCAATCAATTTCAACAACAGTAGATAACCTGATACAATATTTACCCAACACTGTCACGTTCGCAACACCTGGCGTATCATCTCTACAATATGGTATACCACAGAATCTCCATCGCACGTTAGGGTCTGTTGTGTAGCACCAAGGACCTCCTCCCTCGCCATCTGGGTTTCTGGACGGATTAAAAGTCATTCGTGAAAATTATGAAGAAAATGACAGTGAAAGTGATGTACACATTCATACAGATTCCTTGACTAAAAAATGACAATGTATTTAGGAGAAAGCAATACGAGGACATAAAATCCCGGCATAAAATGCACTCTATTCAAAGTGGCAATGGGAGTATTTGTTATTTGCTAGGAATATGATGTTCTCTAGACTTGGTTCATTGAATGACATTTACCTGTAAATCATTATGTTCATTATAAGGTCTTTGGTGATCCAATTATAAGCATGCCTTAAAAATGTTAGTATCTACCTGCAATAATTAGCTGCATCTGCCAAGGTGGCATCAGGAAAGTCGTCAGGATTTGTTCTAGTATGACTGTGAGGTGTTTGACTGTCCCAGCGCTGACATGTTATACCAGTCATAGTTGTACTCCTCGTACCAATATACTCTCGACCCATACGAGTTGCCTTACATTGCGTAGCTGAAATTGACAGATACCAATGAAGTCAGTGCAGCAGAAATGTACACTCGGTGAGAATGAACTTCTCTTGGAGACGTATGCACAAAGGAATTCCCCCTCTTCTTCCGATTTTTGATATATAATGATGAACAAAGAATACCTACTTAGCCTAGACAAATTCCATATATCTTTAAATACGCGTACTGTAGTACCTGTTTTACACTCGACGACATAGTATATGTACCACTCTTGGCCAGGGTTTCCATTGGTAGATGTTCCACTGACGGGCTCCGGACTAAGTCTACATTCTCTCGTCTGTAAGTTATAATCACACGATTTACAAGTAAACGTTGTCTCCTGAAGGCAGGCAGTTTTACATCCTTCCTGTGTGAGATCTTGTACCGTCTTCTGAGGCGTTCCAGGCATTGCTGTTCCAGGGAACCGATTGAATACCCTTTGCAGACACTCTTATTAAAAATAAAAACAGTACTTTGCAGAACAAAGATATTTAATTAAAAATGGTAAAGGGGTATATGAAAACGATGAAATCAAGGTAAAATGACACTCTATTGCACTGATCTCGTACATTGTCGTATGACACATGATACAATTTAAATAGTCAGTTACCACTCAGACTCAAACAAATTCTACCTTCAGCTTGATACAGCATGCCTTCTTCGCTATCATCTGCTATAAGGTAGTCCACTTGAGATTCTAGCGGTTTTTGCTTCTCAATAGTTTCTTGGAGCAGTTCGTCTTTCACTTCGTACATGACATGATCACCATAATTTTCAACTTGATGGTCACGGGATGGCATGATTGCTCTAATCGTTTCTCCACTCTTTATAAGCCCGATCTGGAAATAAATAAATGACAATTGAAAAATAAACTTATTGATGCAAACCATGAAACATTTGATAGTGAAAACAATTTTTAATAGAAAGAATACTTCAGCAGCCTAAACGTGTATTGGAAGAAACGATGCAACACTACCATTTTGCCAATACAAACTGTGGCTATCACAGGACCACTGTATTGCTCCCCTTTAATCACAGATATAGTTTCGCCACTGTATACACAATCAGGGTCAAATGTTATGCGCTGCTCATGCCCATCTTTGGTCGTATAAACGGACTGGAATTCCGATCCTGCTAGTACCCTGGCATCTCTTTTGAGTCTCACTACATGAGTATCACGATCGGCCTGAAGTACAACCAGACGGACATCAAGATCATTGAACCAAACATATATAAGTTCTATTTCATCGTTTTGATGTGGAATACCATTATGATCATAGACTTTTAGTCAATCAATCAATAAGACTTAACCTGTATTGTCAAGTGGACGTGTTCTGCGGAATCATCAGTCCCAATGCCCCTTCTCATCCTGTGTAAATCCACCAGACTCTCACCTGTGTTCGTTCCACTAGCATCGTGTATGGTAATGCTCACTCTAACATGGTCGGCAGGAGTATCAAAATCACATAACACGGAGGGAACCTTTTAAAAATTGATTGAGAATATATGATGGATACGCGTTTTCGAAACAGTGATTTGGTCGATTATGGACATCATATTTGACTGAACAATATGAATAGATGTACAGACGCGTTCTCAATGTTTCCCATTTCGTTTTATCATTAGAATGTCTTCCTTATAAAGGACACCCTAAACCAAACATAATACTGTACAGTAAAGAATATCAATAGCAATGTAAACTTTAGAAATGAGGACAATGTACAACTTACCGTCTGGCCATAAAACAACACAGCAAACACAAGTGAAATATAAACACTCTCCATTTGGTGGGAAACAAACCAGTTATGTTGCTATTTAAAACTGGTCATATTCATTATCAAAACATGTTGGTATCAGTAGTCATTAATTCAAATTGATAAAAAATCATATCAAACATAGGTAAGGAACCCATACCCCTTTTCCATATGAATACATCGAAATGGTAGTGAGATGGAGAGAATGATTTCCGAACACAAAGAGCAATGGTAACAGAAAAAAGAACAATCTGTGGTAGACTATTGTAAGCTACATGTACTAAAATGAATATCCTTCCATTTTATTTAGCCATGAAACAGTAAGTTAAACCGTAAGCGGGTAGTTGAATTTGGGAATGCTATCTAAGACCAACATAAACAAAAAGAAATAGAACCAATATGAAACGTATACCTAAACTAGATGTAGATTTTGTTCCGTTTGTAAATTATATGGCCTTAGGAAACAGCATTATTTGTCACATTTAGCATTAACTGCCTGTATAAGTCAAGTGGTGAAGTAAATGCTTTGAAACTCTATCATACTACATGTATGTAAATAGTGTTCGTGTTGAGACACTAGTTTTATGATATATACAGATATAACAGACATGTGGCCAAAACTAACAGATTCCTATGCAGCAAGAGCCTCGTCGACAGCGAAAATATCAAGTTTTCTGACCTTTTGGATGCTAATATACATTGGTGCTATTCTGGGTATTGTAACTTACTTCAAATACAGCTCATCGAGACGAACTTATAACGAGCAAACGGTTCGAACCAATGAAGAAACATTGAGGGATTATTTAAACAACGAAATTACGTGGCATAATGATATGGACACGTCATTAATTCAACATGATATCAAAGAAATTAATAAACAAGGGAGCTTCAATATAAACGAGGACGCACTTATTTTCTTTCATATACCAAAAACAGGAGGTACCATATTTGGCTGGAACTTGGTTAAATCATTGCAGCTGATAATCCCGTGTGAATGTGATGTTCAGAAGGAATGGGGCTGTTGTAAATGTAAAAATAAAAATGGTGAAAATTGGATGTTCTCACCTGTTACACATGCATGGCCATGTGGAGTTCATCCACAGTGGTTAGACCATGCTTCATGCATGAAAGACATTGTCAAGAAAGAGACGGGGGTTCCCAAGACTCTTTATCATATAACGATGCTGAGGGATCCCATTGACAGATATATCAGTGAATGGAGAATGCAGAGGATGTGCACGCATGATTGGTTGAATGGAACAACAGTAGACCCAATAACGTTAGATGAATTTATTAGGTGTCCTGATAGTTCAGCTATAAACCGTCAAACCAGAATGTTAGCTGATATTGACCAATCACTTGTAAAGGAAATGGATGATGCGTACATACTGGAAAGAGCAAAAGACACTCTGAACAAAATGGCGTTCTTTGGCATTTTAGAATATCAACTATACACTCAAATATTATTTGAAAATACATTTAGAATAAAATTCAAACACTCTTTAGTACAACTGGATGCATACCAAATGAATTTATTACCTCAACAGGAAGACGAAATCATTAAACAAAACAGTTTAGATATTGAGCTATATCAATATGCTAAAGATCTCATGTTTAGAAAAGTATTTGCATCATTTGGAGTAGAGGGACCATTGTACAAAGATGAAGATCTAGATCATCTAAAAATGTTGATACACAACAAAAAGTGATCACGCACTACACTGTATATAAATATAAATATGTATAGTACAAATTTCAGCGATGACAGTCTGTCTGTTTGATGATCACAGCAGACATAAATATACTAAATGTGAATGTGTGTTAAAATATTTTTCATTATGAAAATACATCAGTCTAATTGTAGCAGTCTGTCGAGTTCTAAACGTTTAATGATCTCTGGCCCATATGCTATATTGTACGCAGAAGTCATCAATGTTGACTCTGCCAAGATAATCTTTCTCCATAACTTCCATTATATTAAGTGCTGCTTCAACATCAAAGGTGAACGATGGAAAGATGTCTAGATGAGCCCCAATTTCGACTATTTCTTCTGGTGTCGCATATCCCTCATCACCACCGATGCCTGCGTTTCTAAAGGCATGCCTCAACGCCGCACCTCTGGAAAAGAATCAAGTTTTGGTGTTCTAGTTTTATTTTCAGAATTTCGACACGTGACATTGGTCAATCATGTCTACTAATCATTTATAGTTTGGCAATAAATACCATTAGTTTACGACTAAGCTCTAGAAGGCTACTAGGAATAAAAAGGTTTGTCCGGGCACTTAAGATAATGTGTACAATCACACTGTAATGAGTGGGCTAGAGATAAAATATCATATATGCTTTTGTGTAAATAATCAAATACATATGAAACTAGGTTAAATATAAATCTACTTCAACAAAAATAATTATTTAATTTGATGTGTAAATGTGTAACTATTTTTAATGATGACGACTGGGTGAAATTAAATTTCAACCAATTAAGTATGCACAAATGGCAACAATGCGAAAATGCAAAAATAGGATCACTCCATGCAGTAACCAAGAAAATCTAGCATCATTTACACACAAAAAGCGTCTGTATTTGTGAAAAACTATATTTACACATGGTCCAACGCCTCAGACGCCTCCATGATGCTTAGAAAGTCATCCAAGGTTATTTCAGATCCAGGTCCATAGCCACCGTTGTTCAGAAGATCCTGAAAATATAGAAACTCTCTATTCGACAAAATTGTCCAAATAATATGACTCCGTACAATTTAAAATGTGTGCAATTTGAAACCCAAAATGCGTCCAAATCATTTGAATTTGGAACCTCAACTTCCGTATGATTTTCCGGACAAATGATAATGGTACATGAAACTGGGTCTCCATTTCAAAAGTCGGACGTTATATAACATGTGAAAGTATAAACTTACCAGGACTTCTAGTTCATTGTATCCATGCAGTATGAGCATATCCCGAATTTCCTCGTATGTCATATAATCTAAACCATCAGAAATCTGGAAAGACAACGGTCATGATTAAGGTCTCAAACTAATTCTATAGATGAACGGATTCGGAATTGTCAAATTCCAAATTGAAGTAAACATATATTTTCAAATCAGACGGTGCACTTTGATTCTTAGTAATATCTCCTAAAAATAAAACTCGAGTCTTAGGGATGAAATTAGTGAGATCAGTTGGAACCACCATAACAACAGATTCTACAGAAGAAAATTTTACTAGGTCAAAGGTTATTTAAAGCACCTCCCAATTCCTAATTCTAAACAAAATTATTTTCAGCGATTTAAGAATAGAGCAAATGTTTGTAAAACTTACACTTTCCAGCCACCAAGCACGGTAAAGGTCTTCATCAGGATACCACGACATGATCTCTTGTAATTCTTCCAAATAAATAAAGCTTTAACCCGAAGCTACAGTTTTGTATTCTCTTCTTGTCTACGCGGTAATGTAATGGTAGAAACTTCGGTACCAACCAAGAGGTATATTTCAGCGGAGATAACTACCCAGAGTTCAACTGACTCTTTTAAATATACACTTTTGAGTATTACACCAAGGACGCTTGACTTTACTTGGATACATTGACATATTTTTGATGATGGGAATAAAATACTCCTACTCAAACTTTAGACCGCTTGGTTTTTGGTACAAAAATGGATATGGTTTAACAAATTAGTAATTTAAGCACTAGGGCGCTGCCACGTCGATGTACCGTTTATCAAACTTCTATTTATTTATTAAAATTAATTGATTCAGACTATGATAAAGCAATGATTCTATAACATGGTGATTGGCGGAGATTTACCGGGTGATGAAGTCACAATTTATTTGATTGGTCCCTAGTTTGTTCATACGTAGTACATCTAAAAGCAATGCATTACATGCAGAAAATATAACAAACTTTTGGATTGAACAATATTTTAAATATAATAGTAATTTGTTTTTCATCTCGCGTTTCATATAAATTATTTAATAAGGTCTTCGGATATTTCATCTAAATGAATCATGAGATGATTATCCCTATTAGACCTAAACCTTAAATAACTTGTAAACAACGTCTATATTTTAAGATAAACAAATGCAAAAAAAGATAAGACATAATTTTATGGTGATGCATTGAAAAGGTTATCCTTTAAGATTACATTATATCTTATTCATATCCAAGCACTTAAACAGTGAGGTAATATAACATATATTGCCCATTAATTCAGCATAAACATCAACCTTTGTAAATTTAACACACATGTTAATTAATATTAATAAAATAAAATGTCCAAAGTTTACTACTGTTGATAAAAATATCGACTGATAAATACATGTACATGATTCACGTGTCCTTTTTACTTATTGATAAAGGTTTCATATATTTTAGATATTGACTAGAATTTTCTAAACCAGATTGTAAAATAAACATTTAAAGTAGCAATCAAAACGTTAAGTATTTCAACATATATCTTATTTGGATTCATTTCAACTTCATCGAGAGGTAAAAATGGCGGGACTCTCAGAGGAGGAAATTACAGCATGGTTTCTTGAAAAGGTAATACAGTATACACAATACAGTCATAATACTACGACCATATTTATCATACACCTTGTAGTATAATCCATCTTTATTAAAACAAGTGAAATAAAATGACGATTTTAATTATTCAAATTGAAAACATTTGAAGTATTATTTTAAAAATGTATAAAAAGTCTGCTGAATCAAATGCGACATTCTAAGACGAGGTATTGTGAATAGTACTTAGGTAAAAAGTGTTTTTCAAGAGTGATAATTAAACCTACCCAGAGTGTGATCGAGTGGAATAAAAATGGAGCACAGATACAGGGTGTGCAAAGGGTAGAGTAACATTACTGAGCTAGCTGTGTGCATTGCTTCATTGTAGGTTGCTCTAGGTGACGACACAGCGACCAAAGCAGACCTCACAGAGCTTCTTCTCTCCAACAACTACAGTGAAGCAGAAATAGAAGTAATGTTCAATATGACAGGGGTGGATGATTCAACTCAGATGGGACTAGGGGACATACTGAAATGGGTGATAGGAATCAAACTCTTTGATGGAATGTAGGTATAATGGTCACGTTTCAAGTCTTAACGCTCTTTTTTACTGATGAGTCAATTCGAATGGCGCCTTCATGGAAGCTTTACAAATAATCAAATTTTAAACAATTTCTATTTAAACAACTTTGGGAAAATAGAGAGCAATGGAAACTGGCAGAAATTATAATATCTTAAAACAGTATTAAATACTTCATACTCAAAATAACTTAAACAAAACAAACCTGGGAATAATTGATAAATTCTACAAGTCCATGCCAAAGCATGCGTCTTCACTGCGCCACAGATTACTTTACAAAACCAATGCTTAATACATGTACATATATGATGTCTTTCAGGAGTAAACTTGGTTTAGAAGAATCTGCCCCTCCCGCAGCTGCCCCTCCTGCAGCTGCTCCCCCTGCAGATGCTCCTCCCGCAGCTGCTCCTCCTGCAGGCGAAAAATCTTCCGGAGGGGCTCCACCAGGACCAGCTGTATGTCCTCCCGCAGCTGAACCTCCAGTTCCAAAGCCAACACCTGCGCCACCTGTCGAATCTACCCCTCCCGCAACTGCTCCTCCCGAGGCCACTCCTCCTGCTGCGAAGGCTCCGGCAGCTGCACCTCCTGCAAAATCTCCACCAGCACCGGGTGGTGTAGGGTCACGTGCGAACATGACACCGGGAGAGGTGATCAATCTGGGACTGCAGATATCGGCAGAGTTTAACACTGACGCTGCACTGGCCGTCATGGACCAGATGCAACTAGACGCTGATGGCAAGATTAACGTGGATGAATTCATTAAAGCATATCTACAAGCTGCTCCATAATTGACTGAATTTGTTTCATATCAAAGATACAATATCATGATCTCTTGATTACTTTGCATCTAGCATTTTTAGTTTATTCAAACTAGCAATAATAATCCGGGAATAAAATAAAGTTAGTGGTAGTATCATCATGACGTTTCATCAAAAGCAGAATCTACATATAGGTGTCTCAGAGACATGAACTGTTCATCCTATATTATGTTCCACCAGACTATCACTAGTACTTTTGTTACTCTATTACATAGTTCGGATGGATTAACTGATTAACATAATAAAATCGACAAACATAACAAACACATGATTCAAAGGGAACTTTAATTGCTGTTGCAAAACTTTTGGTGGGGAGTGTGCGTCCAACTTAACACGCATTGTCTCTTAGTTTGTCCATTCATTACATTAGGGTCAACCCATCACTGCATCTTCAACATTGGACGCACTCTTGTGAAAGGAATGTAAATCGAATGTCATTTTGATTTAATAAATGGTTCTATTTCTTTTATACTTTATCTTTGTGTGCAAAGTACTACGAACAATGATATGATAATACACTTGTGCACATACACCACGTACACATGGCCATACACTATTTGACATAACAATTATACCATGGTAGCCTTATCAATAAAATATCCTTCACTGCAAATTAAAGATGTCAGTAACGTATCGGCATATTTGTCCTTCTATAACACACTTTTTAAACACCAGGGCTTAACATTATTTACAGTTTTCAACATTCTAGAAATTATCAGTTTGAAAATTCGATATCCATTAGTCCGTAAAAAAATATCCATAGTATTCAAATTCCATTGGCCCATAAGTCCAGTAATTAAGGCACTAACATTCAGTACTAGCCTATTCACATGCCAAGGGGAATATTCAAAATAATTTTGCCATATTTTGTTATACATTAATAAACAATGTTGTTTTTCAACTTTTTGGAAGAGCCTGTCTACAGCATGCGGTAGTCAATATCCTACTCTTATATACAGGGTGAGTCAGCATGAGTTTAGTGTCATATCTGGCACAATTAAACCTTGTTCAAATGTTCTTTCTTTCTACCAAATTTCGTTGGTCTTTTTCTAAAGGTCGTGATTCTATGGCCATTTTACAAAACATGCTATAAAATAAGATGTCATGTCAGGAGGCTAACTTGAACATATTTGGCATAGTTGTTCACAACACAAGCCCAGACATCTTGTGTTAAAGCTCTAATCTTCTTTTTTATCTCTTGTTTCAATGTTTCAAGGGATGTTAGTGTAGATTAGCCCCAGAGATAAAATTCTGGTGGGATTTATGTCTGGTGAATATGGCACGTTTCGGCATTTGGAACATGTTTTGTAAATGGCCATAAAATCATGACCATTGGATATAGACCAATAGAACTTTGTAGAAAGAAGGCATATTGAACAAGATTTAGCTGTGCCAACATACATTTTTGGGTAATCTTCTTTTGGCTCACCCTGTAGTACAATGACTCAATCTGAAACAAACTCTTGCAACTCAAAACTCCAATTCAAAATCCATCACATAACTCATTATAATATTGAGATTGTATTTTACTGCACTGTATGGTATTGTTCTGATGTAGATTAAATAGTCTGTATCTGCTACAGTTTTGATGTTGGTTTGTCAATATTAAACTTTCCTCCCTTCCCGGCCCCTGTTACAAACCTGCCTGCCCCTGCAATCAACAGAAAGTGCACTGAATCAGTTTTAGGCTTTGAACCTCATTCAACTTCATTGATATGCATGGGCCTTTATATGTTTTCTGTGGCTGTACACCAAACTGCTACACATTAAACGGTTATTTCTAATAAATTGTTGCTATAATGCTATTAATATTTAATATTTTTTATACTATGAATTAGAATTGTTTTATTGATATGATCATTTGATAACTAGACTTTAGGGGCTTTCCTGTTGCATGTTAAGGGGGGGGGGGGGGTAAATATCTAAAATAAAATTTACCTTAACCTACAAGATGTGCTAGATGAAAATGTTGATGTGGACAGGATTTGTGCGATCAACATTTTTATATAAAGACATCAGTATATCAGTTTTTCAATTATTCAAACATATCAAAGGTGATAAGGTAAATGTGGACTCACCCTGAACAGATTCCAAATTGATCACATGTTTAGCATTGTCCAATTCATAGCACATTGCATCTGTATGTGAGGGGGCGTCATAAGTGGCATGATAGGCAGACTTGCGGTCTCTGAGCATACACTCTTGTGGAAAGTTAGAAATAGTTTGAGCAATCTTTACTGCTTCGCCTACAGCTAAAAAGAGAATGAATTTTTTCTACATAAAGCTTGTTTATGGACAAACCTAGTTATGACATGTGGATGGCAATACTGCATCCTAACTTTTCAGAAAAATTATTTTAGACATTTTCACCTGAAACCATAAAATTAAATCCCATACATGTAGTTTCCTTGCTTCATTAAATTTCCCTTGTTCTTGGATCCTCAGTATGCACCTGTTGTTTTTATCTGTGACCATACATTCATAAAACATTAAAATACTCAACCTAATTGATTGAAAATACATGTATAATCTATAGTTTTTTACCTGTTCCTATTGGGACAACCCTATTAGCAAGCCCCATTTGCAGTGCTTCATTAGCTGACACACCTCGTCCTGTCAGGATCATATCCATTGCTCTAGAAAGACCAATCAAAGCTGGCAGTCTCACTGTTCCTCCATCTATCAATGGAACTCCTAAACAAAGCAAGAATATGATAGTACTATAGATTGACCTAATCTATAACATTTATATTTAAATGCTATTTTGACTTTGAATGACTTCAGTGATTTTTAACTCAAATGGTGAACTTATGGAATCAACCACTTGTTTTCTATATCACCCTTAATTTAATAAGGAATTTAGATCTTGTTTCATGGTAATTGGCAAATGACAATCATGTGACATACATGTAATCTTATATATGTATCAAGCTCTAGTGTACCCTTTTCTCATGAACATACAAACATTTTTCACATAGGGCAACATGGGATTGATGTAAGACTAATGTCATACATTTACTACAGACAGGTGACTTTCCTTACCAAACCTCCTGCAGAAAACTCCCATGATGGCTGTTTCCTCCACAATTCTCATGTCACACATCAGTGAAAGTTCAAGACCTCCAGCAACAGCATAGCCAGATACAGCAGCAATTACTGGTTTATTGAACACCATCTTGGAGGGGCCCTGGAGTTAGATTTATATCAGAATGGAGATTCATAATGTCATCCTCCAAAAGCAGGAGTTCAGATACCATCCAGTATGAAGGAAGGCAATCTGTGGATGATGTATATAGCCCTATGTTCAGATGATCAACACAAGGCAGCTCTAACACATTTACAATACTCAAAAAATGGTGTATACTGTACATGTTCACATACCATAGGTCCTAGTCCGTCATTGGGATCTGGGAAATTCTCAGGAGACACCCCACCTTCTGACAGCTGTGACAAATCAAATCCAGCACAAAAGTTGCCACCTGCAAATAATATTATTTCAAATATACATGTACTGTACACGTTTGTATAGGAAACATACCTGTAGTGGTACATTTGTATTTGAATGATAATTAGATAAAGAAATCTTGATATTATTCAGCATCCCTTCATCTTGTTTCAATATATGGACTGAATCAAAAACGTCTAAGTATATATACATTACATGTTCCATACTCGAAAATGAAGTACATGTAGACCACAGTGCAATATAAATGTACGCTTTATAATGTACACCCTGTATATACAATATACAGAGCATTTGATTAATAGGGGAACATAACTGCACTCATGCCAACTATTCAATAGTCTAGCTACAAGTGGTCACAGAGGCTTGTAGCTACAGTGTACAGTAGACTAACTAGATTGGATACTTACCTTTCCCATGCAGAACTGCCACTCTTAATGAATCATCATTCTCAAATGTCCTAAAAGCCTGTACTAATTGGGCAGCTGTTTGAGAATTAACACAGTTTCTTTTCTCTGGTCTGTTAATGCCTATCAGGAATATCTTACCAACTTTATCTGTGACAACTAAATCTGAAATGAATAGCCAATTTTAAACGGTTAAAAGGTAGTTCAGTTATACACGTGTAAGTCATGTATATCCATACAATATTACATGTACAATGTACAGCACATACTTATACATGTACCTGTAGATTGTACATGTACATACATGTATTGTATATTATAAATGTACAAAACATGACATACATGTACATGTACAAGCCCGGCATACAAGTCTACCCAATGTACATGTTGATGTTTACACAGCCGAATATTGTTGACATATGTGTAAAAATGGACAGCTAATAATACCTAACGAATGTGACATTGCGATTTTCGTTATCCTGTTTATGTTTTATTCACAAAATAACATTCAAAAGGAACTTTGAATTTTGGACTTTCAATGAATGCAGATGAACACTCATCAACTCTACAAAAGGTATTTATAAAATCATTCTCACTGAAGATTTACTGGTGAATGGGTTAATTTTACAATAGTTAATTGTAGCCTACCTGTTGAACTACCAGATAACAACCTATATTGAACAAGCCTTGACTTAAGACACGTGTTTGGAGCGATTATTCTTTGAATAACCCGATGGTGTTTCAAAACACCCGCCATTTTAATATTGCATGATGGGTACACGGGAATTCCAATAAATTCTCCTTTTGAACTATTCTATCTCGTCATAAACAAATACTGGATATTTATTTGTTATAATATAAAATAGAGGTATTATTATATGACCCTATTTACAAGAGTTAAGCTTTATTTAACTTTTCCACGTCATTTATTCAAATCGTTTGTTTGTTTATATCCAATGTTTTGCGGTGCTTTAATGCCACCTTATATAGTCTCTGGTGCTACTTTTCACTTTGTAGTATCACTGATGTGGTTTACACTGCTGTTTTGTAAGAGTTTATTTTTATTTTGTTTTTGATTTTACTTAAAATCCTTATCTACATATAACTAATGTTTTATTTACACTTAAAATCTTCTGCTTTTTATGATGTAGGTGCGTAATACATCATGTAGCCTTTTGTTCATGTCCTTGTTTAGTGTTTGATTTTCACCTGCAAGGGTTTTCAGATCCATTACACATGTGTTTCCACTCTCTAGAAGTATACAGTCTGCATCATATAGCATTTTATCCCTTAGATTCTGGAGTTTGTCGCATTTAAATAGGTAGTGGTCAATTGTCTCTGGTTGGTTGCAGTTTAGACAGAGATTTGTACTATGTATAGGGTTTATTTTCTTCAAGTGGCTGTTAAGCCTGGTGTGACCACTGAGAAGTTGATTCGTAATGCAGAATGTTCTTCTGTCAGATTCACCTAGCAAAGGCCTCTTTCCTACAGACTCAATAGAGCGTTGGATATATCCTACTTTTTTCGAGTTGTTGTATTGCCTTTGCCATTTGGACTTTGAAGTTGCGTGTATTTGACTGTATATCTCTCTTTTGGTTATTATTCTACTATCTTGACTGAGTATTTTAGCTGATTGTGCCGCCTGCTTGGCGTGTTTGTCAGCCAGCTCGTTTCCGTTAATATCAAGATGACCAGGTACCCAGTGATACTTTATGCTGATTCCCTTTTGGGAGAGGTTTTTACATGTGTTTCTTATTATAGAAATCGAATTTAGATGATTTTTGGGGGTACCTGTTTCAAACACAGAAGTTAAAGCGGGCTGACAATCACAGAAAATTAAGATATCTCTGCACAGTGGTGTTTTATCAAGATATGTGAGAGCAAGTTCTATGGCTTGAACTTCTCCTATGTAGTTATTGCCAGAACAGCTAATGGGTCTTTCTAGACAGACAGGTTCCCCTCTAAGCCCTTGTAGGTAGATTATTGCAGCCGCACCTGTAGGTCCTGGGTTGCCAAGGGTTGAGCCGTCTGTGAAGACTACTGTAGCATTATTAGGACAGTTGTTTAAAATATCCTCTATCCTGTCTCGTTGTTCAGCCTTGGTTCTGGAGAATTCATTCACTTCCCTTGTAACCTTAATTTCTTCAAAGTTAATGAAATCATTTGAGTAAGTGAATTCTGTTTCCACATTAGTTAGTGGGATTTTTCTACAAAATTCTCTCAGTCTTGAGTTGAGAATGTTAAAAGTTGTGGGTTTTTTCTCACTTGTGATATTGTTCATCCACTGATCGAATTCCCTGTGTATTGGGCTTCTATCTGTCTTGAGTTTTATTCTTGCGATTTCTTGGGCCTGCCTGGCTTTGAAAAGAATGTCTAACGGCAGTGTGTTTGTAAGAACTTCAAGAGTTTCTGTGCTTGTGGATTGTAAACATCCAGTTGCTCTCAACAGTGCCTGTCTATGTACAGTTCTGTATGTAGATATAGCTTTGTCTGTTACAGTGGAGATTATGCTAATGCCATATTCTAAATTAGGTTGTACCAGACTCTTGTAAAGGTTGCAGAATACAGATTGTGAGCATCCTGAGTTAGTGCTTGTGAAGTTTGAGATTTGTTTTAGTGCACTAAAACCTTTCTTTTGTCTTTCTAGAATATGTTGATCAAAACTCAGTTCCTGATCTAGTGTGATGCCAAGTAACTTGGTTGACTCTACAAATCTCCCGATCACGTTATCTGGGTGCAGACTGACATGGTGTGTGCAGTCTGAAATTTTCTTTACTGTTTGCCGATCAATTATTCAATATCTACGATAGTAACAACATATCCACTATTCACAATTATATCTTCTATAGTCATTCATTAAATCTACCGATTTTCACCCTTCAAAGTAAGTATTTGACGTATTTATGTCAATATGTTTTGTTTTTTTTGAAAAATTGGAACCAAAAAGTCCAATATGATCAATGATGTCAGATGTCATGGCTGCACTGAGTGTAGGCTTTGGGAAAAGTGATAGTAAAGCTTATTAATTACACTGGTGATCCACTCAATTACGCTGGTTACCGAACGTTTCGGTAACAAAATGTCGGAACGTCGAAGGTACGATTTTTCTTTTTGCCTTATTGCACACGTTGTAAGCAGAATTCCCACGACATTTATCGCAAACGTGTATCAGTAACATATGTTTAAGAAAATGTACACATTTGCGAACAAATAGTTCAGAAGACAACAGAATCGTCGATTTAATTCCTCACTTAAGTTACAGAAACGGTATTTCGAAAAACAGTTAAGATCTGCACTTTCAACCCATACCGTTTCTGTAACTTAAGTGAGGAATTAAATCGACGATTCTTTTGTCTTCTGAGCTATTTTTTCGCAAACATGTTATTTTATAAAACATATGATACTGATACACGTTTGTGTGAAAAAATGTCGAGGGGATTCTGCGCGTGAACGTGTGAAGGAAAAAAGAAAAATCGTACCTTCGACGTTCCAACATTTTGTTACCGAAACGAACTATTTCGGTAACCAGCGTAATTAAGTGGATCACCAGTGAATTAAGCACCCTTTGCTTTTGTTCGACTTGGCTTTTTAAAAGAGAGTTTCTTCTAGACTACAGTCTTTCAGTTTACAAATCTCTGAACTCATCGAGCTTGATTATCAGAGTTTGTTGTCGAAATAAAGGTGACCTTGTATATACGGTCATTTCTTCTGACATCATCGCAAAGTTAATGAGCATACATTTAGCATGATCTCTTATTGAATTTATGTATTTTTAGCCTTAAACCCGATCAAGAATGTCACAAGTGAGAAGCAACGCTGGGATGCGAGGTGGACCAGGGCAGATGCCACAGCCCATGCACATGCCTAAGCAACAAAGTATGTAAAAAAGTTCAAATATGTATTTATAAGTATGTGGACATGCACTTTCTTCTGAAAATGGAATAAAGGACATTTTATCTGATCAGAACTGGAAAGTAACAAAAATTCCAGCACACCAAAATTGTTCAATTTAGATAGAAATCTTACATCCAGCAAATTGATATTTTGAAGTCTTTTGAACTATAGATATGAGAGCATGCCTAGGTGGAAAACATGATTTTTCTAAAACATTATGTCATACATTCCATACACTTTTCCACAATTTTATTATCTTATCTACACAAGGAAATTTAAGATTCCACTATAATTGATAGACCCCACAGGTTTATGTTTTTGGCAGTTAGATAAATTCATTTACTTTTCACTATAATTTATATTCTTTCCTATAGCCCCAGGGTTGCTTTTACTGAATCCCGCCAGCCAACAACATGCAATGGCTGCACAGATGGATAGGAGTGGCCAGGTACCCCATCCCCAGGTCCATCAGGTCCCCCAGATGATGATGAGGGGGGCCATGATCCAAGGAGGGGTCCCACAACAACAGCATCATATTCAACATTATCAAGGTTAGAAGAACATAGTGTAGCACAACTGCAAAGTAAGCTAAATCAGCTGTCCTTGCTGATAAAATATAAGGAAAGATGTATGATCACAAATATAACCATCAGGCATTAAAGTTGTTGCAGATTCGATAAATCTCCATACGTTCTTGTATTTAATTGAATCCTGATATTTCGTACAGTGTGGCCTGTGAGTAATTTATTTATTTTGTATAAAGGCTCTGTGCAGCAAGCTGTTCCAGTCTCTGCACAGCAACCTCCTGCAACACAACAGCTCCCTACACAAGAGAATGAAAGTTCAGGTAAATACACTGGTACACTTGGAAAAATGAAAAAACATTAAACAAGGTTTAATTGTGCCTTATAAGACTATAAATCCATGCTGAATGACTGAGTTACACTGACATTTGTTTGGGTTACATTTTTGGCTCACCCTATTTATGAGTGTTTGTAATGAAAATGGGTGCCACACCAATACAAGCGAAGATCTAGAAAATTACCAGTATTTCGTTGAGGATCTATTTGTACTTATTTGACTTTAAGACAAATAGCTTTAGAGAGAATTTGCACCTTAGGAGAATATTTGGCGTCAAATGCATGTTAATAATTTTGAAATATCTTCAAATGTTTCATTGAAGACTATAGATACAATACATTATTTTAAGGATCATTGTCTAACATGTTGTACTGACAACCTTGACAAAATAATTCACATTAAGATTGCACAACTACAAAACATTTATGTTGATGATAAATACTGTTAACATTATGTTATGATATTTTAGAATCCTTTTCCTCGGCAAACATTAAAGAGAAAACCCCGATGTGTTTGATCAATGAACTGGCAAGACACAACAAAACCTCCCACCAATACACCTTAACAGATGAGCAAGGCCCTGCCCACAAGAAAACATTCTATGTCAAACTGAAACTTGGGGACGAAGAGTATTCAGAAGAAGGGCCTAGTATTAAAAAAGCACAACATGCTGCAGCCAAGCTAGCTCTGGAGAAAACAGCATTCAAGCATCCTCCTCCCAAGCCAACAAAGAACTATGGCCAAGCTGGATGTGAGTACAGTATGTATTTTATAATACCATAGTAATTTGTGACGAAAATGATATTCTCTGTTTATTATCCCAACGAACGAAGTTCGGTAGGGATATAGTGAAGCCCTCCGTCCGTCTGTCCGTCAGTCAGTCCGTCAGTCAGTCGTTTTTTCAAGATTGCCGCCGCTTTAAAAATGGCGGGACTTTTTCGCAAAAATCATAAATTTATCATTCTGAACCAAAGTAATTAATATTATTGTTTGAAATGTTGGTAGTATATTCACAACATTTGTCTATTTCACATATATTCTGTGTTTTTCATCCTGACCCCCAGGGGCCGTGTATGGAGGGACAGGAAAACAAAAATTTTCGCTAATTTTTTCTATCTTTCTTAAGTATAGCTTTATTATACTCAAATGAAAGGCAATTAAGAGTAGATTGCAAATATTGTATCTTTTTTCTGATTCGAGCCTTGTAAAATTCAAAATGGCCGTCTAATGTACGATTTCGCAATAATTTTTCGATCCCTTCAAAGTATGGCTATATTATACTCAAATTGAAGGAATTTTGGGGTAGATCACAATTATGGTATTATTTTTCAGATTTGTATCTCAGAAAATTCAAAATGGCTGCTTTGCAGGAATTCGCAATTCTAAAATCTAATTTTTTCAATTTTAACCAAAGTAATGAGTATAATTGATTGGAATTCGCTAATTGATATTTTGTTCGTTGGAATTTGCTACTCCGCGGAGTTGCCGTTATCTAGTTTTTTTTATAATCTTTATTTCTTAAAGTAGTTTAATCAATTAAAATCAATTCTTGTATTTTTCATCTCTTTTTTTGTATCTCTTAATCTGAGATATAGGATTAAATCATGCCAAAAGGGCTGATGTGAAAAAGTCAATCCGCAACCTCCCGATTAAATGTCGGATGCTTTTTGTATCTTTCATCTCTTCTTGTATCTCTTTTAAAGGTGAAGGCAATAACCTTACACCTACAGTTGAACTGAATTCTATAGCAATGAAGCGTGGAGAAGCAGCAATATACAAACCTATTGAGCCCCATAGACCAATGCAGTTTAATCAGCCACCAAATATGGACTTCAGAGGCATGTACAACCAAAGGTGAGAATATATTTAGTGCTACTGTGTTTATTTATATTAAAATGTTTCCCAAGCAATGTATTTTACTACATAAATGTATAAATATATTTAAGTGTCATGTAATTGATTTGTGTGGAAACACAATAAAATCTTCAATCTTGAATCTACTTATCTTTCAACTTCATTTGAACATAATGCAAGCTATAGAATATAGTATTATACATGACATGATACAATTCTGTATTAGCTTTGCTTATATAAATGCATGTAGATGTTATGTAGATGGGTTTGCTTTGCTTGCACATGTATTGTTTTGTATCAGCTGATGCAGCGGTTTGGATAAAGCAATGTTTTATCAATTCCATGTGAATTATTTCTTATTCTTGCAATAGTAAATCTATCATGAATGTCAATACAAAGCTCAGGAAGCTAATGTGTACCATTTACAAGTTTGTTGCTTTTTAACCTCTTGACTACCTGGAGTGACAAGATTTCTCATCACCTCAGAAATGACCTTGAAACCTAGAGTGACAAGAAAATCTTTCACTAAAGTTGCTTTTATTTGAACAATTTTCATCCAGTTTACACAAAAATTGCTTTTAATTGTGTAGAAATGATCTTTGCCGTCTAATTTTACTAATTTGAGCATTTGAAGTTGTATAGGTATAAGTGTCTAAAGGTGGCAAAAATGAAAAATTCTCTGGTTTTAACAGATTTTAGAGCCTGGGATTCAAGAGGTTATTGCGTTAACCTCTAACTGCTTGAAGCATTTACACTTGCATATTGTTGACTCTTTGTAGAAGAGAAATCATAAAATGTCCCAGCTTACACTCGGCTGGAATTGGAACCTGGATATGTGTGTAGTTGAATATATGTGTACTAACCATCTTTGTAGTGCCTATAGTAGTGTAGTCTCAGTACAAGATATGCTTGTATCCTTGTCTTTTCTATTTACTGTCTAACACCCACTGTCTCCTGTCTGTCTAATTAGGTATCATTATCCTCGTATGCCCAGGGTTTGCTATGTGTCATTGAAAGTTGGACAGCGAGAGTTTATTGGAGAGGGTGGCACCAGACAGATGGCAAGACATAATGCAGCGGCAAAAGCACTGAATATTCTAAGGAAACTACCACTACCTAACAATGCTACTAGCTTTGCTAAAGTACCTGAACAAAATGTGATAACTGGTGGTGCTAAACCCGTTGCTCCAACATCAGACGGTGGTAAGTTGACAACAGCATTTTTATGTCACCACCAAAAGTGTTGACATATTGTTATAGTCTCCAACTTTTTGTTCAGCAGTCAGTGTTTGGTGGTTGGCGTCTGTAACAAATTCTTACAACTTCCAATCACCATTTGCAGGTGGTGACATTTTGTCTTGTTAATGCCTTGTTAATTCCTTTTCAACCACATAATTTACAAAACATTTGTATGTCTTGAGGATGATGTTCAAAAGTTGAAAATGTCAATTTTGGGAAGGGTGTTGATGAAACTTTCGTGTAAGAATTTTTCCCCACTGACATAAATAGCTTTTTGTTGAATGTAGAGATTAAATGTTTGGAGTGTATATGGCAGTCCCCATGAAGGGGCATCATCTTAACATTTTCATTAATATTCTAGCTAGAAGACCAAACTTTATTTTTATAAAAGATGATGACATGAGATGATTGTGTTTCTGCCAAAACTTGTTTTAGTTGATTGATTTGCCTCTTTTATCTGTACCAGAAGTGTAATCAAGTAAAGGAGAAATCAACATCTATTTTCATAACAGGGGATAGGGATTATGTTGACCTTTGATTATAAATTGGACAATATCTCAAAGCAAAGGAAGGTTACACATGTACTTCTAGTCAGCCATCTTAAATCACTAGTTATCAATGAATTGTAACTTTGGCTTGAGCTATAAGAGTCAGTCCAATTGTCATTGACTGGTTCTTTTTGATATGTATGGACTGGCTTTTATATGGCTTTAAATTGGACTTCTTTTATTGGGTGGAGGAAAATAACATTGCAGCTGGTCTAGTGTACTATTTAAAACAGTTGTTCTTTAATCAGATCATTTCTGACAGTTTGTAAAATGGTTATTTCTGGAGATTTGTAGTCACAAGTGTGAAGATCAGGCGATTTATTTAATTATTAAATTAGTTTTTTATTACAGCAAAGTCAGATTCAAAAGCAGAAAGCAGTGAAGATCTAAAGTCAGAAATCAGTCTAGTCCATGAGATTGCTCTGAAAGCAAACTTACCAGTCAATTTTGAGGTAAGCAAAATACAGTATGGTCAGAATGAGGATCTTATAAAATCATGCTGGATCTAATCAGGACAGGCCTCATCCAGGGGTCTTAAAAGTGATTTGTACCTTCAACATTTAGACTGTACAATCACAGTCAGCACCATCTATCTTCTATGATCTGTGTTATAAGACAGGAAGCCCTAGCTAAATCAACGTTTCTGTTTCTGTTATTATATGTTTTAAAAGGTACAGTATAATTACAGTTTGAAACATTGGTAGTATATCCAAAAATATATCTACGTATTTGACATTTAACTTTGGGGAGGGGGCTGGGATAACAGGAATTTTCATTAATTTTGAGACATTCCTGAAGTATAGCTTTATTATTCTGATTATTTGTGCCTCAAAATCACTTTCTGTCTCAAATCCCAACTGTTCATTTATTTTACATGTAGGTAGTACGTGAATCTGGTCCACCACATATGCGGTGTTTTGTCACCCAGTGTACAGTAGGGGAGTATTCTACGGAGGCTGAGGGAAATGGCAAGAAGATATCAAAAAAGAGAGCTGCTGAAAAGATGCTGGAAGAATTGAAAAAACTGCCTGGTGAGATACATGAAATTACAATTTTGAGAATAGGCAAGATGTCACTATGTCACCACCAGAAGTGACAGATTGTTGTAGTCTCCCCATTTTGGGAACATTGTTCAGCGGTTGATGTTTGGCAGTTGGTGTTTAGCAGTTGGCATCTGTATCAAATGATGAATATGGAAATGTGATAACTGATTGTGGTTGAATATTCAATTTGTCGTTGAAATATAACTAGACATTGACTGACTTCATTGTGGTGGCAGTTGATGTTCGGCAGTTGGCATTTGGCATCTGAACAATAAATGGTAAATGTTAACATTTTGTATGTTAATGCCTTGTTTATCAGTATGAGTGATGGATAAAATCAGCGTTAGTTGAAATGATGTATTTTAAATATGTGAAATTTAAAAAAAATTATTACTGTATTCTCTCTAATGAGCGCACAGTACGCTTCACAAATTGAGATTTAGAAAGGATTAGATATTGAGAGATTCCAGTAAATACACATACAAAAAATAAAAAAAATTGCAGATAGAAATTGTTATCATTAAGGTTTTCATACTCTACGGCTCCAGTATTTCTTTCTCTGGATTAAATATTGAAACTAATACACAAAACTTCTTGTTTTCCCTAGACGATATTGAACATAAAAGTTGCATTTGCATGCATTGAAACTGTGCACTCATAATTGAGAACATCGGTACACTCAAAAATGAATTGTCAATGGGGAAAATTACTTCAATATTTTTTATCCTTTTCCATTGCATTTATTTACCCAAATGGCAACATTTTCATGTACATCAATACTGAGTTTAACAACATCTTATAGCATGATTCATCATTTGCTTTCATAGGTCTTCCTGCACAAAACAATGCTAAAGTGAAAGTGAAGGCACAAGGAAAAAAGAAAAACAGAAACCTAATTAAGGTTTGTACATTGCAATTTTTCCTATTGTGATTTGTAATTGTGGTTAAGATGATGTTCACAACTCTTCCGAGTATTGCAAAGAGGGGTTTTCTCCACAATTACAATAATTTAGATATAGGTTGCACATTTTAAGCCCCACCTGATAATATTGGGTTAGACTACATGATAAGCCAAAGTGATTTAAACGTTATATGGGGCCTTTAAGTATATCAAGTCAAGTCAAGGTCATATTTTATCCATTTATATTTCCAGTTTATTTATCATTTATCAATGATACCAATTAAAGCAAATGATTATATGGAAAAACAACACCTACACGTAGTTTCATTTTTCATCCTTTGTTTGTTTTAGTTTATTAACTACATTGATACTTTGTTTGAAGATAGTCTGTCAGTTGAGAATGCAAGTTATTATCGAGAATATCAAGAATACGTTTTTTATTAGTATGACGTTCAATATGAAGTTCCCCTTGCATAAGTTCTAATATTTCCAATTCAGTCGATCGTTTTGATAAATTCAGGATCTTTGTAGGAACTTTTACCCATATGATTTCTGCTGAATGTTTCCTTTTCAATTTGTCCATTGCTTGATCAGATAGTTGCTGATGTTTTTCCCCTGTGTTACGGCCATCGCCAAATATGACAACAATACTCCGGCCTCTTTTTCGAATTGTATCAAATAATTCTACAGCCTTCTTGTATGCTTTTTCTCCATATGTCTTGCATTCAGTATTGTTTTTCAAAATGTGTTTAAGACCTTTTTGAATCGCACTGCGAGATCTTTTAAATGGAATCACCGAATCTTCGGCAGTGTCTGAGAATGGCACAACAGCTACATTGGACAGTCTGTTGGACATGCTGCTCTTGTTTTGCGACCTTTTTTCATTCTTCAGTTTAATTTCATAAAGAAATCTGTTGATTTCCTCAATAGCATTTTTCTTGTATTTCTTCGCAATGGAACAGGAAACATCAATCAAGAAGATGATATCGACACAAAGTGTACTATCTGTTAAATGAAACATAGATTTTGTTGACATTTGATATGTGAATACTAGAAGCATATTACACTGTCCAATGACACTTTGGCTAGTAAGTGGCCATATTGAAAAATGATAGCCATTTTTATTTGTGTCATTTACATTTTTTATAAGAACTAGAAAAGAAAGGGAGCGATTTCATTGAAATATTACATGTGAATGCTTAGAAGCATTAACATGTGTTAACATATACAGGGTGTCCAAAAAAAACAGGACCGTAAGAAAGTTGAATAACTCGGTCAATTTTACATATTTTGCCTTGAAATTTCAGAATTATTTAGTTCATTCAATGTGAATTTTGTTGTGAAAGTTTGATAATAATCTACCAATTGAGTCAAAAACTACAGCTCCTTACAAAACATGCCCCAAATGTGCAAATCTCATCTCTATGCAAAATTCAATCTGGCGAACAAAGTTGTTGATGATCCTCCTACACACATGTCTTTCTGAATAGACAAGTTTGTTGCCCCAGCTCATCAGTTGCAGAACGCAAACCATATGGGCAGCTCATTCGCCTGATCTAAATCCCCCAAATTTTTATCTTTGAGGATTTCTCAAAGTCAATGTGTATACTGACAGGCCCTAACAATCTAAAGAGGGCAATAACTACCCCAATATTTACCATCCACGTTAATGTGTATAGGTAAGGGTCATTAACAACTTTGTTCGCAGGATTCGTTTGTGCATAGAGAGGAAAAGTGCCCACTTTGAGCATGTTTTGTAAATGACTGTAGTTTTTGACACAATATACAGATTATCATCACTTTCACAACAGAATTCACATTGAATGACCTAAATAATTCTTAAATTTCAAGGCAAAATATGCAAAATTGACCGAGTTATTCATCTTTCTTACGGTCCTGCTTTTTTTTGGACACCCTGTATAATGTTTATGAAAGTGATAAGGCATACAGTTTACCTTGTATTTTCTCTATTTCAGGTAGTTTGGGAAGGGATAGTGGGGGTTCTAACTCTGTACAAGCAATTGTTGTCATAGCTCCACAAATTTTCTGGCCTGTCTTTGAAAACCTAAGAGACAAAAAAGTAAAAACGCTTGTGTGTACATATTATCTTGATTATTCCATGGAAGAAAGTTCAAATAAGGATTGAGAGGAGCTTACTCCTGTCCCTCTCTCTGTCTGTTTGTTGGTCTTGATGATAACTCAAATACAAGTTGGCAGATTTGGTTAAAAGTTAAAAGGCTTAATGTTTAATGGGCATGGGACCTGTGCTCAAGAAGAGATCTTCAAAATCGTAACATTATTCAAAATGACTGTCATTTTTACATAATACATATTATCTTTGATAACTTAATGTGATAAAAACTCTAATTCATAATGTCATATATTACTCTCGATAATACTCTTTAGAAAAAAGTGATATATTGTCCCACCAACTAAACAAAAAGGATCTAGTAGGTGATGTGTGGTCTACCTACCAATACTGTCTAACCAATATTGCAATCTTACTTTAGGATTAAAATGTGAGACTTTGGTGTCTTAGCCCTACCTTTTTCTCGATAATCTCAGGACACCATTTGTTTCTTTTCCAATACAATTTATTTTGAGTGTGACTTTCTGATCTTCCGGGGGCAGTCCAGTTTCACATTGACTTCTTATCTTTGTCACCTCTGCGATGAAATTAGACTCTGCATGAGCCTTTGCATTGAGATAGGTGACAACAAGCATCAAAATGATTCGACTGGATGCTATCTGAAACTCAGTTTATAAAGAAGATACATCACTTTTTCTGTTACCTCCTCCAGAAGTGGTGACATATTGTTATATTCTCCAACTTTTTTGTGGACAATTTTCATTGGTCGGCATCTTATCCAAATGGTAGGTGGTGGCATTTTGCATGTTTAAATGACTTGATTTTATTTGGCATTAGTCAACAATAAAATAGTTTTCCAAAATTAGTAAGACACTGCAGAATAAAAGTTGATTTACCATAAATGCCAAAAGGATCTTATTTATGTACAACTACAGTAGTTAATTGACAAGAAAGGATATCCTTAAACATATTTTATCTCAAGCCTCCTAAACCAATTATTTTTGGATACAAGTATTCAGGCTTCCCACATATACATTACTAAAAGGCATGAATCTCATCATATGTTACATAATGCATGATTACCCTCAATGAATAATAAACCGAAATATATTATTAGTAAACATCTTTTAAGAATGCGTTCAAGTCATATATTTTTCTCTGAGTGTTTAAAGCTAATTTAAGAGATAAGACTAAACAACTTACCATTTTGTTGGGAAACCTTTATAAGCATCAGCAAAGTGTCTAAATATAGTTTACAATTGATTGCTGGATCATCGAGCCCTTATTAATTTTATCTAATGTGTATGTAGGCTGAGATTGTTATTTTACATTGAAATTTATGTAAAATTTATGATGTATCTTGAGATCAAATATTTTCTGAAATTAAAATGAGTTATTCATGTATTGAATTAATCTCCAAAAATGGAAAGATGCTATATTTATTGTTTTTAGTCCTCCACTGTCCAGTATATCTATTCTAATCATAATAAGTTCTCCGATTAACAATAATAAAAAGCCTGCTATAAGGGAGAATGAATAAACAAATTATCAATAAGACAATGTTTGATGATTGTCCTTATTTATGTGCTTGCTTTCAATACTATAACATTTAAACATGTCATAGATTCATACTGTAATTTTATGCAAACTAAATACTTATCAAAGGTATATTTAGTGGTTATGTTACTATTACAGGAAATATGCCTGAGTTCTCCCAATATAGGCAACCTTGGGCGGCTCTATATTTGAGGGAGAACGAAGGCATATTTTATGTCATAGTGACATAACTGATGTATTACATACCTTTATTCTCTTGGCTACTTTGTATCAATGATGTCACACATCTGTGTGTGAGTAGAATTTGATCGAAGTGAAACATGACATCATGCTATTGTCACTATTAAAGAATCTAATATCAAAACGAGGTAAGCAGGCTATATGAGGATAATCGGACAATATCGGTTGATATAGCCTGCTAACTTTCCCATTGACTTCCATACAAATGCTTTAATAGGTATGTTATACAAAAAGATATATGTATGTACTGTATGTATATTTATTTATCCCATACGTGGACGTGTTACGGGTACATAAAGCTGGTTTGTAAAAACTTATATTTTCATCAGCGGGCAGATATAGCTTTACGTCCCGCTCCGAGCGGGCAGATATAGTATATCTGCCCGCTACGTCACAATCGCTGTTCCCGTATTGGTTCTTTTTTGTAACGTTCGCATACTGAATGGATAAAAACGCAGGCAATCGCGATCTGTTTGATGCTTTAAAAAGGGAAGGAGCAGTATGCCCCGTTAATAATCAAAGATTTGAATGGGAAAATCTGGCTACGGACAAGAATACAAAACTGGACATGAATATTTTAAAATAATTCCTCGGTTGGTTGCAAAGTTTCTGAACTTTGGCCAATTAAACAATGTGATTGGTATGGGATAAACAGATCATCCTATAGTCGGTTCAGGATAGATGTATCTTTATTTACCAGCAGACAATTCACCTGTAAGGGCATTTACCTTGGTTGCATTAATGGACATTTATAGAGATAAATTCAACATGTTTTATAGTAATGGCTTATTAGCAAACAAGGTATTATTCTTTATCTCTGTCATTGGCCTTGATAGTTGATATTCTTATAAATCAAATCAGATGTCAGGATACCATGCTCAATTGATTTAGCATTGTATGTCCTTCAACCTGAAGGACAAATTACTGTATAACATGAAATATTGCCGTGGATATAAAGTTGCCGATTGCCGATTGTAAAACAGAAACGGCAACATAAAATTCGGAAATATAATTTAGTAATTGAAGATCGATCTTAGTGGGCGATAATAGTTGTTGTCTAACGTGTGTCAACTTACTGTAATAGGGTAATTTTATAACGAGTATCAACTTACTATACTTTAACAAAAATCATAAATAAAATACGATAAAATCAAAGCTTTATTTCCCAGCATTACAATTACAAAAAAGGTTAATAATAAAAATCTTGCAGTTAAAATGCATGCAGTAAATTCGACAAAATATTAAAAGGATTGTCATGTTAAAAAGTTAAAATGTCAGAAGATATAATCGTATCCAAGTGCTTTGGAAATCCCAGTATTAAAAGTTTTTAATCCCGATATTAAAAGTTTTTAATCCTGGTATTAATTGTCCTGAGTCTATCAAATGCGGGTATTATGTGAATAAATCACTCAAATTGTCACTCATATAATGTCAGGATGTCAGGTTTTCTGAGTCAGTCAAATGAAGGTGATTAAAATTCAGTTGTAAATCAAAATTATATTATAGTCAGAAACCCATGCCTCTCTATCGTTTCAAAAAATTTACCCAACGTGTTCGTCTCTGTTAATTTATGGCATCCATACTTTTTTGAAAGGTAACACTTTGAGGTTCAATTTTCTGCCGGATGCCCTTGCAAACTCTCATTGGTTGCTCTGTATTGTAGCATTCCGTTACCATGGTTACGCATCTATAGACACCTTACCTTGGAATCTTAAATCATTTGTAGCTTTGTCATTATTTTGTCTATAGAAATGATATTGGTATCAAATTAAACCTAAAACAATTTCCAATATAATTACAATATTCAATTATGCAAATTAGCTCATTTGCATAAATTGTGACGTCATAAATCCATTTTTGGTTCAGAATTTTCAAGTATAGCAATGTATCTTTAAGAACTGAAGCCGTACGGTAGAATTTCTTCAAGGTTATGACTTTTATTCTATGTGCAAAAGGTTTAAGCAACATAAAAGTGACAACAGATTCAAAATTGGATCAGAACAAACAAAGTTATTAAGCTTTCTAGGCAGCTACCATGAACGTTATCATTTAACAATTAACTTTAAACATCTTACCTTAGAATTGAAATGTTTGGTAGCTTTGTCATTATTTGGTCTATAGAGGAGATCTTGGTATCAAATTGATCCGAATTGAATAACCGGTATGGTAACGATATTCAATTATGCAAATTAGCTAATTTGAATAAATCATGATGTCATCAATCTATTTTTGGTTCAGAACTTCCAAGTATAGCAACATATTTATTAGATCCGAGGTTGTATGGCGTAGTTTCTGCATAGTTTGTCATTTATTCTATGAGTGGAAGAGGTATGAGCAACATAAAAATGATTCAAAATTGAATTAGTATTAGCAAAGTAATTCATCTTTTGAGACAGCTACTATGAATGTTACTATTTGACAATCATAAATAAAACACTAAAATAACAAAAAGGAAACAAAGCTGATTCAAGCTTATTGAGTGAAAAATATATAGTTTCCATGTCACTGAATTAATTGGTCTATAGAAATGATACAGGTATTTGTAATTTTGACTATCATTGACAGGGGTCAAAACAATTTTTTTGATTCATAGGCGTCAATCTATTTAAAAAGGCGAAACATCATGACTACATGGTCAAACATAAATATTTGTGCTGCGATTCAAGCAGTGAACATCTACATGAATTTTTTAACTGATTTGCTTCATAGGCATCAATCTATTTAAACATCATGAAAGGTCAAACATTAATATTTGTGCTGGGTTTCAAGCAGTGAACATCTATATGACCTGTTTATACAAATTGATGACGTTATATCACAAAATGTATGTCATTGCTGTTTTTTTTATGTCACCATCAAAAGCGGTGACATATTATTATGGTCTCCATTTATTGAGATGGCGTTTGGCATCTGGTGTCTGGCCTTGGCCATCTGTAACAAATGGTAGGTGGTGATATTTTGCATGTTTATGCCTTGTTTAAATCATTTACAAAATGTTATAAAAAATATCAAAATAATATATTTTTTAAAAACCTCATTTAAAAAACAGCAAGAACATTCATTTTGTGATGATAACGTGTTTTCATTTATTACAGGTTGTTTAGACCTCCACTGCTTGATATTGGAAAAAGATTGACTTTTTGCATGCTGGTGACTTGGCGCCATTCTTACACCTAAAACCTAACTTATTTTACCATACTATATGCTTATTTGTTGAATTTTCTAGCAGAAATCGGCTCCCCTTCATTCATTTTGTCAGATTATTGGCAGTGACATTAAAAATACAATTTTTATTATTATTATCTAGGGTGTCTCAAAAAATGTACCCAAAAGTATATCAACAGCAAAGATAAATCAATCAATATTTTCAGATATTTTTTGCATGGTAATTTAGGAAAAGCATTTAAGTTTTCTCTCCAAATCTAAATTTATAGTTCAGTCTTGCCTTTTTGATGCTTTAACCCTTTTTATTCCATGTGTTTAATTTAACCTCCTTACATTTCGATGAAAGACTGCATCCTTACTGCTACATTGTCTATCGTATATGATAATGTTTCTGGTGGAATGTTTTGAATTTCCTTTTACATGTTGATCTCAAGTTGTTCTATGTTCTCTTGGCTTGGGATAAGCATAAACATGGTTCTTGAAGTCACCCCAGAGAAAATGTTTGGGGTGTCAAATCTGTTGAATAGGGAGGCCCTCACAATGTCTTTACACAGAGAGAAGAAACTGCTTTCATGGGAATTTTTGTGTGGTCCTTGCTGTACATGGAGGTACTCAAACTGTCTGGAACCACAGTGTTCTCATTTGTATATCATTCAGTCTCCGTAACTCTGGCAGATGGAACTCCATTATCAATTAACCGCTAAATCATTTGACGATAATTGACCTGGTTCTCTGTGATTGTTCTGCCATATTCAACCTTGGAACTTCTTTCTCTGGGGTTATTTGAAGGAGCATGTTAAGCTAACCCCAAGCCAAAAGACCTGGAACAACATAAGGCCAATACCCAAAGAGAAAATCAAAACGTTCCACTTGAAACATTATCAAATGTAATGAACAATCTAGCAAAAGGATACAGGCTGTCATCGAAATATGAAATAAAAAGTAAAGGGTTAAATCATCAAAAAGGCAAGACTGAACTAAAAACTTTGTATTGGGGAGGAAACTTACATGCTTCAGCAACATGACCATGCAAAAATATCTGAAAATATTGATTGGTTTATCTGTGCCATTAATATTCTTTTGGGTACATTTTTGAGACACCTAGTACCAAGCTATTATAGTTCATAGATAGTATTGCATTTTTATATTAAGTGTTAATGAAGCGTAGAAATGAATAGTGAGGACTTGTGTGAACCCTAGTGAACCCAAGAGTTCCTACATCCAAGTGTCACTGATTTCCATGTGACTAACATCACCTTAATAGTGTAACTTTGAACAAATTAACGATTTATCACCATGTCATCCATGTGACATTGATATCCGCGTTAACATCACCTATATGGCATTCATTCATGTTATAATCTTCATGTACCATTATCCATGTCCGGAACCTATATGGCAGTGGTTGAGTTTTTCTTTTGTATCTATTTCAGTGGTGACTTTCATGACAGGGATGCTTTTTATTCTTAATGTATCCATCATCTTTGTCAAATTGATCTCCATGTTCACCTCACCAGTGTGATTTGACTTCCAAATATCATCTGTATGACATTAATCTCCTTGTTTTTGATATAATCTGTTATATTGATTAGATCTTCAGAAACCCTTGTCTGAAAATAATTTAAATATCTGCAATGAAATAATATCTCTGCTCCCTAAACTACATACTGTATGCTATTTTCATGCCACATTTAAGCTTCTAAACTATAAAAAGTATATTAAAATAGTTTAGATTCAACCTCTGTCAATCATGTTACTTGATTAACTCCTTTATTTTGCACCAAAATCTCCTGTTGTTACTGTTCTCAGTTTTGAATGGTATCCATACTCTATGGGGGTATACCTGAAATCCATCCATTTGAGACTCATATTTTTTCATAGATTTTTACATATTTCATATTTTGGAAACCCCTTTTAAAACAAGTTTAGATAATAAGTTCTATACCACACATACTTCCATTGGAGATGTAGGAAACCTATAAATAGATATAGGAAGGGTTAGTTAAAGAGGCTCTATGCCATAGGATAACACAATCAAGACCCCTCTGGACTTTTTTTGCATATTGAGTTTCACCACATATATACCCATCTACTTACCAAAGAAGAAGTCCCAAATCCCCCTCTTTCAGTGTTAAGTTTGCGATTGTGCTGGCTGATCTAATTATTTTCGAAGAAATTAATTCAATCTGAAGTTTGAATATACCAGGAAAGTCATCCTGTTATCTGATTGGTGGTTGAATCTATTTATCATAAACCTGATTGCCTGCCTGGTTCAAGGTGCTTGTGTGACTCAATGGGGATTCCCCTCGCTAGCCGAGGAATCGATTGTGTTTAATTCTGGAGTTTGGTTGTTCTGTTGATTATTTCCGATATTTCGGCAATAACATACCCAAAAGCTATTCTCAAAATATATCCATGGTATGTGAGATATTATATGAGCAATAACAATAGGACATCATTGATTGTCTGGGGGAGAAACCTATGGCATAATGCATCTTTAAAGTCCTACGAATATCACTTCTTTTAAAGGGCATTTTTTCTTCGTGGCTATTTCAGCAGACTTTAATTTCAGGATTACAAGTACTACTACTGAGCTCTTTGTATGGATTTGGTTATCATTTTTCATTGCATATCAAAGAGGTTATACTATGTAAAAGTATATAAAAATCATTCTAAGGTTGAATCACCAAGGATTTTGAAGGTTACAAAAATCCCCTAAAGTAGTTGTCATATTAGTAGACTGTACCCTACCATCTGCCAGAAAGTATTCACACAGTGGCGTACACTGAGCTAAAAGGCCTAAGTGTGACAGCTCCATCAAAGGAATGCATCCTGGAGGTGTGATGTGACTCCCTCAATACTTGACACAAGTTCTAAAATTGACACTCTATCTGTATTTTGAATATAAAATGGTAATTAAGATGTATTTAGCTTACGTCCAAATATCAACAAAATTTTGTTTTCAGCTTTTTCACATGTTAGAAATCAAATGAAACCAAGAACACTCCTCCATATAAATTTTGTAAATATTAATATGTATACTAGTCAACATATGTCAAAATAGCATAATTAAAGCATTACTATGTATTTATATGAATCATTGACAGTGTATGGTAAATTATAAAATTGGATTTTAAAATACAGGATCGAGATCACACGATTTTGACCCCTGTGAATGATAGTCAAAATACATGTAACATCTCCACATACTTACATGTTCAGTTCAATGGAATAATATGAACAAGTCATGTACATTTTTACTCAATAAGATTGAAACAACAATGTTTGTTTCTTTTTTCGTTATTGTAAAACTTTTTATAATTGTCGTTCCCAGTAGCTGCCCCAAAAGCTGAATAACTGCTAATTCTGATCCAATTCTGAATCTGTTGTCTCTTGAATGTTGCCTATATATCTTGCACTCATCAAATAAAGGTCAAAACTATGCACACATTCTGTCATACGGCCTCAGTTCTAATAGGTATGTTGCTAAACTGGGATATTCTGAACAAAATAGATTGATGACGTCACACTTTATGCAAATTAGCTAATTTGCATAATAGAACATTGTAATAGTACAGGAAATTTAATAAGGTCTAATTCGATACCAATATCATTTCTATAGACCAAATAATGACAAAGCTACAAACATTTTAAACTTCCATAGTAAGATGTCTGAATATAAATGTCAAATAATGACATTCACAGTAGCTTCCTCGAAAGTTTAATAACTTTGGTAATACTGATCCAATTTTGAATCTGTTTTCACTTTTATGTTGCTTATACCTTCTTCTTATAGTCTGAAGGACCAAATTTTGCAGAAATTCTGCCATACGGCCTCAATTCTAATAGATATGTTGCTATACTTGAAAATTCTGAATCAAAAATTGATTGATGACGTCACAATTTATGCAAATGAGCTAATTTGCATAACTGAATATCATTAGTTTATGGGAAATTTAATTAGGTTTAATTTGATACCAATATCATCTCTGTAGACCAAATAATGACAAAGTTAGAAATGATCTAAGATTCCAAGGTAAGATGTTTATAGATGCGTAACCATGGTAACAGAATGCTACAATACAGAGCAACCAATGAGAGTTTGCAAGGGCATCCGGCAGAAAATTGAACCTCAAAGTGTTACCTTTCAAAAAAGTATGGATGCCATAAATTAACAGAGACGAATACGTTGGATAAATTTTTTGAAACGATAGAGAGGCATGGGTTTCTGACTATTAGGGGTGTCAGCTTAGCAATATTTTATTTGGCTTTTCATTCAGGGGTGTCAGGTCGGCAAACTTTTATTCGGCAATAACAATTTTAATCCAATTCGGAAAATAAAGCACCCGGATTTAATACATGTTATACAGTAATTCTTGATAAATTTCGTAATGTAAGAATCCCATATATCATTTAATGTCCCTGACCTTCGACAAGAATGTAAAAACATATGAAAAATGATAATCTTAATATGATGAATGAGGTCACAATAACAGTTGAATGAGAGTATCAATATTTAGTCCTGTGTGCATTATGTGTATTTGTAGTACAGGCCCTCATCCTTTTAAATTAGCAATATAGAATGATACATGATTCTTTATTCCTTAAATATATGATCAGCACTGATTTTATCCTGGCCAATGCCAACAGCCTCAATCATTGCAGCATTTCAGCCAACAATCACTGGTCACTATCAAGATGCAGTAACAGCCGTTACCTTCTCATCTAAGATGGTGGATGGAAAGTGTCGTTTTTGATATTTTTGGTTTTGGTGGAATTAAACTACTTTATAATTGACTTAATGCTTTGATATTTGAACTTGATAAGCCTTATATATCATTGAAACTTTAAAGTATGACAATTTGTTCTTAAATCATGCGGGGGTGCCATGATTCAACTATATGTTACATCGCTTAAGGGAAGGTAACTGAGATTTTGATTTTGCAAATGATACGATAACTGATCTGTGGTGATGCAGTAACATTATGAGAGTTTATAATGGAGGGCGAGTTCACATAGCAAAACCTGATATATGACAAGTGGGGATTCACATTATCTCGATTCCCAATTTCAATTAATTAATCGACATTGACACCTGTCCCGACATTTAGCTCCAATTTTTTATAAGAAAAGTTGCTATCTGGGACGTCTATTGCATGGCATTGTATCGTATGGTCCAGGATAAATGCTACACTTTCCAACCGTAATGTACAAAAACTGCACATTATAGCGAAGTGCATCATTTTGGTCTGAAACAAAAAAATCTATATCATTAACTTCATACAGTAACCGCATCATCTTGGAAACAGACTTGTCAGTTATAAATGCAGACATGCACCTCCAGTTACCTTTCCTTAAGCGGTGACATAGAGTTGAATTATGGCGTCCAAGTATGATTTACGAACAAATGGTCATACTCCAAAGTTTCCATACTATGTAAGGCTTATCAAGTTTAAATATCTAAGCATTACGTCAATTATAAAGGTTACCATTATAAAGTAGTTTAGTTCGACATAAACCAAAAATATCAAAATCGACACTTTCCGTTCGCCATCTTAGATGAGAAGGTAACGGCTGTTACCACATCTTGATACTGACCAGTGAACAATGAACAGAATAAATTGAGCAGTTTTATATTTTGCCATATATCATAAAGGCCTTTATTCCTTATTTGATATCTAGGAAAGCTATTAGAAAGTCCTTTCTGGCTCCTCATATATCCAGTTGGCTATGGTATCCACGAGCTTGTTTAAGAAATACGAGTACAGGGTGACCCAAAAAAAATGCAACCCTCCATTTCGTCAATATTTTTCTTAAATGGAGGTGAATTGCTCTGAGATTTAGCACACAAGGACTTCATTCTATGTGGGATCCTTTGGCAAAGTTTTAATAATCATAGTATTATATTGATAGAGTTCTGGTTGTTTCAAAATATGCTCCAGATGTCGTCAATTTCCCTAAAAACAAACTTGCAATGTTCAAGGAAAACTGTTCATAACACGTATGTATTCTTCCCCATGGATATGGCTCAAATTTTTGCAGCCATTGCTTATTGGAGTTCTGCAATTGCGGTAGGGTTATTTTCATACACATTAACCTTTAAATAACCCCGTATATAGAAGTCAGAGGCATTGAGCTCAAGACTGTGGGATGACCATGGGTCCTCCATCCTAGGAGAGATAATCTTCTCATAGAAATGACTAGTGAGCCAGGCTATGCTATCATTAGAAGTGTGAGGAGTAGCTCCATCCTTCTAGAACCACTGTTCTTGTCTATTGAAGCCTCTGTGTCACTCTAAAACTGCCTGGGGAACACCAATATTGCGCTGTGTGTTAACAGTAACAGTGTTGGCATTATCAACCTCAAACCAAAAGGGGCTGATGATTTCATGTTTGAAATTGGCAGCCCAAGCTGTGCATTTAACAGAATGTAGGGGCCTGTGAAGCACTTTATCTGGAATTTGTGATCCCAGAACACATTATTTCTTGAGTTTACATGTTCAGAAAGAAGGGAATGTGACTCATCCGAAAACCTAACATCGGAAATGGAAAACATAAACTCTATCAATATAAGACTATGATTATTGAAACTTTGCCAGAGGATCCCACATTGAATGAAGTCCTTGTGTGCCAAATTTCAGAGCAATTTACCTCCATTTAAGAAAAATATACAAGAAATAGAGGGTTGCATTTTTTTGGGGTCACCCTGTATAACTATTATTCATGAATCTGTTAATGTCTTTATATTTCTTATAAAGATGTCAGGCTTGATATTTAGCATCCATAGCTCAGCAGTAGTGAGGCATACTTTCTGCAATAAAAGCACAGTGGAATGGGACACTTTCAGCCAACTGTCCCTTGTGCAATCATTTCCCAGAAAGATCCACAATTTTTGAATTACATGTAACTAATTGGGTATAGATTTTGTACAGTGCAACTTTTATGGAAGAAAGTTTTACTGCACATAACATACATGATATATTAAATTTCATTCCTATAAGTCATGATATTCTACCTAATAATTAACCATGTCTATACTGATGTTGAACACACAATCAAAATCAACAAAAGAAACAATCTGACCATTGATAAAGATACAATTGTAGTATAACTGATTGAAGTTAGTATTCAGCATACATGATATGCATTCCATCCTAGTATGTATATCATGTGTAAGTATGGTCAATATTCTCATATCCCATCACTCCATCCATACTTTTTTGTAAAATTATAATTCAGTTTTCTTAACTTTTACAGAAACTTTTATATATGTTTGCAATAAATACATGCAAGTTATTTCTGTGCAAGTGTTATGGATCAGTCACACAGTACCTTAGGAATCAAATGGATTACTAACAGTCCTCTCTCAATGGACTTTTCTTTGAATTGGTGAAAAATTTGTATTTTCACAGATCTTACCAAAATTGGCCAAATGTTTTTGGATCATATGATGGTAAGCCTATGAAATCACCTACTGTTCATCTGTCTATCCCTGGTGTATCTAGATAGTACAAGATCTATTCAAACAGTCAAATAGAAACTACCATTCATCTGAAGCAGTGCTTGTATCAATTTCATGGGGAAGGGGTTCTTTGAAAGGAGTTCACTTTTTTGTTGTGATGGCGGTTGAGATCCAGCGTTAGGCATCTGTAACATATGGCAGGTGGTGATATTTTGCATGTTAATGTCTTGTTGTATTTCTTTTCTAATCTCATTTATAATTAGGTGCAAATGGAGAATCAAGTCTGTCCTAGCCTAATTTCAAAGCTTCATATGGGGGAGCACCCTTTTCATTCATTCAATACATGTGGTGTGTTGTTATCTACATATGGTTTGGTTATTTTGAAGATGCAGAAGACGGTGGCTGATTATGGTGTTGGCATCAACCCTATATCTCGCCTTATCCAGATCCAACAAGCCAAGAAGGAGAAAGAGCCAATATACACACTTGTTCAGGAGAGAGGACTTCCAAGGAGAAGAGAGTTTGTCATACAGGTCAGTTTGGATTTTCACCATGGACCTAAAAGTGAAGACAAAGTTGTCAAAATACAATTTTACAGGATAGCATGAATACTTTTGGTACATACTGGCTGGTAACCTAGGATAACAATGTTGCTTAATGCAACCCTGGACTATAACAGTCCATACTGTTTGCCAGTAGAACCTACAGCCATTTATCAAATAGACACAGAGCGAGTCTTCAGCCATGGCCTCATATATTAATTATCATTATATGTTGAACTATTAACATTTACTATGGCAAATATTATTGCAATTGTTTAAATACAATTTCTGTAAATATAGGTTGGTAAAGGAAAAAGTATTACTCTTTTTATTTGGAATACATAATGAGGTATGTAATAAAACAAATAGAGACTGCCAAATTTTCAGGAAATAGTGCTTTCAATCCCTTCATGATTATGGAAATGAACCATAACTGTCTTTGCACCAACAGAATGATTTTTCAAAAGTTTAATTTCATTTTAAAGTTATTTAGTATTATTAAAGTGATTTAACAATATTTACAATTTCAAGTAACAAACTCATTTATTAAATAAATAAATACATAATATTTAAAGGGACAAAGTGCGTAAATGAAGTCTCACTTTTTATCTTCATAGTACTTCCAATGGATTAATAAGTACCCAATCTTTCATTTGACACTAAAAAAAGCTCAAACAGACCACATCAGAGTTGACACTAGATCATGACAAAATATTTTTGATCTATCAATTTATATATGTCAAGTTTTTAGCAATGCCATAGAAAGATGGCATTGTTGTTTGCATTAATTATCAATTCATTTTTGACAAGATTTTCAAGCATACGCCATCTTTTAATCCAAGAGTTATTTAAAACATACACTATTTGTGAAAAGTGGTAATTCACTTTTTTCAATCTCTGAACTTCAAGTGCTGTTTTCTATCCGAGTAATTTTTTTTTCACTTCAGTATTATCCCAAATTAAAGTTTTTATCATATTTGATTGACTGTATGAGTGACATGTCTCAAACAATATTTTGTCCTTTTTCCTGCAAAAATAGGCGCATTGCCTGTTTAATCAAGAATCTTGTTAAATCAATCATGTTCTCATGATATTTATTCAATTGATATCTAATAAATTAATAATTCATTAACTCAGTGTTTTGTAAGACAAAAGCTGGCCATGGCATTGTACACCATGCCGATAATAATCCCACCGAACGAAGTTCGAGGGGGATATAGAGAAGCCGTCCGTCCGTCCGTTTGTCCGTCCGTCCGTGTGTCCGGGCGATAACTCCAATACCAGTGGACAGATTTGGTTCAAATTTTATAGACTTATGCCTTATGAGTGTAGGACCTCTGCTCGAGAAGGAATTTTCAATATGGCTGCTCAATTCAAAATGGCCGCCATTTTTCGTAAAAAATGTAATTGTTGATAACTCAAATACAAGTTGATGGATTTGGTTCAAATTTTATATGCTGATGCCTAGGGACTAAGGAGTTTTGCTCATAAAGAGATTTTCAAGATGGCCGCTTAATTTCAAATTGGCGGCCATTTTTCGTAAAAATATGTAATTTTTGATAACTCAAATACCAGTGAACGGATTTGGTTCAAATTTTATATGATGATGCTTAGGGACACAGTGGCTATGTTCGACAAAAAATTTCCAAGATGGCCGCTTAATTTCAAAATGGCGGCAATTTTTCTTGAAAAACGTAATCTTTGATAACTCAAATACCAGTGAACGGATTTGGTTCAAATTTTATATGATGATGCTTAGGGACACAGTAGCTATCTTCAACAAATTTTTTTCAAGATGGCCGCTTAATTTCAAAATGGCGGCAATTTTTCGTAAAAAACGTAGTCTTTGATAACTCAAATACCAGTGAACAGATTTGGTTGAAATTTTATATGATTAAATCTAGGGACACGGTAGCTCTGTTCAAGAAATAATTTTCAAAATGGCGGCTGAATTTCAAGATGGCGGCTGAATTTCAAGATGGCGGCCAATTTTCGTAAAAAATGTAATCTTTGATAACTCATATACCAGTGAACAGATTTGGTTCAAATTTTATATGATGATGCCTAGGGACACAGTTGCTATGTTCGACAAAGAATTTTCAAGATGGCCGCTTTATTTCAAAATGACGGCAATTTTTCGTTAAAAAAACATAATCTTTGATAACTCAAATACCAGTGAACAGATTTGGTTCAAATTTTATATGATGATGGCTAGGGACACAGTTGGTTTGTTCAAAAATGAATTTTCAAGATGGCCACTGTTCGGTGGGATTTGCTACTCCGTGGAGTTGCTGTTTTTCTAGTTGATAATGAATTGATCAATTAGATAAAAACAGAGTTCAAAATACTGTATTCTACTTTGGAAAATGATCATAACTTATTGAAGATCAATTAGATGAGGACTTCATCTAGTTAACAGGGGGTGGGGGTTATCCTTGAGTTGAACTTTTGCATTGGTTTCTAATCATCCTGGCAAATTTCATAGTTTACTTGTGTAAGTCGGAGCAAAAATAAGTCGATGACAAAAGATTTCTGCTTCAGAGTGTACTTAATCACTCAGGTGTCAAGCTAGTCTGTAAAGGTGATAACAAACACCTGCTTTGTGGAAACATATTGAAAAAAACTAAAAATAGGGGATTTTTTCTAAAGAGCCATTGTTATAATTAGCTCTGAGTTGGGATCACCCGAACCTCTTTACCTGCCATTTATTCAATAACTATTTTGCTTACTCTATTTTATTAATTATATATTTCCTATTACTGTCTTCAATCAAATCTCAGCTAAATTTCAAGTTCTATTGTTACTATGGAATGCATGTCTGTTTGTCTGTTACTATGGAGTGTATGTTTGTCTGTTACTATGGAATGTATGTTTGTCTGTTACTATGGAGTGTATGTTTGTCTGTTACTATGGAGTGTATGTTTGTCTGTTACTATGGAGTGTATGTTTGTCTGTTACTATGGAATGTATGTTTGGCTGTTACTATGGAGTGTATGTTTGTCTGTTACTATGGAATGTATGTTTGTCTGTTACTATGGAGTGTATGTTTGTCTGTTACTATGGAGTGTATGTTTGTCTGTTACTATGGAATGTATGCTTGTCTGTTACTATGGAATGTATGTTTGTTACTATGGAGTGTATGTTTGTCTGTTACTATGGAATGTATGCTTGTCTGTTACTACGGAATATATGTTTGTTACTATGGAGTGTATGTTTGTCTGTTACTATGGAGTGTATGTTTGTCTGTTACTATGGAATGTATGTTTGTCTGTTACTATGGAATGTATGTTTGTTACTATGGAGTGTATGTTTGTCTGTTACTATGGAGTGTATGTTTGTCTGTTACCATAGAATGTATGTTTGTCTGTTACTATGTATGGAACGTGTGTTTGTATTGAGCTGAACTGACATCCAGATTAACCCAAGCTTGGTACATGCTTCTCTGTGTGCTGAGTTTATCATCATCTAAAAGTTGACTCAGGCATCATAAGATGAAGGTTTTATTTTCCTCCCTTAACTTATCTCAGTTCCAGTTTGTTTCAAAATATCAATGACATTTTAATCTTCAAAGTTTTGTGATCATTATGTCCTCACCACATAGTGCGGGGCCATATTGTCGACCTAGGCGCATCCGTCTGTTTCCGTCCATCCGTAAGTCCAGCAGTTTTTTCCAAAACTGCTACAGATATCACCTTCAAACTTTCAGGGATAACTTATGAGTGCATACAGATGTGGATGAAAAATATTTAACTTGATACCTACTTCCTGTCGGTCATTTTGAAGTCAAATGCTAAAATCCTTGTCTGCAAACTTTAAGAAAAACGGCTTCACAGGCAGCCATTTTGGATTTTCCGTCCTAAAATCTTGCCTGTAAAGTCTTGTCTACGCATTTGCAGGTGAACCGTTTGGTAGATAAATTTCAAATTTTCAGGGATGATTTTTAGTATGAAAATCTAGATCTAATTAATTTTTTGGCATTCTGGATAAATGTCAAGGCAGCCATTTTGGATTTTCCGTCTTAAAATCTTGCCTGTAAAGTCTTGTCTACGTGTTTTTAGGTGAACCATTTGACGGGATCACCCATTGGTGGAGACATTTTGTACACATTTGTGTTCTTGTTTTTATTTGCATCCATATCCACAAATGTTTAGAAAATTGGATCAATGTAGAAGCTGTTAAATGTTTTCTTTTACTGAATTCAATTATGTGTCTAGGTGACTGTTGGGTCTCAACAGTGTACTGGTGTGGGCCCAAACAAGAGACTAGCCAAGCGTGCAGCCGCAGAGGCCATGCTCCAACAACTAGGATACAGCCAACGTATGCCAGAAGCTGGAAAGCCAGCCATCAAGCTTGGGGCACATGAGAATGCTGGGGACAAGAAAGTGAAGTTTGTTGACCAGGAACCTGTAGCAACAAGTTAGTGAAGAAATATTTAAATGGTTTGCTATAGTTGAGTAAAGAAGATTGATATAATGATCTATTTGCCAGTTTAATTATACCACTGGAAAGGAAAAAGGATCCTGCTTTGTAAAATGCATCTGAACATTGATTTAAACAAACCTATTCGTAAAAGTGTGCCGCTGATTGAAAAACACAAGTCTAAGTAAATAACATCCAATAAAAAAGCAAAACTAAAAGTAACGTGAAAATATTCATTAAATAGTCGTTTCATGAATAAAAAAACATATTGATATCATTTTCATTTATTCCTATAATGATTTGTTATACTAGAATTCAATGCATTTCACAATTCACCAAAAATAATAACAGCATGATGATATTTATATCTCAATCAATTAGCCCTTTGGAAGCATCCAAGATCTAATCAGGAGGTCATGTGTTCAACAAACCACATGGTGGAGTGACTTTTTCACATCAGCCCTTAGCATAAAAGTTGATCCTATGTTTCAAAGAAACCAATAAGCCCTTTGGAAATGTTCAACTTGCCAACTTTGTTACGAGTGACACTTGATAAATTGACAATAAATATCCATAAGGCTACCACTTCCATCTTTCCAATGGTGTATTGAAAAATTGGGCAACTCGCATCAATTGTTGAATCTCCACTTTGCTTATTAAATAGAGATTTTAAGTGGGAGTCTCAGTCTAAATACAATATGCCGAATGAATTATTAATCATCATATTTTATGAAAAAACACATATCTTATATGGTTTATTATTATTTTTTTATATACTGATGAGTCATAGATGTCACGCATGATAATTTTCCCATTAGGGCCATTAGGCTGTCATCCTCCTTAAATATGCAATATGTGATCTTTTATATCAGCAAATATTGAATATATTTATTATCATTTCATGAGCAATGATTCAGAATCACAACAGTCTGAGAAAACTAATATTTTTCCCGATTATGAAATATCAGGGAATTTTAGAATTGCCTCAAAAATGGCTATGACGGTCAATCAATTTAAAATATTTTAAAGAAATTATTTTTAAGAAAAGTCAAGGGGTTTTAGTTAAGTAGACTTTTGAAGTAAAAAATTGAACCACAAACTGATAAGATAAACTTATGAAAAAAACTCAGTGAAAACTACCAAAATCATGCATCATGTGTGAAATACTAACAAAAGTCAAATGTCTTACACATTTGCTTAGGGAATGTAAAACTGAATCCGAAAAAGAATTTTTGATTTTTATTTCACCACCACTGAGTGGTTGGTTTTCAGTAGTCAGTCCGCATTTAGCAACTGTAACAATTGACGAGTGCTGACATTTTGCATGTTAATGTCTTGTAATATGTAGTGGCAACCCTGAAATGTTTACACATAGCCACCTAGAGCATTTGAGGGTTGTAAAACTGACCAAATGTAATTAGTTAATAACATATAAAAATCAATCATCAAACATTTAACTTGATTTTTTGTAGCATCATCCGATGGTTTAGGCCGGCAAGTTGTGCCTGGAATCTTACTGATGCCTGACCCTAACAGACCTGGTGTGCAGGGAATACAGAACTACCCAGTGAACCAGCAGCCTGGACTGCAGCGCTCCCCTGGGCCACACATAGGCATGGGCTACTCCCCACAGACAACAGCAGCCATTGCTAAAGAACTCTTAGACCAAGGTATTTCATCATAATACATGAATGTTCCTGATTATCTCAATCCTGACTTTTCCAATCATCTCCAATTTTGTAAAATGTGTTAAATTCACCTACCGTATTTGAAAAATTAATGTCATGTTTCTGTATGTACGCGCAAATGGCAGATTTCTAATCTGGTGCCATTGATCCCCATCTGCCTCAACCCACTCATTGTACTTATTACAATTATTAATTCATAAACTTTGGAAGATAAGTGAAGTTGATAATTGCTATTATAGGTTCATCTCCCACAGCTGAGGCACTTGTTAAATCTACAACAAAACCTGTATCTCCTCAGCAGTCCAATGTCATCAGACCCAAACAGCAGCTATTATACCTGGCTGATGTACTCAACTTCCAGGTTCAGTTCACAGACTTCCCCAAGGTCAGTACTGTATGTTTTGAGAACATCTGAAAAGTTTTGCCCTAAATTCTACATTTAATCCCTTTTCATTAAACACACATTTGTTTATGTAACAGACTTTTTGCAAGTCGTATAGGAATGTTTGTACATTTGATATAGATTATCTCATATCAGAGGCTTGAGAAATTGTGTTATCTTCATCTACTAACCAGTGGAAATATATTCTTTTATGTCTTTGGTCACAAAGAATTTTTAGATTGTTTGTTCTCATTGGTCTCCCTTTCTCAGATAAAAAATTATTTTGTTTAGATGTTGACAAATCAAGTTCAATACAAAAAACTTTTTCTCGCTTTCAGGGCAGTAACAAGAGTGAATACCTTTCACTAGTGTCCCTCTCCACGAATCCTCCACAAGTTAGTCATGGTGCAGGAACAACAATAGAGGCTTCCCATGATGCCGCAGCACTGACTGCATTGAAGGCACTCTCTGAGATTGGATTGGGTGCTGTGACCAGGGATAGTGGGGAGAAACTTGCAGCTAGTGGGCCTAGTGGTGATGGGTAAGTAATATGTCCATTGTCATGACAGCAAAGATCATGGTTCGACATTGTATATTGTAACTTAAAATTGTAAGTTTAGAAGAGACTCTCTTGCATTCATTCTTAAAATCTGTATTTTGTATTGAATCCTTAATCACCACATAATATGTGAGTACATTACAATTTACATTATAATTTTGGATTAAAACATATTTGCATCAGCATGTTGCGTTTCTTGTACATAAAATAAAATGCCTTGTCATTTAAATTCATATTACAATCATCATCTTTTTTAAATATCTTGAGAAGATTTAATTAATTGATCTTAATTTGATGATTTCAGTCCTCATCTAAATGAGCTAAATGGGAAAGCTCCAGTTGCGGGAAGCGACTCAAATAGCACGAGTGTTCCCATCAAACAGGAGAAGTAAGCAGTTCATTGGTCAAACTACATCACATGATAGTCACGTGATCATCACATGATCATCATCTGATACATCATGATTACATGTGAAGACAACCATGTTATATTTGTAGTCCAGAAAGTGTTCTTCTTTATTCTTAAGCAGTCAGTCTTTAACACCATAAAGTGGAAGGAAATATATGGATGTAAGTGCTGACAGGGTGCTACGATTAAAACAATGTATCATTAACTCTAATAACTTCTGGACTATCAATATGAGAGAAAAAAAACAGTTACATATTTGTGGAAATGTTTTCAACGAGGGTTAGCTAATAGTGTGAATACCTTGAGTAAAAGTGTTCACTTAATGATTTTATTGTAATTATATATTCATAATGAAATTATTTCTGAATTAGATGATCATAAAATTGGAATTTTAGATTAAACAAATCCTTTTTTCTGTCATCACATTCTGTTTAACAAATAACGTTTTCAACATTTTCATGATTTAAAACAAATTATGAACTTTAATTTCAAGTCTGTTCATCCCATTAGCAGATTGCTATTGTTATGCTGCATTGCTTATATTTCATGTTAAAGTACAGTTCAGGTTTTCTTACTGGTAAAAAGACTGGTTAAAAGAAATATGAATCACTCTCGATAACTTGAAATTAAAGTTTCAATTTTACATGTATATTGTATTTAATCAAATATGATTTTTAAGTGTGCATACAAACATCTTGGTGGCATTAATATACAAATGTGGATTACATTTTGTAAAGGTTATTCATAAATCGAGAATTAATGAATACATTTAGTTTCATTGTTAAACAGATCAAGAATATTATTGCATCACAAATCACTTTATCACAATTGTTTAACTGTAGATTTGTTTGATGAAACCTCCACAAATCACCAAGTTGTTTGTATTAACTATTTGAAAATGATTACTTTCAAGTTGTTCTTCCTATTTGCAAGGTTGATATAACATCCAAGTCTTGATCAACAACCAGCAAACTCTTTGATGTATGTTTCAATTATGGCTTAAAAGCACATACTAAAAAACACATATTTGCAGTCAGATAAAAAGTATGCCTGAGTAAATAGACTTATCATTTATCAACGTTGCAAAATTGGAGATATGGGTTGGTTAGAAATCATTAAATACATTTTTGATTTGTTGTCTTCATGTCTTATCATTAACTATAAAAACAGACTGAAGACATCAACACTACGACAAGACAAGACAACTCTAATTTATGAAAACACTTGCAAAGTACTATTATACCCTTAATATTGACTTGTCTAATGTTTCATTAATTCGGTTTGTAAAAGTAGAAGTCAGCCTATAAAGAAGACTTGGATTGCTGGGTTTATGAAGTGGAAATGGAATAAGACTCTTTTATGTAAATTATTGATGATTGGTAGTGTTTAACGATTTTGGTGACAAGTTTATGTATCACGCGTTGTATCTGTGAATGGCTATTCAAAGTATTGAATATAGAATATGCATTCAGATGAATGACGTCAGTGCCATAGTTTTGATAAGAATTTGATCTCTAAGCTACCCAGATGGTGCATTTGGGATTTGATCATGACAACAGTTAGGATTTTGATCAATATGTTAGTGCTGGTTTTACCCTAAAATCTGCTTTTTCCCAGCAGTCCAGTCACCTTGACTGTTGTCTGTACCACAATATGTTCTATCTTCCCATGATTCATGCAGTCAAAGACTTTTGGTTGGTCAATAGAGACCATGTGACTGAAAGATGAATGCATTCTTTGTGGTATAAGACAAATAGGTTGACTTAATACTGAAGTAGCTGTATATGAACTTCTCAGTTAATGATTATTGTTAAGTACTTGTCTTACAGTGCTCTGCAAACATATTATTATAATTGAAGTTCTTCATAGTAATCTACAACTGTTGTTGGAGAAAAACTCACTTTATTAAACTTTGATGAATTAATTAGCCACTAATTGCTTTTTTGATCATCAATACAAAGTATTTAATAATCTGATAATCTTGGGCTAACAGAATTATTCAAATGTGAAAACCATTTATATTCAATTTTATCCTAGTTTATGGAAATGTAGTTTTTTCTAGCATCTAGTTATAGATTACCTTCATAACAAAGTAAAGCAAAAAAAACGAACTTGTATCCTATATTTGAACAATGTGTGGGCTGAGCGCAGATATTGATGGAACTATTTGTTTGATCATTTTAACAGCTGATTTCTGAAATTCAGTGTTATTGGTAATTGCTTGCTGAGTTGTAAGGAATGATATGAGAGATTCCGATCAATGATCAGATAGTAATCACTAATCAATATGACAAATCTACCAATATACTGAAAAGGAGTACTCATGTTTCAGTCTGAGAAGTTGTACGTCACATGCATTTCACTGAACTTGGCAGAAACCTGTTATATTTAACTGGTAAAGGTTCCTTTAAAGGATCATGCTTTACATCACTATGTGTTGAGTGTTGTGATTCATTTAAAGTCCTTTAAGAAACAGGAATGCAATATGTGTGGATAGAAACATTTTTATTACGTTTTAAGTTGTTTTTTTATTACATATTAAATTTTACAGAAGATGAAGGTAAGGATGAAAGATGAAGATGAAGGTAGTAAAATTAAATAAGCGTACAATATTAAAAGTAATATATGTTCCAGTTCACTAACTTGATGTCTTATTACGAAATGGATGATATCACTTTGTTTAAATAAAGGATAAAAGTTATGACAAGATATTGTGTTATGTTCAAATATAACTTGTTTATCCACCTTTTTGTCTTATTAACAATAAAAAGTAATTTTCTTAGTTTACCTAGAAAGATTCTATTTTTAGAAAACATAATCCTGATCCTTAATGAGAAAGGTTTTCCCTCTGTGTTTGATTAAAAAATTGACCATCAAGAACATTTCTGTATATATAATATTGTTTTATGTTACATGTACAAACATCAGTTATAGATGGATCAAATAAGCATAAATAAAATGCTGTTAAGAGTTGCATTTTGCAGGTCAAAGAATAGCGTTTAAATTTTGGTTATTCTCTGGCTAGTAGCTTTTGTGGTTGGGCCCTCTCAGCCATATTCCCGGGCGTTTAAAATGTTTAGATAGTATTTAACTTTTTCTCAAATATAATTCTAAGACTTACAGGCAACGAAGGATATTAAAACTTAAAAAACAAATGGTAGTGTGCTTTTTGTCTGAGCAAGCGGTACTCTGCGAGTTGTTTGTAGAATGAATCGGGGTAGTTTTTTCATGCATTTCGCTTGTGTTTTTCATCTAAAAAACATCAATACACTTTAAAACATCTAATTGACTACAAGATTGCACCATATAATCCCTAAAAATATTTCTCATTTTCGAGGATTATCTCTGGATTAACGCCCAGATATTGTTATTTCTCGAACTACAGAGGGCTGGAAATCATTATTACGATCGCTTTTGGATAATATTAATGCTGTTTTAAATAATTTCCATGTGTGCCAATAATTTCTCAAATTGTGTTAATGGTACCCCTTCCTTAATCCATAGAATTTTATCTTTGATGAATTTCCCATAGTAATTCAATGGTTTAGTTTCTGAGTTTCAAGCAGATTTTGAGATAACAAGAAAGTTAACTATTAATACACACCTTATTTGGTTGTTTTGGCTTATATTACAAGCCAATGAGGTGTGTAGAAAGCCCTATGAAGTTTGAAAAATAACAATACCAAGGTGTTAATCCAGAGACAATCCTTGAAAATGAGAACTATTTTTTAGGATTATATGGTGCAATCTTATCGTCAATAAAATGTTTTAAAGTGTATTGATGTTTTTTAGATGAAAAACAGAAGCACAACGGATGAAAAAGCTCCCCAGATTCATTCTACAAACAACTCGCGGTCCTTTGACAAAATTAGGCGTGACTCTCATTGGATTCCACATTAAAATCAGATGTTCACCACTTACTAGTATTGAACTTTTTCTTAAACTCATAGAAGCACAATTTATGGAATTTACGTTACATTTTGAAAGGAAATTATGGGTTGTTGACACTAGTTGTTCATCAATTTTAATCTTGTACAATGTTACTCACTTCGAGAGCCATGTTAGATTTTGAAACTTATTATTCGCAGGAAGTAAGTACAATGGACATACTAGAATAGTACTAACATACATTTTTGATACCTCATATTCGACTTACTGCTTGCGGCCATTCGTATTGATGAAATAGGCTTGTCTGGATCATATGTGATCCGGTTTTACAATCAATCTGATGTGAGTTTTTCACGATCCTTTAACAAAAGAAAAGTATCTCTGCAACATTTGCATGAAAAACATCATTACTAACTTATGCTGAACGTAAGTGACACAAGCCTGTAGTTAGACGATATTAAAAGTGACATAATTTTCCGTCTCACTAATGCCTCACATTTGATCTACGGCAACCATACGGCGGTCGTAGCTTCCCAAAATCGAGAGAAATATGCATCATTAATATAGGGATAAGCGGTCGGCCTACAATAAAGATCTTCTACATCGATTTTGTGAAGCTACTTGTACGGCCGTCGTAGAGGAAATGTGACCAAGGCTTCTCTTGATGTAATTTCAAGAATTTGATATATCACTTTTTTAAAATAAAGGGCATGAATTATGATAAACTTGACATGGTACTAATATTTTCTGAAACATATAATAATAAAAATCAGATCTAGAGAGCATCTCCACAGAGTAGTCCGAAAAAGTGAATCCTTCCAACAGTATATTTCAGTTATAACCCGCATCACTGGGCTAATATTCTAACATGTTTTTGAGGACGCTCTTAAAAGGTCACTCAATCTTAAAGGGTGACGCATATCGTTTAGCAAATCGAACGCTCGTTTCTGGTGTTGCTCACCGTTTAGTATAAAAGGCCCGATCCCGGAATAATACTCAAGGGTTCACAGGCTCGAGGTCGTTGTGTCAACACCTCTAACTGTTATATAGCATAAGTATATTATAAATCGTCACATATTTATAAAACGGTGATTTTTATTTTGACAAATCAATTCCACATTTATGGGTGAAGTTTCAGGATCTTCTATTTGTGTATAATAAGGAAAAATTGACATCTTTTCCCCATAACGTAATAGCACACAGCTTGGTATATGAAATATCCTACAAATGAAACAAAGCAGTTCTAATACAAGGATTTATATTGGCTGTTGTACATATTCTTTGAACGCAATCACTCTATGGATAATGTTTTCAAAATCATTATAAACGGATTACTTTATCTCAAAGACAATTTCAATAAACTGGATTTTACAGAACTCCCCTTATTTCTTAAAAATGGACTGATCCGGTCGATTCGCCTGGAGCCGCCATATTGTTTTTATACGGGATGCTTATCGGAACCCTTTAAATCTTTCAGAAGTTAACGAACAAGTTTAGATTGGAAGATGTGGGATAAAGAAAACCGTAAAGATTATTTTTGGAAGTTATGACCAAAATGGAGCTGAAAAATAACTACCATAATATAAGAGAATTTCAAATGAACGTTCTTCCTTTGTTTATCAATATTGTTTATTCCATTTTACGCTACTATTGTATCAATAGTCATAAGTCATAAATATGTACAATTATAAAAGCTGAACAATATATTGGTAAAGAATATATCGAGTACTATGTAAATAATAAAATCTATACTTTTAAATCCACAGGATATCTTATTATGCAAAGTCTAATTATTCTGGTAAGAATTGAATGTAGAATCTCTACATTGCATTTATAATAGAAAACCATGCCTGGTGTTTGATTAAGAAATATAGACCAAGATCGGGTGTTATATCGACGAATAAAACCCGCAGGGTTAGGAAAAAACCTTATCTGTACCCCGAACAACCGAAAGGTTTTGTGCCTAGCCCTAAGGGGTTTATTCGTCGATATAACACCTAATTTGAGGTCTACATTACGATTCGAACAATGAAAACTCCCTTAAATGATGTTTCGAATATTCATTATTATGACCCGACGTTATGACTCGTCACACATTACTCGTATGACCAGGGGTAGTGGTAACGAATATACCCCGGGTGAAATGTTGACTTTGTTCACAGTTTATAGAAGGCGTGAACACAGTCATGTTCGAACTCGTATTAAATGCACGTCTTTCAGTGGAGCTATCAATGCTCGTGAAAACATACGAGGCCCGATCAGAAAGTAAGTAACCAACTGCTCTTATTTCTTCATACTTCATTCAATCACATTGAAATTTTCACAGATGATGTAGAAAATATTAAACTATTAAATAAGACCAAGGACAATGGGTTAGCGTCAATTTCATTGTTATTGATGTTGCTATGGTGACAATTGTTTCGGGTAGGCGGGGCACCCTGTTTTAAGTGGCGTTTGAAGATAATTTGTAGAGTTTTTCTACATGTTGTAATACCTCCAAATATATCAAATTCAAATGTAAGACTACATTTCAACACAAAGTCCTTCAAATTAATCGCCACAAAAGTCAATGCAGTTGAGGCAATGTTTTACTCCGTCCTTAAAGAAGTGCAACATGGCACCATTCAATGACTGCAAACTGCCATTGAAATTTTGGCCTTATTGCTATCCAAACGGACTCTACATTACAAGATATTTGCATTTGGAAAGAATTTGGCCACGTGGGGCCAGGTCTGTGGAATAGTGAGAATGGGGTAGTTGTGTGGCCATGGAAAAGGCTTAATCTACTGTATCGTCGGTAATTTTGGCTCTGTGGAGGTGGACCAATTATCATCATGCGAGTAAAATCCCCCTTCAACAACATTTGACTGGATTGAAACTGTGACTGAATCATGACCATCATTATGACAGATATACCCTTGATATCTTGTCGATAAAACAAATTATTCAGTCTTGCATAAAAAAATGTTAGGTCATTTGGAGGAATACAGCATGTAAAAAACTCTATAAACCATCTTCCAAAGCCGCTTACAAAAGGGTGCCCCGCCTACTCAAAACAATTATCATTATCATATAGCAACAGCTATAACAATGGCATTGGCGCTAATCCATTGTCCTTGGTCTTCTTTAATAGGTTAATATTTTCTACATCATCTGTGAAAATTTCAATGTGATTGAATGAAGTATGAAAAAATGAGAGCAGTTGGTTACTTACTTTCTGATCGAGCCTCGTACATACATATACAGTATATCAAATCTGTGTTACAGACATCTTTGCCTTATTTGTCTACTATCCATGTATATTTGTTTGACTAAAGTTGTGTATCTGTTGCCTGTTTGTCGATGTTGGAATCGTTTATACTATAGATTGTTGGTCGATTTATTTGTCTCGATTAGTAATCAAGCGTTCCTTTAAATGTAGATTCGAGTTCGATCTTTATTTTAGAAAGGGAGGTAATCACCTGGACCTGAAAAAACACAGACAAATAAATGAAAATGCGAAACGATACCTATCACAGATGAAAGTTTTTCTGTTAAAATTAATTGTGAATAGAATGTAATTTCTATGTCTGTGCAAGTAGTATAGAATGACAATTCGCACGACTCCAATTAAACAAATAGATTATACAAGTTATATACCGGTAACAGGCCCGTAGCCAGGATTTGCCAAGGGGGGGGGGGTCAGTTTTCAAAAGTTTCTAGGGGGGTTCACATTTGACAATTTTGGTCCAAATACGGCTAAAATCACTTGAGAAGTGCTCAAAATGGTGAAAAACTGCATGATTTTGGAAGCATTTTTGGCCAGGGGGGAGGGGGGTTCGAATATACACCCCTTGACTACGGGCCTGGGTAAACATACGATCGTATTAGAGAAATGATCATGAAACGGATTTAGTGGAGTCCCTGTTAAAAGTATGTATGAGAAATGTATTCTTAGGGACAATATCTTTATAGTGCTCGTATGTAAAACTCATTTCTCATCCTCGGCATTATGATTTATTACATGAGAATGAAATAACATTAAATTACAATAAATAGTTATGAGAAACGTTTAATATAGTGATTTGTATTTAATTACTATTGATGAATGATATTGATTTAGATCAAGTTCATGGAAAAAGAAAACACAATAGCGTTTGTGGAGCCAACCTATGTCAAATCTAACAAACAAAATACTGAATGCTGGAATAAAATCAATTACTTTCACTGCTTGGCTAAGAGAATATGCAAATTATCTACAGGAGTTGGGGAACAAAGGCGTAGCGTGTCTAGAATGTCCCATTAGGTCGTTTACCCTGTTTTAGAAATTGTATTGATAACAAAGTCTATCAGATGAAAATAAATACTTGACTCACCTGTTGAATACATACACCTGCTCCCTGAGAAGCCCTCGTTGCATTCACATTTGAAGTGGAAGTCGGTGCCGCCATTGTCCACAAACACACACTTGCCCTGGTTATAATCCTCGCTACAGTATCGTGGGCAAAGATTATCTGAAAGTTCAAACATGAACTTGAACTTTTCCTTTTCAATATGTGAAATAAAAGTGAAAATACTGATTGTTCTAAAAATGTTCCAAAATGATACGGAAACAACCCTTTTTTCCTTCATAGAAAAGGTACGTTGAATTTTTTACTTGATGAAGAACAGAAATTTCCCAATAAGCAGTTTAAAATTCAACGAAATATTTCTATGCTCTAAAAGAACTCTATCACGATCGATGCATGGTTGAATACAATTCCAAACATGGAAAAATGGGTGATGGTGCTAAAACAAGCTTTTCTTTCAAACTTCCAATAATATTTCCCCATCACAAACAGAGTCATTTCACGTTTGTATCGGCACAATTTTCCAAACATGGAAAAATGGGTGAAACATATGTTCCTCTAAAACTAAATAGAATTACTTTCAGAGATTTTTGAGAGTCAAATTCTCCACCAGATGACTAAATTTCTAAAATATTATTTTATTCACTTATAAAGTTATTCCATATTAGTCTCGGTACAATATTTTGGGCTACCCTGTATAATATATTTTAAATATTTTCGATTTGTGATTTATTTTTCGCTTCTTTAGAAACCAATTTTAGGTCTGATCGAAAAACACAAAGGCAAACATTTGAAAAGTTTATTAAAACGATAAGACCGATTATATATCTATTATATCCACGTAAATCACCTGATGGTATAGAGCAGAATCGTCCTTTCCATCCGGGTCTACAGACGCACATGGCCAAGCTAGATTCCCCCTCCACCATACAATAGCCCCCGTTACTGCACAGCTTTCTCTCATAAAACTCCTCACAGTCACTCTTATACTCGTAATCATCTGGTATATTATCTGAAATTAATAAATGAATAAATAGATAAATAAGTATAAAATAATAAAATGACAGCAGAAAAGTGTCTTCGGATCGTATAGTAGTTGTATTAGTTGTTGGTCTATAGGTGCGCACTTTTTTCATATTTTCATGATATTTCTGGCAATATCGAAACGTCATTTTTGATCATATGTTGAACCAGTATATGTTTAACAGAGCCCCATGACTCGAATGGAAAACATTGTTCGTGAATTAGAAGTACATAATTCAACAATGCAACCTCAAAGTGAATGCTTGGACGTTTTTCATTTTATGTAGAAGTATACAGAGTATACATTTAGGTTAGGATTTGAATACTATACGTACTGATATCAGCTGGTCCAGCACACCAGGGGTTACCGGGGTATTCTTCCTCTTCTTTGTCTTCCATACCCCATTCAGAGATCCACTTTCCCTCTCTACACTCAAGGTAGCTAAACGGATAGACAGTCTGGTATTCGCCATTGCAGGCAAACGTCACTGTACTTCCGCATCTGTTCGCTTTTGAAATATATGTATTTCCTTCAAGGGGGTCTAATTTTTTGACTGGACTGCATCTTTCGCATTCTCCTTTCTCCAATTGCCGAGCTCGTCGATGTGCACTGCGACCTCGTGCTGCTAATGTCCCTTGAAAAAATGAAATTATAAAAATTCATTTCTATCGCCGTGAAAATATTTTTGTTTGAAAAGTAGATTATGGAAGTTATTATCATTTACATAACTCGTTGACTGGTTTGATGATCATGACAGTTTTACAAAGTTTACAAATGTCGTTAAATATCAAAGTTGATTTCTAGGAAAGGGGTGGCTGGTCTTTTAATTTTAATTTATTTCCCCCATTTGAGTAGCAAATGTTAAGATTTTGATACTTTTCTCTTATATATCTTTTATGCTTTGCTGCAAATATTATTCGCCTGTCTCATAGTTAAAAGTCAAGTTTTAGAAATTTCTATACGATTGGGTCTACGAAAAAATAGAATGATTTCTTTTCTCTGAATCAATATTATCTGTGATTATCTTTTTGCTTTTGATTAGTAAAAGTGTATAGTTCTGACTTAATTATTTTGCCATTAAAATATAAGCTTACATTATGTCTAGATTTAAGATCTAATATTAGAGTATGACCCTACTGTGTAATAGTAAACCAGCTGTTAATTATATAATATAGAATATGTCCATTATTATCCAAAAATCATAATTCAAAAATTGGTATCACCCTGTTTGTCCACCAAACCATGGCATCTCATTTCTTCTCGGCAATGATATCATGGTGGATATAATGAGCTAGATTCAGAGATCCAAGAGAGTCATTAAGGGCAATGATTACGTAATAATTACAACCATCGACTCTTTCCATCGGATTAACTGATATTAGAGAATATGTATCATACTAGTATTATCATTTTAATATTTTTCTTGAAATATATTTAGCAGGAAGATGTGATGTATATCATAATGTCATTTGAAATGATATTATCTCATTTAATATTTTCAAAATTTCGTTATTTTTCGTTAGGTACGCTCCCGTCAGATTCATGTGCACTAACAATGTTGGGGGACATTAACGCATATGAATACGTTTTTTATAATTAATTTTCATTGTGATTTGTGATGAGTCCTAAATTAGGAATCAATACTGAATTTTTCCAAGCACTGTCAACCACGTTTAAGTCCGATAAAATATTATTGAATAAAATTCTTAAAAATGCTTACCGTATATGCATATTTGTAATACTGATAAACCCAATAAAAGTGATCGCAACTGCATTGTCCCCCTTTGACTGCTATCCAAATACGATGTTTACTGTGTAAAGTTGGAATCGCGTAAATGGAAGATAATGTGGCTTCCCTTCATTGATATAGGCCATCCTACGTTTGATTGACATTGATGATTTAATCTTTATCCTGAACATTAATATTTATCGGAATAAATATCTAATACTGAAGAATATATTATTAGGGATCCCTCTTCAGGTAGGCCTATTTTATTGGTTCATAAATGGGCGGACGTTGCACAATTACATTACAGAAATTTATACTAAAATAAGAAAAATAGTATATTAACGGTATTTGTAACAAAATAAAATAAACATTGAATACTTCGAGAGAATGTCATTAAGTAAATGATGTAGTGCATTTATGTTTATTTTTATTATGTTACCCCTGTTAAGGCCTGTGAGTCTTATGTTGCTATGTAAGTCCAATGGACAAAGTCAAGATTTATATTTTATTTTTTGCGGCGGGGAGATACCGTATGTTTATTAATTTTCTGTATCTTTATTCCATGCCTTATGCTCTGGTGGGGATTCGTATAGTATCTAATTTCTAAATGAGAAACGGATAAGATCATAAACATGGTTTAATTTCTCGGAGATAATTAATCACCACTTCTTTACCTTAGTATACTAATCATTTATTTCTCTGTAAATTAAGTCAATATAATTCAAATGGATGTAATAATACCGGTACAAGGATCAAGACAGAAGGAAGCATTAATCCCAGAGCTGTAATTAATTTCATTCGCCCTCATGTCTGACATTCAACAAAAGATCGACTTCTTCAAATATTACATTTATTTCATACAACGTAAGTTTTTAGTAAGTATTTACAAATAGTATTATCCTGAGGGAAATATATTACAACATAGATAGATATATTGTATTTCCCGAGGGTTACACCCTTTATCCCATCGTTACAAGGATATAGATCGAATATCAGGTGAAGATATATTTGATATGTTTATCAAGATATCATATCTTAGCAAAGAATCCACAAACCATCGAATATCACTTCTCAAAAAGCGATATTCGATGGTTTCAAAAGTGATATTCGATGGTTTAGATTTTAAAATCTTTTCGATTTTTCACTTTTTTCAATAAAATTTAATTTTTACATTTTGAAATTCTTTTTTCAATTTTTTAGATTTTATAATTTTTTTAAAAAGATTTCCCATGAGATAAACGGACAATCCTATGGTTTTTCAAATAATATCAATTATATTCACTAATGGATATAAATGATATTTTTTCAAAACCATAGGATATTCCTAATAGTATCCAAAACCGAACATTAAGTAACTGATTTATCCTATACTTCGATTTCAAATACACAGATCTCTCTGATTTCAACTTTTTTTGCCAAGTAGCCCTTCAGAAATTATACGTCAAATTTGGTTTTACGGCTTATTTTCATTTTTTCTTTGATTTAAAAATTTATCCACAAATTCATCATTCATTCATTGCTAAACCATAAAAGTTGACCTTGACCATATTTCACCTTATCATAGGCCGCCAATGGACACATCAGTCTCAAATAAGTCTTAATACACCAAACACCTTTATATTGAGATTTGACCGTAGAATACCTTGACCATTAAACGTTGGCCTTGATCTCAGATAGCAAAATCAAGTTTCACAACGACTTCACTAGTATAGGGCTTCGAAAGGGCTTAAAACGCCAAATGCTTAGATATTGACTTTTACGCCCCACGATAACGATTATGTTTTTATAACACCGGTGGTTTGATAAAAATTGCCTCCAAAAGAATGTAGCATTTCTAAACAAAATTTATAACTGGGGCCAACAACAATGGCCAAGAAGTGCATGTCTTTTTCGCACGTTTTTTATATTTTTCATTGATAAAGTGCCTAAGAAATCGATCAATATCATGGTTTATGGACCACTCGAACTAGTCGAACTGGAACATCACGTCTTACCCGTTCCTCTAAAAGTCTCTGACGCCCAGAAAACCGTTTGAATGGGTTAAAATTCTCTCCTAAGAGATTACGCTTCATGAGGCAAAGACCTTGTTTAAGGGCTGGAAGGTCCAAAATAAATATAATCAGGAAAAACAGCATTACAAAACCTGATGACGTAAAACCCAAGGCCTTTGCTGACACTCTTTCATCAGGTTCGAACACGTCAAACAGTAATTTTTTGTGTTCTGTCACTTTGGCTGTCGTCTTTATTGCTACAATTGCCTGTCCTAATGTACCGGTTGATGTAAATGAAGCGTTTGTAGAATTTACATGTTGCGTTGTGGTCTCTGTTGATCCATTTATTAAAATTGCTGTGAACTCTGATGTTGGGCTCTTTAGTGTTTGATTTGAGGATAGCGAGGAAGTAGGTTCACTTGTGGGTATTTTAGTAAATTCAGTTGTGCGTATTGTAGTAAACTGCGTTGTAAATACTGTAGTACGCTCAGTAGTGGGAATTGTAGTAGGCTCCGTTGTAGGCTCTGTTGTGGGTTCAGTTGTTGGGACTGTGGTGGGTATTGTTGTAGGTTCCGTTGTGGGTATTGTAGTATGCTCCGTTGTGGGTTCAGTTGTGGGTGTTGTAGTAGGCTCCGTTGTGGGTTCAGTTGTGGGTGTTGTAGTAGGCTCCGTTGTGGGTTCAGTTGTGGGAATTGTAGTAGGCTCCGTTGTAGGTTCTGTTGTGGGTATTGTAGTAGGCTCCGTTGTGGGTTCAGTTGTGGGTGTTGTAGTAGGCTCCGTTGTGGCCACCACAGTTGTGGGAATTGTAGTAGGCTCCGTTGTAGGTTCTGTTGTGGGTGTTGTAGTAGGCTCCGTTGTAGGTTCTGTTGTGGGAATTGTAGTAGGCTCCGTTGTAGGTTCTGTTGTGGGTATTGTAGTAGGCTCCGTTGTAGGTTCTGTTGTGGGTATTGTTGTAGGCTCCGTTGTGGGTTCAGTTGTGGGTATTGTAGTAGGCTCCGTTGTAGGTTCAGTTGTGGGTACTGTGGTGGGTATTGTTGTAGGTTCAGTTGTGGGTACAGTAGTAGGTTTTGTTGTTGGTATTGTTGTAGGCTCCTTAGTAACTGAAATTGCAAATTATCTTTCAGATTTACTGAAGGATTAACAATGAGCCTTGGGTCTAATGTGAAATATTCGCTATTATTGTTGCAAAGTGTACATTCTTTAAAAACAATAATTGCACTCCTCTTTGTTATGGCTGAAGATTCTTTAAAATAAAATACATCATTCTATTGTGTTGTGTGGTTAACACCCCAGTCACATTTGTCGTACGGCGGCAGATCCATCAAAATCAGAGAATTTCTGCGGCGGGCGTAGGAAAACTACGGTCGCCTTGCGGTCTCCGTACGGCGTATGCAGATCTTTACAGGCCGCAGGGTAGGCGTAGGAAACAGGTTTTAGGCCAGGTTTTAATTCTTGTCGTATCTTTGCTGTGAACAAGTTCGCAAGACGTTTGACCCAATTTCCCCGAAGATCCAGCTCGGATTGAGCTTGCAATAGGCAGAAGGTTATTAAATATCAGCGAGTATGATTAAAAGAAGAAAAAAGCTTTCTGTTGGTGTGTTGGTTTATTGTACAGAGTCCCTAGCTGCGAGAAGTGCTTCTCACAGCTAGGGACCAAAACGCCGTTAAAATTAGGGGCCCTTTATAACAGAATAATGATCAACAGGAAAGCATGTTTTGCTTTGAATGGAACAAGTGTGAAGAAAAACGGTGCAGTATGAGACTCACAATCCTTGATTTTCAAACATCTGTTGGGTTTAAACTTCAAATTAACAGTTTTTTTTTGTATATAGTGGACCCCCATTCTTTGTTATTGCGGTATTTTCATGGTGGAGGTCAAACAGGTATAAATGGGCCTCACAAAATTCTATAATCTTCTGAATGTCAAGGAAATCATCTTCCTCTTCATCGCCCGATTCATCAGGAATGACATCCTTGTTCTTCCTTTCCTTTAATACGCTTATATGTAATGGCATTTGCCAGAGTTGTCATAATATGTGACCGGGGTCTTGGGAAGACCCCAACACTTTTTATTTGATATTAAGGATTTAAGACCTGGGCTCAGTGCATTGTTTGCTGAATCATACCATGAACACGTGGTACTAACTCACCGGGGCGTATCGAAACCAAAACGCCCCGCAAAACCGTTAATTTAAATTTCAAATCTACCATGTCTTTGGAAAATCAATGATTGTGAGTCTTACACTACACCTTTTTTCTCCAAACTTGTTCCATTAAAACCTTCACAGAAATACCTCTCAGTCGAGACATTGCTTTTGTTTACAAAGTCCCTCGTTTTAGTGGCGTTTTGGTCCCCAGATGTGAGAATTTGCAAATTCTCAGAGATTACAACCACAATCCTTGATATCTCGCCAGTTCTTCTATCACTCTCCCCCATATTCTGCGCAAGGACACCCATTACAACCCTCCATCGCTGCATCAACATGTTTACTACATGAAACGCAGAAATTCTACGCAACTGTTCGAAATTGACCAAAACGCCCCGTTGTCTTCCAAAACGCCCCACAGAGTCTTTGACTACAAACGTGTAGTTTCAAGGTGTATATATCCAACGGGGCGTTTTGGAAGAGAACGGGGCGTTTTGATCAATTTCGAACAGATGCGTAGGACTTTTGGAAATTGCTGCGTTTAATGTAATAAATATGTTGATGCAAGGGCGTTACAATACCCGGGAATTTATCGGTTCGTGCAGTACTTGTTTGTGATAGCGCCCTCTGTAGGTCACTGTGCTTAAGCCTACATTAATACGGGGTAGGATATCGGGAATTCGGTCAGTTTCCATCCGTCGATTTCGCTATGAATTGAAGCAAGTGTGACCACTTTATCCACTTAAACAATTTGATAATTGATTAAATCTTTAAACAAAATCGATAAACACGTTATACACTTCCTATCTCCTTAGAAATTAGCATGTATTTATGGATTGTGTTTTCGAACAAGGCTCGACCCAAACCAATAGGGAAATCCTTATGCTAATTAGTATGACGTCATATTTTCCTGGGGAATCCTAGATTTCAAAGCCTCAGTCTGTTATTGTGTCAAATGTAAACGCTCTTTTGCAGACAGAAAATTGACAGATTAGCTTTTAACTTTCAGCTTTGATGTTTAAATATTCTGTATTTCTACCGGACTTCTTGCTGAATATCATATAATGTTATAACTTGATTTGGACCATTGCCTGATTGATCATTCTGAAATTTTGATTGTGACCGTATGATTGATTGGCGAGAAAAATAATTCCTATTGTTTTCCAGCGAAGTCAAAATGTTACAGCATGAGTTATAATGTCGAGTTTGCATCATGTTAAATTCTGCTAGTGATTAGAAGTCCATGCACAAGCATACACATAACTTGAGAGACAAACACACCCAGGCTCCAGGCCGTGGATGGAAATATAAAACTATTTAAGGCACAAACTTGTATTTAATAGGCCGATATGTAGTGTCTGCCATGTATTGAAGGTAAACAATCTGCATTATTAATGTTACTTCTATCAATACATGGATTGTACAATGGAAAAGCAATGGCACAATCAAAAATGTGCATATCAATCGTGAATATCTCTCGGTTCAAAGCTTATTTCCAACAGAATCGTGTCAAAATATGTGTCTGAGTAACAGTTATACATTATAAGATCGCAAACTCTTACCAATTATCAGCCGAATGGCTCATTTTCAACGAAATGTCCTTAAGACAACAGCCCTGGGTCGCGCCTGAGACCAAAAACTATTTCAAATAGCCCTCCCCTAATTATATTGGATAATCACATTTATGCGTGCGCGCGCAGCTCATCCACTGAACGAAACGCCACTTCCCGCTGAAATCACCGGGTATTGATCTTTCCCTTGGTTGATGCAGAGATGGAGGGTTCTAATGGGAGTCCTAGTGCAAAATATAGGGGAGAATAATAAAAGAACTGCGATATATCGAGGCTTTTGGTTGAAATCTCTGAAGATTTGCATCTTCTCACATCTGGGGACCAAAACGCCGCTAAAAAGCAATGTCTGAGTGAAAGGTATTTCTGTAAAGGTTTTAATGGAACAAGTTTGAAGAAAAACGGTGTACTGTGAGACTCGCAACCATATAACTCCGAGTTATAATTTCTACGCCTTAATTCCCTGCGGCCTGTAAAAATCTGCAAACGCCGTACGGAGACCGCAAGGCGCCCGTAGTTTTCCTACGCTCGCCGCAGAAATTCACTGATTTAATTGATCTGCGGTCGACTCATTTCTGAAGTTATGGTTGCTATGGTAACCTCAATAACGTCATAGCGGGATAGGGCAATATTTGTGAAGTTTAAAATTAGTTCTCTTTCGGATATAATATCAAACCCCGTGTAATCTTTATTTATGGAGGAAATAAAGAAAATACATATACACACGGTAGGGATTGTCATCACGTGACCTTCGCAGTTGATGGTGTCTGAACAAGATGTAAGATTTTCTCGATTAAGCAAGAAAAACGAATATTTTTCATATTTATACTTTGTTAAATGCTTCAAATCTCTCCCCACTTGTGCATATTATCTCAGTCTCTCAAATGAACCTAAATTTACTAACAGAGTACGCATATTTTTTGAGATATCACTGTTTTTTGTTTCGAAAAATGATGGTGTCCGAACAACTTTAAAATTCTGTATGATGGTATCTGTACATATTTTTAAATACACTACTTGGATGGTAGTCCTCGTGTTTTCGTGTGTTATTTAAATATATATCCTTCTTTCCAATGTGTTGTAGCACTTGAACATGCTAATTTGGAAACTCTGTTTTCCAAATCCAAAGAGAGGGGCATGTTATTTTATTTATTTTTATTCCAAATGCTATTGTTTAATTTTGGATTAAACCAAATCAACCTAGAATCGTGATGTTTGCCTGTTATCACTGCTATCCATTGGTTGAATTTCCAACGCTGAACGATTTGCAAATCATGTGTGGCACAATCATCCATCAGAGGAATTTAGATACATTGTGTATTGTCGCCAGAAGCTGGGCGATTGAGTCATTTGATCAAACGTTATCTATTCCATATTACAAATTAAAGATTGAATACTTGAATAAAACAAAATAAAATGAGTTCCATCAATCGATTTAGACTGCCCAGGGATGGTATTATTCAGTAAAGCCTGCCACCCTTTGAGAGGCCAGAGAAGCTATGCAATATTGGTGATGTCATTGGTTGTAAGTAGAAATCTGACCAATCAAAATACAGGATTTCGTGTGTCATTGTCCTGATTAAAGTGCTATGCAAAATTATTGCACATTAGTAGGGTCTAGCTTCTGCACTGAACCTCATACCCGCGTACATGGTAGTAATGTAGCCTAAATATTGCAATATAGTCACACCTTAAAGACGACTTCCTGGAAGTCCACAGCAAGTGAAAAACAATCTTAGTGAAGATTGCTTCTAGTGAACGAGCATTCAATAGATAAAGGATCCGTCATACTCAGTATATAAAAATGCCCCAAGGTCTCTCATAAGAGTCATAACCATTATGACATATAATATGGAATTTAGTGAGGAGTTAATTATGGCATAGTGTTCAGTTGCATCCTAAGTGTTATTGAGGTCATAGTGACCTTGTAAAGGTCAAGTTGGTGCATATCTGAAAATTAAAGATTCTTGTGTACAAAATCATCATTTACAAAATTTAAAATGTGAAAATATGATTAAGAATGTTAAGAAATTTCAAATGAGCTGCTTCACTTTTACGGTGCTTCCGCAGGCTTAAGCCACACTAATTTCATCACTAAATTGTACCCTTGGTAATAATGTTTATATTGAGGCATAAATAAGAGTGGCTTAGGCCCGCGGAGGCAATGAATCATTCAAATATATAGAACAGGCATTGAATTTGCTAACTTTATTTAACCAAAAATGCATACGTTTCTTCAGGTTCAACGAAGTTATAGGTCTTTAAAGTCAAAATTGTTTTCCAAAAAAACTGTCCCATTAAAATAACATAGGAGGCGAAAAATGATTTTCAAAAATTACTTTGAAGCTCTGTAGCTTTAGTGTTCATCAAGTAAACCGAACACTTAGTGTACAAAAAAGTTAGACAATTCAATTTTCTATATAAAAATATTTTTTGCTAAATCTTTTACTGAATAGATATCCTGATTTCTGATTTGCCCCGAACCCGCCATTCCCTATTGGTTAACATGGGAATGACGATTTTCAAAAATTCATCAAATTTACCATCAATTTTCGACCTATTGTAATTGAGGAAAAAAATTGAGAAAATTTGGAGGTATTGGAAGTAAAGTCAAATTACGTTTCCGTTAATAGTAAAAGTATTTTCACCGCAGGTTAAGTAAATAAAAATTCAAAAGTAAAGAGGCTTTAACACGTAGTTCAATGGGGAGCAAATGTTGCCAAACTTATGGAGGGGAGTGTACATTTTTTTTTTTTTGGCAGTCATCTTGGACATCCATATAAATAAATTATTCAATGATTTTGTTCAGACAAAATTAAAATCATTGACCTCACAAATTAGAAATGATGTCCTAATTGCTCTATGTTTAGATCAAAAGTTACATATTCACTTCTGCAGCCATTTTGGCGGCCTTCTTGATGTTCAAATGAAGGAATTATTTGATGACTTAGTTATTCATATAATTGAAATTCTTATCCCATTAAACTTGAACATGGTCTCCAAATTTGACTGTTCTTAACTGTTCTATGAGCTTGAATCAATAGTTACATATTTGCTTTGGTACCAATTTGGTAGCCATCTTGGATTTCGATAAAAAGTAATTATTTGATAACTGAGATTTAGACATAAATGAAATCCTTGGCCCCTACTAAATATTCATGGTCTACAAAATCACTGTTCACTGTTCTTTGACGGCTTAAATCAATAGTTACATATCCATTTTGGTACCCATTTTGGTGGCCATCTTTGATTTCTATATAAAGTAATTGTTTGATGACTTGGATTTAGACATAATGAAATCCTTGACCGTAAAAACGTAGACATGGTCTCCAAAGTCACTGTTCTCAACTGTTCTTCTGAGTTAAATCAATATTTACATATTTGTTTCGGCACCCATTTTGGTGGCCATCTTGGATTTCTCTAAAAAGCTATTATTTGATGACTTCGATTTAGACATAAATGAAATCCTAGACCCCGAAAATGTATTAATGGGCTCCAAAATCAATGTTCTTAAGTGTTTTTTTAAGTTTAAATCAGAAGTTACATTTTCGTTTTGGCACCAATTTTGGTGGCCATTTTGGATTTCTATGAAAAGCAATTATTTAATGAGTCAAAGATTTAGACATAAATAAAATCCTTGACCCTTAAAATATACACATGGGTTCCAAAATCACTGTTCTTGAGTGTTTTGAAGCCTAAATCAGAAGTTACATATTCGTTTTGGCACTCATTTTGTCGGCCATTTTGGAAATCTATGAAAAATAATTATTTGACAACTCAAAGCTTTAGACATAAATGAAATCCTTTACCCTTAAAATGTAGACATGGGCTACAAATTCACTGTTCTTAAGTGTTTTCGAGTTTAAATCAATAGTTACAAATTCGTTTTGGCACCCATTTTGGCAGCCATCTCGGATTTCTATGAAAATCTATTATTTGATGACTCTGATTTAGACATAAATGAGATCCTTGACCCCTAAAACCCATACATAGATCCTACAATCACAGTTTTTGTATCTCGGTATCGTTAGATATACACAACCTACTTTTATATTGTAACTCACGCACCTAGCCATTTTGAAAAATGGGTGATAACACCTATTTAGCTACAACTGTTGCAATGCTATCGCATATTTTCTTACTCTAGAGGTTTTAACCGTCCCAAAAATCACCATGGTGATTATTCCCCTAACTTGATACCGATAACCTAAATTTTGGAGCGAAGCTGATGGCCTAAACAGCCCCCATAGACAAGCTTCCGAACCCCGTTTTATATTTTCCTTCCGCATTTTACCCCTCATATTCCTTCCTTTCTATTCCTTCTACCACCTCAATACGAATGAGTCCGTATTATCCTTTCAGACAGTTTTACGGACCCGGCCCCACTTATATATTTTCCCCTCTTCCCTCCTTCCATCCCATAGCCAATTAACCCTCTCCTGACGTGAATATAAGAGCAAAATGTTGGCCTGGTGACGGATAAGTAAGAATGGTTTTAAGGGAAAAACTGCAAATTACCTATTCCCCGGGACCTTTACCTTGAATTTATCAATGAAATATAATTTTTAGTAAGGATTATCACATTCATCTTGTTAAAATTTGGTGTAAAAATACTGAATAGAACTGGTATATAAAAACAATGGTGCCAAAAGGAACCTATCGTCTTGAATGGTATTTAAGAAATATAGACCGAAAAGCAGGGGTTATATTGTCGAATACACCCCGCAGGACTAGGCACAAACGTTTTCTGTTCGAAAGCTTTTGTGCCTAGCCCTAAGGGGTGTATTCAACGATATCACCCCTGCTCTGAGGTCTATATTACGATTCGAACATGAAAACTCACCAAAATGTTTCGAATATTCATCATGGTCCGCCATTACTACGACCCACCGTTATGACGTCACACATTACACGTACTACCAGGGGTATTGATCGCGAATATATCCCGGTGAAACGTTGACTTTGTTTACAGTTTATAGAAGGCGTGAATACAGTCATGTTCGAATTCATAATAGGGCTCCATATGGAGCCTATCGTCATGAAAGGGTTAATAGGTTTACAATATTACCCTTTTCACAGATGTATCGATAGGCAGTTGAACAACCGCGATCCTTCCAATATCCACCGCTTAACACAACGCTTGCACAGGTGCCAGGCTCATTCGGGCCCATAGCAGACCAGCTGGAAGCGAATTAAAAGAATATCAAATTGTAGCGTTTCCACTTGTTTGATTCCACTTCTTTAAAATGTAAGTTTATCTCACGAGCTAGGCTCTAATCATCAGGATTAATCTAAGTCTGTGTTGCGGCGCAAGTATATAATATGTTGCATAATATTTGATAAGTTTTCCCCCTAGGTATCATGAAAAAGAACAATGAGCCAATGCGTTGCAAATTACATGCTCACACGATTTCATCAAAATCAGCCGCGTCTGCCCGTTGCTAGTGCACCGCAGGAGTTCGACTTCAATAAACAGCGGTATCTTTTAAAAGGATTATTTGAGTGTATGTGCGCTATTTTTGTTGAAAACACACGAGCATGTAATTTGCACTGCATGGCTTATTGCTCTTTTAGTGGTGCCTGGAGAGAAACCTCGTTAAAATATTACGCAATTCACTAGCACCGCGAGCATACAAAACTACAGTTTCAGAGTGATTAAGAGTACTTCAATACTTAGAGAAAGCAATGTTTCGAGATTAAAAGTCCTGGTTAAAAGTATCTTGAATTACTCACTCTGAATAATATGACTGACCGGGTACCGGGTTGCCAATTGTCCCGTCCACCCAGTAGAAGTTCGAGAGGCTTGATCCCATGTAGAGTCCTATGAGATGGTCATAAAAACTACTCACGCTGAAAATATTAGTACCAGCACACCGGAATAGCCTGACAACGGTAAAGTCAGGTATACCGTTGTCACATATGGCGGACATAATCGTCGCTTCAATTAGATTTTCATGAACTGTATGTTTAATAGAGCACCTAGACTAAATTCCTTTGGAACAACAATCAAGCAAAGTGTCTTAATATTCATTACACAGTTACATATGTAATAATGTTTTACCATCGAAATGAAGTCTTTAATTTAAGGGATCAAAATGAGATACGGGACAACGGCCACTGTAATTATTACCATATGCCATTGTCTTTTTAAATTACTCAAATTCAGATTCTGTTTTGTTGTCATTGACGATATCGGAGACGCTATATTGTGGCAATTCACGACCCAATAGTATAGTTTCCATATAGCTTTTGAAATCTCGCTAAATCTCGTTTTTCGTGAGATTTTAAGAGACTTGCATATTAGACCTCTAATGACTTACATTACCTTCTTTTAAATGGTATATTTGAATTCAGTGGAATGTTTTCTCCTAAAATAGCTTTGATTTACACAGTTATGTAATTTGAATAATTTTCTATGACAATTTAAAAAAAGTTGGGCCAAATGTCCATAGATGCAATGCTAAAATTCTTTAAAACCGTGGATTATTTGTATGTCAATCTACATTAGCATGTTTAATCACAACGTGTTCATAAACAGGGTCATCATGTGGTATATCATTCAAGTTTTATACAGATTCAACAAACACACTTTGATAAATCATGAAATTAAGCCACTTTTCCAAGATTTTAGCATGTAAGTGAATGGAGCTCTAACCAGAGTTAAAAGCTGAATAAAAGATGGCAGCACGAGATTTCATTGATTTTTCTGCTAATTAGAAACTATCCTATTTGATAGAAATTGAGATTTCATATGAAACATCATCACAATAGCTTAATACGTGCACAGGATTAGTGACGATAAAATCCCATGAAATGAAGTGATTGACGGTTATGTCCGTCATTTGTGACAACGGTATCTGACTTTACAGTTGTCAGGCTATTCCGGTGTGACCAGGGGATATTTCGGTTAGTATTTGAAGAATAATTGCAGGGTATTTGCAGATACATTAATATCACGTCAATTAAACATAGGTTCGCTAATAGCTATATCTATATCTATGTTAAAGAATGTGGGATCGATCGTGGACAAAAAGCTGACATCATTATTTGTGATCTCTTCTGAACCTGCTTTGAACAGAATAGCAAGATAATAAAATATAAAACTAAACAAGCAAAGTTATAATTCACCAATATAAAGCAAATTATGGGGTTATGAATAGATCATGATCTACAAATGTGATTTCTAGAGTAACACGAAATAACATAAAGGCACACGAAGCACTTATATGTTAGCTCTTTGGTAAAATATAATTTTCTGGATCATTCTGAACAATAGAACAACACATTTACAATGCAAACTCCGAATAACACAATACAATGACGTAAAAATATGAACTTAAATCAAGACGCAGAAGACCCAAAGGTGATCCAATTCTCACCTTGTGATGGCAACCATTTGTTTTAGAAGCAAGTATCTCTCTCAACAATAGAAATATCAATCTTATGACCCAAACAATTACTGCAGGTGAAACATCTGAATTATATGATTACTTAATACGAAATGTCATAATGATTTCTATAATCAGAATATATAAAACATGTGTATCAGAAGTCATGATATATGTTACTTTAAAAACACTATTATAAAGACAGTAGTTTTACAATAAGGTTTTACTCACTGTCCATCTATAAAGGCCATCTCTGCCGAGTCTCCTATACTGACTAAGTTGGCATCTTGATTAACACATATAGCTTGGGCGGAGTCTCTCTTTTGAAGATCATTGCTGACGACCAAGTATTGGTGCCCAGTATTTGGATCAGTCACCCAACCATTGCATATCTTCATGGAAAACGTACCTTTTAAAATAAAAGGATGGTGTTCTATAATACTAAATGTGAGAAGAAATAATCTTGATTTACGTCATTAAATATTCAAAAGGTCTATGTTTTAGACAGTCATTTTTAACCATGAGTACTTTCTGGGCATAAATAAAGTGTTTTCTTTATCAAAACAATATGTTTTCTTTCAAGTGAAGTACCCATAATGATAAAAATATCAATCGAACAATTCAAAAAATTATGGATAGGGACCCCCTGTCAACATTTTTTTCAAAATGTTGAAAAAATTTTCAAAAGAGGATCTTTTTCTGTTTTTTATTGCATGAAAAGATTATTCAACAAGGGGTCTAAAACTTCTTCAAAAGTAGAATGGTATTGAAAGTCTAGTTTTGAAGATATCCATTTTTTATGACCAAAATTATGCTTAAAACAATGGATAGCACGAGTTTTCCCTATGAAAAAATAACATGGGAAATATGGTTTTTAACTTTAACGCATTTCAATACGCATCGGAAATATGCTTTTCAGAAATTGTTAATGTAGTGTTGAAGAAACTTTTGATATGTTTAAATTGAGAAAAATAAGATCGTCTTTTTGGAAAATGAGCCTAACATCAGAGATTTTGATTAATAGTTTACTTTCATGGGGACTCTACTTGAAAGAAAATATAATTGCTTTAATAAAAACCGCTGTATTGATGGCCAGAAAGTACCCATGTTGAAAGATATGACCATCTAAAATCACTAGCCATACTGCACACGGACCTTTAGTTAAGGAAAGCATCAAAAGTTCGATGTCGGATCAAAAACTATATATTTAGCAGTTATGTCCCTATCATTGAATATATGCCTGAGGTCTGTCACCAATATAGCCCGAGCTTGCGAGGGTTATATTACGACAGACCGAAGGCATATATTCAATGATACGGACATAACTGTTGTATTACATACTTTTATATCATGGCTACGTTATATCAATGACGCCACGTGTCTGTGTGCGAGTGAAATTAGGAATAAATGAAACATGACGTCCCGATGACGTCATAAGATTGTCATGGTAAAAGGTTTGGCGGCTATACAGGAATATATAGCCGACCTTCAGCTCCATTGACTTCAATACAAATGCTTCGCTGGGTATGTAATACATATATATATATATAGTTAGGGGGGAGGGGGTTCAAAGCCATTTCAGTTTGCTATCCGACAAATCTCAAAATTCCATTTTTTTTAGGATAGGAATTAACAAAAACTAGAAAGTTTTCAAATTCTCAAACCGGAAGTCAGCGATCAACTTTCATGGTAATTAGTTTGCTTTTTTTTGGGGGGGGGGTCAGATTTATTTAGTTTTCTGTTCCGACATCGAACGTTTGATGCCTCCCCTTAAAAGGGATATCATATTTGAAATGTAAAATTACATCTAGAAATGTGTTTTTGAAAAGTGTTTATCAACTTTGGAAATTTAATCTTCTTTGAAAATGTAACTTCTAGGTCGGGGAGATTCACCATAGACCCCATTTTACAAAGTCACAAAAGGTGAAATATCTTTTCTTGTGTTGAGCAGATAATATTTTCTTTAACTGGACATATTTTCGTTTTTATAATTATCAGACACATAAGGGTTATATGAAAATGTTTATATACCTGCCATGTTAATTAACCCAAACCAGTCACCTGGTGGTGAAACTGGTAACTACCTACTCGCATCTGGGTAATTAATTCCCTGGAATGTCTTTATGGTAGTGCATAAAATATAAACACGCAAGGTGTAAATTTCGCATAACAATCTATGCATTTGAAGTGACTACCAAGAATAGAAAATAGTGGAAAGTACGTTTCGAAACTTGTTACAAATTGACAACAAATCCCTAGTTTTTCAATAAAGTTAGGTTAACCAAAGAGTTTTTCAAAATCTTTGGTTAACGCCACATTGTGGAAAAGATGGTGGCTGTCAATTTATAATTAAACGCTGCAGCGTTGTACTTGGAACATCACGAACGTATTACAAGGTAATGCCGGAAAACTACAAAACGTTTTTACTGAATAGAATTTCACCTCCTGTTTTCCGAAAGAAAATACTCTTGACGTGTACAGACCTGGGAACAATTCGAGAAATACGGGAAAATGTCTCATATAAGTGTTAGTCCCCGCGTTATCAATAAAACTAACCATGTGTTTCATGTTTTTTGTGTTTTAAAGTACTCTTCATGCGCATTTTAGTGATACTAATTTTTCTTGAAAAATTTGATCTACCATTTTTAGGATTAAATATATCCCAACATCGCAAAATTTGTTGTAAGACGTAACACTTTACCCCTGCACTGCTAGTTTAAATAGACTAGATGCGAGAAGAAATAATCTTTACTTACGTCATTAAATATTCAAAATTCAGTCAAAGTGATATCATATTTGAAATCTACATGTAAAAGTACATCTAGAAATATGGTTTCGAAAATTGTTTATCAACTTTGAAAATTTAATTTTTTTTGAAAAAGTGACTTCTAGTTCGGGTTGATTCCCCATAGACCCCATTTTACAAAATCACAAAAAGTGAAATAGTTTTTCTTGTATTAGACAGATAACATTTTCATTTACTGGAGAAATCTTAATTTGCATAACTATTAGATACATAATAAGGGTGATATGAAAATCGAACCACTAAAACAGATTTAATTTAAGTTAAAGGGAACTTTCTACTATACCCGCCATGCTATCTGACCCGAACGAGCCACCTAGTGGTGCAACTGGTAACTACCTACTCGCATGTGCGTTATTGGGATACCTTTTTTATTTAGAACACATTTAAATTTTGTGCGAAAATGCGCAGCGCGCACATAAAATGTTACGAGTGACGCCGTTTTTAACATTTTGATCAAGTAGAACGCTCTAAAATCTCTTATAGAATAAAATATATACTTGAGATTTTAGAATCATATAGCATCATTATGAAGATTTTGGTAGAAACAGTAACATTAATGTTCGTTCCGCATACTATTCCAGTATTTACATGTTAATAACGCCAATACGTCAAAAATTGAAACATACCCCAGTATTGAACTTTGGTTCTATATTATTGCGTTTTCGGGTACATTTTATCAATTATTATAAAAATTTGGAAATCTGAAATACTTACATAAAATAATTAATATGTTAGTTATCTTCCAATCAAATGCGACAAACGCAGATTTTTCCATGTTCAGTATTGTCATTAAACAAATGTTTATCTATGTACATTCAGTCAAATCCTTAATGAAACAAAAATCACACATCGAACCGATTTTAAAGTGAGATGCGCAGTAACTAATAGTTACTGTCGTTTATACAATCATGTAGTTCATGGTATCACCCTTTTGTACTCGTATATGATCAATCCATTGTTTATACTTACCTTACGGAACCGATAATCAAGTCACGATCAAAATAATTTTAGTCATATCCTCAATACAAGGCGTTCAATAAGTTTTGATAAAAAGGCTGTAATTTTATATTTCTGATTATCTTTTCAGCTGCGTAATGTTTTGAGGTAGTGTTACAGTTTCAAAAGTCTACATGTTTGAGAAAGTGCAGGTATGGTGGAGATTCAAGTATACATCAAAAATTGACAAATGTCATATGGAGGGGTATGTGATGTTATCTTGCAAGAGCATGAGTATGACAATTTCATTGTCTATGCCACATCTGCCACCCCTTATTCCAATAGCACCTTTGCCCCGTGCACTGACTTTTGCAATGTTTTAACGCTTGGTCCTGAGCTGATTTTGCCCCACTTTGTGAAAGCAATTTTTATTCGGTCAACCATGACGCCATGTCAATAAATGACGTAACATTGCAGAGAGGAGAAATTTGGCTTTCTGGAACATTGAATGAAAAGGATGCAGTCATCACTGCTAGTTTCTTCCAAGAGTCTGTGGTTCTGTGCACTGACTTTTACGATGTTTATAACTTGGTCCCAAGCTAATTTTGGCCAACTTTACAAAAGGAATGATTATTCGCCCAAACATGACCCAATGCCAATGAATGAAATACCATTGGAAGGAGGTGACGCATGGCTTTATGGTACACCAGATTAAAGCAATGATGCTTTCACCAGTTTTATGCTATTCAGAGATAACAGTCTGTTTCAATTTTTTTAATACGCTCTGTATATTACGGATAAGCAAGGATATACTTACGAGGGCCAATCATATTATTTGAATAATGGTCAATAACGTTTTTGAAGTGTTCTAAACGTGCAACATTATAAGTCATTGAATGATTTGAAGTGCAATACAGGATATATTCTGCTCGAGAAATTCTGCATTGGAACGAGACGAAGTCGAGTGTCAATACAGAATATCGAGGCAGAATGTATCCTGTATTGCACTTCAAATCATTCAATAACGTTTTTATCGTGTGATCTTATGTCAGTACATTTTACTTGGGAGATAATCCCTAAAAAATATTCTGTATTGCTACTGAGATTGTCCCCTCAGTACCAATATTTTCTGTATTACTACGGAGAAGAATGGGGACAATCTCAGTAGCAATACAGATTGATACAGTACAAGAACTGACCAATCAAAGGGCTTCATATACGGTAATATCGCATAATGGGACATTGAACCAGGAATTAAACAAGGTTATTCAAACTAGCTCATCAATATTCAAGCCAATCAATAGGGAAGTTCAGTTATTTGAAATAAAACGTGAACCTGAACGTCGATACTCATATGTCATATTGATTTATTTGCGATGTTGAATTCTTGACTAAATTGCCATATTTACTTAACCCTATCAATGCTACAAAAAGCAAAATATCTCATTTTGCTGCTAATTCAAGAGTGAAGACTTTTCATGGTAAATATGGCAATTGAGTCAATATTATATTTGATCAGAGACAAATAAAACATATCTCTGATTGAATGCAGGTTCATACCATCCCAAGTAAATTGTGCACCACACCATACAAAACGTATATGTCTACAAGACAGAATTATGTAAAGAAATTGTTAAGTTTTCCTTTCAATAGAAAATACTTATCACCCTTTATAAAGTATAACAATTTTAATTTATCAAGGTTTATATCAAGTACATGCATAAAAAGTCTGTTTAAACAATAAAAATTCAACAAGAATTGCTTGCTGCCCGTAGCCAGCTTTTACCAGGAGGGGGAGCTTTTTCCTAGGGGGGAGCTTTTTTACAATTTTGGCTAAAAAGCTAAAAAATTCTCAGAATGGTGAAAAACTGCATGATTTTGAAAGAATTTCTGGCCAGGGGGGGGAGCTTCCGCTCCCTCAGCTCCCTAAACTGGCTACGGGCCTGAATTGTACGTACAATTTTCTTTTCAACTTCTCCATTGATTTATTAGATAAATTGAAACAAACATTTGAATTTTTAGGTAGGCTTGGTACAAGTCCCCGAGTTGGCAACACACGCCTTGAGGTTATTATCCCATTCCAATCGTTCTCCAGTGATGGGATCTTTTACGGGGCAGTCCATGACCCGCATTCCAGTGTCTGAACAGGATATGTACTGGTTACAGGATTCACATGATTGGTACAAGCCGCTGGGCATGTCATCGCAGGAACGAATACCCCCACCGGTGGGGCAACAGGAATTTTCATTACATGAACGCGTCTGTAAACATAACATATATCATCAATACGGTCAATGACATTTCTGATGGTGACATTATAATAAAATCGTACACCTTTCGATCTTCACAGTTCCAAGCCTTTTGTAAGTGTCATTATAACAGAAAATATAGATTTACCCAATGTAGAACAAGACAAACGTTTTTTTGGATCTGTGATCCAATAAACCTCAAGTACGTATTTACTACTAGTAATCCAAAAAATCAGTCTGTAGGTCTGATCTATTCGCCAATTCTGATAGGGATAACATTTTTGGATGACTGCTGAAGCGCGTATTTATCTTGACCAGCCTATACGCATGATCATCTGATACGTCCTACACATGTACATGTACATTGAATTATTAAAGTAACATATGCATATGTGCGGTAGGTGCGGTTAATCTACAAACAATCGATAATTAATCGGATATTGATGAACAAGCAATAACACCAAATCAGTATGTGAAGGAAAAAAGAAAATGCATTAGCTGACATCTTTTGAAATAAGTGAGATCTTTGTGTTCATTTTATCCAAGTGAAGACACTCAATTAATGTACTGTATTAAAGCAATGTTTATGCTAGAACTAGCTAGACGATGACAAAGTGTGATACACCAATTGCGGTCGTCACCACACTCGCTCGTGCAGATACAGACTCAATCATGATTCAAAATCCAGCCCTAAAGAGGGATCCGAGTGTCTCATGTTTTAGAACATTTGTTCAAATCAAGAGTGCTTGTTGACACCTGAGGACTGCAAAATGTATGCAAACACATAGATTGGATAGATACAATGCAGTGTTTTAATGCTAGAAGGACATTGTTTTGAGTATCTTTATTGAACTTTATCTCAAATTACTAGTAAATATAGGATTTCACAGTTGGATTTAGTTTTCAGATTTTCAATTTAAATTAAAGCGTCTAATGAGTCCTGGACCAAGTGCCTCTACCATGGGGTAGTAAAAGTGTGATTATATAATTTTCTGTCAATCAATCGTCCCTGCGGTGTATAGGCATATAAATTATATAAATTGTGTGAAAATGTCAGGTGATTTCCTTTACTTAAGAAAAAAAGACAGCATTTTTATCAGAACTTATGGATCGGCCTATGTACGAGGGGTGATCCAAAAGTTTTGGACGCCCCGCTCTAACTTTGCTATTTTCTAATATAATTACATGAAACTTTCAGATAATAAAGATCAACATCTTAACAACTTTGTGTATAAGTTTCAAAAGTTTTGTTATCTCATTTTAAACAAATATGCGTCTGTCACATACATAGAATTTGATAGTTTTAATGTACGTATTAGTCTGAAGCACCCACGGGTAGTTAGTCAACAATCGTCATCAAATGATTATTAAAATACTAGCAATACAGCTTTTGTATCTTATTTACCTCAATCGAAGGTCCTTCACAGTCTTTGCCCCCGTTTGCTGGTTCTGGATTATTGCATAACCGTGTTCGGTTTTGTGTTCCTCCTCCGCACGTTTTGGAACATTCTCCAAAATCTGACCAAGGTCCATAACCACCGTCCACAGGGCATGGACTGGTACTACATTCTCTCGTTTCCGATGTTGGACCCTCACAGGGTTTACCTCCATTTTCAGGTCCAATGCAGACTCGTGTGCGGGTCTGTATTCCCCCACCGCATGATACGGAACACACGGAATAGTTAGACCAAGATCCAAACCTTCCATCAACAGGACAAAGTGGGTTGTCGGGACAATTTCTAACTTCTGTTGATGATCCTGAGCAATCGGATCCACCATTTCTGGGTGGAGGGTTGTTGCAGTAGCGGTTTCTGGATTGGGTCCCCTCACCACACGATGTAGTACATGCCGAGAAGTTACCATAGGAACCCCAAACTCCATTAACTACAAGCAGTAGGGTCAATGATGATAAATGAAACAAACTGTCACAATGATCTTATACACCAATCTCGATAAGACTCTCGAATGAACGAGTAGGCCTAGTACGTAGCCCGGTACGTAGTAGATTACATTACGTAAAAGTGTTTTAACCTAGTATGATATGTAGTCACATCTGATGTGCAAAGAAGGATAGATCAAAAGGTCTTATAAAAACACAAAAGAACGTAATCAATCATGAGGAAAAAGAAAACAGATCCCCAATATCCCAAAGTATGATCCAATGCACAAAGAGACAATGTCTAACAATCCAGCCTCTCCCAAAAGCCTACACATTCATTCCAGGATTCATTATCACAATCCAAATCAACAAAACTATGGAACTTTTGTTGAGTACTCGTTGGAGAACATTATTAATAAATTAAAAAAGTGCATTCAGTCTCAATTGATATTTGACAGACAAAATCCAATATAATCAACATATTAAACATAATGCCAAAACAATATTATTATTAGCAACGTATAAGCTCGTGTTCTTGATTAGGCTAGCATTCGCAAATTCAACTGCCGGCTGTCGGCTGACGACTCGACTGCCATCCCATGGCCAACTCATTTAAACATGAATATGAATAGTAGCAGCCTATGGCTTCGGGAATAGTACTTTTTAGAGGATATTCCATCGGGGAAATAATTTACACTATTGCCCTCAATGGCAGTCACTATTTGTATACTATTCATATTTAAATGAGTTGGCCACAAAATAGAAATCAAATCGCAGTCAAATCGTCAGCCATCAGCCAGCAGTTGAATTCGCGAATGCTAGGTCTTTTCTTTATCCTGGATCGAGGGGATAGAATATAATACACTCACCTGTAAATGAAAATGATCTCTGCTCACTTTCATTCGGCCTGAACCAGCAGTCACACGCATTTTCATTGGTAAGACCACGTGGCCGATCGGTGATAGTAACCTGGAGAGAAGGAGGTGGTCGTGCAGTTGTAATAGGTAAGTTACGAGGAATGTTAATATACAGGGTGTCTCAAAAAAATGTACCCAAAAGTATATCAAGAGCACAGATAAACCAATCAATATTTTCAGACATTTTTTGCATGGTCATGTAGCCAAAACATGAAAGTTTTCTCCCCAATACACCATTTTTATTTCAGTCTTGTCTTTTTGATGCTTTAACCCTTGACCTTTTACACCACATAATCGATGTACCCTCTTATTTCGATGACAGCCTGTATCCTTACTGCTACATTGTTCATCACATTTGATAATAATTCTGGTAGAATGTTTTAGATTTCTCTTTGGATGTTGCCCTTAAGTTGTTCTAGGTCTTTTTGCTTGGAATGAACATTAAAACACTTCTTCAAATAGCCACAGAGAAAGATGTTTGAGGATGACGATGGCAGAACAAACACAGATAATCAGGGCAATTATCGTCAAATGATTCAGGAGTTACCTTCCAGAGTTAGACAGGCTAGCCTGGAGACCAAATCATATCCAAATGAAAACACAGTGGTCTCAAATTGGTACACAAACAAAAGCTACATTGGAATCCCAAGCAATGTAGTTTCTTGAACCTCTGACCTCTCTGTATAGGGGGGCTATAAGACATCGTGAGGGCCTCCCTATTCACCATATTTGACGGCCCATACTTTTTTCTCTGAGGCTATTTGAAGGACCATTTTTATGCTAAACCCAAGCTAAGAGACCTAGAACAACTTAAGACCAGCATCCGAACAGAAATCAAAACATTCCACCAGATATATCAAATGTGATGAACAATGTAGTAGTAAGGATGCAGACTGTCATCGAAATACGAGGTTACATTGAATATGTGGTGTAAAAGGTTATGGGTTAAAGTATCAAAACGGCAAAACTGAATTAAAAACTGTGTATAGGGGAAAAAACTTTCATCTTTTATCTACAAGACCATGCAAAAAATGTCTGAAAATATTGATTGGTTTCTCTATGGTGTTGATATACTTTTGGGTACATTTTTTTGAGACACCCTATATGTACTCATTTTTGTGGTGACATATTGTTATGGTTTCTTACGTTTTCGTGGACGATGTTCGGCATTCGGTGTCTGTTACAAATGGCAGGTGGAGACATTTTGCATGTTAAAGCCTTGCATCGATTTGAATTGAATATGTTATACATGTATGTCTTCGCTAATTACAAATAATAACGTCAATTTACTTTTGCGAGTTTCCAATCTGGACCAAAACCACAATCGTTCGGATTCATGTATATATCGGCTTGATGTATCGCTCCATAATCTTCATAGATGAACGTATCGGCCTTGCTGCAAATACAGGAATCATTATTTAGACGCAGATGTTCCATATGTATTATCTGAGACCATCTATGTTAGTCTCAGGTATTATGTATGAAGCAAAACTGATCCTGAAAAGTGATACAGGAACGAACATTTCCGGGTCTTTTCACAATTGATCTGAGTGGTACATGGTCAACTCGGACCCTAGTTAACTCGGACACTAGTCAACTCGGACCCTAGTCAACTCAGACACTAGTCAACTCGGACCCTAGTTAACTTGGACCCTAGTGAACTCGGACCCTAGTTAACTCGGACCCTAGATTACAACTCTAGATTATAAGTTCCCAGTTGTGGGTTGAACCATGATATTTGGCAAATCAATGTACCTTTGGATAAGCTTTAAAATGATATACATGTATGACACATTCTATGGAGACATTGGTAATGGTATATGTCTGCCTGAGGGCATACTTTCGCGACACCCTGTAATACCTGTATATCCAATTTTCACACGATTCGAAAAATCATGTCAATGTACACATTACAGCGTGTAATGCCTTGGTCACATTTGCTCCGATTTTCACTACGGCGCCCGGCCGATTGAGTATTTTGTTCAAAATTGAATACAATATTGAACAAAACACTCAATCGGCCGGGCGCCGGTCGATGGATCGGAGCAAATGTGACCAAGGCATTAATGTCGATATAATGCTCCATATGAATTATCAATTCTTACTCGTTTATTTGAAAATTTCCATCTAATCGGCGCCTGTAAAGTGTACCAAGATGACCATAAAGAGAGATATAAATTTTACAATCTGTACCGGCAAAGAATTCGTCAGCTGTGTGGATATTGACATGGTAGACGTATGACGTCACTCCACCTGTGAAAGTAAAGGATAAAAGAAATATGTTTCAATATGTAATTAGTTCATTTTGAAAATGTATAATGTAAGCGTTAAGAGCAAAATATTGGAGGTGAATTTTTTTGGAAAAATCAAATTGAGAATATTTTTTTCTTGTCTTAAAATAGTACATGTAGTTATAATATCAAATATCTACAAAAATCTGCACAGATTTCCAAAAGAAAATGTACGATTAGTTTGGAATCGTGTTACGGTAAAAATACATATAATATTGTAGATTGTACAATTATTCTTGAGTTATTGTAATATCATGGTATTGTCACTATTTTTAAAGTGATACAAAGGGTTACCAATGCAACTTACCCACAGCAATTGCTAATAATACCAGAATTGCATTTATAAACGCCATATTGGAAAGTTGTTGTTGAAAATGTTGAATCAACACATGGCCAAGTTTAAGTACTCTATAGACTGATAAGAATAACATTAATCATTCTTTTTTGCATATTTTTGATATGTGCCCCCTCTTATTTTTTAAATTTGCAAAAAGACTGTATCGGTATAACTTCATTAATCATGCTTTTGAGTCAAGTTGAGAAGTTGATATTAAAAAGATTTCATAACTTTTATTATGCCGAGAATTTATTCACTATGGCGTTGTTTTTCAAAAATGTTATAACTAAATTTGTCTATTATCATGTCTTATCATTTAGGACCCAAATTGCAAAAAATAATAAGATGATTATTTGGTTTTCGTTGTTTTATTGTATCTCTTTAGTCTTATAAAACTACAAAATCATTGCTCCCATTTGCTTCTTCTAGGAAATCACATCTCAATCTCATCCTTATTGTTGTGCTATTTTTTCGTTGAAACAGCTCCAAAGATGGAATGAATGGGCGTATGTATTTCATAGGAAAGCATCTCACATATTTAATGTTTAGTAATAGCTTCATGATACAGGAGTCGTTCAAAATATTCTGCGGGAAATATTTTCAAACAATCGTGTTGTCCAGCTGCATGTTTTCTACAATACAGAAATCAAGACCGCGATATACCTATTAAAACAAAGGTAAAAATATAAACCCAGAATATATAAAACAAACTGCAATGATATGAAGCTGGACACATAATGGGAATGGAACATATAGGGATACTGTTCGCAACTGATGACGCAAGGTTGAAAGCACACCAAACAACACGTTTAGCTTTTCTCACACTAGTAACATGAAACGAGGACCTTTGGATCAAACCCTTCGAAAATGAACAAAAGTACTGTAGGTCCACAATCATTTTGTAATAAGATCAACGCTACAAAATCTGTCTGAGTTGTAAATGTACTTATTTTGAGTCATTGTTTCATTATTTTTTTGTTTCAAAGGGCATAAAAGTGCAATGTGTTTAAAACGTTCATGAATACTTAAAACGTTTTATTTTTTCTTAAAAACACTTAACAATTATATATTCAGGAATGTCTGGCGGATGACTAGTGTGTCGATCAACGTTTATGGAACAATTTAAAAGAATTAAAAATAATGCTCCAAAGGATTGGTATCGATATGGTGAACTTTTTAAACACATGCTTCTCTTAAACCAGTCATAGAAAAATTCTGAAAATTTTACACATCGTCAGTGGTCATCTATTAAATGGTAACAATATAATTAATTTGAAAAATAAATATTTTTTTCTCTTTATTGTTTTAGAAACCACACCAGGCACCACCTTTGGTCTTGGTATCATATGTTTGGAATAAATATATCCGAACCTCATTGGAACAAAATGTCATAAACACAACGTGTTTAGGTCTCTCAATATTGTAATTGTACAAAGGAATTTTTTAAATCTATTTTGGGGGTTTGTTTTAATTTTTTTAATACTTTTTCAACCAAAATCAACCAAAAGGAGTGGTATCGATAAGGTGAACTTTTTGAACACACGTTTCTCTTAAACCAGCCATAAAATAATCTAAAAAATTAACACATCGTCAATTTATATTGGGGGGATTTTGTTTTAATTTTTTGAATACTTTTTAAAATCAACCAAAGATTCCTTTGTATAACTATAATATTGAGAGCCCTAAAACATGTTGTATATGCTATTTTGTTCCAACAAGGTTCGGAAAGACATTTTATTTCATTCTCAAGAATTGGTAGAAGGGAGCAAAAACAATTGCAAAACAAAAACAGATTTTTTTCAATGATTGGTTTAAGAGAAAAACATTTTTGAATTCAGTTCACCTTATCGATACCTATCCTATCCTTTGTATAACTATAATATTGAGAGGTCTTATAAGAAAATGTTGTATATGCTATTCTGTTCCAACAAGGTTCGGAAAGATATTTTATTTCGGCATTCTCAAGAATTGGTAGAAAGGAACAAAAAACAATTGCACTTAAAATGTTAACAAAAACAGTTATATAAGATATATATAAATAAAATTCGCATTTAATTGTTGTCAGTAAGTCAACATTACATAAAGGACCGTGTTTTTTAAACAATGTTTTCAATAATTGGTTTAAGATAAAAACATTGTTGAATTCAGTTCACCATATCGATACCAATCCTTTGAATTGTACAGAAAGAAGACCCAAAACCAAAAATCAGAGCCGCGCAAAATTGTATCAGTTTCTCAATATCTATGGAATCAACCAACTGCTGGAATTTTTTACTTACACACAGAGTTTGTCATTAAATCATTAATTTACTACTTACATGAAACTTGTTTTACACATTACAAAAAAGGTTCAGGACGACGATGAAATATAGCGTATATGCTTCTATTGGACAAAGATGATGCTCTTTACAACGAGTACCATATGTGACGTATTTATCCTATTAATTAAGGAGTGCAGCTTCTGTGAAAGTGTTCGACAAGTGTTACCAAATGTTACAAGTTTGAAAAACATGCGGTCCATAGTGACCTCCACATAAGGGTTACCTCTTAAATGACAGACAATGAAAAGATCAGACAAGATATTGTTATTTTTGTGGTGGATTCGGGTTTTGCTGTCCAATATTTTGTATCCTCCAAACATTAAGATGTCATCAATGCACATAAATGATTTCAAACAATTATTTTCAGAAATGAGACTAATTAAATTAAGTATTTAAATGATTGTTATATAAAATCTCAATTTTATCGAATTTTTTAGTAAATTAAATATGTTGAGCATGTGTTGGAGGATACAAAACATATGGACATTATAAAACGTGTTATTTTTTAATGAGTACTACATATCTACAACCCCTTTTGAGAGATGGTCGGAAACATAATTTATTAACCAGTTAGAAATTATCGACGTACTTGATGCATATTCTGCTATGTTGTTGTCCGAGTCTCCATAGCAAAATTTGATTTTTTTGTCAAAAATCACAATTCAAGCTATTTTTAAGAAGCAATATGTTTAATATATATATCGCATGGTCATGGTAAACAGTTGTGTTGACATCACGATAGCACATATATAATGTCGTTTATATCAATACACTTGGCGCAGGATGTGGTGGACCTAGAATAGCAGAATTCATGGCCGGATTTCAAAAATATCAATTATCGTAAATTTGCCCTTATGTACGAAATATAAGAGAAGATAATATTTATTTAACGTCGGTTTTCATGTACAGGCAACATATTAGCGCAAGCGCTATTCTCCGACTAGTGTATAATAAAATATATGGTAAAAAGTGTAACAGATATTAAAAATACATGCATACAATAATTTGACAGAGACATCTATAAGACTTTATGACTAGAATAAAATTGATACACAGTAAAGACTGGCTAAATGACTGAGACATCTAGTGACTATAGTTTATAAAAATTGAGTGAATAGAAATTATTTGCAACTGCACATAGCACATTTACAATCCTGACCCTCCAAATGGGAGATTAAACGTTTGAACTCTCCCAGGGAAATAGCCAATCTGCATTTATTGGAGAGGCTGTTCCAAATGAAAGCAGCATCCACTCTGAGTGTTTCCATAGCGAGAACTACGGTATGGAGGGACATTGATTGTTTTGGTTGATCTTAAGGAGTATCCATGAGTGTTAGTTTGAAATAAATCTGACAAGTAAGATGGACACGTGCCTTTAATGATTTCACGAGGTTTCAATTGCGATTTGTCGCATTCGACTGAATGTCAGAGTGGGGCCTCAGATTTAACAAGTAGTTCTTCATAGCTAGACTTGTAATCATTATGAACAAATCTGAGACATCGTTTCATTTTGCCTGAATTGAGTTTACCACAGTGATGTCATATGGTTGGGCAATAATTGAAGCAGGACAGGATAAATGCCTTGAAGATGACCATTCGGGTATTTACATCCAGGTGTTTAGAGATTCTCTTAACCCCGGGGGGTTCACTTCAAATAACAGCCTGTCTTGCTACTTTGAGACATAGGCCTATATCTTTGACATGTACGTTAAAATTAAGTTGATTATCAATGGTAATAATACCTTGAATGTTAACATTATCTTCAGTTTTGATAGTTTTACCACTAAAAGTCAGTTCAGAGGGTGCACCAGTTTTACAAGGCTTTAAAAACATACACTGAAACTTTTCAGGGTTTGCTACCATTTTGTTCGAGTTAAACTAGCCTATGTGACAGCTTGCATCAGTTTGGCCTTCACTTGGTCCATGGTTTCACCCGCAAAACATATAGACCAGTATTGTCGTCAGCATAGTTATAGATACTCATATCTTTCATTACTCGAGATATGGGAAGTTGCCTACACTTCTTTTGAAAGCCCATGAATATGGAAAGTTTCAATCTTTCCAAATAGCTATAGTAAAATGCAATTTGTGCTAGGAATAAATTTAAAACTCCCGGCAAAATTTACAAGTTTACGTCATATTAGTTCTTAGCCAATCAGCTTTAGAGATGCTTGCGTTCATAGGCAGCATGTTGCGCTAATCTACAGCAGTGAGAACAAAAGCAAACTGCATGTGAGTCCAGTGGCGAAAGGACACCAACAATTTACCATCTTTTTACCATCTTGAATCATGTCCGACTCCGAGAAACAACAGGAGGAGAAGCCAGAAGTTGCCGAGAAGAAAGTGCTAGGTTAGTTTTTCTATTTTACTCGAGTTTTTAGGAGTTATCAAAGTTTTAGTGGAGAGAAAAAAGTAGGTCAAATAAAAAAAATGGCGGCCAACATGTGAATCACAAACTATTCCTCACTTTACGTGAACTTTTATGTTAATATTGAGGCATTGATGCCAAAGGTTTATCTTTTTTCTAATACTTGGGATATTTTTCGATTTAAAAATTGTATCTTACTCTCACTTGATATCATATGTGTTTCAGCAAACAAAGTTACCGGCACAGTAAAATGGTTCAACGTCAAAAGCGGATATGGCTTCATCAATAGGTATGTTCTGCACCCCAAAATAGCTCGATGAGCAATGCTTTAACTCTTGTGTAACTCACTGAACGCTTCTTTTTAAACAAAATGGCATATTGCTGGGTGGATGCATTCATGAATAACATCATAGCCTTTTTAAATTGTTTCCGAACAAAACAAAAGTGAAATTGTCTTGACTTGGTGAGATGGACAGGAATCAAGCTGCAAGTACAGTTGATGATGAATAGTTCATTTTGCCTATTACAGCAACTGCAGTGTTTGGTTTATACCTCCTGCAATTCTCACAGTAAATGTATACAGTGCTCGGCATAATTATAATAATTGATGTGAGAGTTCCTTCCAAAACAGATTCGCCTATAGATGCCTAAGACTCGAGGATAGAATACGTTTATTCGGCCATTTTTTAGGAACCATTTTTGTTCCATTGAAATACAAATTCCATGGAAGGAAAAAAAGACGAGAAAAAACATGGCACACATGGTTCAGGGGTTTCATTAGCAGCAGGCAACACAAAATCGCCATACTTTTCCATTTTGAATTTATGATTTCTGTTAATTCCATCCGCTCCCCTTTCCGTCCCATTTTGATAATTTTCGATTCTTTTTTATGTGCCGTTTGGAAACTATTTTATTGTCAGAAATGGCATTAATTTAGTTACAGCGTCACTTTCAAGTATATATTACTGGTCACGTATACCATTGTTGCTTGATTTATAGCAAAACATTGACTTTTGCGCGTTGGTGGCCTTGCACCTTTTTTAATAGATCTCAAATCTTTGAAGTGTATCAGTTCAGAAAAAATCGTAGAACAACCCAACACATTTTACCCTGCCGTGCACCTGTTTATTCAGGAATTCATTAGTAAACTTTTTTCTTGAAAAAATTAATCTTCCAGAATTTTCGGCCCATTTCCCTGATCACCAGGCGTGTTCGAGAGAGTGATAAATTCCCAAATTTTGAACAAGTGGCGGAGGTAATTCCAACACTGTTCTTGAAGGTTATATCTACGGAAAAGATAATTCCTGTTCTGTACCAACCCTATGACAAGTCACATTCACAAATGGCTGTACAAAAGCATTTGTTATCCCAACAAACAAAGTTCGAGGGGGATATAGGAAAGCCATCGGTCTGTTTGTCCGTCTGTCCGGGCAGTAACTCAAATACCGGTTGACTGAAGTGATTCAAATTTTATAGGCTTATGCCTTGTGCCTAGAATTAAATGAACTCTGCCCAAGAAACATTTTCAAGATGGCCATTTAATTTTAATAAAAATGTATTGTTATCATTGATGACTCAAATACCAGTGGATGGATTTGGTTCCAATTTTATATGCTGATGTCTAGGAACAAGGGAGATCTGCTTCAGAAGAAATTTCAAAGGCGACAGCTGAATTTCAAAATTGCCACCATTTTTTATAAAAAATGTAATCTTTGATAACTCAATTACCAGTAGATGTAATGTTTTGTCCAAATTCTTTGATTGAATCTGATCATTAAGCAAGGTTTATATTTTGAAAATTTCTAATGATTATATCATATTTACTATATTTGGTTTAAATGCTACTCCTTGCATCACAATCTTTTTCTTTTATAGTATCATCTATTCACCCTCTCTATCCATACTTTGAATTTTGATCAATACAAAATCAAAAATACAAATATAAAACTGTATGTCAACCTGACTCTTATTGTGATTCTTGTACATGCAAAACATTGAAAATGGTGAATGATCTCAGAAAAGTATTTTCTTTAAATGGATTTCTAATGTAATTCTGTGTTCTTGCTGTTTTTTGTGTTTAAACATTCTGTAATATCCATTAATCAATGTCTAAACTATTGGTTTCATTTTTTCAGAGACGACACAAAAGACGATGTGTTTGTCCATCAGGTAAGTTGAAACACTCCTTTCTTTGTTCAATACTTTATTTATTTTGCATTTACATTAATATGCCCAAAACTTTCATTTTATATCGTAACGAATGAAGTTTTCAGATAAGAATTGTTTGCTCATGTACTACTGACAAATGATTTATGAGCATATGTTTATATATGAAGTAGTATGTAGTAAAGTAGTTCATAGTAGATCTGTTAGTGTATTTAACAGCTGTGAATATCTTCCAATATTTAGTCAATATAGAACATTGTGGTAGATATCTGCTCTTTTTACATTCCACGTTATGAATATATCATATTTTTGTTAGAGCTCTGGCACTAAAGTAGAGTAGTTTCAATAATGACCTTAAATTATCTGAAGCGAATAAAGCTGATCAAGTATTGTGCAAGTGTGTTTGTCATTCAACAGACAGTCCATCCTGAATGTGGAAGGATTTTCTTCATAAGGCCAAACAAAAATATATGTCCGTTTCCGGAACCCCGACCGACCCTAGTTTGAACCCCCGACCCTAAGACATTTTTTAGTACACTGAAAAATAAAATATTCTATCTCTGGCCCTACTCGATTGAAACAATACATTTCCTTCTGAAATGTTTTACTCACATCAGGCCCAGGTGTCCATATTGCTCATACCTTTGAACATTTGCAGTAATATTATCGTTAGGGGCCCCAAAACACTTGAAACACAGGAAATATTGTTTATTTTCTTGAAAAGTTCGCCATTTTTGCTCTTCAAAATAGAGGCCCGCAATCAACTCCCAGAGGGGTCTAGCAATTGCTAGGGAGACATCTATAACACTAAGTACTAACTTGGTTTCGGGTTTCACCCCCTTCAATAAAATTTGCAATTCCCATTTTACCATGCAGATTTGAAATAAGAAAAATAAAATCTTGGGGAGGGAAACCCGAAAACACAACAGCTATTTGCATAAATCAGCCTGACCTTTCACCTAGGAATGTTTATAGTGGGAAATTTGAATTTGAATGTTTAGACCACATGATTGGTCTATTATAGTTTGATCTGATCACATGACTTATCATCATCATTATCAAGTTTAGGAGGGGTGGAGGCTTTATACCCTTTAATGTTCTCCCATCTGATCTATTAAAATTAAAACTGAATTTAGGGAAGGGGACTGATTATTGCTCACTAGTGGCTATTTGTAAAGATCTGAGTACCATGCCTTGTCCAGGAGGGTTTTGAAGTGGGAAACTGACGTGGCATCAATGATACTCTGGGAGAGGGAATTCCAATGTACCAGATGAAAATGTTATGTATATACAAGTTTTCTCTGAATTGTTTGAATTAGAAATATTCTTCTAAGGTCTTCTAAAGCTGATTCTGTTTATTTTTGAGTCAGAAAAATTATATTTTTGAGGCATATGTTAATATGATGACAACTTTGTAACCTCTGCTGATCCAGTGCTAAATATACTGATATTTGATTTCCATGAAGGCCTTTATCCAGAAGTTTCGAATGTTATGGTGGAATAAAATTGATAATAGATCAACAGATCAATAGACTTGTTTATTATTATATAGGCCTATTGTAAAGGAAAACTTTGTCTTATCGCGATAATAACAATTTCAAGCGATAATAACAACTACCTTACTTTGGTATTTAGTTACCTAGAAAAAATCTTACGTAACAATTTTCAATACCAGGTGAGAAAGTTAAGTTCGAACCCTGACCAAGTTGTTTATTTAGTTCAATATCTGAAGGTTTTAAGTAAGTACGGATCAAATGATTATAGATTGCATGATGAATTAAGGTCTCATGGCAGTTAAGAGCAAATGACAAAATGAAGAGATGACAAAAAACATAAGATAAAATATTTTTCTGACTGACCTACCCTAAAAAAAAATGAGTAAAATTTTAATGAAAAATAAAATAATCCTCCTACCTACCTACCCTAATCTGAAAATACATGGAGCAGGAAACAGACATATATTTTTGTTTGGCCTAATGATTGCTGAATGTACATGTTTTTCAAATGGTTTTCACACTTATCTATAATTTGAGAATTATGACATTTATTTGCATTATGTATCTTAATTGTAACATTTATCACATAAGATAATCTAATATGTCTCACATCGACTGACATCATGTGAGGCAAGTATTGGTGATCTTAATGTTTACTTTCACAGGGAAACCTTCTTCATGAACATCTCTATTGAACATCTTAGTCTATAATGATTACAATGATTCTTTCTGTATTGCAATGTGTATTCACTATACACAGGTTTTACTGTAGTTCCTCAACTCTTGTTAGAATCCCAAGGGCATGAGTTGTTGACAAACATACATTTTTCTGATGGTGATTGAACTGATTGTTGTTACAGTTAAAACTTCTATTAATAGTCTGAAAACAATAAAAACTCCATCAATTATACTAACTGTTGAAGTTTCTTCCTGATTGTATGAACATAATGTATTTTTGTTAAATGAGTAATCAGTTTTATTTTGATGTCCACTTTCTATCATCAGAAAGTCCAATATAATCAATACTCACAAGGGGATGAAACAAATGATTTGAATTTTTTTTAATGTTATTTTATTTCAATTAATGTTTTATTTAACAACACAGTAAATTTGTTTCTTTTTACTTCTTGTTCTAGAAAAAAATATTTGGGCCTGTACAGGACTCAATTGGCCTAGAATGTATTAATTCAGCTCAAACCTCTTATATACAGCTCCTAATGTAGTAAGCCTCTCTCGTCTTCATTCTTGGCTGAAAAAGATCTGGTCTCCTAAAAACACAATTGAGAGTAACCCCCTGATTTTTTCGTCTGATTTGATGTATAACAAGTTTGTTTAAATCAACTTATCAATTCTGAGGCTTGAATTGATTCGTTAACAGTATCAATTCGATGATTGTTCCTAGCCATGAATTTACATCAATAGAAATTAAAACTAAAATTTAAAAAGCCCGCTCAAATTTGTTCCAGTCTGATTGGCTTTTTCCTTCAGATTATTTTGGCTTAGAGAAGCCATATTTATTACTTCTAAGAAGTTACAATATAGATAAATCCCCAAAAAAACATTGTATTCTGTTTTCGACTTATTGCGTTCAATTCTGACAGTTGGTTGTTCTTTTGGTTGTCCTGTTGATATCCTCAATATATTGTCAATATCGTGCTTATGATTTGGTCTCAAGATATATCTAAGGTATATATGATGTTTTATGAGCAATTATATTTGGATTTTACTGATTGTCCAGAATAGAAATCTGGACGACTCGATCTCTTTAAACTGAAGAAAATATTTGAACAAAATCACTTTTTGTATTCCAGACCGCCATCGTGAAGAACAACCCTAAGAAATATCTGAGAAGTGTGGGTGATGGCGAGACTGTAGAATTTGACGTTGTTGCCGGTGACAAGGGTGATGAAGCATCAAATGTCACTGGACCCGATGGTGAGCCAGTACAGGGCAGCAAGTACGCGGCTGACCGTCGGCGCTACAGGAGGCGTCGATACTATTCTCGACGCGGGGAGGGCTCCAAAGATGAAGGGAGCGGTGATGGAGAGGCTGTCTCTGGGGAAGAGAAATCTGGGGATGAGGATGGAGAGGGCCGAGGAGGAAGGCGCAGACCATTCTGGCGTCGCCGTCGCTTCAATGGTCCAGGAGGGCGTGGTCGTGGCAGGGGAAGAGGACGTAGAGGTGATGGGGAGAAAGGGGAGGGAGAGGTAATGTAACAATAATGCTATCTACATGACTGACAGTTTTCTAGATTATCAAAATATTTGATATTTTAAATACAAATATAATGGGATGCTTTAGAATAACAAATGTTCAAACTTTTGGAAATTTAAAGGTTATTGACATTCAATTACAAGACTCGTAATGAGGCCCGTATGAGGTTGTACAGGGTCCGTTAACACAACGAGCTCTGTGCAGGTGTGTACGAGGTCCAATGTAATTTGCCTGTGTAGGGAAAACGTTTTCAGCTAATTTTGGTCACCAATAATGGATATCTTCAAAACCCCCGGAGGAATTACTTATTCCTTTATAGGGTTTAATTGTGTGTCAAAACACAACATATTGATGCAACAAAAATTAGAAAAGCAGTGGTGGAAGGGGTTGAAAATAAGGACAACATTTCAGAAAAAACATGTGGGTGGGTTGTGTGCATCTTCCCTGTCTCAAAGTCAAAATTATTTTATCTCTATGATTGCTTTCCCTGGAGATAATGTATTGGCCTAACATATTCACCTGTTTGAATCCTGAGAAAATGGCCAAAGTCCAACATATGTCTGAAATCTGTTGCGATACTTTCCCTCCTCCTTTAAAAGTCTTCGACTTTAACTTTAAAACTGGCCTTAAGGTGATCAATTTGAGTATATCAGAACATGTCCATGTTTTGCTAAACATGAAAAGTATACATGGTCTAGCTTCCATAGTAGGAGAGAGATGGTATAGCAAGTAATATCCCGTTAGATTACTCCAAATGATTCATCTAAGCATTTGAGATATAAGTCATCCATGCTTGTTATATTGTCCCCGTGTGAACTAAAATAAAAAATAATGCTGTATGACCTAAATAAATCATGTCATATTTGCAGGATGATAGTGGTGAGGAGGGTGGTTCAGGCAAGGAGGGTGGAGAGAGGAGAGGAGAGGGCAGTGATCGACGTCCACGTAGGCGATACTACCGTCGCTACTACAGGAAGAGTGGTGGAGAGGAAGGAGATAAAGAGGGTGGTGAGAGCGGAGATGGGGAGGGCAGTGAACCTCGTAAGAGAGACAGACCTTACCGTCGGAGGCGTGGGCGAGGTCGTGGGGGTCGTGGACGTGGTGGACCACGTAACCAAGGTGATCGTGAGGCCGCAGGGGACCAGGGGGATGAAGGAACAGGTGGCGGGGAGCAGGCTGGAGACAGCAAGCCCCCACCACCAGTCGAGAGTGCTGCACCCCCTGCAGCAGCCCCTGATGGCCAAACATCAGTGTAACCAGCAAACACCACATTTACCATCTAGCTAGAACACACACAATATAGCAGAATAGCTGTAAAACAACATCTCTTCAATCAACACTGGACACTAGTATTTGAATGGATAATATTGCTCAATGATGTGCTGTGGGCACAGTATTCAGTTTTCGTTGGTTGAGTTGATGTAAATAATTTTATGAGCAATTAATGATGAACAGTGATATGTTATTACTTTTGTAGAATGTTGTTTTTATTTTAATAACAGCTTTTTCCATCTTTATTATTTAAATGGCTATTATAAGAATTTACAAGATCTATACAACCAGTGTGTATATCCAATGAATGAGTTTAAAGCATGTGCTTTTCAAAAAATAAAGTGCCTTGTTGGCCATTCAACATGATGTTTTCATAGTTTTGCATGCTTATGGAGAAAAAAGTGTTTTATAGCACAATTTGGTGCTATATTGCGATTGCTATGATTTAGGTTTCCACAGGTTCCCACAAACTTCAAACACAAAGTCAAACTTGATTGAGGGATTGATTATACATTTTCAGAAATGTGTGAGAATAAAGAAATGATCGGGTTTGGTTATACTGGAAAATGTTAAGATGGTTATTTTGGATTTACTGTCCTAATCTTGTCTGAAATTTATCCTAATCCTAAAATTGTTGGCAATGAGAGGTTCAGTTCCAGCAAACTGATTGCATTTACATTTTCAGAAATGTTTCTAGATATGACAATCTGATTTGTTTTAGTGCATGATGGTCAGGGTGACCATTTTGGATTTTTCATTTAAATTTTGAGCGTAGTATTTGGTGCATGTAATGTACTGTATATTAATTTGCTCCATGGTTGTAATGTTGTTCCCTATGTCTCCAAAGAAAGCGGTCATATTTGTGTATGACCCCTCATCTATGTGATTAGTTTCTAGTTTAAATTTTTGAAGGGTTATGAATGTCGCCTAGCCTGTAAGCTAATGTGTTTGGGTATTTTAGAGTTGTAAACACCCTTCCAATGCATTTCATTCTTTAGGAAAGCAACCATTCGGTCATTCCCCAATAGTACCCACTGCATCTTGAAAAAAATCTAATTTTTCTATTATGAAAAATGATTTGAATAAAGACCCTTTTTGCTGAGCTAAGGAAACTAGGGTATAAAGTAGGGCAATCTGGATTCTGCAGGATATGTTTGAATGGTGCTCCATTCTGTTCGTATTTTACATGCCCTGTTCAGTTTACCCATCCAATAGTGAGTGAAATTAAAATTTTAATTGTTCCCTTTTCACTGGTGATCCACTCGATTACGCTGGTTACCGAAACTGTTCGTTTTAGTAACAAAATGTCGGAACATGGAAGGTACGATTTTTTTCCTTATTTCACACATTGTAGGCAGAATTCCCACGACATTTATATCACAAACGTCTATCAGTATCATATGTTTAAGAAAATGTACATATTTGCGAACACATAGTTCAGAAGACAAATTTAATTCCTCACTTAAGTTACATATAAACGGTATTTCGAAAAACATTTAAGATCTAACCCAAACCGTTTATGTAACTTAAGTGAGGAATTAAATCGACGATTGTGTTGTCCTCTGAGCTATTTTTTCGCAAACATATACATTTTCTTAAACATATGATACTGATATACGTTAAAGAGAAAAAACGTCGTGGGGATTCTGTCTACAACGCGTGAAGTAATGAAAAAGAAAAATCGTACCTTCGACGTTTCGACATTTTGTTACCAAAACGAACCGTGTCTATGCCACACCTTCTTCCAATAGCCCCTATGCCCTTTGTACTGACTTTTGCAATGTTTGAAACTTGAGTCTGAGCTGAATTTTGCCCCACTTTGCAAAATTAATGATTATTCGGCCAGTCAGGACTCCTTGTGAATGAATGATATTCCATTGCAAAGAGGAGTATTTTGGTACATTGAATGATTGAGTCAGTCAGCATTGGTTTTATGTTTTCTTCCAATATTGCATCGGGCTCCGTACACTGACTTTTGCGATGTTTATAACTTGGTCCCAAGCCAATTCTGGCCCACTTTGCAAATGGAATGATTACTCGCCCTTGGAACCATGACCAAATATCAATGAATGATATATCATTTTAAAGAGGAGACACGTGGCTTTATGGTGCATTGGATGAAATCAATGCTGTTATCACTGGTTTTGTGCTCTTCCGAGATAACAATCTGTTGCGTTTTTTTGATACGCACTGGATGGATATTGACAAAATTGAAAGAGCACAAAGAGCAACAAAATTAGAACCATCATTGAAAGACTTCGTTATGAAGACAGAATGAGACAACTAAGACATCCCTCTTTACTGTATAGAAGAAGAAGGGGTGACCTGATTCAAAAATTCAAGATTGTTAACGGTTACGACCGGATGATCGGACCGGACGAGCCTCGGGTATATCCACCTTCTGTTATGAACAACAACGACATTAGTTATGTCCAATTTCACTGAGGCGGTGTGCGATTTAACACGATCTATAACGTTAACATCATCGTCGTCTGCGAAATCCATACGAATATTACTCACATAAACGGTTTTAGTTGTCTCGAATTTGAGACCTGTGGGAGGTTTAACACGTTTTTTACCAGATTTAGAGTTTGTATCGCTTACGAGGTTGCCAGCTGGTAGAGCCACCGGGTTAACAATTGAGCGTTTGCCAGATTGAACGACCGATTTATATGATAAGGAAACTCCGACCTGGCTCGGTCTGGAAGGGTTGGGGGAATTCACAGCTTGCATTGTTTAGTACCAGATTTTGACCCTGAATCAGGTGTACAAGCAGTTTGTTTACCACCAGTTTTTGACACCGTGTCATGTTTATCAGCCAGATTACTAGTACTAACTGGAGGTTTCCTACAATTGGTGCGCTTCGCTGATTGAGTGGCTAAAGTTTAGCAGATTGCACAGCTGGGGTAACGCTAATTGGCTTAAAAGCAGTACACGTTGGTGATTTCGGCACATTTATGGACAACATATGGTCTAAGATTGTGGACATGTTGTTTACCTCAGCCTCCAACACTTCAATGCGCTTCTTATGAGACAATAGAACTTTATATCACAATCTGACTCCACTTCCACAATTTTAGCGTTCAATTCTTTAACTTAAGCCTCAAGTCGAATGACATTGGACATGTTGGAGAGGTTAAGCGCTTTGCATATATAATCGAAACTGAACCTGTACGTATAAGATTTTTGGCGCTAAATCATGCATGACATACATCATCGTGTTCAGCAAGAATTCAACTGTGCATCGAAATCAAAATTGACAGCATAGTGTTCAATAGACACGAGTAAAATGGTTCCCGTTGACCCAACGTCAAATTTCAAATCTCCCGTTCTAAATCCGAAACTCTGAAGCTGAAAGAGTATCTGAAGTAGACTAAGCGCGCATAAAACTATGAGCGCTCGATACATTCCTTTGTTAATTTTTGTACTTTGCGTTCACGGTTACGTTGTGAAAAACATCGTTAGCTTAACCTCTCCATTATCCCTATTTTCAGACTGAACATGAATTTCTATAGCTGTACGTTTTGCCTTTTTCACATCTTGCCGAGCTTAGAACCGAACGTGAAAAGTCCTCTACATGTTTATTGGCATATAGATATAGAACACAGATGTCTTTACATGATGTCATAGATTTATTGTTAATAATAATATAATAATAGTAAATTGTTCTAGAAAATTATTGTTATTTCCAGCCAGCTGGAGTTCTGTTGTGAAACATTCATTACTAACTAAATTATACAAGAACTAACTTCTAGCTGATAAACATATATGTTACAATAAGCATAATACATTTTAGAATTGGTATTGAACAGTTCTGATTTTACATCAAACACTGATACATTACAAAACGAAGAGAAGCCCTGTAGATGATCAACATTTTTATCATCACTTTCTTGTACTGTCTGAAAGATGATTTCAATGTGAAAAAATATTCTGTTATGTTTTGACAGTCTGGTATTTTTTATTCATTATGACAGCAACACCAGTCATATTTGCATGATAAAAATCCCCTTTACAAGGCTTCTTTTAAAGATTGACTCATCATTTAAACATCATAATTTTGTAAATATACATGATATACACTTTTGATTAACATCATTATATATAGATAATTCATTTGACTGGACGGATTCATCAACATACAAGTGTACATATACAAGGAAGACACAATAAATGTGTATAAATGAATATAAATTGACCACTTTATGACATGTATGAGTGCTGCAATGCAATTCAATGGACGGAATACGTTTTCGAACCATTACTAAATGGTTATTATGGAACATGTCGTTGCATCTTGCTTATTTTATTTTGAACCATGAACATTCATACTACAAGTGTAAAGGGGTTGGTGGTCCTATCAAATTTTGGTCCTACTCTCTATTGATTTATATGGTGACCTAATTACAATTATTTTCCTTATTATTTATACACAGTCAGGGCCAGTAAGGGCCATAAGGAAAGGGGACTATAATCCCCAGGGGACCATAATTTCTTTTACACCGGTATCTTATCAGTTTGATTTTGAAAGCTTCATACCTCCTTGCTTGGTAATCCAAGATGTGACCATTAGAAATATTTAAATCAATAGACAGAAATAAAGTCATAACTCAAAGTAAAGTATCATCAACTGTTATTAAACCACATGTGAGAAATGATCCCAAGACAGCAATTAACTCTCTAGTTGGTAAATATTGTTAAATGGCAACTTAGTATAATGTGCTTAATTTGAGAATATTTTTACAACTGACGAATGCTTATATTTTAGAAAATAATAAATCTGTCAAAAATAAGTTTTTCCTCTCAATACTTTAATAACCATTTAGCTGCTAAATATTTTATTTTCAAAATCATCATCAGGCCCACCTAGTTATTTTAGGAGGAAAATTTCAGCAAAAAATGAAAACATGCCTAAGCAGCTAGAAGGTTAAAAATTCAGTTAACTCCAAAGTTTTCATTGTACATTTTCAGATGTTAATAATATTATTTGTCATGAGTTGATCAATTAAACAGATCCATTCATTTAGTGCAAGTATTCCTTAGATCAGTTCAATGGATCCATTAACTTGATCTTCTATATGGTATAGATCAGTACAGTTGATCCTGAGTTGTGTAAATTTGCTTAAATTATATCCTCTGTATATTATGAATTAATGATGGTTTATGCTGCTTGTATTCCAATCAGATGCTGTTATTGTTCCATTCTCTATGGTTATTAAGATGGCAACATCCAGTTTTGATTGTGGTAGTTTGGTTGAAAAAATTAAGTACTTATATGTTCACACATCTGCTGTAAATGTGTCTCGGTTACAGCTGTAACTGCATTTATATATGCCATACACAACTGCAACATTTGACAGGTTCATAACACACTCCTGTTCTATAGCGCAAGTCAAGCACAGAGTTTTTCCAGATTCTGTTGACAATCCAAAAAGGAACCATGACTGTGAGAAACACTGGAATAAGAAAAAATGAATTGGTTGAAGTCACATACTAAATTGGTGCTAAGTAAGATCAATTACACTGTTCAGTATATACATAGTACATTGTATTTTTGGAGTAATAGTATAGAATTCCCATGGCTGCATCACGCAACCAAATGTTCTTGGAGGATTTCTTGCTCAATTTTGAGAAAATTCAGACTTTCAAGTAAAAATGTAAATAAAATTTAATTGGGAATATGAGTCTTGGAATCACAACAAGGCCTTAAATTTTATAGAGGCCCATTTTTGTCAGATGTTTGGAGGAAGTACATGGTCTCATTTTTCTCTCTTGAAAATCAGTGATTATTTATTTCATATTACAGGGTTGAGGCGCAGCAACTATTCTCCTGTTAGCTTCCATCCTTACTGCAATTTGGTAAGTGTAACCCGAATATGACCTACATGTAACTAGCTGTACACATACCTATTCCAATGACTGAGAAGATACTGAGGGCAAGAGAAAAGAAGTACAGTGTCCCTGTAGTCACGCTCTGAAATGAAAAATCAAGAAAAATCATCACAGGATTCATGAATATTTACACCATTATATTCATACAGCTTGATAATGCATCTGTGAGATAGCTTCATAACCATGAAACTGCATTGCATTCATGAGATATGCACATATTCATATGATACTGCATCGATTGAGCATGATACTGGATTCTCATGATATTTACACCATTGTATTCATACATGCAGAGATAATAATAATGCATTTCATGATACTGATCTCATTTGTGGAGGTGCATATTCTCTGGATATTTACACTTGTATTCATAGAGCATGATATTGAAATCATCAGATATGATACAGGATGATACATGCACTGCTTTCTCTGTATATTTACTTGTACACGTCCATTGTATCCAGCATGATACTGCATTTATGCGGCATATGATGTTGAATTCAAGACATATGATAGGCCTATACTGCATTCATGGGGCATATAATTATAATGAATTCAAGACATATGATAATGCATTCATGGGCATATAATGATAATGAATTCAAGACATATGATACTGCATTCATGGGGCATATGATAATGAATTCAAGACATATGATACTGCATTAATGGGGCATATGATAATGAATTCAAGATATATAATACTGCATTCATAGAGCATATGATGTTGAATTCAAGACATGTGATACTGCATTCATGGGGCATATGATAATGAATTCAAGATATATGATACTGCATTCATGGGGCATATGATGTTGAATTCAAGACATGTGATACTGCATTCATGGGGCATATGATAATGAATTCAAGATATATGATACTGCATTCATGGGGCATATGATGTTGAATTCAAGACATGTGATACTGCATTCATGGGGCATATGATGTTGAATTCAAGACATATGATTCTGCATTCATGGGGCATATAATGATAATGAATTCAAGACATATGATACTGCATTCATTGGGCATATAATGATAGTGAATTCAAGACATATGATTCTGCATCCATGGGGCATATAATGAAGTTGTATTCAAGACATATGATACTGCATTCATGGGGCATATGATGTTGAATTCAATACATATGATACTGCATTCATGGGGCATATAATGATAATGAATTCAAGACATGATACTGCATTCATGGGGCATATGATGTTGAATTCAAGACATATGATACTGCATTCAAAGGGCATCTAATGATAATGAATTCAAGACATATGATACTGCATTCATGGGGCATATGATGTAGAATTCAAGACATATCATACTGCATTAATGGGGCATAAGATGTTGAATTCAAGACATATCATACTTCATTCATGGGGCATATAATGATAATGAATTCAAGACATATGATACTGCATTCATGGGGCATATGATGTTGAATTCAAGACATATGATACTGCATTCATGGGGCATATGATAATGAACTCAAGATATATGATAATTGTACTGCATTCATAGGGCATATGATAAGTAATTCAAGATATATGATACGTGTACTGCATTCATGGGGCAATTACTTCATTCAATGGATATTTACACCATGTATTCTATTCATATGCACATTAGCCTACACGTGACATTTGGCAGTAATGTATGAACAATGAACATTGAATAACTGGATGTAGAAGTCTACTTACACATTCGCCTGCCAGTGAAACAAATATTGTCAGTAGCAACCCGGAAAGATATGTGATGCCTCCAAATATGTGAAATGCCAGTTTCACTTCCCATGGTATAGGGTCCATAATGGAAAATAGCACAGAAAAACCTAAAAAACACAATGCTATATGTTTTCTTTTTTGATAATTGCTGGCAACATGTACTGTACATGTACAAATTCACATAAGTATTTGGTATAAGTCAAGTAAAATAGTAAAATGGTTTCACCAATACAACAGTTTTGCATAAAGGTACTGTAAGTTATAAGTAAGATAGTTAAGGTACAGCTGGAAAGTAACATTTTGGTAAAAAATTGCTATACCTGCACATGTTAGTTTCTGGTACAAAATTAAGTATGAAGGCATGTGTATATTTTCAAATGTGTTTAAACAATGTTGTAATTCAACTCACCTGACATGCAAAATGTGTTTATACAATGTTGTAATTCAACTCACCTGACAAGCAACATGTGTTTATACAATGTTGTGATTCAACTCACCTGACATGCACAATGTGTTTATACAATGTTGTGATTCAACTCACCTGACATGCACAATGTGTTTATACAATGTTGTAATTTAACTCACCTGACATGCAAAATGTGTTTATACAATGTTGTAATTCAACTCACCTGACAAGCAAAATGTGTTTATACAATGTTGTGATTCAACTCACCTGACATGCACAATGTGTTTATACAATGTTGTTATTCAACTCACCTGACATGCACAATGTGTTTATACAATGTTGTAATTCAACTCACCTGACAAGCAAAATGTGTTTATACAATGTTGTAATTCAACTCACCTGACATGCAAAATGTGTTTATACGATGTTGTAATTCAACTCACCTGACATGCAAAATGTGTTTAGGCCTATACAATGTTGTAATTCAACTCATCTGACATGCACAATGTGTTTATACAATGTTGTAATTTAACTCACCTGACATGCAAAATGTGTTTATACAATGTTGTAATTCAACTCACCTGACATGCAAAATGTGTTTACACAATGTTGTAATTCAACTCACCTGACATGCAAAATGTGTTTATACAATGTTGTAATTCAACTCACCTGACATGCAAAATGTATACAATGTTGTAATTCAACTCACCTATCATGCAAAATGTGTACACAATTGAGACAATGAGGAATTCAAACAGGTGTTGTCCACAGAACCTTGCAGACTCTGGCGTTGCAAGTACAAATATTTGAGGAATCAGGAATGCAAGTGTTAAGAGGAGAATGAATATTCGCCTGAAAATAAATGAAACATAATTAATTCAACTCTTATCAGTTTGCTGTTGAGTGTATTCACATTTTGTCTTTCCCTTCTGTCTACTGCTGAGTACATGTCATGGGTCTGAGAACATGTATAAAAATGGAGTCTGAGTCCCCTTCTACTTTGGACTACAAGACTCACTTAATTATACATGTTCTTGAGCCTATGTTACATGTATTCATGTGCACATGTATGTGCTAATGTGAAACATTTGTTACGGAAGAAGGTAGGTCACAACTCACAAGTTCAAATTAAATGGAATAATCCAGATTGCTGACAATTAATTAACTGTACAGTAGAACCTGTATATCTGAACACCTGGCTAATCCGAACACCTTCCAATTTGAACACTTTTTTTTCGGTCCCATTTTTTCCTCCCATTGACTCCCATGTTAAATAAACCTCGAAATCTGAACTCCTCCTAATCTGAACATTGAACAACCAGATATGAAAAAGTGACCTGTCTAATCTGAACATTTTTATCAGAAATCAAATGTCTGGACATTTCAATAATAGCCACATATTGAGTCAATGTTATTATTGTTATTTATCTATACATATACATGTACAATGTAATCAAAGAACCAATACTGTCCTAATTAACTTATTTAGGCTCAGTGACCATCCCTTATTTGTGGAAAACAACAGGATGATTTGAAAAGGTGTGAATACAGGAGTTAATTGGTTTATCCTATTAGAAAAGAACTGAATGTTTTATGTTTGGATTAAGAGAAAGGTGTGAATCAAGAAGATAATTGATTTATCATTATTGGAAATTACCTGGATGTTTTTGATTTGGATTAGATAAAGGTGAGAATCTGGGAGATAATTGGTTTATCCTTATTGTAAATTAACTGGATGTTTTTGATTTGGATTATGAACAGGTCTCAGATGTTTTATATCCCATGGGTCTGTTATCTGGTTATGATAGCTAAGATTCAATCAGTAAATGTTTTATAATCACAAAGACAACACAGACACAACTGCAGACAAGATTTCACGAGAAAGAGAAAAAATTCAACTTCATAATATCCTATCACTAAAATGCCTCCTAAAAAGGGAGGATTATACATTATCTCGAATGAATTCACACTCATGAAAAATTATTTTTACTTGAAGAGGATATCTACTCAAATATTGCTAATGCTAAAAGTGCCAAAAAACAACATGAAGGACTTTTTCAAGCAAAAGTAAAGCAGTACGTGCTATATAACCATAATATGGGATAAGTCATTTGAGAAGCAGTAAGATTTCGTACGAGACTATCATATACAAAATTTTTGCCAAAATATAAGTTATTTTTACTAAAATAATGAAATTGTTCAAAATGTAAATAAAAATAGCATAAACTCATCAACAACATGTATTGTTTTCTGACTTAGTATAAGTGTTCAATATAGTGGACTGAACAATGAAAATCCCCCCCCCCCATCAACAATATCCTCGAAATTTGAACACCTGCCAATTTGAACGCTTTTGGCTGGTCCCATGGGTGTTTGGATTAGACAGGTTTTACTGTAATGTGTACAGATTATTGACATAGACAAGAAATCTAGTTCATACATGCATAAACCTGTAAACAAAGAGGTATTCAAATACTTACACTTTAGATCTGTTTGTCCTAGGGAACCATCTAATTAAGTGGAAGACCCCATGGGCCCATAAATATTGCCACACCATTGCTTGTAGTCTGTGAGTATCTATAGCTGACTTTCTCTCATTATATTAGGGTTGCATATACCTATAATGTGAAAGATTGTATGTAAGTGTCTTATGTTAGATTGTTTGCCTAAGCTAGTTTAATCACAGGCCCCAGAAACAACAAATCGAGTCAAGTTCTCTTCTCTTTTCATACAGAACTCGACTCGATTTTTTATACATATTCCCGGAACTATATGCCAAGATTAACACTGACCATAGTTTTAGATCAATTTTACCTCTTTCAACAGGCTGGGGTGGTCTGATTTAACAGCCTTTAATTGCCCTAAATTACTTGTTTTGGAGCTGTCAAGTGTCCCGTGAATGGTGGGATTATCCCGCGAATTTAATCAAAATTGTGTCCCGCAATGTCTTGAGAAGTCCCGCAAATGTCGGCTTTGACCTCCGCGGATTTCCAAAATTGTAGCAATCCCCTACTCCCTAGGCTAAATAATTGTGATCTTGTGATATACATGTAAGAAGCTAAGTTTTTGCACTTTTGAGGAGTAAAGTATACCTAATTTGAAAAGTGCTGCCAAACTCCCATCAGATCATTGAAGACATGCTTTTGGAAAGAGCATATAGTCCATTTAAAAAACTGTGATTTTGATCCAAATAACACCATAGTTGGCTTCTTAAGTACCTAGTATGCCGTTATTTGGTATCAAAATAAAGAGGAAGAGTTGAAACTATCATTTTAATTACGAAAATAGGGATGTAGGTCACAAATAGTTTAAACGTTGGCCTTTTTACTACAGGTGTGGCCTTCATCTCAGAACTGAGCAAATGTTAGCAAACGCGAGTTGCAATAAATGGACACTGGTATCTCGAAAAGAATGCTTACGTATGAAATATGGGAAGTTACCTACCCTTCTAGTTGAAAGCCCATGATTATCACGGACATCTAATACGTTCTTCGAATTGCCCTGGAACTATATTTGTATTTGAAGTCCCAGAATTTCGCCAGAAACATTCTCTCTGACTGTGATGATTATACGTATTTGATAAATCATTATGTCAGTGAAAGTTTAATTTGAGTACTTTTACATTAAGTCCCAATCACACAAATCCCTTGAATGTCCGCGACATCCCGCAAATTCGCAAGTGGTGAATGGAGATGGAATATATGTAAAGTCAGCAGCTGATTTCAGTATTTCAGTTTCATCCTCTAGCGGCTCATAGCGAATGAGCAAAGGCTGTTGTATCAAACCAGTCGCACAGCCTTTGAAAGAGGAAAGTTCAATTGACTGTTGAACATGAAATAAAATGAACTTTTAGACCTGTGATTCTGAAAGATCAGTAAGAACTAAAGCTATATATTTTATGTTTTCTTGATAATTCATTAATACACCATTTAACTTTAATCATTAATATCACCTAAAATTACCTCGCTTTGATACAGATGCGATGAGATTGTAGCATTTTAATTTTGAAACTTCACTAATTGAAAACGGAAGTAAACAAATCAACCCCATCTGGTGAGCAATTTTTCATCACGTTTTTCCGTAGCGCCACCTTTTAATGGGAGCCTCCAGATAAAAACATGTGAGTTTACTTAGTTTATTTTATCGGCTTTTTCCACCGTTTTTATTGTCTGTTACCATGATAAAAAGTTCGACATAAATATGATAGAGTTACTTTCGCATTTGTAACTCATTCAAGGTGATTGCTACATGGATAGTTACAGAGAACTTTTCAACTTTATATTTTCAATATTTTCCGATTCAATCAAACTAGACTAGGCTAATTCACAGTTCAATCATGGGCTTTCAATTAGAAAGCCCATGATTCAATCAATCATGAATCAATCCACAGGCCCAGGAAGATTTAAATAATGTAAAATATATAGTGAGTGGGAGGTGGATGAACTCTTGTTCCCTGTCTGTGAATCAATCAATGCGTTACTTCCTGTGAAAGCTATTTGGATATAATAGCTTTCCCACGGAGCATTTGGACAGCTGAATGATTGTGACCTTTGAAATCGAATTAAGTCTATCCGCAGCTTACTTTTGGTCTCTAACTCAGTCTTACATCAGTATCATCAATCCGTGTAAGCGCTGAAATACTTCTTTTTCGATGAAGACTTTTAAATTGTTCATCGAGTGAATGTTTTTTAGACCTATTTCCAATATGGCGGTTTGCTAGGAGCGAAATACGCAACGAACGAAATGAATTTTGAGAATTAGTTAGGTTCGGACAACCTCCGGAGATTTACGAAAATGTCTGAGCAGAAAACGCCATATTGGAATTTGGCAGTAAAAACATTCACTCGACTAACAGTTACAAGTCTTGATCGAAAAGGAAGTACTTCAGCGCTCCAATACTTACACAGATTGATGATACTGATGTAAGACACAGTTAGAGACCAAAAGTAAGTCGCGGATCGACTTTAGAGACCAAAAGTAAGTCGCGGATCGACTTAATTCGATCTCAAAGGTCACTATTAATCAGCTGTTCACTTCCCCGTTTGAGAGCCATAAGTTTCAAGATCTAACATGGCTCTCGAAGTGAGTAATCAATGCGGTGATGTGCTCAAATTTCCACAGGAAGTTGTAAGTCCTTTTTGGGCCTAACAGAGCTTTTTGCCCTTCCGCACTCTCAAAACAGTTCTCAAGGATTCCCCCCAAACTCGCGCTGAAAAAAAAGTGAAATCGAAAGTAGATTTTCTACAAGATCACTATTCAAAATTTGACCAACACAATTTGGAGGAAAAATACTCTCGAACTCAAATAAACAAAAAAATAACGACCTGTCTGATCCTTCATGACGTTTTTAGTCTTGCAAAAAATCTAGGCATCATAATGCAGAATATGTGCTGCAAATAATAAATATTTTCCAGACTGTAACTCTTCAATGACACGAGGTAGTTACAAGTACTTTTAAATCTGAGAAACCTTATACTAAAAGCATTATATATTTCTACACACACTCAACTGATTTGGTATACAAACCTTGGAAATGACAAATGTTTTATTTGTTTATTTTTCCATCTTCTTTAAATTCCAATATGGCGGATGGACAAGAAGGACACCCCAACACAGGCCCGTAAGACACTTTTCTCCAAGGGGGGTGCGGTTTTTAGCTTACTAAAGAGAATATAGAATTATCAGTTTTTTTGCCGCGTAAATCAAATCGCGTAAGACAGGGGGGAGGGGGTCAGTTACTCCCTATATTCGTTTGGAATTAACAAATGCAACTTCCAAACGTTCCAATTGTTTTGTGGGGGGTGTGATAGTATGTATCCAACAGTTCTGACTATAAGTCAGTCTGTTATGATGTACTACTTTCCTGTGGAAATTGCAGTGAAATTTTGGCACAAAATTATCAATTGGAGGAATCATTTCTTCAATAAAATAAACGTTACAAAATTTCAATTAAATAGTAAGGTACAATTAAATGCAATAAAAAGTGACACTGTGTTCTCCCTGACTGAAAAATGCGTGGCGCTCGCGCCACGCATATTGTGGCTGCGCCACGCTGATTTATTGCGCGCCACACATTTATTAACAGCGCCACGCATTAGACTTTGACAGAAAAATTTCCCAAAGTGAAAATAGAAATTGAAAAAAATCAAAGTTTTAATCACATCAAAATATCAGCCCGTTTTGCTTGAAAACGATACAAAATGCTCTATGTAGATAAAGAAATGTCTGTACTTACCTTTCTTGCACTAAAGAATCTTCAATTTACCTTCTATTTTGATAAAAAACAGTTTGATTTGCACAGAAATGAAACATGTTTTTTCTAGGTCAGGACTCACAGCCTCCGATTTTGAAGACTACACTGAACGAAAATGAACATGTGTGCACATTTTCCCGGGAATTTCGGACTCAATAATTATAGTTGAATTATATTGAAGAAATATATGGCCACATACTGAAAATTATTTTGTATATTGAACTTTATATTATATTATGGAAATAAATATTAAATTGAACATTGAATTAAAACAAACCTCTGAGCATTTATATTGCAACATGGCCTATTGTCATTAAAGTAGATGATTATACAGTGCTAAATTTCATTTGTTTTGATGTTATGTAATATTTATAACAATTGGCTGTTGATGCAAATGATTGTGATTAAGAAATGCAGCGAAGCGGCGCCGATTTTTTTAAGCACGTTTTTGTAAACTTATCACCACCCTAATAATTTTGCCACCACCCATCAATTTTTATTCAAACTTTTTCACCACTCACTTTTGAAAAATTAGGGAGAACACTGGTACTGTAAAGTGGAAATAAAGCTAGTTGAAGTTACAAATTTGCAAATTAATTTTACCCAATCGGCAATTTTGAATAGCACTTCCTATGTAAACAAATATTTAGGTTTACCAAACTGTAACATAGGTGCCTTATAGTCTGAATATAATTCAGACTAAATAGGATATAGTCTAGGGGGTGTGAGGAGTGGTCCACTCCCCCTAGAAAATTTTACAGTTTTGAGATGCTATTTGGTGCTTTCTGGGCACTTTCAAAGTGTAAGTTTCTAAGTAGTATGCCACCACCACAAGAATAAGAGTTGAGTGAATAAAAAACCGAGCATTCAGGGGGGTCTTGGGTTTCTCCCCAGGAAAATTTTGAAATTTGCTTGTATTTGGAGCGAATTCGCAACCATCTGGTACGCCTGTGCGTTATGAGTCAATAAGAAAAATGTGAATTTTTTTTCAAATTCTTTTGGGGGTGTCAAAGAGGGTGAAGTGGGGTGGGGTGGGGTGCCAGTAGGGGAGCAAGGGGTTGTCCCCCAGAAACATTGACCATATCAAGGTGCTATTTGATGATGTCTGGGCACTTAAAAAATGTCTGAGACAATACATGAAATTCAGAATATTTATTTTGTTTTGTGGGGGATGTGAGGGGTGGCTAATTCTCCTAGAAAATTTTACAATTTAAAGATGATATTTGGTGCTTCTGGGCACTTTTAAAGGTATTAGTCAATAAAAACATTGAAAAACAATCACAATTTTTTTCAAATTTTGGTGGTGTAAAAGGGGGGGGGGGGGTGCCAGAGGGGGAGGTGGGGCTGGGGTGCCAGAGGGGGAGCAAGTGTTTGTCCCCCATATCAAAATTTACAATATCAAGGTGCTATTCGATGAAGTTTGGGCACTTTAAAAGTGTTTGTGCCTAAAAGCGCAGATTTCCCAAGAAAATTTTACAATATTAAGATGCTATTTGATGCTTTCTGGGCACTTTCAAAATGTATGAGTCAATAAAAAAATTTGAAAAATCTCAATTTTTTTTGGGGGGGGGCAGAGGGGGAGGTGGAGTGGGGATGCCAGAGGGCGAGTAAGTGTTAGTCTTCCAGAATCATTAACTTTATCAAGGAGCTATTTGATAATGTCTGGTCAATTTAAAAGTGTCTGAGACAATACATAAAACAAATTCAGAACTTTTCCATTGTTCTGTTTAGGGTGTGAGGGGTGGCCCACTCCCCCTAGAAAATTTTACAATTTTGCGACGCTATTTGGTGCTTTCTGGGCATTTTCAAATTGTATGAGTCAATTAAAGAATTTGAGAAAATCACAATTTTTTTGGGGGGGGGTCGAGGGGGGGGGGGGGGCGCCAGAGTGGGGGGGGGGGGGTTATGCAAGTGCAAGATGCAAGAGGGGGAGCAAGTCCCCCAGAAACACTAACTATATCAAGGAGCTATTTGATGATGTCTGGGCACTTTAAAAGTGTCTGAGACAAAACACTAAAATAAATTGAGAACTTTTCCATTGTTTTGTGGGGGGTGTGAGGGGTGGCCAATACCCCTAGAAAATTTTACAATTTTAAGATGCTATTTGGTGCTTTCTGGGTACTTTCAAAGTGTATGAGTCAATGAAAAAAATTTTAAAAAAAAATTTCAATTTTTTTTTCAAATTTATTTTGGGGGGGTAACAAAGGGGGGTGCGCCCATCGCACCCCCCCATCTGACGGCCCTGCAACAAATATCCAGAGGAATATGTATGAAGTTCATTTTGGTAGTCTACTGGGTTATTTGGTCTTCCTCATCCTCAGACTCAGTATTAATATAATAATACTACTTAGTGTGAAAACGGACAAATAACCCAAGAAATGACCAAAATAGACTTGATACATCTTTTCTCTGAAAAATTTGTTGGGGTGTCCTTCTTGGCCATCCGCCATATTGGCGCAGAGGCTTTGTACTTTTATCATCCATCTTGAATTAAAATTTGGCCTATTAGCGCAATCATGCAAATCCCTTAAATGTCCCGCGAATTTAGGTGTATGTTCTGCAAAATCCCGCGAATTTTGGGTACTTGGTCTAAAAAATCTGTCCCTCGAGAAAATCTTTGGGGGTTGACAGTACTGTGACCATCAGACTGATATATAGTGGCAATGTTACAGCACTTTGAACAACATGCCCTAGGTGTGGCCATCATCGCGTTGTAGGCAAACCTGCACAAGTTGTCAATGACCCGACTCCATTCCTCAGCAGGTATGGCCTGAAAGACATAGACCTGATCTCCCTTTGAGGTTTGCAATTGTCCTGAGGTCATTTTTGTACACTCTATCTATCGCATATCCCCACAGGTAGAAGTCAGATATGGACATTTTGGACAGCATGTCATGGGTTTGCCTACAGCGCAGTAATGGCCACTGGAGCATGTTGTTTAAAGTGCTGTAACATTGTGACTGTCAGTCAGATGGTCATGAAAGATGGCATGTTAGTAGGAAATTGAATGATGTTCATATGTACAATGGATTATATATTATATGTGCCAAATATTAGGGAGAAATTCCCTAGAATGACAAAGATATGAGGAAAATAGCTGCAGGGTTGCCATTTTTTGACCACCCTCAATCCTGTACTTTTTTATGAATTTGAATTCAAACTAGATTTTTTAAAGTGTACTTGATGTGTAATTTTATTTATAGGATGTATTAATCTCAATTATCTTATGAAAATTTGTTTCTGCCGACATTCAAAACGACAACAAGTAGACTTGTCAAGCAGATTAGAATGATAAAAATTGAAATTACTGTACGCCCAGTATTATTCGCGAGCTTTAATTTCGTGAATTTTGCGAAAACACGGTTTCGCGGCTATTAAATTTTGCGAATTTCACAAGTTTGAAATTCACTATTCTCGGAATTCTCAAGCTAAATTACTAGTAGATGTACAGTAATTGCACTTACCTGATGTCATAGTTCAGATTTACAATAACTGGGATCTTTATCATCAGCAAGCTGCATATCAACTTCTATTATCGCATCGTTAATTTCGGTCTTATTTAAAACGAAAAAGCAGTTTGAATTCGTATTTTGTATTACATGTTGGTGGAAATCATCCAATTATCACCCAATAACACTAGACGAAACGTTTTACACAAAATGAAATGCATGTTGTAGTTCTTCTTACAGATGTAGGAATGGAGGGATCAGAAGTTGACGAAATGCATCAGAGCCCCGGGTAAAAACAAATTCCCGGGGATTTAATTGGCAATTTTGCGACGATAATTTTTCGCGATTTTAACACCAACGCGAAAAGCGCGAAAGTTAATCGCACGCGAATAATACCAGGCGTACAGTACCTCTTTATTCCCCTTATTAGATCTCTGAAGCTTAAACATTTACCTTGCTTAGATTTAATAGAGAGGTTTCACGACAATGGGCTATAGTTGGAACACACTGTTCTTTTACCCCCTGTAGATTTCACAAATAAAAATCATATATGATAAAATAAAAATCAATAATATTTCTATTTACATCTGCCTATTGTTCAAGATACTTGCAATGTTAGAAATGTTCAGGCAAATTAAAAGAAAAGATGATAATTATATTTTGTACTTTCAGTTAAAATGGAGAGGAAAGCTAAGAAACGACTCAGCAAGAACAAGAAAAAGACATGGAAGAAGACTGATGTACAAGATGTCGAGGATCACCTGGAGGATCAGAGACTGCAGGAACGTACTGGTGGCCTCCTGGCTGAGAAGACTGATGAACAACTGTTCTTTGTCGATTCTACAAAGCCTGTAGAGGAACCTGTACCAGCTAAAAGAAGCCGTCGTGATCCTAAACCTTTGAAATGTCACAGTGCCTTGTTGCCTGACCCCAGGATTAAACCAGCGAGGGTGGCCCATAATATCAGACGGGATAATCTGAAGCGTAAATGTGCTAAAAAAGTATCTGACATTCAGAATGATGTGTTGTCACCTACTAGAAAAGAAGCTCTTCATAATCAAGTTAACGCTAAGCTGAATCGTCAAACGAGAATCCGATCAAAAAAGATCACACCTCATGCCAAATTTGATCTTTGGGGTGGTGAAATAGACCAAACTAAACAGGAAGATGATGACCATTTTGCTACTGTGACTCGCAAGAAGCCTGTAAAACTGCCATCATATCACAATAAGAAACCCTCTAGCCTGCCTGCAGTTGAGGTGGCCCTCCCTGGTGCTTCTTACAACCCAACCTATGATGACCATCAGCAATTGCTACATGTTGCCAACAAGGTTGAAGTGAAGAAATTGAAGGTTGAGGAGAAGATCTTACGCCAAACAGACCACATGTTCCCAAAAGCTGATAAAGCACCAACTAAACAAGATCATTTGCAGGTTTGTGACTTTAATGACAGTGGCAGAGGCTTCCTTTATTAACATTTATATGTCCTGTTTTGTGAAGTATGTGAGAATTGGCTCATTTACAAGATGTTTCATGTTTTAATTCTTTTAATTTACAACTCAGAGGAGAGAATGTGTCAAACCCTTTCCCATATTGACATATTCTCTTCTCTAAAGTGTATTATATATTTTGCAGCTAGACATTTAAGAAGAGAGAATGTGTCAAACCCCTTTCCCATATTGACATATTCTCTCATCTAAAGTGTAGTTGTAAAATATAGTTAATTAGAATCTTAATGTATTTCACATTTGAAACTTCTACTCCTCCAAAGTAAACAAAAAATGAAAACATCATTTTTATAAAAAAATGAAAAAGACTCGAAACATTTTGATCTCATTAAAATACCTTCAGAGTTATGCTGAAAACTTATGCAAATATTATCCTGGCACTAGTGCCATTAAAAAGTTAATAAAATCTTCTGATCCTGACCCATGCTTTTTATTGTGAATTTCTTAAAATTTGGCCATATTTGTGCTAACCTTGTTTCATGTGATTTGCAGGAGATGTCAGCTGGCTTATATGAGGAGGAGGATGATAGCGAGGGAGAAGAAGACACAGAATACACGTCCATAAACCCTGCAGTCAGGCGTGACAAGAAGAAGACACCACAAACAAGACGCAAAGAAAAAGAGCGCAAAGCGAAAGAAACTCAACTGAAACTTGAAAAATTAAAGCGGAAGAAGGACACTGAGTTATTTAGAATTAAATCTATTCAGAAGGATGTCACTAAAAGCATTAAGCAACACAGTGAGAAAATGGCAAAGCAACAGACTAAAAGGGCTGAGAGGAAAGATAAGACTCAGAGATTAGGTTCTAATAAATTTGAAGCTCCAGAGACTGAGCTGAAGCTCTCTGATGAGCTAGTTGGCTCATTGAGACTGTTGAAACCAGAGGGGAATCTACTGGAGGACAGGTACAAGAGCATGCAGAAGAGGAATATCATTGAACCAAGGAAGAGGGTGAAGGTCTACAGGAAATATAAACTTAAGGACTATAAAAAACCAGGTCATGGTGCCCAGGCATATATGAACTCGTATAAGGCTAAGGGGAAGAAATAATATGGAATTACCTATTTGATTATAATGCTTGCCATATTATGATTATGGTGAAAAGATTTTTGAATATGAGATTTCCTGGAAATAAAGGAAAATGGGTGAAGGTTAATTATTTTGTCAACCTAATGGATATCGGTAATATGTTTCACTTTATACATACTGTTACTTGAGCATCTGATAAACAATGCCAAAAAAGTAAAAATTAATTTTGGGAATTTCTTTTCATGCTCTGTACATACATGGCATACATCATGGAATTCATCCTCTATTGAAACAATTTTAGGAAAATTTAAAAGGCTGAAAATACATGGAGTAAACTTGACCCTCGATTTAAAGTATGACATGAATTCCTCCAAACTTGAACAGAAATAGAATCAGTGGATGAATTCCTTTTAGAATCATGGTAATGTATATAAAGTGAATTCAGTAAATAAAAATATATTCAATAAAATTGAAATCTTACTTGGTCCATTTTTAAGAACTACACATATTTCCAGATAATCATTTACATATGTTATGCCAATAATATACATGTTGCTGTTGTATCTATAAAATGCTTCCCAATCCAAACTCATCTTATTTGTTTCCCCTTAAAGTGCAGTACATGCATTCATAGATTGTATGGGTGCTTTGGTCCACAAGTGGGTCAAGTTGAACAACTAGTAGATACATTATAACACATTTTTGCTAAAATTGTTATTGTGAAAATGGCATTAATACCAACACTAATCAACTCTAATTTGAGAGTAAAACCATGTTAACAAAAGTCATTATTAATATTCTGAATTATTTTTGTATTCCATTTATTACTACCAAGTGATGCTTTACATAACAGAATACTTGATAGTATGTCACATTCAAAGAAATGCCCATGGTCTCTTATTATGAGGGAAACTAGCCAGAAATTACTTACTTACTTACTTACTTTATTTTTGACACATGTTATTTCAAGAAAATTTGAAGCATAATATTGCATATACAAGGGGTGTTCAATCAGTAATGGATCACCATAACTAAACAGTAAAAAACGATGGTCAAGAAAAATGATTAAACATATACTACTTGTTACTAAATGCTTGTACTATTATGTATTTAGTATTTGTAATAGCAATTCGTCATAAGAATTATTTTAAAAGGAATCATAATCGGACTGAAAAAGGCAAAATTAGCAAATAATGTACATGCAGCTTCAGAATGTGTCATTTAAGTGTCTGTGCTGTGGTTTGTACATGAACTACTGTACTACCTTCATATATGGGATCTCCAATCTTTTGCATATTTTCAGGAATATAGTTACAGGGTGTTTCATAATGATCGGCCCCCAATCCACAGCCAATCCTAGATAACACTGGCCCTATAATCTATATACCATAATAAAGGTTATTCAGTTCTGGACTTATGTGCCAAATTTTAGCATGACTGGTCAGAATTGAACAAGCTTTCATATGATATATAACATAAGGCGATATGCTATTTAGGATTGGTGGTTGATTGGGGGACAGTCATTATGAAACACCCAGTTTTTGGATGATTTCTGCACTGGTGGAAAAGAATTAAGAGAATTAGTCAAGTCTTTAAGAAACTTTCAAGCAAAAAGAGTTGTTATACTTTGTTAATGATCACCACTTGTAGTCACAATCTCTCGCTCACTCTTAATTTTCTACAGTCCACGTTTTGCTCAAACACAAAATCACAGTATATATTCAGCTACTGAGTGATGGAAAATTTACCATCAATTGTATATATTTCCTTTTTGGTAGGACTATCATTATAAGTTTCAAGATCATGTTCTTTTTGCCATCTATACTTCATGAGTGCCTCAATGGCAATATAGCTGACTATTCCAAGTAGCAGGATGCCCAAGTTTGTCAGTACTTTAGCATACATACACAAGTTGCTGCTTAATGCAAAGGCAAGGGTAGAACCTACATTGTGCCACAGGTTCTTTGCACTGAATGCTGTCTCCATGTCTGTTGCGAACAGAATCCCAGTTGTTGCTGAAAAAATTGAAATCGGAGATACAGTGTATTAATTTTTGCATGCTTGGTTTCAACATGGGCTTTCAAGAGAGTGTTGAAAGCCCATGGTTTCAAGTCCAAGAAAATACATAGGGTTGATTTATATAATTATATTTCCACAAAATGATCATTCTACAATTCTGTTGATACTTGATAGCTATGACACATGATTTAGTAATTTGTGTCACATAAATAATGGATCAGTTTCTATTGCATACATCAGATAGCTAGATATTGTTAATAAATAACATAAATCCTGTTTCAAATGGATCACCATAAAAATTATCATTCAACTTATTGATATTAACTTATTGATATTCTTATCAACTACAATTATAGATCTTAGTTATTTTTTTTGTTCCCATTATAATCCCCTATTTAGTCCTAAAGTAATGACTGAATTGTTTCATACCACTAAGCTGGGTCTGCCATACTGCATCTCCAACACCCCACACGAATGGCAGCACAAAGAACATTGGCAGCTGCGTTGCTGTAGGAGTCCAGAACAACATAGCTGCCATGACTGCAGTATGGGATAATGCAGCCATAAATACCATTGTCACACGGCCAAGGTATTTCTGTAGGAAGCCTCCAATATAGGCAAACACTGTGTTGGAAACACCAATGAACAGCATGGAATAACCAACAAATCCTACTCCAAGCTCACATGTCACAAACGACTGAAACAAAATCATTTTTTGTCAGCATTCCATGGATTTAGATTGCTGGTTAACCCTCCTAGAAATACATGTAGGTGCAGATGGCACTAACATGCATGAACATTTATGAAAAATAGAGAGATAGTGATATAGTAAACGTTAAGAGTAACATCATGGAGTCCGATCATGATAGTTGTTCTGAAACATTTACAACATTCCTGGATATGGTACAGGGTGAGCCAAAAAGATAACCCAATCAAATCTTAATACCTCAGTCATCCAGTATGGGCACAAGTAAACATTGTTCAATGTTCTTTAACTCACTTAAGTGTCTAATGGTTATGATTTTATGGTCATTTTACAAATCATGCTCAAAATGTCTTTTTTCGAGGCAATCTTTAACACATCAGATTAAGTTTTCTGATTACCTGTTCACAGATATATTGTATAATGGCTCACATTTGCCTTCTTATCTCTTATTTCAACCCTGAATCTTCTAGTTAATAGTTAATGTAATGTACATATTACCTTTGAAATAGCTCCAAAAATAAATTATGTGGTTTCATATTTGATGATTTTGGTAATTTTTGGCATTTGGAGCATGTTTTGTAAAATGGCCATAAAACGATGACCATTGGAATGATAACTTGATAGAAAGAACATTGAACAAGGTTCCATTGTGCTAAATATGACTTAAAACCCATCTGGATGATTGAGTAATTTGTTTGGGTTACCTTTTTTTGGCTCACCCTTGTATGTTATTTTGCTTTCAAAAAGTGCTAAGAACCTTGCACGTACTGTACCTGTGTAAAGTCACTCTGCATCAATGCATTCTTGAATCCAATGTAAAGGAACAGTGAGATAATCAGGAGCAGCTTCACATTCTTGTGCAATTTCATTGTACCAAGAATCTTCATACCAACTGATGATGATTTCTTGGTTTTAGACTCAACTGGTGCGAGGAATAAGATTACTATGGTTACTGCAACCACAACAAATCCCAGATAAATGCCCAGTAAAGTGTACATCCTTCCATCTTCTGGCCTTTGAAATGTTGTCTCATTACCCATTGTGTCAATCTCATATGGACAAAAGTTTGCCCCACAGGTTGTTACCATTTTGGTAGAGTTCAATGTTGTACTTGGAGCTTGCTGTTGTTGTAAGACTAACGATGATATCAAATTTCCCCATATCCTAGCAGAGTTAAACAAGGAAAAGAAAATGCCACTGAACCTCCCGAGAACAACTTGGTCCTTCTCTCCTGTTAAGTCCGCATAATCCAAAGCTATTGTTGACCTGTATACTCCTAATGATGTTGCTACAAGACCTTGTGTTAAACCAACTATTACACTTGCTGGATATAATGTGTAGGTTCTCGGGTAAAAGTTAGCAGCCACAAATACCCCATGGCTGAAAATGCCAACAGTAAACATCCATTTTGCGCCAAATGTTTGAACAAGGAATGAAGATAGGAAAAGTTGAGAGACAACAGTTGCTGCAGATCTGATGCTAAGAGTTGTGGCCCCCAGTCCCTGAGCACCATTTAGACTACTCTGCAGGCTCACTAGTGAAAAGAATGCAGAGTGAGAGATCATGGAAGTCAATGATAAAATAATCAGACTAAACATTATCCTTCTTTTTTTCTTAATTGTATTTTGATGATCTTCAGGATCTTGTGCTGTTTCTTCATTTTTTAGATCTTTCTTTTTAAAATCCATGGTGATTGTTTTATAAATCTTATCCTCTATATCTCCCTCAATTAGGCATGCATAAAATGATCTTTCAAATTCAATACTAAAAATGACACAAGTACTTTATATTATTTAATTTATTTGTATCAACGATATTTTGTGCATGTCATCCCTCTTTCAAATAATGGGCAGTTTTCTAATTATAAATCGATACATGTAAATAATGGAGTTTTATAATTTTATTCACATGGCCTAACACACTTTTATGAAGTTCAACTCAGATTTAATTAACAACTTCTAGTTAAAAGATATGCAAATCATGAGTTAACTAACACTGTAAAAGATAAACGTGAGAAATTGTGAAGTGCCATGTGATTTTATCTGAGTTCATTGATATGCAAATCATGAGTTAACTAACACTGTAAAAGATAAACGTGAGAAATTGTGAAGTGCCATGTGATTTTATCTGAGTTCATTGGGAATGTGCAAACAGTAGCCAGGACAAACTCATAATATACTTGAGATATTGTTTTGTTTAAAGGGAATTGAAGTACATGTGCATTGTGCATGTAGTCTGATCCTAAATAACATTTTAATTACAAAGGATAGGTATCGATATGGTGCTTTATTGTTAACTGATTGACAACAATTCTTGAGAATGAAATGAACCTCGTTGGAACAAAAAAGCATATACAGCATTTTCTTAGACCTCTCAATATTATAGTTATACAAAGGAAATTTAGGTTGATTTTACAATTTTACAAAAAGTATTCAAAAAATTAAAACAAAACCCCCAAAATAGATAAAAATTAAGATAAACCTTTATTTCATTAGCAAGAAAAAATCAACCAAACTTTCCTTTGTACAATTACAATATTGAGAGACCTAAACATGTTCTGTTTACGTTCAATGAGTTTCGGATAGATGTTTCATTTCATTCCGAAAATATGATACCAAGAACAATAGAAATGCCTGATGTGTTTTCTAAAACAATATAGAGAAAAGGATATATATTTTTTCAAATTATATTGTTACCATTCAAAAGATGACCACTAAATTGATGATGTGTAAAATTTTCAGAATTCTTTGATGACTGGTTTAAGAGAAACTTTGTGTTCAAAAAGTTCACCATATCGATACCAATCCTTTTGGGACAATTTTAAGGCAACCTTTTTCAGTTTTAACAAGCAATTCATTTTTCTACATATTTAAAATTCTGAATTTTCACCATGCTTATGAAGTCCACTGATGGTCCATACTTATGAAGTCCATTACAGGTTTCATAATACACATCTTAACGCGAACAGTGTCAACAAGTGTTTGATGTGTTTTTTAAAACAATATAGACGGCAGTATGTATATCTATTTCAAATTATATTGTTACCATTCAAAAGATGGCCATTATATTGACAATTTGTAAATTTTTCAGAATTCTTTGATGACTGGTTTAAGAGAAACGTGTGTTCAAAAAGTTCACCGTTTCGATACCAATCCTTTGGGACAATTTTAAGGCAACATTTTTCAGTTTTAACAAGCAATTAATTTTTCTACATTTTTAAAATTTTGATAAGAATTTTCAACATGCTTATGAAGTCCATTGATGGTGCATTTTGTGCTAATAACATTCAGAATTTAAAAATTACTTAGTATTTAGTATTAAAGCAATGGCACCAAATACCAATGAAAGAATTATTCTTGAATCTGAAATGTGACAATATATTGACACAATGCTGTTCAAAAACATTGATTTGCAACTAAAAGATATTACAGGTTTCATAATACATATCTTTCCTAAGAGTGTAAAGAAAATCTGCCCACCAGTATTTGTGTTATTTTATGCAGATAGACCAATATATACATCATCGAAGGTCAAATCTAAAGTCAGATTTGAACTTCTGATATTTTGTAGATGATTTTGAAAAAAAGAATTGGTCAATTTGAAGCAAATTGAAGAGACCTTTTTGATGATCTTGAGGATCTTGTGCTGTTTCTTCATTTTTTAGATATTTCTTTTTAAAATCCATGGTGATGGTTTTATTATCTTATCCTCTATATCTCCCTCAATTAGGCATGCACAAAATGATCTTTCAAATTCAATACTAAAAAAATGACACAAGTACTTTATATTATTTAATTTATTTGTATCAATTTTTGTGCAAGTCATCCCTCTTTCAAATAATGGGCAATTTTCATAGGTAATTATATATCGATACATCTAAATCATGGAGTTTTATGATTTTATTCACATGGCCTAACACACTATTACTAAGTTCAACTCAGATTTATTTTACAACTTCTGATTTCAAGCTAAAACTGTACAAGATAATCGTGTGAAATTGTGAAGTGCCATGTGATTTCATCTGAGTTCACTGGGAACAAGCAAGCAGAAGCCAGGACAAACTCATAATGCACTTAAAGATATTGTTTTGCTTAAAGGGCATTGAAGTACGTATACATGCACATTTTGCATGTAGTCTGATCCTGAATAATATTTTAATTACAAAGGATAGGTATCGATATGGTGAACTGAATTCAACAATGTGTTTCTCTTAAACCAATTATTGAAAACATTCCGTAAAAACACGGTCCTCTATGTAATGTAAACTGATTGACAACAATTTATTTATTTATTTATATATATTTTATAATTATAACTGTTTTTGTTAACATTTTTCGTTTTTTAGTGCAATTGTTTTTTATTGTTCCTCATTGGAACAAAATAGCCTTGTACAACATTTTCTTAGACCTCTCATTATTATAGTTATACAAAGAAAATTTTGGTTGATTTTACAATTTTACAAAAAGTATTCAAAAAATTAAAACAAAACCCCCCAAAATAGAGAAAAATTAAGACAAACCTTTTATTTCATTAGCAAGAAAAAATCAACCAAACTTTCCCTTGTACAATTACAATATTGAGAGACCTAAACACGTTGTGTTTATGTCCAATGAGGTTTGGATAGATGTTTCATTTCATTCCGAAAATATAATACCAAGAACAAAAGAAATGTCTGATGTGTTTTCTAAAACAATGTAGAGAAAGTATATATATTTTTTTCAAATTATATTGTTACCATTCAAAAGATGACTACTAAATTGACGATGTGTAAAATTTTCAGAATTTTTTGATGACTGGTTTAAGAGAAACGTGTGTTCAAAAAGTTCACCATATCGATACCAATCCTTTTGGGACAATTTTAAGGCAACCTTTTTCAGTTTTAACAAGCAATTAATTTTTCTACATATTTAAAATTTTGAATTTTCACCATGCTTATGAAGTCCACTGATGGTCCATGCTTATGAAGTCCATTACAGGTTTCATAATACACATCCTTTCAAAGAGTGTAAAGAAAATCTGCCCACCAGTATTAGTGTTATTTTATGCAGATAGACAAATATATACACCATCGAAGGTCAAATCTCAAATCTAAAGTCACATTTGAACTTCTGATATTTTGTAGATGATTTAAAAAAAAAGATTTGGTCAATTTGAAGCAAATTGAAGAGACCTTTTTGACCTTTTTTGACCTTGAGAAGGTCATTGAAGGTCAAACCTCAAATCTAAAGTCAGAATTGAACTTCTGATAACCTGTGGTGGTGGTACTTTTGATACCATTAACTCTTTTAATGGGTGGTAAATTAACAACACAGTTTGAATGATTCAATTCAACTAGAAAATGTATTTTACAAAGCAATTATTTTCTACATTTTTTCAAGCTTTAATAGTTACAAAAAGAATATTTGATAAGGTTCAAATCCATTGATGGTGAAGTAAACATCATCAAGAATTGAAGTATTCTTTAGTATTTTGGGGTAATCTAAGGATTAGATTCAGAAGTAGAAAATGGCAATGTCACTAAACACCAAATCCCAATGAACATATTATTCATAAATCTCACTGATCCCCAACTGGTTTTATAGATATCATGTCTTTATAACAAAATGAATAAACTTATGTCAGAAGAAACATTTTCACCAAGAACAAGAAGAAGGTCGATTTTTGTATCTGAAAATTTTACCCGTATCCAAATATTTCACATGTTTGTTAATAGTAAACATCCAGGAAGTTAACCAACCAAAGCGTTATGAAATAACTGGATATATTTGCTTGTGATTGACTAGCTTTTCAGTAAGTGGATGTTAACTTTTAAAATACATGTAAAATATTTGGATACAAATCAACCTCTTTGTAGGTGAAAACTGAGAACGATGAAAAAAAATTGTACAAACTCAAGTTCACTCATTTTGTGGGGACCAGTGAATCTGAAATGTGACAATACAATATGTTGACAATCTGCCTTGAATTTACACATAAAAAAGATATAGACATCCAGTAGTGATATATCAGAATTCCCATACATATCTTTCCAAAATGTGAAGAATCTCTGAGCACTACACAGGGAAATATGCTGATTTCTAAATTCGTACAAAATTAGCAGTCTGGCAAAAGCACACTCATAAGCACTCAACTACAAGTGCTGGTTCAATACTAATTTAAATTTGTACTTACTGAGGACTCAGTTTATGTATGAGTGCTCATTGAGTATTGAAAAATCAATGAAATCAATGCTATTTTATCACTCATTATACTCATCTAGTACTAAAAATGCAATAAATCAGTACTGATGTCATAAGTGCTCATTTAGTACTAATATTTACTGAAATGAGTACTCAATATTAGTACTCGGCATATCTCCCTGTGTATTACACTACACAGAAGTATTTGAGTCATTCTCTGGTCAAGTGGACAGATATATATACTAAGGGCTTCACAGTATTCGTTTGCAAGGATAATTATGTACACTGATTCTAGATCTTGTTCATGGTACCCAATTCTGGATGCCTCTCACCCAATAACAAAAATATCTAAGTATTAAACTAATGATAAAGTATGTCTTTAGAGTATGTATTTATGATGGTTTTGGGAATTATTTCCACCAAACTCATGCACAAAATACTGTGTTGTCTAGGGTAGTCGCCCATTAAATTGTTTATCATCACATCACAGATATGAGTTAGTATAATCAATACTTTTGATACCATTAACTCTTTTAATGGGTGGTAGATTAACAACACAGTTTGAATGATTCAATTCAACTAGAAAATGTATTTTATTAAAAATAAATTTTAAGCACAAATAAGTTCATAAAATAAAGGGTAGTTTTTGAGTTTCCTGATGTTGTCCTTTGTGCTACCTCTCTTCATAGTTCTATCGCAAACATATTGACCAATATTAACAAAGGTCATCAAGACATAAGAGTAGTTTCAGATACATTTAAGTTTTAATTAAATTACAGGCAGCTATTTTCAGGAGATTACATGATAATATTATCTGGATAAAATGAAAAATCATATTTGCTCCTTACTAACATGTGATAACGATCGTATATGCCAAGGTAGCATAAGTCAGTAAACTCCACTCTATATACATATTATCACCAAAATGCAGTCTGAATACAGTGAATAGAGAATTTCTTGTTCTTGTACTGTTAGTCACAAATAAACCAAGATGGCAAAGTCAGTACAAGTCAGTAATAAGTCAGACTCAGATGGAACCTGAATAGAGAATTTCTTTTCCTTGTACTGTTAGTCATGAATGTACCAAGATGGCAATTGTACACAAAAATGACTAGATGACAAGTGCACCAAGACAATATGAGGTGTCAGTTTGTTGGATACTAGACTACCAATCTCCATCAAGCTTGTCTTGGTATTTGGTGTTCCCAATCATGTTTGCATTTTGGGCACTTTGGGTTTGTTTGATCTTTGAACAGTCTTACAGCACAATATAGATGTAGTTTGGTATTATCCTCAGGTCTCTCTGCCCTGTCTTCACACACTGAGCACATCTGGCCCTGAAAGAAGTTTCATAGATGTTTTCAGTAATCTGGGTCTGTAACAATGTACATGTATGTACTGTACAATGAAAATGCATCATCATGCAGAATAAACCTGGTCACAGCCTGAATCTAATATGCATTGAACAAGTTGGAACCAACAATATATCTTACCACTTTTGGTGGTGGTGACATAAAAAAATTAGCATAGCAGGGTACAAGAAATTTTCTCCAATTTTCCATAAGTGCGATTTTTTGATTACTTTTACAATGTCTGCCTAACCTCTATTTTCCACATGAGCTTCCCTTTTCAAATCTTTTTGTCTTTTTATTTGCAAATGCTGAATGGCAAACGTTAATTCAGAACTCTGTTGTTGTGAACAATGAACAATTTTTTGGGGGGAAATGTCATGTCAATAGACTAGATGCAGGTAGAAATAATCTTGATTTACATCAAATATTCAAAATTCATATTTAACATCTACATGTAAAATTACATATAGAATTATGGTTTCAAAAATTGTTTAAGGATGTAAGCCCTGGACTCAGTACAATGTGGAATGACCATTCCTTGAAGATGTTGCTTTCCAAAATTTGCACGAGATGTGCAGCATCGAGTACTAATTTTAGAAAACAACGCCTGAAAGGAATGGTCATTCCCCAATGCATCGAGTCTTGGGCTTAAATTTTTCACACATTGCCAGTGGTTTCAGTAACTTTTTTTACAAGAGGCAGCAGATTAGAAATACAAGGGGCGGCATTCAAAATAACCAATTTTACACTCCCGGAAATGCAAATTTTTGTTTTACACTGGTGATCCGCTTGATTACACTGGTTACCGAAACTGTTCGTTTTGGGGTAACAAAATGTCGGAACGTCAAAGGTACGATTTTTCTTTTTTCCTTATTTCACACGTTGTAGGCAGAATCCCAACGCCATTTTTTCTCAAAAACTAGTATCAGCACCATATGTTTTAGGAAATGTACATGTTTGCGAAAAAATATGTCAGAAGACAACAAAATCGTCGATTTAATTCCTCACTTTAACGGTTTTGGGTTAAAAGTGCAGATCTTAACTGTTTTTCGAAAAACCGTTTATGTAACTTAAGTGAGGAATTAAGTAGACGATTCTGTTGTCTTCCGAACTATTTATTCAAAAATATGTACATTTTCTTAAACATATGATAGTCATACTGATACATGTTTGTGTTAAAAATGTCGTGGGAATTCTGCCTACAACGTGTGAAATAAGAAAAAAAGAAAAATTGTACCTTCGATGTTCCGACATTTTGTTACCAAAACGGACCGTTTCGGTAACCAGCGTAATTGAGTGGATCACCAGTGTTATTAGAGCGTCGGCGCACCGAAAGTGGATAAATGGGCAGGGAATGTCAAATTAAATTCACATTCTGATGTGCATTATGCTGTTGCTATTGCGTGGGATCACTGATCAGATGGGTTTGATGTAATCCATGGTTATTATTGTTCTTGTAAGATTAAAGGCAAAATATACTACATGTCACAAAAGTGCAAGGATGAAGACTTCACCTGTGAATATATTTCAGACAACGTATCTCATACACAAGAGTATTGTACAGTCATTCAAAGTTTTGAACATTGAATCCTATTTGAGAGGTGATTTAAAAGATTTTACGTGTTGCAGGTTTTCCAAAGTCATTTCCATGTGTGATATTGTCAATTTAATTGACCACAAGACACGGGCTACACAAAATAACATCTTGAACTGTGGAATGACTAGGGCAACTCATATAGAATGCCATTTTTATTTTTTATATTCTTATAAAATAAATTATGATTTACTCTTCCACAGGTTTCATTTTACAAATTCAAATGCACTTCCTGGGTTGAACACTCAATATAGAATGCAACCTGTGTGTATACAATGTACAGGGCATTCAATAAGTACTGATGAAATGATGTGACTTTTTTAATCTCCCCCCTAAACTTAAGACCATATTTGGCTTCTGACAACCGGCGAATTATAGAAAACAAACGGCGATTTTGGACTCTCGCCCCCTGCTATTGAAAGCCCAGATTGCAAAACATTTTCTAAAAATTGTCACTTAAAAGAAATCACTAAAATAACATATTTTCAATGAAACCTTTTGTAAGGGTCAAGTTGGCAAAGCATCAATTTATATCTGAAGAGCCAAGTTGTCACCTTGAAAACCACATAAGGAATGACCTTGGATGCAGTGATTGGTTATATAATGCACTGCAGTTATATGAAATACTGTTTTCAGATTGGCTAGAATGGAACACACATTGCCTATCCATGTGTCAATTATCAATATCAACTATGAAAATTTAATTTTTTTTGAAAATGTGACAACTACGTTGTAGGTCGGGTATAGAATCCAGGTTATAATAATAAAATAACAAGGCATTAACATGACAAAATGACACCGCCTAGTTGCGCACAATATTATTAGTTCAATCTTAGTCAGATTTGAACTTCTGAGAAGTTGTAGATGATTTTGAAAAAAAATTGGTCAATTTGAAGCAAGTTGAAAAAATACCTTTTTAACCTCGAAAAGGTCATTGAAGGTCAAGTATTTTTTGTCCTTAAGAATGTCATTGAAGGTCAAATCTATAGTCAGATTTGAACTTTTGAGACATTCTAGATGATTTTGAAAAAAGTTGGTCAATTTGAAGCAAGTTCAAAAAATACATTTTTGACCTTTTTTACAATGAGAAGGTCATTCAAGGTCAAATCTCAAATCTAAAGTCAGATTTGAACTTCTGATAACTTGTCAATGATTTTTTTAAAAAATATGGCCAATTTGACGCAAGTTGAAAAAAAACCTTTTTGACCTTTTACCTTGAAATGGTCATTGAAGGTCAAATCTAAAATATAAAGTCAGATTTGAACTTCTGAAAACTTGTAGATGATTTTGAAAAAGCTGAAGTCAGTCTAAAAGGTATTTGTTAAGTTATTGGAAATTTTAAGAATTTGTAACACATGCCAACCGCCACCCACCGATCACCAACCAGCAACTACCGGTTGCCACCACAAAAAGACGAAGACCACAACAATATGTCACCACTTTTTGGTGGTGACATAAAAAGTGTAATATTTTTTCTTGAATTCAGCAGATAATATTTTCTTTTACTGGAGATTAGAGATATTTTAATTTGTATAACTACATTAAGGCAATCTGAAAATTGTTCCACCAAAACTGTTGAGTATTTAAGTTTAAGGGAACTATCTACTACTAGTTTCTGTCATTTAATCTGACCCGAATTATCCACTTTGATTAGCCACTGCGGCATTCAGTAAGTTCTGATAAAAATTAAACTTGTGAATTTCTGAAACGTGCATTATTTAATGACAACATAGTAGTTGCTCATACCTTGATACACAGTCTTTTGCAGATGTTGCAATTGATGGCAGACAATGGGTATGTCTTGCTTATGTATTGGTCCAGTTCAAGGATGCCTCTTGTACCAAGAGATATAATGCCCTTCCCCTAAAACACAATAAAATACATTGAAAATTTCATGATCATATTGTTATAATTGTCAGATCTTGAAGCTCTATAAAAACAAATAAAAGCTCCTCAACAAGTCGAATTTCAAAGGTGTATCATACATATCACCTATATAGCACAGCGGTAGAGCACATGTACCAAGTATGCATAGGTCACGGATTTGATCCCCGGTTCAGGCAATACTTAATTTGCTTGTTTGCGTAAAGTACTTCAGGGTGTTTAGTTGAGCAGTCCATGACTCGCAAAAAGGCTGTGGTGTGTACTTGTATGCCTATGTATGAGTGCACATAAAAGAACACCGGGGTTCTTCAAGGAGGGGTTCCTAGATCTGACTTCCATGATGATGCGTTAATTACGACCGTATATATACGGGATATACTCAAGAGGTATTGCTCACCTTCAATGGTGGTAAACAAGATACAATATAATACAATCACACTTCAAACATTCTTGTTTTTTGCTTAGTGACATAGTAAATATATGATGAACTTCAAAACACCTGCCTTGTGTATTGTTATCCAGCCTGCTGTGGACAGAGATTCAATAAGTGTTTCAGCTTCTTTTTTTGTCATTCTCTTTTTACTTATGGTCTTTATCTCATCAGTGAGGTTGACTGCTTGTATTGTGTTGATCTCCCCATCCCCATTCACTATCTTTTGAACCTGTACATATTGCAAGTGTGATATAAATTAGATTACTGTATATAGAACACTGAAGCTGCACAGCTACATAAAGGCATTTTTCATCAATGTCAGCATTAACTATATTCTCTGGAACCAGTCATCTGACTATGCAATGTATATAATAAAGTGTGATGTGTGAATTCTATATTGGTCGGGGTATATGGACAAACTAAAGGCAAGATCATGTGAAAAATTCACACTTTAAGATGAACCGGCCAATTGTCTTAATGACATGAATGAAGGGTGTATTTGACTAATAGTAAAGAATTACTTACGATTTTTTTGAAAAGCTCAAGTTCATTGACGGTGTATGTTGCAAGGTGTGGGTTTTTCAAGAAGTCAGAGTCGTATGTATTCACCTGAAATATTTAAATGTTTCACATTTAAATTCTAAATCCAAAGATAAACCAAATATATTGAGCAGTATTAAAGAAGTCAAAGTGAAAAGAAATGGCACTGAAAAATATCCAAGTCTTCCAATAGGTTGGCTTTCATTTGCTTAGCATAACCATATACGAGTACATGCATACATTGCAATTCAAAAATATAAACCTAATAAACATTTAAAAAACATTTCATTTTTTCTTTCCTCTCCAAAATATGTCCTTAAATCTCAGCTGGGACTGGTCAAAGGTATTCAGATGGACAGGTGTTCACATTTCAAGGTGTTTACATGGTAATCTTAGCACATGTATTTCACATTGGGAGGTGTACAAGAGGAGTTTAGATATACAGTTTTACTGGCCAAGTACATACCAATGCATAATATGAGGATCCTGTAAATTCACTGAGGCCTTTCTTTATTTCAATTCCAACTGGTTTGATGTTCCTGTTTATCTCTTGGACAAATTGTCCTAAGTTTGTTTGATCATAATTAGCTGAAAATATATAAATTAATGTGTATTTTATGTACACTATTGAAATGCCTCCCATCTGTAAATTAAATGGACAATGATGAATACATTATCATTAAGAAAAACACATAGTTTCCATGGTTTAACATTGTAATTACCAACAGAAAATCATGTTTTTGCCAGTTATTGCTCAGTATTACATGTTTTTACTGTTAAAAAGTGGCTGTTCAAATGTGTAAGTATCTTGAAAAATATGTTCAGGTAAAATCACTTAAAAGTCTTCATAATCATGTAAAATTGCAATCCAAGAATGAGAGCTGTTTTTAAAGTAAGCATGGAACCTTATTACACTCACACTACACAACTTTTTCAGAAGAGCAATGTAAATTAGTAATAATTATCATGGTAACCATGACAGCAGGTTTACTAACTAAATCAATGGTCATACCTTCAAACCTTGCACAACTCGCCCTGTGGGCCATTTTTACACCAGACGCATCCATTATATTTTTGCTCATCAACATCTGTAAAAAAACTCTTTGTTCATCAGACATTGCCTCCATTGTTTATGAGATGCTTGGCATAAACTATGATGACTTGGCTAGGATCTTTGCTGGTGATGTATTGTAGATTTTTAGGTATCCAGGCCAATTCTTAGGTTACTTTGTGAATATTCTAAGATCAATCCTGTGAAGACTTTCCTATTTGCCTACTATATTCTAGTCCAGATGTACATCTATTAGGTGGTGTAAACTATTTGGTGTAGACTTTTGACTTTCTGGAGATCTAACTGGAAATAAACATAATAGAATTGTACTCAAGTAAAAAGAAATTGCAATTTTCATGCAATAATTGTTTAATTATTGGTTAATAAATATTCATTTTGATTAGTGTTAATCTGTTTCAGTCAATATAAAATATTGAAATTAAAAGACTTCTTTGTTTTTTGTTTACAGAGTACATAAGAGTACATGTGAGTTATATAATAAAACAAATAGTGACAGCCAATTTTTGGCAAACAGTGTCAAAATTTTCCTATGGAACATGTCAGTTGATAGGATAATCTCTCGGGAAAATATTTTGCAAAAAAAAGTTATTTCCCTCAATGTTGCTAGTACATAGGAGTTTGATTGCAATAAACCGTGATGGCTAACATTGCCACGGTTGCACCAAACAGAATCCTGCATCTGATCATATGTGAGAATTATGTGTTAGTGCACTTGAATGAGTTTTTTTGTTGAAAACATGGGACCATGTAAATTGCGCTACGGGGCTTGCAGGGGGAAATCTCATTACCTATTACGCAATGCTCCACCAAGAGGGGGGAAAGCCCCAGAGATCACCACATCTGTTTGCTCAACTTCTCACCAGCTAGTTTTCAAAAATAACACGTTGCTGTGCTGTTTTAATCGATGTAAGCATGTTCACTACACCTTTCTTTATCTTGATCCAAAATAACAAAAACTATGATATAAATCAAAAAAATGACAGAAATTAGCCTGTAGTGTAGGCAGACAAACCAGCAGCCCTACCACCATGCTGAGGAATCTGCAGCTGCCAGTACCACTACAAAACAGACATAATTTGACAAGAGTAGTCATGCTTTACAAGATAGTCCACCATAAGGTAGCCATTCCACCAGCGGCATACCTTGAGCCAGTAGGATCTGTGACTAGGGGTCACAACCTACGCTACTTTGTCCCATCCTCAAGAGCACTGGGGATGAACTGGAAACGAGGGAGGTTTTGCCTCGTATCAAAATGGCGGCGCGTGAAAAAATTTCATTCGGTAAGATTTTTGTTTTTTACAATTTTCGTGCTTTTATCCTTCAAATTAAAACTTAATATTTGGCAAGTAAATAGTTTATAAGTTCCGGTTTTATAATATGATTGCAAATTAGAAATCAATACAGACATTGCTGAGATATTTACATTTCAATTCTCTCACTTAGGAAACGAGGCACCTGTCTACATTTTGTAACAATGAAACGAGGCAATGTTTGACTTGCAACGAGGCAACTATTCTTTCTCTGATAGTGTCTACATTTATGATCTTATTTCCACCGTTCTTTCTGGTCACATACTACCGATTACGTTTTACCCGATATACATGATTATATATGTAAGAGTTAAAAAGAATAACCATATTGTTTAAAGTACCAATACAGGCAAAAGCAATCACATCATATACAGGTACAATGATGGTACATGTGTACACATTCCAAATGTAGTTATACATATTAGGCTATGACATGATGAGCTAATAAGAATGTATGATAAGCATGTAGGCCTATGTATATCTGATAATCTGTACAATCTGAATGTTTGATAAAGGAACTTGATGATGCAGCTGAAGGTATGGAATGATTAAAGTTGCAGCAAAGAAAAGTCTAACTGTACCAATTTAGTTAAGCTACATGTTGTTAAAGTCCCCGATAAATCGGGCTACGTATACCGCCGTGTTTACATTAGGGGATTAGAAGAGTTTATTTTTTACTTAGGTATGCAAGCTACGTATATCAATATTAGGCCTTCATTCATGTACTCGTGTGCATGTAATCAGCATGCCCTTCAATATTATGTAAACCAGGCTATTCAAGTACTGTATAATGTACACTATTTATGTGTGTACTACATACATACAATACAATTCCCTGGGAAACAAAACACAAATACTTTTTATATGTTCAAAATGAGCCATTTGATTGATGCAAACACTAAATAGCTTCATAAATAACATCTACAAAGTATATCTAATAGTAATTTTTAATTTCAATGGTGAAACTTCCCTGGTTACGATTATATGGGAAATCATCACGAGACGAAGATCGTTCGCCTTCCTGGCTTACCTCTGAATCGTGTACCCGGTAATCTCTTTATATAGTTTAGCGAGAGCGGTGCGCCTGCGCAGTTTTAAACTTTGGCGCACACTTTAAGGTTCATCTTTAAGTACAGAAAATGTCAATGCACTTCACTCGATTCATTCTTTGCTGCAGCTTAAAATTCATGCTAAGGAGTTATACTGTTTTATTTTTTAAATATTTCGAAAACGTTAAATAGCATTGCTTTGAGTGTCAATTCCAATAAACGAGCCAGCTATCCGAGCTATCAATGGTAGCGCATATATCGTCAAAATGTTCTCTCAAATAAGAAAATCTCGTTCAAAGAAGTGCTATTTTAATAGCTAGGGAGCTTAAGCTACACGTATTTTAGAAATGGCGAACGTAAACGTGAAATGACCCCTGGGAACTATAGTTCCGTTCTGGATTGACTTATACAAAGACCCAATTAAAACAGTTTAACTGATACCTTTGTAATCATTCATGCAAATAAAGACGTTGAAGACAAGAACTAGTTCTCTGAAGATTGCAATTTTACACGTTTACGTACACTTCTCTTTAAAACATGTGTCGTTAAACCTCCCTACTAATCGTACGCAAATGGGGCATTGTTGTTGCTCGAGATGGATATATTTGATAGAATATAATTCCAGATACGATAAAAAACGAATGACCATGGTAATAATTAAATGACTCGCCTATATTACAAAAATAGCAGAGTCAAGGAGCACACTGACATTGTCTCATTTGTGTACATTGGATTTTACTGTTTGTATTCTTTAATGTCTGTATGTTACACGTTCAATGGCAAAGCCAAAATGATGAGACGCGTATACAAATGAACCTGTTTTCTCATCTAACGTTCGTTTCCGTACAGAGAGATTACCATCATGCTGTTGCATCATATGGAATACAATATCAGCAACGTTGTCGTTTCCTGTGTTACAGAAATAGCATTTGAACAGGGACGCTTCTTTTTGTAGGCCCCGTTCTGTAATAAAAACAAAACATTTTTAATTAAATATGGTTGCCTCGTTTCATTCTTAAGAATGCTATATAGCTGCCTCGTTTCCTTGAGAAACATGCCTCGTTTCCTAAGTGAGAGAATTGATATGTAAATATCTCAGCAATGCCAGTATTGATTTCTAATTTGTAATCATATTATAAAACCGGAACTTATGAACTATTTACTTTCCAAATATTAAGTTTTAATTTGAAGGATAAAAGCACGAAAATTGTAAAAAACAAAAATCTTACCGAATGAAATTTTTTCACGCGCCGCCATTTTGATACGAGGCAAAACCTCCCTCGTTTCCAGTTCATCCCCAGTGAAGAGTAGATATACATCTTTACTCATTTTTCCCTGCAACCATACGACTATGGAACCTTCTTTCAGCAAATGTAGCCATGATACATTCCCTGGACATTTTTAAGAAGGAGGCAATTGTGATGCTTTCGTACGAAGTCAGGGCTCTCGCCAGGCTTTTAGACTGTGGCGCAGCACCACACTCTATTTAGCTCCCTCCACACCCTATTGGCAAATCATGACTCTTTCCACAGTCTATACTTGACTAAATATACAATAATAGCATTTAAAAAGGATAAAATATGACATAAATATGATTTATCACGATTGAACGGTTATTCTGAAGATGTTCGCACCACACCCTAAATACATCCTGGTGAGAGCCCTGTAAGTGATGACGATTTAAAAACGATTTTAGAAATTTTAAAGCACATTCACACTACAATTGTATATATACACCGCACACAAGCACACATAGTACGAAATATCCTCAAGAGGAGTCTGTACTGTAATAGAAGAAGAAGAAGAAGAAGAAGAGGAAGAAGAGGAAGAGGAAGAAGATGAAGAGGAAGTGGAAGAGGAAGAGGAAGAAGAAGAAGAAGAAGACGAAGAAGACAAAGACCCTATCTGTTGCAAGACTTTTGCTTGGCACAACCGTCACCATGTTATTAAGTGTTGTTAAGTTTCGCAAGGATCCTGCCATGACCATTGTAGTGTTATCGTGATAGCCTGATATAACCGTGACAATGCTATATTATACTGCATGGCCTGTCATGACCGTGGTAATGTCAGCCTGATATGACCATGACAATGCTATACTATATTGCAAGACCTGTCATGACCGTGGTAATGTTAAAGCCTGATATGACCGTGATAATGGTTGCACTTAGGCCTGTCATGATTGTGGTAATATTAAAGCACAATATAACCGTGACAATGGTTATATTAAGTGACATTAATAGCATGAGAATACTGTAATGAAAAATTTCATCGTTTATCTACCTTAAATATGTAAATCTAGACTACTACATGCCCATAGTCAGTTTTTTGTAAGGGGGGGGGGGGGGCTTGAAACCCCCCCGCACCCCCCAAAAAAATATTTCCCCATTCTAAACCAAGACCCTTTGTATTGTAAAGGACAGTGGCGGATCAGGAAGCTAACAAGGGGACCCACATTTCAAGTCAGGAAAAAAATATCCGCGCTTGCACGGAAAAACTTTTTAGGGCCCTAAAACCAAAATTTGGGCCAAAATTTAGCAAATCTATGGCATGTTTTTTGAAAATTTGGCTTAATATTGAAAAATAAGGCCTAAAAAGATTAAGTAATGCCCAAAAAGGCCCACTAAAGAGGTCCTATGATATTTTTTGGCCAACATTTATTTTGGACCAATTATTGCCGCGCAGAAAACCTTTTAGGGCCCTAGAACTAAAATTTTGAAAATTTATAGCCCGTTTTTTTTGAAAATTTGGCCTAAAATTGAAAGAAATAAGGCGCGAAAAGGTCAAGTAAAAAGGTCAAGTAAAGGCCAACTAAAGTGGCCCTACAACATTTTTGGCCAAACATTTTTTGTCAAGGCCCATCCTAGGGGCGCGCATAAAATGTTTAGGGCCCTTTAACCAAAATTCGGGGGAAAATTTTGAAAATTAATGGCCCGTTTTTTAAAAATTTGGCCTTAAATCAAAAATAAAGCCTAAAAAGGTAAATCAATGCCCAAAGAGGCCTACTGAAGAGGCCCTACAATTTTTTGGGCCAAACATTTTTTGTCAAGGCCCATCCTAGGGGCGCGCATAAAATTTTTAGGGCCCTTAAACCAAAATTCGGGCGAAAATTTTGAAAATTAATGGCCCGTTTTTTAAAAATTTGGCCTTAAATCAAAAATAAAGCCTAAAAAGGTAAATCAATGCCCAAAGAGGCCTACTGAAGAGGCCCTACAATTTTTTGGGCCAACATTTTTTTCTGGGCCCAACCTTTTAGGGCCTTGGAACTAGGGCTGGCACGGAACGGAACGGAATCGGAACAGAACGGAATTCGGAACTTGGCTTCGGAATTCGGAACTTTCGGAATTTTGGACCTTATCTAAAATAGTTCCTACTTCTCCCCTTAAGTTCTCATTTTTGTTACCACTGGAACAGTGTACAACTATATATATATATAAGTTGTATTATGTTTATTAAATACAAACACTAACACTATCTAACTGCCAGAACAAGTGGCATAAATGTTCAAAACTAATGGCAAAATGTAAATGTCCTTGCCTTCTTGGCATACAACTGTTACTTTATATTGTATATTATCTTTCTTACAATAATTGTCTCCTCTTATAGAATATATCTAAAACAATCACAATTTATTTATTTCTATCATTCATTACATATAAAACAACTTTACCAAGTGAAAATGTTTAATAATTATATATATTTATTGATTTCGTTTCATAGTACTAGTTCGCTATAGCGTGTTAGCGTGTCGCTATAACGATGAGTGAATGTTCTTTAAGGAAAATAAAAATTCCGAAAATTATCGGAATATGAGAAGGTAGGTCCGAAAGTCCGTTTCCGAAGGCAAAACCGGATGGTTCGGACAATAATTCCTTTCCCTGCCAGCCCTACTTGGAACAGATCAAGTAAAAAGGCCAAGTAAAGAGGCCGTACAATATTTTTGGCCAAACATTTTTTTCTCGACCCATCCTAGGGCCGCGCGTAAAATATTTTAGGGCCCTAAAACCAAAACTCGGGCCAAAATTTAGAAAATTTATAGCCCGTTTGTGAAAAATTAGGCCTGAAATTGAAACTTAAAAAATAAGCAATCAAATGACCATATTGAAACAGTTTATGTAAAAATAGAAACATTTATATTTATCCTAACTTTTGTCCTCTTTGTGTCCTCTTATATTTTGATACTTCTCTGCCATGTTATTTTCGGAAAAATTAACATGGATGAAAATTAGGGTGTCCCAAAAAATCACTTTTTTGGAGTTGAGCTTAGCACAGTTGGGGTTTGGTTCCTTTTGGGGAGTTTATTAAGTGTGTAAAATATTATAGAGACAGATCGATGTTTCAGTTGTTGGAATTAGACCTAAAAATGTAACGTTTTTGGCAAAAATCGCACTTTTTGACCAGATTTACTGAAGAATAATGGAAACCTACCTCACCTTCTGTTCATAAAAATGAAGGCTAAATGAAAGGTTGTGCACCACATTACCACTCTAAGTAAGAATACTGCTGAGATTTGGGTATATACCCTCCAAAAAGACTCTGAAATGAGGCTAAAAATGACATATTTTAAGATTGAAATCAATGGGTAACATTCATACGTATTACAAATGTTTTATTTAGCTATAGATATGCAGATCACATAAGTAAGTTCAGATCAGTTCTTCAGGTCAGTTCTTCAGATAAAATTGTCCATATTGTCCATTTGTTGTTTGTTAAGGTTTTTAAAATCAAGAAGCTGGCGGTGATGGTTAACCACCATCTGAACACGATCGCGGCGATCCACACCCTTACTGTAGTTTGCGAACTCGGTACATCCTTGATTGCCCGTTCTGCACAATTGTTAACTACTTCCATGGAAGTAACGAGCTCCTTAAATCTAATATACTCTGGAAAGTGGAAACTGATCCCAGTTGTCGGGATTAAATTCCATCCAGTGTACATCTACTTGAAAGAGGTCAAAAATTAACCATGACCTTTCCCCACCAAAGTTTTCAAGCGTGACGTCCCCTGGTCTTGTTAACAAGTGAACTTTCATTTGTGTTTTCTGTTGAGGAAAGTTCTGGGGACGACCTGCATCTATCATTACTCTGACGAACTCAGGCCATGAAAACAATTCTACTATTTTTTTCATGGCCTGAGTTCGTCGCTAACATGCTAAATATAAGAGTTAGCTGACGTTTGGGAGTCTGACTTACCTTCTAAAGGTTAGAACCCGAATCTTAATGAAACCATATCACCTTTGTTCCGTCGATGATGATGCATAAACACAGCATTTGATAGAAATTAGTGTAAATGTTTTTCCGACATTTTCATTTTTCATCAATGTTGACTTCCGGGAAGGCGTTGTAGTTATCACGAAATAACGCATTGACCCTTAAACTTTACTTTGTTGACGTGTCAACCAAGCATGTCTGGTGTGAAAATTAAAAGAATATTAAGCAATGTTCTACATCCGCCAAGCTAAGTGAAGTAGCCAATATTTAAAATTACCAATTTCAAGTGAAGTACGCAACGAACGAAACTGCGCGATCTACACTCCCACTATTGGTCTGAACGAAATGCTACATAGAAATATGAGCCGTCTGCTGTATTAGTCGATTAATAGAGTAAGACCTGTTGGTGATGCTTTATAATTTAGACCAAAACATTGAAGAACAAACGAACCTGTAAATCGTAACGAACAAATATTCGGTTTTCACATATGTTCGGTAATTTTTCGTATTGAAACTTCCGGAACTTACAAGGAAATCATTCATCTTCACGGTCTTGGATGTTATGGCAAATGCTCCATGGTTGACGGAACAAAGGTGATATGGTTTCATTAAGATTCGGGTTCTAACCTTTAGAAGGTAAGTCAGACTCCCAAACTTCAGCTAACTCTTATATTTAGCATGTTAGCGACGAACTCAGGCCATGAAAAAAATAGTACGTGAATTTTGTTGTGGGGACTGGCAAAAGTAATTTTTGAAAGGGACAGATATTAGACATACTGAAATGCCAAGTATTTTATAGATAATATATTTAAAATGATCAAGATTATATAGCATAGTATATGGTATCTCTCTCGATCACTAAAAAGGGAAAATAATATCGAAGAAATATTCATACTCCCGCCATACTTACAGATGATTGAAGAGCTCGCCAAGCATGAGCCACCACGTCTACTTTTGAGGGGCTTTTGAACTATCAATTTGCAATAAAGCATTATCAAGTTCTTCCCGCTATTTAATATCTTAAGTGTTGAACATATTTAGTTATTTATGGGTGTTCATATTACTAAATACATTGATGGACGATTGAGACAGAGGGAAGAAGAAAGATCAAACCGGAAGTACAAACCCGGAAATACAGACACGGAAGTGAAAAGTAACATGTGTTGAAATCACAAAAACACATGTGTGAAAGTGTCTAATTATATCGTTTGATTTTCAATTTGAACACCTATTTGTCGCTCAACAAACCAATCAAGAAGTTGCACTAGACATAGGAGAGGTCGTATGTTGATATAAAACAATGGATTTGATACAAAATGGATGGTTTAGTGAAATCAATGAACTTTGGCCTGGACAAGCAATGTCTCTTGCAGTGGAGAAAGTTCTTCACCATGAGAAGTCTAAATATCAGGACATCCTATTGTTTGAAAGGTGAGTTTCAAACCTTTTTCGTATACTATCATAGGCCAAGGGTAAAGTAATAGTAAGCCGTATATAGAAGAGACAGGTGAACAACTCTGACTTAGACCACTTGTTAAGATGGAGATTTCAACAATATTTAGTGTATTGTTTTCAAAAAGCAATGGGGAGTTGATAGAAAATTGATAGTTTGTAGCTCTTACCTAAGATTGAAACTCAGTCAGATGATATAGAGTGAATAATGCTGTCTAAAAGAGAGAATTTCTGAAAACCTGCAATTGCTTGGCAGGTTCATTAGTAAACAAGTGATCTGATTGGTCACTGCTGACCTCCCTGACCTCCACCAGTGACAATCAGTTTCAGCTTGCCAGGCAATTGCAGATATCCATAGTTCTTGTTTTATATGCAGTATTATATGCAGTTTTTAGATAAAGATTTGAAGAAAACAATGATATAAGTTTGAAAAACACTTTGAAGAAGATTTTGGAGAGATTTGGGAATACAATTTGATACCAGTAAGGAGAACTAGTGCCAAGACTTAAAAAATTGGAAAAATTTTCAATCTTACTTGTGGACCTGTCTCTTCTATATACAGCTTACTATTACTTTTTCCTTGGCCTATGTATACTATAATAACTATAGGCTGAAGCCTATGTAATCCTCTTTCAATGAAACATATAGTACTGTTTTAGTGGGACATACATGTATACTGTGAATGGAATGCTCGACCATGTACATGTATGTGTCCCACACCACAGACACAGGGACAAGAGTTCATCCCCCTCCCACTCACTATGTATTAGGTAGAAAAAAAGACAGGCTCGTATCTCGGGGAATCTTAGCCTCTACTTTACAGGTAATTGCTCTCATATCTCCCCCTGAAAATTGTCATGCATTATATCTTTTGTCCCAATGCAAGGTTAAGAGAGACCCTATCTGTTGAAAGACTTATGCCTGACACAACTGCCACCATGTTATTAAGTGTTTTTAAGTTTTGCAAGGATCCTGCCATGACCGTGGTAGTTAATGAAAACACAGGATGAAATCCTTTGCTAAGGGCTGATGTGAAAAAGTCAGTCCACCCCAGTGGGGATTGAACCCACGACCCCTCGCTTTCCGGGCAAGTGCTCTACCGCTGAGCTACAGGACCGACTGGTTTTTTCACATCAACATTGCATATACAGCATTGCAGCCATGTCTTACATGCCCAGTTTCCTGGACCCCATATGAGTTACCTGTCTTTCCAGGTTGTCAATCACTCTATTCATGATGTCACGTGGACTTTCCCACGGGCCATTCCCCCTAAGGAGAAGTAGTATTAGTTAATGAAAACACAGGATGAAATCCTGTGCTAAGGGCTGATGATTATTAAGTGTTTTTAAGTTTCGCAAGGATCCTGCCATGACCGTGGTAGTGTAATTGTGATAGCCTGATATGACCGAACAATGCTATACTATATTGCAAGGCCTGACAATTGACCGTGGTTAAAGCCTGATATGACCGTGACATTAGTTGCAAGTTTTGTCATGACCATGGTAATGTTCAAGCCTGATATAACCATGACACTGCTATATTATATTGCAAGGCCTGTCATGACCGTGGTAATGTTAAAGCCTTATATGACTGTGGCAATGGTTGTAAGGCCTGTCATGACCGTGGTAATGTTTAACTCTGATATGACCGTGACAATGTTCACATCCTTGAATGGCTTTATATCTCTAGCAGATTATTTCATTGAATAAGCAATCCAAAATGCTAATTAAATTTCAAAGGAAGTGCACACACAAAACCATAATTGTATTTTTCAGTAAGTCATATGGGCGTGTGCTGGTGCTTGATGGTGTGATCCAAACAACTGATAGAGATGAACACTCTTACCAAGAGATGATCACATTCCTACCTCTCAACTCTCACCCTAATCCACAAAAGGTAATTATCCCATTGTTGTCTCCTCATTCAAAGTGAATGGTTAATCAAATTTTCAAAATGGCTTTTAATGTCAAGTACCATGTGGCACTACATGTATTGTTGTCACATAGTTGTTTTGTGAGTTAAAAAAGTGGAGAAAATTAAGTTTAAAAATCAAGATAAAAGATAAAGTATTTTTGGGGGAGCTAGGGCAATGCTTACACAATGAGAGATGGACTTATTAAGTTATTCTTAAAGCAAAGAAACACCTGTTCTCAAACACTTACAAAACACTTGTGAATAAAGTATATGGCTTGTGCGCGACCTGTTTATTAAAATAATCCATATAATATACAGAATCATACAACAAATTTCTCTCTCAGTGATTCTCGACTAATGCACCGAGCATTGCTGTGGCCTCTTAGTCATTTAAACATTATTATTTCTGAACAAACAATAATAATCAATCTCTCCGAGATTATTTTGATTATTTCAATGCACCAAGCATACGTGGCCTCTGCCATTTGAAAACTACATGTATTATATATGC